>JASDDO010000019.1:725184932-726583858 GCA_030015575.1 Agapanthus africanus | reverse complement strand
GGGGGACCACATGATGGCATGGGAGCATGCCATGAGAGAGAGAGAGAGGATGGCATGGCACCCTTGACCTTTCATTCATCTCACCCTCATTTGTTTCCTCAACTCATCCTTCATCTTCTTCATCTCCTCCATCACCTCCTCTACCCCATGAATGCATCTCTAATCCTTCACCAAAACCCTATACTCCATTCATTAAAAATGATCCCTACCTCTTCTTAAACCCTATGGACCTTTCAAGTTTGGATTTTGGAGACTTTGGACAACTAGGGTTTTTCTTGAATTGCCAAATGAGGTAATATTCCTTTCCTTTAGTTAAGTTATTGTGTTTAATATATCCTAGTTATAGTTTAGAGTTAAACAAGTGTGGAATTGTGATCTTAGAATTTTCCAACTTGATGTTTAATGGGAGAATTGACTTGTGAAGTGATATTTGAAGTGTTGTGAGTGTTCGCGAGTGGTGTTTTTACTGGCCCAGACCTGAGATTAGAGCCAATACACGGACTTAGGATTTCCCGACGTTAGATTTGTGACAGATTGTGATGGTATATGGGAATCTGGATGACTCGAGACCACCATAAAATAAGTTCTCTTAACAGTTAGACGAGCAGGCAGCTAGTAACCTACCATTGAAACTCGAGCCCCTGCAATCCAAACCAGGCCGCAGATTTATTCTTGGTGGCCACAAATTGCGGCCACAATGTGATGTAATTGGTTGATTTTTGGTCCAGGGTTCCCTCATCAGATATCTTAACTAACCCTATATGCAAAATTCCCTAGTTTGGCAAGGGGGAAATCTGGGAGCAATTTCTTATGTTGCTGAATTTGGTATTTGCGATTTATGAACTTGGGTTTTGGTATTTGATATTGTATTTGGTCGTTGGACGTTTGTACATCAACGAAGATGGTTATGTGGTTGTTGTCGCATGCGTAAGCTATAGGTTCTGACCTATGAGCACTTCGTGTGCCGTATTGGTTTTTCGGACATTGATTTTAATAGCATTACGATGTGTTGTGATTGTAGGTACCTTCGCGTGGATTCCGAGACGACAAAGCACATTGACTATACCTAAACAAGGAGATTGCAGGTGAGTAGACTTATATCTACGGGGGAAGTCGGGTGGATGGCGTATAGCACCCCCGCAAATTATAAATGGTAACCAATATATGTAGAATATGGCAGGAGAAACCATGTGAGAAACATATGGACATGGTTAAAAGAGTTAGTAGGCGATGAGATAAGATAATATGAGCGGATACGATTGATATAATATATGAAACGAGATGTATAAGGATATGACATGAGGTCGATGGATATGATAAGATTGAGATAGATATGTTATGAGATCGGTAAAATATGATAAATATATAAGATTGCTTGATGTGAGATGTTGATGTGATGAAAGGAGAGTATGATGAGATAAGATGTCTTGGCTTAATATGTTGATATACGGATGAGAGGCGAAATGAGATTATAGATACTGTTGCCAAGACATGATATGAGATTGATACGGATGTGACTTGAGATATATTTATATATTTATAAGAATAATGAGTGATATACCGTACGAGACGTTAGATCCGTACTCTCATTGTTGTATAGGTTGATAGAATCCATATTTGTTTAATGCCGCCGTACGATGGATTACCGTACGCGATGAGTTTTACCTGATGATTGAGCCATACCCTTGACTCGAGGATGTCGTACGATGGATTATACCGTACGTGATGCTGTGAGGCTGGACTGCCGATTGATAGATTCATCGACTCGAATATGTTATAGATGTTGTGAATCACTGTCTACACTACTTAGTTTAGCCCTTACGTAAATGTTAGGTTAGATACGTATACCTTATAATAGTGTGCTTACGATTTACCTTCTGCTACGTTTACGATATTCTCATTGCATTACGCACTTGTGCTTCCATTATTTGTTATGATATCGTCGGCTAGTACACCTGCACAATTATCGATGATGCGTATGTTACACTTACACAGATTGCCGGCTCACACACTTTCATCATCGGTAATTTCTATGCCTCTTACACAGTCAAATTGCTATATCATGCTACTACTCTTAATTGTTTAGTATTATCACATGACTCGTTTGCATGATATACTGAAATGCTCACATCACTATTCTATATTGCATAATATACTGATATGCTCACCTCACTATTCTATGTTTGCATACATCATGCTTTACGATTATACGCATTGAGATGATGTTTTCATGAGATTCGGGATTTGAGAACCATGGTTACATTTCAAAAGAAAGTATGTATTGTTTTAAAATCCCGGTTTCTCTTGATATGATATATCGAGAAGTCCACCATGTGTTTTCTCGGTTATGAGCTATGTGATACCCGATTCGAAGAGCTGGATGAACCGTTTGCAGATACATGGTGGACCCGGTATGGTACCCGGGGCATGAAAGGTATGTTGTGCAGTAGACGATGAGCCTGGCAGAGGGACTATTACCTACCGGTGATAGTTTCGACCCGGCGGTTATCCGAAGGATACCGACCAGAGTCGTGAGATGGATATGGGCCGATCCGGACTGACGGAGCCCATAGGCCGATTCGGACTGACAGAGCCCGAGATATGAGGATTTACGTGTCGATGATGGACACGGGTTTCATGATGTTCCGAGTGTCGGTGTTGGGCACTCAGGTTCCATGATTTTGATGTGTTGTTGATGGACACACGTTGGTTTTTATCCTCATATATACATGCTTATGCTTTCATGATGTTTCGAGTGTCGATGTTGGACTCTCAGGTTCCATGATGTTGATTGTGTCATTGATGGACACATAGATGATATCCACCTGCATATAGGCATATGATTCAGATGTTTATTGTATATGTCATTGGCATTGATTATATTGTTGACATATTGATTGAATGATATCTTGGTGTGTATGTAGAAAATGTATAGAAATCACAAACAAAGAAATTTTTTTGACCGCAATCAATAACGGTGTCGATTGTAGCTCGTTAGCGAGTGCGGATCGTCCACAGGGAAAGTGTGATCCGTTCGTAATTGAATTAGATAAGTCGAAAATTAAAGAAAAGAGAAAAGACAATTCATGATTTATAAAATTGAAGTTCAAGAATTAGTAAAATCTAGATCTAATAAAAAGAAAATATTAAAATCAAGAATTGAGAATTGATGATTTCCAATCCAACAATCAAGGATTGAAGTGAGGTTCGTAGAAATCGATCGAATCTATAAATGTGATGAAATCTATTGATTACGTATTCTTATCCATCGATAATTTGTTGCTAGATCGATGATGATCAACGAGAATTAGGGATTTCTTGCGGAAACTAGGGTTTCATCATCTATCCCTTGTCCTTTCGTTGATTTCATTCACATTCTAGCCTCTAGTAAACTCAAGAATCGATAATGGATCCCTAATTAAGAGTGAACATAATCAAGAAAGCATCGCTCGAAACTTGGTCGTCGATTCTTCAGTTTACAAGAATTTACAAAACTAATAGGACTTAAGAATCGTTTCAAGATTTATAACATCATCATCTATTGATTCTCTCGACTCCTTCACGAGCGGAGTTTTACTCAAACATCACAACAAGAAACACAATCAAGAATTGAGATCGAATCGTGATGCAAGAATGTAAAGAAAGAAAGATAAAAGAATTTCACCTTTTATTTATCAACAATTTCGTTACAATTCTCTCAAGAACTACAATGAGGAAAGAACTCGATCGTCGATTTGGCTTCGCTCGTCTTCGTGAGTCGCGGATCATCTTGGATGACTTGCTCGGATGAAGATCGGATTCTCTCCTAAAAGGTTGAAGGCTTCTTGCTTGAATTGTACTCTGAGATCTTGAATTTGGCTTGGATTTGAATGGATTAGGGTTAGGGTTTTGAATGTACAAGTTGTGTAACTCAACTTGTGTGAAGAATGGTTAATGAACCCAATTGATGTAGAAATTAGAGATTAGAACAACTTTTTGATCAACCCTCAACCCTATTAATGATTAACCCTTAACCCTAGATCTAGGTTCCCTTTTATAGACCTTGTAACCCTAGATCTAGGATTCAAAATTAAAATTTCCCTCCAAAAGTTTGTTATAAGGGGAGACTTCTAGTAGAAGTTAGTTGGAGGGATGCTTCTAGAACTAGGTTGTTAGGCCGAGCCTTCTAGATGAAGCCACGTGGATAATCTGGAGTGTTCTGGAAGCTTTAGCCGTTACAGGAAACACGTGGAGGAAATTGGAACTGCTGATGTCATCAAGCCGCCGCGGATCCGCGTCATGTGCCTGCTTCGGCCGCGGATCCGCGGTTACGTTAGGGCCTCAATGCTTGAGAATTCTTCTGTTGCTTTGTACTGACTTTGGGGTATTTATTTGATATGTTGAATTGTATAATTCCCTCTGTATTAATGCCAGATCAAACATCTTAGACTTGGCGTAATTTTGATCAGCACTTTGACAATTTTGGCTCGGTTCCTGAAATTTCTTGCACAGACTTCGAAACAAGTGTTGCGCTATGCAAGGATGATGCGATGCCATGAAAAATAGTCAATTTTCCTAAAAATGCCAGTTTTAGTATACAACACAGGTAATTCAGTATTTTAGGGGTGTTTTGCTAATATGTGCTATACTTAACCTGAATACCTTTAGATGAATGCAAATGACAGGGAAATTGACGTGTTAAAAATACATTATTTTCGACTGATCAAATTCCCCCAAACTTATTTTCGA
The DNA here is from genome assembly GCA_030015575.1 of Agapanthus africanus. Lineage (NCBI taxonomy): Eukaryota > Viridiplantae > Streptophyta > Magnoliopsida > Asparagales > Amaryllidaceae > Agapanthus > Agapanthus africanus. The sequence continues at coordinate 726,579,130 of JASDDO010000019.1, read as the reverse complement.
TCGTCTCGAGCGAACTGTTTTATTAAAATGAGAAGGAGAAAATAAAGAAAGAGAAAAACTAACTAGCACACTTTCGTAGGCAACACGATTGCACTGAGCACGTGCAACAGGCCTTTAAACCTCTAGGTGTCCCTAGTAGGAGGAGCGTTGTCTCCTGAGGGTTTTCAGTTGATTGCACCCACAAAATCCAATAATAAAAGGAAGACCGTGAATATTACATTTAAAGATAAGAATTGTAAAAGAAAAGCCTTGAAAATTAGGGTTTCCAACTATACTAGCTTTTCGGTTGTCATGAGCCCTATCTTAATAGTCACGAAAAGATGTCAGAAATCACATCATCCCTCAATGAAACATCGTCTTATTCTTCATTCCTATCTTTCTTCCAAACATCGATCATATAACCCTACGTGTGTGTAATAAACATCCCTTCACCCGGAGAATTCAAATCAAGTTATCATACTCTTGCCCGTCCACCTCAGTACTTTTTAATTAATGAATATTTAGATGAATTTGCTCACAAACTTTCATGTGACCGTTAATACTTCTTGAGGTACCAACCGACTGATTACTCATGTGCTTGCTTATTTGGTATTTTTCCTCGTCTTGCACCACCTAAGGCTTAGCAGTGACTCCCAGACCAGTTGGCCTTAGGGCACTAGGTGAAGAGGCACCCTCGCTATATTTTTTTAATGCTGGCTTGGCGATAACAAAACCAGTGTTCATTTTTCTCACCATTTTATATTTTATTCAATTTTTTTTATTTCCATCATACACCGGCTTTTAGGCAAGAGCATTTCAAGGTATCATCTACTATCCCGAACTTCAAGACGTGTGTAAGTGCAAATAGTAGGGTATCAACGTTCAAAATGTTTGGCTTCCAGAATAGGAACTATTTTTTCAGACTTATTTTTATCCTCAGATTAGTGACCTCCTTCATCTTACTAACCCTTGGGACAACGGCTCATAACTACTTATTACTAGTTCGTATAAGAAAACTTTTAATTTTCTTGGTTTTGTTAAAATTTTCTAATCTCATGGATGTAATTTTTCACTATCTAAACTTTTATTATCTTATTTATATACAAAAATAGTTTTATTTTTTGAAATTTTTTAAATTTTTAAATTTTTATAGGTTTTCGAAAATGTTTTGTGCTTATGCAAAGTATGATGCAAATGATGCGAAAATAAGCACAAACCTCCCCCAAACTTGTTTTCAACAGTGTCCTCACTGTTGCCATCTGCTGAATCTCGAAAAACCTGTAAGCTTAGGAGGAAATTTATTAATGGGGGCAAAATATTTAAGTGAAGAACCTCCCCCAAACTTATTTTTGGCTCAAAATTTTGTAAAAATTTTCTTTTTAAGAGCCTGATTATAACCCCCCCAAACTTGAGTTAAGCAATGTTAATCTTTGAAAATCACATGAGGGGGTCAAGAATCATTGGTCGATGCCAAGCTTTGCAAAGACCGAACGTTAACACCAACTATTCGAAAATTTTATCAATGCAGTGCTCAGGTTGGTGGAAGAAGAAGTGGGGAAAGGGTAAGTGGTGGAATAGAATGTGTGTGCGTCTCATTTTGGAGAGACGATGCAGTGAATGTGATGGATTACTCGCATTCTTTTTACAGTCCAGAAGAAGGGGTGGAGGTTCAATTTCATTGATTGGGAGATGATTCATCTCAACACCCGTGTCATTCAAAAATGCGAGTTCATCAGCGAAGATTTCCTCAAAAGTTCCATCAATACCCCGAAGAATAATTTCATCACAAAGTGCGAGGTGATCTTCAGACTCTAAAAGCAGTTCATAATCAGTGTTAGTTGTTGACCCGGACATCTCAGTGGAAGAGTCCGTATGTGTATGATACATAGTTGGGTCAAACAATAACATATGAAAAGAGTCTAGATCAGTATAATGAGGATCATCAATTTCGCTGCTGTCGACATCCATTAAGTCGACAGAACAGACCTGAGCAGTAGGTTCGGAGGGTACACTTCCTAACTTGTAAATGTTCAGCTTTATTGACCTATTCCCGAAAGATAGGGTTATAGAGCCATTACGACAGTTGATGATAGCCTTGGAAGTGGCCAAAAAGGGGCGACCTAAAATCACCGGAATTTGATTCCGTGGGTTCGCTACAGGTTGTGTATCAAGTACAATAAAGTCCATAGGGAATACGAATTCCCCGATTTTTATTAACACATCCTCCAGTTCACCCGTAGGTTTGGTGATTGATCGGTCAGCTATCTGGAGAGTTATGCTCGAGGGCTTTAACACTCCGATACCTAGTTGCTCGTAAACCGAGTATGGAAGCAAGTTAACACTAGCGCTAAGGTCTGGTAGAGCACGGTTAATGTGTTTTCCCTAATAGAAATGGAAATAGTAGGACAGCCAGGGTCCTTAAATTTCCGTGGTACTTGTTGTGGGAAAGCCGTGTCTACAGTCTTTGCCATGAATATCTTCTTGGGCACTTGAGTCTTCCTCTTCATAGTGCACAAGTTCTTAAGAGTTTTCGCATAGGACGGAACTTGTTGGATGGCATCTAGGAGAGGGATGTTGATGTTGACTTGCTTAAACATGTCCATAATCTTCTCCATATGTGGACTCGATTTGTTAGCCCTTAACCGATTAGGATAAGGTGCTTCAGCAATAAGCGCTGGGTCCATCATAGGAGAAGGAAGTGTGTTTGGAACCGATCCCAGAATAGAAGTGGGGATCGTCCGTGGAGAACTAGAAGAGCTGGGCTGAGGTGGCGAACCTTGTGGGAAACGAAGAATAGGCTCGCAAGAAGGTGGTAGGGTAGAAGAACTGGGGTCAGAATTTGAAGTAGAAGTGGAAGGAAAGGTCTCAGCCGGGGTATCATCGATAGATTTTTCAGTGTCATCAAACTCTTCCCCAACGTGATTGTCAAGCACTCTTCCAGATATCAACGTGATTGCATTCACATGATGTGAATAGCCAGGATTGGGTAAAGGTTGAGCTAGAAGTTTTCCTTTCTCTCTTGCACTCATTTCGGCTTTTAGTTGTGCAATTTGTTCTTCCATCGATTTGATATTCTCATTTTGAGAGACAATGATCTTCATCACATTCTGGACGGAAGATTGCAAACTTGCCGTCCCTTGGATGGATTGTTTCATGAAAGTATCCAAGGTTTGTGCTAGTGCAGAGGTATTATCTGTACCGGTCAATTGCAAAGAGTTTTCAAGTGATGCAAAAGTGTTGGCCGGATTTTGGAAGTTTTGTGATTAGTAGGGGTGCTGACTCAATTGAAGTGGTGGTTGCTGTTGTGGTGGAGGGACACTTTGGAAATTATTTTGGGTTGGAACCGTGTTTTGAGATTGTGATTGGTTCCAAGAAAAATTAGGGTGATTCCTCCAACCCTGATTATAAGTGGAAGAAAATAGATCATTTCTAGGTCTTTGAAAAGCAGCATTGGTATGCTCGTGACCTTGAAACGGAGAATTCATTGGACATTCTTCCGTGAGATGTGATGGATCAGAACAGCATCCACATACAGTTTTGGAGAGTGACATTTGGTTTAGGGCGGCGGCTAAAAGTTTATTTTCCATAGTCTCGAGTTTCTTTTGCATAGCTGAAATGTCAGCTCTAACTCCTATGGAAATATTATTGCCAACCCTAAACGATTGACTCACACCCTACCACTGTAAAGATTTTTCAGCGAAATCTTCTAGGAATTTCCAGGCTTCCCCATCATCTTTGGTCATGAAGTTGCCTTGACACATGGATTCAAGGGTCTGTCTTATGTTTGGATTAATGCCCTCATATAGGATTCTGCACAGATCCCATCTAGGGATTCCGTGATGTGGACATTGGACTAACAGATCCTTGAAGCGTTCAAGACATTTTGAAAATGGTTCATTTGGAAGCTGGGTAAATTGATTTATTTTTCTATAGACTCGAGCTGTTTTATGATGTGGGTAGAATTTCTTAAGGAATGCTTTGACGAATTCTCCCCAATTTGAGATGGAATGTGCGGTAGTGTTATACAGCCACTTCTCGGCTATATCGTATAAGGTAAATAGGAGAAGACGAAGACGCATAGCATCCACAGAAAGCTATGAGGTACCCATCATTGCGCATACATTTTCAAATTTGGTGATAAAGGCATATGCGTTTTCAGACTCGAGACCGTGATATTTTGGTAGAAGGTTGATGTATTGGGGTTTAATTTCAAAATTTTCCCCGTTGGCTGGTGAAATGGAAAAACAGGTGGAAAGGGGACCTCGTGTTGGATCGCACCTCTCTTGGAGAGAGATGCGGGGTGGATTCTGCGCACCAACGGACGGAGGCAGATTAGTGGTAAAGAAGTTCGATGGAGACGGATCCATCGATGTGGGTGTGGTGGTGGGTAAAGAAAAGGTAAATATAGAAATACCAATTTTAGGGTCGATAGAAGGAACGCGGACTAAACGGGCACTAGAATCCCGTGTCCAGCCTATCTTGCACTAAAAAGGGTTAGTACAAGTGGCAGCGTAGATATATAATTAGGGGAGAGAATGAATATGGTGTTTGTTTTGAAAAATATACGGATTTTTGAAAAAATGATGCAATCACAACAAATGCAACAAGCAAAACCCTAATTCTATTGGTCACCTAGGTCAAAGCTCTAGACCACTCCTAACTGCCAAAAGACAAGTCGCAGGATCAATCCTCCACTACCTCTTTGTCTCCTCTGTGGCCAGGTAAGTGCCAGGTAAGTGGGAATGTACTCCACTACGTAAGTAGTGGGCCTAATTAATAACCACTAGCCTTAGACACACTTGCCTTAGACACCACAATAGAAACGCGGATAAGCAATGAATTACCTACGGCCTTCTCTTGTCCTAAGTGAGCGCGACGGTCTTTAGAGTCATCTCTAGATATTTTTTAGTTAATGAGGGTAAATGCGGATGCAAGTTTGTGATTTTTCGGGCTTAGGAAGGGTAATGAACTCCCCACCTAATCTGGATTTGGCCATGCCACTTAATTTCCGTATTAATATGCAAACAACCAAGAAAACAAAAACACGCACAATTTTTATTGCTTTTTGCGGCGCTGCAATTTTTGCAAAGAAGCCTGCAGAAAATTGTTAATTGGAGCAGATTGAGGAGGAGATAAGAAAGTAGAGGATTCACCTGAGAATTTTGGTACAGAGAAGCTTCCACCAAGCCGCGAAACCGCCGCAAATGAGGGCTTAAACTGCGGATCCGCCGCTGATTACACTGTTCACTGCAAGAAATTTTAACAGAGAGCTTCTGTTAAATTCCTCAGCTCTCTGGAATTCTCTGAAAAAAATTTCCACAACTCCACAAATTCCAGATTTCCTCGCAACAAATCACAACAACATGTTTAGAGTTTGCGCGAATTTTGATCCAAAAATATAGATGGAATAAACTTTTCAACTCAAATTTCAAAATAACGAACAATTAGCGCACTATTCCCGGCAACGACATCATTTGATTGAATGATATCTCGGTGTGTATGTAGAAAATGTGTAGAAATCACAACCAAAGAATTTTTTTTGACCGCAATCAATAACGGTGTCGATTGTAGCGCGTTAGCGAGTGCGGATCGTCCACAGGGAAAGTGTGATCCGTTCGTAATTGAATTAGATGAGTCGAAAATTAAAGAAAAGAGAAAAAACAATTCATGATTTATAAAATTGAAGTTCAAGAATTAGTAAAATCTAGATCTAATAACAAGAAAACATTAAAATCAAGAATTGAGAATTGATGATTTCCAATCCAATAATCAAGAATCGAAGTGAGGCTCGTAGAAATCGATCGAATCTATAGATGTGATGAAATCTATTGATTACGTATTCTTATCCATCGATAATTTGATGCTAGATCGATGATGATCAACGAGAATTAGGGATTTCTTGCGGAAACTAGGGTTTCATCATCTATCCCTTGTCCTTTCGTTGATTTCATTCACATTCTAGCCTCTAGTAAACTCAAGAATCGATCGTGGATCCCTAATTAAGAGTGAACACAATCAAGAAAGCATCGCTCAAAACTAGGTCGTCGATTCTTCAATTTACATGAATTTACAAAACTCATAGGACTTAAGAATCGTTTCAAGATTTGTAACATCATCATCTTTTGATTCTCTCGACTCCTTCACGAGTGGAGTTTTACTCAAATATCACAACAAGAAACACAATCAAGAATTGAGATCGAATCATGATGCAAGAATGTAAAGAAAGCAAGATAAAAGAATTTCACCTTTTTTTTATTAACAATTTCGTTACAATTCTACAATGAAGAAAGAACTCGATCGTCGATTTTGCTTCGCTCGTCTTCGTGAGTGGCAGATCGTCTTGGATCACTTGCTCGGATGAAGATCGGCTTCGCTCCTAAAAGATTGAAGGCTTATTGCTTGAATTGTACTCGGAGATCTTGAATTTGGCTTAGATTTGAATGGATTAGGGTTAGGGTTTTGAATGCACAAGTTGTGCCACTCAACTTGTGTGAAGAATGGTTAATGAACCCAATTGATGTAGAAATTAGAGATTAGAACAACTTTTTGATCAACCCTCAACCCTATTAATGATTAACCCTTAATCCTAGATCAAGGTTCCCTTTTATAGACCTTGTAATCCTAGATCTAGGATTCAAAATTCAAATTTCCCTCCAAAAGTTTGTTATAAGGAGAGACTTCTAGAAGAAGTTAGTTGGAGGGATGCTTCTAGAACTAGGTTGTTAGGCCGAGCCTTCTAGATGAAGCCACGTGGATAATATGGAGTGTTCTGGAAGCTTTAGCCGTTATAGGAAACACGTGGAGGAAATTGGAACTGCTGATGTCATCAAGCCGTCGCGGATCCGCGGCATGTGCCTGCTCCGGCCGCGGATCCGCGGTCACGTGAGGGCCTCAATGCTTGAGAATTCTTCTGTTGCTTTGTACTGACTTTGGGGTATTTATCTGATATGTTGAATTGTATAATTCCCTCTGTAGTAATGCCAGATCAAACATCTTAGACTTGGCGTAATTTTGATCAGCACTTTAAAAATTTTTGCTCGGTTCCTGAAATTTCCTGCACAGACTTCGAAACAAGTGTTGCGCTATGCAAGGATGATGCGATGCCATGAAAAACAGTCAATTTCCCTAAAAATGCCAGTTTTGGTATACAACACAGGTAATTAAGTATTTTAGGGGTGTTTTGCTAATATGTGCTATACTTAACATGAATACCTTTAGATGAATGCAAATGATAGGGAAATTGACGTGTTAAAAATACATTATTTTTGACTGATCACATATACGCATACATAGTCACCTTAGATATCGTAGTATTACCTTCTTGATATAGTGACATAGGAAATCGTTGTTTTATTCGATTTCTACTTGCTGATGTTTTCTACTCACTAGTTGGCAACTCACCCCCGTTGTGCCACATTTCTTGCAGGTTGACCGCTTGGGATCAGTAGTGGTATTGCTGGCATACGGCTTGCATTCGGGTGTTTTGCTATGGTAGGTGGGACACATTGGATCGTGCCCACTATTGTATTTATTATATCCTATTGTATCTAGATAAACTCCATCAACCAGAAACTAGTATTTGTATATTTAGTAAGACTTAGAAAGACTTGTGTTTGCGAGACTTAGAGCGATAGGGTATATGTTCACTATTGTAGGGTTCCTAAGCACAGGAGCAAAGTTTCGAGTGGCATCATCTATGCCAAATTAAAATTTTGCCATGCTTAAACAACCCTAAACAAGATCTTTAACTAGAGAATCATACGAAACTAAAAGCAAACAACTTTACTTCTAAGTGATTAGGGATTACAACCTTTGTAGTCCGTTCCTTCGCTTCATAAGCTCCAAGTTATGGTCCCTTCGCTGCGATCATCAAGCTCCCGGACTCTTGAGAGGCTCCGTAAGGTGAATGATCCATACTTGCTTGAAGACTTCGAAATCCAAGATGATCTACTTCGAGAAAACACGAACTCAAGCTATGACTTCACTAATATGGTATTAGTAAAGCTAACACACTAATCTATATGGTTAGTATAGAAGAGAATGATGAAGTAGGTATTTTTCTCTCTTTAGTTTTCTTTTTCTCACAATCTTTCATCACAAAGGAAAAAGCTAGTAAGCTTTTTGAGGAAGAAGAAGATGAAGTGATGAAAGAATAATTAGCTTAGGTTAGAAATGCAACCATGGTGAGTTAGTATATGTCATGGCTAACTCATGTAGAGAATAAACCATAGGCTAGGGTTAAAGTTAGGTTAACAAATATCTTAAGTAAAAACAAATCAAGTGGACTAAGTCAATGTTCTACAAGCTTCATGTAAGCTCCATGAGGTGAGAAAATCCAAATGATTTTTAATTACTTAATAATAAATATTAACCAACATTAAACCTAGCTTGGTTTAAGTCTGATACACCCTTGTTGCATGTATAACCCTAGCATGTCACAATATCATATATCATATATATAATATTTTGTAACAAAAGAAAAGAATATATTAAACATATATCACATATATATATATATATATATATATTAATGTATCATCAAGTGTGAAAAAGTAATGCTTAAGTGAGTTAATATTAGTTAATGTAATTTAATATCACTACTACAAATAGGAGTTGCCCCTACGGATTTATCCGTAGGAGCAAACCACTGCCCCTACGGATATAGCAAACCACTGCCCCTACGGATATATCCGTAGGGGCGAGAAATTACCCTGTAGATGCAAACGCCGTAGGTGCAAGTATTAGCCTTGAACATGCCCATACGGTCAAAAACTTGCCCCTACGACGTAATGTGTAGGTCTCGTTGTCCCTACGGATTAGGCTGTAGGGACAAAAAACTTATTTAATTTATCGGTTTATTCAATAAAATAGGTGTCCCTACGGAGTTATCCGTAGGGCCAAATAGTTGCCCCTACGGATACTTGCGTAGGTCCGGATGTGTAGGGACAAAATATCAGGTATCCTGATATTTTGTCCCTACGGATACCTGTGTAGGGGCATTTGTTTGCCCCTATGGACAACTCCGTAGAGAAAAGTATAACCCCTATTACTGAGATCATAGGGGCAAAATATCAGGTATCCTGATATTTTTCCCCTACAGATAAATCAGTAGGGGCAAAGTAGGTCCCTACGGATTAATCCGTTAGGGCAATGTTGGGCCCTACAGATTAATCCGTAGGTACATATTATCAAGTTTTTTTTAAAAAAAAGGGCTGCCTATTTTTTTCTCGCCCTGTGCACAATAATATATACATCATATATAAAATTAATCAACACACAGAATATATATCGCAGTATTCATAATCACATCTCACACATAATATACAAAAGAAATCAACAAGCAGAATATAATATCAATATAAACACGCAAACACCACCAATATCAATATCGTCAAAAATATATACAATATGTATCATATAAATAAATACATGTTTAAAATATAAGAATCAAAAAGCTACCCTAGCTCGGTCCATCTCCACCTCTGATAAACGTCGTAATCTGGCGCGCCTGCTCCTCAGATATACCCTGAGTCAATAAATCATGCAATCTGGAGTGTGCGGGAGTTTGAGCAAGCTATGGAGCTGTAGGAGTGGTCTTCGCAACCGCCGCCGAGGTAGTGACTTGCAGAGCCGCAGCTGCGGGAGTCTGAGTGGGCAGTGGAGCAATAAGAGTTGTCTGCGGAACCGCGGCCGAGGTAGTGGCTTGCGGAGCCGCAGCCGAAGGAGATGCATGTGGAGGCTCAGCCGATGTACCCTGTCGCGTCTGGACCTACGTGTGTAATAAACGAGTAAGAACTGTGTATTAGTCGAATTCGTATCATTATCAAGTTATTGAGAAACCCCAATCTATGTATACTTAGGGACTTAGGCCTCGTTTGGATATTTAGTTTGGAAAATCGTAGTTTATTTTAATTAGATATGTATGTATTATTAATCAAAGCTAAGTCTACAACCAAATAAGCTCAGGCTACGTACTAATATTGGATATGTTGCTATCTATAATATGACATAATATTTTACTATTAATTAGTATACATACCAACATCTCCTTCAACTCCTGAACGGTGGCCTTCAAGCTGTCCAGTTCTTGCAGGAAACGTCGCTCACTGGAGACGGGGGAAGTAACCGCCGGAGTGGAGTCCAACCTCATATGGGCCCTGCTAGGACCCAGCCCCCGGCCTATCTCCCAACCTCCGTGGTGCCCTCCATGTGCGGCGTCCAGGACTGGGGTCAGCAGCATCGGATCGTTCTGTCCAGTAAAATCGATCCCCAATGCCTCGGCCTGCTGAACCACCCGCTCCTACACCCACATTAACCAGTAAAATATAAGTATATTATTTAAATTTGAACCTTTAAAAAAAAAATTCAAATAGGGTTGAATAAATATTAACACTTATGCAATACTCCTGGGTAGCGGCGTCGGGGTATCGAAGCTCGCCCGTGGCGGGATCTGTCGAGGTGTCGTGGACGGCAAGATATGCGGACAGCACGCTCGGTGTACCACCCTGCGCCAGGGTCTGAACTCTCTGCAATATTAGAAAATAACTCTTAATATTAGATATATTAGAAAATAACTCTTAATATTACATTATATCACAAAGGCCGGTCTATTGTAATTTACCGATAACTCCATGGCACGAGTAATATTCCTCGAGCCACCTGTATAAATGGGGCGACCCCTCATCGCTGACTTCCTATTCTCTTTATTTTGATTGGCTTATTTCTGCACAACACATTCACATTTAGTTTTCTAATTAAGCAACACAAAAAATTAAATTATATACTAAATAATGAATTACATTTAAAATACATACCTGTTTGCGATGAGAGTCGAAATATTGGCACAATAGAGGCCATGTATCTACGTCGACTCTCGCAAAGGCCGGAGTAGATAGGAGAGCCGCTCTCTCTGCCTCGGGAGTCTCCATCCACAGGGAATAGCAGTCGGTCTTCAGCTCATTCCTGTTGTATCGGACCTTCGTCTGCATGTTCTTCATCAGGCCATTGTACAGAGCGTGAAGATCGAGCACCCTCCCAGGGTGATCAGGGTCAGGTACAGGATGGAAATCGTAATCGAACTAAAAATACAAAAAAAACATTGTTATTAGATTGCCAGTGTTAATAATAAATATATTGGACAAATCAAATGAAAATATATATTAATACCCCAGCCTCATCCCAGAAGAGGGCGAATGAGCGCCGGTGCTGGTCGCCCCACTCAACGTGAAGTGGATAGTTCTTCACGAGCCGGCTCTCATCCCCCATATACCGGCCGAACCTCTCGGCATGATCGCCGGTATAGCGATAATCAGGGGTAAAAAAGAGGGGGAATGCTGCCTCCCCCTAGCTTTGTCGGGCCTCAGCCTGTGGGACTGATTCGGGCCCCGAGTCCCCCTCTCGGGATGGGGAGGCCTTGCGTCTGCAAGAAATATCAAGACAATCAATATTAAGAAAAAGTTGTATTAAGAAATCAAGCTTTAATGAAAATTGAAGTGCGATATATACCTCCGGTGACTAAAGCACGAGCCTGGGCCCGGGCAGCAGCACGAGCGGGACGATAGTTCCTCCGGTGAGGAACAGCCCGTGACCCGGACGTGGATGCATCTCCAACTAGAAAATAAATATCGATAAAATTACATGAAGTTCATGTTTATTCTTAAAGGATATGTAAAATGAATAAATATTTTATATTTATTCATACAAACCTGCAGACTGAGTGGAGGGTATGGAAGTGACGGGAGTGGCCCCTGCACCAGACGAGGATGCACCACCTATAATTAGACAATCAAGTATCAGCTATATAAGTAATTGCAAAAAGAATGCATATATCAATAATATAACATTCTAAATCAACATGTATACACTATAGGATATATAAACATACCCTCAGGTATATGGTATATAAACATACCTGGAGGTGCGGGAGTGGGCTCTGTCCCTGATGTAAGTACGTAAGAGCAAAAAGAATGTATGTATATTTATGATATAGCATTCTAAATCAATATACATGCACTATATGATATATAAACATACCTGGAGGTGCGGGAGTAGCCTCTGTCCCTGATGTGGACGCATCACCAACAGCTAGACAATCAAACATTGACAATATAAGAACATGCATGTATATCTATAATATTACATTCAAAATGAATATGCGTGCAATATACCTGGAGGTGTGGTAAATTCCATATGGAAGGAGGCATCCGAAGGGGTCTCCGATCAGGGTGCAAGACCGGCCCTCTGAGGCTCCCTACGCAGCTCTCCGGGCGGCAGAACCGCTCTGCCTCTGCCGGTGCCGCGGCTGGAGCTCCTGCCGCCCCTCGCTACTCCCGTCATCGTCATCAAATCTAGATAAACGGTTCGTGGACGCATTAGACAATCATTACAAGTATTGATTATATATGTATAGATCGTAAAATGCGAAGTAATAATATAACATTACTGATAACCTTTTTTGTTTCGTGGGCGCATTAGACATATCTACTTGGATTTCATCATCGATATGATTTCTAACCCACGTAACTTCATGATCAGCCAAAGACAACCCGCCTTTCGAAACAGACGGTTGGAGCACTCTAAGTCTTCTCTCTTCTTCATCCTCATCGCTGTCCTCGAATTCTGGGACATCGTAGACATCCCTGGGTTTCCAACGGCATACGACACTCCATCCCGGATGCTTCAAACACTGTGAGTAGTATACTTGGAACGCTTGGTTCGGAAAGATAAACAGATCTTTCTGACCGTAAAATCAAAGTGTGTTCACACTGGTCAATCCATATTCATCTTTCCAACTCCCAAGATTGCTTCTCCACTTATCCGTATCGGTTCGCGTATCGTACCAAGTATACTGAAATATATAAAAGGGTTCTGATCGTCCGGGATAGTGGATGATGAGTATACAATTTAAGTATCCATAATAAATCACACCATCCGATCCTACCGTCGCAATCCCACTATTCTGAGTGGTTCTAGATGTTTCTATGTCCTTAACTTCGAATTTGTATCCAAGGACACTGAATCCTTTATAATATGCAACCTCCATACTAGGAAATTGAGCTAAACATCTTGAATCACTCTCAAATGATGCAGACAAGTTCGAATCGTGGATCTAACAAAACAAATTTTACGACAAATACATAACGATATAAGTTTAGATTAAAACTGATAGCAATAACATATTATTCGAATAACTTACATGATCTGCAACCAAATCACAAAAATTATTCTGATGATATTTTTCCAATCATTCATCATTCCAATCAGGATGCCGCTCACGTACCTCGTTAAAATGAATTCTGTTTTCGGCAATAAATTATGACAATAATATTATATCATTTCATACACACACAAACACATAACAATTAATCCAAAAAAACTTACTCTCTAATTTTTTCAAGACATGCGCAATTAAGCAAGATAAACCGGTATATCTTGTTGATAAACATAGTGTCTACCCTCTTATAATCGGCTTTACCATATGGCCCGTCTTGAATTCTTCGAGGCCGGTTAAGTCTCGTCTCAATGTTCTCGTCCACATAGCGGGAACAAAATGTGGTTGCTTCATCAAGAAGATAACCTTGCATGATAGAACCATCTGGTCGATTTCTATTGCGTATATACTTTTTAAGAGTGTAGAGGTACCTAAAGAAAATATGTTGAATAAATAAATACGGTCATACAGGACAAAAATAATTTTAAAAATTGCGCGAAACGAAAAATTCCACATACCTCTCGACAGGATACATCCATCGATATTGTACCGGTCCAGGTAACTTAGCCTCAGTTGCAAGATGAACCGTCAGGTGTATTATGATATCGAAGAATGACGGTAGGAAAATACGCTCAAACTTGCAAAGTATCAATTCAATAGAATTTTCTAGTTTATCCAGCATCACAACATCCAGTGTTTTAGCACATAACTCTCTGGAAAAACAACATAGGTCGTTGATTACTAGACCAACCGATTCGGGGAGAGAAGTCCTGAGGGCTAATGGAAGAAGGTGCTCCACGATAACATGGTGATCATGACTTTTCAGCCCATCGATCTTGCCTTTCACAATTTTTATCTTCTTGCTAAATGATCCTGAGAAACCTGTGGGAACTTTCAAATCATGCAACACTTGCAGGAATCTTTTCTTCTCCGGTTGTGACATATGATAAGCAGTATTGGGAAGTACAAACTTGCCTGGTTTACTCGCTACCGGTTTAGGATGCAATCCACTTCTTATTTCCCAGTCCTGTAGATCCATCCGAGCATTCAGGCTGTCTTTCGATTTCCCGTCTTTACAAAGAAGTAGGTTGAGTATGTGCTCTGATACTCTCTTCTCTATATGCATGATGTCCAGACAATGACGCACTAAATTTGTTGACCAGTACGGAAGATCGAAGAAAATGCTTAACTTGTTCCAAAATGGTAGTTTGACCTGTTTTGTCGAATCCATCCCGAAGGTCACATTATTGTAACCATCCCACTGAGCAGTCATGTCCTCTCCGGACAATGGGGCTGGAGGTCAAAGAAGCTCCTGATGACCATCAAAGTGAACAACGTCTAACCTGTAGGGGTGGTCTAGAGGCAGGAAACGTCGATGGCCGCAATAACAAATCTTCCTGCTAAAATTTAAGAATTTCGATGTTGTGTGTTGATGGCAATGGGGACATGCTTTGTGACCATGTACGGACCAACCTGATAGAATTCCATACGCAGGAAAGTCATTAATTGTCCACATTAAAGTTGCACGCAGTATGAAGGTTGTATTTGTGTCTGCGTCGTAAGTCTTTACACCATCAATGAACAAAGATTTTAACTCCTCGATCAGAGGTCGGAGATAGACGTCAGTATTGTTTCCCGGTGAGTTTGGTCCGTCGACAAGAAGAGCCATCATAAAGTATGATTGGTCCATAGCCAACCAAGGCTACAGATTATAAATTATCATTACAACGGGCCATGTGCTGTGACTTCCAGCCATATAGTTGAATGGGCAGAAGCCATCACTACCCAGTCCGATCCTGAAATTGCGAGGATCGCTAATGAATATTGCGTGCCTCCTATCGAAATCCTTCCATGCCGGTGAATATCTTGGATGGCTCATTTTTCCATCTTCACTTGGAGGAGCACGGTGATGCCAAATCATTGCCTCGGCTGTTTTCTTGCACCTCAATAGCCTAGCAGCCTCTGTGTTATGGGAAAGTATCATGCTATCTTGATAGGTATATTGGGCTTCTTATCAGAATCTTTCGGCTTATACCTGGCCTCTCCGCATGTTGGACACTCTTTCAAATCTGAATTCTCTTTCCTGTACAACACGCAATTTTTAGGACATGCTTGAATATTCTCATACTTCAGACCCAAATCAGGCATCATCTTCTGGGCTCCGTACCAGCTGTTGGGCACGTTATTTTCCGGGGGTATAGAATCTTTCAAGAACGAAAGAAGCATTGTGAATGACTTGTTGCTCTATCCATTTAGGCACTTAATCTGGAAAAGTTAGACGAACCATGAGAGGGTAGAATACTTTGCATTCTCATAAATTGGTTTTCTAGCATCATTCATAAAAATTTTATATTTATCCGCACGCGGTCCTTGACCGGAAGGAATGTCATCTTCGGTACGAATAGATTCATCTTGGGCTGCCTCTACCATATCCTCCATTTCTTCTGATGGAAAGAAATTACCGTCTTCTTCTTCTGCCGCATTACCGACTTCTCCTTCTTCTCCTGCCGCATTATCGTCTTCTCCTACTTTTTCTGCCGCATTACTGTGTTCTTCTCCTTCCCCGTGATATAGCCAAGTTGTATAAAGTCTAGTAAAACCATATTTTACCATATGAAGCTCTGCCAATTCTACCTTCTGCCAGTACTTATTCCCACATCTATCGCACGGGTAGAGAATCTTCTCTATCACAATCTTATTATGTGCGCATGCAAATTAAATAAAAGCAGCAACTCCTGCGACAAACTTAGGTTGCATACGTTGTTGCCAATCCACATACATCTAGTCCTTAACTCTGACGTACTCATGGGCCATGTTAAACTGTATAACATATAAATTGTAGGTTATGATGACTATATTGAGAAATCTAAGAACGAGATGGTTACTGACAAAGGAGAAAATCCGTGTATATGCTTTGTGTGTGCGTTTGTCGTTTAAAGGAATAAATTATCGATAATCAAAGTTAGATTTGAGGATACTCATGTATGAGAATATGAAAGTTTCATAATATCATCGAATATCATATATTGGTATTAACTTGAACATCTTGAATCACTCTTTAATGATGTGTTTGTTGTGTATTCTTGTTGTATGTGTGTGTTTCGGCTGTCGGGGGTAAGGCTTCTATCCCATTAAGAATGTATAGAGCGAACACCTATTCGCTTGTGCTTTCAACCGTTTCGAATAAATTTCGGCAGCACCTCCCCGCTGTTCTCTGAGTACACTGTAATAGAATAGATAATCATTTCAAAGCTGTGAAACAACATTGAAATGAACTTCTAATCTATCTTTGTACACGGAGAACCAGCGGAAAGCTGCCGACGAAATATCTCGAAGCGGATGAAAACACAAGTGAATGAAGGTGTTTGCTTTATACATTCCTAACTTGTCCACACGGGACAAATCTATCGGTTATCATACGATTGAATCTTCTCGTCACATAGACTACATGGCGTTTGTTAGTATCGAGCTATACTGTCCGATATTTAACAACCTTCGTATAGTTCTATGTCACGGCAAACATTGAACGTATGTTAACCGATAGACAGGGACTAAGTGGTCTTTGAGTTTCATATATGAGTATCGATGAGAATATGAAAGTTTCATATTATCATCGAGTATCATATATTGGTTTTAACTTGAAAAAACGTGCCGTTGAAACAAATTATTGTTCTCCACCTTGCACTCTCTTAACAATGGTACATGCATTAAACAACATGTAAGAGCTATCTATAACAACTCTAAACTTTCACCTGTTGTGTTCAACAAAAAGGTTTTTGATATAACAAACACAACCTTTCTCAATTTTTTTGGAGACATAAATCAAGGATAAAATAGATTTCAGATGGTGATAAAAATACCAAGTTCTTTCATTGTTGGGTTAATGTCAGAAGATGTCAAAACAAAATTACAAAGTTGCAAAATGTAGAAGGCATTTGTTTTGAGGAGCATAAACTGATTGTTCATATGGCAGCTTCTCAATTTGAAAAAGCTTTTACATCACAAAATATAAATGCAGAATTTGATTGCAGACATATCATTTCTAATATGATGTCAGACATATCAGGTTTAGGGTTAGAGCCTAGGGTTAATTTGGGTTAATTAGAGGCTAGGGTTAATTTTGGTTAATTATTGATAATTTGAAAGGGTTAGGGTGTTGGTTAGGGTTAATTAGGTTAATTTGGGTAGGTTTACTTGAAACAGCGCATTCTGCATATATGAATGATTAAGTTTGTATAATCTTCACACACGTGTTTTCATGTAAGCTGGCCATCTTGAGGGAGCATGTAATATTTTTATTTTCCTCTCAAATTGTAATTTGCATATATCATGAAATCTTGCCCCTGGGAAAATATTTAGGTTTAGGGTTAGAGTCCATTACCCACTCCAGTTTATTGTAGAACCAAGAAAAATTGTTGAATTAAGACTTGCACTACACACTCACCATTTTGACTCTTCCACTCTCACATCTATAGGCACACCTTTTTTTCAACCTAATAATAAGTTAGCAGCCTACACGTCGACATTCGTTCTAGTTAGAGTTTTCCGATATCATCTCGCTCCTCGCTCCATTGCCAATATTCCTGTCATACATCAATCCATGGCCCATGCTTACAAACAAAGTGGGGGTACAGAGAAATGATGCTCTATATAGACTTACAAAGGGATTGATATGTACAGGGTCAACATGCATTATGCAAAGAGTTTTCCTAAAGTTGGGAAATATTTTTTCAAACATAAAGAGGTGCCCAAGGCTGTTAATTCTACTCTCGTTTGTTTTATTCCCAAAAAGGCAAAATGTCACTCCATCATCGATTATAGGCCTATAAACCTTTGTAATTTTCTATACAAAATTTTCATTATCCCCAACCCTAGCCCCAGCCGAACCCCAACCCCAACCCTAACCCTAACCCTAACCCTAGCCCCAGCCCCAGCCGAACCCCAACCCTAAACCTAACCCCAACCCCAACCCCAGCCGAACCCCAACCCCAACACCAAACCCCAACAAAACCCTAACCCTAACCCTAACCCTAACCCCAACCCCAACCGATGCTTAACCCTAACCCTCATCGGTACCCAAACCCGGAACCCTAGCCCTAAAATCATCAAAATTATGTTTAATTGGAGATTTACTAACCTGTAGGCAGTGGAGGAGACGACGGAGACGCTCGATCGGTGGTCGACAATGAGCTTAATCGGCGACGAGGAAGAACGAGGGTGGTGGCGACGACGAAATGGAGGGCGGTGGCGACGACGAGAACGGCGACGAGAAAACTGCGACGCGGCGGGAACGAGAAATTTCAGAATTTTGGGAATTTTGGGAACGCGAGAGAGAGATGAGGCGTAGGGCATTTCTGTGCCTTTTTAATTAAATTCCCATTTAGATGCCCCTACGGATTAGTCTGTAGGTCATTGGTTTGCGGCTCCATAGGGGAAAACAACAAATTACGATTTAATATTTTTAAATTAAAACGTCGGGCACCGTAGGGACAACCGTCGGGCCCTACGGATTAGTCCGTAGGGCTAAAAACATCTGCCCCTACGGATTCCATTATCCGTAGGGGCAACCCCATATTGTAGTAGTGTATATCAAATATATAATTCTATATTAAATTATTAAATCAATACTTGATTTAATAATCCGGCTATTGAACATACAACCGACTAATATCAAATGCAATAATTTATCGAATGAACACTTGATCCGATAACCCGGCTATATCACATATAACCGAACAATGTCACAAGTCGCGAGAATAGAATACGGTATCACATAAACGTATCAATCTCGGTCCCGCACATATCATATATGTTCTCCTACTCCGTTTCACCTGAGCCAGGAAACCTCTGTGTAGGACTCTAAAGACTCGTCAATACGCCGGCAGTAGGTGATGATCATATCAAACACCCACAAGCCACAAGCGGTCAGCTAAACGTAACGGCCACCCGGGTATTAAGAGACCAGAAGATCAACAAGCAAGCCTGTACATACCACTGCGAATCCAATCAGTAACACTACCGTACAGTCCGGTCTCTTCGTCTGATATGTCGCATATCCAGTCTAGGGGTGGTAAACGTCAGACCCCAGTAACCGATAAGTGATGTCGATGTGAAGCTCATAACGGGTCGAGAAACTACTGATAACACTTACCAGTGGATATCCATATCAGCTCTGGCCAGGGACTTCCTGTTATAGCCAATCGAACACAGCGCAACATTAGCCCCCAATACCGGGTGAGACGAAACCCCTTAGTTTCCCCCAATCAGAGCAAAGCTCTGTTCAAAATTCAAATTTTGAAAAGAAGCAACGCTTCATAAGCAGCGCCAAGTGTGCTGCGCCCTAAGCAGCGCACCACATGCGAAGCACGTGTGTACTAGCGCTAAGAGCGCTCAACTATAAGCAGCGCACCACGTGCAAAGTACGTGTGCGCTAGCGCTAAGAGCGCTGCACCTTAAGGAGCGCACCACGTGCGAAGCACGGGTGCACAAGCGCCAAGTGCGCTGCACTCTAAGTAGCGCACCACGTGCAAACCACGTGTGCGCCAGCGCTAAGTGCGTTGCACTTTAAGCAGCGCACCACGTGCAAGGCACGGGTGCGCTAGCGCTGGAACTAAACGCTCCCCACCGTCAAATCAAAGATCTAATAAAGATGATAAATTATCAATTAACTAGAATAAAATTCTGTTAAGGAGAGATTCCTCAGAATCTTTCTAAAACAAAAGGATTGTGCTCTGTAAATCAAAGCACCGTTGGATCAATGGTCCAAAGGTGATTAAAAATCGCCAAAATACAGAATAAATTCTGTATGGAAAAGATTTCCCAATCTTGTTAAAACAAGAAAATTGCCTTCTGTAAATCAGAAGCCCTTGGATCAAAGATCCAACGTTGGGGAAATCCCCAAATCAATTGGAGAAAAGATCTCCTTAACTGATTGAACAAATCAGCTTGCTCTATATAAAGGCCCCAAGACTTCAAGTCTCATATAGAGGAACCCCCCCTACAAACTTTGATAAATCTGAGAAAAAAGAGACAAGCTCTCGGAAGAAGAAAAAAAATTTCTTCAAGGTAAAAATAAACAGAGAGATGAAATTATCTCATATTAAAAAGAAGAATTCACTTTTTTCTCTAAGATCATAGATCTACAAGATCAAGGTCTCTTACAAAGAGATTAGAGGATCTCATCATAAAATAAGAAGAAGAACATAATTCTTCTCACAGATCATAGATCTATAAGACTAAGCTCTTTTATACAGAGAGATCAAGAACATCTCATTATGAAATAAGAAGGGGGGAGAATAAGTCAATTCTCTTAGGATCACAGATCCATAAAGGCAAAGCCTTTCATCAAAATAAGAGATTGAAACATCTCCGATAAATATAAGAACTTTCGTTCTTAAGATCTTGAGACAAAGTCTCTTCTAAACGAGAATTTATTTCTCAGATCATAAAATTGATAAGATGCGCTTCTGCGCTCTTTGACTGGCGCCAAGCGCACCACATGCTCCTCACGTGTGCGCCACTGAACAGATAGCGCTTTGCGCTCATGGACTGGCGCTTAGCTCCGAGCGCACCACGTGCCCCTCACGTGTGCGCCATTGAGAAAATAGCGCTTTGTGCTCATAAACTAGCGCTTTGTGCTCTTGATCTGGCGCTCAGCGCCAAGCGTGCCACGTGCTCCTCACGTGTGTGCTCCCCAACGGAAGCGGTCTGCGCCCTTTGACTGGAGAAAAGCGCCAAGCGCGCCACGTGCTCCTCACGTGTGCGCTAAAAGAACATAAACTGTTCTTTAAATTAGCCTCAGAGCTATGATGAGTGCTCAGCATTCAATAAAAGATAAAAATGCTGTCAGAACCCAAACTAATGCTCAGCATTGTTAAAGGGGCCGAGCCCAAATAAAAGTTCAACAGTCTAAAACAGATGTTCAACATTTTAAACCTAAGTGTACTTAGCCCATGATTGGCCATAAGTCCTTAATTCAGATTAACTGAGCCCATATGCTCATTAATCTTCTGATCTTAGTCCCAATTGGACTACAGATCTCCCAACCAAAATTGGTTCAAGGGTACATCTCTGCACTCCTCTGATATATGTCGTTGTAATCCTTCAACGTCATCAGAGAGGTAACGGGTCCTGACAACCAAACATAATCTTGGACTGTGGGGTCCTTAAACCTATGGACTATGATGTCCTTAACCTGGGACTGTGGGGTCCCTTTAAACCTACGAACTATGATGTCCTTAACCTTGGACCGTAATGTCCTTAAACTAATCAATCGCAATGTCCCTAAACTAAATAATAGAGCCCAAATGCTCTCTTGTTGGATCTAAATGATCCCGTTAAGTTGATCTTAGTCTGAAACTAGACTAACGTATCCTTAACAAACGTTTAAGTTGATCTTAGTCTCAAATGAGACTAACGTATCCTTAAACCCAACCCCTAACGCAAATTTAAGAAGATACGGATTTGGACTAATCTACGCCCTACGGGCGACAACATAAATTAGTCTCCGTATACAATCCACGGGCAACCAAAAACAAAACAAATACACACGACACGAAGTGACCATCTGGAGAAGGAGAAAGTGGTTACCGCGATGCGGTAGCGTAATTAACTGCAGGGGCTTGCGCCTACAGGAAAGAGCGTCCCCACAATAAAAAAAACCCTCGACGAGGGGGAATCTGACGACGTCTGCTACATCGGCCGCATCCGTTTAAATCTTCGATACATGGTTCCATAAATCAACTTGGCATCTTCGGAGAGGTGGACGGATAGCACCAAATAGCATTTGCCCCCAAATTAAGGAAAGACGAACCTACGCGGTTCCGTCTCTGTATTCGGAGGAGAACAGATTCTGGCACGCCCGGTGGGACATTTTCCTCTTTCCACTCCAATCTTTGTGTGTCGTGTTCGCGAACGAATCGCGGTTTAATATGGTTGCCCTCGGGTTCGAAGTACTAAGATTTGGTGTCTTGGTCCGTGCAGAAAACAGAAGATCAATGGCTTCAAACTGCACCAACTGTAATTGCAACTCTCACTCTGTCCCTGCTGGAGGAGTGACTTACAGGCCCCAGGCGGCCTCCCTTTTTACAATGCCGGTGGACCAAGTAACACAAGCCACCACTGGGTTATTCTTCGGGACCATGATCCCACCAATGAGCTTCAACGCCCCTTTACCGTCGGAAGCTCCTAAGAAGTCGGTCTTTGATCGGCTCACCACTACTACGGCCCCTCTCAACGGGTCGTCCAAATCCAATGCCTCAGTTTTTAACAGACTGGGCCAGAACGCCAACAAGCCCGCAATACCTGAAGCAGCCATCCTAAAGCGGATAACCATCCCGGCTCAAGAGGACGAAATCATCGGACAGGCTTCTCCTGCCAAGAAGTCAGTTTTCACAAGGCTGGCCACTCCGGCTCCCGCTCCAGGAGAAGTCACCTCTGCCCAGAGGTCTGTATTCGATAGGTTGGACATTACTTCTCGGAGAACGTCAGTCTTCAAAAGGCTGACAATGGAGACAACCCTCCGCCAAGACATGGGGCATGACGAAGCCATCCCCATGGTTGAACCAACACCATCAGCGCGATATGCTCGCCGTCGTCACTGGCGCCAACTGAGGAAGGCTGGGGGCAGCTCTCCGTCTGGACTTACTCCACCAGCTCCAACGGTGGAAATCGATGTTGCTGTTCCAACCGGGAACAGCTTTGAACTTCTTAATAAGGTGCGCAGGAATTCACCAACTGCCATGCTGAAAAGGTCTCCTCCACTTGTGGAGAATGCTACAGAAAAGAAGCCAGAGCAGCCCCCTCAACGGCTGTCCTCAAAAATTTATAAAGTCTGGCGATGGGTTCAGGAATCGGTGATTGACCAAGACTATTCCCGCCGATCAAAGAAGATTAAAGCTCGGCAAGAAAAGGACCATCCCGTGATACCACAGAAGATGTCATCTGTTTGGGTGCCCGCTGCAACGGCTCCCTCAACTTCAACCGCTCATAAGAGAAGGGGACCAGAGAAGACCCCCGTGTCCGCGATGAACCGCAAGGACACCAAACATAAACGCCCCAAGTTTGGGGGCATGGTGGTTCACACTATTTATATGGGTTCCGGAAAAGAGGAAAGCCGTGCTTCTACGGGTCATCCACCGCTTACGCGATCAGTGATTGAGGCTCAGGAGCAATAACAACAAAAGCTCCAAGAGATGCTGACAGCTATAGCCGCACTTACGGGACCGAAAGCAAGCACGGAAACATCCTCGGAACGGCGCCGTGAATAAGAGACTGATGCCGAATTCCTTCGGAGAATGCTTGAAAAGAAGGACAAGGAGGCCGCGGAACAAGCGGCCAATATAAAACAAATAGCCCTTCTATTCCAAGACATGATGGGCATGATGATTCAGCCGGACCCTCCAGTGGAAGAACCTCCAATAATAATTGAAAATGATAGAGGAGAGACATCACATCCTCTGCCGGCTCTGTCGGCAGCCAAGAAGGAGACAATCTCTAAAGCTGCCCTGGATGATTACATCGATCAGCAGATACGAGTTCACCAGGCGAATGAAGTGGCTGGTCAAATTGTTAAAACTGGACGACCCTATCCTGGTTGGTATGACCAAATAAAGTACCCACCAGGATACACGATCCCCAAATTCCACGTATATAAGGGGACGGGAAATCCCCATCAACATGTCGCTCAGTTCAGGGCTCTCTGCGGAAACACTGGAGGGGATGATATGCTACTGCTTCGCCAATTCGTCGGCCGCTTGGCGGAGATGGCGTTCGAATAGTATTCAGAGCTCCCTAATGAGTTCGTCAAAACCTTTACGGAGATGGAATTGCTGTTCACCCAACGTTTCACGAGCGCTAGCGAACATACCCCAATCACGGCACTAATCAATGCCAGGGTGAAGCCAGGAGAGACATCGGTTCAGTATGAAATACGGTGGCAGAATCTATGGTCTAAGTGCGAACAACGTATTGAAAAAGCGCCTGCGGTAGGCATGCTTATGGGTACTCATGACCCTCAAGCGACCATCTCCCAATTTATGATGTTTTTCAAGCCGATCACTTTCTAGTCCTTGATTGATAAGCTGGCCTAAATGGACTAGATGGGCCACAGGACTTCCTCTTCGAAGCCGGAGCTGCGAAATGAAAAAGGGAAAGGGAAAGCGACCTTCGTTGCCAATGCCCAACAGCAGCCCAGTGGTCCAAAATTAACTGATCGCCTAGACGGATTTGCGAACGTGATTTTCACGTTGATGTTCTGTGTTTATGCTGTGTTGTTGCGGATCGGTCGTGGGGGATAGCCTGGATGCAATGCTAGTACAGTTTTGTTTTATATGTACATTTGATATTGCGGGGCGAGCGTCCGACATGTGGACTGCCGTCACTGCCTATTTGTATTATTCTTTTGGGGCATGACCTGGTTGCGGTCGATGTACCCGTTGTATGTATATTTTACTTTCTGTACTAGGATTACCCCGCGGAGGGGTGCACGGATAGCCGGGTTCTAGAGGGCAACGGGCCCGCATCTCATGGCATTGGAACGGAGGGGGCTTCAGTCTGGAATTGGCGGGCTATTCGCCGCACTCGTAGGGGGTACAGGTTGACCCAGGAGGGGTGCCCAAGTTACCGGATTCTGTGAAGTGCTGGGTGGTCCATTCACGGTGCTGAAGGGGGCTGCCTCGCTTCAGGTTTTGGCGGGTGACTTGCCGCGCCCGTAGGGGTCTAGGATTTCATTGCACAGGCTATCCACATGACCAGGGGAACGTCGGGTTTCAGCAGCGGCTCTGTGAAACCCGGGGCTTCCAGATATCTGTATTGTTCTGTGATGCTGTACATTTCTGTGATGTTGCATTTTATTCACGCCTTGAGCGAAATACTATATATTGGTATATATATTAGTAGATGTTGTATATGTTTTTCATCCGCGCTAGTCCAGTCCCCGCTCTGCCGTTAGTTAGCTAACCTAACGGGTGATGACGGGACCCAGTGGCGAATGCGGATGGCATATACGTACGTCAGTATATTTTCGTTCTTTGTGGTGTGATCAATTGATGGGACTGCGTTGATTCAGATCAATGCAAGATAAACAAACCTATTCTGATGTTGTTGGAACACTTTTCAAAAAGCTGTTATTGCAAGGACGTTCACTTTTGTTTTGCATCGTGGTATTCAGTTGGAATATCCTGCACCTCATTCTACGGGGAAAGAGCCGAGATCCCTTCACTGGGAGTGACCTATTTAGTAAAGGTTTTCGTCACTATATTTTCTAAAAAGGCTATGCAGTTCCTTCAACAATATCAAGTTCATTACGTTAAAGGTTTTTCGCCAAAAACTACACGTAGCCCTCCGTCATTTCTTACAAGTATTACTTAGTATTCGTGCTGCGTTTGTTGACTGTGTCAAGGCGTAGTGTGCGGTAGCTAAGTAGTGTTTGTTTGTAGCATATTAATGGGATTGGTTAGGACAGTCGTGCGGCCTTGTTGACTGTGTCAAGGGCTCGTACGGGTGGGTTTAATGCAATCCAGGATAATGACGGGTTGAACTTGACTAGGACTCTTTGATTTGTTGACTGTGTCAAGGTCACTTGGGTCCTAGGGGTAAGAATCACATCGGGAGTTTCAAAAGAACTGAAACTTTCCAGACATGCGCATACCTTCTGGAGTGTGATAATGTGAGTGGATTCCGTCACGTTGTCATGCGATGATAGTTGGATCCCGATTCCCACTGATGAGTTGGTTTACTCCTCGGGTGATCCCGACTAATTCTTCTTTCAGGTTTGGAGGAGAATTTGAGGTACAGTGGGAGGTTTCCAGATTAGATAAAGTGATAACCATTCTGATCTAGGTTAGAGTGCACGCTGAGTGTTTTCTTTTCTCTCTCTCTTTGGCAGCAACCATTGACCTGACCCTAGACTATGACTCAGTGACCAAGTTGACCGAACCTTCTTAACACTGGCTTTTGGATTGTCAGAGTTGCAAACCTCATTGCCACTTCTACTTTTACCCTTTTCTCCAGGACACCCCGTATTACTACGAATGTCCACTTCCATTGGACAAAACCATTGTATGGTTATATACGAACTCGAAGGACTTCGAGGATGGTTTCTGGTTCTGGAGAAAACGGATAGGACTATTCAGTTGTCTTTTCTTTTCACCTTCTCTCAGGTTGCGAGTACTCATTGGCTTAGGAGTAGTACACCTATTATTCCAATTGGATAGTCTTTTTCCAAACCTTAGGCTAGTGTCGAATGGTGGGGAATGAAGAAAACCAATTAGCACAACGATGGTGTGCAGAAGGTATTAAGTTAAGACAAAGAAAAGGATTAGTAAGAGGGCAAAGTAAATTGCGACTGATATTCACAACCAAACCAAGTATTTCTTCGCCAATCCTAAATCACCTTTGTATTTCTCCAGGACACTCCGTATCACTACGAAGATCCACAGTTTATTGGATACTCCATCGTATGGTTATATACGAACTCGAAAGGAACTTGTTCCAGTTCGGGGATGGATTCTGGTCCAGGAGAAATAGGAAGACGGTTTATTCAGTTGTCTTTTCTCTTCACCTTCTCTCGCATTGCGAGTGCTCCTAGGATTAGGACAGTACACCTTTTATGCTTATTGGATAGTCTTCTTCCAAACCATAGGCTGGTGCCGAACGGTAGGGAAGGAAGAAAACCAATTGGCCTAAAGGGGTGTGCAGAAGGTAATGACTAAAGACATATAAAGGGATTTGGAGAGGTGGCAAAGAATTATACGGTTATAGTTGTGAATCTGGATAATGGTAGAGGCATTACTAGGAATACTAGGATACCCCATCGAAACATTTCAATGTTTTAGTTCAGCTGTGTACTGTTAAAAGAAAACTGATTTCCCGATTGGACACTTGCTCCAGGGTATGTATTTACCAGGTTTGATTCTCACATCTGTATGGTTTTACAGATGATGAGTGGGAGTAAGTTATTGGGAATTGGGTGATCATCCTCATTATATCGGGATTCGTTGTAATCGGTGATATTTGAGGAGATCACCTGGGCTGTTTGCCGGTCGGCAAATATTTGGTTTTGAATATCCGCTGTTGTGCACCAATTTCAAATTGATATATCTGTACGTCTATTTTCATAGAGTGAGACATACCTTTTGATATTATGTCGATGACATTTACCTATATCAGTGGATGGTTAGGTAAGGAGCATTGAACAGCAGTGTAATTCTTCTTAACCATAGTACAGTTTTCAACCTACGACACACAGTGAATGAGTTGTTAGACTCAGGGACTTATACAGAGTATTGTATATTGTCCAGTGTCCATTAGGACAGTGGGGTTGGTCCTCATACTATATTCTGTTTACTTTTAACTACTCTAATTCTTAGACATGTGTTTCGTAGAAACACAGGGTCTGAGTTTTGAGGAGTTATTGGTATAAGAATAGAGTAGAGAACCAGGTATTGCAAGTATCGGGATTCATCAAGGTGATCGAAGATGTGGATACTTGTGTATGGTATTCAGTTGATAGTAATGAGAACTTGCTTCTCTTTCAGGTTACTCATAATTGGAAGCATTCCTAAGTTGGGTAACGCTGATCGGCCTCCTTCCATTTAGTTGACATGCACTGGAGATAGCTGCATGATTTGAATCTGGTTCAGTTAAATCAGTGCCTCTGGTTCTATATTGGATATAGAACAGTTCATACCTTCACGATGTTAAGGTACGGGGAGTTGTCCGGCTTATGATTAAAACCAGACACTGGACAACTCAAGGCACGTTTCTGTAATGGCTGTTTGTGGGTTGACCCAGGCTATGACGAGGGTTGACTTTCTACCATCTGGAAGATCAATAGTGATATTGTTCTTAACTCGCCACATTTTAAAAAGAAATGGTTATTTTTCAGAAAACAGTAGTGGGAGTATGGTAGAACTGGAAGCGATTCCAGAACCGCAAACGATTACTGAAGATTTGATAAGGAACCTAAAGATTCAATCTGATTTGACATTCCATTGACCACTTCGCAGATAAGGTGGGTAACTTCAGGCACCCGAGAGGTACTCCGGTAGCCTCAAGGACGGTGACCGGGAAGTTCTTGTTTACCCACACTTGCTATTGTTGTTGTTCCAGGCTGCGAGACCCGGCAGGAGGATGAGTATAGCGTCGTTCTAAACTAGCTTTAGAAGTGCACGTCTATATGACTCTGCCAGAGGGTTGTCGTAGTCAGTGGGAGCAGCGGAAGCATTGGTGGACATCAGGCTTATGTCTATTTATAGACTAAAGCAGATGTAGCGGAGATAGATCATCTATTTCTGATGTGACAGTCATAGGTTTGACGTCATCAGAATAGGGGATGGATCTGTTAAGAAGGTAGTAGGGTGTGATGTCCTGGTATTTGATGACATACACAGAGTAGGAAGTGATATTCCTATACTACGATCGGTTATATTTTGGCTGTCACACAGTGTTTTCTCCACACAGGACTTGGATATTATATCAGACATTCTGGTTACTAGATCTATGGTTTTAGATCTAGATTTGGGTGGTTTCCTAATCTGGGTACCTTGACAGCATTCTATGAGTATTTAGAATGGACGACTCCTGGCACGGTAGTACACCTGCAGGTAATGGAGTCACCCTTTCTAAAGGTGTCTTACAGACTAAAGGGGAGAGGGATACGCATGATTGACAGATCACTTGCTTAGGCAATTGAGTCAATCATGAGATGTCAAGTACCACACCAGATGTTGTTCTTGCAGTAGATGCAATTAGTTGATATTAATCCAATCCTGGAGAAACAGTCGGAAGCAGTTTTAGAACATAAGTTGATGTTCTAGGGATGTGATAACGACAGCCTCTTTTAGGAGACAATTATCATTCCAGGCTTCCAAGGTGACATGGACGACAAGAAGGTTGTCAGAGTTATAGTTTTCCCTCTGACGAGGGACAGTATTTTGGACAGGTGATCCAAGGCAGATACTGAGGGAGGCATGGCGCAGGATACTGATTAAGTTCAGTTGACGATACAGTCTAAGAAGTTTGGATTTGGAGTTCATTTATGAACTAGGTCCCATCAGACATCCAGACATTCTAAGACAGGTATTGCTCATTTCGGGAGATGGTTTTCTCCGCGAACTTGAGATATAGAGAGACATAGAAAGAAACATCCAGGCGGATCCACTCACTGAGGCTTTTCCTCGAACGCAATAGTTTCGCAAACAGGCTTTGTGCGACTGACTAGTAGAGGAGTTGGGTGTTCGGTATCACACGGGCTGTGAGTATGCGACATCGCAATAATTAGCCTTGAGTGCAAGTGGGAGATTGTTGGAGATAGTGCCCTCAGAGTCAATTATTGGATCACTGGCACGTGATTGCAATGATTGAGGGAGGACCTATCCCGGTAGAACAGTCTTACTCGAGATGATAGTATGCTATCTGGTTTACCTTTATCATCGTGTACTGTTTCAGGTGACCTTACAGGTCGCTAGTACACGTTGATAGAGCCCCTAGGATTCTTGCTTGACGACCAGCAGTATGATGGCGATCATATGCGTGGGAGCTGGGGTCTATAAGCACATCCTTAAAAGGTCCCTAGTCGTAGGAGTTTCGAGACAGGGCATCGATACTCCATTAGTAGACTAGTGTATACAGTCGAGACCCCGACGAGGGGTGGTGGCCGGTCTCACAAGCCACTGGTGTCAGTTGGTTCACCTAAGATGTATACAGGTGCTCATTGGGTTATGAGTACACCGGACAGGACTCGCCGGGAACCTGCTAGTTGGGATTATACCATACGTCAGATAGCAGTTCCCTGGTGACATGTGTGCAGGTTAGTTCATCGACCTGAGATCGTCATTTGTCTCGTGTGAGTTCCCACTGTGCTTTGATTACTACCCTACCACGGCTCAAAGGAGTCGTGCAAACAGGTTTTAGTTGGGTACAGTCCCGAGCCACATGGAGGCAGTGAGCGGATCTGCAGGGGTTCGTCTCTCCCGGTATTGGGGGTGAGGTCGCGCTGTGTCTAGGAGAGCCATTACACAAAGCCCTCGGCCGAGGCAGGAGATTTACTGGTAGGTATTCCAGTAGTATCTCAGGGTGTTCTGGGCTACACTCCGACACGACTTGTACCGCCTTTGGGGGTCTGACTTTTACCAACCCCCTAGGCCCGCCATGCGATGCTCATAGACGAACGGACCGGACTGTACGGATATTGTCACTGACAGGCTCAGTAGGGTGTCAGGATGAGTTCGCTCATCGACGTCCCTTTTTGGTCAATAGCTGGTGGCCCGTCACGTATTGGCTTATACCTCTGACGTGCTAGTGGTTAAATCCACAGCCATAGTATTGACGAGTCTTTAGAGTCCACCATACTTTCAGTTACTCAGCTTTCGGGCGAAACGCTGTAGAGGCCGTATGGAGATATGGCAGGGTCCGATCAGATACGTGCGGTATTCCACGGATCAGGATCGGACAGTTTTGTACTAGTGGCCATATAGTTATATGGCAGGGTTCGATCTGATACGTGCGGTATTGCACGGATCAGGATCGGACGAACATTACTAGCCGGCTTTGGTTTAAGCCGGATCCTAGTTTAGTACAGTGTAGATTTTGTCTAATTGCATTTGTATCCGGATGGAATACAGATGCGTGTGTGTATGCACAGTATCGGGGTTTTCCTGTAATTTATTACGGGACCAGTTTTCTGGAGTTGCCAGTTTGCATTCCGTTCCGGCCGGTTTTCCTTTGTTCTTTCCCGGCCGGACTTTTCCGATGGAGGGGGTAATTTGCAGTTTTGCAAATTACTTTTGTGGAGGGGGTTTCTTGCAAATGTATTCATTATGATAGGATTAGAATCTTTCATCCATGCTTTTGCATTAATGAGATTTGATGTGAATAGAAGTTTTAAGCATGGTTGATGTTTTGTTTAAGGTCACCATTTGCTTTATCCTACACTTACCTCCCTTCTTGATTTGCTTTTCCTTCCACCATTTCCTAGCAAAAGGGGCCGGCCACTATTGTGTGAGGAGGATGAGAGAAATTTCCATTTTAGTGTGACACAAATTTCTTCACCTCATTCTTCTAGTTTTGGAAAAATGAAAGCACCATTTTTCCATAACCTTATTCCTCCATTAAGGCAACTACAAACCCTAAATGAGACAAGCATCATCTACACTACATTCTACAGCAAATCTTGGGCACGTCGACTAGCCAGCTTCGTGCCCGAGTTGCCTCGGTATTGAGGTGGGAGCCCGTAAAAGATGCAGACGATGTGGTGCCCTTCCGGCAATGATGCGACGACCGGAGTTTCCGCGGGAGATCGGGATGACGACGAGAAGACCGGAGGATTCGGATCACTCGGTACATTTCTCACCCCATCTCTAGTTAGCTAGTATAGGTTAATGGTTTCGATCCGGGTATATTGTCCGCGGTAGCGCCACTCTAAAAGTCAAGAAAATTTTGATTCCGCATTTTGGCCTCGGATAGACGGCCGGGGCGCTGCCGTGGCGCAACAAAGCACCCCCATAATCAAATCTGGGGTAGGCCGCATCTTCATAACTCCACAAAAGGGGATAATGCGCTTCGCCTTCTCTTTAACAGAGCCAAGGACGAACAATGAACCCGAATATGAAGTTTTGATAGCCGGTCTTGAGATCGTTGTCGATAAGGGAATCGATAACCTCCTCATATACGGAGACTCCCAGCTAGTCGTCAGCCAAGTAAACGGTGACTATTAAACATGCAAGCCAGAGTTAGTGAAGTACGGCGAGAGAGTACAGTGACTGCTGACTCAAATTCCTTCCTACATGCTGGAAAGTATACCGCGTGTGGAAAACTGCAAAGCAGATGAATTAGCTAAACTCGCTAAAGAATTGGCCGACGAGAATCTCGATGACGTGAGGATCGTTGTGCAAAGCCGTTGGGTTGTTGCGCCGGCAGAAATATCTCCGGAGTCGTCCGAAGAAAAGGGAGCTACCGAGCAAATGACCCTACAAATAAAAGACCAGGAAGAGGCTAAGGATTGGAGAGAAGTCTTTATAGACTATTTCAAATCCCGTCGAACGCCTTAAGATGTGTCCTCAAGACATTAGCTCATGAAACGAGCTCTATCTTTTGCCTTCGTCACTGATACTCTGTATAAGAGATCATTTGATTCTCTATGGCTATGATGCCTGGGACCTGAAGAGGCAAGGAGAGTCGTCCAAGAAACTCACAACGGACTCTGCGGATCTCATCAAACTGGGCCAAAGATGAAACTGAAGATCAAAAGAATAGGCTGCTATTGGCCCACGATGATCCAAGACTGCCTCGAATACGCGAAACAGTGCCACTCGTACCAGATTCACGAAGACTTTATCCACCAGCATCCAAATCCACTACATCCAACGGTGGTTAGCTGGCCATTCGAAATGTGGGGAACTGACATAATCGGCCCTATCGAACCAGCATCATCCAGAGGACATCGGTTCATTCTGGCAACAACCGATTACTTCTCCAAGTGGGCAGAAGTAGTACCACTAAGAGAAGTGAAGACGGAGAATATCCTCCATTTCTTCAAGACACACGTCATTTATCGGTGGCTAGCTGGCCAGCTTATAGAAGCCACAAGATCAGCCGCTTCGCACAACAGCATAATATAGACTGGAGATATTCTTCGATCTATAATCCCCGAGCTAACGGTCTAGCTGAGGCTTTCAACAAGACCTTGACGAAGATCGTGAAAAAGACGGTGTCCAGGAATAAGAAGGACTGGCATGAGAGACTGCATGAAGCTCTCTGGGCATATCGAACTACGTTCAAAAAAGCCACAAACACAACGCCGTATGCATTGGTATTCGGCACAGAAGCAATACTCCCCCTCAAGATAGAGCTACCCTCTCTACGAGTGGCCGTTCACTACGACCTGACAAACGAAGAAAATGCTCACCTTTGGCTTGAGGAGCTCGACGCCCTTGTTGAAACCCGGCTTATGGCACAACAAAACCTGGAGGCTTATAAAGTGAAGATGACGCACTCATACGAGAGACTGACTAGGCCGAGAACATTCCGCCAAGGGGAACTCATACTAGTGGTCAAAAGACCTATGATCCCCAATCGTGCCAAACAGGGGAAATTCGAGCCGAACTATGAAGGCCCGTATATCATAGAAAAAGTCTACCAGGGTGGAGCCTATCTACTCATGGACATGGATGGCGAAAGACCTTTCAGGCCAATAAACGGTCGCTTCCTGAAAAAATACGACGCCTGACGAGTCACGGCCTAGGTTAACGATAGATGACGACGAATATGTCCGCTCGCTATCTTCCTAAGCCCAAACTCCATAAGTAGTAGCCGGGTTTTGGACCGAAACGTCTTTAAACTAACGATGGACCGCTATGTCCTAAAACTAGCTGTGGACCGAAACGTCCTTAAACTAACGATGGATCACTATGTCCTAAAACTGGATATTGACCGAGACGTCGATAAACTACTACGGACCACAGCATCCCAAGGTTGACATATAAAAATATATATATATATATATATATATATATAAAAGAGAAAGAAAACGGTATGTCCATAAGCAAGATGGGCACGAATGAAAACCCGAAAGGGCACAGTCTCGTTAGAAGACACTTGCAAGGTCCTCTCGACCTTGTAAGGAGAAAATACCTGCGTGAGATCCTTACGACTCACAAAGGAGCAACACACTTAGGGATCCTCACGATTCTTATGGAGAAAACGCACTTACGAGATCCTCACGACTTGTAAGGAGAATTCCCCTTTAAGACCCTCACGGCTCATAGGGTTCAAAAGCCTTAAGCTACAGGGATCTGAACCTATTCTTAAGCCATCACAACCTCCAGTGCTGCCCTACAAGCGGTTCAATGCTGACCCTTGTATACAATCCACGGGCACGAATAAACATTTCCCTAACAGAGTCCCACCAGAGACTGGGGATATGCTCACACGGTGAACGACCCTTGTAAGTCCTCTCGGCTTATAAGGAGAAAATACTCTTGTAAGATCCTTCCGACTTATAAGAGACCATACACTTAGGAATCCTCACGATCACTAAGGAGAAAACGCACTTACGAGATCCTCACGACTCGTAAGGAGAAATACCTTATGAGACCCTTACGGCTCTGGAGTCAAAAGCCTTACTCAACAGGATCTTAACCCTGTTCGCTAAGCCACTTTTGTTCGACATCGACAGAGGAAAATGATGATTCGCTCCTGGCAATAGCCCAGTTGTAGCGATGCTGATGCCCAAATTGGTATCAAATCTCAAACTCCCAGCAAAAAGTCAGCGAGCCATAAAATGCATATCAAATAGCTAAAATGATAGGTCAACTTGCAACAAAATCAGCAAGTAAAATATATGCTGACAAAATAGCCGAAATGATTGGGCAACTCGCAATAAAAATCAGCGAGAAAATAAAACAAATAGCCGAAATGATTGGGCACCGCG
The DNA here is from genome assembly GCA_030015575.1 of Agapanthus africanus. Classification (NCBI taxonomy): domain Eukaryota; kingdom Viridiplantae; phylum Streptophyta; class Magnoliopsida; order Asparagales; family Amaryllidaceae; genus Agapanthus; species Agapanthus africanus. The sequence goes on along the minus strand of JASDDO010000019.1, from coordinate 726,544,511 downwards.
AGAAATAGCCGAAATGATTGGGCAATCGCGACTTTCACGATATAAAAGCTGAAATGATAGAGCATCGCGGAAAGCAAAATATATAAAATAAAACTTTTTTGCCCTACAGGTGAGATCATATCGATCCCTGTATACAATCCAGGGGCACAAACAAAGAGGGAACCGTATCGTCCCACCAGGCTCCATTAGAAGGAGAGCCAAATCTCGACGGTTCACAGACAGCCTGGAGATCACCAACAGCGTTCCTCCTCATTCCAGTAGGATTCAGACGCGACAACCAACCTTGGAGCCGTGAAAGAGTCCCTACTCCGAACCTCGACGGTTCACAGACAACCTAGAGACCACCTCGATATTCGTCTCATTACAATAGGCGCAATATCAGCAAAGCGGAATCGCGGCAATTACCAGTTCCATGACTGGGCGGTGCACAGGCAACCGAGAGTCAACCCCCGACTCCGTGAAATGCGGATTAAGTCAATTCCTGACTCCGTGAAATGCGGATAAAGTCGACCAATCTTGGTCTAGTGGAACACGGCTAATGTCAATCCTGACCCCGTGGGAAGCGTCCAGAGCGGATCCTGGTCCTTGCGGAACACGGCTAATGTCAATCCTGATCCCGTGGGAAACAACCAGAGCAAATCCTGGTCTAATGGAACACAGCTAATGTTAATCCTGACCCCGTGGGAAGCGTCTAGAGCGGATCCTGGTCCTTGTGGAACACGGCTAATGTCAATCCTGACCCCGTAGGAAGCGTCCAGAGCGGATCCCGGTCCTTGCGGAACACAGCTAATATCAATCCTGACCCATGGGAAGAGTCCAGAGCGGATCCTGATCCTTACGGAACACGGCTAATGTCAATCCAGACCCCGTGGGAAGCATCCAGAGCAAATCCTGGTATAGTGGAACATGGCTAATGTCAATCCTGACCCCGTGGGAAGCGTCCAGAGAGGATCCTGGTCCTTGCGGAACACGGCTAATGTCAATCCTGACCCTGTGGGAAGCGTCCAGAGCAAATCCTGGTCCTTATGGAACACGGCTAATGTCAATCCTGACCCCGTGGGAAGCGTCCATAGCGGATCCTGGTCCTTGCGGAACACGGCAAATGTCAATCCTGACCCCGTGGGAAGCATCAAGAACAGATCCTGGTCCTTACGGAACACGGCTAATGTAAATCCTGACCCAGTAGGAAGCGTCCAGAGCAAATCCTGGTATAGTGGAACACAGCTAATGTCAATCCTGACCCCATGGGAAGCGTCCAGAGCGTATCCTGGTCCTTACGGAACACGGCTAATGTCAATCCTGACCCCGTGGGAAGCATCCAAAGCAAATCCTGGTCTAGTGGAACACGGCTAATGTCAATCCTGACCCCGTGGGAAGCGTCCAGAGAAAATCCTGGTTTTGCGGAACACGGCTAATGTCAATCCTGACCCCGTGGGAAGCGTCCAGAGCAAATCTTGGAATAGTGGAACACGACTAATGTCAATCTTGACCCGTGGGAAGCGTCCAGAGCGGATCCTGGTCCTTGCGGAACATGGCTAATGTCAATCCCGACCCCGTGGAAAGCGTCCAGAGCAAATCCTGGTCCTGTAGAACACGGCTAAAGTCAATCCTGACCCGTGGGAAACAGCTAGAGCGAATCTTGGTTCCGTGGAACACGGCTAAAGTCAATCCTGACCCCGTGGGAAATGCCCAGATCAACCCCTGACTCCGTGAAATGCGGATAATGTCAACCCCATCAATCACTTACGAGTCCTCACTACTCGTAAGGAAGAAAACTCTCTTGCGAGATCCTTACGACTCCCAAGAGAAAACACATTTAGGAATCCTCACGATTCCTAAGGAGAAAATACACCTACGAGATCCTTTCGATTCGTAGAGAGAAAAGTCTTTATGATACCCTCACGGCTCATAAAGTTGAAAAGCCTTAGGCAACAAATCTGAACCTGCTTCCTGAGCTATCACTACCTCTCGAAGAGTTCAAGATGGAATGCTCGCTATCATCTACAGGCTACGCTTACTAAAGTAACATGCCGACAACAACAAAGAAAAGAGAAGAAAGCAAGAGATAACACAAGATAGTATGAAAGAAATGTATCTTTTATTCATAAATTCAATTGGGTACAAGATACAACATATGAAAGAATTAAAAATGGGTATAAATTTATTCAAAACAAAAAAGATTACAAATGATAATTGGTACAAAAATAACCATTGGGAGGGAGGCATTTTAGATAAACCAGTCAGTTGCTCGCGCACTCCCCTCTGCCCCTTTTCACGTTCAGCTGCCGCGGCCAACTCCGCTTCAACCTGTGCCCGTTGATGCAAATAAGATCAAAGTTGCTCATCGATGACCTGCTGAGCTGCTTAACGACTTTGCGCATCTCGCTCGGTGAGGTTGAGCTTCTGCCTCAGCATTAGCCCGTCAGAAATACATCGTAGAAGGCCCTTAAAGATAGTTTTCAGCTGTACAGCATTTGCGTCAACCTGAGCGTGCAGCCGGGCAGATTTGCTTGAAGTCTCTTCGCACTCCTTACGCTTTAAGGCCGCTTCTTGTTCAAGATAGCGGAGGTAGGTAGTGCTTGTTAGTTGTATGTATGCCCTAGAGGCCAGTATTGCACAGATGATGTATATTATATTGGATGCTTGGACATATATAGAGATGACTTTCTTGCTCGATATGATAGTATGCTATCTGGTTGCTCTTTATCTTAACATGTATACTTGTCTCTTTATACTGTCTTATAGTTACATGTTGGTAAAGCCCTTAGGATGTGTACTTGACTACCTGGACTATGATACGGATCATACTAGTGGGGACATGGTAGTCCATAAGTACATCCTTCAAGGTCCCTAGTCGTGGGTGTATCGAGACGGGGCATCGATATACCAGTGTAGACTAGCGTATACGCTTCTCGACCCATGAGATGGGCGATGGATGATCCCATATCCATTGGTGTTTGACATCAGAGAGGGTATATGGGTGCTCAGTGGAGACTGGGTACACTGGACGGACTAACCGAGAACTCCCAGATGGTATTATACCTCACGTCAGATGGCAGTTCTCAGGTGACACTTGTGCAGGTTAGTCAGTAGACCCGAGATCGTCATAAAGTCTTATGTGATTCCTACTGTGCTTTGATTTCCACCTTACCATGTCCATGAGGGCATGCAAAACGGTGGTTATTGGGTACAGTCCTGAGTCACATGGAGGCAATGAGCGATAGGAGGGGTTTCGTCTCTCCCGGTATTGGGGGTTGATGTTGTGCTGTGCTCGATTGGCCGTAACAGGGAAGTCCCTGGCCAAGGCTGATTAGAGATTTACTGGTAAGTGTTACCAGTAGTTTCTCGACCCGTTATGAGCCTCACATCGGCACGACTTATCGGTTATTGGGATCTGACGTTTACCACCCCTAGACTTGATATGCGACATATCAGACGAAGAGACCGGACTGCACGGGTAGTGTTGCCGGTTGGCTCGACGGGAGTAGTAGCAGGTTCGCTTGTTTTTTTCTGATCGCTCAATACCCGGGTGACCGTTACGTTTAGATGACCGTTTGCGGCTTGGGGGTGCTTGATATGATCATCACCCACTGCCGGCGTATTGACGAGTCTTAGAGTCCCACAAAGGAGTTACCTAGTCCAGGAGAAACATTGTGGTGCGCGTATGCGATATGCGCATGGACCCGGTTAAAATGCACGTATGGGATACCGTATATTAATCGGGCGGCTTGCTTTTGGTCAGGTCGTATGTGATATGACCGGGTTGATAAATCAAGTGTTGATTTATCATTTAACCATTAGCTTCTCACTAGAAATCCTTTCTTGTCCTTTTTGGTTGTATGCATGCATGTATGCATTCATTCTTGTTCATGCACATATGGATGTGCATGCACGCATGCATACATACATCATTCTATCATGGTTGTATATATATAGAAAATGGTGGCAATATAAGACTCACACCTTGGTTATTTATATGGATAATTATTTCTATTTGTTTTAAAACTAAATGAAAAAGGAAAGGATAATTCATGGTTTGTTTCTACACTCTTCTTTGACCTAACCATGCTCACCTACTTTTAACCATGGATTAACTTTCCTTTTATGTTTTAACTCAAATTAAATAATATCTTTATCATTTAACCATGGTTTGAGATGAGAAGTGAAAAATATATATACATATATTTTCTATTTTCTTTCATGAGATTATCTTTTTCTCTTCTTCTTAAAAAGCCATCATCTTCTTCAACCTTGCTCTTTTGCTCTCTAGATCTCTCAAGTGAGCAAAATACTCAACAAGATAGGATTTTGAAGTGAGAAAAAGAACCACAACACCATTCTACACAAGTCATGCCCACTTGCTTAGAGTGTTAGCTTCATTTCTTTCTCTTGATAAAGTGAAGTTGCAAGCTTGGACAAAGGAGCTTCGGGTGGATCGTCGTGAACGCTAGAAGTCCTCAAGCCAACCGTTTTCCAACTCTCAAGTGGCCAAGGAGTCTAGCATAGGGAGCTACAAAGGTTGTACTCTCAAAACCCTAGCCTTTGTTACTTGTGGTGTGGTTTAAAGTTATGAAACCCTAATTTTCTAGGATTGATTCTTTGTGTGTTCACTTAGCACTCTAAAAACTTAATCTTTATGACATGTGATGCTTCCAAACCTCTCATAGGGTGCTAGGTAAACCTTACATTGGTATCAAAGCCGACCTAGTACATTAGGCGACACTTTAACGAAGTTAAAACTCCGATCGAACCGAAAAATACGGGTTTTTAGCACTCTCTGGACATTTTTCCAAATCTGTTATTTTTCCGAATTAAAAATACTTAAAAAATACAGCAGGCAAATCTAAGACAAACTGTGAAATACGAAGTAGTGAACAGTAAACCTTAGCGCGGAACCGCGGCCAAAGCTTGCTTAGGCCGCGGATCCGCGGCCGTATAGGTGATTCACTGACTCGTTTTTATATGGTTTTTCTCCTACCTGCTTGTGTACCTTTTTGGGTATGTTTAATCTGAATCTAGTACTGAATATTCTGGGGATGGTTTTGGACCCGGCGATTCGATCGGAATTTTAATTTATTTTTTTTTTCCGGATAATTAGAAAGTATTGAATTGTTCGAACGAGTGTCATTTGCTCACTTTTCATGGGGTTTAAATCTTTCGGAAATACGTGCAAGTTTTGTGGTGGACCCTCTAGAAGACAACAAACCTTAACTCGATTATGTGACCGTCTTGAACTGCCTTTTGAACCTTAGGGTTTGGGGCAGTACGGCGTGCCACATGTGAGGCGTTGGCTTGACCCTTCTACGGCTGGACCGCTACTACTATGTCACACTCCGGATTTTTGAACTCCGCTCAAGTCTTGAGCTTTAGGGAATTTTGGGTATTTGGTCATTCGTTCGAAAACTTTAATACTGTCTATTTATCTGGAATGTGATACAATATGTGGGATTCATATAGTTAAGCATGAAATACGAAATATGTGATATTTCGCATTTACGATGTCTAAAGAGAATGTGGATTCCAAATATTGTAGTTTTACACTTTCTTTTCTGTGACCGTAACTGGAGTATGTCGATATCGCCGGTTTCGTTACTATACATCAACGACAATTGGGGTACGCATACTTACTTACGTTGATGATATATGATACTATGTGTTGCTGAGATATGATGTGCAGGATTTTCACGATTGAATAGCTGGGGGATTTTATGTGAGATGAGAGTTTTATTTTTCATTCATGTAAATTCAAATGTAATATAATATTCTTTTATTTGGGGCACTTCCGGGTTGAGGTTGTTGTCACCAGTGTTGTATATTATTTACTCTTCCGCATTAGTATGGACCTAAGGAGGGGGCACAGGTGACCGGGTTCTGGGGTTCAGTGGGAGGCCATCTCGAGGAGTCGAGACCGGGTCTCCTAAACTCCAGAATTGGTAGGGTCGCTTGCCGCTCTCGTAGGGGTCCAGGGTGTGGGCTTGGCTATTCATCGCGACTGTGGAATCTGTATTTTCTATTGTTGGCTAAATACTAAATACGGACGTCCTAGTATATCCCACATTATATCTATGTTTCTGCTGCGATATCTGTGATGTGATCATTTGATATGTTGTGATGGATACAGTATATAGTATATATGATATATTATATAGACTTTACTTATGTTTTACACCCGCACTAGCCCTGCCCTGCTCTGTCGTTATTTACCTAACCTAACGGTGCACGAGGGGACATCGAGGCGAATGCGGATGGCATAAGTGTACGTCGTATTTATCTGTGATGTTTAGGTGACTTAAATGATGGGACTTCATTAATGTGATTAATGAAAGAAAAGAAACCTAAAAGATGTTGTAGAATCAAATTTTTTCAAAAAGGGTAGCTACAGTTTTGCTTTGCATAGCGATATATATGGTATATCCCGCACCTTATTCGATGAGGAAAGAGCCGAGATCCCTTCACCGGGAGTGACCTCTTTAGAGAAATTGGCAGATGCTACAACACTCGGTTTGTTTTTGATTGCTTTTGGAGTTTAGCTTTGCATAGTGATATATATGATATATCCTGCACCTTATTCGATGAGGAAAGAGCCGAGATCCCTTCACCGGGAGTGACCTCTTTAGCAAAACTAATGAAAGCCTCAAAATCACTTCATTTCAAAATTCACTAGATTCTACAACGATATCAAGTTCATTACGCAATAGGTTTTCAGAAAAACCTTTCGTAGCCCTCCGTCATTTCAGATAAGTCCTGCTTAGTATTCGTGCTGCGTTTGTTGACCTTGTCAAGGCGCAGTGTGCGGTAGCTGACCAGTATTTATCTGCTTATGCATATGATGCGGATTGGATTAGGGTAGTCGTACGGCCTTGTTGACCTTGTCAAGGGTCGTACGGGTGGGTTTAATTCAATAAAGAAGTGACGGTTTGAACTTGACTTACGGTCTATGGTTTGTTGACCTTGTCAAGGTCATAGATCGTTTGGGGAAAAATATTATCGGGAATTTCAAGTGTTGAAATTTGCAATGAGATTGCATACCTTCTATGAGATAGTTGGATCCCGATACCCACTGCGAGTAATTGTTACTCCCGGGAGAGTTTTACAAAGGACAATTAGCCGATCAAGTAGGTGTCTAGAAAGGTGTCAACGGGGTTACGCCTCTGGGAAAATGAGGTTTACTTTAATTAGGTCCGTGCGAAAGCACGGGAAACCTCCCTCAAAGTACCGACACTGGCCTGGCTGAAAGATCGGCGAAGTTGTAGGGTGTAATTAATCCCGGCTAGTCTTTCCTTTTAGGGTTTGAAGGAAGATTTGATAAAAACAGTGGGAGCCATCTTGATTAGATAAGATAATAACCAATCTGATCTTGCAAGAGCATAAGCTAAAGTGTTTTCTTCTCTCTCTCTCCAGGTAGTGACCATGTCATGCCTTAATCAAGATAATAATATGGATGTATTGACCGAACCCGCATGTTATACTGTGCTGGGGAACGTTGGTTTCGTTCTTTCTTATAAGAGTTATAGGACTGAACAGGACATAGGGGAATACCAGGATTCCCATGCCACCCGAATGAAGAAAGTACATGATGATGCATTTTCTTCGGGTGTGTTCGTTACAGAGAACTGTTTCTCCATTTGCCCTACGTCCTGGGTATTAGATACCGGGTCAGGATCCCATTTATGTAATCAGTTACATGGGCTTAAGAAAGGTAGAGAACTTGGAGAAGGTGATAAAGACATAAGGGTTGGAAATGGTGCAATTGTTGCAGCTAAAACCGTCGGGGAATATCACCTTGTATTGCCAACTGGTAATTCATTGATTCTGAACGAATGCTATTACATGCCGAACCTGATATGCAACATTATATCGGTTTATTTGTTGAGTAAAGAAGGATATAATTTTGTATTACAGGATAATGTTATGAACATTTTCCGTAACCAAAAGTTAGTTGGATCAGGCACGTTGTGCAATGGCATTTATGTTCTAAATCAATCAGTAGTTCTGAGTATAACAAATACACACTAGAGGAAGAGTTCAGAACTGAACGAATCCTTCTTGTGGTATTGTAGACTGGGTCACATCAATGCGACACGACTAGCTAAGTTGCATAAGGATGGATATTTGAAACCGTTCGAATTTTCATCTTATGACACTTGCCAGTCATGTCTCAAAGGCAAGATGACCAAAACTCCGTTTACGGGACACGGAGAAAGAGTTACTGAACTCTTGGGACTGATACATAGTAATGTATGCGGTCCCATGTCTACACATGCCAGGGATGGTTCTTCGTACTTCATTACATTCACTGACGATCTCTCTAGATTCGGATATGTGTTCCTGATGTAACACAAATCAGAAGCTTTTGAGAAATTTAGAGAATATAAACAAGAAGTCGAGAACCAAACCGGAAAAAGTAATAAAATTCTTCGATCTGATCGAGGAGGTGAATACTTGAGCAATGAATTCCTGGACTTCCTAAAAGAGAATGGGATTCTCTCTCAGCTGACTCCTCCATATACACCACAGCACAACGGTGTATCGGAACGGAGGAACCGCACCCTATTAGATATGGTGCACTCTATGATGAGCACAACAGAGTTACCTATTTCCTTCTGGGGATATGTGCTGGAGACAGCAGCATACCTATTGAATCAAGTTCCATCTAAATCTGTACCTACCACACCATATGAGATATGGAGTGGGAAGAGGCCATATCTTAAACGAGTTAAGATATGGGGTTGTCCGGCGTATGTCAAAAGACAAAATCCGGACAAACTCGAGGCACGGTCAGTTCTTTGCAAGTTTGTGGGATATCCAAAGAACTCATATGGGTATTTTTTCTACCACAGTGAGGAACAAAAAGTGTTTGTTGCTCAACATGCCACCTTTTTAGAAAAGGAATTTCTTGTAAAAGAAATTAGTGGCAAAGTGGTGGAGCTGGAAGAGGTTCCAGATACACAAACCGCAAGTGAAGATTTAGTGTAACCAGAGGATTCAGTAGCTCCCAACGAACCTCAGTCTCTCCGCCGATCTAGTAGGGTTCCTCGCCAACCTGAGAGATACTACGGTTTTCTCATGGATGGTGGGAGCGAGGATTGCATCATGGAGGATGATGACCCAACTAGCTTTGAGCGGGCCATCACGAGTGGGGACTCAGTGAAATGGCTGGATGCTATGCGGTCCGAGATGGAATCCATGTACACCAACAAAGTATGGACTTTGGAAGATGCTCCTGAAGGGGTAAAACCCATTGGGAGCAAGTGGATCTTCAAGAAAAAACTTGGTGTAGATGGAAAAGTGGAGACTTTCAAAGCTAGACTTATTGCAAAGGGTTTTCGTCAAAGACCAGGTGTGGACTATGACGAAACCTTTTCTCCAGTGGCTATGCTTAGATCCATCCGGATCATGCTTGCCATCGCTGCATATAATGACTACGAAATCTGGCAAATGGATGTTAAGACCGCCTTTCTAAACGGTGATTTAGAAGAGTGCGTGTACATGACTCAGCCAGAGGGCTTCGTAGATAGTGGGAGCAGCGGGAAGGTGTGCAAGCTGCTTAAATCCATTTATGGATTAAAGCAAGCATCGCGGAGTTGGAACATCTGCTTTAACGTCGTTATCAAAGAGTTTGATTTCGTCAAAAACGTAGATGAACCTTGTATCTACAAGAAGGTGGCAGAGAGTAAGGTTGTCTTTCTCGTATTGTACGTGGACGATATACTCTTGATAGGAAATGACATTCCTATGCTGCAATAGGTCAAGCTCTTCTTATCACAAAGATTCTCAATGAAAGATCTAGGTGATGCCTCCTGCATATTGGGAATCAGGATCTATAGAGATAGATCTAAAAGGATATTGGGATTGTCCCAGTCAAGGTACATTGACACCACACTAAAGAGGTTTAGTATGGAAGAGTCCAAGCATGGGAACTTACCCACGATCTCTGGAGTCACTCTCTCCAAAGAGATGTCTCCCAAGACTGATTTGAAGAGAGCTCGCATGCAAGGGATACTCTATGATTCGGCTGTAGGCTCTATCATGTACGCGATGCTATGTACCAGACCCGATGTAGCATACTCACTAAGTGTAGTGAGTAGGTATCAAGCTGATCCTGGAGAGAGTCACTGGACAGCTGTGAAGAGCATTCTCAAGTACTTGCGAAGGATTAAAGAGATGCTCTTGGTGTATGGTAACGGAGAACTCCAAGTGGAGTCCTTTACCGATTCGAGCTTCCAGAGTGATAAGGATGACTCTAAGTCGCAGTCGGGATTTGTCTTTACCCTTTACGGAGGGCCGGTTAGCTGGAAGAGTTCCAAGCAGGAAACCGTGGCAGACTCGACGATGGAGGCTGAATACATCGCTGCCAACGATGCTGCCAAAGAGGCTGTCTGGATCAAGAAGTTCATTACTGAACTTGGAGTGGTTCCATCCATTGAGCATACAATACCTTTGTATTGCGATAACAATGGAGCGGTGGCTTTGGCCAAGGAACCTAGGTCCCATCAGCGATCCAGGCATATTCTGAGGCGGCATCACCTGATCCGGGAGATAGTTGATCGCCGGGAGATCGAGGTCAGGAGGGTTGACACGAAGAATAACACAGCGGATCCACTCACGAAGGCCATTCCCTAGATACAGTTTGAGAGACTCTTCGGGATGCTCTGTATGCGATACTACAGCAGCTGGCCCTAGTGCAAGTGGGAGATTGTTAGTTGTATGTATGCCCTAGAGGCCAGTATTGTACAGATGATGTATATTATATTGGATGCTTGGACATATATAGAGATGACTTTCTTTCTCGATATGATAGTATGCTATCTGGTTGCTCTTTATCTTAACATGTATACTTGTCTCTTTATACTGTCTTATAGTTACATGTTGGTAAAGCCTTTAGGATGTGTACTTGACTACCTGGGCTATGATGCGGATCATACTAGTGGGGACATGGTAGTCCATAAGTACATCCTTCAAGGTCCCTAGTCATGGGTGTATCGAGACGGGGCACCGATATACCAGTGTAGACTAGCGTATACGCTTCTCGACCCATGAGATGGGCGATGGATGATCCCATATCCATTGGTGTTTGAGATCAGAGAGGGTATACGGGTGCTCAGTGGAGACTGGGTACACTGGACGGACTCACCGAGAACTCTCAGATGGTATTATACCTCACGTTAGATGGCAGTTCTCAGGTGACACTTGTGCAGGTTAGTCTGTAGACCCAAGATCGTCATAGTGTCTTATGTAATTCCCACTGTGCTTTGATTTCCACCATACCACGTCCATGAGGGCGTGCAAAACGGTGGTTTTTGGGTACAGTCCCGAGTCATATGGAGGCAATGAGCGATAGGAGGGGTTTCGTCTTTCCCGGTATTGGGGGTTGATGTTGCGCTGTGCTCGATTGGCCGTAACAGGGAAGTCCCTGGCCAGGGTTGATTAGAGATTTATTGGTATGTGTTACCAGTAGTTTCTCGACCCGTTATGAGCCTCACATCGGCACGACTTATCGGTTATTGGGGTCTGACGTTTACCACCCCTAGACTTGATATGCGACATATCAGACGAGGAGACCGGACTGCACGAGTAGTGTTGCCGGTTGGCTCGACGGGAGTTGTAGCAGATTCACTGGTTTTCTTCTGATCGCTCAATACCCGGGTGGCCGTTACGTTTAGCTGACCGCTTGCGGCTTGGGGGTGCTTGATATGATCATCACCCACTGCAGGCGTATTGAAGAGTCTTAGAGTCCCACAAAGGAGTTACTTAGTCCAGGCGAAACGTTGTGGTGCGCGTATGCGATATGCGCATGGACCCGGTTAAAATGCGCGTATGAGATACCGTATATTAATCGGGCAGCATGCTTTTGGTCGGGTCGTATGTGATATGACCGGGTTGATAAATCAAGTGTTGATTTATCATTTAACCATTAGCTTCTCACTAGAAATCCTTTCTTGTCCTTTTTGGATGTATGCATGCATGTATGCATTCATTCTTGTTCATGCACATATGGATGTGCATGCACACATGCATACATACATCATTCTATCATGGTTGTATATACATAGAAAATGGTGGCAATATAAGACTCACACCTTGGTTATTTATATGGATAATTATTTCTATTTGTTTTAAAACTAAATGAAAAAGGAAAGGATAATTCATGGTTTGTTTCTACACTCTGCTTTGACCTAACCATGCTCACCTACTTTTAACCATGGATTAACTTTCCTTTTATGTTTTAAGTCAAATTAAATAATATCTTTATCATTTAACCATGGTTTGAGATGAGAAGTGAAAAATATATATACATATATTTTCTATTTTCTTTCATGAGATTATCTTTTTCTCTTCTTCTTAAAAAGCCATCATCTTCTTCAACCTTGCTCTTTTGCTCTCTAGATCTCTCAAGTGAGCAAAATACTCAACAAGATAGGATTTTGAAGTGAGAAAAAGAACCACAACACCATTCTACACAAGTCTTGTCCACTTGTTTAGAGTGTTAGCTTCATTTCTTTCTCTTGATAAAGTGAAGTTGCAAGCTTGGACAAAGGAGCTTCGGGTGTATCGTCGTGGACGCTAGAAGACCTCAAGCCAACCGTTTTCCAACTCTCAAGTGGTCAAGGAGTCTAGCATAGAGAGCTACAAAGGTTGTACTCTCAAAACCCTAGCCTTTGTTACATGTGGTGTGGTTTAAAGTTATGAAACCCTAATTTTCTAGGATTGATTCTTTGTGTGTTCACTTAGCACTCTAAAAACTTAATCTTTATGACATGTGATGCTTCCAAACCTCTCATAGGGTGCTAGGTAAACCTTACAGTGCTCTGCTCGACCCACGCGGCCCGTTGGGAGTTCACAGCCAGGACCTCAGGAGCACGACGTCCGAGCTCGAGCTCATGCAGACAGGCCTCAATTTTCCTGCAGTGATTAACCCAAGACTCAACGACGCTCTCACTATGAAAGTTCACGAGCGTCGCCAGCATAAGATTAACCTCGGTAGCAAAATCTTCCGCGAGTGCAGGGACCTCCGCGTCAAGCTCTTCAATGGATTCACTCAACATACGAAGGCTGGTCGCAGCGCCCTTAGAAGATGGATGCCTAGAAAATGGTCCTGCTGGCATTAATATACGAGATTCGAATGGAGCAGGAACCGGTGCGACTGCTGCAAAATGAATTACGGTTCAAAGCTAACTTGTAAAATGAATAAATCACATGAGTGATGAAGTATACTATACCGGCGGCGGCTGGTGGCAAGGTCGGAAGTTCCGGTGGTGCGATTATTCTTTCGTCCCCTCCTTCAATCCGTAGTGCTGCAGTCAGGGCAAAGAAGAATTAGCAACGAATTGGCTGCCCGTAAAAGAAAGGAGAAGATATTAGCTAGAGACTGTACTCACCAACACCACTAGATGAAGCAATCTCCGACTAGAAGGAGAAATGTGGGTGCAACACATGATACAGATGATCAAAAAGGACTCCTGCAAGGGTGTAATAATGCGACGACAGTACATAAATTATATTGCCTATAATGAAACCGATAAGTCACAAACCCGTACCTTCCAGCATTCGGGAGGACACAAGAGGGGGCAAAGGGTCGGCAATTGTCAAAGCAGCAAATGGTGGTGCTTCCTCGGGTGGCACAACCTCAACGCTTACCACACCTGCATTAGAAACGAGCGAATTACTGTCAGAAGAGATTGAAAGGGATTGCAGAATGAAAAGGAAAGCAATGACCCAAAATCTACCTGATGAGTCGCCGGTCGAAACCGCGATAAGGGCGTCATTAGGTGCAGCGACTGTTTCACCCTCCTCCATTGGAATGGTCTTGCCGCCCGTAGCTTCGTCCCCTGACTCTACGAGAACCGTTGTGATACTCGCAGCGTCCGGCAACGACAAGGAACCGCAAGGGAAAAGAGTTGCAATTGGGGCAGTTCCAGACTCTTGAGAAAGAGTGGCCACTTCAGGCTCATTGGTTGCCGCCGTCTCACCTACCACTTCCTCATCAGGACTAGGCCCTGCAGGGTATGATGTATGAGAATCTGAGGATCAAACCTTAATTAAAAGACCCGGAGTTACGTTACCTTGAGATGGCCTTTCAATCGCTTCCCGAGCTGCGCGTACTGCCTGTTTATGAGCGGTTGACAGGGTGGCCGGAACACCCTCCGAAGAAGCAGGGTTGGGGGAAGCAGCACTCGAGCCTGCACCTACGGCCAAGGCGGCGTTATGTTCCTTTGCTGCACGCCTTCTACGCTTCTTTTCCGCCTGGGCCGTGAGGGCTGATCTTCTCAGGACCTCCGTCAAGGGGACGTCATCGTACGCGCCAGGAGCTACCTCTGGAGCCGTTATAGCATCCGTCATCGGTTGCTTAAGTAAAGCCTCTTTTGGCAATACTGGGGAAACTGGGACTTCGGTAGCCGGCCTTGGATTCGTCCCCGCACCACCGTGCGAAGTCGACACGGCATTTGGGATAACTTGGGTCGAAGTAGTCCCTGCGATAAGATGTAAAATGGGGTCAGATTACCTATAAGAAAGGGGAATGAAGGCATAATGAGCCGAAATATACCAAGACCCACCGAGGCTCGAAGCCTATCTTCCGCCTCAAAAGTCTTAAGGGAAGCCTCGAGAGCCTGTTCAGTGGAAATTCCTGTTGAAAGAAATGTGTCAATCTAAGCATGATAATAAAATGTAATGCAATGACAAAGGATACGATTGAAGACTACTTGACTCAGCGAGGACGATTAGTCCTGCTTTGTGACTAGCTAGTCGCTCGGAAGCTGCGATGGCAGCCTCCAGATCAATATCATCTGGTATCGGGAATAGACCCTCGTTGGTCCCATATTCGCTCAGGCCTTCGCTGTAAGGAGCATGTGGCTCCTGGCCGAGTACGACGTCGGCAGAAAGAATCGACTTCTTCCTCTTCTGCGAGCGAGTACCGGTCGCCGCTAGAATAAGCTTACGCTTGGTAGGCACCTTGGGACGACGAGTCTCGATATTTGAACCCACGCTAGATTTGGAAGACGCCACAGTCACCGCTTCAACGGGTGCACGGGGCATCGGTAGCTCAATCATATCATATGGCGCCACAACCGCAGCAGCTTCCCTTAGGGGAGGATGGACAATGGTCCGTCGCTTCAGAGGAACATTTGGATTACCAGCCGGCGCTACACCCTTCCGATCAAGCAGCATTCCTTTTTTCTCTCTAATGACGGCGCCCATCGAATATTGATACCATGCCACATACACATTCAGGGCCTTCGGAACGCAACTCGGTTCACTAATGAAAAAGTTGGACCCTGTGTTTAGGCGCATAAAATGATACAGCGCGCTCCGGATACCCTCTTCAGTAACAGCCGGTTCTGCCAAGAAAGCCTCAAGCAGGACGCCCTAATTATAGCTTAGCTGTTGGGTGAAATGATGCGGGTTGTATCTCATGAACAACGCCGCATCATTCTGCCTAAATACGAGAAAGCCCGGCCTGATGGAATACAGATGAAGAATCTCCCGAGCATTCAACACAGAGGCCCTGTCTTAAAAAATGTCCTGTAATGGCAGCACCGTTTTTGTAGATTCCTGGCCGACGGTCAAAATTTTATCAGTGAAGGACATACCATCTCCAACCGTGCGTGGATGAAGGAGCAAACCCCTAGCTTCCCGCTGTGTCGGATTCACGATGGATGCGTCGACTAGCCGCATTATCCGAGGGAACTTGCATCTATCATAAAAGGAAGGTCTTCTATGGATACCGAAGAAGCCAAGCACGTGCAACTCGAGCCACGAGGTGAAGTAATGCATTAAGAAGTTGGCAGGCTGCACCCCTGGCTCAGTAGTATCTGCTGCCAAGCTGAGGCCGTGATACAAGTGGGCTAACCCAGCGATCCGGACGGCCACTTGTATCCTGGCAACCATTCGATGCGCTGGGTAGAATACGGATGGCCTCATACGGAGAGGGTGCATTGGAAGTGCAAAACAGCTCAGCCATAACCCAAGAAACCACAAAAAGAACGTTTCTTCGTCAATACTAGGAGCTGCCAGCTCTGCAAAAAGGACGACTGGGGTGCCGGGGAGAAAGAAATTCTTCTGATCTGCCTCCGCCGTCGGCAAGTTACCCAAACCTAAGCCAAAAGGATCGTCGAGTTTGGTGAACTTCGCGACTTCTTTCGATAATACTTCCGTACGGAGGAAACGAGCGATAAAATCCGTAAAATTAACCCCGCGGCCTCCGGATTCAAGAAAGAGGCTCTCATAGATATTCAGCACTTTTATCAAACTTGGGAATTGGTGTTGAATGGCGTTCTCTGGGGTAAGACCCATTACCCCTGATTTGGTAGCAAAAATATACTCATCTGGAGGAAGCAGCTCCTCATAATGTTCTCCCCTAACGGGTAAACTAGAGAGCTCAGCAAATTCCTCTAAGGAAATGGAGACTTCTCGATCCAATAGGAGGTAGGTGTGAGTCGGAATGTTCCATTGCTCTAGAAACGCCTTGATCCACCATGTAGGAGGTGCGGAATACTCGAACAAGGAAGCATAGATTGCAGGGTACAATCCGAGCTTCGTCAGCTGTGACTTCTTCGCCGATAGGATATATCGGGCCTACTGCAAGTATCTGGCCAGGTGACGGGGAGTTAGTCCTATGTTGTATGGCTGTCCCCAAGGACGTGATTCGCCCTGACATAAGCGCCGCCCTAGAGTGTCCAAAGCTACCGGCGGCTGTACGGGTATTGCGGCCATAGAAGGCCGAAGGAGACCTTCTGAAGTCCAATTCACCTCCTCCACGGTATAATTGATCGGGGGTGCATTTGCATAAGGGATCACCGAGATAGGCTCCGAGGGTGTCACACAAAAAAGCTCTGGCGGCCTCTGATAATTTGATCGTACCATTTACCACACAGATGAAGATTCTTATGCTCTGGGTCATGATTCTTTATCAACGCAAAGACTTCCCTGTCCACTGGCGCCTCGGGGAATCCGCCTTCCGAACGAACAAACGGGAAAGAAGTGTCAAAAGACATAGTAGCTGTGCGAAAAAGAACAAATTTTCAGCCGTCAATGCTACAGTTTAAGTTCGGTACTCGGTACTTTGAATTCGTACCACACTGCAATGCAGTAAAAAGGGGCAAAAAGGGACCCACAAAATCCAGATGATAACTCATCATTAATAAAACAGTCTCATCATTTGATTAGACTGTCATTAAATTAGGAAATCCTCAATTGATTCTCATTCAATGAGAACCCCTCGGGCTAAGGAGTAAATCTTCCCTTGAGAGCAGTGCTCTGTGACAGAGTGACATCTGTCAACTCTAATGATGAAGGAATAAAAATTCCTCAAGAGCCTTGCTCTGTAAAAACGATAGAATAACCATCAGAAAATTTAAAATAAGAGTTTTTAAAATTAAAAATTCTGAGATCTTCAAGATCTATGAACAAACTCTAAGAGTTCTTTATGAGCAAAGCTCTGTTCATGGGCTAAGAAACCCCCAAGAAAGATCTCTTTAGATCTATGGGTTCAAGAGAGCAAAGCTCCGTTAATGAAACACTAAATGGGTTTTCTTTAGATCAAAGATCTATGAAGAGCAAAGCTCTGTTAATGGGTGAAACCCTAAATTATTAAAAGGTCTTTTAAAAGATTTAATCTTTACCAAAGATTTTGACAGAGTTCTGTCCTTAAGAAAGTTCTTAAGCCAAAGAGCTATGCTCTGCAAGAGAATAAAAATTCTCAGAAGGAAGAAGATGAACAGAAATCATCTCAAGGGCCAAGGGTCATATTTATAGGCACTGAGATGCCGTTTCAACTTCTGAGTTGATCCAAGGGCGCAGATGCTGCCACCGCTGCACTCATATGTGGGCCATGTGAGCGCAACGGTGGGGGGAGGCATTTGTTTCCCCCAATCAGAGAAAAGCTCTGTTCAAAATTCAAATTTTGAAAAGAAGCAACGCTTCATAAGCAGCGCCAAGTGCGCTGCGCCCTAAGCAGTGCACCACGTACGAAGCACGTGTGCGCTAACGCTAAGAGTGTTCAACTATAAGCAGCGCACTGCGTGCAAAGCACGTGTGCGCGCGCTGCACCTTAAGCAGCTCACCACGTGCGAAGCACGGGTGCGCTAGCGCCAAGTGCGCCGCACTCTAAGCAGCGCACCACGTGCGAAGCATGTGTGCGCTAGCGTCAAGTGCGCTGCACTTTAAGCAGCGCACCACGTGCAAGGCACGGGTGCGCTAGCGCTGGAACTAAAAGCTCCCCATCGTCAGATCAAAGATCTAATAAAGATGATAAATCATCAATTAACCAGAATAAAATTCTGTTAAGGAGAGATTCCTCAAAATCTTTCTAAAACAAAAAGATTGTGCTCTGTAAATCAGAGCACCGTTGGATCAATGATCCAAAGGTGATTAAAAATCACCAAAATACAAAATAAATTCTGTATGGAAAAGATTTCCCAATCTTGTTAAAACAAGAAAATTGCCTTCTGTAAATCAGAAGTGCTTGGATCAAAAATCCAACGGTGGGGAAATCCCCAAATCAATTGGAGAAAAGATCTCCTTAACTAATTGAACAAATCAGCTTGCCCTATATAAAGGCCCAGGACTTCAAGTCTCATATAGAGGAACCCCCACACACACACACACAAACTTTAAGAAATCTGAGAAAGAAGAGCCAATCTCTCGGAAGAAGAAGATGATTTTCTTCAAGGTAAAAATAAACAAAGAAATAAAATCATCTCATATTAAAAAGAAGAATTCACTTTTTTCTCTAAGATCATAGATCTACAAGACCAAGGTCTCTCACATAGAGATTAAAGGATCTCATCATAAAATAATAAGAAGAACATAATTCTTCTCACAGATTATAGATCTATAAGACTAAGGTCTTTTTGTAAGTCCTAGGTAGCGCCCCGGCCGTCTAACAGACGCCAAATGCGGAACAAAAACTTTTACAACTGGCGCTATCGTGTACTATGACCCGGATCTGCCATTATTGCTAAACTAACAAACTACAAAGTGGGTAGAAATGTTATACCGAACGATCCGAGTCCTTCGGTCTTCAACCATCATCCCACGCTTTGTTACGGCTACTCCGATCTCCTCGATCTTCAGTCTTCTCGTCTAGGTGGCACCACGTCAACGGATCTTTAAACGGGCTCCCGCCTCTGAACCGAGGCAACTTGATCATCAAGTTTGCTAAAAGAGATGACTAAGATTGATGTAGAGAATGAGTAGAACACTTTGTCTCACTTCGTCCAAGCCATGGACGAATGGTTAATGAAGTTGCCTTTTGAAACTGTGATGGAATAAAAAGAACTATGAAATTTCCATACACCAAAACTATAATCTTTTTTCCAAATCAACAACCATTATCATCTAGCAAGAGGGGCCGGCCACTTATGAAGGTGGGGAGGTGAGTGTAGGAAGGGGGGAGAGTGACCATAACCATAAATGAAAGAATGAGTCATGTTAACACCTTGCATTTATCATTAATACAACAAATGATTCATCTAACCTAGTCATCAACTCATTAAATGCACAATCAATGCACTAATGAGTCACTAGCCACCTCATCATCCTAGTCATCATCTAGATGCTTCTAGAACCTTCCACACTCTCATGACTCACCCCTAGAAAAGATAAATCCGTATTTAACCGAATGATAAAGACGGGTGAAAGAAAACTGGAAACTGGCAACTTCTAAAAGCGATCCCGAAACGAATTTCAGGATAACCCCTAACAGTATAAACATGCCCGCATTTGTATTACAACCGAATACAAATGCAACTGAGACAAAGATATTATATCTACACAGTATAATACTCGGATCCAGCTTAAACCAAAGCCCACCAGTATTATCTGCCCGAAATATGACACGTGCGAAAACGCACGTGCATTTTCCGAACCCTGCCATAAAACCATACGGCCTCTACAACGTTTCGCCCGAACTTGGGAAACTGTTTGTGGAGGACTCTAATGACTCATCAACACACTAGCACTGGGTATAATCTCTTGCACGTCAGAGGTACGAGCTGTACGTAACGGTTGCCTATGTATTGAATGGAAGGGAAGCTGACGAGCGAACTCATCCAGAAACCCTACTGAGCCTGACAGTGACAATATCCGTACAGTCCGGTCTGTTCGTCTGAGAGTATCACATATCGAGTCTAGGGGGTGGATAAAATCAGACCCCTAATAACGCGATAATTCATGTCGGTATGAAGCCCATCACCTCCTGAGAAGCTACTGATCCAAATCAGTAATTCTCTACTACCCCGGCCGAGGATTTCTAGTGATGGCCACCCATGCACTGTGCGACATCAACCCCCAATACCGGGAGAGATGAATCCCCGACGATCCGCTCATTGCCTCCATGTGTCTCGGGACTGTACCCAACTAAAACCTGTTTGCACGTCTCCTTTGAGCGTGGTAGGGTAGTAATCAAAGTACAGTGGGAACTCACACGAGACAAATGACGATCTCAGGTCGACAAACTAACTTTTACACATGTCACCAGAGAACTGCTATCTTACGATATGTATAATACCAACTAGCATATTCCCGGCGAGTCCTATCCGGTGTACTCATAACCCATTGAGCACCCTGTTGGGGTAAAAATTTACACCCCGGTTGACCAAGTCAAAATCAAAGTCAACCCCAAGCCAAGTGGGCCCAAGCCCAGATCCAGTGGGCCCATGCCCGGGTCGAGCCCGAACATGAAGCGGCCGGCCTCCCCCCATGCCATGATAAAAATTTTATAATAAATAATTTTGTTGCATTTCTTTTATTTTATTTTATGGATAAATGTAAGAAAAATAGGCATAAAGCCAAATTTTTGTAAAGCCCATGGCTTATGTGCAAAAAGAAATGGCACATGACCCATGGGATAGGCAAAATGCCATTTTGTGAAGCCCAAGGGGCTATGTGTAAAGTGTGTAGCCTATAAAGGCAAGGATAAAGAAATATCCCAACAACTTTTTCTCTCTCCAAAAAAAAAAGTTTCAGATCTGAGATCTTTCTCCTTCTTCAAGGTTCCAAAACCTTCTTCAAGGTTCCAAAACCTTCTTCTTTCTCTTGAATTAAATCAAGAGTTCTACTCTCCTTTTTATAAAACAAATTAGTTTTTCACCACAAAACCCATCAAGGGGAACTCAGATCTTCCATCAGATCTCAAAAAGGAGTGATTTTTAAAATCCCATATCTCTTGATCTTCAAGATCCAGCTAACAGAGGAGGAAGAAGAAGAACCCCTCCCATTAACCCAAAAAAAAAAAAAAAAACAAAACAACACACTCAGGAGTCCAACTCCTCCCTGATTTCTCTTCCGAGAATTCTTTTTAGGCTAAAAGCCTCTTTTTCTCGCCGGCGCTCAAGCGCAGAGCGCCCGCGTGCCGACACGTGGCGCGCTTGCGCTCCAGCGCAAAGCGCTCGAGCGCAAAGCGCCCGCGTGCCGACACGTGGCGCTCTTGCGCTCCAGCGCAAGCGCTCGAGCGCAAGTCGCCCCGGTGCCGACACGTGGCGCTCTTGCGCTCCAGCGCAAGCGCTCGAGCGCAAGTCGCCCCCGTGCCGACACGTGGCGCGCTTGCGTCGAAGCGCTCAGCGTCCGAGCGTAAAGCGCCCACATGCCGACACGTGGCGCGTTGCGCTCCAGCACTCTGCGCTCGAGCGCAGAGCGCCTACGTGCCGACACGTGGCGCGCTTGCGCTCAAGCGCCTAGGCGCTGGCCCCACGCATCCTTTGGATGTCCTTTTCCCCTTTATTTATATATACATATGTATACAAATGTACACATACACATACTCCGCGACACTTTCCCCCTCAAAAAATTTTTTGGGCCGGGGCGCTGCCCCGAACCCCGCAAGGGGGCTTCTAGCCCCCTTGACCCCCAGCCCGCTATCCGGGTAGCGGGACCCCCGTAAAAAATCTGTGTGGCTCCCGATATATCCAAAACCCCCTTTTAAAACAAAACACACGCACACCGCACACCGCACATTGAGTTTGCATGACCCGTTTAACCCGTTAATCGGAGGTTCCCTCGCCCCAAAGGCGAGGGGTAATTAACGGCAGCTTAGTCCGCGGCTGCCAGAGATTCGGATCCCCACAATCATTAAACCCCACCCTACCCTAGGCAGGGGGAATCTGTAGTACGCCTGACAAGCGCGCGCGTATTCCCATCTCCATGGGGTGACGAAAAACACCCTTCAGATTCTGGCACGCCCGGTGGGACCAATCTCTCCTCCCATATTTCGGGTTAAACGTTCATGCGAACTCAATCAATATACATATCGATTGCCTATACTGAAATGATGTTCTTTTTTCCGTGCAGCAATCAACCTTCGACGACAATGTCACCCCAGACGAATTCAGCTTCCAACGTGACCCCGATTCCGTACGTGGTCAAGATCAACGCTTGTGTGGTTCTCCCCGCAAGCCTCAGTCGACAGTGGGAGGAACCGCCCCGCCAGTTCGGCTCCGTCATCATCTACCCTGCCGGAAGCGCTCATCTGGCTGAGATCCCGGCGGAATAGGTGGCCTAGCCGGTCTCAAGGGGTAAGAGGCCGAATGTCGTGATCGCCAAGGCACCACAACCGAAACTTAAGACGGTATCTGAACGATTCTCTGGTGCTCCAGCGGGGGGCAAGAACTTCGGTACAAAGGGCAACATCAAATGTTGCGGACGAGCTCAGGCGATGACTCCAACAAATGCACAATCGAGCGTGTATCCAAGGCCCTCCATCGACCGGTCTGCGGCGTCTTCCCAAAGAGCCGAAGTCTGCCAGGTTCTTAGAACAGAAAAGTTAAGGCAGAAGCGGCTCAGGTATCGAGCCAACAAAAGGGCCAAGGCTTCGGCCAAATGGAATCGTGTGAAGTTCCAAGTGCAGGGTTGCCCCGCGACGACGACTGAGTCGGATGTAAGAATCAGCAATTCCTTCGAGCCTCTGAAGTGGGTTCAGAAAAACGCCATGACCGCCAGAATCAAGAAGACAGCGGTCCGAACAGTGCTACAAAGAGACGTGTCCCGGCCCCAACAGAAAAAGTATGACACTGTCCCTTCAGGAGTCTATCAAGTACTCTGTGCCGCACGAAAGCAGTGGGACAAACCCAGAAAAGAAGCGCCAGCACCATTCAAGAACCTGGTTAGGCCAGCCGACTTCAATCGACTACCAGCTACCGAAGCAAGGGGGTCAAGACAACGATCCGTGAAATCAGCCGCCAATGATAGAAAGACGGCCGGATATATCATCCATACGGTCTATATGGCGGGCGGGCGCCCCAGCGACAACCTTCGCAGCAAAAGCAAGGATGGGGCCGCCACATCCCAAGCCCAATCTAGCCTGAATGTGGTTGCCGCCGTCCAAGAACAGCCGCCCCCGCTGGATGAAGAAAACCCTCTCGATGAGGATGACATGCAGAAAGACCCCTTGGTCCATGCAGAGTCAAGCTCGGACAGCGAGGAAGAGCTGACTTTCCGCCCCAGGACCGCAGAGCAAGAGCTGCTTCAAGAGCTTCGAAAACAGCTCAGGAGCAAGGATAAAGAGATGGCCAAGCTCTATTCGAAAATTGACGACCTAACAAATGTTGTGATGCAGCTTACGGCTCAAATTGCTCGAGCGCCTCCCAATCAAGCACAAGCCGCTACTAATCAGCCGGGTGATGACAATCCAAGGCAGCCAATGCCTATTCCTTCGGGTCCAAGACTGGTCGAGCTACATGAAAGCCGGCCACACTCTGCTTCTGGGGACGCCTCGGCCCCAGATAGCACTATCCCGCTAACACAGGATCGGATAATGGATTTGGTCACCAGCAAGGTTAAAACATTGGTGGCCGAAGCTGAAGCTCAGAAAGAAATCAGCAGTAGTGGGCGGCCATACCCCGCGCAGTACGATCTGATTGAGTTCCCAAGCGGCTACGTCATTCCTAAGTTCGGAAGATTTGATGGAACGGGGAATGCAAATCAGCACGTTGCCCACTTCAAAGCATCGTGCGGAAATACAGGGGGCAATGATGCGCTCCTTCTTCGTCAGTTTGTCAACAGCCTGACCGGTGTCGCTTTCGACTGGTATGCGAGCATACCAGACGGGTCCATCATTACCTTTGCCCAAATGGAGTCTCTGTTCCGGCAAAGGTTCATGAGCGTCAGTGATAAAATCTCCATTGCCGACCTTGTGAGGACCAAGACGGGGAAGAATGAAAGCAACACTGACTTTATCGCCCGATGGCGTAATCTCACGGTCAAGTGCGAACCGCCGCTGGAGCAGGACCAGTCCGTCAGCCTTCTCATTGGGAACTTCAGCAATTGGATGGTCCCATTATTGTGTACAGCGGGCCTCAAGACATTTCAGGAGCTAACCAAGAAAGTCTAAATGCTGGAACGCTCGAAGCAAGAGTCCCCGCCGAACTCTTAGAGAGACAAAACTTGGAAAAGCAAGCGGGACGACAGCCGTAGAAGCGGGAGTTCCAGCAGTACCAATGTCTTCAATGCGTCTGACAATGAAGAAAAGCGAAGGGCGGGCGAATCCGAAACCAACCGGTCTCGAAAGCCATTGCTGGGAGGAGATGGGCCTTCCCTAGAGGAGAAGAAGAACAAGGTTTACTCTTTCAGAAGGGACAAGGTCCGTAAGATATTTAAAGATGCCTTGAACAACGGCCTACAATTGCCAGAGTCGAAAAGACCCCAAGAAGCAAAAATGACCGACAATCCCCTGTATTGCCCGTACCACCGAGTAGTGAGCCATGCGATCGAGGATTGCTATATCTTCAAAGACTGGGTCGAGAAGCAGTACAAGGCTGGAGAGATTGAGCTGTCCAAAAGTGTGTTGGTGAACAATCAAGTCGCAACCTCCAACTTTATACAGACAGAAGCTGAAGCCTTCTGGAAGCAAACAGCCGAACCCGCTGCCCTGAGAAATGAGACGGACTCATCGCGGTCTCCGTGGAGTACGCACATATCTAACAAGACGAAGAAGATGATAAAGCTACTTCAGAAAGAGCCCAGGACAGAATGGGAAGGGCAGAAGAAGCCTACCAGTCCAGCTGCCAATGCAGCTCCATCACGCTCAAAATCCAAGAAACTCAAGAAGAAGAAAAGTGCGGCTCGACGCGAAAAGGAGTCTGCAGGGAGATCGACCATTCAAAAATATATCGATTCCCTCGAAGAATATAAACAGAAGGAAAGAACTTTGGTTCAATTGAAAGAGTTCCTCCCTGTACAAGCGGCTGAAATTCTGGAGGAGTTAGAAGAAGACTCCAATGAAGAGATCCCAGTAGTGACCTGCTACGCCATCCATCTTGGCAGCGATTCCGAGGATGAGCTCTGTTTTCCCAAAGAGGACGAGAAGATTGTTAGTGTATATGCCCTAGAGGCCATTACTGTATCATACTGGTTTGTATATTACTTAATGGATGCTTGGGATATTCACCTTGTATATACAATCTTGCTCAAAATAGTAGTATGCTACTTGGTTTGTTTCTACTTCAATGTGTACATGTGTTTATATTTTGTATATCGCCTATACACATTAGTGGAGCCCTTAGGATCTTTGCTTGATTACCAGCGATGTGATGGCCGTCACACTAGTGGGGCTGGGTAATCTATAAGCACATCCTTATGCAGGTCCCTGGTCGCAGGACTGTCGAGACAGGGCATCGATACTCCGGAGTAGACCAGCGCATGCGCTTCTCATCCCAGTATGGGAGACGGTCTGTCCCACAGCCGTCAGTACGTCGTACTTGAGATAGTATGCGGGTGCTCGTTAGGTTACGGGTACACTGGACAGGACTCGTCGGGAACTGACTAGTTGGTATTATACCTATCGTCAGTTATCAGTTCCCAGGTGACATGAGTACAGCTTAGTCTGCTGACTTGACACTGTCACTCCGCCTCGAGTGTGTTCCCACTGTATTTTGACCACTACCCTACCACGGCTCAAAGGAGTCGTGCAAACAGGTAGTGGTTGGGTGCAGTCCCGAAGCACTTGGAGGCAGTGACGGTTAGACAGGATTCGTCTCTCCCGGTATTGGGGGTTGACATCGCGCTGTGTCTAGGAGAGCCATTACACGAGTAGTCCCTGGCCAGGGCAATCGAGATATACTGGTAGGTTTCCAGTGTTATCTCAGGGTGTTTTGGGCTTCGCTCCGGCACGACTTGTACCGCTATTGGGGGACTGACGTTTACCGCCCCATAGGCCCGCCATGCGATGTATCAGACGAACAGACCGGACTGTACGGAGAATGTCACACTCAGGCTCAGTAGGAGTTCAGATGGGTTTCGCCTCGTCGGTCTTCTTGTTGGCATTACCTGGGGACCGTTACGCACAGCTAGTGCCGCTTGCGGTCTGTGGTTAAACCCACTGCCAGCGTAGTGTCGAGTCTTTAGAGTCCCATACAGAAAGCTTTTCGCCTTTAGGCAAAAGAGTAGAGGTCGCATGGTATTGCGACAGGTCGCATGGTTTTGCGACAGGGTTCGGTCACATCCGTGCACTTGTGCGCGTACAGTGTCCGGACAGTTTACACTAGCGGGCTTTGGTTTAAGCCAGATCCTAGTGTACCTTATGGGATTGGATTTATCCAGTTTGCATTCGTGTTCCTCGGAACGCGGATGCGGGTGTGTATGCACAGTTGACAGGGAGGCACAGACAGCGGATTCTCATTAGGGTTGTTGACAGTTGACCGTTGACTTTTTGACTTTTTGCTCAACCCTAATGAGAATATGATATGTGATTAACTATTATATTAATTAAGTATTATGGTGATATGGTTGTTGACTTGTTGACTTTTGTTGACTTGTTGACTTTGTTGACTTGTTGACTTTTGTTGACTTGTTGACCAGTTGACTAGGCTTGACTAGTTGACCATCATGATAACCATAGCCATCATTTTATGGCAAAGACTTTTGTTTACTTGCTCATTAGTGTAAAATGAGTGCATGAAATGATATGGTTGTGGTTGCTTCAAACCATCACATAAGACTTTTTTTTGATATGATGAGTTATGATCACTTTGGATTATGAGAGGGTGAAAGACAAAAGAGAGCCTCATTCTTTCTTGCTCATTCTCTCTCTTGTTCTTGAGCTCTCCTCTTGCTCTCACCCTCAACCTCTTGCTCCCTCTCTTGATCTATGGTTCTCTTGTCTCATGAGTTGAGAATCAAGAACCATAGATAAAATCCCATTCTATTTCTTCTCTACTCATTCTAGTTCACTAGGTTTAGCAAACCAAGTGAACTAGTTTCTTCAAAGAACGAAGAAGGAGCTAAAGGTTGGAGCTTTCAGGTGGATCTATCTTCGGCGTACGGAGACGACGAGAAGAAGCCATCGGACCACCATCGGAGCTTTGAAGACGAAGGAGTTCAAGACAAGCAAGGTATAACCCCCTAACCGAGTAGTTAAAACTCATAGTTAGGATGTTAGATAGATGTTTAACCAAGATCCGGGTTTTAGGTCCATGTTACCATCTTTAAGAAAATCGTTTTTTACCAAATTCCGCATTCCCGAAAGTACCGGGAGAGGTAGCATGGACTTACAGTGGTATCAGAGCCTAGTTAAACTCTATCTAACATGTTAGCAAGTAACTAGGAGATCGATCAAAGAAAAAGTCCCGAAAACAAAACCCCAAATTTTCAACTTTCTGTCGATTTCAAAAGTACTGGAAAAACTTTTTGGAACACACCTAAAATCGACTCAGGCTTTTTTAAAGAATCTGCAAAATTTTGGGCCCCTGACTCGATCAAAGCGCCGCGTTTCCGCGGCGGGAGCACGCCCCCGCCGCGGAAACGCGGCCGAGTTGACTCGGTCAGGGGTTTTATTTTTTGCAGTTTACTCTTGGGGGTATTTTGGGATTTTTAGCATATATATTTTCAACCCAGATTTTCCAGAACGAAAATTTTATTTTGGGGTCCCGAAAATCCGTATTTTTGATCGAACTTCTAAAAGACTTGAGCTAACGGGTTTTTCTGTAATGTGATATTTGTATTGAACGTCTACTAATCGCTATATGTCGATTAGTGGGGGTTATACAAATCTGTGATCTGTAATGTGCTGGAATGTGTATATGAATATGTTGGATTGTCGCGGGTGAATAGCCGGGGGTTGTGAGACGAGAGTTTTCTTATCTTTCAATTCATGTAAATTTGTAAATTGATGTAATAATTATTTGTATGGCCGCACAACCGGGTCGGGGTTGTAGCCGTCATTGTATAATTTCTTTTTACTGTTTTTGCTCCTAGGATAGACCCATGGAGGGGGTGCACAAACTACCGGGTATGCCGAAGTGTCGAGTGGCCTACTCATGGAGATAAGGGAGGTTACTACGCTTCGGGTACTTGGCGGGTAGTTTGCCGCACCCGTAGGGGTCTTGGGTGGGGTATTGGCTATTCACCGCAACCGTGTTATCTGTTTTTGTTACAGGCTCGTACAAATTACAGATTGCTAGTATATCCAATGTATTTATCTGTGATCTGAAATGTTTATCATTGCAGTATATCTATATATGATATTATTTAGGCGTTGCTTATGTTTTACAGACGCGCTAGCCCAGCCCCCGCTCTGTCGTTAGTTAAGTAACCTAACGGGTAATGACGGGGCCCCGTGGCGAATGCGAATGGCATAAGCGTACATCATATTTTGGTTGTTTTCTGCAATGGTAGGATTAAATGATGGGACGCATTAAAAGAACTAATGCAAGAATATCACGCATTAAAAGAACTAATGCAAGATAATAAACCAAGTTTAAGTCGTTGGAACACTTTCGAAAAACCACTCGGTTCTTTTCAAAACAACTTTTAAATGCGGAGCTTGAGCCACTCCTTTTAAAAGCTATCTCGTTCCATCGACCAAATCAAGTTCACTACGTTCACGGTTTTGCCAAAACCATCCGTAGCCCTCCGTCGTTTCACATGAATAGTCAATAGTATTCAAGCTGTGTTTGTTGGCCAAAGTCAAGGCACAGTGATTGGTAGCTATTGGGTATTCATGTGCAGCATAGATAGATGCGTTGGTTTGGAACAGTCGTACTGCCTTGTTGGCCAAAGTCAAGGGTAGGTGCGGGTGGATTCAAATTAACCTGGAGAACGACGGGCAGAACTTGACATGTGACTTATGATTTGTTGGCCAAAGTCAAGGTCATAAGAGCATGGGGCAAAAATCCACATCGGGAGTTTCATAAGTACTGAAACTTGCTATATTTGCATACCATTTGGAGTGTGATGATTCTGGTAGGATTCCTTCAGTTTCGTCACGCAATGATTTTTGGATCCCGATCCTACTGTGAGTATATGCTACTCCTCGGGAAATTTCTCACTAATCGATCAATGCTATAAACCTAGTAGGTGCCTAGAAAGGTGTTAGCGGGGCTACGCCCCCAGGGAAAAGAGGTTCTTTAATTAAGGAACTTCGCGAAAGCGTTGGAAAACCTCCCTCGAAGTACCGACACCGGCCTGGCTGAACGGTTAAGCAAGTATTGTGCGGTGGGATTGATCCCGGCTAATTCTTCCTTTATGGTTTGAGGAGGGATTCGAGAAACAGTGGGAGCCATCCTGTTTAGACAAACTAAAAACCACTCTAAACTTGCAAGAGCATCATGCTGAGTGTTTCTTCTTCTCTCTCCTAATTGCAGCGACCAAATCAACATGACTGGACTTAAGTTACTCCTAGATAAAAACAAACTGACAGGGCCAAACTACAAAGATTGGCTCAGGAATGTCAAGATAGCAATTACTTATGAAAAGCTGGGGTATCTTCTTACCACCAAAGCTCCCCCTGTCCCTGGTCCAACTTCCAGCGTCGCGGATAAGGAAATCCGCAAGACTTGGGAGATTGATAGCGCGAAGGCCAAATGCCTCCTGCTTGCCTCGATGGACAACGAACATCAGAGGAGGCATGAGAATATGGACATGGAATCCATATTGCTTCATACAAAAGAACTGCATGGAGAGCAATCTCGTATCGCAAGATACGAAGCGTCGAAAAAGTTATTTTCGACAAGAATGGCCGTCGGATCATCAGTAGCCGAGCACGTGCTAAAGATGATCGGCTACATTGAGGAGCTCGCTGACCTAGGGATCACATTGGAGAGTGAGCTATATACGGATATAGTTCTCCAGTCCCTTCCTTCCACTTACGCCCAGTTCATACTGAACTTCAACCTACAAGAAAAAGAGGTTGAACTTTCAGAGCTCCTCAACATGCTGAGGAGCGCAGAGGGCACCCTACAGAAAGGTAGGGAAACATCCACTTTGTTTGTAGGAGGATCATCTTCTTCTAGGTCCAAGGCGAAAGCCAAGGGAAAGAAGAAGAAGGCCCCCGCCAAACCAAGGGGCGGTGTTAGTAAAGTGGATACGAAGGGAAAAGCAAAAGCAACAAAGATAGCGGGGAAGCTTGTGGATAAGGAAGAATGCTTCTATTGTCATAAGAAAGGACACTGGAAGAATGATTGCAGGGCTTGGAAGGCCAGAACACAGGAATTGAAGCAGGTTGCAGCTTCAGCTTCAGGTGTGTATGTTATTGAAAACTGTCTTTCAATAAACTCTACTTCCTGGGTATTGGATACCGGATCAGGATCTCATATCTGTAATTCTTTGCAGGCGTTGAGAAACCGTAGGGTTTTGAAGGCAGGTGACATGACCCTCAGAGTTGCGAACGGAGCTAGCATGGATGCTAAAGCCGTGGGGGACTATCACCTGGGGATATCAGATGGACATGTTTTGGTTTTACGTAATTGCTTTTTTGTACCCAACGCAACTTGTAATATCATTTCTGTATCTTTAGTTTCTAAAGAAGGTTATGAATTTGCGTTTGTAAGTAATGTTGTAAACATTCACCTTAATCAAGTTTTGATTGGGTCAGGTACATTGAGTAATGGTATAAACGTGTTAAACCAACCACAGATTTTCAACGTCCAGAATACACATAAAAGAAAGTCTCCGGAAATGAATCAGACTTTCTTATGGCATTGTAGATTGGGTCACATCAATGAGAGAAGGTTGACTAAGTTACATACAGAAGGATATTTGAATGCGTTCGAATATCAATCGTATGCCACTTGTCAATCTTGTCTCAAAGGAAAGATGACAAAGACTCCGTTTACTGGACAAGGAGTAAGAGCGAGCGAGCTCTTAGGACTCGTACACAGTGACGTGTGCGGTCCAATGTCTACACATGCCCGAAGCGGACATTCTTACTTCAATACTTTTACGGATGACTTCTCAAGGTACGGCTATGTCTTCTTAATGAAACATAAGTCCGAGGCCTTTGGAAAATTCCAGGAGTATAAGAATGAAGTAGAGAAACAGACCGGCAAAAGTATTAAGATTCTAAGATCGGATCGAGGTGGAGAATACTTAAGTGCCGAATTCCTGAATTACTTAAAAGAGAATGGTATTCTCTCTCAGCTTACTCCTCCATACACTCCGCAACATAATGGTGTATCGGAGAGACGGAACCGAACCCTATTGGATATAGTTCGGTCCATGATGAGTAACGCTGAGTTACCGCGATCATTCTGGGGATATGCGCTAGAATCAGCCGCATACCTTTTGAACCGAGTTCCTACTAAGACCGTGCCTACTACACCATATGAGATGTGGTGTGGGAAGAGACCCTATCTTAAGCATATTAAGACATGGGGATGTCCAGCTTTTGTCAAAAAGCAGCATGCGGACAAGCTCGAGGCACGCTCAGTACAGTGCAAGTTTGTGGGATATCCAAAGAATTCCAAAGGATATTTCTTCTACTGTGAAGAGGAACAAAAAGTCCTTGTTTCTCGTCATGCCTACTTCTTGGAAACTGAGTTTTTGGAAACCCAGATATGTGGGAGCACAGTAGAACTGGAAGAAATTCCAGAACCACGGACTATTACTGAAAGTTTAGTGGAACCAGAGGGTTCAACAGAACAGGACATTCCTACGCCGCTCCGCAGGAGTAGTAGGCAGTCTCATCCGCCCGAGAGATACTACGGTTTTCTCATAGACGGGGATAGAGAGGATTGCATCATAGATTATGATGAGCCTACTAGCTTCCAGCAGGCCGTTCAGAGCGTTGACTCAGTGAAATGGCTGGATGCAATGCGGACCGAAATGGAGTCCATGTACACCAACAAGGTATGGACGTTGGACATTGCTCCAGACGGGGTAAAACCCGTAGGATGCAAATGGATCTTCAAAAGGAAGATTGGTGTAGATGGACAGGTTGAGACCTATAAAGCTAGGCTGGTAGCAAAAGGTTTTCGTCAAAGACCTGGCTTGGACTATGACGAAACCTTTTCTCCAGTAGCCATGCTGAAATCCATTCGGATCCTTCTTGCCGTTGCTGCCTTCCACGATTATGAGATCTGGCAAATGGACGTGAAGACAGCTTTTCTAAATGGAAATTTAGAGGAGTGTGTCTATATGGACCAGCCAGAGGGTTTCATTCAGAGTGGGAGCAGCGGAAAGGTGTGCAAGTTGCTTAAGTCCATCTATGGACTAAAGCAGGCATCGCGGAGTTGGAACATCTGCTTTGATGAGACGGTCAAAGAATTTGGCTTTATCAAAAATCCAGATGAACCATGCATCTATAGTAGATTTGTAGCGAGAACTGTAGTATTCCTCGTTTTATACGTGGATGACATTCTCTTAATAGGAAATGACATTCCTATGCTACAATCTGTCAAGGGGTTCTTGTCACACAGGTTCTCCATGAAAGACCTGGGTGATGCCTCGTACATTCTGGGTATCCGGATCTACCGTGACAGATCCAAGAGGATATTAGGACTATCACAGTCCAGGTACATCGACACCATACTGAAGAGATTCAGTATGGAAGATTCCAAGCGCGGTAACCTACCGGCTTGTCACGGGATCACCCTCTCTAAAGAGATGTCTCCCAAGACTGATTTGGAGAGGGATCACATGTCTATTATACCCTACGCTTCTGCGGTAGGCTCTATAATGTATGCGATGTTGTGTACCAGACCGGATGTAGCTTATGCACTGAGTGTGGTAAGCCGGTATCAGTCAAACCCTGGGGAGAAACACTGGATAGCGGTAAAGAACATTCTCAAGTACCTGAGAAGGACTAAGGAGATGTTCTTGGTGTATGGCGGAAAAGACCTCCAGATCGAGGCCTTTGCTGACTCCAGCTTCCAGAGTGACAAGGATGATTCCCAGTCCATGTCGGGTTTTGTCTTTACCCTCAATGGAGGGGCGGTGTGTTGGAAGAGTTCCAAACAAGAAACCGTTGCAGACTCGACGATGGAAGCGGAATACATCGCTGCATCTGATGCCGTAAAAGAAGCTGTCTGGATGAGGAAGTTCTTGAAAGAACTTCAGGTGGTTCCGTCCATTGTTGATCCAATACCTCTGTATTGTGACAACAACGGGGCTATAGCTTTAGCGAAGGAACCAAGGTCCCATCAGAAATCCAGGCACATCTTGAGGCGGTATCACCTGATTAGGGAGATCGTAGATCGCCAGGAGATCGAGGTTCAGAGAGTCGCTTCAGAAGATAACACTGCAGATCCATTCACCAAGGCCCTGCCCCAGACTCAGTTCGAGCGGCTGATCGAGATGATAGGTCTTCGATACGCCAGTACATGGCCTTAGTGCAAGTGGGAGATTGTTAGTGTATATGCCCTAGAGGCCATTACTGTATCATACTGGTTTGTATATTACTTAATGGATGCTTGGGATATTCACCTTGTATATACAATCTTGCTCAAAATAGTAGTATGCTACTTGGTTTGTTTCTACTTCAATGTGTACATGTGTTTATATTTTGTATATCGCCTATACACATTAGTGGAGCCCTTAGGATCTTTGCTTGATTACCAGCGATGTGATGGCCGTCACACTAGTGGGGCTGGGTAATCTATAAGCACATCCTTATGCAGGTCTCTGGTCGCAGGACTGTCGAGACAGGGCATCGATACTCCGGAGTAGACCAGCGCATGCGCTTCTCATCCCAGTGTGGGAGACGGTCTGTCCCACAGCCGTCAGTACATCGTACTTGAGATAGTATGCGGGTGCTCGTTAGGTTACGGGTACACTGGACAGGACTCGTCGGGAACTGACTAGTTGGTATTATACCTATCGTCAGTTATCAGTTTCCAGGTGACATGAGTACAGCTTAGTCTGCTGACTTGACACTGTCACTCCGCCTCGAGTGTGTTCCCACTGTACTTTGACCACTACCCTACCACGGCTCAAAAGAGTCGTGCAAACAGGTAGTGGTTGGGTGCAGTCCCGAAGCACTTGGAGGCAGTGACGGTTAGACAGGATTCGTCTCTCCCGGTATTGGGGGTTGACATCGCGCTGTGTCTAGGAGAGCCATTACACGAGTAGTCCCTGGCCAGGGCAATCGAGATATACTGGTAGGTTTCCAGTGTTATCTCAGGGTGTTTTGGGCTTCGCTCCGGCACGACTTGTACCGCTATTGGGGGACTGACGTTTACCTCCCCCTAGGTCCGCCATGCGATGTATCAGACGAACAGACCGGACTGTACGGAGAATGTCACACTCAGGCTCAGTAGGAGTTCAGATGGGTTTCGCCTCGTCGGTCTTCTTGTCGGCATTACCTGGGGACCGTTACGCACAGCTAGTGCCGCTTGCGGTCTGTGGTTAAACCCACTGCCAGTGTAGTGTCGAGTCTTTAGTGTCCCACACAGAAAGCTTTTCGCCTTTAGGCAAAAGAGTAGAGGTCGCATGGTATTGCGACAGGTCGCATGGTTTTGCGACAGGGTTCGGTCACATCCGTGCACTTGTGCGCGTACAGTGTCCGGACAGTTTACACTAGCGGGCTTTGGTTTAAGCCAGATCCTAGTGTACCTTATGGGATTGGATTTATCCAGTTTGCATTCGTGATCCTCGGAACGCGGATGCGGGTGTGTATGCACAGTTAACAGGGAGGCACAGACAGCGGATTCTCATTAGGGTTGTTGACAGTTGACCGTTGACTTTTTGACTTTTTGCTCAACCCTAATGAGAATATGATATGTGATTAACTATTATATTAATTAAGTATTATGGTGATATGGTTGTTGACTTGTTGACTTTTGTTGACTTGTTGACTTTGTGGACTTGTTGACTTTTGTTGACTTGTTGACCGGTTGACTAGGCTTGACTAGTTGACCATCATGATAACCATAGCCATCATTTCATGGCAAAGACTTTTGTTTACTTGCTCATTTGTGTAAAATGAGTGCATGAAATGATTTGGTTGTGGTTGCTTCAAACCATCACATAAGACTTTTTTTTGATATGATGAGTTATGATCACTTTGGATTATGAGAGGGTGAAAGACAAAAGAGAGCCTCATTCTTTCTTGCTCATTCTCTCTCTTGTTCTTGAGCTCTCCTCTTGCTCTCACCCCCAACCTCTTGCTCCCTCTCTTGATCTATGGTTCTCTTGTCTCATGAGTTGAGAATCAAGAACCATAGATAAAATCCCATTCTATTTCTTCTCTACTCATTCTAGTTCACTAGGTTTAGCAAACCAAGTGAACTAGTTTCTTCAAAGAACGAAGAAGGAGCTAAAGGTTGGAGCTTTCAGGTGGATCTATCTTCGGCGTACGGAGACGACGAGAAGAAGCTATCGGACCACCATCGGAGCTTTGAAGACGAAGGAGTTCAAGACAAGCAAGGTATAACCCCCTAACCGAGTAGTTAAAACTCATAGTTAGGATGTTAGATAGATGTTTAACCAAGATCCTGGTTTTAGGTCCATGTTACCATCTTTAAGAAAATCATTTTTTACCAAATTCCGCATTCCCGAAAGTACCGGGAGAGGTAGCATGGACTTACAAAGCTCACCACAAAGGCCAATCAGATCCAGCTCAGAAGCGGCAGGGCTCTACCGCCAAATCAGGGCAACGCCTCAAAAGGAAAGGAAAAACAAGTCGCTAATGAAGAAGATGGCAGAGAACCGGCCGATGAAAACATAAGTCCTTCATCAGTGGACTATAATGTCTTGGCACATCTCCGGAAGCTTCCGTCTCTCCTGAGCATCTACGACGCCTTGGTCCTATCTAAGGAGCTTAGAGATGTTCTCATTCACGCTCTACAAAACCCCGAGCGGTATCAGGCTCACTTTGCGGAAATTAATATGAAAGAAGCCCAGAACGCTTTGCATGCCGCCGCAGTCACATTTAAGGATGAAGACTTGCTACTGGGAACGGCTGAGCATAATCGGCCGCTTTACGTGACCGGGTACAGCGACAGAGATCGGATTAATCGCATATTGATTGATCCGGGGTCTTCAGTGAACATCATGAACTTGCGGACGCTGAAGAGTTTATCAATGGACGTCCGACACCTGTCAAGGGAAATGATTGTCATTCAAGGCTTCAACCAAAATTGCCAGCAAGTTCTGGGGTCCATAGCTCTGCCAATCAAATTCGGGGATCTGCAAACTGAAGCTAAGATATACGTGATCGACGCCGACACGTCTTATAAGATTCTCTTGGGGCGGCCGTGGCTCCACGATTATGGCATCATTCCGTCAACTCTCCATCAATGCATGAAGTATACTAAAAATGGCGAAGAAAGACGCATTGACGGAGACATCCAGCCGTTCGGTATGCATGAAGTCCGCTATGAAGATTCTCGGTACTTTAAGAACCACCAAAATGCTAAGCCACAACTGACTGAGGATAGACCGGCCCCAAGACTCAAAAGCAAATCTGCGCCGGCTGTCACTTTCAAGAGCAAAAACGCCCAAGTACGCCCGCATTTCGGTAGCGACACTGACGAGTCCGACGCTGGAAGCCCGTCCTTCCGTAAAACTCATCCTCGTTTCGGCAGCGATACAGACGAATCTGTTACTGAAGGCCCATCTAGCAGCAAAGTCCGCCCTCATCTTGGCAGCGACACTGAAGAGTCGGAGGAAGAGGACCTGCTGTGCAACAGCAATGCAGATTGGACCCCTATGCAACTAGCGAAACTACGAGAGACCTTCGAAGTTGCAGAAGGGTCCCTAGCTGTGACAAGGGTGCCAGAGCAGATGTGCAAAGAGCTCGATGCGTTATCAGTCTCCACCGTGGACGAGCTGAAGACTTTCTACGTCCCTGGAGGAATAGTGGACAGAAGGGCATCCTGTTTTATGGGTCAAACCCCGTTGCACACCCGGACGATTTGTCTGTCGCGTGCCTTCCATATGAGAGAGGCATAAGAGCCGTCCTCAATCCCAGATACTATGCGCCCGAGATGCGGGAATACTTTAAGAAGTGCGGATGCCGGTTATATCAAACGGAGTCCAAAGCAAAGTTTTACGAAGGGCTATGGCATCCGCCCCAGGTCCGAGCACTCATCGATGGACGAATTCCAGATAGACAGGGCATAGGCTACATTCAACCTAATTCCAAAGCGTGCTACATGGTCCATGCTGGAGAGTCCAGCGAAAGATCAAATGATGATGACGAGATAGCCGAGCCAGAAGAAGCTCCTTAAGAGCTCGAAGATGGCGGACAAGCAACCTTTGACGAGCTAACCGAGATTGACTTAGGAACGCCCGATAATCCAAGGTCAACCTACATCAGCTCGCTCTTGTCAGAGGAAATGAAAGCGCAGATAATTGCCCTACTGCATGAGTTCGTCGACTGCTTCGCGTGGACATACAAAGAAATGCCAGGCCTTTCCCCTGAAGTGGCTGTGCATAAGCTAGCTATATCTCCTGATGCTAAGCCAGTCAAACAAGCCCCTCGAAGAATGAGAAGGGAACTAGAAGAAAAAGTCATCGAGGAAACCAAGAAACTCATCGATGCCGGCTTCATCAGGGAAGAGAAATATGCAGACTGGATCGCATGCATAGTCCCAGTTAAGAAGAAAAATGGGCAGATCCGAGTTTGTGTCGATTTTAGGGACCTCAACAAGGCATGTCCTAAAGACGACTTTCCGCTACCGGTCATGGAAATGATGGTCGATGACACCTCAAATTACGAGCTGTTCACCTTTATAGATGGCTCGTCTGGATACAATCAGATCAAGATGTCGCCTGAGGATGAGAAGCACACAGCATTTCGAACCCCGATCGGAATATATTGCTACAAGGTGATGCCGTTCGGATTAAAGAACGCAGGTGCTACATATCAAAAGGCAATGACCAATATCTTCGATGACCTAATTCATAAAGTCGTCGAATGTTATGTTGATGATCTGGTCGTTAAGACTATAGCCAAGGCCGATCATATCCAAGATCTCAGGACCGTTCTCACCAGACTGAGGGAATACGATCTGAAGATGAATCCTCTGAAGTGCGCTTTTGGCGTGTCATTGGAAAAATTCCTGGGCTTCATAGTCCGACATCGAGGGATCGAAGTTGACCCATCAAAGATAAAGGCCATCATGGAGATGCCCCCTCCGAAGAGTCTGACGCAACTAAAGTCTTTTCAAGGCAAGCTTGCTTATATACGGAGGTTTATCTCAAATTTATCGGGGAGATGTAGGCCCTTCTCAAAGCTCATGAAGAAAGGAGCTCCTTTTATCTGGGATGCTGAATGTCAAGCAGCGTTCGAAAGCATCAAACAGTACTTGTTGTACCCTCCAGTGCTGGCCGCTCCCATTCCAAATAAACCGCTGATTCTCTACACTGCCGCGCTGGATGAGTCACTCAGTGCGCTCCTTGCCCAGAATAACGAGGAGGGAAAAGAAAATGCCCTCTACTACCTCAGCCGAACTCTAGTCGGGGCGGAACACAACTATTCCCCAATCGAGAAGCAATGCCTGGCTCTGATATTTGCTGTGAAGAAGTTGAGGCACTATCTGCTTGCTCATCGGGTTATGCTGATCTCCAAGGTCGACCCGCTCAAACACTTGATTACCAGAGCGAGCCTAGCCGGCAGAATGGCAAGATGGGCTGTTATGCTACTCGAGTTTGACATAGTTTATACTCCCCAGAAAGCAATAAAAGGGCAAGCTCTTGCAGACTTTCTCGCTGCTCATCCTACACCAGAGGGATCGCCGCTAAATTGTGAGTTACCCGACGAACAAGTGCTGCACCTCGAAGAAGACGAGCCATATTAGGAGCTCTACTTTGATGGGGCTTCATCAATAAGGAGCTCCGGCATATCAAGCATCCTGGAGGTAAAAGCGGGGATAGGATTGGTGTTCACCACGCCATCAATGGGAACCCTGCGGCGTTCTTTCGCTCTCACCGAGCCTCGGACAAACAATGAAGCTGAGTATGAAGCTCTGATAGCTGGTTTGGAGCTCGCCATAGAAATCGAAATCCGTCGGCTACGAGTTTACGGTGACTCCCAGCTCGTCGTCAACCAAGTAAGCGGCGATTATAAAATATACAAACCCGAGTTAGCTCGGTACAGAGGCCGAGTGGTGGAACTCATGAAACGGTTCACTCACATTGAACTAATGAGAGTCCCTAGAGCGTTGAATGGGAAGGCTGATGTACTCGCTCGCCTGGCCAAGGAGCTGGCTGATCCTGACATGGACGAAATTCTGATCACAGTCAGGAGCCGGCAAATTCTACCCCCAGTCTCTCTACGAGAAGAGGAAAGCGCGGAACAGAAGAGTATACCTGCAGAAGAAGCTTCGATCATCCAAGACGAGCCCGATTGGAGAGAACCCTTCATAGAGTACCTCCGATACGACAAGCTGCCCGAAGAAAAATCTGCGAGGATTCAGCTGAAGAAAAGAGCTCTCCGATACGTGTTTGTAAATGACACGTTATACCGCAGGTCATATGACCAACTCTGGCTCAGGTGTCTGTCATTGGCCGAAGCCCAAAAGGTCATGAAAGATGTTCACTCGGGCGTTTGCGGTGCTCACCAATCCGGCCCCAAGATGCGACTTCAAATCAAACGGCTTGGGTATTACTGGCCCACCATGATACGGAATTGCGGAGAACATGCAAAGAAATGTTAGATCTGCCAAATCCATGGTGATTTCATTCACAAGCATCCCAATCCGCTGCATCCTACGGTGGAGTCGTGGCCCTTCGAAGTCTGGGGCACCGACATTGTTGGCCCAATTGATCCTCCGTCATCTAAAGGCCACCGGTTCATACTGGCCGCGACAGACTACTTCTCCAGATGGGATGAAGCTGTCCCGCTAAAAGAAGTCAAGACTAAAGATATTCTGACATTCTTCCAGCATAATATTCTATACCGCTTCGGCACACCAAGAAGAATCATTTCTGACAACGGGCCTTCTTTCAAGAGCTTCAATGTCTCGAGGTTCGCTACTCAGCACAAGATAGACTGGAGATATTCCTCCATCTATAATCCAAGAGCCAATGGGCTAGCCGAAGCCTTTAATAAGACTCTATGCAAGCTCCTGAGGAAAAATGCTTCAGCCAACAAGAGAGACTGGAATCTCAAGCTTCATGAGGCATTGTAGGCATATCGTACCACGCACCATACTCCAACTCAGTCCACTCCATACTCATTGCTCTTCGGAGTGGAGGCGGTCCTCCCCCTCGAAGTCGAAGTTCCAAGCTTAAGAATGGCCGTTCAGCATGAGTTGACAGAGGAGGAAAACGTGCTCCTTCGACTTGAAGAACTCGATGCCCTCGAAGAAAAGAGGCTCGCGGTGCAGCAAAGTCTGGAGCTATACCGAGCCCAAATGTCACGGGCCTATGACAAGATAACCCGTCTCCGCGCTTTCAAGAAAGGTGAATTGGTGTTGGTCCTCAAAAGACCGATCATCCTCAATCGACATGCCAAGGGAAAATTTGAGCCAAACTGGGAAGGACCATACGTCATCGAGAAAGTGTTCGACGGAGGATCCTACCAACTAATAAGTGCCGAGGGAGAAAGGCCCATGCCACCCATCAATGGCCGATATCTCAAGAAATACTACACGTGAATGCTCCAAGTCGCAGGCGAATTGAGCACATCAGCCCTACGGTCTGGATCATACATCCTGCAAAACCGTATACAATCCACGGGCGTAAACGACCCCTATCTCTCCCCAAATCCTGCCGGTGAGACTACTTTTAAAGTCCCACCAGCGGCAAAAAAAAAAGAAATAAAAAACAAACGGTATGTCCACAAGCAAAACGGGCACGGATGAAAACTCAAAAGGGCTTCGTGAGTAAAAACAGCAGGACTACCGGCGAGTTTGTGAAAACCCGAAAGGGCGCAAACTCGTGAAAAGAGATGAATACACTCGCAAATTCCTCTCGACCTTGTGAGGAGAAACCCCTGCGTGAGATCCTTACGACTCACAAAGGAGCAACACACTTAGGAATCCTCACGATTCCTAAGGAGAACATACACCTGCGAGATCCTCTCGACTCGTAGGGAGAAAATGCTTTTATGGGACCCTCACGGCCCATAAAATTGAAAAGCCTTAGGTGATAGGGACCCAAACATGTCTCCTAAGCCATCGTTCCCCAATAGGCAACGGCAAATGATGAGTCGCTCCTGGCATTTCGCTTCAGTGTTAGCGGTGCTGATGCAGACCAAAAACCCAAATCCTAAGTCCTCCCAAGGCAAATGATGAGTTGCTCCTGGCATTATTCCAGTGCAGCAATGCTGATGCCAAACAAGATCCAAATTCTAAGTCCCCAAACGGCGAATGATGAGTCACTCCTGATACCATATTCCAGTGTAGCGATGCAGACGCCAACCAAAATCCAATTTCTCAAAATTCTCCGGCCCTACGGTGGATCCCCAAGTTGACCATCGTATACAATCCACGGGCTCAAATAATTCTCATCATACCCATGCCCCACCGTAATCACCAGT
The DNA here is from genome assembly GCA_030015575.1 of Agapanthus africanus. NCBI lineage: Eukaryota > Viridiplantae > Streptophyta > Magnoliopsida > Asparagales > Amaryllidaceae > Agapanthus > Agapanthus africanus. The sequence goes on along the minus strand of JASDDO010000019.1, from coordinate 726,502,879 downwards.
TACGCGGCTGGTCTCCGCTTTGGGGAATGATGCTCCATTGATAAGACCCACTCATGTGTCCTCACGATATATGAGGAGAACAAATCTTTGTGGGATCCTTACGACTCATAAAGGAAAAACACACTTAGGAGTCCTCACGACTCCTAAGGAGAAAATACACCTGCGGGATCCTTACGACTCGTAGGGAGAAAATGCTTTTATGGGACCCCTACGGCCCATAAAATTGAAAAGCCTTAGACGATAGGGATCTAAACCTGTCTCCTAAGCCATCGCTCCCCAATCCCCAAATGGCGAATGATGAGTCGCTCCTGGTACCATATTCCAGTGCTGCGATGCAGACGCCAACCGAATTCCAAATCCCATACCCCAACGGCGAATGATGAGTCGCTCCTGGTACCATATTCCAGTGCAGCGATGCAGACGCCGACAAAGCCCCGAAATTTTTTCCGGCCCTACGGTCTGGATCATACATCCTGTAAAACCGTATACAATCCACGGGCGTAAAACAATCCCAACCTCTCCTAAGTCCTACCGGTGAGACCACATTCAAAGTCCCACCAAAAAAATAAAAAAAAAACAATTCCAAAATCCTCCCGGGGGCAAATGATGAGTTGCTCCTGACTTTATTCCAGTGCAGCAATGCAGATACCAAACAAAAACCAAAATCCTATCAATGACGGATGATGATTCGCTCCTGGTACCATATTCCAGTATAGCGATGCTGATGTCAACCCAAATCAAAATCAACAAGTCAACTTCCACTCCGACACCGCAGAAAGCGGAGCAAGTCAGAATCCAATCTCGACACCGCAAAAAGCGGAGCAAGTCAAGTCTGCCCCTGACACTGCAAGAAGCAAAGCAAGTCAAATCAAGCACCGACCGTCCAAGTCGCAAAAAGGGCAGAATCGACCGTCCACGTCACTAAAAGGGCAGCACCGACCGTCCAAGTCGCAAAAAGGGCAGAATCGACCGTCCACGTCGCTAAAAGGGCAGCACCGACCGTCCAAGTAGTAAAAAGGGCAGAACCGACCGTCCACGTCGCTAAAAGGGCAGCATCGACCGTCCAAGTCGCAAAAAGGGCAGCATCGACCGTCCAAGTCGCTAAAAAGGGCAGCGCCGACCGTCCAAGTCGCAAAAAGGGCAGAACCGACCGTCCAAGTCGCAAAAAGGGCAGAACCGACCGTCCACGTCACTAAAAGGGCAGAACCGACCGTCCAAGTCACAAAAAGGGCAGCATTGACCGTCCAAGTCACAAAAATGGCAGCACCGACCGTCCAAGTCGCTAAAAGGGCAGCATCGACCGTCCAAGTCGCAAAAGGGGCAGCATTGACCGTCCATGTCGTAAAAAGGGCAGCGCAGGATTCCTACAAAGCAGGAACCAGGTCACTCCGGGCCAGGGAAACGTCTATCACGGACACTCCGTCTCGGAGACATGTCAAGCAACGACCGTCCATGTCGTAAAAATGGCAGTGCCAGCTTCCCAAAAAGCGAGAACCAAATCAGGTCGCCTCCAAGTAAAAAAAGATCCATCAATTTCATGTACACGACCCACATATGTGGTGTGCATTTATTGATGGGGGGCAATTTGTTGGGGTAAAAATTTACACCCCGGTTGACCAAGTCAAAATCAAAGTCAACCCCAAGCCAAGTGGGCCCAAGCCCAGATCCAGTGGGCCCATGCCCGGGTCGAGCCCGAACATGAAGCGGCCGGCCTCCCCCCATGCCAAGATAAAAATTTTGTAATAAATAATTTTGTTGCATTTCTTTTATTTTATTTTAGGGATAAATGTAAGAAAAATAGGCATAAAGCCAAATTTTTGTAAAGCCCATGGCTTATGTGCAAAAAGAAATGGCACATGACCCATGGGATAGGCAAAATGCCATTTTGTGAAGCCCAAGGGGCTATGTGTAAAGTGTGTAGCCTATAAAGGCAAGGATAATGAAATATCCCAACAACTTTTTCTCTCTCCAAAAAAAAAAGTTTCAGATCTGAGATCTTTCTCCTCCTTCAAGGTTCCAAAACCTTCTTCTTTCTCTTAAATTAAATCAAGAGTTCTACTCTCCTTTTTATAAAACAAATTAGTTTTTCACCACAAGACCTATCAAGGGGAACTCAGATCTTCCATCAGATCTGAAAAAGGAGTGATTTTTAAAATTCCATATCTCTTGATCTTTAAGATCCAGCAAACAGAGGAGGAAGAAGAAGAACCCCTCCCATTAACCCCCCCCCCCCAAAAAAAAAAACACACTCAGGGGTCCAACTCCTCTCTGATTTTTCTTCCGAGAAATTTTTTTTAGGCTAAAAGCCTCTTTTTCTCGCCGGGGCTCAAGCGCAGAGCGCCCGCGTGCCGACACGTGGCGCGCTTGCGCTCAAGCGCTCAAGCGCAAAGCGCCCACGTACCGACACGTGGCGCGCTTGCGCTCAAGCGTAAGCGCTCGAGCGCAAGTCGCCCTGGTGCCGACACGTGGCGCTCTTGCGCTCAAGCGCAAGCGCTCGAGCGCAAGTCGCCCCCGTGCCGACACGTAGCGCGCTTGCGCCCAAGCGCTCAGCGTCCGAGCGCAAAGCGCCCACATGCCGACACGTGGCGCGTTGCGCTCCAGCACTCTGCGCTCGAGCGCAGAGCGCCCACGTGCCGACACGTGGCGCGCTTGCGCTCAAGCGCCTAGGCGCTGGCCCCACGCATCCTTTGGATGTCCTTTTCCCCTTTATTTATATATACATATGTATACAAATGTACACATACACATACTCCGTAAAAACTCTGTGTGGCTCCCGATATATCCAAAACCCCCTTTTAAAACAAAACACACGCACACCGCACATTGAGTTGGCATGACCCGTTTAACCCGTTAATCGGAGGTTCCCTCGCCCCAAAGGCGAGGGGTAATTAACGGCAGCTTAGTCCGCGGCTGCCGGAGATTCGGATCCCCACAATCATTAAACCCCAGCCTACCCTAGGCAGGGGGAATCTGTAGTACGCCTGACAAGCGCGCGCGTGTTCCCATCTCAATGGGGTGACGAAAAACACCCTACACACCCGTATACATCTTAGGTGAACCAACTGACACCAATGGCTTGTGAGACCGGCTACCATCCCTCGTCGGGGTCTCGACTGTATACACTAGTCTACTCTGGAGTATCGATGCCCTGTCTCGAAACTCCCATGACTAGGGACACTTTAAGGATGTGCTTATAGACCCCAGATCCCACGTATATGATCGCCATCATACTGCTGGCAGTCAAGCAAGAATCCTATGGGCTCTATCAACATGCAATAGTGAACTAAAGTATGTATACGATGATAAAGACTAACCAGATAGCATACTATCATCTCGAGCAAGACTGTCATATCGGTATAGGTCCTCCCTCAATCATCGTAATCACGTACCTGCGATCCAATAATTGACTTTGAGGGTACTATATCCAACAATCTCCCACTTGCACTTAAAGCTAATTATTGCGATGTCGCATACTCACAGCCCGTGTGATATCGAACATCCAACTCCTCTACTAATCAGTTTCACAAAGCTCGTTTGTAAAACTATTGTGTTCGAGAAATAGCCTTAGTGAGTGGATCCGCCCTGATGTTTCTTTCTATGTCTTTCTTAATCTCAAGTTCGCGGAGAAAGCCATCTCCCGAATCGAGTAATAGGTGTCTTAGAATATGTCTGGATATCTGATACGACCTAGTTCATAAATAAACTCCAAATCCAAACTTCTTAGACTTTATTGATAACTGAACCTAATCAGTATGCAGCACAAAGCCTCCCACAGTATCCTCTTGGACCACCTGTCCATAATACTGTCCCTCGTTAGAAGGAAAATTATAACACTGACAAACACTCTGTCTTCCAGGTCACCTTTGAAGCCTGGAACGATAACCGTCTCCGAAGGAGGCTGCCGTCATCAAATCCGTAGAACATGCACTTATGTTATAAAACTGCTTCTTTATGTTTCTTCAGGATTGGATTAATATAAACTTATCGCATCTAGTGCAAAAACAACATCTGGTGTGGTACTTGACATCTCATGATTGACTCAATCGCCTAAGCAAGTGATCTGCCAATCATGCACATCCCTCTCTCCTTTAGTCTGTAAGACACCTTTAGAGAGGGTGACTCCATCACCTGCAGGTACACCACCATGCTAGGAGTCATCTATTCTAAAATACCATTAGAATATTGTCAAAGTACCCAGATTGGGAAACTACCCAATTCTAGATCTAAAACCATAGATCTAGTAACCAGAATGTCTGATATTATATTCATATCCTTTATGGAGAAACAACTGTGTGACGACCAAAGTACAACGATCGTAGTATAGGAATTTTACTTCCTACTCTGTGTATGTCATCCAAATACCAGGACATCACACCCTACTACCTTCTCAATAGATCCATCCTCTATTCTGATGAAGTCAAAGCCATGACTGTCACATCAAAATTAGATGATCTATCTCCGCTATAACTGCTCAAGTCTATAAATAGACATAAGCTACTTGCCCACTATGCTTCCGCTGCTCCTACTGACCACAACAACCCTCTGGCAGGATAATATATACGTACACTTCTAAATCTAGTTTAGAACGACGCTATACTGAACCTCCTGCAGGTTCTCATAGCCTGGAACAACAGTAGTGTCAAGTCTGGGTAAACAAGAACCTCCCTATCACCGTCCTTGAGGCTACCGGAGTACCTCTCGGGTGTCTGAGGTTACCCACCATATCTACGGAGTGGTGATTGTAACGTTTTTCGTGTTGTGTAGTATTGAGAAAATTTATAAAGAACTTTCACAACCAAAAAATATTTTGACCGCAATCAAACTACGGTGTCAGCTGTAGTTCGTGAGTGAGTGCGGATCGTCCACAGGGATTGCACGATTCGTGTTGATATGTAAGTTGTTTGAATCGAAAAGTTAAGTGAAGATAAACGAAAACATGATTCAAGAATTTTATTTTCAAGTGTCACTATTCTATTCAAGAATCAAGAAAATGATAAACAATCAAGAATCGGGGTTTCGATGATATTTCCAATCAACAGTCAAGAATCTAAAAGAGGCTCGTAGGAATCGATCGGATCTATAGACGTGATGTAATCTCAAGATTTCGTGTTCTTGTCCTTCGAAGGATTGATACTAGATCGATTATCATCGATGAGAGTTAGGGCTTTCTTGATAAAACTAGGGTTTCATCAATTAACCCTTGTCCTTTCGTCGATATCATTCCTTTTCTAGCCTCTACCAAATTCAAGAAACGATCGTAACTTCCCAATCTCGAGCGATATCAATCAAGAAAGCATCGCAACGAATTGGGTCGTCGGTTCTTGAACTTGCTAGGGTTTACAAGACTCGTGGGATTCAAGAATCGATTAAAGCTATGTTACATCATCGTTCTATTGACCGTCTCGACTCCTCGACGAGCGGAGTTTTATTCACACATCACCACACAGAAAATATTCACGAATTGTAAAGATATCATGATGCAGAATTTAAAGAAAACAAGATAAAAGAATATCACATTTATTTATCTCAACAATTTTGATTACATTCGCTTCAAGAACTACAAGAGGAAGAATCTAAATTGTTGATCGGGCGTCGCTCGGCTCCGTGAGTCGTGGATCGGCTCGGATCGCTTGCTCCGTTGGAGATCGGCTCCGCTCCTAAAGGATGTAGGGCTTCTTGCTTAATGGGCACTCGGGATCTTGGCTTTGATTGGAATTAGGGTTAGGGTTTCAAGGTGGTTGTTGTTGGGTAGAAGAAGAAGAACTAGGGTTTCTACTCAACAACAATGAATTGATGAATTATCTTTGATATGATCTATATCTCTATCTCATCCTCCTCTCTCTCTCACCCTAGGGTCCTATTTATAGATTTCCCCACACCCTAGGTTTAGGTTAGAATTGGTAATTCCCTCCAAAAGTTTGTTGAGTCTTCTAGAAGTAGTTTGTTAGGCTTAGCTTAGGGTTTAAGCTAGGGTTTAAGGAGAAGCTTCTAGAATAATAGGCTAGTTTAGTGGAGATCCAAGTGTTTGCTGATCTGGCAGAAGTCTCTGGAGCTTTCTGGAATTTGGAGTGCATTTCTGAACAGTGGGCCCTGAATGAAGCATTGTGCACAAAATTTGAAGAGGTAACTCATTGGACCCACCGCGGATCCGCGGCACAAGCAAGCCATTGCCGCGGATCCGCGGCTCTTTGATGAGCTTGGGCTTTGGGTCTTCTGGTGTGGACTTGTACTGGAGTTTAGGGCTTCTTCTGATATGCTGAATTGTATTTGCCCTTTTGAATTGGTACCAGATCTGAAGTTAGTGAGTTGGCGTATCTTTTGAGCAGTGTTGATTTGAGCAAGTCTTCTGGTTTTCCTGTACAGACTTCGAAACACGGGTTGCGATAGAAATATTGCGATGCCATGCAATGCAGTCAGTTTCCTTAGAAATGCCGGTTTTAAGGTCTAATACATGTAATCTGATAATTTGTGATAGATTTGCTAATATGTGAAATATGAATACCGAACACTTCTATATGAATGCAAATGATGAGGAAATTTCCGGCTCAAATATGCAATATTTTCGACTAATCAAGTGGCTAATGGAATGTCAAACCTGATTGAATATATAGGTCCTATTAAATTTTCCGTAATCGTTTGCGGTTTTGGAATCACTTCCAGTTCTACCATACTCCCACTACTGTTTTCTGAAAAAATCCATTTTACTAAAACTGTGGCGAGTTTGGAACAATATCACTATTGATCTTCCAGATGGTAGAAAATCAACCATCGTCAAAGTCAGGGTCATCCCACAAACTGCCATTACAGAAACGTGCCTTGAGATATCCAGAGTCTGGTTTTAAGCATAAGCTGGACAACTCACCGTACCTTAATATCGTTAAGATATGAACCATTCTATATCCAATATAGAAATTTTGGCACTTATTTAATTGGAACCAGATTCAAAACATGCAGTTGTTTCCAGTGCACATCATTTTAATAGAGAGAGGCTAATCAACATTACTCAACTTAGGAATCCATCCAATTATGAGTAACCTGAAAGAGAAACAAGTTTCTCAAAATCGTTACTATCAACTGAATACCAATCACAAGAATCTACATCTTCGATTTCTTTTGAAGAATCCCGATACTTGCGACACCTAGCTCTCTACTTTATTCCTATACCCACAACTTCTCAAAACTTAGACATTGTATTTCTACGAAACACTTGTCTAAAAACTAAAGAAGTTACAAGTAAACAGAACAGAGTACGAGGACCAACCCCTTTGTCCTGATGGACACTGGACAACATACAATACTCTGTATAAGTCCGCTGAGTTGAATAACTCAAAACCTGTGCATCGTAGGTTGAAAACTGTACCCAGGCGATTTCCTCAAATATCACCAATTACAACGAATTCCGATATAATGAGGATGATCACCTAATTCCCAATAACTTACTCCAACTCATCATCTGTAAAACTATACAGATGTGAGAATCATACCTGGTAAATACATACCCTGGAGTAAGTATCACATCGGGAAATCAGTTTTCCTTTAACAATGCACTGAAACATGAAAATGTTTCGCAGGGGTATCCTGGTATTCCTAGTAATGCCTCTTCCATAATCCAATTCATGATTTTAACCGTATATCTCTTTGCCTTCTCTCCAAATCCCTTTATTTGTCTTTATTCATTACCTTTTATACACCATCGTTAGGCTAAATGGTTTTCTTCCTTCCCTACCGTTCGGCACCAGCCTATGGTTTGGAAGAAGACTATCCAGTAAGCATAATAGGTGTACTCTCCTAGTCCTAGGAGTACTCGCAACATGAGAGAAGGTGATGAAAAAAGACAACTGAACAATACCTTATTCTATTAAAGGTGAAATAGGAGTGGCGATGAAGTACGTGGTTTAGTCGTGAATGATAACAGTCACAATTTACTTTGCCCTCTTTCTAATCACTTTATTTTGTCTTTACATATTACCTTCTGCACACCCTACTTAGGCTAATTGGTTTTCTTCATTCCCTACCTTTCGGCACCTACCTATGGTTTGGAAGAAAACTATCCAATAAGCGTAATAGGTGTACTCTCCTAATCCTAAGGAGCCCTCGCAACATGAGAGAAGGTGATAATAAAAGACAACTGAATAAACCAATTCAATTTCTCCTGAACCTGGATCCATCCTCGAAGAAGTACCTTCGAGTTCGTATATAACCATACGATGGATCTATCCAATAGAAGTGGATGTCCGTAGTAATATGGGGTGTTCTGAGAAATGCAAAGGGTAAAAGAAGGAGCGGCAATGACTTATGCAACTTGGACAATCCAAAAGCCAGTATTTTAAGAAGGTTCGGTCAACTTGGTCACTGAGTCATAATCTAGGGTCGGTCAAAGGTCGCTGCCAAAGAGAGAGAGAGAAAAGAAACACTCTGCATGCACTTTAACCTAGATCAGAATGGTTATCACTTTATCTAATCAGGAAACCTCCCACTGTACCGTCAAATTCTCCTCCAAACCTAAAAGAAGAATCAATTGGGATCATCCAAAAAGTAAATTAACTCATCAGTGAGAATCGGAATCCAACTCTCATCGCATGATAACGTGAAGGTATCCACTCACGTTATCACACTCCAGAAGGTATGCGCATGCCTGGCAAGTTTCAGTTTCTTTAGAAACTCCCGATATAATTTTTGCCCCATGCTCTTATGATCGTGACTAAGAGCCAACCCATCATAAGTCACATGCCAAGTTCTATCCGTCATTATTCAGGTTGATTTGAACCCACCCGTACTAGCAGCTACCAATCACTATGTCCTGGCTAAGGGCCAGACCAACATAGCTTGAATACTACTGACCATTCATATGAAATGACGGAGGGTTACGGCTGGTTTTTGGCGAAAAACCTTTAACGTAATGAACTTGATATCACTGAAGGAACCTGATAGCTTTTTATAAAAATATAGTGGCGAAAACCTTTGCTAAAGAGGTCATTCCCGGTGAAGGGATCTCGACTCTTTCCTCGTGGAATGAGGTGCAGGATATTCTAATTGAATACCGCGATGCAAAGAAACTTGTAATCGACTATAGTGAAGTTATTACCCTGACGCAAACTTCTTCCCAAGGGGTCACTCCCGGTGAAGGGATATCAGCCCTTGCCTCATCGAATGAGGTGCAGGATATTCCAACCGAATATCACTTTGCAAAACAAAAGGAAACGTCTTTGTAATAACACTTTTTAAAAACTGTTCCAACAACATCCAATATAGGTTTGTTTTATCCTTGCATTGATAAGAATCAATGCAGTCCCATCAATTAATCACACCAGAAAAGAACGAAAATATAATGTACGTATATGCCATCCGCATTCGCCACTGGGTCCCGTCTTCACTCGTTAGGTTACTTAACTAACGACAGAGCGGGGACTGGACTAGCGCGGGTGTAAAACATATACAACATCTAATAGTATATATACCAATATACAATAATCGCTCCAGGCGTGATAATATGCAACATTACAGAAAAGTAATAAGCATCACAGAACAATACAGATAATCTGGGATCCCCGGGTTTCACAGAGCCGCTACTGAAACCCGACGTTCCCCTGGTCGTATGGATTGCCTGTGTAATGAAACCTAGACCCCTACGGGTGCTACAAGTTACCCGACAAAACCTGAAGCGAGGCAGCCCCCTACATCAAAGTGAATGGACCACCCAGCACTTCACGGAATCCGATAACCTAAGCACCCCTCCTTGGGTCAACCTGTGCCCCTACGAGTGCGGCGAATAGCCCGCCAATTCTAGAGTGAAGCCCCCTCCGTCTCAACGTCATGAGATGCAGGCCCGTTGCCCTCCCGAACCCGGCTATCCGTGCACCCCACCACGGGGTAATCCTAGTACATAAAAGAAAATATATACAATGGGTATATCGACCTCAGCCCGGTCGTGCCCCAAAAGAATATTATACAAACAGGCAGTGACGGCAGTCCACATATTGGACGCTCGTCCCGCAATAAGAAATGTACAAATAAATCCAAACAGCACTACCATTGCACACTGCTATCCACCACGACATATCCGCAACATTACAGCACAATATAGAATATCAACGCGAATGTCACGTTCGCAAATCCGTCTAAAAGGACTATAGCAATTAGACGCAATTTACCGCTCGAATGACATTCACAGTCGGAGATATAATGTAAATACTGCATACTAACAAGTTTAAAATCTCGATCGACAAAACTTCCCAAAGTGGGCCCCACGAACATCTGCTGTACAGTAATAAAATCTGGGCCCAAAAGAACAAATCCATAAACCACAATTTCCCAAGTAGAAACCCCAGAAGAAAAATGGTCAACTGAATCACCAAGACGGCCGCGGTTCCGCGGTCAAAGCTAGGCTTTGACCGTGTTTCCGCGGCCGTACGGTCGATTCACTTGATCGTTTTTCTCCTATTTTCTTTAAAAAGCCTGCTTAATTTTCTGTGATATGCAAAATAATTTTTAGGCTTGATAAAAAATCGACAGAAACTTTAACCCAGAAAATTGTAGTCTTCGAAAATCCGTTCGATCAATATTTTAAACGCGTTAGCACAAGTTAGTAAAGCTTAATGGCGAGGCTCTAATACCACTGTAAGTCCACGGTAGCGCCCCGGCCGTCTAACAGACGCCAAATGCGGAACAAAAACTTTTACAACTGGCGCTATCATGTACTATAACCCGGATGTGCCATTATTGCTAAACTAACAAACTACAAAGTGGGTAGAAATGTTATACCGAACGATCCGAGTCCTTCGGTCTTCAACCATCATCCTACGCTTTGTTGCGGCTGCTCCGATCTCCTCGATCTCCAGTCTTCTCGTCCAGGTGGCACCACGTCAACGGATCATTAAACAGGCTCCCGCCTCTGAACCGAGGCAACTCGATCATCAAGTTTGCTAAAAGAGATGACCAAGATTGATGTAGAGAATGAGTAGAACACTTTGTCTCACTTCGTCCAAAGCCATGGACGAATGGTTAATGGAGTTGCCTTTTGAAACTGTGATGGAATAGAAAGAACTATGAAATTTCCATACACCAAAACTATAATCTTTTTTCCAAATCAACAACCATTATCATCTAGCAAGAAGGGCCGGCCACTTATGAAGGTGGGGAGGTGAGTGTAGGAAGGGGGGAGAGTGACCATAACCATAAATGAAAGAATGAGTCATGTTAACACCTTGCATTTATCATTAATGCAACAAATGATTCATCTAACCTAGTCATCAACTCATTAAATGTACAATCAATGCACTAATGAGTCACTAGCCATCTCATCATCCTAGTCATCATCTAGATGCTTCTAGAACCTTCCACACTCTCATGACTCACTCCTAGAAAAGATAAATCCGTCATTAACCGAATGATAAAGACGGGTGATAGAAAACTGGAAACTGGCAACTTCTAAAAGCAATCCCGAAATGAATTTCAGGATAACCCCGTAACAGTATAAACATACCCGCATTTGTATTACAACCGAATTCAAATGCAACTGAGACAAAGATATTATATCTACACAGTATAATACTCGGATCCAGCTTAAACTAAAGCCCACCAGTATTATCTGCCCGAAATATGACACATGCGTAAACGCACGTGCATTTTCCGAACCCTGCCATAAAACCATACGGCCTCTACAACGCTTCGCCCGAACTTGGGAAACTGTCTGTGGGGGACTCTAATGACTCATTAACATACTGGCACTGGGTATAACCTCTAGCACGTCAGAGGTACGAGCTGTACGTAACGGTTGCCTATACATTGATTGGAAGGGAAGCTGATGAGCGAACTCATCCAGAAACCCTACTGAGCCTGACAGTGAAAATATCCATACAGTCCGGTCCGTTCGTCTAAGAGTATCGCATATCGAGTCTAGGGGGGTGGATAAAGTCAGACCCCTAATAACGCGATAATTCGTGTCGGTATGAAGCCCATCACCTCCTGAGAAGTTACTGATCCAAATCAGTAATTCTCCACTACCCCGGCCGAGGATTTCTAATGATGGCCATCCGTGCACTGTGCGATATCAACCCCCAATACCGAGAGAGACGAATCCCCGACGATCCGCTCACTGCCTTCATGTGACTCGGGACTGTACCCAACTAAAACTTGTTTTCACATCTCCTTTGAGCGTGGTAGGGTAGTAATCAAAGCACAGTGGGAACTCACACGAGACAAATGACGATCTCAGGTCGACAAACTAACCTGTACACATGTCACCAGGGAACTGCTATCTGACGATATATATAATACCAACTAGCATGTTCCCGGCGAGTCCTATCCGGTGTACTCATAACCCAATGAGCACCCGTATACATCTTAGGTGAACCAACTGACACCAATGGCTTGTGAGACCGGCCACCGCCCCTCGTCGGGTTCTCAACTGTATACACTAGTCTACTCTGGAATATCGATGCCCTGTCTCGAAACTCCCACGACTAGGGACACTTTAAGGATGTGCTTATAGACCCCAGCTCCCACGTATATGATCGCCATCATACTGCTGGCAGTCAAGCAAGAATCCTATGGGCTCTATCAACATGCAATAGTGAACTAAAGCATGTATACGATGATAAAGACAAACCAGATAGCATACTATCATCTCGAGCAAGACTGTCATATCGGTATAGGTCCTCCCTCAGTCATCATAATCACGTACCTACGATCCAATAATTGATTTTGAGGGCACTATATCCAACACTTTTATAAAGAGAGATCATGAACATCTCGTTATGAAATAAGAAGGGGGGAGAATAGGTCAATTCTCTTAGGATCACAGATCCATAAAGGCAAAGCCTTTCATCAAAATAAGAGATTGAAATATCTCCTATAAAAATAAGAACTTCTGTTCTTAAGATCTTGAGACAAAGTCTCTTCAAAACGAGAATTTATTTCTCAGATCATAAAATTGATCAGTTGCGCTTCTGCGCTCTTTGATTGGCGCCAAGCGCACCACATGCTCCTCACGTGTGCGCCACTGAACAGATAGCGCTTTGCGCTCATAAATTAGCTCTTTACGCTCATGGACTGGCGCTTAGCGCCGAGCGCACCACGTGTCCCTCATGTGTGCGCCATTGAGCAAATAATGCTTCGCGCTCATTAACTAGCGCTTTGCGCTCGTGATCTGGCGCTCAGCGCCAAGCGTGACACATGCTCCTCACGTGTGCGCTCCCCAACGGAAGCGCTCTGCGCTCTTTCACTGGCGCAATGCGCTAAGCATGCCACGTGCTCCTTACGTGTGCGCTAAAAGAACATAAACTGTTCTTTAAATAAGCCTCAGAGCTATGATGAATGCTCAGCATTCAAAAAAAGACAAAAATGCTGTCAGAACCCAAACTATTGCTCAGCATTGTTAAAGGGGCCGAGCCCAAATAAATGTTCAACAGTCTAAAACAAATGTTTAACATTTTAAACCTAAGTGGACTTAGCCCAAGATTGGCCATAAGTCCTTAATTCAGATTAACTAAGCCCATATGCTCATTAATCTTTTGATCTTAGTCCCAATTGGACTACAGATCTCCCAACCAAAATTGGTTCAAGGGTACATCTCTGCACTCCTCTGATATATGTCATTGTAATCCTTCAACGTCTTCAGAGAGGTGACGGGTCCCGACAACCAAACATAATCTTGGACTGTGGGGTCCTTAAACCCATGGACTATGATGTCCTTAACCTAGGACTGTGGGGTCCCTTTAAACCCACGGACTATGATGTCCTTAACCTTGGACCGTAATGTCCTTAAACTAATCGACCGCAATGTCCCTAAACTAAATAATAGAGCCCAAATGCTCTCTTGTTGGATCTAAATGATCTTGTTAAGTTGATCTTAGTCTGAAACTAGACTAACGTATCCTTAACAAATGTTTAAGTTGTTCTTAGTCTCAAATGAGACTAACGTATCCTTAAACTCAACCCCAAACCCAAATCTAATAAGATACGGATTTGGACTAATCCACGCCCTACGGGGGACAACATAAATTAGTCTCCGTATACAATCCACGGGCAACCAAAAACAAAACAAACACACACGACACGAAGTGACCATCTGGAGAAGGATAAAGTGGTTACCGCAATGCGGTAGCGTAATTAACTGCAGGGGCTTGTGCCTGCAAGGAAGAGCATCCCCACAATCAAAACCCCCACAACGAGGGGGAATCTGACGAAGTCTGCTACATCGGCCGCATCTATTTAAACCTTCGATACATGGTGTCATAAATCAATTTGGCATCTTCGGAGAGGTTGACGGATAGCACCAAATTGCATCTGCCCCCAAATTCAGGCAAGATGTGTAAGTCCACGTTACTTCTCCCGGTACTTACGGGCTTGCGGAAATGATGAAAACCGATTTTTCTAGAGGTGGTAACATGGACTCAAAATACGGATCTTTGTTAAACAACTATCTAACAATCCTAACAAGAGTTTTACCTACTCGGTTAGGTGGTTATACCTTAACTTGAACTCCTTCGTCTTCAACTCCTTGCGGTGGTCGGATCGGCCTCACCTCGTTGTCTCCTTGCGCTGAAGATGGATCCACCTGAAAGCTTCTACCTTTGGCTTCACTTCAAACTAGAAGAAACTAGAACACTTGGTTTGCTAAACGTTGTGAACTAGGATGAGTAGAGGAGTGTGTTGGGTTTTATCTCTATGGTTCTTGCTTCTCAACACATGAGACAAGTGAACCATAGACTAGAGAGAGAGCAAGAGGAAGAGGGAGAGCTTAAGCAAGAGAGAGAAAGGAAATGAGAGAATGAGCAAGCCTTTTGCCATCCAAGCTCTCATAATCCAAAATCATGATAAATCATAATAGTAATTGAGTATTATGTGATGGTTCAAGTCAAAATGGCCATATCATTTCATTCACTCATTTTGCAAAAAGAAACAAGCAAGCAAAAGTCTTTGCCATGAAATGATAGCCATTGTAATGATGGTGGTCAACTAGTCCAACCTAGTCAACAGGTCCACAAAGTCAACAAGTCAACAAAGTCTCTTCATCCCAACCATGACACAATAATACTTAATTAATATTATCATTAATCATATTTCTTATTCTCATTAGGGTTTAGCAAAAGTCAACAGTCAACAGTCAACAACCCCAATGAGAATCCTCTGCCTCTGTCTCTCTGTCAACTGTGCATACACACCCGCATCCGCGTTCCGAGGAACACAAATACAAACGAGATAAAACCAATCCCAAAACATACACCAGGATCTGGCATAAACCAAAGCCCGCTAGTTTTAACCGTCCGGACACTAAACGTGCACAAGTGCACGGATGTGACCGAACCCTATCGCAAAACCATGCGACCTCTACTCTTTTGCCTAAAGGCGAATAGCTTTCTGTGTGGGACTCTAAAGACTCGACACTACGCTGGTAGTGGGTTTAACCACAGACCGCAAGCGGCACTAGCTGTGCGTAACGGCCCCCAGGTAGATGCCGATAAGAAGACGGACGAGGTGAAACCCATCTGAACTCCTACTGAGCCTGAATGTGACATTCTCCGTACAGTCCGGTCTGTTCGTCTAAGAATATCGTATGGAAGGCCTAGGGGGTGGTAAACGTCAGTCCCCTAATAGCGGTACAAGTCGTGTCGGAGTGTAGCCCAGAACACCCTGAGATAACACTGGAAACCTACCAGTATATCTCGCTTGCCTTGGCCAGGGACTTTGTGTAATGGCTCTCCTAGACACAGCGCGATATCAATCCCCAATACCAGGAGAGATGAATCCTGTCTAACCGTCACTGCCTCCAAGTGCTTCGGGACAGCACCCAACTACTACCTGTTTGCACGACTCCTTTGAGCCGTGGTAGGGCAATAATCTAAGTACAGTGGGAACACACTCGAGGCAAAGTGACAGTATCAAGTCAGCGGACTAAGCTGTACTCATGTCACCTGGGAACTGATAACTGACGATAGGTATAGTACCAACCATCAGTTCCCGACGAGTCCTGTCCAGTGTACTCATAACCTAACGAGCACCCGCATACTATCTCAAGTACGACATACTGACGGCTGTGGGACAGACCGTCTCCCACACTGGGATGAGAAGCGCATACGCTAGTCTACTCCGGAGTATCGATGCCCTGTCTCGATAGTCCTACCACTAGGGACCTGCATAAGGATGTGCTTATGGATTACCCAGCCTCCACGGGTGTGACTGCCATCACAACGCTGGTAATGAAGCAAAGATCCTAAGGGCTCCACTAATGTGTATAGGTGATATACTAAAATAAACACATGTACAAATTAAAGTAGAAACAAACCAAGTAGCATACTACTATTTTGAGCGAGATTGTCTATACAGGGTGAATATCCCAAGCTTCCATTAAGTAATATACAAACTGGTATGATACAGTAATGGCCTCTAGGGCATATACACTAACAATCTCCCACTTGCACTAAGGCCATGTACTGGCGTATCGAAGACCTATCATCTCGATCAACCGCTCAAACTGAGTCTGGGGTAAGGCCTTCGTGAATGGATCAGCTGTGTTATCTTCCGTAGCAACTCTCCGAACCTCGATCTCCTGGCGACCCACGATCTCCCTGATCAGGTGATAGCACCTCAAGATGTGTCTGGATCTCTGATGGGACCTGGGTTCCTTCGCTAAAGCTATAGCCCCGTTGTTGTCGCAATACTGAGGTATTGGATCAACAATGGATGGAACCACCTGAAGTTCTGTTGAGAACTTCCTTATCCAGACGGCTTCTTTTGCGGCATCTGCACCAGCGATATATTCCGCTTCCATCGTCGAGTCAACAACGGTTTCCTGTTTGGAACTCTTCCAACACACCGCCCCTCCACTGAGGGTAAAGACATAACCCGACATGGACTTGGAATCGTCCTTGTCACTTTGGAAGCTGGAGTCAGCAAAGGCCTCGATCTGGAGGTCTTTTCCGCCATACACCAAGAACATCTCCTTAGTCCTACTCAGGTACTTGAGAATATTCTTTACCGTTATCAATTGCTTCTCCCCAGGGTTTGACTGATACCGGCTTACCACACTCAGTGCATAAGCTACATCTGGTCTGGTACACAACATCGCATACATTATAGAGCCTACCGCAAAAGAGTAGGGTATAATAGACATGCGATCCCTTTCCAAATCAGTCTTGGGAGACATCTCCTTGGAGAGGGTGATCCCGTGACAAGCCGGTAGATTACCGCACTTGGAATCTTCCATACTGAATCTTTTCAGTATGGTGTCGATGTACCTGGACTGTGAAAGTCCTAATATCCTCTTGGATCTATCACGATGGATCAGGATCCCCAGAATGTAAGAGGCATCACCAAGGTCTTTCATGGAGAACCTGTGTGACAAGAACCCTTTGACAGATTGTAGCATAGGAATGTCATTTCCTATCAAGAGAATGTCATCCACATATAAAACGAGGAACACGACAGTTCTTGCTATAAATCTACTATAGATGCATGGTTCATCTGGATTTTTGATAAAGCCAAATTCTTTGACCGTCACATCAAAACAGATGTTCCAACTCCGCGATGCCTGCTTTAGTCCATAGATGGACTTAAGCAACTTGCATACCTTTCCGCTGCTCCCACTCTGAATGAAACCCTCTGGCTGGTCCATATAGACACACTCCTCTAAATTTCCATTTAGAAAAGCGGCCTTTACGTCCATTTTCCAAATCTCATAATCATGGAAGGCAGCAATGGCAAGAAGGATCCGAATGGATTTCAGCATAGCCACTGGAGAAAAGGTTTCGTCATAGTCCAAACTAAGTCTTTGACGAAAACCCTTTGCAACAAGTCTAGCCTTATAGGTCTCAACCTGTCCATCTACACCAATCTTTCTTTTGAAGATACACTTGCATCCTATGGGTTTTACCCTATCTGGAGCAACGTCCAACGTCCATACTTTGTTGGTGTACATGGACTCCAATTCGGTCCGCATTGCATCCAGCCATTTTACCGAGTCAACGCTCTGAATGGCCTGCTGGAAGCTAGTCGGCTTATCATAATCAATGATGCAATCTTCTCTATCCCCGTCTATGAGAAAACCGTAGTATCTCTCGGGCGGATGAGACTTCCTACTAATCCTGCGAAGCGGCGTAGGAATGTCCTTTTCTTTTGAACCCTCTGGTTCTACTAAGCTTTCAGTTATAGTCTGTGGTTCTGGAATTTCTTCCAGTTCTATTTCACTCCCACTAATTTCTTTTTCTAAGAACTGGTGTTCCAGAAAATGGGCATTACGAGAAACAAAGATCTTTTGTTCCTTTGCGTAATAGAAGAGATAACCCATGGAGTTCTTTGGGTATCCCACAAACATACACAGTACTGAGCGTGCCTCGAGTTTGTCCGCATGCTGCTTTTTGACCAAAGCTGGACATCCCCAGATCTTCAGATATTGAAGGTAGGGTTTCTTCCCACTCCATCTCTCATATGGTGTGGTAGGCATAGTCTTAGTTGGAAGTCGGTTCAAAAGGTATGCAGCTGATTCTAGCGCATATCCCCAGAATGATCGCGGTAACTCAGCGTTACTCATCATGGACCATACCATATCCAATAGGGTTCGGTTCCGTCTCTCCGATACACCGTTATGTTGCGGAGTGTATGGAGGAGTAAGCTAAGAGAGAATTCCATTCTCTTTTAAGTAATCCAGGAACTCGGCACTTCAGTATTCACCACCTCGATCAGATCTCAGTATCTTGATACTTTTGCCTGTTTGTTTTTCTACTTCATTCTTATATTCCTGGAATTTTCCAAAGGCTTAGGATTCATGTTTCATTAAGAAGACATATCCGTACCTTGAAAAGTCATCGGTAAAAGTAATGAAGTAAGAATAACCGCTTCGTGCATGTGTAGACATTGGACCGCACACATCACTGTGTACGAGTCCCAAGAGCTCGCTCGCTCTTACTCCGTGTCCAGTGAACGGAGTCTTTGTCATCTTCCCTTTGAGACATGATTGACAAGTGGCATACGATTGATATTCGAACGGATCCAAATATCCTTCTGTATGTAACTTTGTCAACCTTCTCTCATTGATGTGACCTAGTCTACAATGCCATAAGAAATCCTGGTTTGTTTCCGGAGACTTTCTTTTGTGTGTATTCTGGACATTGAAAATCTGTGGTTAGTTTAATACGTATATACCATTGCTTAATGTACCTGACCCAATCAGAACTTGATTAAGGTGAATGTTCACAACATTGCTTACAAATGCAAATTCATAACCTTCTTTAGATAATAAAGATACAGAAATAATATTACAAGTTGCATTGGGTACAAAATAGCAATTACGCAAAACCAAAACGTGTCCATCTGACAACCCCAGGTGATAGTCCCCCACGGACTCAGCATCCATGCCTGCTCCGTTTGCAACTCTGAGGGTCATATCACCTGCCTTCAAAACCCTACGCCTTCTCAGTGCCTTTAAAGAATTACAGATATGATATCCTGATCCGGTATCCAATACCCAGGATGTAGAGTTTATTGATAGACAGTTTTCAATAACAAACACACCTGAAGCTGAAGCCGCAACTTGCTTCAGATCCTGGGTTCTGGCCTTCCAAGCTCTGCAATCCTTTTTCCAGTGTCCACTCTTATGACAGTAAAAGCATTCTTCCTTTCCCACAAGCTTTCCCGCTACCTTTTTTGCTTTTGTCTTTCCCTTCGTATCCACTTTACTAACACCGCCCCTTGGTTTGGCGGGGGCTTTCTTCTTCATTCCCTTGGCTTTCGCCTTGGACCTAGAAGAGGAAGATCCTCCTACAAACAAAGTGGATGTTTCCCTACCTTTCTATAGGGTGCCCTCTGTACTCCTCAGCATGTTGAGGAGTTCTGAAAGTTCAACTTCTTTTTCTTGCAAGTTGAAAGTCAGGATAAACTGGGCGTAAATGGAAGGAAGGGACTGGAGAATCAAGTCCGTATATAGCTCGTTCTCTAACGTGGTCGCATGGTCCATGAGCTCCTCAATGAAGCCAATCATCTTAAGCACGTGTTCCGCTATCGATGATCCGACGGCCAATCTCGCTGAAAACAGCGTTTTCGAGACTTCGTATCTGGCGATACGTGATTGCTCTCCATACAGTTCTTTTGTATGGAGAAATATGAATTCAAGGTCTATATTCTCGTGCCTCCTCTGATGTTCATTGTCCATAGAGTCAAGCACGAGGCGCTTGGCCTTCGCACAATCGATTTCCCAGGTATTACGGATTTCCCTATCCGCGACGCTGGTTTTGGGACCTGGGACAGGGGGAGCTTTGGTGCTAAGGAGATACCCCAACTTGTCATAAGTGATTGCCATTTTGACATTCCTGAGCCAATCTTTGTAGTTTGGTCCTGTCAGTATGTTTTTATCTAGTAGTAACTTAAGTCCAGTCATGATGTTTGGTCGCTGCAATTAGGAGAGAGAGAAGAAACACTTTAGCATGATGCTCTTGCAAGTTTAAAATGGTTTTTAATTTTTCTAAATAGGATGGCTCCCACTGTCTCTCGAATCCCTCCTGAAACCAAAAAAGAAGAATTAGTCAGGATCAATCTCACCATACAATACTTGCTTAACCGTTCAGCCGGGCTAGTGTCAGTACTTCAAGGGAGGTTTTCCAACGCTTTCGCAAAGTTCCTTAATTAAATAACCTCTTTTCCCTGGGGGCGTAGCCCCGCTAACACCTTTCTAAACACCTACTTGGTTTATAGCATTGATCGTTAAGTGAGAAATTTCCCGAAGAGTAGCATATACTCACAATAGGATCGGGATCCAAATATCATTGTGTGGCAAAACTGAAGGAATCCTACCAGAATCATCACACTCTAAATGGTATGCAGTGCTAGCAAGTTTCAGTTCTTTTGAAACTCCCGATGTGGATTTTTGCCCCATGCTCTTATGACCTTGGCGTGAGGTCAAAATGTCATAAGTCACATGTAAAGTTCTTCCCATCATTATCCAGGTTAATTTGAACCCACCCGTACCTACCCTTGACGTAGGTCAAAATGGCAGTACGACTGTCTCAAACCAACGCATTCTATTAATGCAACAGATAAATATCCGGCATCCACCAATCACTATGCCTTGGCGTGAGGTCAAAATGCATAGCTTGAATACTACCGAATATTTAACTGAAATGATGAAGGGCTACGGATGGTTTTGGCGAAACCGTTAACGTAGTGAACTTGATATAATCGATGGAACGAGATAGCTTTTAAAAGGAGTGGCTTAAGCTCCGCCTTTAAAAGTTATTTTTGAAAAGAAACCGAGTGGTTTTGAAAGTGTTCCAACGACTCAACTTTGATTTATTTTCTTGGATTAATTTAATGTGTCCCATCATTTAATCCGACCATTGCAGAAAACAACGAAAATATGACGTACGCTTATGCCATCCGCATTCGCCACGGGCCCCGTCATTACCCGTTAGGTTACTTAACTAACGACAGAGCGGGGGCTGGACTAGCGCGGTTGCAAAACATAAGCAACGCCTAAATAGATATCATATATAGATATACACATTCGTCACATGCAATGATAGCCATTCCAGATCACAGATGAACACATTGGATATACTAGGAATCCGCAATCCGTACGAGCCTGTAACGAAGAGCGGATTACACGGTCACGATGAATAGCCAAGACCCCACCCTAGACCCCTACGGGTGCGGCAAACTACCCGCCAAGTACCCGAAGCGAAGCAACCTCCTTCAACACCGTGAGTAGGCCACTCGGCACTTCGAGATACCCGGTAGTTTGTGCACCCCACCTTGGGTCTATCCTAGGAGCAAAAACAGTAAAAGAAATTATACAATGACGGCTACAACCCCATCCCGGTTGTGCGGCCACATAAATAATATTACATCAATTTACATATTATATGAATTGAAAGAAAAAGAAAACTCTCATCTCACAACCCCCCGGCTATTCATCCGCGAAAATCCAATGAATTCATATACACATTCCATCAACATTACAGATCACAGATATGTATAACCCCCACTAATCGACGTATAGCGATTAGCAGACGTTCAATACATATAACACATCACAGATACAACCCGTTAGCTTAAGTATTTAGAAGTTCGATCAAAATACGGATTTTTTAAGCCCCAAAAACAAATTTTGCTTTCTGGAAAATCTGGGCAGAAAAATCATATTGTAAAAATCCCAAAACAACCCCAGAAACACACTGCAAGAAATTTGTACCACGGCCGAGTCAACTCGGCCGCGGATCCGCGGCGCTTTGACCGAGCCAGTGGACCAAATTTCTTAGGTGTATTTTAAAAAGCCTGAGTCGATTTTTGGTGCAAGATTTATTATTTTTGAACAGAATACAGAAGCGACAGAAACTTGATTTTTCGGGCGTGTTTCGTGACTTTTTCTCCGATCGAACTTCTAGTTACTTTACTAACATGTTAGATAGTGTTTAACCAGGCTCTGATACCACTGTAAGTCCACGTTACCTCTCCCGGTACTTACGGGCTTGCTGAAATGATGAAAAATGATTTTTCTAGAGGTGGTAACATGGACTCAAAATATGGATCTTTGTTAAACAACTATCTAACAATCCTAACAAGAGTTTTACCTACTCGGTTAGGTGGTTATACCTTAACCTGAACTCCTTCGTCTTCAACTCCATGCGGTGGTCGGATCGGCCTCACCTCGTTGTCTCCTTGCGCCGAAGATGGATCCACCTGAAAACTTCTACCTTTGGCTTCACTTCAAACTAGAAGAAACTAGAACACTTGGTTTGCTAAACGTTGTGAACTAGGATGAGTAGAGGAGTGTGTTGGGTTTTATCTCTATGGTTCTTTCTTCTCAACACATGAGACAAGTGAACCATAGACTAGAGAAAGAGCAAGTTGAAGAGGGAGAGCTCAAGCAAGAGAGAGAAAGGAAATGAGAGAATGAGCAAGCCTTTTGCCATCCAAGCTTTCATAATCCAAAATCATGATAACTCATAATAGTAATTGAGTATTATATGATGGTTCAAGTCAAAATGGCCATATCATTTCATGCACTCATTTTGCAAAAAGAAACAAGCAAGCAAAAGTCTTTGCCATGAAATGATAGCCATTGTAATGATGGTGGTCAACTAGACCAACCTAGTCAACCGGTCCACAAAGTCAACAAGTCAACAAAGTCAACTCTTCATCCCAAACATGACACAATAATACTTAATTAATATTATCATTAATCATATTTCTTATTCTCATTAGGGTTTAGCAAAAGTCAATAGTCAACAGTCAACAACCCCAATGAGAATCCTCTGCCTCTGTCTCTCTGTCAACAGTGCATACACACCCGCAACCGCGTTCCGAGGAACACGAATACAAACGAGATAAAATCAATCCCAAAACGTACACCAGGATCTGGCTTAAACCAAAGCCCGCTAGTGTTAACTGTCCAGACACTAAACGTGTACAAGTGCACGGATGTGACCGAACCCTGTCGCAAAACCATGCGACCTCTACTCTTTTTCCTAAAGGCGAATAGCTTTCTGTGTGGGACTTGATTGAATGAATAATTCGATTGTGTAGTATGAAAATTTTATAGAAATCACAACCAAAAATTATTTGACCGCAATCAATAACGGTGTCGAATGTAGCGCGTTAGTAAGTGTGGATCGTCCACAGGGAAAGTGTAATCGTTCGTCTTTCGAATTAGATGAGTCGAAACTTTAAGGAAAAGAAAAGAAAACAATTCATGATTTATAAAATTGCATTTCAAGAAAGAGAAAATATCTAGATCTAAGAAAGCATTAAAATCAAGAATTGAGAGTTTGATGATTTTTCCAATCTAAATATCAAGAATCGAAATGAGGCTCGTAGGAATCGATCGGATCAATAGATGTGATGAAATCTATCGATTACGTATTCCAATCCTTCGATGAATTGATACTAGATCGATGATGATCGACGAGAATTAGGGATTTCTAGTGCAACTAGGGTTTCAACATTTATCTCTTGTTCCTTCGTCGATATCATTCACATTCTAGCCTCTAGTAAATTCAAAAATCGATCGTGGATCCCTAATTTCGAGCGATCACAATCAAGAAAGTATCGCAACAAAACTGGGTCGTCGATTCTTCAATTTGCTAGGGTTTACAAAACTCGTAGGACTTAAGAATCGTTTTAAGATTTGTTGCATCATCATTCTATTGATCGTCTCGACTCCTTTACGAGCGGAGTTTTACTCAATCATCACAATATCAAACACAATCACAAATTGAGATCGAATCATGATGCAAGAATTTAAAGAAAGCAAGATTAAAGAATTTCACCTTTTATTTATATCAACAATTTCGTTACAATCGCTCAAGAACTACAAGAGGAAGAACTCGATCGTCGATTTGGCTTTGCTCGTCTCCTTGAGTCGCGGATCGTCTTGGATCACTTGCTCGATTGAAGATCGGCTCAGCTCCTAAAAGGTTGAAGGCTTCTTGCTTGAATGGTACTCAGGATCTTGAATTTGGAATTGGATTTAGAATTTGGGGATACAAGATGTGTCACTCAACTTGTAGATGGAATGGGGGGAATGAAGAAACTCAACCCTAGATCTAGGCTCCTTTTTATAGACCATCAAAACCCTAGATCTAGGATTTCAAATTTGAATTTCCCTCCAAAAGTTTGTTAAAGAGATTTGAATTTCCCTCCAGAAGTTTGTTAAAGAGCTTTCTAGAAGTAGTTTGTTAAGCCGAGCATTCTAGATGCGCCACGTGGCATTTCTACAATGTTCTGGAAGCTTGGGCCGTTACATCTAGGCACGTGAGGAAATTTGAGGAGCTGAATCCTTGGAGCCGCCGCGGTTCCGCGGTGCAAGCGGGCTCCCGCCGCGGAACCGCGGCTCTATTGAAGCTTCAGGGCTTGAAAATTTTGGGCTTTGTTTGGGCTGTCACTTAGGCTATTTCCTGATATGTTGAATTTTATTTTTCCCTCTAGATTGCTACCAGATCTCAAATCTTGGAGTTGGTGTATTTTTGATCAGCTCTTTTCCCAATTTTGGCTTTCTTCTGGATTTTCCTGCACAGACATCGAAATAAGTGTTGCGCTATACAAGAATGATGCGATGCCATGATAAACACAGAATTTCCCTCGAAATGCCGGTTTTAGAGTATAACACATGCAATTTGGTATTTCAGGACTGTTTTGCTAATATGTGCAATATGCAAACCGAACACTTCTAGATGAGTGCAGATGATAGGGAAATTGCCGGTTTTAAGATGCAGTATTTTCGACTGATCAAATTCCCCCAAACTTATTTTCGATCGTCTCGAGCGAACTGTTTTATTAAAAAGAGAAGAAGAAAATAAAGAAAGAGAAAAACTAACTAGCGCACTTTCGTAGACAACACGATTGCACTGAGCACGTGCAACAAGCCTTTAAACCTCTAGGTGTCCCTAGTAGGAGGAGTGTTGTCTCCTGAGGGTTTTCAGCGGATTGCATCCACAAAATCCAATAATAAAAAGAAGATCATGAAT
This sequence comes from Agapanthus africanus, assembly GCA_030015575.1. NCBI lineage: Eukaryota > Viridiplantae > Streptophyta > Magnoliopsida > Asparagales > Amaryllidaceae > Agapanthus > Agapanthus africanus. The sequence goes on along the minus strand of JASDDO010000019.1, from coordinate 726,477,425 downwards.
ATTACATTTAAAGAAAAGCCTTGAAAATTAGGGTTTCCAACTAAGCTAGCTTTTCGGTTGTCATGAGCCCTATCTTAACAGTCATGAAAAGATGTCGGAAATCACGTCCTCCCTTAATAAAACATCGTCTTATTCTTCATTCATATCTTTCTTCCGAACATCGATCATATAACCCTACGTGTGTGTAATGAACATCCCTACACCCGGAGAATTCAATTCAAGCTATCATACTCTTGTCCATCAGCCTCAGTACTTTTAAATTAATGAATTATTAGGATTGCTCACACACTTTCATGCGACCGTTAATACTTCTTGAGGTACTAACCGACCGATTACTCATGTGCTTGCTTATTTGGTGTATTTTCCTCGTCTTGCACCACCGCAGGCATAGCAGTGACTCCCAGACCAGTTGGCCTTAGGGCACTAGGTGAAGAGGCACCCTCGCTATATATTTTTTTATTGCCCTTGGCGATAACAAAACCAGTGTCCATTTTTCTCACCACTTTATATTTTCTTCATTTTTTTTAATTTCCTTCATACTTCGGCTTTTAGACAAGAGCATTTCAAGTTATCCTCTACTATCCCGGGCTTCAAGACGTGTGTAAGTGCGAATAGTAGGGTATCAACGTTCAAAATGTTTGGCTTCCAGAATAGAAACTATTTTTCAGACTTATTTTTATCCTCAGATTAGTGACTTCCTTCATCTTACTAACCCTTGGGACAATGGCTCATAACTACTTATTACTAGTTCGTATAAGAAAACTTCTAATTTTCTTGGTTTTCTTAAATTTTTCTAATCTCATGGATGTAATTTTTCACTATCTGATATTTTATTATCTTATTTATGTACAAAAGATTTTTATTTTTATTTTTGAAAATTTTTAAATTTTTATAGTTTTTTTTCAAAAATGTTTTGTGCTTATGCAAAGTATGATGCAAATGATGCGAAAATAAGCACAAACCTCCCCCAAACTTGTTTTCAACAGTGTCCTCACTTTTGCCATCCGCTAAATCTCGAAAAACCTGTAAGCTTGGGAGGAAATTTATTAATGGGGGAAAAATATTTAAGTGAAGATCCTCCCCCAAACTTATTTTTGGCTCAAAATTTTGTAAAAATTTTTCTTTTCAAGAGCCAGAAAAATGCCTCCCACCCCCCAAACTTGAGTTATGCAATGTTAATCATTGAAAATCACATGTGGGGGTCAAAAATCATTGGTCGATGCCGAGCTTTGCAAAGACCGAAGGTTAACACCAACCATTCAAAAATTTTATCAATGCAGTGCTCTGGTTGGTGGAAGAAAAAGTGGGAAAAGGGTAAGGGGTGGAATAGAATGTGTGTGCGTCTCATTTTGGAGAGACGATGCAGTGAATGTGATGGATTACTCGCATTCTTTTTAGAAGTCAGAAAAAAGGGTGGAGGTTCAATTTCATTGATGGGGAGATGATTCATCTCAACACCTGTGCTTTTCAAAAATGCGAGTTCTTCAGCGAAAATTCCATCAATACCCCGGAGAATAATGTCATCACAAGGCGCGGGGTGATCTTCAGACTCTAAAAGCAGTTCATAATCAGTGTTAGTTGTTGACCCGGACATCTCGGTGGAAGAGTCCGTATGTGTATGATACATAGTTGGGTCAAACAAAAACATATAAAAAGAGTCAAGATCGGTATCATAAGGATCATCAAATTCGCTGCTGTCGACATCCATTAAGTCGACAGAACAGACCTGAGCAGTAGGTTCGGAGGGTACACTTCCTAACTTGTAAATGTTCAGCTCTATTGACCTATTCCCGAAAGATAGGGTCATAGAACCATTACGACAGTTGATGATAGCATTAGAAGTGGCCAAAAATGGGCGACCTAAAATCACCGGAATTTCATTCCGTGGGTTCGCTACAGGTTGTGTATCAAGTACAATAAAATCCACAGGGAATACAAATTCCCCGATTTTTATTAACACATCCTCCAGTTCACCCCTAGGTTTGGTGATTGATCGGTCAGCCATCTGAAGAGTTATGTTCGAAGGCTTTAACACTCCGATACCTAGTTGCTCGTAAACCGAGAAAGGAAGCAAGTTAACACTAGCGCCAAGGTCAAGTAAAACACGGTTGATGTGTTTCTCCCGAATAGAAATGGAAATAGTAGGACAGCCAGGGTCCTTACGTTTCCGTGGTAATTATTGGGGAAAAGCCGTGTCTACAGTACTCGACATGAAGATTTTTTTAGGCACTTGAGTCTTCCTCTTCCTAGTGCACAAGTTCTTAAGAATTTTTGCATAGGATGGAACTTGTTGAATAGCATCTAGGAGAGGGATGTTGATGTTAACTTCCTTAAACATGTCCACAATCTTCTCCATTTGGGCATCATGTTTCTTGGGCCTCGACCTATTTGGAAATGGAGCTCTATCAATAAGTGTTGGGTCCAACATTTGTGGAGAAGGTTGTGGGGGTGGGAAGGATGAAGTGGGTGGAGGGTTCGAGCCTATGGGAAAACGGAGAATAGGCTCGGAAGAAGAAGGTACATTAGACGAAATAAGGTAAGAAGTAGAAGTGTGAGAGGAAATGGAAGTGGAAGCCGGGGTGTTAATGATCAATTCATCATTATCAATTTGTTCACCCGAATGATTGTCTAGCACTCTTCCAGATCTCAACGTTGTAAAAGCATCCACATTAGTGCAACGTGAAGGTCCAGGATCAGGTAAGGGTTGAGATGGAAGATCCCCTTCTTCTCTAGCACTTATTTCGGCTGTTATTCATTCAATTTGTGCTTCCATTGATTCGATATTCTCATTTTGAGTGAGAATGATCTTTATCATATTATCGATGGAAGATTGAAAACTTGCCGACTCTTGGATGGATTGTTTCATGAAAGTAACCAAGGTTTGCACCAGTGCAGAGGTATTATCAGTACCGGCCAATTGCAAAGAGTTTTCATGTGGTGCAAAAGTGTTGGCAGGATTTTGAAAATTTTGCAGTTGGAAGGGGTGCTGACTCAATTGAAGTGGTTGCTGTTGTGGTGGAGGGACCCTTTGGAAATTGTTTTGGGTTGGAACCGTGTATTGAGGTTGGTGTTGGATCCAAGAAAAATCAGGGTGATTCCTCCCATCTTGATTATATGAGGAAGAAGAAGGATCATTTCCAGGTCTTTGCTGAAATGCAGCATTAGTGTGACCTTGAAACGGTACATTCAAGGGACATTCTTCCGTCAAATGTGAAGGGTTTGAACAGCAGCCACACACGGTTTTGGGAAGTGTGAATTGGTTTAGGGAGGCTGAAGAGATTTTGTTTTCTATAGCGTCGAGTTTACTATGTATTGCGGCCATTTCGGCTTTCATTATGACGGAAACATCGAGTTGATTGACATCTTTCCTAGGAGGTGGTGGTCTAACACTTTCCTATTGTGATGTGTTTTGAGCTAAATCTTCTAGGTATTTCCAAGCTTCACTATCATCTTTAGATAGGAATTGGCAATGACACATGGTTTCAAGCATCTGTCTAGTAGTGAGATCAATACCCTCATAGATAATTCGACACAAATCCTATCTGGAGATTCCGTGATGAGGGCATTGGATAAGAAGATCCTTTAACCGTTCAAAGCATTTCCAGAATGGTTCATTGGGAAGTTGGGTAAATTTGAAGATTTCGCTCCGAACACGACTGGTCTTCTGATTGGGATAAAATTTCTTAAGGAATGCTGCAACGAATTCGTCCCATGTTGAAATAGAATGTGCGGGTGTGATGTAAAGCCACTACTCGGCTAAGTCGCACAAAGTGAATGGGATAAGACGTAAACGCAGACCATCCAAAGACAGTTGTGAATTTCCCATCAAAGCACATACGTTTTCGAATTTGGAAATAAACATGTATGCGTTTTCAGAATCAAGACCGTGAAATTTAGGTAACAGTTTGATGAATTGGGGGTTGATTTCAAAATTTTCCCCGTTGGCAGGTGTTATAGAAAGACAAGTGGGAAGGGGAACACGTGTAGGATAGCATCTCTCTTGGAGAGAGATGCGTGGAGGATTCTGCGCACCTGCGGGCGGTGGCAGATTGGTGTTTAAGTTTGATGGATTTGGGTCTATCGCGGTCGTGGTGGGTGGTGGGGGAGAAGACGAAGAATTACCGACTTTGGGGTCGATAAAAGAAACGCGGACAAGACGGGAAATGGAATCCCGTGTCCAGCCTAACATTGTGCTAAATGGTTGTAGCATAAGTGGAGCGTTGGTAATAATTAGAGGAAATGAATGAATGTGATTGGTGTTTGTTTTGAAAAATGATACGGATTTTTGAAAAGATGATGCAAATCACAACAAATGCAACAAGCAACCCTAAAATCTAGTTGTCACCTAGGTCAAAGCTCTAGACCGCTCCTAACTGCCAAAAGACAAGTCGCAGGATCAATCCTCCACTTCCTCTTTGTCTCTCCTGTGGCCAGGTAAATGCCAAGTAAGTGGGAGGTTCTCCACTACGTAAGTAGTGGGCCTAATTAAGTAACCACTAGCCTTCGACACACTTGCCTTAGACACCACAAAAGAAACGCGGATAAGCAATGAATTACCCACGGCCTTCTCTTGTCCTAAGTGAGCGTGACGGTCCTTAGAGTCATCTCTAGATTTCTTTTAGTTAATGAGGGTCAATGCGGATGCAAGTTTGTGATTTTTGGGGCTTAGGAAGGGTAATGAACTCCCCACCTAATCTGAATTTGGCCGTGCCCTTTAATTTCCGTATTAATATGCAAACAACCAAAAATCAAAACACGCACAATTTATTTTGCTTTTTGCGGCGCTGCAATTTTTGCAAAGAAACCTGCACAAAATAGTTAATTGGAGAAGATTTGGAGAGAGATAAGAAAGTGAGAGATCACCTGAGAAAAAATGGTACAGTGATGTGATAGAAGTGCCGCGGAAATGCGGTGGGAGCTGCCTCAAGCCGCGGAAACGCGGTGGTACTTCGTGATCACTACACAGAATTTTGTGCACAAGCTTCTGTTCACCTTATAAGCTTTCTGGAATGCTCAGAATAAATTTCCTCTAGCTCCAATAATTCCAGATTTCCTCGCAACAAATCACAACAACTCGTATTAGTGTTTGCGCGAATTTTGAGCTAAAAATTATAATGGAATAAACTTTTCAACTCAAATTTCAAAATACGAACAATTAGCGCACTATCCCCGGCAACGGCGCCATTTGATTGAATGAATTTCTCGATTGTGTAGCATGAAAATTGTATAGAAATCACAACCAAAAATTATTTGAGCGCAATCAATAACGGTGTCGAATGTAGCGCGTTAGTAAGTGCGGATCGTCCACAGGGAAAGTGTAATCGTTCGTCTTTCGAATTAGATGAGTCGAAACTTTAAGGAAAAGAAAAGAAAACAATTCATGATTTATAAAATTGCATTTCAAGAAAGAGAAAATATCTAGATCAAAGAAAGCATTAAAATCAAGAATTGAGAGTTTGATGTTTTTTCCAATCCAAATATCAAGAATCAAAATGAGGCTCGTAGGAATCGATCGGATCTATAGATGTGATGAAATCTAGCGATTACGTATTCCTATCCTTCGATGAATTGATACTAGATCGATGATGATCGACAAGAATTAGGGATTTATAGTGAAACTAGGGTTTCAACATTTATCACTTGTTCCTTCGTCGATATCATTCACATTCTAGCCTCAAGTAAATTCAAGAATCCATCGTGGATCCCTAATTTCGAGCGATCACAATCAAGAAAGTATCGCAACGAAACTGGGTCGTCGATTCTTCAATTTGCTAGGGTTTACAAAACTCGTAGGACTTAAGAATCGTTTTAAGATTTGTTACATCATCATTCTATTGATCGTCTCGACTCCTTTACGAGCGGAGTTTTACTCAATCATCACAATATCAAACACAATCACAAATTGAGATCGAATCATGATGCAAGAATTTAAAGAAAGCAAGATTAAAGAATTTCACCTTTTATTTATATCATCAATTTCGTTACAATCGCTCAAGAACTACAAGAGGAAGAACTCGATCGTCGATTTGGCTTTGCTCGTCTCCTTGGGTCGCGGATCGGCTTGGATCACTTGTTCGATTGATGATCGGCTCATCTCCTAAAAGGTTGAAGGCTTCTTGCTTGAATGGTACTCGGGATCTTGAATTTGGAATTGGATTTAGAATTTGGGGCTACAAGATGTGTCACTCAACTTGTAGATGGAATGGGGGGAATGAAGAAACTCAACCCTAGATCTAGGCTCCTTTTTATAGACCATCAAAACCCTAGATCTAGGATTTCAAATTTGAATTTCCCTCCAAAAGTTTGTTAAAAAGATTTGAATTTCCCTCCAAAAGTTTGTTAAAAGAGCCTTCTAGAACTAGTTTGTTAATCCGAGCCTTCTAGATGCGCCACGTGGCATTTCTACAATGTTCTGGAAGCTTGGGCCGTTACATCTAGGCACGTGAGGAAATTTGAGGAGCTGAAGCCTTGGAGCCGCCGCGGTTCCGCGGCGCAAGCGGGCTCCCGCCGCGGAACCGCGGCTCTATTGAAGCTTCAGGGCTTGAAAATTTTGGGCTTTGTTTGGGCTGTCACTTGGGCTATTTCCTGATATGTTGAATTTTATTTTTCCTTCTAGATTGCTACCAGATCTCAAATCTTGGAGTTGGTGTATTTTTTATCAGCTCTTTTCCCAATTTTGGCTTTCTTCTGGATTTTCCTGCACAGACTTCGAAACAAGTGTTGCGCTATACAAGAATGATGCGATGCCATGATAAACACACAATTTCCCTCGAAATGCCGGTTTTAGAGTATAACACATTAAATTTGGTATTTCAGGACTGTTTTGCTAATATGTGCAATATGCAAACCGAACACTTCTAGATGAGTGCAGATGATAGGGAAATTGCCGGTTTTAAGATGCAGTATTTTCGACTGATCAGGACTCTAAAGACTCGACACAACGCTGGCAGTGGGTTTAACCACAGACCGCAAGCGGCACTAGCTGTGCGTAACGGCCCCCAGGTAGATGCCGATAAGAAGACGGACGAGGTGAAACCCATCTGAACTCCTACTGAGCCTGAATGTGACAATCTCCATACAGTCCGGTCTGTTCGTCTAAGAATATCGCATGGCGGGCCTAGGGGGCGGTAAACGTCATTCCCCTAATAGCGGTACAAATCGTGTTAGAGTGTAGCCCAGAACACCCTGAGATAACACTGGAAACCTACCAGTATATCTCGCTTGCCCTGGTCAGGGACTTTGTGTAATGGCTCTCCTAGACACAGCGCGATATCAACCCCCAATACCGGAAGAGACGAATCCTGTCTAACCGTCACTGCCTCAAAGTGCTTTGGGACTGCACCCAACTACTACCTGTTTGCACGACTCCTTTGAGCCGTGGTAGGGTAGTAATCTAAGTACAGTGGGAACACACTCGAGGCGAAGTGACAGTGTCAAGTTAGCGGACTAAGCTATACTCATGTCACCTGGGAACTGATAACTGACAATAGGTATAGTACCAACCATCAGTTCCCGACGAGTCTTGTCCAGTGTACTCGTAACCTAATGAGCACCCGCATACTATCTCAAGTACGATGTAATGACGGCTGTGGGATAGAACGTCTCCCACACTAGGATGAGAAGCGCATACGCTAGTCTACTCCGGAGTATCGATGCCCAGTCTCGATAGTCCTACGACTAGGGACCTGCATAAGGATGTGCTTGTGGATTACCCAGCCCCCACGGGTGTGACTGCCATCACAACGCTGGTAATCAAGCAAAGATCCTAAGGGCTCCACTAATGTGTATAGTTGATATACTAAAATAAACGCATGCACACATTAAAGTAGAAACAAACCAAATAGCATACTACTATTTTGAGCAAGATTGTCTATACAAGGTGAATATCCCAAGCTTCCATATACAAACTAGTATGATACAGTAATGGCCTCTAGGGCATATACACTAACAAGACGAACCTACGCGGTTCCGTCTCTGTATTCGGAGGAGAACACCCTCCTATCGCTTATTGCCTCCATGTGATTCAAGACTGTACCCAAAAAACACCGTTTTGCACGTTCTCATGAACGTGGTAAGGTGGAAATCAAAGCACAGTGTAAATCACACAAGGCTCTATGACGATCTCGGGTCTACAAACTAACATGTACCAATGTCACCAGAGAACTGCTATCTGACGATAAGTATAATACCGTCTAGGAGTTCTCGGCGAGTCCGTTCAGTGTACCCAGTCTCCACTGAGCACCCTTATACCATCTATGATGTCAAACACCAATGGATGCGGGATCATCTATCGCCCATCATATGGGTCAAGAAGCGTATACGCTAGTCTACTCTGGAGTATCGATGCCCTGTCTCAACACACCCTCGACTAGGAACTATTATAGGATGTACTTTTGGACTACACTGGCCCTACTAGTATGATCTCCATCATAGTCCAAATAGTCAAGTACATATCCTAAGGGCTTTATCAATATATGAGAGAAAGACAGTAACACAATACAAGTCAACATGTTAAGACAAAGTGAAACCAGATAGCATACTATTATGTCGAGAAAGAAAGTCCTCTCTATATATATCCAAGCATCCACTACAATATACATCATATGTACAATAATGGCCTCTAGGGCATATACATAACTAACAATCTCCCACTTGCACTAAGGCCAGCTGTTGTAGTATCTCATACCGAACATCCCGAAGAGTCTCTCAAATTGTATCTGGGGTATGGCCTTCGTGAGAGGATCCGCGGTGTTGTCCTTCGTGTCAACTCACCTGACCTCAATCTCACGGCGATAAACTATCTCCCGGATCAGGTGATACCGCCTCAGAATATGCCTGGATCTATGATGGGACCTGGGTTCCTTGGCCAAAGCCACAGCTCTATTGTTATCACAATACAAAGGTATTAGATGCTCAATGGATGGAACCACTCCAAGTTCGTTTATGAACTTCTTCATCAAGACAGCCTCTTTGGCAGCATCGTTGGCAGTAATATATTCAGCCTCCATCATCCAGTCTGCCACGGTTTCCTGTTTGGAACTCTTCCAACACACCGCCCCTCCATTAAGGGTAAAGACAAATCCCGAGTGCGACTTAGAGTCGTCCTTATCACTTTGGAAGCTCGAATCGGTAGAGAACTCCACTTGGAGATCTCTGTTACCATACACCAAGAACATCTCTTTAGTCCTTCTTAAGTACTTGAGAATGTTCTTCACAGTTGTCCAGTGACTCTCTTCTGGATCTGTTTGATACCTACTCACTACACTTAGTGAGTATTCTACATCGGGTTTGTTACATAGCATCGCGTACATGATAGAGCCTACTGCCGAAGCATAGGGTATCTCTTGTATGCGAGCTCTCTCCAAATCAGTCTTGGGAGACATCTCTATGGAGAGAGTGAGTCCAGAGATCGTGGATAAATTCCCACGCTTGGATTCTTCCATACTAAACCTCTTTAGTATGATATCAATATACCTGGATTGGGATAATCCCAGTATCCGTTTAGATCTATCTATATAGATCTTAATTCCCAAGATGTAGGAGGCATCACCTATATCTTTCATTGAGAATCTATGTGATAAGAAGAGCTTGACCGAGTTCAGCATAGGATCATCATTTCCTATCAAGAGTATGTCATCCACGTACAATACGAGGAAGACAACCTTACTCTCTGCCACCTTCTTGTATATACAAGGTTCATCTACGTTCTTGATGATGTCAAACTCTTTGACTACCACATCAAACAGATGTTCCAACTCCGCGATGCCTGCTTTAACCCATAGATGGATTTAAGCAGCTTGCAAACCTTCCCGCTGCTCCCACTGTCTACGAAGCCCTCTGGCTGAATCATGTACACGCACTCTTCTAAATCACCATTTAGAAAGGTGGTCTTAAAATACATTTGCCAGATTTCGTAGTCATGGTATGTAGCAATGGCTAGTAGGATCCGGATGGACTTAAGCATAGCCACTGGAGAAAAGGTTTCATCATAATCCACACCTGGTCGTTGACGAAAACCCTTTACAACAAGTCTAGCTTTGAAAGTCTTAACTTTTCCATCTACGCCAAGTTTCTTCTTAAAGATCCATTTGCTCCAAATGGGTTTTACCCCTTCAGGAGCAACTTCCAAAGTCCATACATTGTTGGTGTATATGGATTCCATCTCAGATCGCATTGCATCCATCCACTTCACAGAGTCACCACTCGTGATGGCCTGCTCGAAGCTAGTCGGGCCATCATCTTCCATGATGCAATCCTCGCTCCCACCATCAATGAGAAAATCGTAGTATCTCTCAGGTGGATAAGGAACCCTACTAGATCAGCGGAGAGGCTGAGGTTCGTTGGCTACTATCGAATCCTCTGCTTCTACCAAATCATCTGTCGTAGTTTGTATCGTTGTAGCTTCATCCAGATCTACCTCCTCGCCACTAATTTCCTTTGCAAGAAATTCCTTTTCTAAAAAGGTGGCATGCTGAGCATCAAACACCTTTTGTTCCTCAGGGTGGTATAAGGTATGTCCTCACGAATGCTTGGGATATCCTATAAACTTGCACAGAATAGACCTTGCCTCGAGCTTGTCCGAATTTTTCTTTTTATCATAGGTCGGGCAACCCCATATCTTAAAAAATTAAGACACGGTCTCTTCCCCTCCCATATCTCATATGGAGTGGTAGTCACTGATTTGGTTGGAACTCTATTCAATAGGTATATGGCTGTCTCAAGCGCATACCCCCAAAAAGAAATAGGCAACTCAGCAGTGCTCATCATAGAGCGCACCATATCTAATAGGGCGCGATTCCTCCGCTCCGATACACCGTTGTGTTATGGTGTATAGGGAGGAGTAAGCTGAGAGAGAATCCTATTCTCTTTTAGATAGTCCATGAACTCATTGCTCAAGTATTCTCCTCCTTGATCAGATCGAAGGATCTTAATAATTTTACCCGTTTGGTTCTCGACTTCGTGCTTATATTCTTTGAATTTCTCAAAAGCTTCAGACTTGTGTTTCAACAGGAACACATGTCCGTATCTTGAGAGATCGTCAGTGAATGTAATGAAGTACGAAGAACCATTCCTGGCACGTGTAGACATGGGACCACATACATCACTATGTATCAGTCACAAGTGTTCCGTAACTTTTTCTCCGTGTCCACTAAACGGAGGTTTGGTCATTTTGCCTTTGAGACATGAATGGAAAGTTTCATAAGATGATAATTCGAATGGATTCAAATATCCATCTTTATGTAACTTAGCTAGTCGTGTCGCATTGATATGACCTAGTCTACAATGCCACAAGAAGGATTCGTTCATTTCTGAACTCTTCCGCTTGTGTGTGTTTTGTACATTAAGAACTGTAGTTTGATTTACAACGTATATGCCATTATATAACGAGCCTGATCTAATCAACTTTTGATTCATAACATTATCCTGTACTACAAAATTATATCCTTCCTTACTTAATAAAGAAACTAATATATGATTACATATCAGGGTCGGAATGTAATAGCATTCGTTCAGAATCAATGTATTACCATTTGGTAACACAAGGTGGTATTCGCCAACTGCTTTGGCTGCAACATTTGCACCATTCCCTACTCTTATGGAATGATCACCCTCTCCCAGTTCTCTAACTTTCCGTAGCCCATGTAACATATTACATATGTGGGATCCCGATTCGGTATCTAATACCCAGGACGTAGAGTGAACTGAGAAACAGTTCTTGATAACAAACACACCCGAAGAAGATGCATCAACATGCTTATTCTTCGTTTGGGTGGCGTGTGAATCCGGATATTTCCCTATTTTCTGCTCAGTCTTATAACAATTATAAGAAAGAACGGAACCAACATTCCCCTACTCAATATAACAAGCGGGTTCGGTCAATATATCTATATTATTATCTTGATTAAGGCCTGACATGGTCGCTACCTGGAAAGAGAGAGAGAGAAGAAAACACTTTAGTGTACGCTCTTGCAAGATTAGATTGGTTATTATCTTATCTAATCAGGATAGCTCCCACTGTTTTCATCAAATCTTCCTTAAAAACCCTAAAAGGTAAGACTAGCCGGGATTAATTACACCTTACAAGTTCGTCAATCTTTCAGCCAGGCCAGTGTTGGTACTTTGAGGGAGGTCCCCCGTGCTTTCGCACGGACCTAATTATAATAAACCTCGTTTTCCCATAGGCATAACCCCGTAAACACCTTTCCAGACACCTACTTGATCAGCTAATTGTCATGTGTAAAAGTCTCACATGAGTAACTCTTACTCACAGTAGGTATCGGGATCCAGCTATGTCATAGAAGGTATGCAATCTTATTGCAAGTTTCAACACTTGAAATTCCCGATAATATTCTGCCCCTAGCGTCCTATGACCTTGACAGAGGTCAACAAACTATAGCGTGCTAGTCAAATTCCACCCGTCATTTCTTGATTGAATTAAACCTACCCGCATGACCCTTGACGGAGGTCAACAAGGTCGTACGACTACCCTAAAACAATCGCATCATATGCAGCAGATAAATACTAGTCAGCTACCGCACACTACGCCTTGACGGAGGTCAACAAACATAGCACGAATACAAAGTAGGACTTATCTGAAATGACGCAGGGCTACGACAGGTTTTTATGAAAACCTTTTGCGTAATGAATTTGATATCTTTATAGAAACAAGCGATTTTTGAAAAGGAGTGTTTTTTAGGCTTTACGAGTTTCGCTAAAGAGGTCACTCCCGGTGAAAGGATCTCGGCTCTTTCCTTATCGTTAAGGTGCAGGACATTTCACAAATACCACTATGCAAAGCAAGAACTATAGAAGCAAACAAAAACAAAGACGAGTGAGTTGTAGTATCTGCTAGTTTTGCTAAAGAGGTCACTCCCGGTGAAGGGATCTCGGCACTTTCCTTATCGAATGAGGTGCTGGATATTCTTCAAGGAATACCGCTATGCAAAGCAAAAACTAGAGCTACCCTTTTTGAAAATTTGATTCTACAACATCTTTTAGGTTTCTTTTTCTTTCATTAATCACATTAACGAAGTCCCATCACTTATGCTTCCTAAGCATCACAGAAGAAACGAAAATACAACGTACGCTTATGCCATCCGCATTCGCCACAGTGTCCCGTTATGCACTGTTAGGTTACTTAACTAACGGCATACCAGGGTGGGACTAGCGCGGGTGCAAAATATAAGCAACGTTTATTATATATCATATATACAATAATAAAGCATTCGTCTCACGCATATAAAATGATCACATCATGGAATATCAGCAGCAGAAGATAACATATGAAATATTGGATATACTAGGAGGTCCGTGTTTTATTTTGAGCCTGTATAAAACACGGATTCCACGGTCGCAATGAATAGCCAAAACCACATTTCTAGACCCCTACGAGAGCGGCAAGTAACCCTCCCAATTCTAGGGTTAGGAGACTCGGTCTCGACTCCTCGAGATGGCCTCCCACTGGACCCTAGAACCCGGTTACTTATGCTCCCCTCCTTGGGTCTATCCTAATGCGGAAAAGTAAATAATATACAATGGTAACATCTTCCTCAACCCGGAAGTGCCCCAATAAAAGAATATTACATACAATGAATTTTACATGAATGAAAATAAAAACTCTTATCTCACATAAAACCCCGGCTATTCAAAACACGACGATCCAATATAACATATCATATCAATACATAACATCGCATGTCATCAACGTAATTAAATATGCGTATCACAATTGTTGTTGACATATAGCAACGAAAACGGCGATACACCACATATTACACTTACGGTCGCAGAAAAGAAAATGTCAAACTACAACATTTGGAATCCATAATCACCTTAGACATCATAAACCCGAAATATCACATGTTACGGATTTCATGCCTAACTATATGAATTCCACATATTGTATCACATTCCAGAAAAAGCTAGACGACGTTAAACATTCCGATAGAATCAACAAACACCCAAAATTTCCTAAAAAGCTCAACACTTGAGCGGAGTTCAAAAGGTCCCAAAACATGCCACGGCTCCTATGAACCAGCCGTAGAAGGGTCAACCAATGCCTCACCTGTGGCACCGCTGAACTACCACAAACCCTAAGGTTTGGTGGCGGTTCTGACGGTCACAGAATCGAGTTAGGGTTTCGTTCTTCTAGAGGGCCCACAAAATCGCTTGCTTGTGTTTCTGATTGTTTTAAACTAAGGAAAAATCCAACACTTGGAAAAATTTGCAGCAAGGGTAAAAATGGGTATTTGATATCCGATCGAACTTTTTAACACCGTCTAAATTACCCGAAACAAAACTAGAATTACGAATACGAAACACTCCGAATAGCCAATGCACAAAGATAACATCACATGCAAATTTAGCAAAAACTAGCAACACCTGAAATACCAAACCCCAGAGACTGGAACACAGTGCAAATTTCAACCAAAATTACTGCTCTTTGGCCGACCAGGCCGGTTCTGTGAGCAAAGTGGCCGGCCAAATTCCGGCTAGGAGTGCTAAAATTTTCACTGTGTTCATGTTGCATCCCATACAACATTCTGCAACTATTTAAAAAAAAATTGACTCTCAGAAAATTTCGACAGAAACTAGGGTTTAGAATTGGGTGTTTCGGAGTTGTTTCGGTTTCGTAAACCTACACAATCCGTCTAATTCTCCAGCTAGGATCTGATATCACTGTAGGGTTCCTAAGCATAACAACAAGGTTTCGGGTGGCATCATCTATGCCAAATTAAAATTTTACCATGCTTAAACAACCCTAAACAAGATCTTTAACTAGAGAATCATACAAAACTAAAACCAAACAACTTTACTTCTAAGTGATTAGAGAATACAACCTTTGTAGTCTATTCCTTCGCTTCATAAGCTCCAAGTTGTGGTCCCTTCGCAGCGATCATCAAGCTCCCGGATTCTTGAGAGGCTCCGCAAGGTGAATATACATGCTTGCTTGAAGACTTCGAAATCCAAGATGATCTATTTCGAGAAAACACGAACTCAAGCTATGACTTCACTAATATGGAATTAGTGAAGCTAATATACTAATGTATATGGCTAGTATAGAAGAGGATGATGAAGTAGGAATTTTTCTTTCTTTAGTTTTCTTTTTCTCACAATCTTTCATCACAAAGGAAAAAGCTAGTAAGTTTTTGGAGGAAGAAGAAGCTGAAGTGATGAAAGAATAATTAGCTTAGGTTAGAAATGCAACCATGGTGAGTTAGTATATGTCATGGCTAACTCATGTAGAGAATAAACCATAGGCTAGGGTTAAAGTTAGGTTAACAAATATCTTAAGTAAAAACAAATCAAGTGGACTAAGTCAATGTTCTACAAGCTTCATGTAAGCTCCATAAGGTGAGAAAATCCAAATGATTTTTAATTACTTAATAATAAATATTAACCAACATTAAACCTAGCTTGGTTTAAGTCTCATACACCCTTGTTGCATGTATAACCCTAGCATGTCACAATATCATATATCATATATATAATATTTTGTAACAAAAGAAAAGAATACATTAAACATATATCACATATATATATTAATGTATCATCAAGTGAGAAAAAGTAATGCTTAAGTGAGCTAATATTAGTTAATGTAATTTAATATATCAAATATATAATTCAACATTAAATTATTAAATCAATACTTGATTTAATAATCCGGTTATTGAACATATCACCGACTAATATCAAATGCAACAATTTATCGAATCAACACTTAATCCGATAACCCGGCTATATCACATATAACCGACCAATATCACAAGTCGTGAGAATAGAATACGGTATCACATACACGTATCAATCTCGGCCCCGCACATATTACATATGTGCTCCTACTCCGTTTCGCCTGAGCCAGGAAATCTCTGTGTAGGACTCTAAAGACTCATCAATACGCCGGCAGTAGGTGATGATCATATCAAACACCCACAAGCCGCAAGCGGTCAGCTAAACGTAACGGCCACTCGAGTATTGAGCGACCAGAAGATCAACATGCAAGCCTGTACATACTCCTGCGAATCCAATCGGTAACATTACCGTACAGTCCGGTCTCTTCGTCTGATATGTCGCATATCCAGTCTAGGGGTGGTAAACGTTAGACCCAAGTAACCGATAAGTCGTGTCGATGTGAGGCTCATAACGGGTCGAGAAACTACTGATAACACTTACCAGTGGATCTCCATATCAGCCCTCGCCAGGGACTTCCTGTTATAGCCAATCGAACACAGCGCAACATCAACCCCCAATACCGGGAGAGACGAAACCCCTCGTATCGCTCATTGCCTCCATTTGATTCGGGACTGTACCCAAAAGCCTCCGTTTTGAATGTTCTTATGAACATGGTAAGGTGGAAATCAAAGTACAGTGGGAATCAAAAAAGACTCTATGAAGATATCGGGTCTACAACCTAACCTGTACCAGTGTCACCAGAGAACTGCTATCTGACGATAGCTATAATACCATCTTGGAGTTCTCGGCGAGTCCGTTCAGTGTACCCAGTCTCCACTGAGCACCCGTATACCATCTTTGATGTCAAACACCAGTGGATGCGGGATCATCCATCGCCCATCATATGGGTCAAGAAGCGTATACGCTAGTCTACTCTGGAGTATCGATACCCTGTCTCGATACACTCTCGACTAGGAACTGTTATAGGATGTACTTTTGGACTACACTGGCCCCACTAGTATGATCTCCATCATAGTCATAGTGGTCAAGTACATATCCTAAAGGCTTTATCAACATATGAGAGCAAGACAGTAACACAATACAAGTCAACATATTAAGACAAAGTGAAACCAGATAGCATACTATCATGTCGAGCAAGAAAGTCCTCTCTATATATACCCAAGCATCCACTACAATATACATCATGTGTATAATTATGGCCTCTTGGGCATATACATAACTAACAGGTATTGGTGGATTTGATGTCTTTCTTTATTCCCATTATTCATTTGTGTTGATCTTCGCCGTTGGGCTTCGTATACATTGCTTGCGTGGTTATGATTCCGCCGATTGGTGAAGAGCTAGCTCCCTCTTGGGGATGCCTTTTAGTATTGTCATGTATATGTGGTTTCGGTTCAAAATATACAAGGGAGGTGCTGCCCAAATTTTAAAGACGAACTATCTTCTCAACTTTAGTACATTCTACTTTCTCTTTCTTATATCATTAGTTATGCATTTATAGATAAACTTTATTTCTTTATACCTTTATTTTAAAACTGCACCCCCGCTATTTTCCGTAAATAGGTTTAGATTTTCTGGGCTTCGGCTTACTTGAATTACATTACGCCTTTGGACGTTACATGATTTAAGTGCTCGTCACGTGCAAAAATTTTGGGTCGTGACAAAGTTGGTATCAGAGAGTTAGGTTTAACCTTAGTTGAGTCTGGATTTGACTATCCGGAGTCTAGGGCGTATATATTTTGGAACCTAGGCTTGACCTTACAGAACATAGACTTGACGGGGGGGTATTAGACCAGAACTTTCGTTTCATAGGATGACCTTGATTGATGGAGTAGGTCGCTCGAGTATAGTAACGTACCGTACGTATGTTCCGCGGCATACTTATGATACGATACTCCACTTAAGAAACCTTAGGATGTATATTCTTGAGATCTGTGTTTCTATTCCTTCTAATGATCATACTCTTATTGATTCCGTTCCTCCTTATGATCATGTATCCATTTTGGATCTGTTGATTTCTTTCGTCCCTCTGATCTATCTTCTTTGATACCTGCTTGAGGTTCCTGTCACCTTGGTTTGAGCGCAGTTTGAGCTGCTGCGGCTAGAGATGCGGTAAGGGTGAGCTCATAAGGACGAGGGCTGACCATGATGTTTTCTGGTGACATAAGAACGTGTAGGTATGGTGTTTGTATCATTACCTCTCGTTTGAGTCGAGTGTTCGGTTTTGCACCGGATGATCGGGCCATTGATTAAGGCTGCCGGATTGAGAGGACTGTTGATGTACAGCCTACCTCAGAGATCGTGATATTATCTATCGTGCAGACGGATGACCCAGCTGTTGCTGAGATTGATAGGATGTCGCTACAAGAGTTTATGAGCTGAAACCGTTGAAGCTTTCAAGAAGAGATGTGAAGGGAGACAGGTAGTGTATCTTGAGTTGAGCGACTGATAAGATTCGCCAGATTTGATGTCCTGACGCAGACTCGGTTGAGTTGAAGATTTCCAATATGGAGAATCTTAGTCAAATCTAGAGTAGATCGGTCAAGAGAGGACGTTGTTCGTCGGATGCCCCGATGTGAGATCGGTAAGTTGACTAGTTTCAGATAGAAGGACCCCACCCAGATGCGTTGTGAGTCGATCGAGAACGGACGAATAAAGTGCATTCCTTCGATGATTTGGACGAGTTACCGAGGACGTGTTCGGCTAGATATCTTCTATAGAGTGATGAAGTTACCGAGTTCGTAATTTCGAGTCCGTGTGAGAGACTCCGGATTGACCGTAGCCGAGGACGAATTGCAAAATGCAGACAGCAAGAGATGACGTGTAAGTGGACGATAATAAAGACGAGTGGAACAAGAGGTTCGTATGAGATGTTAACGAGCGGTTGTTGCGCTCCGTTGATGCCAGAGGATTGATATGTGTGCAGAGACGTTAGATGCAGCCAAAATTTGCAGATGGAAGCCGTGCTGAGGATGCGGCTGTCCGGTTATGAGAGAAGAGTTAAGCAAGAGTGCCAACCTTCGTATAGTTCGGCATAGGTGAGATCGGAAGAAGTCATGGGTATGCCCTTTCCAGGACACCGCAGCGATAAAAACTTATATCCAGGATCAGTTATATCGTGCGTATTCAGAGGGCCAGATGCCGCCGTCGGTAATGTGCCGTTTGCGAGTGGTCATGTTGATTGGCCAAACGGTGATCAGAGGAGTGCCGGAGCGGAATCGTTTCCGTTAGTACACCTGACCGGGCCGACGAGCCGAAGGATTGCGAGATCGGTAATTCCGAGAGTAAATTTGGACCCAGAGACTGAAGACGCCAGACCGTGAGCAGGAGGCAAGTAGATGATCTTGCTCTGCCAGCTTTGGGCGCGCCGGCATATTTTCGACATTGAAGGAGGTGTACCTCAGTGTCATGTATTGTGATTCGTGTTTTGTGATCCGAGTATCACACTTTTATCACTTGGATTGAGTTTCGATGATTGGGTTTCGTGATTTATGTGTTCGTGCACCATGGCTGCACCTATTGGATATTTTCATTTGTGCACGGTTATTGCACTTGAATTATGTTTATACACCGCTACACTGGTTTATGATTTGTGCATATCTATTTCACTTGATATTGATTTTGTGCCTTGGCTGCACGTGTTTATGATTTCGTGGATTTCATATGGTTGATTCGGTTTTGTGCATGTGGTACGCACTCGATTTGATTTTGCACTCGGTATAGCTCACAGGTGCTTGCAGTGCATTGATACGTGCTTTGTGCACGCAGTTGCACACCTTTATGATTTCATACACCTTGGTACACTCGGTGTTGTTTTCGTGAGCATTTGAGACATTAATGAGTTTTCGTGCATTTGTTGCACCAGATTGGTATTTTGTGCATTGGTTCCACCAGATTGGTATTTCGTGCATTGGTTGCACTAGATTTATACTCCGTACATTGGTTGAACCCGATTTATGTCTTCGAGTATTTGTTTCACCAGATTTATGTTTTCATGCGCGTCTGCACTTGACGTTCGTTATCGTGCATGCTACTGCACTAGATGCTTTATATACGGACTTGATGTATTTGATTTAGATTTTTGCACACATTGGGAGCATGAGATGTAGTTTTGTGCACACTGGGTGCACTTGATTGAGATTTTATTCATGCATGTTGGATGCATTTGATTGAGATTTTATTCGTGCATGTCGGATGCACTCGATTAAGATTTTTATTCGCGCATATTGGATGCACTTGATGGAGACTTTATTTGTGCATGGTTGTTGCGCTTGATTGAGATTTTCATGCACTCTAGATGCACTTGATGTTGTTGTCATGCACACCAGTTGCATATGACAGATGCTTTCGTGCACACCCGTTGCACTTAGTTTGGTTTTTGTGCACATTCGTAGCACTCGTATTTGGCTTTGATTTCCGTAAGCATAAGCCGCACGTTATGATTAGATACGCCTTTTGAGGCTGATTATTGCTCTTGAGCATTATATTTTGATGTTGGGTACTATATAGATAGTAACTTAGCAGGACTGATCTGAGGACATTGCCTGAGTACTTTTGCATGCATTAAAAAGTTTACCAAGAGGTTTTTCAAAAAATGAGCTATAGCCTCGCTGATTCTTAAGTGTCCGTAAATGACACGAATCTTTACAAAGAAAAACCTCTGGGATATTTCAAAAAGGCGGGACGTATAATTTGAGCAAAAACATATATAGATATATTTACTACTTAAAAAATGATCGTTCGCCAATTGTGTCGTGAGCTACGCATCGCACGGCGATTCAGAAAAGATTTGCATGTATTTTATCCAGTTTTTAGAGGTAATTAAAAGGGATGCGTACTATATACATATTATGATTTTGATAATAGCATATTGAATTTCAGTAGTGGATTTCGAGATCTAAATCTCCATTGTAACTCCGATGATTGTGTTACGCTTGATGGAGTTCGATTTTGAGTTTCACACTCGTTTTCATGCGCACATGATGCGCTGTGGTATTTTTGTATCTTCCGTGATTTCGGAGCCCCGTTGATTTGAGCCGATTATTGAAATGTTTTAGTATTTGGGGATTTAAATTTAAATTCGGGGACCGAATTTATTTAAGGGGGTAAGATTGTAACATTTCAGAAATATAAAATCTTATTTTTGGAGATTAATATTAAAATAATATATTTCGCGAAAACTATTCAATTTACGAATTAGGGGATTTTGTAACATGGTATAAATATATACCAATATTTGGGAAATAATTGGAGATTAAAATGATTTATTAATTTAAAAATATATTTATCGGATTTGGGCATTTTTATAATTAGTTATACGGAAGTTTAAATTAAACTCGATTAGTGCACTACTAATCACGATTATACCAAATCCGTATTTTTAATTAATCATGGCTAGTGCACCATAACATGTTGCATTTTGTTACATGTTGTTTTCATTGTATTTGTGACTTATGATTTATTTGGGAAATGAGAGAAAGAAAAAGAAAAGAGAAGACATGAGAGGATAATTGATGAGAGAGAAATGGGGGGACCACATGATGGCATGGGAGCATGCCATGAGAGAGAGAGAGGATGGCATGGCACCCTTGACCTTTCCTTCATCTCACCCTCATTTGTTTCCTCTACTCCTCCTTCATCTTCTTCATCTCCTCCATCACCTCCTCTATCCCATGAAAGCATCTCCAATCCTTCACCAAAACCGTATACTCCCTTCATTAAAAATGATACCCGCCTCTTCCTAAACTCTATGGATCTTTCAAGTTTGGATTTTAGAGACATTGGGAATTTAGGGTTTTTCTTGAGTTGCCAAATGAGGTAATATTCCTTTCCTTTAGTTAAGTTATTGTGTTTAATATATCCTAGTTATAGATTAGAGTTAAACAAGTGTGGAATTGTGATCTTAAAATTTTCCAAGTTGTTGTTTAGTGGAAGAATTGACTTGTGAGGTGATATTTGAAGTGTTGTGAGTGTTTGCAAGACTTGAGTGGTGTTTTTACTGGCCTAGACCTGAGACTAGAGCCAATACACGGACTTAGGATTTCCCAACGTCGGATTTATGACAGATTGTGATGGTATATGGGAATCTGGGATGACTCGAGGCCACCATAAAATAAGTTCCCTTGACAATGAGACGAACAGGCAGCTAGTAACCTACCCTTGAAACCCGAGCCCCTGCAACCCAAACTAGGTCGCAGATTTATTCTTGATGGCCGCAAATTGCGGCCACAATGTGATGTAACTGGTTGATTTTTGGTCCAGGGTTCCCTCATCAGATATCTTAACTAACCCTATATGCAAAATTCCCTAGTTTGGCCTAGGGTGAAATATGGGAGCAATTTCCTATGTTGCTGAATTTGGTATTTGCGATTTATGAACTTGGGTTTTGGTATTTGATATTGTATTTGGTCTTTGGACGTTTGTACGTCAACGACGATGGTTATTTGGTTATTTTTGCATGTGTAAGCTATAGGTTCTAACCTATGAGCACTTCGTGTGCCGTATCGGTTTTTCGGACATTGATTTTAATAGCATTACTATGTGTTGTGATTGTAGGTACCTTCGCGTGGATTCCGAGACAACGAAGCACATCGACTACAGCTAAACATGGAGATTGCAGGTGAGTATGTTTATATCTACGGGGGAAGTCGGGTGGATGGCGTATAGCACCCCCGAAAATTATAAATGGAAACCAATATATGTAGAATATGGTTGGAGAAACCGTGTGAGAAACTTATGGACATGGTTAAAAGAGTTAGTAGGCGATGAGATAAGATAATACGAGCGGATATGATTGATATAAGATATGAAACGAGATGTATAAGGTTATGACATGAGATCGATGAATATGATAAGATTGAGATAGATGTGTTATGAGATCGGTAAAATATGATAAATATATAAGATTGCTTGATGTGAGATGTTGATGTGATGAAAAGAGAGTATGATGAGATAAGATGTCTTGGCTTAATATGTCGATATACGGATGAGAGGCGATATGAGAATATAGATATTGTTGCCAAGACATGATATGAGATTAATACGGATGTGACTTTAGATATATTTATATATTTATGAGAATAATGAATGATCTACCGTACGAGACGTTAGATCCGTACCCTTATTGTTGTATAGGTTGATAGAATCCATATTTGTTTAATGCTGACATACGATGGATTACCGTACGCGATGAGTTTACCTGATGATTGATCCATGCCCTTGACTCGAGGATGCCGAACGATGGATTATACCGTACGTTATGCTGTGAGGCTGGACTGCCGATTGATAGATTCATCGACTCGGATATGTTATAGATGTTGTGAATCACTGTCTACACTACTTAGTTTAGCCTTTACGTAGATGTTAGGTTAGATACGTATACCTTATAATAGTGCGCTTACGATTTACCTTCTGCTACATTTACGATATTCTCATTGCATTACGCATTTGTGCTTCCATTATTTGTTATGATATCGTCGGCTAGTACACCTGCACAATTATCGATGATGCGTATGTTACACTTACACAGATTGCCGGCTCACACATTTTCATCATCGGTAATTGCTATGTCACCTACACAATCAAATTACTATATCATGCTATTACTCTTAATTGTTTAGTACTATCACATGACTCATTTTCATGATATACTGATATGCTCACATCACTATTCTATGTTGCATGATATACTGATATGCTCACCTCACTATTCTATGTTTGCATACATCATGCTTTACTATTATACGCATTGAGATGTTGTTTTCATGAGATTCTGGATTTGAGAACCATGGTTACATTTCAAAAGAAAGTATGTATTGTTTTAAAAGCCCGGTTTCTCTTGATATGAAATTTCGAGGCGTCCACCATGTGTTTTCTCGGTTATGAGCTATGTGATACCCGATTCGAGGAGCTGGATGAACCGTTTACGGGTATATGGTGGACCCGGTATGCTACCCCTGGGAAAGAAAGGTATGTTGTGCAGTAGACGATGAGCCTAGCAGAGGGACTACTACCTACCGGTGATAGTATGGACCTAGCGGTTATCCGGAGAATACCGACCGGAGTCGTGAGATGGATATGGGCCGATCCGGATTGACAGAGCCCATGGGCTGATTCGGACTGACGGAGCCCGAGATATGAGGATTTACGTGTCGATGATGGACACGGGTTTCATGAGGTTTCGAGTGTCGGTGTTGGGCACTCAGGTTCCATGATTTTGATGTCTCGTTGATGGACACACGTTGGTTGTTGTCCTCATATATACATGCTTATGCTTTCATGATGTTTCGAGTGTCGATGTTGGACACTCAGGTTCCATGATGTTGATTGTGTCATTGATGGACAAGTGGATGATATCCACCTGCATATAGGCATATGATTCAGATGTTTATTGTATATGTCATTGGCATTGATTATATTGTTGACATATACGCATACATGGTCACCATAGATATTATAGTATTACCTTCTTGATATAGTGACCTAGGATATCGTTGTTTTATTCGATTTCTACCTGTTGATATTTTCTACTCACAAGTTGGCAACTCACCCCCGTTGTGCCACAGTTCTTGCAGGTTGACCGCTTGGGATCAGTAGCGATATTGCTGGCACGCAGGTTGTGTTGGATGTATATGCACTATGGCCAGTATTTTATATGTATACATATGGATACTAGGGATATGTATGTACAGAACAATATTGCTCGGTTTTATAGTATATTACTTGACTTGTCTTTATCGGGATACGTGTATTTATTTGTATTGTTGTTAAATCTAGCTTTCACATATTGACAAAGACTCGATACGGTAGTATACTATTGTGGTTTGTCTTTATCTTAACATGGCATATGTCATACTCGTTATTACATATTGCGGTTACATGTTGATAAAGCCCCTAGGATCTTGGTTGACTACCTGCGTTGTGATGGCGATCATACTTGTGGGAGCAGGGTAGTCCATAAGCACATCCTTGAATGGTCCCTAGTCGCATGAGTATCGAAACTGGGCATTGATACTCCAAAGTAGACTGGTGTATACGTTTCTAGCCCCGTCGGAGGATGGTTGGTCTCGCAGCCATTGGTCTGATGCACCTAAGATCGTATACAGGTGCTCACTGGGTATGAGTACACTGGACGGACTCGCCGAGAACTTCCATGTGGTATTACACCTGTCGTCAGATGGAGGTTCTCAGGTGACATGTGTACAGGTTAGTCTTTGGATCCGAGATCGGTATTTGTCTCGTGTGAGTTCGCACTGAACTTTGATCACTACCCTACCACGGCTCTACTGAGTCGTGCAAAAAGGTTTTGGTTGGGTTCAGTCCCGAGCCACATGGAGGCAGTGAGCGATTGTCGGGGATTCGTCTCTCCCGGTATAGGGAGTCGATATCGCATTGTGATTCGATTGGTCAGGACCATAAGACCTTGGCCAAGGCACTTGGGGTTTACTGATAGGTTGATCAGTAGTTTTCCCGGATTGGTCCTGAGCCACATCGACACGACTTATTAGGTTATTAGGGTCTGACGTTCACCGCCCCCTAGACCCGGTATGCGATACTCTTTAACGAAGAGACCGGACTGTACGGATATTGTCACGGATAGGCTCTGTAGAAGATCCGGATGAGTTTGCTCATCGGCCTTCCTTTCGAAAGGTACCTGGGTAGCCGTTACGTACAGCTAGTACCGCTGACATGCTTGTGGTTAAACCCACTGCCAGAGTACTGTCTAGTCTTTAGAGTCCCATACAGAGGGTTTCCCTGATTCAGGCGAAATGATGTAGTATCCGTATTGGATACGTGCAGGGTTCGATCGATTAATGTACTTTGTACTCGGACTTTCGATCGGACAGTTTGTAATACTAGCCGGCTCGGGTTTGAGCCGGATTATTAAATCGGGTATTGATTTAATAATTTACATATATGTATTTTGATATATATATATATATATATATATATTCTAGTATTGCGTTCTTCGTGTTATTCTATCTCTTTGGGCGTTCGGATTTTTGTCTGATTTCCCGTATGTATGTACAGTAGACTGAAATCCGTATTTATTACAGATTTCTTTCTAAAAGGTGGCCACCACATTATGTATTTTCCTTTTATTTGATAAATGGAAATAAGGTGTAAAGTGAGAGGTGAGGGAGGAATGGAGGTGACCATGCTTCAATAGTGAGCAAATGAATTTATAATTCATTTTGGGTTTACTATTGAAGCATGGTTGCTATTGTTTAATGAAAAAAATAGCATACCAAACCTTTGAGTGTTATTTTCTCTCTCATGCTTGATCATTATTTTCTTGAGCTCCATTTTCTCTCCAAGCTCCTTCCTCCTCTTGCTTTCATCCATCTTCATCTTCTTTCTCTTCACTAACACTCTCATGTGTTGAGAAACAAGTGAAGAGGTTAGAAAAGAGATAGCAAACACTTAGACACCCTCACTACACCCTAGATTGCTTGGACTAGCATCCCAAGTTCTCTAGTTTCTCTTTTGGCACTTAGCAAAGAGATTGAGCCATGGATCACATCCCTCCGGTGGATCATCTAAGACAAAGGAAGACCGGAGAACAAGCTCGATCTCGGAAGACCGATGGAGCCGGAGTTGGAGATCAAGCATGTTCGAGGTGGTTGCTAGGAGCTAAGGATGAAGAACGAAGACCGAAGGACTTGGTTCGATTGGTAAGAATTACTCCTCATAGTAGATAGAACTCTAGTATCGCTAACTAGGTTTATGGTTAAAGATCCGGTTAGGGTTTAGTATAGCGCCAAGTTTTCGTTTGTCTTAAAATTTTTGTTCCGCAATTGGCCACGGAAGTTGGCCGGGGCGCTAGGGTAACCCTTCATGGTATCAGAGACAGCCCATAAACTCTAGGTTAGCAAGTTTAAACAATGTTAAAACAACGAAATCGAAACATTCCGCAAAACCAAAAACCCTAATTCTGCAATTTCTGGTGTTTTCAACAAGGTCTCAGAAATTTTTTTAAACAAGTGCAGAGTGGTCTATTCACAGAGAGATGAACACTGAACAAAATTGGGTCAATTCCTCCATGAACTTGCCGGCCACATACCCATTTTTTCCGGCCTCCTCGGTTTAGTGATGGTGGAATTGACCAAGTTTTGTTCTGGGCACTTATCTCTAGGAGTTTGGGTTTCTGGTGTTGTTTGTTTTTTGCCAAAATTTGATTCTCTGTGGTTTTTTGTACGGGGTAATTTGGCGTGTTTCGAAGTCGTTAAATTTTACATTGTTTAACATTTTACATGCATTCACTTTTATCTGCGACCGGGAATGTCACTCGATCGGTAAAACTCGTCTAATTGCTATATGTTCCTTTAGACGGGTTTTGCGAACGTGACATTCGCGTTGATGTCTTGTGCTTGTGCTGTGTTTGTGGTTGGATTGCCGTGGTGGATAGCATTTGGTGCAATGTTAGAAATATAGTTTATAATTCATTTGTACATTTGTTATTGCGGTGCGAGCGTCCGACATGTGGACTGCCGTTTTTGCCGGGTTGTATATTATTTTGGGGCACGACTGGGTTGAGGTCCATGTCACCGCTTGTATATATTATTTTCATTTTTTGTATTAGGATTACGCCACGGTGGGGTGCACGAATAGCCGGGTTCTAGAAGGCAACAAGCCCGCATCTCATGGCACTGAGACGGAAGGGGCTTCATTCTAGAACTGGCGGGCTATTCGCCGCACTCGTAGGGGGTACAGGTTTTCATTGGATAGGCTATCCACACGACCGGGAACGTCGGGTTTTATTTGCGGCTCAAATGAAACCCGGGGCTCTAAGATTATCCACCATTCTGTATTGTTATCTGTGATGTTGTTTATTATCATGCCTGGGACGAATATTATATATACTTATATATATACTAGTAGATGTTGTATATGTTTTGCACCCGTTCTAGTCCGGCCCCCGCTCTGTCGTTAGTTAAGTAACCTAACGGGTGATGATGGGGCCCAGTGGTGAATGCGGATGGCATATACGTACATCATATTTTCGTTCTTTTCTGGTGTGATAGGTTACAAACTGATGGGACCGCATTAATTTTGATTAATGAAAAATAATAAACCTAAAAGATGTTGGAACCAAGCTTTAAAAACTGACATTACAGACCTTCTCTTTTGCTTTGCACAGTGGTATTCAGTTTAGAATATCCAGCACCTCATTCGACGAGGCAAGGGCCGAGATCCCTTCACCGGGAGTGACCCCTTGAGTAAAAAGTTTGCGTCAGGATAATAACTTCACTATAGTCGATTATTTTTGCTTTGCATCGTGGTATTCATTTTGGAATATCCTGCACCTCATTCGACGAGAAAAGAGTCGAGATCCCTTCATAGGGAGTGACCTCTTTAGCAAAGGTTTTCGCCACTATATATTTATAAAACCACTCAGGTTCCTTCAACGATATCAAGTTCATTACGTTAACGGGTTTTTCGCCAAAAACCCAGCCGTAGCCCTCCGTCATTTCGGATTGGTATTACTTAGTATTCGTGCTACGCATTTTGATCTTTAGTCGAGGCATAGTGTTCGGTAGCTATGTAATGCTTTTCCGTTGCTTATGCGATTGGTGAGGACAGTCATGGGATCATTTTGATCTTTAGTCAAGGCTCGTACGGGTGGGTCTAATGCAATCCAGATAATGACGGGTAGAACTTGACTAGGGCTCTTTGACATTTTGATCTTTAGTCAAGGTCACTTGGGTCCTAGGGGCAGAAACCACATCGAGAGTTTCAAATATATAGGAAACTTGCAGATTTAGCAAACCTTCTGGAGTGTGGTGACTAAAGTGGATTCCATTTAGTGCATCACACAATGATAGTTGGATCCTGATCCCACTGATGAGTAGGATTACGCTCGGGAGATTATCACACTTAACAATCAATGCTATAAACCAAGTAGGTGTCTAGAAAGGTGTTAGCGGGACTACGCCTCCAGGGAAAAGAGGTTATGTAATTAAGGAATTTCGCGAAAGCGTTGGAAAACCTCCCTCGAAGTAATAACACCGGCCTGGTTGAAAGGTTAAGCAAGTATTATGACGTGCGATTAATCTTGACTAGTTCTTCTTTTAGGGTTTGAAGAAGAATTTGAGGAAACAGTGAGAGCCATCCTGGTTAGATAAATTAAATAATTAATCTAATCTTGAAAGAGCGCACGCTGAGTGTTTTCCCTCTCTCTCTCCAGGTAGCAACCATTTCACGCCCTAATCAAGATAATAAAATGTATCGCTTGACCGATCCGAATTCTTATTCGGGGCTGGGGAACGTCGGTTCGGCTCTAACTTACGACAACAGTCATAAGTATGGGCATGGGAAAGAGGAAAGTTTGAATTCCTTATGTTGGGGTAAAAATTTACACTCCGGTTGACCAAGTCAAAATCAAAGTCAACCCCAAGCCAAGTGGGCCCAAGCCCAGATCCAGTGGGCCCATGCCCGGGTCGAGCCCGAACATGAAGCGGCCGGCCTCCCCCCATGCCAAGATAAAAATTTTGTAATAAATAATTTTGTTGTATTTCTTTTATTTTATTTTATGTATAAATGTAAGAAAAATAGGCATAAAGCCAATTTTTTGTAAAGCCCATGGCATATGTGCAAAAAGAAATGGCATATGAGCCATGTGATAGGCAAAATGCCATTTTGTGAAGCCCAAGGGGCTATGTGTAAAGTGTATAGCCTATTCAACAACTTTTTCTCTCTCCAAAAATTTTTAGATCTGAGATCTTTTCTCCTTCCTCAAGCTTCCAAAACTTTCTTCTTTCTTTTGAATTAAATCAAGAGTTTTACTCTTCATTTTATAAAACTAATTAGTTTTTCACCACAAAACCCATAAACGGGAACTCAGATCTTCCATTAGATCTCAAAAAGAAGAGATTTTTAAAATCTCATATCTCTCGATCTTCAAGATCTAGCGACCAGAGGAGAAAGAAGAAGAACTCCTTTCATCAACCCCAAAACATCTTAGGAGTTTAACTCTACTCAGATTTCTCTTTCGAGAACTTCTGGGTCTAAAAGCATCTTTTTCTCGCCGGCGCACAAGCGCTCCAGCGCCAAGCGCCCACGTGCCGACACATGGCGCGCTAGCGCTCGAGCGCAAAGCGCCCACGTGCCGACAAGTGGCGCGCTGGCGCTCGAGCGCCTGGCGCTCCAGCGTACTGCGCTCCAGCGCAAAGCGCCCACGTGCCGACACGTGGCGCGCTTGCGCTCCAGCGTCCTGTGCTCAAGCGCAAAGCGCCCACGTGCCGACACGTGGCGCGCTGGCGCTCGAGCGCCCGGCGCTCGAGCGCCCGGCGCTCAAGCGCAAAGCGCCCACGTGCAGACACGTGGCGCGCTTGCGCTCCAGTGCCCAGCGCTCAAGCGCAAAGAGCCCACGTCCCTACACGTGGCGCGCTTGCGCTCCAGCTCGCTACGCTCAAGCGCAAAGCGCCCACGTACCGACACGTGGCGCGCGTGCGCTCCACCGCCCTGCGCTCCACTGCAAAGCTCGCACGTGCCGACATGTGGCCCGCTTGCGCTCCAGCGCCCAGCTCTCAAGCGCAAAGCGCCCACATATCGACACGTGGCGCGCTAGCGCCTAAGCGCATAGTACCTAAGCACACAGCACTCAAAGCGCTGACCCCACGCGTCCTTTGGGCGCTTTTTCCTTTTTTTTTTATATATGTTTACATGTATATATATGTAGAAATACACACACTCCACAACACTGTCCCCCTCAAAACAAATTTGGGCCGGGGTGCTGCCCCGCACCCCCCAAGGGGGCTGCTAGCCCCCTTGACCCCCAGCCCACTATCCGGTTAGCTGGACCCCCGTAAAAACTCTGTGTGGCTCCCGATATATCTAAACCCCCCTCCAAAACAACACATACATACACACACTGTACATTGAGTTCTCATGACCAGTTTAACCCGTTAACCGGAGGTTCCTTTGCCCCAAAGGAGAAGGGTAATTAACTGCAGCTTAGTCCGTGGCTGCCGGAGAATCGGAGCCCCACAATCAATAAACCTCGGCCTACCCTAGGCAGGGGGAATCTGTAGTACGCCTAACAAGCGCGCGTGTATTCCCATCTCAATGGGGTGACGAAAAACACCCTACAGATTCTGGTACGCCCGGTAGGACCTTTACCTCTTCCCATATTTCGGGTTAAACGTTCATGCGAACTCAATCCATATACATATCGATTGTTTATACTGAAATGATGTTTTTTTTCTCTCTGTGCAGCAATCAACTTTCGGCGGCAATGTCTCCCAAGACGAATTCAGCTTCCAACGTGACCCCGATCCCGTACGTGGTCAGGTATCAAGCCAAGAAGAGGGCCAGGGCTTCGGCCAAGTGGAATCTTTCGAAGTTCTAAGTGCAGGGTTACTCTGTGACGACGGCTGAGTCGGCCGTAAAGATCAGCAATTCCTTCGAACCTCTAAAGTGGGTTCAGAAAAATGCCATGACCGCCAGAATCAAGAAGACAGCGGTCCGAACAATGATACAAAGAGACATGTACCAGCCCCAACAGATAAAGTATGACACTGTCTTTTCAAGAGTCTATCAGGCGCTCTGTGCCGCACGAAAGCAGCGGAGCAAACCCAGAAAAGAAGTGCCAGCACCATTCAAGAACCTGGTTAGGCCAGCCGCCTTCAATCGATTGCCAGCTACCGAAACGAGGGGGTCAAGACAGCGATCTTTGAAATCAGCCGCCGATGATAAAAAGACAGCAGGATATATTATCCATACAGTCTATATGGCGGGCGGACGCCCCAGCGGCAACCTTCGCAGCAGAAGCAAGGATGGGGCCACCACATCCCAAGTCCAACCTGGCATGAATGTGGTTGTCGCTGCCCAAGAACAGCCGCCTCCGTTGGAGGAAGAAAACCCTCTCGAGGAGGAAGATAGGCAGAAAGACCTCTCGGTCCATGCAGAGTCAAGCTCGGACAGCGAGGAAGAGCCGACTTTCCGCCCCAGGACCACGGAGCAATAGCTGCTTCAAGAGCTTCGGAAACAGCTCAGGAGCAAGGATAAAGAGATGGACAAGCTCTATTCGAAAATTGACGACCTAACAAACGTTGTGATGCAGCTTACGGCTCAAATTGCTCGAGCGCCTCCCAATCAAGCACAAGTCGCTACTAATCAGCCGGGTGATGACAATCCGAAGCAGCCAATGCCTGTTCTTTTTGGTCCAAGACTGGTCGAGCCGCACGAAAGCCGGCCACATTCTGCTTCTGGGGACGCCTTGGCCCCAGATAGCACTATCCCACTAATGCAAGATCGGATAATGGATTTGGTCACCAGCAAAGTTAAAACATTGGTGGCTGAAGCTGAAGTTCAGAAAGAAATTAGCAGTAGTGGGAGGCTATATCCCGCACAATACGATCTGATCGAGTTCCCGAGCGGCTACGTCATTCCTAAGTTTGGAAGATTTGACGGAACGGGGAACACAAATCAGCACGTCGCCCACTTCAAAGCATCGTGGGGAAATACAGGGGGCAATGACGCGTTCCTTCTTCGTCAGTTTGTCAACAGCCTAACCGGTATCGCCTTCGACTGGTTCGCGAGTATACCAGACGGGTCCGTCATTACCTTTGCCCAAATGGAGTCTCTGTTCCGGCAAAGGTTCATGAGTGTCAGTGATAAAATCTCCATTGCCGACCTTGTGAGGACCAAGCCGGGAAGAATGAAAGAAACACCGACTTTATCGCTCGATGGCGTAATCTCACAGTCAAGTGCGAACCGCCGCTGGAGCAGGACCAGTCCGTCAGCCTTCTCATTGGGAACCTCAGCAATTGGATGATCCCATTCTTGTGTACAGCGGGCCTCAAGACATTTCAGAAGCTAACCAAGAAAGTCCAAATGCTGGAACACTCGAAGCAAGAGTCCCCGCCGGACTCTCAGAGAGACAAAACTTGGAAAAGCAAGCGGGACGACAACCATAGAAGTGGGAGTTCCAGCAGTACCAATGTCTTCATTGCGTCCGACAATAAAGAAAAGCAAAGGGCGGGCGAGTCCAAAATCAGCCGGTCTCGAAAGCCAGTGCTGTGAGGAGATGGGCCTTCCCTAGAGGAGAAGAAGAACAAAGTTTACTCTTTCAGAAGGGATAAGGTCCGCAAGATATTTAAAGATGCCTTGAACAACGTCCTAGAATTGCCGGAGTCAAAAAGACCCCAAGAAGAAAAAATGACCGACAATCCCCTATATTACCCGTACCACCGAGTAATGAGCCATGCGATCAAGGATTGCTATAACTTCAAGGACTGGGTCGAGAAGCATTACAAGGCTAGAGAGATCGAGCTGTCCAAAAGCGTGTTGGTGAACAATCAAGTTGCAACCGCCAACTTTATACAGATAGAAGTTGAAGCTTTCTAGGAGCAGACAGCTGAATTCGCTGCCCTGACAAACGAAACTGACTCATCGCGGCCTCTGTGGAGTACACACATATCTAATAAGACGAAGAAGATGATAAAGCTACTTCGGAAAGAGCCCAGGACGGAATGGGAAGGGCAGAAGAAGCCTACCAGTCCAGAAGCCAATGCGGCTCTATCAGGCGCAAAATCCAAAAAGCTCAAGAATAAGAAAAGTGCAGCTCGGCGCGAAAAGGAATTTGTAGGGAGATCGACCATTCAAAAATATATCGATTCCCTCGAAGAATATGAACAGAAAGAAAGAACTCTTATTCAATTGAAGGAGTTCTTCCCTGTACGAGCGGCTGAAATTCTGGAGGAGTTAGAAGAAGACCCCAATGAAGATATCCCAGTAGTGACCTGCGACGCTATCCATCTTGGCGGCGACTCTGAGGAGGAGCAAAGTTTTCCCGAAGAGGACGAGGAGCTCGCCACAAAGGCCAATCAAATCCAGCTCAGAAGCGGCAGGGCTCTACCGCAAAATCAGGGAAATGCCCCAAAAGGGAAGGAAAAACAGGTGGATAATGATGAAGATGGCAGAGAACCGGCTGATGAAAACTCAAGTCCTTCCCCAGTAGACTATAATGTTTTGGCTCACCTCCGAACGCTTCCGTCTCTCCTTAGCATCTACGATGCCTTGGTTCTATCTCAAGACCTTAGAGATGTTCTCATTCATGCTCTACAAAACCCTGAGCGGTATTAGGCTCGCTTTGCGGAAATTAATATGAAAGAAGCTCAGTACACTTTATAGGCCGCCGCAGTCACGTTTAAGGATGAAGACTTGCTACTGGAACGACTGAGCATAATCGGCCGCTTTACGTGACCGGGTACAGCGACGGGGATCGGATTAATCGTATATTGATTGATCCGGGGTCCTCAGTGAACATCATGAACTTGCGAACACTGAAGAGTTTGTTAATGGACGTCTGACACCTGTCAAGGGAAAGGATTGTCATTCAAGGCTTCAATCAAAACTGCCAGCAAGTTCTGGGGTCTATAGCTTTGCCAATCAAATTCGGGGATCTACAAACGGAAGCAAAGATATATGTGATCGACGCCGACACGTCTTATAAGATTCTCTTGGGATGGCCGTGGCTCCACAATTACGGCATCATCCTATCAACTCTCCATCAATGCATGAAGTATACTAAAAATGGCGAAGAAAGACGCATTGACGGAGACATCCAGCCGTTCGGTGTGCAAGAAGTCCGATATGAAGATTCTCGGTACTTTATGAACCACCAAAATGCTAAGCCACAATTGACTGAGGATAGAGTGGCCACAAGACTCAAAAGCAAATCTGAGCCGGCTGTCACTTTCAAAAGTAAAAACGCCCAAGTGCGCCCGCGTTTTAGTAGCGACACTGATGAGTCCGACGCTGGAAGTCCGTCCTTCCGTAAAACTCGCCCTCATTTCGGTAGCGATACAGACGAATCTGTTACTGAAGCCCCATCTAGCAGCAAAGTCCGCCCTCATCTTGGCAGCGACACTGAAGAGTCGGAGGAAGAGGACCTGCCGTGCAACAGCGGTGCAGATTGGACCCCCATGCAACAAGCGAAACTACGAGAGACCTTCGAAATTGCAGAAGGGTCCCTAACTGTCATAAGGGTACCGGAGCAGATGTGCAAAGAGCTCGATGCGCTGACAGTCTCCACCGTGGATCAGCAAAAAACTTTCTACGTCCCCGGAAGGAAAAGTGGGCAAAATGGCATCCTGTTTTATGGGTCAAACCCCGTTGTGCACCCGGACGATTTGTCTGTCGCGTGCCTTCCATATGAGAGAGGCATAAGAGCCGTCCTCAATCCCAGATACTATGCTCCCGAGATGCGGGAATACTTCAAAAAGTGCGGATGCCAGTTATACCAAACGGAGTCCGAATCAAAGTTTTACGAAGGGCTATGGCATCCACCTCAGGTCCGAGCACTAATCGATGGACGAATTCCAGATAGGCGGGGCATAGGTTTCATCCAGCCTGATTCTAAGGCATGCTATATGACCCATATTGGGGAAGCCAGTGAAGAGTCAAATGATGAAGACGAGCTAACCGAGTCAGAAGAAGCTCCTCAAGAGCTCGAAGATGGCAGGCAAGCAACCTTTGACGAGCTAACCGAGATTGACTTAGGAACGCCCGATGATCCAAGGCCGACCTACATCAGCCCACTCTTGTCGGAGGAAATGAAAGAGCAGATAATTGCCCTGTTGCATGAGTTCGTCGACTGCTTTGCGTGGACATATAAAGAAATGCCTGGCTTTTCCCCTGAAGTGGCCATGCATAAGCTGGCTATATCTCCTAATGCTAAGCCAGTCAAACAAGCTCCTTGACGAATGAGAAGGGAACTAGAAGAAAAGGTCATCGAGGAAACCAAGAAGCTCATCGATGCCGGCTTCATCAGGGAAGAGAAATATGCGGACTGGATCGCATGCATAGTCCCAGTGAAGAAGAAAAATGGGCAGATCCGAGTTTGTGTCGATTTCAGCGACCTCAACAAGGCATGTCCTAAAGATGACTTTCCGCTACCGGTCATGGAAATGATGGTCGATGACACCTCAAATTATGAGTTGTTCACCTTTATGGATGGCTTGTCTGGATATAATCAGATCAAGATGTCGCCCGAGGATGAGAAGCACACAGCATTCCGAACCTCGATCGGAATATACTGTTACAAGGTGATGCCGTTCGGACTGAAGAACGCAGGTGCTATGTACCAAAGGGCAATGACCAATATCTTTGATGACCTAATTCATAAAGTCGTCGAATGTTATGTTGATGATCTGGTCGTCAAGACTAAAACAAAGGCCGATCATATCCAAGATCTTAGGACCGTTCACAGCAGACTGAGGGAATACGATCTGAAGATGAATCCCCTGAAATGCGCTTTTGGCGTGTCATCGGGAAAATTCCTGGGCTTCATAGTCCGACATCGAGGGATCGAAGTTGACCCATCAAAGATAAAGGCCATCATGGAGATGCCCCCTCCGAAAAGTCTGACGCAGCTAAGATCTTTTCAAGGCAAGCTTGCTTATATACGGAGGTTTATCTCAAATTTATCGGCGAGATGTAGGCCCTTCTCAAAGCTCATGAAGAAAGGAGCTCCTTTTATCTGGGATGCCGAATGTCAAGCAGCGTTCGAAAGCATCAAACAATACTTGTTGCACCCTCCGGTGCTGGCCACTCCCATTCCAAATAAACCGCTGATTCTCTACACTGCCGCGCTAGATGAGTCACTCCGTGCACTCCTTGCTCAGAATAACGAGGAGGGAAAAGAAAATGCCCTTTACTACCTCAGTCGAACTTTAGTCGGGACGGAACACAACTACTCCCCGATCGAAAAGCAATGCTTGGCTCTGATGTTTGCTGTGAAGAAGCTGAGGCACTATCTGCTCGCTCACTGGGTTATGCTGATCTCCAAGGTCGACCCACTCAAACACTTGATGACCAAAGCAAGCCTAGGCGGCAGAATGGCAAGATGGGCTGTCATACTACTTGAGTTTGACATAGTTTACACTCCTCAGAAAGCAGTAAAAGGGAAAGCACTTGCAGACTTTCTCGCTGCTCATCCTATACCAGAAGGGTCACCGCTAAATTGTGAGTTACCCGATGAACAAGTGCTGCACCTCGACGAAGATGAGCCATGTTGGGAGCTCTACTTCGATGGGGCCTCATCAATAAGGAGCTCCGGCAGATCAAGCGTCCCGGAGGTAAAAGCGGGGATAGGATTGGTGTTCATCACGCCATCAATGGGAAACCTACGGCGTTCTTTTGCTCTCACAGAGCCTCGCACAAACAATGAGGCCGAGTATGAAGCTCTAATAACTGGTTTGGAGCTCGCCATAGAAATGGAAATCCTTCGGCTACGGCTTTACGGTGACTCCCAGCTTGTCGTCAACCAAGTAAGCGGCAATTATAATATATACAAACCCGAATTAGCTCGGTACAGAGGCTGAGTGGTGGAACTCATGAAACAGTTCACTCATATTGAACTAACGAGAGACCCTAGAGCGTTGAACGGAAAGGCTGACGTACTCGCTCGCTTAGCCAAGGAGCTGGCTGATCCTGACATGGACGAAATTCTGATCACAGTCAGGAGCCGGCAAATTCTACCCCCACTATTTTACGAGAAGAGGAAAGCGCGGAACAGAAGAGCAGTCCTGCCGAAGAAGCTTCGGTCATCTAAGACGAGCCCGATTGGAGAGAACCATTCATAGAGTACCTCCGATACGACAAGCTACCTGAAGAATAATCTGTGAGGATTCAGCTGAAGAAAAGAGCTCTCTGATACGTGTTTTTAAATGACACGTTATACCGCAGGTCATATGACCAACTCTGGCTCAGGTGTCTGTCATTGGCCGAAGCCCAAAAGGTCATGAAAGATGTTCACTCGTGCGTTTACGGTGCTCACCAATCTGGCCCCAAAATGCGACTTTAAATCAAACGGCTTAGGTATTACTGGCCCACCATGATACGAGATTGCGGAGAACATGAAATGAAATGTCAGATCTGCCAAATCCATGGTGATTTCATTCACAAGCATCCCAATCCGTTGCATCCTACGATGGCGTCGTGGCCCTTCGAAGTCTGGGGCACCGACATTGTTGGCCCAATTGATCCTCCGTCATCTAAAAGCCACCAGTTCATACTGGCCGCGACAGACTACTTCTCCAGATAGGCTGAAGCTGTCCCGCTAAAAGAAGTCAAGACAAAAAATATTCTAACATTCTTCCAGCACAATATTCTATACCGCTTCGGTACACCAAGTAGAGTCATTTCTGACAACGGGCCTTCTTTCAAGAGCTTCAATGTCTCAAGGTTTTCTACTCAGCATAAGATAGACTGGAGATATTCCTCCATCTATAATCCAAGAGCCGATGGGCTAGCCGAAGCCTTCAATAAGACTCTATGCAAGCTCCTGAGGAAAAATGCTTCAGCCAACAAGAGAGACTGGAATCTCAAACTTCACGAGGCGTTGTGGGCATATCGTACAACGCACCGTACTCCAACTCAGTCCACTCCATACTCATTGCTCTTCGGAGTGGAGGCGGTCCTTCCCCATGAGGTCGAAGTTCCAAGCTTAAGAATGGCCGTTCAGCACGAGTTGACGGAGGAGGAAAACGTGCTCCTTCGACTTAAAGAGCTCGATGCCCTCGAAGAAAAGAGGCTCGTGGTGCAGCAAAATCTGGAGCTGTACCAAGCCCAAATGTCATGGGCCTATGACAAGATAACCCGTCTCCGCGTTTTCAAGAAAGGTGAATTGGTGTTGGTCCTCAAAAGACCGATCATCCCCAATCGACATGCCAAGGGAAAATTCGAGCCAAACTGGGAAGGACCATACGTCATCGAGAAAGAGTTTGACGTAGGATCCTACCAACTAATAAGTGCCGAGGGAGAAAGGCCTATGCCATCCATCAATAGCCGATATCGCAAGAAATACTACATGTGAATGCTCCAAGTCGCAGGAGAATTGAGCACATCATCCCTATGGTCTGGATCATACATCCTACACAACCGTATACAATCTACGGGCGTAAATGACCCCCTATCTCTCCCAAATCCTGCCGGTGAGGCTACTTTTAAAGTCCCACCAGCGACAAAAAAAAAGCGAAAAAATAAAAAGAAAAAAAAAGGTGT
This sequence comes from Agapanthus africanus, assembly GCA_030015575.1. Classification (NCBI taxonomy): domain Eukaryota; kingdom Viridiplantae; phylum Streptophyta; class Magnoliopsida; order Asparagales; family Amaryllidaceae; genus Agapanthus; species Agapanthus africanus. Next base: position 726,438,722 of record JASDDO010000019.1, on the reverse strand, counting down.
GTCCACAAGCAAAACGGGCACGGATGAAAACCCGAAAGGGCTCCGTGAGTAAAAACAGCAGGACTACCGGCGAGTTTGTGAAAACCCGAAAGGGCGCAAACTCGTGAAAAGAGATGAAATACACTCGCAAAGTCCTCTCGACCTTGTGAGGAGAAAACCCCTGCGTGAGATCCTTACGACTCACAAAGGAGCAACATACTTAGGAATCCTCATGATTCCTAAGGAGAACATACACCTGGGAGATCCTCTCGACTCGTAGGGAGAAAATGCTTTTATGAGACTCTCACGGCTCATAAAATTGAAAAGCCTTAGGTGATAGGGACCCAAACCTGTCTCCTAAGCCATCGTTCCCCAATGGGCAACGACAAATAAGGAGTCACTCCTGGCATTTCGCTTCAGTGTTAGCGGTGCTGATGCCGACCAAAAACCCAAATCCCAAGTCCTCCCAAGGCAAATGATGAGTTGCTCCTGGTATTATTCCAGTGCAGCAATGCTGATGCCAAACAAGATCCAAATTCCAAGTCCCCAAACGGAGAATGATGAGTCGCTCATGGTACCATATTTCAGTGTAGTGATGCAGACGCCAACCAAAATCCAATTTCTCAAAATTCTCTAGCCCTACGGCCAGTCCCCAAATTGACTGCCGTATACAATCCACGGGCTCATATAATTCTTGTCATACCCATGCCCCACAACGATCACCAGTTACGCGGCTGGTCTCCGCCTTTGGAATTATGCTCCATTGAGAAGGCACACTCATGTGTCCTCACGATACATGAGGAGAACAAACCTTTATGGGATCCTTACGACTCATAAAGGAAAAACACACTTAGGAGCCCTCACTACTCCTAAGGAGAAAATACACCTGCGGGATCCTTACGACTCGTAGGGAGAAAATGCTTTTATGGGACCCTCACGGCCCATAAAATTGAAAAGCCTTAGGTGATAGGGACCTAAACCTGTCTCCTAAGCCATCCCTCCCCCAACAGGAATAGGCAAATGATGAATTGCTCCTGGCACGTGTGCTTCAGTGTTAGCAACGTTGATGCCTACCCTAACCCCAAAATCCCAAACTCCAATCCAATAGACCCATAAGTCTTTAAACTGGGAACAGATGACCTCTAAGTCGTTAAACTGGGAACAGATGACCCATAAGTCTTTAACTTGGGAACGGAGGGAATTCCCTCGCGGCAAGTGATGATTCGCTCCTGGTACTATATTCCAGTGTAGCGGTGCTGATGCCAAACCAAAACCAAAATCCCTAAATCCTGTCATGATAAATGATGATTCGCTCCTGGTACCATATTCCAGTGTAGCGATGCTGATGTCAACCCAAATTACATCAAGTCAGCAAAACAACCAATGACCTCCCTGGAAGAATCAAATTCCACCTCGGAAACAAGTCAACTCATCCCCGACGCCGCAAGAAGCAAGGCAAGTCAAATCCAGAATCGACCGTCCACGCCACCAAAAAGGGCAGCATCAACCGTCCATGTCGCTAAAAGGGCAGCACCGACCGTCCACGTCGCTAAAAGGCCAGCACCGACCGTCCAAGTCGTTAAAATGGTAGCACCGAACGTCCACGTCGCTAAAATGACAGCATCGACCGTCCACGTCGCAAAAAAGGGCAGCACCGACCGTCCAAGTCGCAAAAAAGGAAGCATCGACCGTCCACGTCGCAAAAAGGGAAGCACCGACCGTCCACGTCGCTAAAAGGGCAGCACCGACCGTCCACGTCGCTAAAAGGGCAGCACCGACCGTCCAAGTCGTTAAAATGGCAGCACCGACCGTCCACGTCGCTAAAATGGCAGCATCGACCGTCCACGTCGCTAAAAGGGCAGCACCAACCGTCCACGTCGCAAAAAGGGCAGCATCGACCGTTCAAGTCGCTAAAAGGGCAACATCGACCGTCCAAGTTGCAAAAAGGGCAGCATTGACCGTCCATGTCGTAAAAAGGGCAGCGCAGGATTCCTACAAAGCGGGAACCAGATCACTCTGAGCCAGGAAACGTCTATCACGGACACTCCGTCTCGGGGACATGTCAAGCAACGACCGTCCATGTCGTAAAAAGGGCAGTGCCAGCTTCCCAAAAAGCGGGAACCAAATCAGGTCACCTCCACGTAAAAGAAGATCCATCAATTTCATGCACACGACCCACATATGTGGTGTACATTTATTGATGGGGGGCAATTTGTTGGAGTAAAAATTTACACCCCGGTTGACCAAGTCAAAATCAAAGTCAACCCCAAGCCAAGTGGGCCCAAGCCCAGATCCAGTGGACCCATGCCCGGGTCGAGCCCGAACATGAAGCAGCCGGCCTCCCCCCATACCAAGATAAAAATTTTGTAATAAATAATTTTGTTGTATTTCCTTTATTTTATTTTATGGATAAATGTAAGAAAAATAGGCATAAAGCCAAATTTTTGTAAAGCCCATGGCTTATGTGCAAAAAGAAATGGCACATGAGCCATGATATAGGCAAAATGCCTTTTTGTGAAGCCTAAGGGGCTATGTGTAAAGTGTATAGCCTATAAAGGCAAAGATAATGAAATATCTCAAAAACTTTTTCTCTCTCCAAAATTTTTTTGATCTGAGATCTTTTCTCCTTCCTCAAGGTTCCAAAACCATCTTTTTTCTTTTGAATTAAATCAAGAGTTTTACTCTTCATTTTATAAAACTAAATAGTTTTTCACCACAAAACCCATAAAGGGGAACTCAGATCTTCCATTAGATGTCAAAAAGAAGAGATTTTTAAAATCTCATATCTCTCGATCTTCAAGGTCCAGCAACCAGAGGAGAAAGAAGAAGAACCATTTCATCAACCCCAAAACATCTTAGGAGTTTAACTCCACTCTGATTTCTCTTTCGAGAACTTCTGGGGCTAAAAGCCTCCTTTTCTTGCCGGCGCCCAAGCGCTCAAGCGTCAAGCGCCCACGTTCCGACACGTGGCGCGCTAGCACTCGAGCGCCCTGCGCTCGAGCGTAAAGCGCCCACGTGCCGACACGTGGCGCGCTTGCGCTCGAGCGCCCAGCGCTCCAGCGAAAAGCGCCCACCTGCCGACACGTGGCGCGCTTGCGCTCCAGCGTCCAGCGCTCCAGCGCAAAACGCCCACGTGCCGACACGTGGCGCGCTTGCGCTCCAGCGCTCCAGCGCAAAGCGCCCACATGTCGACACGTGGCGCGCTTGCGCTCCAGCGCCCTGCGCTCCAGCGTAAAGCGCCCACGTGCCGACACGTGGCGCGCTTGCACTCCAGCGTAAAGCGCCCTTATGCCGACACACGGGACGCTTGCACTCCAGCACCCAGCGCTCAAGCGCAAAGCGCCCACGTGCCGACACGTGGCGCGCTTGCGTTCCAGCACCCTGCACTCAAGCGCAAAGCTCCCACGTGCCAACACATGGCGCGCTTGCGCTCAAGCGCCCAGCGCTCAAGCGCAAAGCGCCGACAAGTCGACACGTGGCGTGCTAGCGCCTAAGCGCACAGTACCTAAGCGCACAGCGCTCAAGGCGCTGACCCCACGCGTCCTTTGGGCGCCTTTTCCCTTTTTTATATATGTATATATGTACAGATACACACACACTCCACAACACTGTCCCCCTCAAAAAAATATTGGGCTGGGGCGCTGCCCCGCACCCCGCAAGAGGGCTGCTAGCCCCCTTAACCCCCAGCCCGCTATCCGGGTTGCGAAACCCCTGTAAAAACTCTGCGTGGCTCCGATATATCCAAACCCCCCTCCAAAACAACACATACGTACACTGTACATTGAGTTCGCATGACCGGTTTAACCCGTTAATCGGAGATTCCCTCGCCCCAAAGGCGAGGGGTAATTAACGACAGCTTAGTCCACGGCTGCCGAAGATTCGGAGCCCCACAATCAATAAACCCCGGCCTAACCTAGGCAGGGTGAATTTGTAGTATGCCTGACAAGCGCGCGCGTATTCCCATCTTAATGGGGTGACGAAAAACACCCTACACCTTGATAAACCCATCGAAGAAGAAACATACTGTTGCGTCTTCTTCAAGTGTTCTTGTTATTGAGAACTGTTTTTCGGTCAGTCCTACCTCCTGGGTACTCGATACTGGATCAGGATCTCATATCTGTAATTTATTGCAGGGACTGAGAAAAAGCAGGATAGTTGGACATGGTGATATGTCCCTCAGACTGGGGAACGGAGCACAAGTTAATTCTGCTGCCGTCGGTGAATATCACCTAGTATTGCCAAATAGCAATACTATGATTTTGAACAATTGCTACTATGTGCCTTCCTTGCTTTGCAACATTATATCAGTTTCTTTACTTGATAAAGATGGATATAACTTTGTTCTTGATAGAAATATCATGAACATTTACCTTGATAAGGTACTGGTTGCAAGAGGTACACTGTGTAATGGTATCTATGTTCTAAATCAGAACACAGTTCTCAATGTACAAAACACACGCAAGAGGAAGAGTTCAGATACGAACGAATCCTACTTGTGGCATTGTAGACTTGGTCATATCGGAGAGAAAAGACTAAGTAAGTTGCATAAAGATGGACTTTGGAATACGTTCGAATTTTCATCTTATGAAACTTGTCAGTCTTGTCTCAAAGGAAAGATGACCAAATCTCCGTTCACCGGGCATGGAGAAAGAGCAGCAGAGCTCTTGGGACGTATACACAGTGATGTATGTGGTCCGATGTCTATACATGCAAAGGGTGGGTTCTCGTACTTCATCACATTCACTAATGATCTCTCTAGATTCGGATATGTGTATCTCATGAAACACAAATCTGAAGCTTTTGAGAAATTCAAAGAATTCAGAAATGAAGTAGAGAACCGGACTGGCAAAAGTATCAAGATCCTCCGATCTGATAGAGGAGGAGAGTACTTAAGCACGGAATTCCTAGATTACTTAAAAGAGAATGGAATTCTCTCTCAGCTTACTCTTCCTTATACACCACAGCACAACGGTGTATCGGAGTGGAGGAATCGTACCCTATTGGATATGGTTCGCTCCATGATGAGTAATGCCGAGTTACCTCTTTCATTTTGGGGATTTGCGCTTGAAACAGCAGCATACTTGTTGAATCAGGTTCCGTCTAAATCTGTGCCGAAGACTCCATATGAAGTATGGAGTGGAAAGAAACCATGTCTTAAATTCATTAAGATATGGGGTTGTCCGGCTTATGTGAAAACACAGAAGCCGGACAAACTAGAGGCACGATCAGTTTTATGTAAGTTTATAGGATATCCAAAACATTCAATAGGATATCTGTTCTACCATACCGAGGAACAGAAGGTGTTAGTCACTCGCCACGCCACCTTTTTAGAATGGAAATTTCTTGGAAAAGAAACAACTGGGAGCGCGGTAGAACTGGAAGAAATTCCAGAGGAACAAACTATAACTGAAGATTTAGTCGAACCTCAGGATTCAATAATCCCGGACGAACCTCAGCCACTCCGCAGATCTAGTAAGATTTCTCATCCGTCCGAGAGATACTACGGTTTTCTCATAGACGGGGATCGAGAGGACTGCATCTTGGAAGAAGATGATCCTACTAGTTTCAGACTGGCCATTATCAGTAGGGACTCTGATAAGTGGCTGGATGCTATGCAATCTGAAATGGAGTCCATGTACACCAATAAAGTGTGGACCCTGGAAGTTGCTCCACCTGGGGTAAAACCTGTTGGATGCAAATGGATCTACAAGAAGAAACTTGGTGTAGATGGACAGGTGGAAATCTATAAGGCTAGACTCATTGCAAAAGGTTTTCGTCAAAGACCAGGAGTGGACTATAACGAAACATTTTCTCCAGTGGCTATGCTCAAATCCATTAGGATCCTGCTTGCCATTGCTGCCTTCCATGACTATGAGATCTGGCAGATGAACGTAAAAATGGCTTTTCTAAACGGAAGTTTAGAAGAGTGCGTTTATATGGATCAGCCAGAAGGTTTTGTAGACAGTGGGAGCAGCAGAAAGGTGTGCAACTTACTCAAATCCATTTATGGATTGAAGCAAGCATCGCGGAGCTGGAACATCTGTTTTGATGAGACAGTCAAGGACTTTGACTTCATCAAGAATGAAGATGAGCCTTGCATATATAAGAGGATTGTAGGACGAACTGTCGTGTTCCTAGTCTTGTACGTGGATGACAATCTTTTGATGGGAAATGATATTCCTATGCTACAATTGGTCAAGCTATTCTTATCACAAAGGTTCTCCATGAAAGACCTGGGTGATGCCTCGTACATTCTGGGGATCAAGATCTACAGAGATAGATCCAAGAGATTACTGGGACTTTCACAGTCCAGGTACATAGAGCCTGTACTAAAGAGATTTATTATGGAAGATTGCAAGTGCGGTAACATACCCGCATTGCACAAAATCACCCTCTCCAAGGAGATGTCTCCCAAGACTGACGAGGTGAGGGTTCGCATGAGCACTATACCCTACGCTTCAGCGGTACGATCTATAATGTATGCGATGCTATGTACGAGACAAGATGTAGCTTACGTGCTGAGCGTGGTGAGCCGGTATCAGTCAGACCCAGGTGAGAACCACTGGACAGTAGTAAAGAACATTCTCATATAGCTGAGAAGGACTAAGGAGATGTTCCTGGTTTACAGTAATGAAGACCTCAGGATCGAATCCTTTACCGACTCAAGCTTCCAGAGTGACAAGGATGACAGCAAGTCTGTCTCGGGTTTTGTATTTACCCTCAACGGAGGGGCGGTATGTTGGAAGAGTTCCAAACAGGATACCGTCGCAGACTCGACGATGGAGGCTGAATACATTGCTGCAACCGATGCCGCAAAAGAGGCGGTCTGGATGAAGAAGTTCATAGCTGAACTTCAAGTAGTTCCGTCCATTGTTGATCCAATACCAGTGTATTGTGACAACAATGGGGCTATAGCTTTAGCAAAGGAACAGCGGTCCTATCAGAGATCCAGGTACATCTTAAGGCGGTATCACCTGATTAGGGAGATCGTAGATTGCCAGGAGATCGAGGTCCGGAGAGTGCATATGAAAGAGAACACGACGGATCCATTTACAAAGGCCCTCCCTCAAGCAGAGTTCGAGCGACTTTTTGGGATGTTGGGTATGCGGTACGCCAGCAACTGGCCTTAGAGCAGACGTTGGGTATTCGGTACGCCAATCACTGACCTTTAGTGGAAGTGGGAGATTGTTGGATGTAAATTCCCTAGAGGCCAGTATTGTATATGTATACGTATGGACACTAGGGATATATATGTACAGAACAATCTTGCTCAGTTTTATATTATATTATTTGACTTGTCTTTATCGGGATATGTGTATTTATTTGTATTGTTGTTAAATCTAGCTTGCACATATTGACAAAGAATCGATACGGTAGTATACTATTGTGGTTTGTCTTTATTCTAACATGGCATATGTCATACTCGTTATTACATATTTCGGTTCATGTTGATAAAGCCCCTAGGATCTTGCTTGACTACCTGCGTTGTGATGGCGATCATACTTGTGGGAGCAGGGTAGTCCATAAGCACATCCTTGAATGGTCCCTAGTCGCGTGAGTATCGAGACTGGGCATTGATACTCCAGAGTAGACTGGTGTATATGTTTCTAGCCCCGTCGGGGGATGGTTGGTCCCGCAGCCATTGGTCTGATGCACCTAAGATCGTATACAGGTGCTCACTGGGTGTGAGTACACTGGACGAACTCGCCGAGAACTTCCATATGGTACTATACCTATCGTCAGATGGAAATTCTCAGGTGACATGTGTACAGGTTAGTCTTTGGACCCGAGATCGGCATTTGTCTCGTGTGAGTTCCCACTGAACTTTGATCACTACCCTACCACGGCTCTACTGAGTCGTGCAAACAGGTTTTGGTTGGGTTCCGTCCCGAGCCACATAGAGGCAGTGAGCGATTGTCGGGGATTCGTCTCTCCCGGTATAGGGAGTCGATATCGCACTGTGATTCGATTGGTCAGGACCATAAGACCTTGACCAAGGCACTTGGGATTTACTAATAGGTTGATCAGTAGTTTTCCCGGATTGGTCCTGAGCCACATCGACACGACTTATCAGGTTATTAGGGTCTGACGTTCACCGCCCCCTAGACCCAATATATGATACTCTTTGACGAAGAGACCGGACTGTACAGATATTGTAACGGATAGGTTCAGTAGGAGATCCGGATGAGTTTGCTCATCGGCCTTCCTTTCGACAGGTACCTGGGTAGCCGTTACGTACAGCTAGTGCCGCTGACGTGCTTGTGGTTAAACCTACTGCCAGAGTACTGTCGAATCTTTAGAGTCCCACACAGAGGGTTTCCCAGATTCAGGCAAAATGATTTCGTAGCCGTATTGGATACGTGCAGTGTTCGATCGATTGACGTACTTTGTACTCGGACTTTCGATCGGACAGTTTGTAATACTAGCCGGCTCGGGTTTGAGCCGGATTATTAAATCAGGTAGATCCAAGTTCCCCTTTGTCGGTTTTGTGGTGAAAAACTAATTTGTTTTGTAAAAAGAAGAGTAAAACTCTTGATTTAATTCAAGAGAAAGAAGAAGGTTTTGGAACCTTGAAGAAGAAGAAGAGATCTCAGATCTGAAACTTTTTTGGAGAGAGAAAAAGTTGTTTAGATATTTCATTATCTTTGCCTTTATAGGCTATACACTTTACACATAGCCCCTTGGGCTTCACAAAATGGCATTTTGCCTATCCCATGGCTCATGTGCCATTTCTTTTTACACATAAGCCATGGGCTTTACAAAAATTTGGCTTTATGCCTATAAAATGCAACAAAATTATTTATTACAAAATTTTATCTTGGCATGGGGGGAGGCCGGCCGCTTCATGTTCGGGCTCGACCCGGACATGGGCCCACTGGATCTGGGCTTGGGCCCACTTGGCTTGGGGTTGACTTTGATTTTGACTTGGTCAACCGGGGTGTAAATTTTTACCCCAACAAATTGCCCCCCATCAATAAATGCACACGACATATGTGGGTCGTGTGCATGAAATTGATGGATCTTCTTTTACATGGAGGCGACTTGATTCGGTTCCCACCTTTTGGGAAGCTGGCACTGCCCTTTTTACGACATAGACGGTCGATGCGGCCCTTTTTGCGACTTGGACGGTCGGTTCTGCCCTTTTTGCGACTTGGACGGTCGGTGCTGCCCTTTTAGCGACGTGGACGGTCGGTGCTGCCCTTTTTGCGACTTGGACAGTCGGTTCTGCCCTTTTGGCGACTTGGACGGTCGGTGCTGCCCTTTTCGCGACGTGGACGGTCGGTTCTGCCCTTTTTGCGACTTGGACAGTCGGTGCTGCCCTTTTAGCGACGTGGACGGTCGGTTCTGCCCTTTTTGCGACTTGGACGGTCGGTTCTGCCCTTTTTGCGACTTGGACGGTCGGTGCTGCCCTTTTAGCGACGTGGACGGTCGGTTCTGCCCCTTTTGCGACTTGGACGGTCGGTTCTGCCCCTTTTGCGACTTGGACGGTCGGTTCTGCCCTTTTAGCGACGTGGACGGTCGGTTCTGCCCTTTTTGCGACTTGGACGGTCGGTGCTGCCCTTTTAGCGACGTGGACGGTCGATTCTGCCCTCTTTGCGACTTGGACGGTCGGTGCTGCCCTTTTAGCGACGTGGACGGTCGGTTCTGCCCTTTTTGCGACTTGGACGGTCGGTGCTACCCTTTTAGCGACGTAGACGGTCGGTGCTGCCCTTTTTGCGACTTGGACAGTCGATTCTGCCCTTTTTGCGACTTGGACGGTCGGTGCTGCCCTTTTAGCGACGTGGACGGTCGGTTCTTGATTTGACTTGCTCTGCTTCTTGCAGTGTCAGGGGTAAACTTGACTTGCTCCGCTTCTTGCGGTGTCGAGATTGGATTCTGACTTGCTCTGCTTTCTGCGGTGTCGGAGTTGATGTTGACTCGTTGATTTTGATTTGGGTTGACATGAGCATCGCTATACTGGAATATGGTAACAGGAGAGAATCATCTGTCATTGAGAGGATTTTGGGATTGTTTTACGCCCGTGGATTGTATACGGTTTTGCAGGATGTATGATCCAGACCGTAGGGCCGGAAAAAATTTCGGGATTTTGTCGGCGTCTGCATCGCTGCACTGGAATATGGTACCAGGAGCGACTCATCATTCGCCGTTAGGGTATGGGATTTGGAATTTGGTTGGCGTCTGCATCGCTGCACTGGAATATGGTACCAGGAGCGACTCATCATTCGCCATTTGGGGATTGGGGAGCGATGGCTTAGGAGACAGGTTTAGATCCCTATCGCCTAAGACTTTTCAATTTTATGGGCCGTGAGGGTCCCATAAAAGCATTTTCTCCCTACGAGTCGTAAGGATCCCGCAGGTGTATTTTCTCCTTAGGAGTCGTGAGGACTCCTAAGTGTGTTTTTCCTTTATGAGTCGTAAGGATCCCGCAAAGGTTTGTTCTCCTCATATATCGTGAGGACACATGAGTGGGTCTTATCAATGGAGCATCATTCCCAAAGCGGAGACCGGCCGTGTAACTGGTGATTACGGTGGGGCATGGGTATGATGAGAATTATTTGAGCCCGTGGATTGTATACGATGGTCAATTTGGGGACCCGCCGTAGGGCCAGGAGAATTTTAAGAAATCGGATTTTGGTTGGCGTCTGCATCACTGTACTGGAATGTGGTACCAGGAACGACTCATCATTCGCCATTTGGGGACTTGGAATTTGGATCTTGTTGGCATCAGCATTGCTGTACTGGAATAATGCCAGGAGCAACTCATCATTTGCCTTGGGAGGACTTGGGATTTGGGTTTTTGGTCGGCATCAGCACCGCTAACACTGAAGCGAAGTGCCAGGAGCGACTCATCATTTGCCGTTGCCCGTTAGGGGACGATGGCTTAGGAAACAGGTTTGGGTCCCTATCACCTAAGGCTTTTCAATTTTATGGGTCGTGAGGGTCCCAGAAAAGCATTTTCTCCCTACGAGTCGTAAGGATCCCGCAGGTGTATTTTCTCCTTAGGAATCGTGAGGATTCCTAAGTGTGTTGCTCCTTTGTGAGTTGTAAGGATCTCACGCAGGGGTTTTCTCCTCACAAGGTCGAGAGGACTTTGCGAGTGTATTTCATCTCTTTTCACGAGTTTGCGCCCTTTCGGGTTTTCGCAGACTCGTCGGTAGTCCTGCTGTTTTTACTCACGGAGCCCTTTCGGGTTTTCATCCGTGCCCGTTTTGCTTGTGGACATACGGTTTTTTTTTCCTCCGCTGGTGGGACTTTAAAAGTAGTCTCACCGGCAGTATTTGGGAGAGATAGGGGTCATTTACGCCCGTGGATTGTATACGGTTTTGCAGGATGTCTGATCCAGACCGTAGGGCTGATGTGCTCAATTCGCCTGCGACTTGGAGCATTTACGTGTAGTATTTCTTGAGATATCGGCCATTGATGGGTGGCATGGGCCTTTCTCCCTCGGCACTTATTAGTTGGTAGGATCCTCCGTCGAACACTTTCTCGATGACGTATGGTCCTTCCCAATTTGGCTCGAATTTTCCCTTGGCATGTCGATTGGGGATAATCGGTCTTTTGAGGACCAACACCAATTCACCTTTCTTGAAAGCGCGGAGACGGGTTATCTTGTCATAGGCCCGTGACATTTGGGCTCGGTATAGCTCCAGATTTTGCTGTACCGCGAGCCTCTTTTCTTCGAGGGCATCGAGCTCTTCAAGTCGAAGGAGCACGTTTTCCTCCTCCGTCAACTCATGCTGAACGGCCATTCTTAAGCTTGGAACTTCGACTTCGAGAGGGAGGACCGCCTCCACTCCGAAGAGCTATGAGTATGGAGTGGACTGTGTTGGAGTACGGTGCGTGGTACGATATGCCCACAACGCCTCGTGAAGTTTGAGATTCCAGTCTCTCTTGTTGGCTGAAGCATTTTTCCTCAGGAGCTTGCATAGAGTTTTATTGAAGGCTTCGGCTAGCCCATTGGCTCTTGGATTGTAGATGGAGGAATATCTCCAGTCTATCTTGTGCTGAGTAGCGAACCTTGAGACATTGAAGCTCTTGAAAGAAGGCCCGTTGTCAGAAATGATTCTTCTTGGTGTACCAAAGCGGTATAGAATATTGTGTTGGAAGAATGTCAGAATATCTTTTGTCTTGACTTCTTTTAGCGGGACAGCTTCAGCCCATCTGGAGAAGTAATCAGTTGCGGCCAGTATGAACCGGTGGCCTTTGGATGACGGAGAATCAATTGGGCCAACAATGTCGGTGCCCCAGACTTCGAAGGGCCACGACGCCACCGTAGGATGCAATGGATTGGGATGCTTGTGAATAAAATCACCGTGAATTTGGCAGATATAACATTTCTTTGCATGCTCTCCGCAGTCCCGTATCATGGTGGGCCAATAATACCCAAGCCGTTTAATTTGCAGTCGCATCTTGGGGCCAGATTGGTGAGCACCGCAAACGCCTGAGTGAACTTCTTTCATGACTTTTTGGGCTTCGGCCGATGACAGGCACCTGAGCCAGAGTTAGTCATATGACCTGCGGTATAGAGTGTCATTTACAAACACGTATCGGAGAGCTCTCTTCTTCAGCTGAATCCTCGCAGGTTTTTCTTCGGGCAGCTTGTCGTATCGGAGGTACTCTATGAAGGGTTCTCTCCAATCGGGCTCGTCTTGGATGATCGAAGCTTCCTCCGCAGGACTGCTCTTCTGTTCCGCGCTTTCCTCTTCTCGTAGAGAGACTGAGGGTAGAATTTGCCCGCTCCTGACTGTGATCAGAATTTCGTCCATGTCAGGATCAGCCAGCTCCTTGGCCAAGCGAGCGAGTACATCAGCCTTTCCGTTCAACGCTCTAGGGACTCTCGTTAGTTCGATATGAGTGAACCGTTTCATGAGTTCCACCGCTCGGCTTCTGTTCCGAGCCAACTCGGGTTTGTATATCTTATAATTGCCGCTTACTTGGTTGACGACAAGCTGGGAGTCACCGTAAACCCGTAGCCGACGGATTTCCATTTCTATGGCGAGCTCCAAACCAGCTATCAGAGCTTCATACTCAGCTTCGTTGTTCGTTCGAGGCTCGGTGAGAGCGAAAGAACGCCGTAGGGTTCCTATTGATGGCGTGATGAATACCAATCCTATCCTCGCTTTTACCTCCGGGACGCTTGATCTGCCGGAGCTCCTTATTGATGAGGCTCCATCGAAGTAGAGCTCCCAACATGGCCCATCTTCCTCGAGGTGCAGCACTTGTTCGTCGGGTAACTCACAATTTAGCGGCGACCCTTCTGGCATGGGATGAGCAGCGAGAAAGTCTGCAAGAGCCTGCCCTTTTACTGCTTTCTGAGGAGTATAAATTATGTCAAACTCGAGTAGCATAACAGCCCATCTTGCCATTCTGCCGGCTAGGCTCGCTCTGGTAATCAAGTGTTTGAGCGGGTCAACCTTGGAGATCAGCATAACCCGATGAGCAAGCAGATAGTGCCTCAGCTTCTTCACAGCAAATATCAGAGCCAGGCATTGCTTCTCGATTGGGGAATAGTTGTATTCCGCCCCGACTAGAGTTCGACTGAGGTAGTAGAAGGCATTTTCTTTTCCCTCCTCATTATTCTGGGCAAGGAGCGCACCGAGTGACTCATCTAGCGCGGCAGTATAGAGAATCAGCGGTTTATTTGGAATGGGAGCGGCCAGCACTGGAGGGTGCAACAAGTATTGTTTGATGCTTTCGAACGCTGCTTGACATTCGGCATCCCAGATAAAAGGAGCTCCTTTCTTCATGAGCTTTGAGAAGGGCCTACATTTCCCCGATAAATTTGCGATAAACCTCCTTATATAAGCAAGTTTGCCTTGAAAAGATCTTAGCTGCGTCAGACTTTTCGGAGGGGGCATCTCCATGATGGCCTTTATCTTTGATGGGTCAACTTCGATCCCTCGATGCCGGACTATAAAACCCAGGAATTTTCCCGATGACACTCCAAAAGCACATTTTAGAGGATTCATCTTCAGATCGTATTCCCTCAGTCTGGTGAGAACGGTCCTAAGATCTTGGATGTGGTCGGCCTTGGCTTTAGTTTTGACGACCAGATCATCAACATAGCATTCGACGACTTTATGGATTAGGTCATCAAAGATATTAGTCATTGCCCTTTGATATGTAGCACCTGCGTTCTTCAATCCGAACGGCATCACCTTGTAGCAATATATTCCGATCGGGGTTCGAAATGCTGTGTACTTCTCATCCTCAGGCGACATCTTGACCTGATTGTATCCAGAAGAGCCATCCATGAAGGTGAACAACTCGTAATTTGAGGTGTCATCGACCATCATTTCCATGACCGGTAGCGGGAAGTCGTCTTTAGGACATGCCTTGTTGAGGTCCCTGAAGTCGACACAAACTCGGATCTGCCCATTTTTCTTCTTCAGTGGGACTATGCATGCGATCCAATCTGCATATTTCTCTTCCCTGATGAAGCCGGCATCAATGAGCTTCTTGGTTTCCTCGATGACTTTTTCTTCTAGTTCCCTTCTCATTCTTCGAGGGGCTTGTTTGACTGGCTTAGCATCAGGAGATATAGCCAGCTTATGTACAGCCACTTCAGGGGAAAGGCCTGGCATTTCTTTGTATGTCCACGCGAAGCAGTCAACGAACTCATGCAGTAGGGCAATTATCTGTGCTTTCATTTCCTCTGACAAGAGCGAGCCGATGTAGGTCGGCCTTGGATTATCGGGCGTTCCTAAGTCAATCTCGGTTAGCTCGTCAAAGGTTGCTTGTCCACCATCTTCGAGCTCTTGAGGAGCTTCTTCTGGCTCGGCTATCTCGTCATCATCATTTGATCTTTCGCTGGCCTCACCAACATGGATCATGTAGCACGCTTTGGAATCAGGTTGAATGTAGCCTATGCCCCGTCTATCTGGAATTCGTCCATCGATGAGTGCTCGGACCTGGGGCGGATACCATAGCCCTTCGTAAAACTTTGCTTCGGACTCCGTTTGATATAACCGGCATCCGCACTTCTTAAAGTATTCCCGCATATCGGGCGCATAGTATCTGGGATTGAGGACGGCTCTTATGCCCCTCTCATAAGGAAGGCACGCAACAGAAAGATCGTCCGGGTGCACAACGGGGTTTGACCTGTAAAACAGGATGCCCTTCTGTCCATTTTTCCTCCCGGGTACGTAGAAAGTTTTCAGCTGGTCTACGGTGGAGATTGATAATGCATCGACCTCTTTGCACATTTGCTCTGGTACCCTTATAACGGCTAGGGATCCTTCTGCAACTTCGAAGGTCTCTCGTAGTTTCGCTTGTTGTGTGGGGGTCCAATCTGCACCGCTGTTGCACGACAAGTCCTCCTCCTCTGACTCTTTAGTGTCGCTGCCAAGATGAGGGCGGAATTTACTGCTAGATGGGGCTTCAGTGACGGATTCATCCGTATCGCTGCCGAAACGAGGGCGAGTTTTATGGAAGGACGGGCTTCCAGCGTCGGACTCATCAGTGTCGCTACCGAAATGCGGGCGCACTTGGGCATTTTTGCTTTTGAAAGTGACAGCCGGCGCAGATTTGCTTTTGAGCCTTGGGGATGGTCTATCCTCAGTCAGTTGTGACTTAGCATTTTGGTGGTTCATAAAGTACCGAGAATCTTCATATCGGACTTCATGCACACCGAACGGTTGGATGTCTCCGTCAATGCGTCTTTCTTCGCCATTTTTAGTATACTTCATGCATTGATGGAGAGTTGACGGAATGATTCCGTAATCGTGGAGCCACGGCCACCCCAAGAGAATCTTATAAGACGTGTCGGCGTCGATCACGTATATCTTAGCTTCAGTTTGCAGATCCCCGAATTTGATTGGCAGAGCTATGGACCCCAGAACTTGCTGGCAATTTTGGTTGAAGCCTTGAATGACAATCCTTTCCCTTGACAGATGTCGGACGTCCATTGATAAACTCTTCAGAGTTCGCAAGTTCATGATGTTCACTGAGGACCCCGGATCAATCAATATGCGATTAATTCGATCTCCGTCGCTGTACCCGGTCACGTAAAGCGGCCGATTATGCTCAGCCGTTCCCAGTAGCAAGTCTTTATCCTTAAATGTGACTGCGGCGGCATGAAAAGCATGCTGAGCTTCTTTCATATTAATTTCCGCAAAGTGAGCCTGATACCGCTCGGGGTTTTGTAGAGCGTGAATAAGAACATCTCTAAGCTCCTTAGATAGGACCAAGGCGTCGTAGATGCTCAGGAGAGACGGAAGCTTCCGGAGATGTGCCAAGACATTATAGTCCACCGAGGAAGGACTTATGTTTTCATCAACCGGTTCTCTGCCATCTTCTTCATTAGCGACTTGTTTTTCTTTCCCTTTTGGGGCGTTGCCCTGATTTGGCGGTAGAGCCCTGCCGCTTCTAAGCTGGATTTGATTGGCCGTTGTGGCGAGCTCCTCATCCTCTTCGGGAAAACAGAGCTCCTCTTCCGAGTCACTGCCAAGATGGATGGCGTAGCAAGTCACTATTGGGATCTTTTCATTAGAGTCTTCTTCTAACTCCTCCATAATTTCAGCCGCTTGTACAGGGAAGAACTCCTTCAATTGAATCAATGTTCTTTCCTTTTGTTCATATTCTTCGAGGGAATCGATATATTTTTGAATGGTCGATCTCCCTGCAGACTCTTTTTCGCGCCGAGCTGCACTTTTCTTCTTCTTGAGCTTCTTGAATTTTGAGCCTGAAGGAGCCGCATTGGCAGCTGGACTGGTAGGCTTCTTCTGTCCTTCCCATTCCATCCTGGGCTCTTTCTGAAGCAGCTTTAGCATCTTCTTCGTCTTATTAGATATGTGCATACTCCACGGAGGCTGCGATGAGTCGGTTTCGTTTGTCGGGGCAGCGGGTTCAGCTGTCTGCTCCCAGAAGGCTTCAACTTCTATCTGTATAAAGTTGGCGGTCGCAACTTAATTGTTCACCAACACGCTTTTGGACAGCTCGATCTCTCCAGCCTTGTACTGCTTCTCGACCCACTCTTTGAAGATATAGCAATCCTCGATCGCATGGCTCACTACTCGGTGGTACGGGCAATACAGAGGATTGTCGGTCATTTTTGCTTCTTGGGGTCTTTTTGACTCCGGCAATTGTAGGCCGTTGTTCAAGGCATCTTTAAATATCTTGCGGACCTTGTCCCTTCTGAAAGAGTAAACCTTGTTCTTTTTCTCCTCTAAGGAAGGCCCATCTCCTCCCAGCAATGGCTTTCGAGACCGGTTAGTTTTGGATTCGGCCGCCCTTCGCTTTTCTTCATTGTCGGACGCATTGAAGACATTGGTACTGCTGGAACTCCCGCTTCTACGGTTGTCGTCCCGCTTGCTTTTCCATGTTTTCTCTCTCTGAGAATCCGGCGGGGACTCTTGCTTTGAGCGTTCCAGCATTTGGACTTTCTTGGTTAGCTCCTGAAATGTCTTGAGGCCCGCCGTACACAAGAATGGGACCATCCAATTGCTGAGGTTCCCAATGAGAAGGCTGACGGACTGGTCCTGCTCCAGCGGCGGTTCGCACTTGACTGTGAGATTACGCCATCGAGCGATAAAGTCGGTGTTGCTTTCATTCTTCCCCGGCTTGGTCCTCACAAGGTCGGCAATGGAGATTTTATCACTGACACTCATGAACCTTTGCCGAAACAGGGACTCCATTTGGGCAAAGGTAACGACGGACCCATCCGGTATACTCGCATACCAGTCGAAGGCGACGCCGGTCAGGCTGTTGACAAACTGACGAAGAAGGAGCGCGTCATTGCCCCCTGTATTTCCGCACGATGCTTTGAAGTGGGCGACGTGCTGATTTGCATTCCTCGGTCCATCAAATCTTCCGAACTTAGGAATGACGTAGCCGCTTGGGAACTCAATTAGATCGTACTGCGCAGGGTATGGCCGCCCACTACTGCCGATTTCTTTCTGAGCTTCAGCTTCGGCCACCAATGTTTTAACCTTGCTGGTGACCAAATCCATTATCCGATCCTGTGTTAGCGGGATAGTGCTATCTGGGGCCAAGGCGTCCCCAGAAGCAGAGTGTGGCCGGCTTTCATGTGGCTCGACCAGTCTTGGACCCGAAGGAACTGGCATTGGCTGCCTCGGATTGTCATCACCCGGCTAATTAGTAGCGGCTTGCGCTTGATTGGGAGGCGCTCGAGCAATTTGAGCCGTAAGCTGCATCACCACATTCGTTAAGTCGTCAATCTTCGAATAGAGCTTGGCCATCTCTTTATCTTTGCTCCTGAGCTATTTTCGAAGCTCTTGAAGCAGCTCTTGCTCCGCAGTCCTGGGGCGGAAAGTCGGCTCTTCCTCGCTGTTCGAGCTTGACTCTGCATGGACCGAGGGGTCTTTCTGCCTATCATCCTCATCGAGAGGGTTTTCTTCATCCAGCGGGGGCGGCTGTTCTTGGGCGGCAGCAACCACATTCAGGCTAGATTGAGCTTGGGATGTGGTGGCCCCATCCTTGCTTTTGCTGCGAAGGTTGTTGCTGGGGCGACCGCCCGCCATATAGGCCGTATGGATGATATATCCGGCCGTCTTTCTATCATTGGCAGCTAATTTCATGGATTGCTGTCTTGACCCCCTTGTTTCGGTAGCTGGTAGTCGATTAAAGGCGGCTGGCCTAACCAGTTTCTTGAATGGTGATGGCGCTTCTTTTCTTGGTCTGCCCCGCTGCTTTCGTGCGGCACAGAGTGCTTGATAGACTCTTGAAGAGACAGTGTCATACTTTTTCTGTTGGGGCCGGGACACGTCTCTTTGTAGAATCGTTCGGACCGCTGTCTTCTTGATTCTGGCGGTCATGGCATTTTTCTGAACCCACTTCAGAGGCTCGAAGGAATTGCTGATTCTTACGTCCGACTCAGCCGTCATCGCGGGGCAACCCTGCACTTGGAACTTCACATGATTCCATTTGGCTGAAGCCTTGGCCCTCTTGTTGGCTCGATACCTGAGCCGCTTCTGCCTTAACTTTTCTGTTCTAAGCACCTGGCAGACTTCAGTTCTTTGGGAAGACGCCGCAGACCGGGCGATGGAGGGCCTTGGAGATACGCTCGATTGTGCATATGTTGGAGTCATCGTCTGAGCTTGTCCGCAACATTTGATTTTGCCCTTTGTACTGAAGTTCTTGCACCCCGCTGGAGCACCAGAGAATCGTTCAGATACCGTCTTGAGTTTCGGTTGTGGTGCCTTGGCGATCACGACATTCGGCCTCTTACACCTTGAGACCGGCTTGGCCACCTGTTCCGCCGGGATCTCCGCCGGATGAGCGCTTCCGGCAGGGAAGATGATGATGGAGCCAAACTGGCGGGGCGGTTCCTCCCACTGTCGACTAAGGCTCGCGGGGAGAATCACACGAGCGTTGATCTTGACCACGTACGGAATCGGGGTCACGTTGGAAGCTGAATTCGTTTGGGGAGACATTGTCGTCAAAGGTTGATTGCTGCATGGAAAAAAGAACATCATTTCAGTATAGGCAATCGATATGTATATGGATTGAGTTCGCATGAACGTTTAACCCGAAATATGGGAGGAGAGATTGGTCCCACCGGGCGTGCCAGAATCTGTAGGGTGTTTTTCGTCACCCCATTGAGATGGAAATACGCGCACGCTTCTCAGGCGTACTATAGATTCCCCCTGCCCAGGGTAGGTGGGGGTTTAATGATTGTGGGGGTCCGAATCTCCGGCAGCCGCGGACTAAGCTGCCGTTAATTACCCCTCGCCTTAGGAGCGAGAGAACCTCCGATTAACGGGTTAAACTGGTCATGCGAACTCAATGTGCAGTGTACGTGTGTTTTGTTTTGAAAGGGGGTTTTGGATATATCGGGAGCCACGCAAAGTTTTTACGGGGGTCCCGCTACCCGGATAGCGGGTTGGGGGTCAAGGGGGCTAGCAGCCCCCTTGCGGGGTGCGGGGCAGCGCCCCGTTAGAAATTTTTTTCTAACAGGGACAGTGTCGTGGAGTACGTGTGTGTATAAATTTGTATACATATGTATATATGTATGTATGTACACAAAAAGAGGGGGAAAATGCATCCAAGGGATGCGTGGGGCCAGCGCCTTGAGCGCTGTGCGCTTAGGTGCTGTGCGCTCAGGCGCAAGCGCGCCACGTGTCGGCACGTGGGCGCTTTGCGCATGAGCGCTGCGCACAGGAGCGCAAGCGCGCGCGCCACGTGTCGGCACGTGGGCGCTTTGCGCATGAGCACTGCGCACTGGAGCGCAAGCGCGCGCGCGCGCCACCTGTCGGCACGTGGGCGCTTTGCGCATGAGCGCTGCGTGCTGGAGCGCAAGCGCGCGCGCCACGTGTCGGCATGTGGGCGCTTTGCGCATGAGCGCTGCGCGCTGGAGCGCAAGAGCGCAAGCGCGCGCGCCACGTGTCAGCACGTGGGCGCTTTGCGCTCGCGCACAGTGCGCTGGAGCGCAAACGCGCCACGTGTCGGCACGTAGGTGCTTTGCGCCCGAGCGCTAGCGCGCCGGCGAGGAAAGGAGAGCTTTTAGCCCCAGAAACTCTCGAAAGAGAAATTAGTGGAGTTAAACTCCTAAAAAAAATGTTTTGGCTGAGGAAATGGGTTCTTCTTCTTCCTCCTCTGTTGGTTGGCTCAAGAGATGTGAGATCTAAAAATCTCTTCTTTTTGAGATCAAATGATAGATCCAAGTTCCCCTTTGTGGGTTTTGTGGTGAAAAACTAATTTGTTTTGTAAAAAGAAGAGTAAAACTCTTGATTTAATTCAAGAGAAAGAAGAAGGTTTTGGAACCTTGAAGAAGAAGAAGAGATCTCAGATCTGAAACTTTTTTGGAGAGAGAAAAAGTTGTTTAGATATTTCATTATCTTTGCCTTTATAGGCTATACACTTTACACATAGCCCATTGGGCTTCACAAAATGGCATTTTGCCTATCCCATGGCTCATGTGCCATTTCTTTTTACACATAAGCCATGGGCTTTACAAAAATTTGGCTTTATGCCTATAAAATGCAACAAAATTATTTATTACAAAATTTTATCTTGGCATTGGGGGAGGCCGGCCGCTTCATGTTCGGGATCGACCCGGGCATGGGCCCACTGGATCTGGGCTTGGGCCCACTTGGCTTGGGGTTGACTTTGATTTTGACTTGGTCAACCGGGGTGTAAATTTTTACCCCAACAGTATCACTTATACATATTAGTAGAGCCCATAGGATCTGTGCTTGATTACCAGCGTTGTGATGGCAGTCACACTAGTGGGGCTGGGTAGTCTATAAGAAACATCCTATACTTGTCCCTAGTCATAGGATTATCGAGACGTACTGATGGCTGTGGGACAGACCATCGCCCCTGCTGGGATGAGAAGCGCATACGCTAGTCTACTCCGAAGTATCGATAACCTGTCTCGATAATCCTACGACTAGGGACCTATATAAGGATGTGCTTATAGATTACCCAGCCTCCACAAGTGTGACTGCCATCACAACGCTGGTAATCAAGCAAAAGATCCTAAGGGCTCCACTAATATGTATAAGCAATATGCAAAAAGAAATACATGCACATATTAAAGCAGAAACAAACCAAGTAGCATACTACCATTTAGAGAAAGATTGTCTATACAACTGTGAATATCCCAAGCTTCCATTAAGTAATATACAAACTAGTATGATACAGTATTGGCTTCTAGGGCATATACACTAACAATCTCCTACTTGCACTAGGGCCATGAACTGGCGTATCGAAGACCTATCATCTCGATCAGCCGCTCGAACTGAGTCTTGGGTATGGCCTTCGTGAATGGATCTGCAGTGTTATCTTCCGAATTTACTCTCTTCACCTCGATCTCCCGGCGATCTGCGATCTCCCTGATCAGGTGGTACCGCCTCAAAATGTGCCTGGACTTCTGATGGGACCTGGGTTCCTTCGCTAAAGCTATAGCTCCGTTTTTGTCACATTACAGCGGTATTGGATCAACAATGGTAGGAACCACCTGAAGCTCCGCGAGGAACTTCTTCATCCAGACAGCTTCCTTTGTGGCATCGCAAGCAGCTATGTACTCCGCTTCCATAGTTGAGTCAACAACGGTTTCCTGCTTGGAACTCTTCCAGCAAACCGCCCCTCCATTGAGGGTAAAGACATAACCCGACATGGACTTGGAGTCATCCTTGTCACTCTGGAAGCTGGAGTCAGCAAAGGCCTCAATCTGGAGGTCTTTTCCGCCATACACCAAGAACATCTCCTTAGTCCTTCTCAGGTACTTGAGAATGTTCTTTACTGCTATCCAGTGTTTCTTCCCTGGGTCCGACTGATACCGGCTTACAACGCTTAATGCGTATGCTACATCTGGTCTGGTACATAACATCGCATACATTATAGAGCCTACCGCAGAGGCGTAGGGTATAGATGACATGCGAACCCTTTCCAAATCAGCCTTGGGAGACATCTCTTTGGAGAGGGTGACTCCGTGACAAGCCGGTAGATTACCGCTCTTGGAATCTTCCATATTAAATCATTTCAGTATGGTGTCAATGTACCTGGACTGCGAAAGTCCTAACATCCTCTTAGATCTATCACGATAGATCTGGATCCCCAGAATGTAGTTGGCATCGCCCAGGTCCTTCATGGAGAACCTCTGTGACAAGAATTCTTTGACTGACTGTAGCATAGGAATATCATTTCCTATTAGGAGAATGTCATCCACGTACAAGACGAGGAATACAACAATTCTCCCTACAATCTTACTGTAAATGCATGGTTCATCTGGGTTTTTGATAAAGTCGAATTCCTTGACAGTATCATCAAAGCAGATGTTCCAACTCCGCGATGCCTGCTTTAGTCCATAGATGGACTTGAGCAAGTTGCACACTTTACCGCTGCTCCCACTTTGAATGAATCCCTCTGGCTGATCCATATAGACGCACTCTTCTAAATTTCCATTTAGGAAAGCCGTCTTTACGTCCATCTGCCAAATCTCATAATCGTGAAAGGCAGCAATGGCAAGAAGGATCCGAATGGATTTGAGCATAGCCACTGGAGAAAAGGTCTCGTCATAATCCAAACCAGGTCGTTGACGAAAACCCTTTGCTACTAGTCTAGCTTTATAGGTTTCAACCTGCCCATCTACACCAATCTTCTTTCTGAAGATCCATTTGCAGCCTACGGGTTTTACCCCTTCTGGAGCAAAGTTCAAACTCCAAACATTGTTGGTGTACATGAACTCCATCTCGGTCCGCATTGCATCCAGCCATTTTACCGAGTCACCGCTCTGAATGGCTTGCTGGAAGCTAGTAGGCTCACCATAGTCATTGGTGCAATCCTCTCTATCCCCGTCTATGAGAAAACCGTAGTATCTCTCGGGCGGATGAGACTGCTTACTACTCCTGCGGAGTGGCGCTGGGATGTCCGGTTCTCCTGAACTTTCTGGTTCCACTAAGGTTTCTCTAATAGCTTATGGTTCTAGAATTTCTTCCAGTTCTATTGCGCTCCCACTTATCTGATTTTCCAAAAATTCAGTTTCCAAGAAGCGGGCATGACGAGAAACAAAAACCTTTTGTTCCTCTGCGTAATAGAAAAGATACCCCTTGGAGTTCTTTGGGTATCCCACAAACTTACACTGTTCTGAACGTGCCTCGAGCTTGTCCGCATGCTGCTTTTTAACAAAAGATGGACACCCACATGTCTTAAAGTGTTTAAGACAGGGTTTCTTCCCACTCCACATCTGATATGGTGTGGTAGGCACTGACTTGGTAGGAACATGGTTCAAAAGATATGCAGCTGTTTCTAGTGCATTACTCCAGAAGGATCGCGGTAACTCAGCCTTACTCATCATAGAATGAACCATATCCAATAGGGTTTGATTCCACCTTTCCGATACACCGTTGTGTTGTGGTGTGTATGGAGGAGTAAGCTGAGAGATAATTCCATTCTCTTTTAAGTAGCCCTGAAACTCGGCACTCAAGTATTCACCACCTCGATCAAATCTTAGTGTCTTGATACTTTTGCCTGTTTGTTTTTCAACTTCATTCTTGTATTCCTGAAATTTCTCAAAGGCCTCGGATTTATGCTTCATCAAGAAGACATGTCCATACCTAGAGAAATCATCTGTGAAAGTAATGAAGTATGAATAACCACTTCGTGCATGTGTAGACATTGGACCACACACGTCACTGTGTATGAGTCCCAAGAGCTCGCTTGCTCTTTCTCCGTGTCAAGTGAACGGAGTCTTTGTCATCTTTCCCATCAGACAAGATTCATAAGTGGCATAAGACTGGTACTCGAACGGATCCAAGTATCCTTCTTTATGTAACTTTGTTAATTGTGTCTCATTAATGTGACCCAGTCTACAATGCCATAAGAAAGCCTGATTTAATTCAGGAGACATTCTTTTAAGTGTGTTCTGGACACTGAAAATCTGAGCTTGATTCAATATGTATATCCCGTTTTTTAATGTACCTGACCCAATAAGAACTTGATTTACGTGGATGTTGACCACATCGCTTACAAAAGTAAAATCATATCCTTCCTCAGAAAGTAAGGATATAGATATGATATTACAAGTCGCACCTGGTACATAAAAACAGTCACGCAGAATCAATATCTGCCTAGTTGTCAGTCTAAGATGATACTCCCCTACGGATTCAGCATACATGCTCATTCCGTTAGCAACCCTGAGAGTCATATCACCTATCCTGATAACCCTACGGTTTCTCAGAGCCTGTAACGAATTACAGATGTGAGATCCTGATCCGGTATCCAATACCCAGGAAGTCAGGTTAACTGACATACAGTTCTCTATTACAAACACACCCGAAGCCGAAGCCATAACATGCTTCCAATCCTGGCTACTGGCTTTACTAGCCCCGCAATCTTTCTGCCAATGTTCATTCCCGTAACAATAGGAACGTCCCTCTTTTACTATATCCAGTCCCGAAAGTTTTGCCCTTCTCTTTCCTTCTACTTTCCCGGTTTCCTTCAGGATAGAAGGTAGAGACTGTAGAATCAAGTCAGCATCTGACCCGTTCTTCAACGTGGTCTTCAGGTCCGTGAGCTCAAAATAGCTGGTCTCTGTAAGGACGTTGCCCCCCACAGATGACCTGATAGCCAACCTCGCTGGAAGCAATTCGTTCGAGGTCTCATATCTTGCGATACGAGATTGCTCTCCATATAAATCTTTGTTATGGAGGAAGATAGAAACTAAGTCCATCTTCTCGTGCTGCCTCTGGTATGCACCATCAACTGAGGCTAACACGAGGCACTTGGCTTTCGCACAGTCTTTTTCCGATGTCTTGCGGATATGAATATCCGTGACAGGAGAAACCGGACCTGAGACGGCAGGGGTTGGATCAGTCAAGAGGTGTCCCAGCTTGTCATGGGCAATGGAAATCTGGACAGACCTTTACCAGTCATAACAGTCAGATTCAGTCATTTTATTATCTAGATGTAACCTATATCTGTTCACTAGGTCGCTGCAATTAAGAGAGAGAGAAGAAAACACTTAGCATGATGCTCTTGCAAGTTTAGATTGGTTTTTAATTTATCTAAACAGGATGGCTCCCACTGTCTCTCAAATCCCTCTTCAAACCATAAAGGAAGAATTAGTCGGGATCAATCTCACCGTACAATACTTGCTTAACCGTTCAGCCAGGCTGGTGTCGGTACTTCGAGGGAGGTTTTCCAACGCTTTCGCGAAGTTCCTTAATTAAGTAACCTATTTTCCCTGTGGGTGTAGCCACGCTAACACCTTTCTAGACACCAACTTGGTTTATAGCATCGATCGTTAAGCAAGAAAGTTCCCGAGGAGTAGCATATACTCACAGTAGGATCGGGATCCAAATATCATCGTATGATAAAACTGAAGGAATCCTATCAGAATCATCACACTCCAAATGGTATGCAGCACTAGCAAGTTTCAGTTTCTTTAGAAACTCCCGATTTGGATTTTTGCCCCATGCTCTTATGACCTTGACTAAAGCCAACAAATCATAAGTCACGTGTCAAGTTCTACCCGTCGTTGTCCAGGTTGATTTGAACCCACCCGTATATACCCTTGACTATGGCCAGCAAAGTAATACGACTGTCCTAAACCAACGCATCTATCTATGCAACATATGAATACCCACCAGCTACCAATCACTGTGCCTTGACTATGGCCAACAAACACAGCTTGAATACTGTTGGATATTCATATGAAACGACGGAGGGCTACGAATGGTTTTGGCGAAACCGTGAAGGTAGTGAACATGATATAATCGAAGGAACCTTGATTGCTTTTAAAAGGAGTGGTTTAAGCTCCGCGTTTAAAAGTTTTCTGTTTTGAAAAGAAACCGAGTGGTTTTGAAATTGTTCCAACGACTTTAACTTTGGTTTATTTTCTTGCATTAATTTTAATGCGTCCCATCATTTAATCCTACCGTTGCAGAAAACAACAAAAATATGACGTACGCTTGTGCCATCCACATTCGCCATGGGGTCCCGTCATCACCCGTTAGGTTACTTAACTAACGACAGAGCGGGGGCTGGACTAGCGCGGATGCAAAACATAAGCAACGCCTAAATAGATATCATATATAGATATATACATTCGTCAGATGCAATGATAGCCATTCCAGATCACAGATGAACACTTTGGATATACTAGGAATCCGCGTTTCGTTCGAGCCTGCAACGAAAGACGGATTGCACGGTCGTGATGAATAGCCAAACCCCACCCTAGACCCCTACGGGTGCGGCAAACTACCCGCCAAGTACCCGAAGTGAAGCAACCTCCCTCAACAACGTGAGTAGGCCACTCGGCACTTCGAGATACCCGGTAGTTTTTGCACCCCACCTTGGGTCTATCCTAGGAGCAAAAACAGTAAAAAGAAATAATATACAATGGCGGCTACAACCTCATCCCGGATGTGCGGCCATAAAATAATATTACATCAATTACATAATTTACATTGAATGAAAGAAAAAGAAACACTCATCTTACATTCCCGGCTATTCATCCGCGACAATCCACCGAGTTCATATACACAATCCATCAATATTACAGATCACAGATATGTATAATCCCCCACTAATCGTCGTATAGCGATTAGCAGACGTTCAATACATATATTACATCACAGATAATATCCATTAGCCAAAGTCTACGGAATTTCGATCAAAATACGGATTTGTAACCACCCCAAAAAAAATTTTGTTCTCTGGAAATTCTGGGCAGAAACAAACGATACTAAAAATCCCAAAACATCCAAATAAGAACACTTCACAAAACCCGGTCCGCGGCCAAGTCAACTCGGCCGCGGATCCGCGGCAGGAAGCATGTTCGTGCCGTGGATCCAAGGTGCTTTGACCAAGTCACTGGATCGTTTTTATTCTGTGTTTTTACAAAACCCTGAGCCGATTTTTCAAGTTGTTAAATCATTTTTAGAGCGGTATAAAAAATTGGCAGAAACATGGTTTTTCCGGACGTGTTTTGCGAATTGTTCCCGATCGAGATTCTAAATACATTGCTAATAAGCTAGTTTGTGTTTAGCTAGCCTATGATACCACTGTAAGTCCACGTTGCTCAACCCGGTTCTTACGGGGAGGCGGAAACGGCGAAAAACAATTTTTGGCGCAAAAGCAACATGGACTAAAAGAAGGATCTTTGCTAAACTACAAACTAGCAAACTACTAGAGGTGCTATCCACTATGCCATAGAGATTATACCTCACGACACCGGTCCTTTGGGTCTTCATTCTGCTGTCCTGCTCGTCCATCCACGCTCCGAGGGTCGATCCGGATCTAGATCACCTCCGCGGCCTTCTTGAGTCGAAGACGATCCACCCAAGAGTTGTACTCCGAGCTCCACCTCAAGCCGAGGCAACTAAGGCAACAAGATCGCTAGGCTTGATGTCCTAGGTTGTGTAGAAGTAGTAGATGGATCTGTTTTTCTATTTGGATCCTTTTTCTCTCAACACATGAGATCAAAGGAAGAATCAAGAGGAGGAAGAAGAAGCTAGCAACTATGGAGCTTTCTCATTTCTTTTTCAAGAGAGAGAATGAGAAATGAATAATGAGCTAGAGAGAATGAACCATGGTTGCAATAATACACTAATATCATCATTACTAATCTTTTCAAGATAAAATTGATTGCAACTAATGACTTGACCATTTTCATAACCCAAAGAATAAAAAGAAAACCAAAGAAAACTCTAGACCTCTCATGAAGGTCTAAGTCAACATTGGTCAAACGGTAAACAAAGTCAAGTGTGGTCAAATGGTCAAAGCAATTAGCCATCACATAATTATCACTAAAAAGATTAGTAAATAATGTCCCCGTCTCATAATGGTTTTGACCAAACGTACTGCCAAAACCCTAATGAGTCCGCCTCATTATGGCTTCGACCGAATCAACTGTCGAAACCCTAATGAGGCACCTCCTTCCTCTTCGCTTCTCACAACTGTTCATATACAGCCGCATCCGCATTCCATAGAATGCGAATGCAAAGAAGACAAAACAAATCCATCCGTGCAATACTAGGATCCGGCTTAAACCAAAGCCCACTAGTATTGCCTGCCCGAACAGCATACGCACACAAGTGTACGTAAGTGATCGTAGCCCTGCCGTAAAACCATACGGCCTCTACACCTTTCGTTCAGTGCAGGGAAACTCTCTGTGTGGGACTCTAAATACTCGACACTACGCTGGCAGTGGGTTTAACCACAGACTGCAAGCGGCACTAGCTGTACGTAACGGTCCCCAGGTAGATGTCGATAAGAAGGCCGATGAGGTAAACCCATCCGAACTCCTACTGAGCCTGTATGTGACAATCTCTGTACAGACCAGTCTGTTCGTCTAAGAATATTGCATGGCGGGCCTAGGGGTTGGCGAACGCCAGTCCCCTAATAGCGGTACAAGTCGTGTCGGAGTGTAGCCCAGAACACCCTGAGATAACACTGGAAACCTACCAGTATATCTCGCTTGCCCTGGCCAGGGACAACTATGTGTAATGGCTCTCCTAGACACAGCGCGATATCAACCCCCAATACCGGGAGAGACGAATCATGTCTAACCGTCACTGCCTCCAAGTTCTTCGGGACTGCACCCAACTACTACCTGTTTGCACGACTCCTTTGAGCCGTGGTAGGGTAGTAATCAAAAAACAGTGGGAACACACTCAAGGCGAAGTGACAATGTCAAGTCAACGGACTAAGCTGTACTCATGTCACCTGGGAAATGATAACTGACGATAGGTATAATACCAACCAACAGTTCCCGACGAGTCCTGTCCAGTGTACTCGTAACCTAACGAGCACCCGCATACGATCTCCAGTACGACGTACTGATGGCTGTGGGACAGACCATCTCCCCTGCTGGGATGAGAAGCGCATACGCTAGTCTACTCCGGAGTATCGATGCCCTGTCTCGATAATTCTACGCCTAAGGACCTGTATAAGGATGTGCTTATAGATTACCCAGCCCTCACAAGTGTGACTGCCATCACAACGCTGGTAATCAAGCAAAAGATCCTAAGGGCTCCACTAATATGTATAAGCAATATGCTAAAAGAAACACATGCACATATTAAAGTAGAAACAAACCAAGTAGCATACTACCATTTAGAGCAAGATTGTCTATACAACTGTGAATATCCCAAGCTTCCATTAAGTAATATACAAACTAGTATGATACAGTAATGGCCTCTAGGGCAAATACACTAACAGGGACGCATTATTATAATGCAAAGAAAATAAAACAAAGTTAAATCGTTGGAACAAATTTAAAAGAAACCACTCGGTTATTTTAAAAGAGCAGAATTTTTAATTGCGGAGCTTTAACCACTCCTTTTAAAAAGCTATCAGGTTCCTTCGATTATATCATGTTCACTACGTTCACGGTTTCGCCAAAACCAGTCGTAGCCCTCCGTCATTTCTTATGGATTGTCAGTAGTATTCAAGCTATGTTTGTTGGCTTTTGTCAAGGCATAGTGCTTGGTAGCTGCTGGGGTATTCATTTGTTGCATAGATAGATGGGTTGGTGTTCATACCAGAATATTGCATTTATACCGCCCATTCTTACGCTCGAGTGTTTATAGGTAGGTGCTTTTAATCCGTGTTTGTTACATATTTACAGATCACAGGTTTCCAGTCCAAATATTGCAAATCAAGACAAAATCTCCACAGTTACGCCAAAAGCAGAACATCTGTTGACAGCAGATAAAAGCCGGGTTCCGGTCATCCGTATCCGTCTAGTGCCGTGTACCGGTTCCAGAGACAAGACATATGACAATGGTCAATCGTGTCTGGGACAAGCACAGAGCACGAGGGGGGCACCACAAGAATCAATGGGTGCACGGAGCTCGAGGGAGAAAATGTCAAAAGTATTATTTTTGATGCCACTTTGGACCGTTGCAAAATCTGAAGCAACTGTGGAAGCAAATTGCAGTTTGGTATATGTAGAACAACACAGGACAAAAGAACATGAAAACCCCCAAAAGATGACGGCCCAACTCCACTAAATGGCCGCGGAACGGCGGCCAATAGGGGGTATAGGCCGCGGTTCCGCTGCCGTACTGGGCCTTCAGTATGTCATTTTTCATGGGTAGTTGGGTCTTTTCACATGGGTCCATAATGTTGCCCTAGAATTTCTGTTACCTGCCTATAAATACTCCAGAACTGAGCCAAGCCAAGGGGTGAATTCTTTTGTTCCTCTTTTGTTAGGTTTTAGTCTTTTTCTTCTTCTTCTTCATCTTTTCTCCATGAAAATTGTAGTGAGAGCTTTTTGAGTGGAAGATCAATGAAGATGAGGGCTTTTGTATCATTCTCTTTTGTTTAAACTTTCCCTTGAGATTCTTGCTTTCTCTTGATCTTTCAACCTCTTCATTGAGCTTGAAAAGTTAAGAGTTTGTTATTGATCTCAAGGGTCGTATTTTCTTATGGAATTAGCGCTTCATTTCACATGCGTTCTCTACCCTTCTCTTGATCTTGCAACCTCTTGATTGAGCTTGCAAGTTTAAGGGTTGGCTATTGATCCTATACTTGTCTTGAGTTCTAGTTTCTATTTCTTTTTATTGCTTATTTATTACTTGCTTTTTATTATCTTGCTTTACTTATTTGCAATTTAAATTCATGCACTTATTTACTTGTAATCTTTTCTTTTCTTTGTTCTTTTCTTTCTCTCTTTTTTATTCATATTGTGAATGGTTGTAATTGTTGTTGTTGTTAAGAATCAATACGATATTGTAAGTTAATACTTCCTTGCTCATTTCCTTTTCCCGTTATTTTCCATTGAACTCCGCCCAAACGTTACGCAAGCGCTCCGTTAGGCACCCTACCCTAACAAGGTAACGGTGATTCCTAACCACGACCGGTTGCGTTCGGTTTGGCCGGAGGCGAAAGCAAAAGACAAGAACGGAAGGACAAGGGTAAATAAGCCGGATTCCACGAATACCGCGCTTAAATCCCCTAATCCATGTTGTTGCCGATTGCTCTAGCTTCAATTGGTTAAGACTCGGCTCAAAGGTTTTGAGTACGGATTTCTTTAGCTTACAATTTCGTATCTTTTTCTTAACAACTTTATACTTGCAAATAATACACATAGGTTAGAGTGAACAAACATATACTCATTCTTTATTGACTCGTCTAAAACAAGAAAGGACATACAACCATCTCCCTGTGGATCGACCCGTGCTCAACCGGCTAGCTGCATAGCGGCACCGTCTTGATTGCGGTTAACTTTAATTCTTTCAATCAAATGGCGCCGTTGCCGGGGAGACGGTAGCGTATTTTCTTTCTTGTTATTCGGGTTAATATTCTTTTTGTATATATTTATAAATAAATAAATAAATCTTTTTTTTTTATCATTTTTGTGGGCAAGAGTGCAGATTTTTTTTGCAAATTTGCAAACTGCGATTGTGGGGAGCAAAGTGTACATTCAAGGCTAAGGTGATTGCAAAGTACAGTGCCAAAGATCCGGGTAGTTTGACCCGCGCAAGCGAACTTTTCAAGCTTACCGGATTTGATGCAACGGGGGTTTCCTAACCCAAAAATTAACGGTACGTATTTTACTAACACCTTCTTCTCAAATCCGACGCATCCAATATACTATTCTTTGCAGGATTCTTTGCAAGTTCACTAGCAAACGCTAAAAATTGACTAACCCGTATTTGTTGCAGTGCCGCGCTTAAACTAAAAAAACGATTGTTTGATTCTTTATAGAATTTTTATTGAATTGCGCATTGCATACATTAATACGGACTTAAGGGCAAGCGAACCCCACAACATACGGTAAAGGATTTCATCACCTTTTCCGTGGCCCACAAATCACGAACTTGAGCATAACGTTTACCCGCACAAAATTTAAAAGAAATTAGACTTTAAGCCTTAAGGACTTCGCGCTCACTAGGAGAAGTTAACTGTGTTTAGAACCTCGCTTAACGGTACATTGTTTACGGGGTGTCTAGGAAAGTGTTAACGGCGAAACCGCCAAAAGAGAAAGGGTTATTTAATTAAGGAACTTCGCGAAAGCGTTGGAAAACCTCCCCTTATCTCTGCACTTACCTGGCCTCATGATCAGTGTATCTTGAGCCCGTTTCTCGACACAGTTTTACTTCGACAATCAAGTTCTGGAGCAGGTCTAGTTGACCTAGGTGAACCCTAGAACGATTAGGTGTGTGGTATTTTTGTGTCGTGATTGTTTTTGTCCAGATTTTTTTTTGTATATTTCATTCTTTTGTTAATATCTAAAAAAAAATTTTAAAAAAAAAAAATCACATTCTTTTCCCCCTCCTTTTCTCTGCCTTTTTTTCTCTCTCTCTTCATATCATGGGTACCCCACCTCGCAAAACTCTTGCCGAACTTTGGTACCCACAACCAGACATTACTTCTTACGGTTCTTGCTTTGGACGAACGTCAAACGACCCCTCCATGCCCAAAATGTCATTGAAAGAACGCATAAACGCGTCTAGGACAAACACTTGCCCTCCGCATTCCACTTTGTATCAACCTTTTCAACCTCCCGCACCCGCTTATGTTGATACCACTTTTGCAAGTCGTCCTTTGTCCATCGCTGAACATATTGAACAATCCTGTAGCCGATCTTTCACTCCTTTCACCACTACAGATTCTGGGGATCAACAATTCCATTCCCCTTCTTATCCAAATGTTGATCCCACTCCTGTCCAACCATTCAATTCCTACCAGTCCTACCCGACTTTTACACCTTCCCTAGACATTGCTTCTGAACCGCCATTTGGGAGTTTTCAGTATCCAAACAACTTTGAATCTTTTACTGAAACCCCGTCACAACCCATGTCTAGTCTGGAACAGTCGTTGGAAGACTTTAGGGTAGCGTCAAGCCAACAGATGATGGATTTGAATGCGTCCATGGCCGTCCTCATACAACCTAGTGACCCGGTAGCTAGTTTTCAACTAGCTCCAAATTTTTCAATGTATGAAGAGGCGGTAGGACAGGCTGAGAATTTGAGTGGAGAGAGTGAGATGTACCCCCTTCCGAATCAAGCCTACCCAATTCATCTTGACTCCCACAACTCCGGTTTTGAATATCTATCGAGTGTTCCAACCGATTCATTGATTTCAGATAGAACAGATAATAAGTTGTGTGACTTCGTAGTGTTTGATTTACCTGATTGTGAAGGGCCCCTTCCAAGTGAAACCAATCCCAATCCTTTTGACCTCTATACCTCCATCTTAGAACCAGAATCGATTGAAATCCATGCTTTTGATGAGGTGTCTGAGCAAATTGACTTTCACTTGATTGAGGATATTGACGCTGGGAATACTTTGGATGATGAACCCATAGATTTAGCTGAATTTTTCTCTCCAACTCATCATCCCGAGTCTTTAACTGTTTTCCCCGAACTTCATATGCGTCTTGATTTTGATGATAAATGCATGGATGAGATAAATTTTGAGGAGAATATTGAGGATAGTACTGAGGATGAAACAGTTTTAATTGATGAGTCGGATTTTCTAATTCATCCTGTTCCTTTCATTGACTGTGTACACCCTCTCGAAACCTTAACTGATACCCTTCCTCAATCACCTCCCCCTACCCTTTCCATCGTTCCGACCATGCAAGAAACCGTATCATTTTCACTTCCTGTGTCTGGTTTACCGAGTTCGGCATACCCATGGTTTCTCACGAATCTTGAGGGATTTGACCCCATTTCTCGACGGGTTAATAGATTGGCACAATCGCTTTTTACACATCGCTCATCACAAATTGTGCTAATCTATTCACTCCATTTGCACCCTCAAGTTCGTACTCCACTTCTTTTTCCCTTCCATCATTCTTCTTCTCATATACCGAGACCGTATACCACTTCTATCTCCATACGGTCTCGCGTATTCTCCTTCTCTTTTCTCTACGCCTTCTTCCACCAACCTGTACATTATAGCGATAAAATCTTTGAATGGTTGGTGCTCACTTTTGGCCTTTGTAAGGCCTTGTATAGCTTGATACTATTCGCTTAACAGTGGAAACACTGTTTTACTTAAGTTTGGGGGGGACACTTTTTTTGCATATATTTTTGTTTTCCTTTTTGTTTTGTATATAATTTTTTTTTAGGGAGCGCCGACAATTTTGGCCCTCTTGGTGTAGCCTGACAGTGAGGGCACTGTCAAGTTTAAGTTTGGGGGTGTGCTCGGTAAGCTTTCTTCCTTCGCATTCATTTGTATATTTTGCATTTGCATACCTTATTAAAAACCCACAAAAATTGAAAATTTTCCAAACAATATAAAAACTTTGTCGTCAAGTTAGCTAATAGGGTAACTTAGATTTTTATTCCGAAAGTTTAGTTGACATATTAGAAATAACTAAATTCTAGGCTTAGGAATTGAAAACCCTAAAAATAACCCTCGTTCTGTTTAAACTTGGTGATTATACGTCCTTATAGTTTTTTTTGAGAAATAGGTAATTTTGAGTTCAGTTCTTGAGTTAAGTCAAGATGAAGGGAGAGTATTGAAGCTTTGCTGAAGGATAAGTCTGAAAAATAGTTTCTTTTCTTGAGTTCAAATTTAGAAAGTATATACCCTACAAACTGCACTTACACGCACCTTGAAACTTGGGATAGTAGAGGATACCTAGAAATACTCTTTCCTGAAAGCCTAGTATGAAAGAAAAAACGGTATTTAAAGCTAAACACCAAAAGAGCATACTGAAAAATATATCCAGTCTTGAAAAAGAAAAAGAAAAAGAAAAAGAAAAAGAAAAATAGAATAAAGTCAAGACCTGGAAACTGCTATTTACGCTTTAAAGTTCACACATTCAGTAATCGGTCGTTAGTGCCTCAAGAAGCATTAATAGTCGCATGAAAGGTGTGTGAGCAAATCCGTCCATCCTTAATAAAAAGAAGTAGTATTAGGTATTAGGGCAAGGATATTATAGCTTGAATTGAATTCTTGAGTGTAGGGGTGCAAATATACACACACGTAAGGGTATACAATTGATGTTTGGATAAAAGATAGAAATAAAGAATAAGACTTGTGTTTTCTGTAAAGTTGATAAAAATCCCTAATTTGAGGCCGTACTTTACAAGGAAAACTCAGGAGAACCAACATCTTTCTAAACTTTTTTGGAACGTATAGGACCCAAGGTTAAACAGATAGGATGTGTGAAACATAAGGGTTGGATATTTCTAACTTAGGATGATAGAGTTTCTAACGTAAATACTAAACTGTAGGAGTAGAATCGATGTTAACTTATGACACTAGCTTGACGGGATTTTGTGGGTGTAATCCGCTGAAAACCCTCAGGAGACAGCACTCCTCCTACTAGGGACACCTAGAGGTTTAACGGCTTGTTGCACGTGCTCAGTGCAATCGCGTTCCCTACGAAAGTGCGGTTAGGACTTTTTTGTGAATAATTGGTTTTGCTCGGGACGAGCAAAAGTTAAGTTTGGGGGTATTTGTTCATACCAGAATATTGCATTTTATACCGCCCATTCTTACGCTCGAGTGTTTATAGGTAGGTGCTTTTAATCCGTGTTTGTTACATATTTACAGATCACAGGTTTCCAGTTCAAATATTGCAAATCAAGACAAAATCTCCACAGTTATGCCAAAAGCAGAACATCTGTTGACAGCAGATAAAAGCCGGGTTCCGGTCATCCGTATCCGTCCAGTGCCGTATACCGGTTCCAGAGACAAGACATATGACAATGGTCAATCGTGTCTGGGACAAGCACAGAGCACGAGGGGGGCACCACAAGAATCAATGGGTGCACGGAGCTCGAGGGAGAAAATGTCAAAAGTATTATTTTTGATGCCACTTTGGACCGTTGCAAAATCTGAAGCAACTGTGGAAGCAAATTGCAATTTGGTATATGTAGAACAACACAGGACAAAAGAACAGGAAAACCCCCAAAAGACAACGGCCCAACTCCACTAAATGGCCGCGGAACCGCGGCCAATAGGGGGTATAGGCCGCGGTTCCGCGGCCGTACTGGGCCTTCAGTATGTCATTTTTCATGGGTAGTTGGGTCTTTTCACATGGGTCCATAATGTTGCCCTAGAATTTCTGTTACCTGCCTATAAATACTCCAGAACTGAGCCAAGCCAAGGGGTGAATTCTTTTGTTCCTCTTTTGTTAGGTTTTAGTCTTTTTCTTCTTCTTCTTCATCTTTTCTCCATGAAAATTGTAGTGAGAGCTTTTTGAGTGGAAGATCAATGAAGATGAGGGCTTTTGTATCATTCTCTTTTGTTTAAACTTCCCCTTGAGATTCTTGCTTTCTCTTGATCTTTCAACCTCTTCATTGAGCTTGAAAGGTTAAGAGTTTGTTATTGATCTCAAGGGTCGTATTTTCTTATGGAATTAGCGCTTCATTTCACATGCGTTCTCTACCCTTCTCTTGATCTTGCAACCTCTTGATTGAGCTTGCAAGTTTAAGGGTTGGCTATTGATCCCATGCTTGTCTTGAGTTCTAGTTTCTATTCTTTTTATTACTTATTTATTACTTGCTTTTTATTATCTTGCTTTACTTATTTGCAATTTAAATTCATGCACTTATTTACTTGTAATCTTTTCTTTTCTTTGTTCTTTTCTTTCTCTCTTTTTTGTTCATATTGCGAATGGTTGTAATTGTTGTTGTTGTTAAGAATCAATACGATATTGTAAGTTAATACTTCCTTGCTCATTTCCTTTTCCCGTTATTTTCCATTGAACTCCGCCCAAACGTTACGCAAGCGCTCCGTTAGGCACCCTACCCTAACAAGGTAACGGTGATTCCTAACCGCGACCGGTTGCGTTCGGTTTGGCCGGAGGCGAAAGCAAGAGACAAGAACGGAAGGACAAGGGTAAATAAGCCGGATTCCACGAATACCGCGCTTAAATCCCCTAATCCACGTTGTTGCCGATTGCTCTAGCTTCAATTGGTTAAGACTCAGCTCAAAGGTTTTGAGTACGGATTTCTTTAGCTTACAATTTCGTATCTTTTTCTTAACAACTTTATACTTGCAAATAATACACATAGGTTAGAGTGAACAAACATATACTCATTCTTTATTGACTCGTTTAAAACAAGAAAGGACATACAACCATCTCCCTGTGGATCGACCCGTGCTCAACCGGCTAGCTGCATAGCGGCACCGTCTTGATTGCGGTTAACTTTAATTCTTTCAATCAGTTCGTTTTGGACAGTCGTATTACCTTGTTGGCTTTCGTCAAGGGTATGTACGGGTAGGTTCAAATTAACAAGATAATGATGGGCAGATCTTGACATGTGACTTATGATTTGTTGGCTTTCGTCAAGGTCATAAGAACATGGGGCAAAAATCCATATCGGGAATTTCTAAAGAAACTGAAATTTGCAGAGAGAGCATACCATTTTGGAGTTTGATAAATGTTGGTAGGATTCCTTCAACATTATCATACGATGATATTTTGGATCCCGATCCTACTGTGAGTATATACTACTTATCAGGAGATTCGTCACTTAACGATCAATGCTATAAACCAAGTAGGTGCCTAGAAAGGTGTCAGCGGGGCTACGCCCCCAGAGAAAAGAGGTTCTTTAATTAAGGAACTTCGCGAAAGCGTTGGAAAACATCTCTCGAAGTATCGACACTAGCCTGGCTGAACGGTTAAGAAAGTATTGTACGGTGAGAATAGTCCTGGCTAATTCTTCTTTTATGGTTTGAGGAAGGATTCGAGAAACAGTGGGAGCCATCATGTTTAGATAAATTAAAAACCAGTCTAAACTTACAAGAGCATCATGCTAAAAGTGTTTTCTTCTCTCTCTCTTAATTGCAGCGACCCTGTGACCACGACTAGGTTACATCTAGATAACAAATTGACTGAATCTGACTTATATGACTGGCAATGGTCTGTCCAGATATCCATTGCCTATGACAAGCTGGACCACCCTATTACTACTCAAGATCCTGCCGTCCCAGGTCCATTTTCCACTGTCACGGATATGAATATCCGTCAGACAAGGGAAAAGGATAAAGCGAAAGCCAAGTGCCTCGTGTTAGCTTCAGTTGATGGTGTATACCAGAAGCAGCATGAGAAGATGGACTCAGTTTCCATCTTTCTCCAAAACAAAGATTTTATATGGAGAACAATCTCATATCACAAGATATGAAACCTCGAACGAATTAATTCAAGCGAGGTTGGATTTCGGGTCATCTGTAGGGGACAACGTCCTTACAATGACTCGCTATATTGATGAGCTCCAGGACCTGGAGACCACGTTGGGAAACGAGTCAGATACTGACTTGATTCTACAGTCTCTGCCTTCTACCCTGAAGGAAACCAGGGAAGTAGAAGGAAAGAGAAGGGCAAAAGTTTCGGGACTGAATGTAGTAAAAGAGGAACGTTCCTATTGTTATAGGATTGGGCATTGGTAGAAAGATTGCAGGGCTTTAGAAGCCAGTAGCCAGGATACGAAGCATGTTGTGGCTTCAGCCTCAAATGTGCTTGTAATTGACAACTGTTTGTCAATTAACTTTACTTCCTGGGTACTAGATACCGGAGCAGGATCTCATATCTGTAATTCATTACATGCTTTGAGAAACCGTAGAGTTATGAAGGTAGGTGATTTGTCTCTCAGATTTACAAACGGAATGAGCGTGGACGCTGAATCCGTGGGAGAATATCGCCTAGGTTTGACAAGTGGGCAGATATTGATTCTACGTAACTGTCTGTATGTACCTAGTATGACTTGTAATATCATATCAGTGTCCTCACATTCAAGAGAGGGATATAATTTTACATTCGTAAGCGATGTAGTTCACATCCACCTAAATCAAGTTATGATTGGGTCCGGTACATTAGATAACGGCATATACATATTGAGTCAAGCATGGGTTTTCAATCTCCAGAACACAC
The DNA here is from genome assembly GCA_030015575.1 of Agapanthus africanus. Classification (NCBI taxonomy): domain Eukaryota; kingdom Viridiplantae; phylum Streptophyta; class Magnoliopsida; order Asparagales; family Amaryllidaceae; genus Agapanthus; species Agapanthus africanus. Next base: position 726,399,490 of record JASDDO010000019.1, on the reverse strand, counting down.
TTAAAAGAAAGTCTCCCGAATTAAATCAGGCTTTCTCATGGCATTGTAGACTAGGTCACATCAATGAGAGAAGGTTGACTAAGTTACATAGAGAAAAATATTTGAATCCGTTCGAATATCAATCTTATGCTACTTGTGAATCTTGTCTCATAGGAAAGATGACAAAGACTCCGTTTACTGGACATGGAGTAAGAGCGAGCGAGCTCTTGGGACTCGTACACAGTGACGTGTGCGGTCCAATATCTACAAATGCACGAGGTGGTTATTCCTACTTCATTACTTTTACGGATGATTTCTCTAGGTATGGACATGTCTTCTTGATGAAGCATAAATCCGAGGCTTTTGAGAAATTCCAGGAATACAAGAATGAAGTAGAAAACCAAACAGGCAAAAGTATCAAGACACTGAGATCTGATCGAGGTGGTGAATACTTAAGTGCCGAGTTCCTGGGTTACTTAAAAGAGAATGGAATTCTCTCTCAGCTTAATCCTCCATAAACACCACAACACAACGGTATATCAGAAAGGAGGAATCGAACCCTATTGGATATGGTTCGTTCCATGATGAGTAAGGCTGAGTTACCGCGATCTTTCTGGGGTTATACGCTAGAATCAGCTGCATATCTTTTGAACAAGGTTCCAACCAAAACTGTTCCTACCACACCATATCAGATATGGAGTGGGAAGAAACCCTGTCTTCAGTACCTGAAGGCATGGGGATGTCTAGCTTTTGTAAAAAGGCAGCATGCGGACAAGCTCGAGGCACGCTCAGTACAGTGTAAGTTTGTAGGATATCCAAAGAATTCCATGGGATATTGTTTCTATTACGCAGAGGAACAAAAGGTTTTTGTTTCTTGTCATGCCCACTTCTTAGAAGCTGAATTTTTAGAAAATCAGAAGAGTGGGAGCACAGTAGAACTGGAAGAAATTCCAGAACCACAAGATGTTACTGAAAGTATGGTAGAACTAGAGGTTTCGGAAGAAAGGGACATCCCGACGCCACTCCGCAGGAGTAGTAGGCAGTCTCATTCACCCGAGAGATACTATGGTTTTCTCATAGACGGGGATAGAGAGGATTGCACTATTGACTATGATGAGCCTACTAGCTTCCAGCAAGACATTCAGAGCGGTGACTCGGTAAAGTGGCTGGATGCAATGCGGACCGAAATGGAGTCCATGTACACTAACAAAGTATGGACTTTGGACATTACTCCAGAAGGGGTAAAACCCGTAGGATGCAAATGGATCTTCAGAAAGAAGATTGCTGTAGATGGACAGGTTGAAACCTATAAAGCTAGACTTGTTGCAAAGGGATTCCGTCAAAGACCTGGTTTGGACTATGACGAAACCTTTTCTCCAGTGGCTATGCTCAAATCCATTCGGGTCCTTCTTGCTATTACTGCCTTCCACGATTATGAGATCTGGCAGATGGACGTAAAGAAGGCCTTTCTAAATGGAAATTTGGAAGAGAGCGTCTATATGGATCAGCCAGAGGGATTCATTCAGAGTGGGAGCAACGGTAAAGTATGCAAGTTGCTTAAGTCCATTTATGGACTAAAGCAAGCATCTCGGAGTTGGAACATCTGTTTTGATGATGCTGTCAAAGAATTTGACTTTATCAAAAATCCAGATGAACCATGCATATACTGAAAGATTGTAGGGATAGCTGTACTATTCCTCAGATTGTACGTGGATGACATTCTCCTAATAGGAAATGATATTCCTATGTTACAGTCAGTCAAAAGATTCTTGTCACAGAAATTCTCCATGAAGGACCTGGGTGATGCCACCTACATTCTGGGGATCCAGATCTATCGTGATAGATCAAAAAGGATGTTGGGACTTTCGCAGTCCAGGTACATAGATACCATATTAAAAAGATTTAGTATGGAAGATTCTAAACGCGGTAACCTACCGGCTTGTCACGGAATCACCCTCTCCAAAGAGATGTCTCCCATGACTGATTTGGAAAGGGATCGCATGTCGATTATGCCCTACGCTTCAACAGTAGGCTCTATAATGTATGCGATGTTATGTACCAGACCAGATGTAGCATACGCATTGAGCGTAGTAAGCCGGTATCAAGCAAACCCAGGGGAGAAGCACTGGATAGCCGTAAAGAACATTCTCAAGTACCTGAGGAGGACTAAGGAGATGTTCTTAGTGTATGGAGGAAAAGACCTCCAGATTGAGTCCTTTGCCGACTCCGGCTTCCAGAGTGACAAGGATTACTCCAAATCCATGTCGGGTTATGTCTTTACCCTCAATGGAGGGGCGGTCTGTTGGAAAAGTTCTAAGCAGGAGACCGTTGCTGACTCAACAATGGAAGCGGAGTATATAGCTGCTTGCGATGCCGCAAAAGAAGCTGTCTGGATGAAGAAGTTATTCACAGAACATCAGGTGGTTCTTACCAGTGTTGATCCAATACCTCTGTATTGTGACAACAACGGCGCTATAGCTTTAGCGAAGGAACCCAGGTCCCATCAGAAGTCCAGACACATCTTAAGGCGGTATCACCTGATCAGGGACATTGTACATCGCCAGGAGATAGAGGTGAAGAGAGTAGAGACGGAGAATAACATTGATGATCCATTCACAAAGGCCATTCCTCAGATGCAGTTCGAGAGGCTATTCGAGATGATAGGTCTTCTGTAACACCCGAGCCCAATAATACTATGTATATTATTAGTTGAGGGTTATTTATCGCTCTTTCCAATTTTCCTGATTTTCTGGTGTTTATTGCTAAATTTTACCCGGTTAAGTCATTTTGGCACATAACAAATTTTAACTCCGAAAATAAAATTTAAGATGTCCATGTTAGCCTACTCGTCGCCACTAGTCGCGTGGTAGCGTCCGCGTGTCGATATTCCGTTCCGTTTGGCTAAACGGGCAAGTTTGGGCGACTACGCGCGCGTGCAAGTGTCCGACTTGGGGGCATGCATTTTAATCATTAAACACCTCTTTTCAAAGTTTGGAACCCGCTTAAAATCTTATAATTTGAATTTGGAACATTTGGGCGCAACCCGGGCGCGATTTGGAAATGTTTCATTTCGCGCCAAAAAGGGTCCGTTTCAATTTAATATCTAAAGCTTATATAATTATAGGAATAAAATTCTAACTGTTCTTATCCCTTAAAATCCATTCAAATCTCTACACAAATATTTTTCCTCACCTGCCCCAGCCAATCGCGAGGCCCAATCTGCGCATGGGCCCCACCTTCCTTTTCCCCATCTCTGTCTCTCTCCTCTCTCAATCTCTCTCTCATTCTCTCTCCAATCTCTCTCTCTCTCCTCTATATATATTCTCGCATGCAGCAGCCGCCTTCACGCAACCTTTTCCATCGCGAGAAACCCACAAACCCTAACCCTAGCCTACCGCGACCTCACCACCGTCGCCACCGCGACCTCGCCGTCGCCGCCTGCGACGCCTCCGGGTCAGCCGCGCCTTCCTCCTCCCTCCTTCCTCCTCTCGCCCGCACCTGCGCGCAGCCCGGCCTCGCCTCCAACCTGCAGGGCCTCGTCGTCGACGTCGCCTCCAGCCGCCGACGACGCCGCGACTCCCTCTCCTCCTCTTCGTCGCATCTCCGTCGTCGCCTTCCCTCCACCCTCGCCAGACCACCGACCTGCAGCCAACCCCTCATCCTTCGCCTGCAACTTCCCTGTTCGCCGGAGAAGCGCGCCGGAGACCTCGTCGACGCCACCTCCGACCATCTCTCCCTCTCCCACGACCACCTGAGTCGACCACACCCTTCTCCAACTCGCCGCAGCCCACTACCCTGCACACCCGAGATCCTTCCCCCTGCTGCAGCCGCCGCCGTCGCCTCGCCGGCGATCCGGTGCCGTCGAGCCATCGTGTTTGCACCCTGTCGCTTCGCGGTGAGTTTCCTTGTGCTTCCTCGCGGTACAATTTCTTCGCTGGTCGTATTTTGGTGTAAATCGTATCTTTGTTGCTAACTTGCTACTTTGTTGTTGCCGGAACCCGACCGTGCCGTCTGACGAACCCGACGCTCCAGCGAAGTCCCCTGGTCCGTGTGATCCCGTTGACCTCTGTCGGGACTCGATCCGTGGCCCGTGCTTCCGTATCGTGGTTTCTACCGACACCGCATCCGCGTTTCGGTTTGCGGAACCGCCGAGGCAAGTATCCGAATACTTGCTTTAACATGCTACAAACTTAATAATTATGTTATCTGTTATAACCACACGACTTGATGATAATTACAATCATCCGTAATGTTAAACCATTGTAGTAGTTACTTGTAGTTAAGCGGTATGCTTTAATCAACATCTTAACTAATTAACCAATTTGGCACATCCTTGCCTAACTTGCTAGATCAACCTCACTCCATTTGTTAAAGCCACTCATGAGGTAAATATTATACTTAGTTCAAATTCTTGTAACTCCATTAGGTATACTATCGATATTGTTTTATCTTGTGGCTTTTGCACCTCAGAGGTGCGTGAACCGGATTAATATGAAAATACAGACATCACTATGTTCACATAGAATCATAATTGCTACTTACTGTTTCATGCTACTGTTCATTACTGGTTACTATACCTGTTATCATCATATACCTGATTGCATTATATATTGACCGATCTTGATACACCTGACTCATGTACTGATACACCGGACGCAACCCCTGTACATATCGACTCTACCTGTTGAAAGTAACCTGACCTGTTACCTGATCTCATGCCTAATGCCGACAAACCTGACCATTCCTGCTGTCGATCCAGACAGACCTACCTTTACTTGACTTGTGTTGGCATTAGTCCTTGACTACTGAATACCTGACCTGACATACATAGCTTGGGGGTATGGGGAAATCAAAGGTGAAACCGACTTGTAACTCAACAGTTCGACACATTGTTCTGATCAGTCTTACGGGCTTGGCCAGCTCCGGAGTGTTGATGCTGACATCACTCATCTATCCTACTACCTTTTACTGCTTAGCGGCACGTCTCGGATTCAGCCCCGAGAATCATGACCGTGGTCCCGGGCACGCACGGGATACTATTGAGTTACATCGACGATTCATCAATTGGTTTCAAAGACAATAGAGTAGAAAACCTGATAGGACAGTTTAGTCACTACTGCACACCACCCTGTTTATTACTTCTTATTACTGCTTTATTCATGTTCATGCTTGCATTGTTTATTACCATGTTTATGCTACATTACTTGATATCATGACGCGCTGACGTCTGGGTTTTGCATGGCCCAGATTCCGTGCCTTTGACGTTGACCGAGCAGGAGTACTTCAGCCAGCAGGCTGAACTGTGAGTTCTTGAGGTTTAGTTTATTTATGTCGTTTCATTTCCAGATGTGAGCCCGCATTATGGGACATACTGTTTATTCATTGTATTGGATCATTAGCTTCCGCACTTATTGTTTATTGATTCTTGTTATTATGGATTTGGACATGTATTAGTTTAGTTTATTTTTTTACTGTTCTTGATATCTTTACAACCGTAATGTGACTGTGGATGGATACTTCCCACCCACAGGTAGCATGGTTGGCTATGTCACGTGCCCAAATCTTGCGTACTCTGGGAAGCGGGGCGTGACATGGTTTTATGGTATCAGAGCCCATAGGTTAGTTGGGTTGACTCTTTTGTAGTTGGGTATTGCACCCGATACGCGAATCAGAATACCCATGATTAGGAAACATGTCCTGCCACCTTGACCGTTTTACCGTTCTTGAATCATTTTTCCAGATCATGTCGACATGCAAACTTACTTTGCATTGTTACTTCGAAAACCTAACTTCTTGTTATCTCTAGGACTTAGGCGACTTGGGTAGAGTTAAGTAATTGCGGCTATGATACCGCGGCATAGCTACAATACAGTACTCTATTTAAGTATCTTGGAGTTCTAGCCTTGATTTATATATTGAATCTATCATCATGCTAATGTTGTTTGTTTTGATTTCAGGACCATGGCAGATAAGAATTTCAAGACGTATCAGAGGCGTGTGGACGAAGCCGCCCTGTTAGGAGTGATACGTGGGATGTTGGAAAATCAGAAGAGGCAAACTGAGCTGATCCAGCAGCAAGCCGATTCATTTCAGGAGGGTTTGCAGGCTATGCAGCAGTCTGTAAACACCGCTGTAGCGAAGCCAGTCGACCGAGTAAGGACCGTAGCAGATTTCAGACGGTTGGGTCCTACTACTTTTACTGGCTTGGAGGAGCCGTTGCCAGCCGAGCAGTGGCTTGTGGACACAGAGAATTTATTGATTGCGGCACAGATCCCAGAAGACAAGAGAGTTGATGTGGTGCGCATTCAGCTGGTGGATTACGCCCGAGAGTGGTGGCTTGTGGAGGAGACCCGCCTGTCTAAGCCAATCAGTTGGGCGGATTTCTCCAAAAGTTTCTTGGAAAAGTTCTTCCCGCGGACTGCACGGGAGGAAATGGAGGAGAGATTTATTGGGCTGAAACAAAATGGAGCAGCTGTGGATGTGCATGCAGCGGAGTGGACGAGACTTAGCCGTTTCGCTGGACCCTTAGTCGCCAAGGAGGCAGACAGGGCGCGAAGGTTCTTGCGCAGTTTGGATGTGGACATCCAGAGGCAGATTGTCTCCCTGGGTTTGACCACTTTCTCGCAGGTTCTTACGGCAGCTAGAGAGCAACAGAGTTTATCAGGATCGAAGGGGAACTTTCACCAGACAGCAGTTGCGGCCAGGAAGCCTGCATTTGTACCTAACCGAGATCATGGGCGCAGAGGTATTCCAGTAGACCGTCGAGGTGTAGCGCCAATGAAGAAGCCTGTGATCGTTGATCGAAGGAAGAGTGTGATTTGTGATTACTGCCGATTACCTGGGCACGTACAGAAGGATTGTCGAAGGAGACTGGGACTTTGTCTGGTTTGTGGGGCAGCCGATCACGCAGTTGGTACTTGTCCGTCGAAGCTTCGCACGAGAGATGATACACGGAAGCCTCCGCAGAGACCATTCCAAGGGCAGAAGCAACTGACACAAGGAACTAACCAGGGTCGAGCTTTCACTTTGACAGCTGAGGAAGCCAAGGCATCAGGAGAAGTGGTTTCAGGTACTGTACTCGTTCGTGGTTTTCCTGCTTTGGCATTATTTGATTCCGGAGCATCCCACTGTTTTATGTCATCAAAGTTTATAACTACACATTCGATCACCTGCACGACCCTGTCTAGTTTTTGGGACATACACACTGGAAATGGGAAAATCATAGCTAGTAAGGAGTGTAGAGATTGTACTGTTGTTGTTTGTGGACGGAAGCTTTTTGCGGATTTCTTGGTGATTGATACGGGCAGTTATGATGTAGTCTTGGGAATGGATTTTCTTGGCACTTTCCACGCACACATTGATTGTAGGGCAAGGAAAGTAATTTTCCAGATTCCCGGACACCCTGAGTTTACTTTCATCGGAGGAAGCAGTTCTGTCGGGCCAGTCGAGTTTAGGGCTAGGCCGACGAACAGTATTCTTGCGGCTATGGTAGTGGAGAGTGATGAAGAGCCGGCAGTTGTTCACGACTTTTTGGATGTGTTTGAAGATATTTCAGGCCTACCGCCGAAGCGAGATGTGGAGTTTGCGATTGACCTCATTCCTGGTGCAGCGCCAGTATCAAAATCTTATTATCCGATGGCACCGGTGGAATTGGAAGAAGTTAAGAAACAGGTGGGTGAATTACTCGAGAAAGGATGGATTCGAAGCAGCAACTCACCTTGGGGAGCTCCAGTTCTTTTAGTAAAGAAGAAAGACGGCACGAGAAGAATGTGCATCGATTATCGAGAATTAAACCGGGTGACTATTAAGAACAAGTACCCGATCCCTCGCATTGGAGAACTTTTTGAGCAGCTTAGTGGCGCGAGGGTATTCTCGAAACTGGACTTGCGATCAGGATATCATCAGGTCCGAGTGAAGGCAGAAGACATTTGCAAGACGGCGTTTCGGACTCGGTATGGGCATTTCGAGTATTTAGTGATGCCCTTCGGAGTGACTAATGCGCCGGCAATATTTATGGACTTGATGAACAGGATCTTTTCACCGTTCTTGGACCAGTTTATTGTGGTATTCATTGACGATATTCTGGTGTACTCGAAGAGTCCGGAGGAGCATGCTGAGCACTTAAGGATCGCACTGCAAACGCTGAGACAGGAGAAATTATTCGCGAAGATGAGTAAGTGCGAATTCTGGTTGGAAGAAGTGAAGTTTCTGGGGCATGTCGTGTCGGGCGATGGAATCGCCGTTGATCCCGAGAAGATTGCAGCAGTTCGAGATTGGCCTGTTCCGAAGAATGTTGCAGAGATACGAAGTTTTCTTGGACTCGCCGGTTACTACAGAAGATTTGTGGAGAACTTCGCTCGCTTAGCTGAGCCGTTAACCAAGCTTACGCGTAAGGAGGTACCGTTTGTTTGGACAGATGGATGTGCATTGGCCTTCGAGACGTTGAAGCAGAAGCTGATAACCGCTCCTATCCTAACCGTACCGGATGACTCAGGAGGACTGGTAATTCACAGCGACGCATCTGGAAAGGGATTGGGATGTGTTTTGATGCAGAATGGGAAAGTCGTCGCTTACGCATCGAGACAGCTGAAGACTCATGAGCAGAACTATCCGACTCACGACTTGGAGCTTGCAGCCGTGATCTTCGCCCTGAAGATTTGGAGACACTACCTTCTGGGCGAGAGAGTTGAAGTCTTTACGGATCACAAGAGTTTGAAATATGTGTTCACTCAGAAGGAGTTGAACATGAGGCAACGCAGATGGTTGGAGCTGATGGCCGACTACGACCTTGATCTTAAGTACCATCCGGGAAAAGTTAACGTCGTGCCAGATGCGCTAAGTCGGTTACCAGCAATTCAGTTATTGACTGCACAGAGAGAGATCATTGAGGAGTTTCGGAGATTTGACTTGGAGGTTGTGCTACCGCGTGCTACAGGACAGTTGATGCAGTTATAAGTACAATCGTCCTTAGTTGAGAAGATTAAAGCGGCGCAATCGCAGGATCCTAGACTGCAAAAGTTTCGAGAGCAGGTTGGAGCCGGACTACGAACCGATCTACTGATCCATGAGGATGGTTCGTTGAGATATGGTAGCCGTCTATGTGTGCCAAAAGGAGATGTGCGTGAAGAGCTTATGAAGGAGGCACACAGTTCAGCTTACTCTGTACATCCAGGAGGGACAAAGATGTACCGAGATATTCGACAGCATTTTTGGTGGGAAGGTATGAAACGGGAAATCGCTCGCTTCATGGCTAAGTGCTTGGTGTGTCAGCAAGTCAAGGCTGAACACCAACGGGTTGCTGGTTTGTTGCAACCACTTCCGATTCCTCAATGGAAGTGGGAACATATAACCATGGATTTCGTGACGGCTTTACCGCGGGGTCCAAAGGGCAACAATGCAGTATGGGTGATTGTCGATCGGTTGACCAAGGCAGCTCACTTTATTCCGTTTCGGGTTGGTCAATCGACAGAGACTCTGGCAGAGCGGTACATGCAGGAGATTGTCAGATTGCATGGAGTACCGGTAAGCATCGTGTCCGACCGGGACACTCGGTTCTTGTCACACTTTTGGAGGAGTTTACAAGAAAGTTTGGGGACTCGATTGAAGTTCAGCACAGCTTATCATCCCCAGACTGATGGACAATCAGAGAGAACGATCCAGACCCTTGAAGATATGTTGAGGGCTTGCATGTTAGACTTCAAAGGGTCTTGGGAAGATCATCTACACCTGGTGGAGTTTTCGTACAACAACAGCTTCCAAGCAATAATTCAGATGGCCCCGTTCGAAGCATTGTATGGTCGTAAGTGCCGTACACCTGTATGTTGGGATGATGTGGGTGAACGAAGGTTGCTAGGGCCAGATTTAGTGGTACAGACAGTCGAGAAGGTGAATACAATCAGAAAGCATATGAAGGCAGCTCAAGACAGACAGAAGAGTTGGGCCGACACATCAAGAAGACCTCTAGAGTTCGCCGTGGACGATTTGGTATTCCTGAAGATATCACCGACTAGAGGGGTGATTCGCTTTGGGAGTCGGGGAAAGCTTAGTCCCCGATTCGTTGGACCCTTCAAGATATTGGAGCGTGTCGGAGAGGTATCGTACCGGTTGGCGTTACCATCGTCATTAGCAGGAGTTCATGATGTATTTCATGTGTCTCAACTACGGAGGTATGTTCGTGATGAGACCCATGTTTTGGATCACTCGGAGTTGACCGTTCGGGAAGACCTGACTTTTGAGGAGCGACCAGTCGAGATCAAGGATCGAAGAGAAAAGGTTCTTAAGAACAAGGTTATCCCTCTTGTGCTAGTTTCTTGGGGTAACCGATCGCATGGAGAATCTACTTGGGAGCGAGAAGACGAGATCCGGCAGAAATTCCCTTATCTTTTCCAGTAGTTAGTTATCTTGTATCCTTAGAATTTCGAGGACGAAATTCTTTTGTAGTTGGGTATGATGTAACACCCGAGCCCAATAATACTATGTATATTATTAGTTGAGGGTTATTTATCGCTCTTTCCAATTTTCCTGATTTTCTGGTGTTTATTGCTAAATTTTACCCGGTTAAGTCATTTTGGCACATAACAAATTTTAACTCCGAAAATGAAATTTAAGATGTCCATGTTAGCCTACTCGTCGCCACTAGTCGCGTGGTAGCGTCCGCGTGTCGATATTCCGTTCCGTTTGGCTAAACGGGCAAGTTTGGGCGACTACGCGCGCGTGCAAGTGTCCGACTTGGGGGCATGCATTTTAATCATTAAACACCTCTTTTCAAAGTTTGGAACCCGCTTAAAATCTTATAATTTGAATTTGGAACATTTGGGCGCAACCCGGGCGCGATTTGGAAATGTTTCATTTCGCGCCAAAAAGGGTCCGTTTCAATTTAATATCTAAAGCTTATATAATTATAGGAATAAAATTCTAACTGTTCTTATCCCTTAAAATCCATTCAAATCTCTACACAAATATTTTTCCTCACCTGCCCCAGCCAATCGCGAGGCCCAATCTGCGCATGGGCCCCACCTTCCTTTTCCCCATCTCTGTCTCTCTCCTCTCTCAATCTCTCTCTCATTCTCTCTCCAATCTCTCTCTCTCTCCTCTATATATATTCTCGCATGCAGCAGCCGCCTTCACGCAACCTTTTCCATCGCGAGAAACCCACAAACCCTAACCCTAGCCTACCGCGACCTCACCACCGTCGCCACCGCGACCTCGCCGTCGCCGCCTGCGACGCCTCCGGGTCAGCCGCGCCTTCCTCCTCCCTCCTTCCTCCTCTCGCCCGCACCTGCGCGCAGCCCGGCCTCGCCTCCAACCTGCAGGGCCTCGTCGTCGACGTCGCCTCCAGCCGCCGACGACGCCGCGACTCCCTCTCCTCCTCTTCGTCGCATCTCCGTCGTCGCCTTCCCTCCACCCTCGCCAGACCACCGACCAGCAGCCAACCCCTCATCCTTCGCCTGCAACTTCCCTGTTCGCCGGAGAAGCGCACCGGAGACCTCGTCGACGCCACCTCCGACCATCTCTCCCTCTCCCACGACCACCTGAGTCGACCACACCCTTCTCCAACTCGCCGCAGCCCACTACCCTGCACACCCGAGATCCTTCCCCCTGCTGCAGCCGCCGCCGTCGCCTCGCCGGCGATCCGGTGCCGTCGAGCCATCGTGTTTGCACCCTGTCGCTTCGCGGTGAGTTTCCTTGTGCTTCCTCGCGGTACAATTTCTTCGCTGGTCGTATTTTGGTGTAAATCGTATCTTTGTTACTAACTTGCTACTTTGTTGTTGCCGGAACGCGACCGTGCCGTCTGACGAACCCGACGCTCCAGCGAAGTCCCCTGGTCCGTGTGATCCCGTTGACCTCTGTCGGGACTCGATCCGTGGCCCGTGCTTCCGTATCGTGGTTTCTACCGACACCGCATCCGCGTTTCGGTTTGCGGAACCGCCGAGGCAAGTATCCGAATACTTGCTTTAACATGCTACAAACTTAATAATTATGTTATCTGTTATAACCACACGACTTGATGACAATTACAATCATCCGTAATGTTAAACCATTGTAGTTGTTACTTGTAGTTAAGCGGTATGCTTTAATCAACATCTTAACTAATTAACCAATTTGGCACATCCTTGCCTAACTTGCTAGATCAACCTCACTCCATTTGTTAAAGCCACTCATGAGGTAAATATTATACTTAGTTCAAATTCTTGTAACTCCATTAGGTATACTATCGATATTGTTTTATCTTGTGGCTTTTGCACCTCAAAGGTGCGTGAACCGGATTAATATGAAAATACAGACATCACTATGTTCACATAGAATCATAATTGCTACTTACTGTTTCATGCTACTGTTCATTACTGGTTACTATACCTGTTATCATCATATACCTGATTGCATTATATATTGACCGATCTTGATACACCTGACTCATGTACTGATACACCGGACGCAACCCCTGTACATATCGACTCTACCTGTTGAAAGTAACCTGACCTGTTACCTGATCTCATGCCTAATGCCGACAAACCTGACCATTCCTGCTGTCGATCCAGACAGACCTACCTTTACTTGACTTGTGTTGGCATTAGTCCTTGACTACTGAATACCTGACCTGACATACATAGCTTGGGGGTATGGGGAAATCAAAGGTGAAACCGACTTGTAACTCAACAGTTCGACACATTGTTCTGATCAGTCTTACGGGCTTGGCCAGCTCCGGAGTGTTGATGCTGACATCACTCATCTATCCTACTACCTTTTACTGCTTAGCGGCACGTCTCGGATTCAGCCCCGAGAATCATGACCGTGGTCCCGGGCACGCACGGGATACTATTGAGTTACATCGACGATTCATCAATTGGTTTCAAAGACAATAGAGTAGAAAACCTGATAGGACAGTTTAGTCACTACTGCACACCACCCTGTTTATTACTTCTTATTACTGCTTTATTCATGTTCATGCTTGCATTGTTTATTACCATGTTTATGCTACATTACTTGATATCATGACGCGCTGACGTCTGGGTTTTGCATGGCCCAGATTCCGTGCCTTTGACGTTGACCGAGCAGGAGTACTTCAGCCAGCAGGCTGAACTGTGAGTTCTTGAGGTTTAGTTTATTTATGTCGTTTCATTTCCAGATGTGAGCCCGCATTATGGGACATACTGTTTATTCATTGTATTGGATCATTAGCTTCCGCACTTATTGTTTATTGATTCTTGTTATTATGGATTTGGACATGTATTAGTTTAGTTTAGTTTTTTACTGTTCTTGATATCTTTACAACCGTAATGTGACTGTGGATGGATACTTCCCACCCACAGGTAGCATGGTTGGCTATGTCACGTGCCCAAATCTTGCGTACTCTGGGAAGCGGGGCGTGACATCTTCGATATGCCTGCTCATGGCCCTAGTGCAAGTGGGAGATTGTTAGTGTATATACCCTAGGGGCCATTATTGTATCATACTAGCATGTATATTACTTAATGGAAGCTTGGGATATTCACAGTTGTATATACAGTCTTGCTAAAAATGGTAGTATGCTACTTGGTTTGTGTCTACTTTAATATGTGCATATGTTTCTTGTAACATTTCACTTATACATATTAGTAGAGCCCATAGGATCTTTGCTTGATTACCAGCGTTGTGATGGCAGTCACACTAGTGGGGGCTGGGTAGTCTATAAGAAACATCCTATACTTGTCCCTAGTCGTAGGATTATCGAGACCGGGCGTCGATATTCCGGAATAGACTAGTGTGTACGCTTCTCATCCCAGTTGGCGAGATTGTCTGTCCCACAGCCATCAGTACGTCGTACTGGAGATAGTATACAGGTGCTCGTTGGGTTACGGGTACACCGGACAGGACTCGCAGGAGAACTGACTGAATGGTATTATACCTAACGTCAGATAGCAGTTCTCATGTGACATGTGTGCAGATAGTCTGTTGACTTAAGGTCGTCATTTGTCTCGTGTGAGTTCCCACTGTGCTTTGATTTCTACCCTACCACGGCTCAAAGGAGTCGTGCAAACAGGTTTTAGTTGGGTACAGTCCCGAGCCACATGGAGGCAGTGAGTGACTGTTAGGGATTCGTTTCTCCCGGTATAGGGAGTTGATATCGCACAGTGATCGGTTGGTCATTACCATAAGTCCCTGGCCAGGGCTGATGGAGAATTACTAGTGGACTGATCAGTAGATTCTTAAATGGTCTTAAGCCATACCAGCACGACTTGTACTGTTATTAGGGGTCTGACGTTCTCCCCCTCCCTAGACCATACATACGATACTCTTAGACGAACAGACCGGACTGTGCGGATATTGTCACGGACAGCCTCAGTAGGAGTTCGGATGGTTTCCTCATCGGCCTTCTTATCGATATCTACCTGGGGACCGTTACGTACAGCTAGTGCCGCTTGCGGTCTGTGGTTAAACCCACTGCCAGCGTAGTGTCGAGTCTTTAGAGTCCCACACAGAGAGTTTCCCTGCTCTAGGAGAAACAATATAGAGGTTGTATGGTTTTACGACAAGGGTTCGAACGCATACGCGTTTAAACGCACGTACGACGTTCGGACAGTTTTTACTAGCCGGCTTTGGTTTAAGCCAGATTCTAGTATCTGGTTATTGGATTTATACAGTCTAAAGTTTTTCCGTGTTTCCACGGATTGGAGGGGCGTTTTCGTAATTTTCCGGGAAGCTTCTAGAAGCATGGTGACTTGGGGGTTAAGGTGGCATAGGCATTTATTGCTTAATGACTCATTTGTGTGATTCATCCATGGTATTAAATGATGCATTAATTTGTTAATGAGTCATATGATGAATCACACAAGGTGAATGAATCAACCATGATGATTAATCATTTATATTATTTATTTGATAAATTGTTATGGTTGTTAAATTCTAATGAGCTCATTTTTCAATATCATTCTTTTCATCACCTTCTCTCTCCTCAAGCTCTCTCATTCTTGAAACCCTAACCCTAACCTCTCATGTGTTGAGATCAAGGGTTAGCAAGACTAATACATCCATAACCTCACTCTATATCCCCTAGGTAGCTTAGATTAGCACTTTGAGCAACCTAGTTATCTCAAGTTAGAGATCAAGCTTGGCGTAGGAGCTCTCGGGTGGATCGTTTTTGACTCGAGGAGGCCGTTGAGGTGCCGATGTTCCAAGGAGACTACGAGGAGTGGAGGACAGCGATGAAGACCCGAAGGACATGTAACGTGAGTTATAACTTCGAATCCGAGTAGCTAAACCTCTCATAGATAGTTAGTAACGGTTTAGATACGATTCATGCGCTCAAGTCCGTGTTACGAAGCTTTGATAATCGTTTTTCATATATTCCGCCTCCCCGCAAGTTCGTGGCGTGCGTGACATAGACTTACATAATAATCCAGCTATATCATATATAACCGACTAATATCAAATGCAACATCTTATCGAATCAACGCTTGATCCGATAACTCGGCTATATCACATATAACGAATCATGTCACACATCGCGAGAATATAATGCGGTATCACATACTCGCATTATTCTCGTTCATGCACATATCACATATGCGCTCCTACTCCATTTCGCTTGAGTCAGGAAACCTCTCTGTAGGACTCTAAAGACTCGTCAATACGCCGGCAGTAGGTGATGATCATATCAAACACCCACAAGCCGCAAGCGGTCTGCTAAACGTAACGGCCATCCGGGTATTGAGCGATCAGAAGATCAACAAGCAAGCCCGTTCATACTCCTATGAATCCAATCAGTAACACTACCGTACAGTCCAGTCTCTTCGTCTGATATGTCGCATATCCAGTCTAGGGGTGGTAACATCAGACCCCAGTAACCGATAAGTCGTGTCGATATGAGGTCCATAATAGTTCGAGAAACTACTGATAACACTTACCAGTAAATCTCAGCAACCCTGGCCAGGGATTTCCAGTTGTAGCCAATCGAACACAGCGCAACAACAACTCCCTATACCGGGAGAGACGAAACCCCTCCTATCGCTCATTGCCTCTATGTGATTCGGGACTGTCCCAAAAGCCACCGTATTGCATGCCCTCTTGGACATGGTAAGGTAGAAATCAAGGCACAATGGGAATTACACAAGACTCTATGACGATCTCGGGTCTACAGACTAACCTGTACCAGTGTCACCTGAGAACTGCCATCTGACGTGAGGTATAATACCATCTAGGAGTTCTCGGCGAGTCCGTCCAGTGTACCCAGTCTCCACTGAGCACCCATATACCTTCTCTGATGTCAAACACCAATGGATATGGGATCATCCATCGCCCATCATATGGGTCATGAAGCGCATACGCTAGTCTACTCTGGTATATCGATGTCAAGTCTCGATACACCTACGACTAGGAACATTTGAAGGATGTACTTGGCGACTACTCTGTCCCCACTAGTATGATCTACATCATAGTCCTGGTAGTCAAGTACTCATGCTAAGGGCTTTATCAACATGTAACATAGAGACAATCAGAGTACATGTTAATATAAAGTGCAACCAGATAGCATACTATCATGTCGAGCAAGAAAGTCCTGCCTATATATGTCCAAGCATCCACTACAATATACATCGTATATACAGTAATGGCCTCTACAGCATACATATAACTAACAACACCTACAAGCCGCAAGCGGTCAGCTAAACGTAACGGCCACCCGGGTATTGAGCGATCAGAAGAAAACCAGCGAAGCTGTAAAAACTCTCGTCGAGCCAACTGGCAACACTTACCGTACAGTCCGGTCTCTTCGTCAAATATGCTGCATATCGAGTCTAGGGATGGAATCATCGACCCCAATAACTCAATAAGTCATGCCGGTGTATGGCTCATAACAGATCAAGAAACTACTGATAACACTTATCAGTAAATCTCAGCAGCCCTGACCAGGGTCTTCCTGTTATAGCTAATCGAGTATAGCACAACATCAACCCCCAATACGGGGAGAGACGAAACCCCTCCTATCGCTCATTGCCTCCATGTGCCTCAGGATTGTACCCAAAGTCCACTTGTTTTCATGACTCAGTAGAGCCGTAGTAGGGTGGAGATCAAAGTACAGTGGGAGGACACATAAGACTCTATAACGATCTTGGGTCTACAGACTAACATGTACTAGTGTCACCTGAGAACTGCTATCCGACGATAGATATAATACTATATAGGAGTTCTCGGCGTGTCCGTTCAGTGTACCCAGTCTCCACCGAGCACCCGCATACAATCTTTGGTGTCAGCTCACCAGATGGATATGGGATCATCCATCGCCCATCATATGGCACAAGAATAGTATACGCTAGTCTACTCTGGAATATCGATGCCCCGTATCGATACACCCACAACTAGGAACAGTTAAAGGATATGCATATAAACTATACGTGTCCCACTGGTATGATCTATATCATAGTCCCAGTAGTCAAGCATATATCCTATGGGCTTTATCAACATGTACCAAATGAGTAAGATGTATAATCAAATGAACATGTCAAGATAAAGTAAACTAGATAGCATACTATCATGTCGAGCAAGAAAGTCATCTATATACATATATACATATCCAAGCATCCACTATACATATAATGGCCTCTAGAGCATACATATATCCAACAATCTCTTAGTAGCACTAAGGCCAATTATTGGCGTATCTCATACCCAACATCTCAGAAAGTCGCTCATGCTGCGGAATTGGAAGGGCCTTGGTGAGTGGATCCGCGGTGTTATTCTTTGTATCTACTCTCAAAATATCAATCTCATGGCGATCTACTATCTCTCGGATCAAATGATATCGCCTTAGGATGTGTCTGGACTTCTGATGGGACCTCGGTTCTTTGGCTAACGCCATAGCACAATTATTATCACAATACAATGGTATTGGATCAACAATGGATGGAACTACTCCTAGTTCCACGATGAACTTCCTCATCCAGATAGCTTCCTTGGCAGCATCATTTGCAGCAATATACGCAGCTTCCATCGTGGAGTCTGCAACGGTATCCTTTTTGGAACTTTTCCAACTAACCGCCCCTCCATTGAGGGTAAATACAAACCCTGAGATAGATTTGCTGTCATCCTTATCACTTTGGAAGCTGAAATTGGTAAAGGCCTCTATTTGGAGATCCCGATTAACATACACCAAGAACAGTTCTTTAGTCCTTCACAAGTACTTAAGAATGTTCTTCACTGCTATCCAATTTTTCTCCCCTGGGTTGGATTGATACCTGCTTACCACGGCTAGTGCATAAGCTATATCAAGACGAGTACATAACATCGCATACATTATAAATCCTACGGCTGAAGCGTAGGGTATAATGCTTGTTGGCTATAGTGCCCTCAAGGCAATTATCATAGTCGCGGACTTGTGATTATGATGATTGAGTTAGGACCTATACCGATAGAACAGTCTTACTTGAGATGATAGTATGCTATCTGGTTTGTCTTTATCATCATGTACATGTTGATAGAGACCATACGATTCTTGCTTGACTGCCAGCATTATGATGGCAATCATATATGTGGGAGCTGGGGTCTATAAGCACATCCTTAAATGTCCCTAGTCGTAGGAGTATCGAGACCGGGCATCGATACTCCAGTGTAAACTAGTGTATACTGATCGAGACCCCGACAAGGGGCGGTGGCCAGGTCTCACAAGCCATTGGTGTTAGTTTGTTCACCTAAGATAGTATGAAGGTGCTCATTGGGTTATGAGTACACTGGACGGACTCGCCGGGAACCTTCTAGTTGGTATTCTACCTATTGTCAGATAGCAGTTCCCAGGTGACATGTGTATAGGTTAGTCTGTTGACCTAAGATCATCATTTGTCTCGTGTGAGTTCCTACTGTGCTTTGATTACTACCCTACCACGGCTCAAAGGAGTCGTGCAAAAAGGTTTTGGTTGGGTACAGTCCCGAGCCACATAGATGCAGTGATCGGATCATCGGGGATTCGTCTCTCCCGGTAATGGGGGTTAATGTCGCGTTGTGCACGGGTGACCATCAGCAGAAATCCATGGCCATGGTGAACGAGAATTACCGATCCAGGATCGATAGTTTCTCAGGTGGTGATGGGTATCATGCCGACACTAAATGTCGTGTTGTTAGGGGTCTGACTTTATCCACCCCGTAGACTCGATATGAGATACTCTTAGATGAACAGGCTGGACTGTACGGATATTGTCACTGTCAGGCTCAGTAGGGGTTCAGGATGAGTTTGCTCGTCGGCCTCCCTTTCGTTCAATACCTGGGTAGCCTTTACGTACAGCTAGTGCCGCTGACAGGCTTGTAGTTAAACCCACTGCCAGCGTATTGACAAGTCTTTAGAGTCCCACACAGAGGGTTTTCACGGTTCAGGCGATATGGTGTACATGGCGTATGTTGGTACATACAGGTGTCCGATTAAATCTGTGCATGCTGCGCAGACTTTAATCGGACGGTTGATAATACTAGCGTCTTAGGATTAAGTCGGATTATTAAATCAGGTTTCGATTTAATAATTTACATATGTATTCGAGTATTATTGTTCACTATTCATTTTCTCTCTTGGCTATTCGTATTTTTGTACGAATACGCGTATATGTATTTCGATACATTTACCGGAAAGTATTCCGTATTATATACGGGATAGCTTCTAGAAGTTTTGCCACCTCATTATTTGATTTTCCATTTATCGAAATTCATTTGTTTAATGATGAGGTGGAGGGTGTGAGGTGGCATGAACATGACCTAGGTATGGGTTTTGGGTATGGTTGCACATTGTTTATTTGATTAATTTGTGAGATATTTTTGATGATGGGAGAGAGAGGGGGGCCGGCCACTTCATGTAAGTGGGGTTCATTTCATTTGGCTCATTACACTACACACTCTCTCACTCTCTTATGCTCACAAAAACAAAAAGACTTAGCCTATTTCCTTAGTTCTTCATGCTAAAGTTTTCCTCACTCCATTCATCTTCTATGTTTGCTTATTGAGCAAATGAGATAGAGAGAAAATTGTAGTGATACTTTCATACACCTCAACTCTCCATCGCTAGCAACTTTGGAGCGTCGGTTGTCTCGTTCGACGAGGTTGGAGCTTGCGTCGTTTCCCTCAGGTGGATCATCGGAGATGAAGGAAGACCGGCAACCAAACCACATCAAGGAACCACTAGGAGCTTGGAATGAAGACCGAAGGACACGGATCAACTCGGTACAACCTTTCTAACTCTTAGTTTAGCTCGCTAGATTAGGGTTTAAGGTTGATCCAGGATTCGGGTAACGGTGCCAGTTTAGAAATTTTTGTTCCGCATTTTGGCCGCGTTTCGATGGCCGGGGCGCTGCCGTAACCCTTCATGGTATCAGAGCCACCCTTTAAACCCTTAGCAAGCTAGTTTAGACAATGTAAAAGTATCGAAATCGAAACAGTCCCGAAACGATACACTGCAGTTTGTGTTCTCTGTCGATTTCCAAAGTGTTCAAAAAATCTTCCAAAGAATTGCAGAAGACTATTTACATGACCATAAGACCACACACCAAACACGACCCCAATCCCTCGGAATTTGGCCGAGCACAAGCTCAAAGTTTTCGAGGAGGCCGGCCAATTTAGGGCTTTTGGGCTTCGTGTTTTGTGTGTTGTTTGGTCTCTGGAAAATTGATGCAGTGGTATTGTTTGTTTGGCCTATTTTTGATATTTTGTTATCAGTTGTTCGGGGACTTTTCGGGGTGTTTCAAAGTCGATGTTTTAACACCGTTTAAATATTTACACAGTACATACATTATTATCTGCGACCGTGAATGTCATTTGATCGGTACAACTTCTCTAATTGCTATATGTCTTTTAGACGGGTATGCGAACGTAACATTCACGTTGATGTTTTGTGTTGTGCTGTGATGTTGGTTGGATCGTCGTGGTGGATAGCTATGGTGCAATGTTAGTACAGTTTTATTTCATTTGTATATTTGATATTGCGGGGCGAGCGTCCGACATGTGGACTGCCGTCACTGCCAGTTTGTATATTATTCTTTTGGAGCACGACCGGGTTGAGGTCGATTTCACCCTTGTATATTATTTTATTTTCTGTACTAGGATTACCCCGCGGTGGAGTGCACGAATATCCGGGTTCTAGAGGGCAACGGGCCCCCATCTCATGGCGTTGAGACGGAGGGGGCCTTACTCTAGAATTGGCGGGCTATTCGCCGCACTCGTAGGGGGTATAGGTTGACCCAGGAGGGGTGCTCAAGTTACCGGATTCCGTGAAGTGCTGGGTGGCCCATTCACGTTGCTGAAGGGGCTGCCTCGCTTCTGATTTTGTGGGTAACTTGTCGCGCTCGTAGGGGTCTAGGTTTTCATTGCACAAGCTATCCACACGACAGGGAACGTCGGGTCTCACTTGCGGCTCAAGTGAAACCCGGGGCTCCAGATTATCCACCATTCTGTGTTGTTTCAGTGATGTTTCTGTGATGTTGCTTTATATCATGCCTGGGACGATTGCTATATATATTTATATATATACTAGTAGATGTTTTATATGTTTTGCACCCGTGCTAGTCCAGTCCCCGCTCTATTGTCAGTTAAGTAACCTAACGGGTGATGACGGGACCCAGTGGCGAATGCGGATGGCATATACATATATTTTATTTTCGTTTTTTTCTGGTGTGATTAATTGATGGGACTGTATTGATTCTTATCAAGGCAAGGATAAAACAAACCTATATATGATGTCGTTGGAACCAAGTTTTTAAAAACTGACATTACAGACGTTCTCTTTTGCTTTGCACAGTGTTATTCAGTTTGGAATATCCTGCACCTCATTCGACGAGGCAAGGGCCGAGATCCCTTCATTAGGAGTGACCCCTTGAGTAAAAGTTTGCGTCAATGTAATAACTTCACCATAGTCGATTACTTTTATTTTGCATCGTGGTATTCAGTTTGGGATATCCTGCACCCCATTCGACGGGGAAAGAGCCGAGATCCCTTCACCGGGAGTGACCTCTTTAGCAAAGGTTTTCGCAACTATATATTTATAAAACCACTTGGATTCCTTCAACGATATCAAGTTCATTACGTTAAAGGTTTTTCGCCAAAAACCAGTCGTATCCCTCCGTCATTTCGGATAACTAGCGCATAGTATTCGTGCGGTGTTTGTTGGCCAAAGTCAAGGCACCGTGTGCGGTAGCTGGGTGTTGCTTGTCCGTTGCATGGATATGCATTGGTTTAGGACAGTCGTACCACTTTGTTGGCCAAAGTCAAGGGTGTGTGCGGGTGGGTCTAAATCAATCAGGACAATGACGGGTAGAACTTGACATGCGGGTTATGATTTGTTGGCCAAAGTCAAGGTCATAAACCGCTTGGGGTAAAAATCATATCGGGAGTTTCAAACATACAGGTGTAGGGTTTGCTTAACACCTCGTATAGGGTTTGGAAGCATCACACATGCCACAACTTTAATTTTATGAGGTGCTAAGTAAACTTAACTAGGAATCGAACTAGAATTATAGAGTAACAATTAATAGTATCACACATAAAGATTATCTATCACTAAGTGGAGAGACTATAAATTTTGTAGGCCTCCTAGGGCGACTCCTTGGATCTCCTTTGCTTTGGAACGGCTCGCTTGAACGCTTCCAAGTCCACGACAATCCACCCGAAGTCATTTGCTCAAAGCTTGTTGCTTCACTTGATCTATGAAATCCTTGAAGCAAACACCCTACACATGAGAGCTAGAGATGTGTAGGATGATGAAGTGGTGTATGTTCTCACTTAAAACCCTTTCTTTCTTCTAACCTCACTCTTTTTTTGAACTCAAGAAAGAGCTAGAGAGAGGAAGATGAAGATGGCTTATCTCTTTTTCTTTTGGATGAATAATAATGCATATTGATAATGTGAGAGAGAGATAAGTATCATAATACAAACCATGGTTAATAATAATATCTAGATCTTTTGTGATGAGTTAAAGAGCAAAGGAAATTAACCAAGGTTGAGACAAAGGTCAACCTAGAGAAGTGTGTAGAAACAATGACTCATTTATGAAGAAATGAATCATTAATTTAATTTCCATTATCTTTAACTTAAAACAAAATATCCATATATATAATTATGAACCATGTGAGTCTTATATTGCCATCTAAGTTGTATCATCAACCATGATACAAATGCATGTATGTATGTGTGTATGCACATCAACATATACATATACATGCATGCATCCATCAAAATAAAAGGGTTTAAATCAATGAGATAAAAGTCAATATTAAATCAACACTTGATTTAATAAACCGATCATATCTCATACGACCCGGCTAATATAAAATGCCCGATTAAAATACAGTATCACATACACGTATATAATCAAGCTCCAGCACATATCTCATACGCACACCACATCGTTTCTCCTGAGCCAGGAAACCTCTATTTGGGACTCTAAGACTCGTCAATACGCCAGCAGTAGGTGATGATCATATCAAACACCTACAAGCCGCAAACGGTCAGCTAAACATAATGGCCACCTGGGTATTGAGGGATCAGAAGAAGAACAAGCGAACCTGTCACAATTCCCGTCAATCTAACTGGTAACACTTACCGTACAGTCCGGTCTCTTCGTCAGATATGCTGCATATTGAGTCTCGGGATGGAATAGTCGACCCTAATAACTCAATAAGTCATGCCGGTATATGGTGTACAACAGATCGAGAAACTACTGATAACACTTATCAGTAATATCTCAGGAGCCCTAGCCAGGGACTTCCTGTTATAGCCAACCGTGCACAGCACAACATCAACCCTCAATACCGGGAGAGACGAAACCCCTCCTATCGCTCATTGCCTCCATATGCCTCAGGACTGCACCCAAAATCCACCTGTTTGTACGACTCGGTAGAGCCGTAGTAGGGTGGAGATCAAAGTACAGTGGGAGGACACACAAGACTCTATGGCGATCTCGGGTCTACAGACTAACCTGTACCAGTGTCACCTGAGAACTGCTATCCGACGTATGATATAATACCACATAGGAGTTCTCGGTGAGTCCGTTCAGTGTACCCAGTCTCACTGAGCACCCGTATACAATCTTTGGTGTCACCACACCTGACGGATATGAGATCATCCATCGCCCATCATATAGAACAAGAATGGTATACGCTAGTCTACACTTGAATATCGATGCCCTGTCTCGATATACCTACGACTAGGAACATTTCAAGGATATACTTATAAACTACATGTGTCCCACTAGTATGATCCACATCATAATCCCAGTAGTCAAGCCAATATCCTTAGGGCTTTATCAACATGTACCAAATGAGTAAAAACATGATCAAGTGAACATATGATAAAGAGAAACCAAATAGCATACTATCATGTCGAGCAAGATTGTCCTCTGAATACATATATATATACACATCGGTACATACACTATCACATAATAGCCTCTAGGGCATACATATATCCAACAATCTCCCACTTGCACTAAGGCCAGTTATTGGCGTATCTCATACCCAACATCTCAAAAAGTCGCTCATGCTGCGGCTGAGGGAGGGCCTTGGTGAATGGATCTGCAGCATTGTTCTTTGTATCTATTCTCTTAATCTCGATCTCATGGCGATCTACTATCTCCCGGATCACATGATATCGCCTCATGATGTGTCAAGACTTCTGATGGGACCTGGGCTCTTAAGCCAATGCCATAGCCCTATTATTATCACAATACAAAGGTATTGGATCAATAATGGTTGGAACTACTCCTAGCTCCGAGATGAACTTCCTCATCCAGACGGCTTCCTTAGCAGCAGCATTTGCAGCAATGCACTCAGCTTCTATCGTTGAGTCTGCAACGGGATCCTGTTTAGAACTCTTCCAACTCACCGTCCCTTCATTGAGGGTAAATGCAAACCCTGAGATAGACTTGCTGTCATCCTTGTCATTCTGGAAGCTCGAATCGGTAAAGGCCTCCAACTGGAGATCCCCGTTACCATACACCAAGAACAATTCTTTAGTCCTTCGCAAGTACTTAAGAATGTTCTTCACAGCAGTCCAGTGATTCTTCCCTGGGTTTGACTGATACCTGCTTACTATACTAAGTGCATAAGCTATATCTGGGCGTGTACACAACATCGCATATATTATCGATCCTACTGCCGAAGCATAGGGAATAATGCTCATGCGAGCTCTCTCTATATCAGACTTTGGGCAATCGTCCTTGGAGAGAGTAACTCCGTGGCAAGCGGGTAAGGCACCCCGCTTGGAGTCTTCCATACTAAACCTTTTTAGGATGGTGTTAATGCACTTGTTTTGGGACAATCCCAATAACCGTTTGGATCTATCCCTATAGATCCGTATGCCCAATATGTATGTGGCATCACCCAGGTCCTTCATGGAGAACCTTTGTGATAAAAATGATTTGACCGACTGTAGCATAGGAATATCATTTCCTATCAGAAGTATGTCATCCACGTACAATACTAGGAATGTGACATTTCTCCCTACAGTCTTCTTATAAACACATGGTTCATCTGGATTTTTGATGAAATCAAACTCTTTGATAACATCATCAAAACAGATATTCCAACTCCGTGAAGCCTGCTTTAATCCATAAATGGATTTAAGCAACTTACATGCTTTTTCGCTGCTCCCACTGTCAATGAAGACCTCTGGCTGATCCATATAAACGCATTCATCTAAATCACCATTTAGAAATGCAGTTTTAACGTCCATCTGCCAGATTTCATAGTCGTAGTGAGCAGCAATAGCAAGTAGGATCCGAATGGATTTAAGCATGGCTACCGGAGAAAAAGTCTCGTCATAGTCCAGACCTGGTCTTTGACGAAAACCTTTCGCTACCAACCTTGCCTTATAGGTCTCTACCTGTCCATCTATACCGATCTTTCTTTTAAAGATCCATTTGCAACCCACAGGTTTTATCCCGGAAGGTACATCTTCCAAAGTCCATACTTTGTTGGTGTACATGGATTCCATTTCGGATCTCATGGCATCCAGCCATTTCACAGAGTCACCACTCGTGATAGCTTGATGAAAACTGGCAGGATCATCATCATCCATGATGCAATCTTCTATGTCACCATCAATGAGAAAACCGTAGTATCTCTCCGGTGGGCGAGAACTCCTACCAGATCTATGGAGTGGCTGAGGTTCATTAGATTCTGTTACTACATCAAGTTCAGCCAAGTCGTCATTTGTAACTTGTGTTTCTAGAAGCTCTTCTAGATCTACCACATTGCCATCAGCATCATTTGGAAAAATCTCATTTTCTAAAAATGTGGCATATTGAGAAACAAACACCTTTTGTTCCTCCTTGTGGTAGAAAAGATACCCTAACGAATGTTTTGGATATCCTACTAATATACATTTGACTGATCGTGTCTCGAGTTTGTCTGGATTTTGCTTTTTGACAAAAGCCGGACAACCCCAAGTCTTAACTCTTTTAAGAGATGGTTTCTTCCTATGCCATATCTCATATGGAGTGGTAGACACGGTCTTGGTTGGAACTTTGTTTAAAAGAAAAGCTGTTGTTTCTAATGCATGCCCCCAAAACGAGAGATGTAACTCAGAATCACTCATCATGGATCATACCATATATAATAGGGTACGATTCCGCCGCTTTGACACACCGTTGTGCTGTGGTGTGTAAGGTGGAGTGAGCTGAGAGAGAATCCCATTCTCTTTTAGGAAGTCCAAGAACTCAGTACTTAAGTACTCTCCACCTCGATCTGATCGAAGTATTTTGATACACTTTCCTGTTTGGTTTTCTACTTCAAGTTTATACTCCTTGAATATCTCGAAAGCTTCAGACTTATGCTTTATCAAATACACATGACCGAATCTTGAGAAATCATCAGTAAAAGTTATGAAGTAAGAAAAACCGCATCTTGCATGTGTAGACATTAGCCCACATACATCACTATGTATCAGGCCTAGGAGCTCAGTAGCTCATTCTCCGTGTCCAGTAAACGGAGTTTTGGTCATTTTACCTTTGATACAAGACTGGCAAGTTGCAGAAGATTTATACTCAAAAGAATTTAAATATCCATCTTTATGAAGCTTGTTTAGTCTTGTTTCATTAATATGACCAAGTCTACAATGCCAAAGAAAAGCTTCATTAATATCTGAAAATTTTCTTTTCTTTGTGCGTAACGTTGAAAACTGTGTGTTGATTAAGGACGTATATCCCATTATTTAGTGTACCACATCCAATCAACTCTTGATTAAGTCTAATGTTCATAACATTGTATTGCACAGCAAAATGATACCCTTCATTGTCTAACAAGGAAACAGATATAATATTACAAAGCATACTTGGCACAAAATAACATGGGTTCAAAACCAATATACAACCCGATGGCAACCCTAGGTGATACTCTCCCACTGAAACTGCATTTATATTGGAACCATTTCCAACTTGGAGAGTATGATCACCTGTCTTCAGAACTCTGCTATTTCTCAACGCCTGCACAGAATTGCAAATATGAGAACCCGAACAGGTATCCAATACCCAGGAAGCGGAGTTAATAGAAAAACAGTTTTCAATTACGAACACACCTGAAGCTGAAGCATCACCATGCTTCTTCTTGATTTCTAGGTACTCAATGCAGTTCCGCTTCCAGTGTCCCGTCTTTTTGCAATGGAAACATTCTCCTTTCCCCGATTCCCCAACCTTGGACTTGACTTTCCCCTTTGTTGGATATAATAACCTCAAAGTCAATTATTGGATCGCAGGTACGTGATTGTGATGATTGAGGAAGGGCCTATACCGATAAAACAGTCTCAGTCGAGATGATGGTGTGCTATCTGGTTTGTATTTATCACTGTTACACTTTGATAGAGCCCTTAGGATCTTGCTTGACTACCAACGGTATGATGGCGATCATATACGTGAGAGTTGGGTGGTCTATAAGCACATCCTTAAAGTGTCCCTAGTCGTGGGAGTTTCGAGACAGGGCATCGATACTCCGAAGTAGACTATTGTATACAGTCGAGACCCTGACGAGGGGCGGTGGCCGGTCTCACAAGCCATTGGTGTTAGTTGGTTCACCTAAGATGTATACAGGTGCTCATTGGGTTATGAGTACACCGGAAAGGACTCGCCGGGAACCTGCTGGTTGGTATTATACCTAGTGTCAGATAGCAGTTCTCTGGTGACATGTGTACAGGTTAGTTCATCGACCTGAGGTCATCATTTGTCTCGTGTGAGTTCCCACTGTGCTTTGATTTCTACCCTACCACGGCTCAAAGGAGTCGTGCAAACAGGTATTTTTTGGGTACAGTCCCGAGCCACATAGAGGCAGTGAGCAGATCGTCAGGGATTCGTCTCTCCCGGTATTGGGGGTGAGATCGCGCTGTGTTTAGGAGAGCCATTAAACGAAATCCCTGGCCAGGGTAATCGAGATTTACTGGCAGGTATACCAGTAGTGTCTCAGGGTGTTCTGGGCTACTCTCTAACACGACTTATACAGCTATTGGGTGTCTGACGTTTACCACCCCCTAGGCCCTATATGCGATACTCATAGACGAACAGACCGGACTGTACGGATATTGTCACTGTCAGGCTCAGTGGGGTTTATGGATGAGTTTGCTCGTCAGCTTCTTTTCTAATCAATACATAGGCAACCGTTACGTACAGCTAGTACCTCTGACGTGCTAGTGGTTATACCCAGTGCCAGTGTATTGATGAGTCATTAGAGTCCCCCACAGAGAGTTTCCCAAGTTCGGGCGAAACGTTGTAGAGGCCGTATGGTTTTATGGCAGGGTTCGGAAAATGCACGTGCGTTTACGCATGTGTCATTTTTCGGGCAGATAATACTGGTGTGTTTTGGTTTAAGCCAGATCCGAGTATTATACTGTGTAGATATAATATCTTTGTCTCAGTTGCATTTGTATTCGGTCGTAATACAAATGCGGGGATGTTTATACTGTTACTGGGTTATCCTGAAATTCGTTTCAGGATCGCTTTTGGAAGTTGCCAGTTTCCAGTTTTCTATCACCCGTATTAAACATTCGGTTAAATACGGATTTATCTTTTCTTGAGGTGAGTCATGAGTGTGGAACATTCTAGAAGGTGACTAGGATTAGTGACTCATCATGGCATTAAATGTTTTGGTGACTAGGTTAAGGTGACTCATTCTTGCATTAATTGTATTAGTGAAGTGTATTAGTGAGTCACCTTTACCTTTAATGCATTTTGTTTTTGCTTTGATATTTCTTCATGATAAGTATTGCTTATGGTCACCTCCTTTTTCCCTACACTCACCCCCCTTGCTTCATATAGTGGCCGGCCATTCATTCTTGCGGATGATGGTTGCTTGGAAAAGATTAGGGTTATGGATACATGGAAATTAGTATACTCAATTCTCATTTACCCGATTCCAAAAAGGCAACTTCATTAACCGTTCATCTATAGCTTTGGATGTAACGAGACAAAGTGTTCTACTCATTCTTTACATCTATCTTGGTCATCTCTTTTAGCAAACTTGATGATCGAGTTGCTTCCGTTCAGAGGCGGGAGCCCGTTTAAAGATCCGTTGACATGGTGCCACCTGGACGAGAAGACCGGAGATCGAGCGAGATCGGAGCAGCCGCAACATAGCATGGGATGATGGTTAAAGACGAAGGACTCGGATCTTTCGGTATAACATTTCTACCCACTTTACAGTATGTTAGTTTAGCGTTAATAGCAGATCTGGGATATAATATATGATAGCGCAAGTTGTAAAAGTTTTTGTTCCGCATTTGGCGTCTGAAAGACGACCGGGGCGCTACCGTAGACTTACACTGGTATCAGAGCCTCACCATTAAGCTTTACTAACTTGTGCTAACACGTTTAAAATATCGATCGAACGGATTTTCGCAAAACTACAATTTTCTGTTCAAAGTTTCTGTCGATTTTTAATCAGGCCTTAAAATTATTTTGAGCATCCCAGAAAATTGTGCAGGCAATTATAAGCAAACTGGTGAAATTTGGTCATGTGATCCCACAGAATGGCCGCAGATCCGCGGTCCAAACCAGGGTTTGGCCGCTGATCCGCCGCGCTTTTGTGGGAACAGTGCGCCAAATTTTTCCAGTGAGTTTGCCATGGGAAATTTTGGTTTTTGGTATTCTTTTTGGCCCAAATTTTGTTACTTTACTGCAGATGTTATTGGGGCCCACTTTGGGAAGTTTCGTCGATCGAAATTTTAAACTTGTTAGTATGCAGTATTTACATTATATCTCCGACCGTGAATGTCATTCGATCGGTAAACCGCGTCTGATTGCTATAGTTCTTTTAGACTGGTTTGCGAACGTGACATTCGCGTTGATGTTCTGTGTTGTGTTGTGATGTTGTGGATTAGTCATGATGGATAGCAGTGTGCAATGGTAGTGCACTTTGGATTTATTTGTACATTTGATATTGCGGGGCGAACATCCGACATGTGGACTGCCGTCACTGCCTGTTTGTATATTATTCTTTTGGGGCACGACCGGGCTGAGATCGATGTACCCGTTGTATATTTTTTCTTTTCTGTACTAGGATTACCCCGCGGTGGGGTGCACGGATAGCCGGGTTCTAGAGGGCAACGGGCCTGCATCTCATGGCGTTGAGACGAAGGGGGCTTCACTCTAGAATTGGCTGGCTATTCGTCGCACTCGTAGGGGGTACAGGTTGACCCAAGGAGGGGTTATCAAGTTACCGGATTCCGTGAAGTGCTGGGTGGTCCATTCATATTGCTGTAGGGGGCTGCCTCGCTTCATGTTTTGGCAGGTAAGTTGCCGCACCCGTAGGGGTCTAGGTTTCATTGCACAGGCTATCCACAGGACCAGGGCAACGTCGGGTTTCAGTAGCGGCTCTGTGAAACCCGGGGATCCCAGATTATCTGTATTGTTCTGTAATGCTTATTTCTTTTCTGTAATGTTGCATATTATCACGCCTGGAGCGATTATTGTATATTAGTATATATACTATTAGATGTTGTATATGTTTTACACTCGCGCTAGTCCAGTCCCCGCTCTTTCGTTAGTTAAGTAACCTAACGGGTGATGACGGGACCCAGTGGCGAATGCGGATGGCATATACGTACATTATATTTTCGTTCTTTTCTGGTGTGTTCAATTGATGGGACTGCATTGATTCTTATCAATGCAAGGATAAAACAAACCTATATTTGATGTTGTTGGAACAAATTTTAAAAAGAGTTATTACAAAGACGTTTCCTTTTGTTATGCATAGCGGTATTCAGTTAGAATATCCTGCACCTCATTCGACGAGGCAAGGGCCGAGATCCCTTCACCGGGAGTGACCCCTTGGGCAGAAGTTTGCGTCAGGATAATAACTTCACTATAGTCGATTACAAGTTGCTTTGCATCGTGGTATTCAGTTTGGAATATCCTGCACCTTATTCGACGAGGAAAGAGCCGAGATCCCTTCACCGGGAGTGACCTCTTTAGCAAAGGTTTTCGCCACTATATTTTTATAAAAAGCTATCAGGTTCCTTCAACGAGATCAAGTTCATTACGTTAAAGGTTTTTCGCCAAAAACCAGCCATAGCCCTCCGTCATTTCTTATGGAAGGTCAGTAGTATTCAAGCTATGTTTGTTGGCCTACGTCAAGGCATAGTGTTTGGTAGCTGCTGGGGTATTCATTTGTTGCATAGATAGATGCATTAGTTTAGGACAGACGTACAGCCTTGTTGGCTTACGTCAAGGGCATGTACGATGACCTAAATTAATCAGGAAAACGACGGGTAGAACTTGACATGTGGCTTATGATTTGTTGGCCTACGTCATGGTCATAAGAGCATGGGATAAAAATTACATCGGGAGTTTCAAACATACAGGAAATTTGCAAAACTTGAGCATACCTTCTGGAGTGTGATAACGTGAGTGGATACCGTCACGTTATCATGCGATGAGAGTTGGATCCCGATTCCCACTGATGAGTTGGTTTACTCCTCGGGTGATTCCGACTAATTCTTCTTTCAGGTTTGGAGGAGAATTTGAGACTACATTGGAGGTTTCCTGATTAGATAAAATGATAACCATTCTGATCTAGGTTAGAGCGCACGCAGAGTGTTTCTTTTCTCTCTCTCTTTGGCATCGACCTTTGACCGACCCTAGACTATAACTCAGTGACCAAGTTGACCGAACCTTCTTAGAATACTGGCTTTTGGATTGTCTAAAGTTGCATAAGTCATTGCCGCTCCTTCTTTTACCCTTTGTATTTCTCAGAACACCCCGTATTACTACGGACATCCACTTCCATTGGATAGATCCATCGTATGGTTATATACGAACTCGAAGGGACTTCTTTGAGGATGGATCCAGGTTCAGGAGAAATAGAATTGGTTTATTCAGTTGTCTTATATTATCACCTTCTCTCAGGTTGCGAGGGCTCCTTGGTTTAGGAGAGTACACCTATTATGCTTATTGGATAATCTTATTCCAAACCATAGGCAGGTGCCGAAAGGTAGGGAATGAAGAAAACCAATTAGTCTAAGTGGGGTGTGCAGAAGGTAATATGTAAAGACAAGATAAAGGGATTAGAAAGAGGACAAAGTAAATTGCGACTGTTATCTTTCACGACCAAACCGCGTACTTCATCGCCACTCCTATTTCCCCTTTAATAGAATAAGGTAATATTCAGTTGTCTTTTATCATCACCTTCTCTCAAGTTGCGAGTACTCCTAGGTTTAGGAGGGTACACCTATTATGCTTACTGGACATTCTTCTTCAAAACCATAGGCTGGTGTCGAACGGTAGGGAAGGAAGAAAACCATTTTAGCCTAACGATGTTGTACAGAAGGTAACGACTAAAGACAAATAAATGGAATTGGAGAGATGGCAGGGAAATATACGGTTACAGTGATGAATCTGAATAATGGAAAATGCATTACTATGAATACCCGGATACCCTTTCGAAACATATTCATGTTTCATTTTCACTGTGTATTTTTAATAAGAAACTGATTTCCAAATTAGACACTTACTCCAGGTTATGTATTTACCAGGTAAGATTCTCACATCTGTATGGTTTTTACAGATGATGAGTGAGAGTAAGTTATTAGGAATTAGGAGATCATCCTCATTATATCGGAATTCGTTGTAATTGGTGATATTTGAGGAAATCGCCTGGGTACAGTTTTCAACCTACGACGCACAAGGTTTTGAGTTATTCAACTCAGTGGACTTATACAGAGTATTGTATGCTGTCCAGTGTCCGTCAGGACAAAAGGGGATGGTCCTCGTACTATGTTCTGTTTACTTATGACTTCTCTAGTTTTTAGACAAGTATTTCGTAGAAATACAAGGTCTAACTTTTGAGAAGTTGTGGGTATAAAAATAAAGTAGAGAACCAGGTGTCGCAAGTATCGGGATTCTTCAAAGAGATCAAAGATGTAGATTCTTGTGATTAGTATGATGGTAGTGGTTTTGAGAAAGTTGTTTCTCTTTCAGGTTACTCATCATTGGATGGATTCCTAAGTTGAGTAATGCTGATTAGCCTCTTTCCATTTAGTTGATATGCACTAGAGACAGCTGCATGATTTGAATCTGGTTCCAATTAAATAAGTGCCAAAGTTTCTATATTGGATATAGAATGGTTCATATCTTAACGATGTTAAGGTACGGTAAGTTGTCCAGCTTATGCTTGAAACCAGATTCTGGATAACTCAAGGCACGTTTCTGTAATGGCAGTTTGTGGGTTGACCCTGGTTTTGACGAGGGTTGACATTCTACCATCTGGAAGATCAATGGTGATATTGCTCTTGACTCGCCACAGTTTTAGTAAAATGGATTTTTTCAGAAAACAGTAGTGGGAGTATGGTAGAACTGGAAGTGATTCCAGAACCGCAAACGATTACGGAAAATTTAATAGGACCTATAAATTCAATCAGGTTTGACATTCCAATAGCCACTCCGCAGATATGGTGGATAACCTTAGACACCCGAGATGTACTCCGGTAGCCTCAAGGACGGTGACAGGGAGGTTCTTGTTTACCCAGACTTGACATTACTGTTGTTCCAAACTATGAGACCCGGCAGGAGAATAAGTATAGTGTCATTCTAAACTAGCTTTAGAAGTGCACGTATATATTATTCTGCCAGAGGATTGTCATAGTCAGTAGGAGCAGCGGAAGTATAGTGGGAAAGTAGCTTATATCTATTTATAGGCTTGAGTAGATATAGCGGAGATAGATCATCTAATTTTGATGTGACAGTCATGGGTTTGACTTCATCATAATAGGGGATGGATCTGTTAAGAAGGTAGTAGGGTGTGATGTCCTGGTATTTGGATGACATACACAGAGTAGGAAGTAAAATTCCTATACTACGATCGGTTGTACTTTGGTCGTCACACAGTTGTTTCTCCACAAAGGATATAGATATAATATCAGACATTCTGGTTACTAGATCTATGGTTTTAGATCTAGATTTGGGTAGTTTCCCAATGTGAGTAATTTGACAGTATTCTAATAGTATTTTAGAATAGATGACTCCTGGCATGGTGGTGTACCTGCAGATGAAGGAGTCACCCTCTTTAAAGGTGTCTTACAGACTAAAGGGGAGAGGGATGTGCATGATTGGCAGATCACTTGCTTAGGCAATTGAGTCAATCGTGAGATGTCAAGTACCACACCAGATGTTGTTTTTGCACTAGATGCGATAAGTTTATATTAATCCAATCCTGAAGAAACATAAGGAAGAAGTTTTAGAACATAAGTGCATGTTCTACGGATTTGATGATGGCGGCCTACTTCGGGAGACGGTTATCATTCCAGGCTTCAAAGATGACCTGGATGACAGAGTGATTGTCAGAGTTATAGTTTTTCCTCTAACGAGGGACAGTATTATGGACAGGTGGTCCAAGAGGATACTGTGGGAGGCATGGTGCTGGATACTGATTAGGTTCAGTGATCACTACAGTCTAAGAAGTTTGGATTTGGAGTTCATTTATGAACTAGGTCCCACCAGATATCCAGAAATATTCTAAGACAGGTATTACTCGATTCGGGAGATGGCTTCCTCCGCGAACATGAGTTTAAGAGAGACATAGAAAGAAACATCAGGGCGGATCCACTCACTGAGGCTATTTCTCGAACACAAAAGTTTTGCAAACGAGTTTTATGAAACTGATTAGTAGAGGAGTTGGATGTTCGGTATCACACGAGCTGTGAGTACGCGACATCGCAATAATTAGCCTTAAGTGCAAGTGGGAGATTGTTGGATATAGTGCCCTCAAAGTCAATTATTGGATCGCAGGTACGTGATTGTGATGATTGAGGAAGGGCCTATACCGATAAAACAGTCTCACTCGAGATGATAGTGTGCTATCTGGTTTGTCTTTATCACTGTTACACTTTGATAGAGCCCTTAGGATCTTGCTTGACTACCAACAGTATGATGGCGATCATATACGTGAGAGTTGGGTGGTCTATAAGCACATCC
Organism: Agapanthus africanus; assembly: GCA_030015575.1. Lineage (NCBI taxonomy): Eukaryota > Viridiplantae > Streptophyta > Magnoliopsida > Asparagales > Amaryllidaceae > Agapanthus > Agapanthus africanus. The sequence continues at coordinate 726,364,122 of JASDDO010000019.1, read as the reverse complement.
TTAAAGTGTCCCTAGTCGTAGGAGTTTCGAGACAGGGCATCGATACTCCAAAGTAGACTATTGTATACAGTCGAGACCCCGACGAGGGGCGGTGGCCGGTCTCACAAGCCATTGGTGTTAGTTAGTTCACTTAAGATGTATACAGGTGCTCATTGGGTTATGTGTACACCGGACAGGACTCGCCGGGAACCTGCTGGTTGGTATTATACCTAGCGTCAGATAGAAGTTTCCTGGTGACATGTGTACAGGTTAGTTCATCGATCTGAGGTCGTCATTTGTCTCGTGTGAGTTCCCACTGTGCTTTGATTTCTACCCTACCACGGCTCAAAGGAGTCGTGCAAACAGGTATTTTTTGGGTACAGTCCCGAGCGACATGGAGGCAGTGAGCAGATCGTCGGGGATTCGTCTCTCCCGGTATTGGGGGTGAGATCGCGCTGTATTTAGGAGAGCCATTACACGAAATCCCTGGCCAGGGTAATCCAGATTTACTGGTAGGTATACCAGTAGTATCTCAGGGTGTTCTGGGCTACTCTCTGACACGACTTATACAACTATTGGGGGTCTGACGTTTACCACCCCCTAGGCTCTATATGCGATACTCCTAGACGAACGGACCGGACTGTACGGATATTGTCACTTTCAGGCTCAGTAGGGTTTCTGGATGAGTTCGCTCATCAGCTTCCCTTCCAATCAATACATAGGCAACCGTTACGTACAGCTAGTACCTCTGACGTGCTAGTGGTTATACCCAGTGCCAGTGTATTGATGAGTCATTAGAGTCCCCTACATACAGTTTCCCAAGTTCGGGCGAAACGTTGTAGAGGCCGTATGGTTTTATGGCAGGGTTCGGAAAATGCACGTGCGTTTACGCACGTGTCATTTTTCGGGCAAATAATACTGGTGGGCTTTGGTTTAAGCCGGATCCGAGTATTATACTGTGTAGATATAATATCTTTGTCTCAGTTGCATTTGTATTCGGTCGTAATACAAATGCGGGTATGTTTATACTGTTACGGGGTTATCCAGAAATTCGTTTCAGGATCGCTTTTGGAAGTTGCCAGTTTTCAATTTTCTATCACTCGTATTAAACATTCGGTTAAATACGGATTTATCTTTTCTTGAGGTGAGTCATGAGTGGAACATTCTAGAAGGTGGCTAGGATTAGTGACTCATCATGGCATTAAATGTTTTGGTGACTAGGTTAAGGTGACTCATTCTTGCATTAATTGTATTAGTGAGGTGTATTTGTGAGTCACCTTTACCTTTAATGCATTTTGTTTTTGCTTTGATATTTCTTCATGATAAGTATTGCTTATGGTCACCTCCTCGTTTCCTACACTGACCCCCCTTGCTACATATAGTGGCCGGCCATTCATTCTTGGGGATGATGGTTGCTTGGAAAAGATTAGGGTTATGGATACATGGAAATTAGTATACTCAATTCTCATTTACCCGATTCCAAAAATGCAACTTCATTAACCGTTCATCCATATCTTTGGATGTAACGAGACAAAGTGTTCTACTCATTCTCTACATCAATCTTTGTCATCTCTTTTAGCAAACTTGATGATCGAGTTGCCTTGGTTCAGAGGCGGGAGCTCGTTTAAAGATACGTTGACGTGGTGCCACCTGGACGAGAAGACCGGAGATCGAGCGAGATCGGAGCAGCCGCAACATGGCGTGGGATGATGGTTAAAGACCTAAGGACTCGGATCATTCGGTATAACATTTCTACCCACTTTACAGTATGTTAGTTTAGCGTTAATGGCAGATATGGGATATAGTATACGATAGCGCAAGTTGTAAAAGTTTTTGTTCCGCATTTGGCGTCTGAAAGACGGTCGGGGCGCTACCGTAGACTTACACCCTTAACCTTTTTGACTCCAACCTTAGATTTGGTGGGTTTCTTCTTCATCTTTCCCTTGGCCTTAACCTTCGGGCGAGAGGAGGATGATGGCCCAACATACGAAACGGGAGTCTTTACTGATTTCAGCGTGCTCTCTGCACTCCTTAACACATTAAGGAGTTCAGGTAGTTCCTTCTCCATGTTGTGCATGTTGAAGTTAACTATGAACTGAGCAAAGGTGGAAGGGAGAGACTATAGAATAATATCCGTATATTGTTCATTGTTCATTGTCCACCCAAGTTCCTCAAGCTCTTCTATGAGAGCTATCATCTTCAGAACATGGTCTCCTACTGCTGTGCCAGGGGCCATTCACATCTGAAACAGCTTTCTGGATGCTTCGTATCGTAATACGCGAGATTGCTCTCCATACAACTCCGTTGTATGGAGGAATATGGATTGTACGTCCATATTCTTGTGCTGCTTCTGATGTGTGTTATCTATCGATGCAAGCGCGAGGCATTTAGCCGTGGCACAGTCAGCGTCCCATGTCTTGTGGATTTCCTTATCCGCAACTGAAGGTTTAGGACCTAGTGTGGGCGTAGTTGAAGCCGTGAGGACATATGATACCTTATCATAAGTTAAGGCAATGCTTAGATTCCTCAGCCAGTCTTTATAGTTGGTCCCATTCGGCTTGTTTTTATCTAATAGAAGCTTAAGTCCCGTCATAGGTATCTACCATTAAGAGAGAGAAAAGAATACACTTAGCGAAAGCTCTTGCAAAGATCAGATTGGTTATTATCTTGTCTAATCGATGTCTCCCACTGTTTTTTATCAAATTTTCTTTAAAACCATTTAAAAAGAAAACTGGCCGGGATTAATTACATTCTACAACTTCACTAACCGTTCAGCCAGGCCAGTGCCGATACTTGAGGAAGGTTCCCCATGCTTTCGCACGGACCTAATTAAAATAAACCTCTGTAAGTCCACGGTAGCGCCCCGGCCGTCTAACAGACGCCAAATGCGGAACAAAAACTTTTACAACTGGCGCTATCGCGTACTATAACCCGGATCTGCCATTAAAGCTAAACTAACAAACTACAAAGTGGGTAGAAGAGTTATACCGAACGATCCAAGTCCTTCGGTCTTCAACCATCATCCCACGCTTTGTTGCGGTTGCTCCGATCTCCTGAATCTCCAGTCTCGTCGTTCAGGTGGTACCGCGTCGACGGATCTTTAAAAGGGCTCCCACCTCTGAACCGAGATAACTCGATCATCAAGTTTGCCAAAAGAGATGACCAAGATTGATGTAGAGAATGAGTAGAACACTTTGTCTCGTTACGTCCAAAGATATGGACGAACGGTTAATGAAGTTGCCTTTTTGGATCGGGTGGAAATGTGAAATGAGTATCTATCAAATTTCCAAACACTAAAACTACCACCTTTTTTCTCTCAAGCAACCATTGTCCCTTCACCAAGAGGGGCCGACCACTTATAGGGAAGCAGCAGGGTGAGTGTAGGAGAGGGGGGATGACCACAATAATGAAGCTTATCATAACATACTTAAAGAAACATGACTCACTAATGACACCTAGTATGAACACATTAAAAGCAAAGGATGAATCATAAACCTAGTCACCTTTGCAATAAATAAATCATTAAATGCACTAATGAGTCACTTAACACCTCACCATCCTAGTCACCATCTAGAAACTTCTATTACCTTCCACACTCATCAAGAAAAGATAAATCCGTATTAAACCGAATGTTTAATACCGCTGATAGAAAACTGGAAACTGGCAACTTCCAAAAGTGATCCTGAAACGAATTTCAGGATAACCCCGTATCAGTATAAACATACCCGCATTTGTATTACGACCGAATACAACAACTGAGACAAAGATATTATATGTACACAGCATAATACTTGGATCCGGCTTAAACCAAAGCCGACCAGTATTATCTGCCCGAAAAATGACACGTGCGTAAACGCACGTGCATTTTCCAAACCCTGCCATAAAACCATACGGTGTAACACTTTGAAATTTCATTAGAATGTTTTTCGTGTTAATTAGCAAGTGTGCGTGTTTTTCATAAAAACGGATATCTTATTTTTCCTTCTTGGCTAGTGATAATTTGTGTTGTGAAGTGTTTATATATATATTTATATATATATAATTCTAGGGTTATTAGTTATTTTAGTCGGGTTTACCCTAATTGGAAAATTTTCCTTTGTAGTGTACACTTGCACACTTAGCCAATTTTATGACTTAGGTCTTTTTGTGTATCATGTTAACCATTCTTTGTTGCATGGTTTAATTATCCACACCCTTTTTCCAAGTCAAAAACCCTTTTTAAAATTCAAAATTTCAATTAAAATATGAAGTATGGCGTGAGTGGATTCCATCACGTTGTCATGCGATGATAGTTGGATCCCGATTTCCACTGATGAGTTGGTTTACTCCTCGGATGATCCCCACTAATTCTTCTTTCAAGTTTGGAGGAGAATTTGACGGTACAGTGGGAGGTTTCCTGATTAGATAAACTGGTAACCATTCTGATCTAGGTTAGAGTGCACGCTGAGTATTTCTTTTCTCTCTCTCTTTGGCAGCGACCATGACCCGACCCTAGACTATGACTCAAAGACCAAAATTAACCGAACCTTCTTAAATACTGGCTTTTGGATTGTCAGAGTTGCATACCTCATTGCCACTCCTACTTTTACCCTTTTCTCCAGGACACCCCGTATTACTACGAACGTTCACTTCCATTGGATAACTCCATCGTATGGTTACATACGAACTCGAAGGAATTTATTCGAGGATGGTTTCCGGTTCTGGAGAAAACGAGTAGGACTATTCAGTTGTCTTTTCCTTTTACCTTCTCTCAGGTTGCGAGTACTCCTTAGTTTAGGAGATAGTACACCTATTACGCAAATTGGATAGTCTTCTTCCAAACCTTAGGCTGGTGCCGAACAGTGGGGAATGAAGAAAACCAATTAGCATAACGATGGTGTGCAGAAGGTATTAAGTAAAGACATATAAAGGGATTAGAAGGAGGGCAAAGTAAATTGCGACTGCTATTCACGACCAAACCAAGTATTTCATTACTACTCCCACTTCACATTTGCATTTCACTACGAAGATCCACAGTTTATTGGATACTCCATCGTATGGTTATATACGAACTCGAAAGGAACTTGTTCCAGTTCGGGGATGGATTCTGGTTCAGGAGAAATAGGAATAAAGTTTATTCAGGTGTCTTTTATCTTCATCTTCTCTTGCATTGCGAGTGCCGCTAGGATTAGGACAGTACACCAATTATGCTTATTGGATAGTCTTCTTCCAAACCATAGGCTGGTGCCGAACGCTAGGGAAGGAAGAAAACCATTTAGCCTAAGAAGGTGTACAGAAGGTAATGACTAAAGACATATGAAGGGATGTGGAGAGATGGCATAGAAATATACGGTTACAGTTGTGAATCTGGATAATGGAAGAGGCATTACTAGGAATACCCGGATACCCCTACGAAACATTTCAATGTTTCAGTTTCACTGTGTACTGTTAAAAGAAAACTGATTTCCCAATTAGACACTTGCTCCAGGGTATGTATTTACCAGGTATGATTCTCACATCTGTATGGTTTTACAGATGATGAGTGGGAGTAAGTTATTGGGAATTAGGTGATCATCCTCATTATATCAGAATTCGTTGTAATTGGTGATATTTGAGGAAATCGCCTGGGCTGTTTGCCGGTCGGCAAATATTTGGTTTAGAATATCCGTTGCTATGCACCAATTTCAAATTGATATATCTGTACGTCTATTTTCATAGAGTGGGATATACCTTTTTGAAATTATGTCTATGACATTTACCTATATTAGTGGATGGTTAGGTAAGGAGCATTAAACAGCGGTGTAATCCTTCATAACCATAGTACAGTTTTCAACCTACGACATACATGGATTAAGTTATCAGACTTAAGGGACTTATACAGAGTATTGTATGTTGTCCAGTGTCCATTAGGACAGAGGGGTTGGTCCTCGTACTATATTCGGTTTACTTATGACTTCTCTAGTTCTTAGATAAGTGCTTCGTAGAAACACATGGTCTGAGTTTTGAGAAGTCATAGGTATATGAATAAAGTTGAGAACCAGATGTTGCAAGTATCGGGATACTTCGAGGTGATCGAAGATGCAGATACTTGTGTAGGGTATTCAGTTGATAGTAATGTTTAAGAGAACTGGCTTCTTTTTCAGATAGGAAGCATTCCTAAAGTTGAGTAATGCTGATCGGCCTCTCTCCATTTAGTTGACATGCACTGGAGACATCTGCATGATTTGAATCCGGTTCAATTAAATCAGTGCCTCTGGTTCTATATTGGATATAGGACAGTTCATATCTTAACCATGTTAAGGTAGGGGAAGTTGTCCGGCTTATGCTTAAAACCAGACTCTGGATAACTCAAGGCACGTTTCTGTAATGGCTGTTTGTGGGTTGACCCAGGCTATGACGAGGGTTGACTTTCTACCGTCTGGAAGATCAATAGTGATATTGTTCCTGACTCACCACAGTTTTAACAAAAATGGATTTTTCAGAAAACATTAGTGGGAGCATGGTAAAACTGGAAGTGATTCCAGAACCGCAGACGATTACTGAAAATTTGAAAAGAACATAAAGATTCAATTTGGTTTGACATTCCATTGGCCACTCCGCAGATACGGTGGGTAACCTCAGGCACCCGAGAGATACTCCGGTAGTCTCAAGGATAGTGACAGGGAGGTTCTTGTTTACCCAGACATGCCATTGCTGTTGTTCCAGGCTGCGAGACCCGGCAGGAGGATGAGTATAGCGTCGCTCAAAACTAGCTTTAGAAGTGTACGTGTATATGACTCTGCCAGAGGGTTGTCGTAGTCAGTGGGAGCAGCGGAAGCATTGGTGGACAAGTGGCTTATGTCTATTTATAGACTAAAGCAGATTTAGCGGAGATAGATCATCTATTTCTGACGTGACAGTCATAGGTTCGACTTCATCAGAATAGGGGATGGATCTGTTAAAAAGGTAGTAAGGTGTGATGTCCTAGCATTTGGATGACATACACAAAGTAGGAAGTGAAGTTCCTATACTACGATCGGTTATACTTTGGTTGTCATACAGTGGTTTCTCCAAAAATGACTTGGATATTATATCAGACATTCTGGTTACTGGATCTATGGTTTTAGATCTAGATTTGGGTAGTTTCCAAATCTGGTTACTTAGACAACATTCTAAAGGTATTTAGAATGGATGACTCCTGGCATGGTGGTGTACCTGCAGGTGATGGAGTCACCCTCTCTAAAGGTGTCTTACAGACTAAAGGGGAGAGGGATGTGCATGATTTGCAGATCACTTGCTTAGGCAATTGAGTCGATCATGAGTACCACACGAGATATTGTTTTTGCAGTAGATGCAATAAGTTGATATTGATCCAATCTTAGAGAAACGGTCGGAAGCAGTTTTAGAACATAAGTGGATGTTCTAGGGATATGATAACGACAGCCTCATTCGGGAGACAGTTATCATTCCAGGCTTCCAAGGTGACCTGGATAACAGATTGGTTGTCGGAGTTATAGTTTTCCTTCTGACGAGGGGCAGTATTTTGGACAGGTGGTCCAAGGGGATACTGAGGGAGGCATGACGCAGGATACTGATTAAGTTCAGTTGACGATACAGTTTAAGAAGTTTGGATTTGGAGTTCATTTATGAGCTAGGTCCCATCAGAAATCCAGACACATTCTAAGACAGGTATTGCTAATTTCGGGAGATGGCATTCTCCGCGAACCTGAGATATAGAGAGATATAGAAAGAAACATCAAGGCGGATCCATTCACTGAGGCTATTCCTCGAACGCAATAGTTTCGCAAACGGGTTTTGTGAGACTGATTAGTAGAGGAGTTGGGTGTTCGGTATCACACGGGCTGTGAGCATGCAACATCGCAATAATTAGCCTTGAGTGCAAGTGGGAGATTGTTGGAGATAGTGCCCTCAGAGTCAATTATTGGATCACAGGCACGTGGTTGCAATGATTGAGGGAGGACCTATACCAGTAGGACAGTCTTACTCGAGATGATAGTATGCTATCTGGTTTATCTTTATCATCGTATACTGCTCTAGGTGACCTTACAGATCACTATTGCACGTTGATAGAGCCCCTAGGATTCTTGCTTGACTGCCAACAGTATGATGGTGATCATATACGTGGGACCTGGGGTCTATAAGCACATCCTTAAAAGGTCCCTAGTCGTGGGAGTTTTCGAGACAGGGCATCGATACTCCAGAGTAGACTAGTGTATACAGTCGAGACCCCGACGAGGGGCGGTGGCCGGTCTCACAAGCCACTGGTGTCAGTTGGTTCACCTAAGATGTATACAGGTGCTCATTGGGTTATGAGTACACCGGACAGGACTCGCCGGGAACATGCTCGTTGGTCTTATACCTGACGTCGGATAGCAGTTCCCTGGTGACATGTGTACAGGTTATTTCATCGACCTGAGATCGTCATTTGTCTCGTGTGAGTTCCCACTGTACTTTGATTACTACCCTACCACGGCTCAAAGGAGTCGTGCAAACAGGTTTTAGTTAGGTACAGTCCCGAGCCACATGGAGGCAGTGAGCGGATCTGCAGGGGTTCGTCTCTCCCGGTTTTGGGGGTGAGGTTGCGCTGTGTCTAGGAGAGCCATTACACAAAGCCCTCGGCCAAGGCAGGAGATTTACTGGTAGGTATTCCAGTAGTATCTCACGGTGTTCTGGGCTACACTCCGACACGACTTGTACCGCTTTTGGGGGTCTGACTTTTACCAACCCCCTAGGCCCGCCATGCAATTCTCATAAACGAACAGACCAGACTGTACGGATATTGTCACTGACAGGCTCAGTAGGGAGTCAGGATGAGTTCGCTCATCGACGTCCTTTTTGGTCAACACCTGGTAGCCCGTTACGTATGGCTAATACCTCTGACGTGCTAGTGGTTAAATCCACAGCCAAAGTGTTGACGAGTCTTTAGAGTCCCCCACACACCGTTTCTCAAGTTTCGGGCGAAACGCTGTAGAGGCCGTATGGAGATATGGCAGGGTTCGATCATGTACGTGCGGTATTGCACGAAACATGATCGGACGGATAATACTAGCAGGCTTTGGATCCTAGTATTGTACGGTGTAGATTTTGTCTCATTGCATTTGTATTCGGTCGAAATACAAATGCGGGTATGTATATACAGTAGCGGGGTTTTCCTGTAATTTATTACGGGATCGTTTTTCTGAAGTTGCCAGTTTGCTTTCCGTTTCGGCCATTTTTCTTTGAATCTTTCCTTGGCTGAAAATTGGTGGAGGAGGGCTTATTTGCAAATATGCAAATTAGCATTGTAGAGGGTGGTCTTTGTAAACTTTTGCATCATGATGTTTTCATGATGGTTCACCATCCATTGACTTCATTTGACTTCATCATTGCTTGACTTTGCATGATGGTGATGGGATATGATTAGGTGATGGAGTGGGGTTTTGGTAGTGATGATTATTCCTCATGATAATCTCTTTTCTTTTCCTTGTATCATTCTCTCTCTCTCTCTCCTTTTTCTCTACTAGGGGGCCGTCCATTTCTTTGGAGGGTGGGGCTGCCAAAATTTTGAGAGTGGGATTTTGCTCTCTTCATGCTTGCAAAATCCCTAAGTTCATCTACAAAATTTCACATCACTTTTCTCCACATATATATGGCAACTTCTTTAAACCCCTTGAGACAAAGTAATCCACATTTATTCTATAACAATTCTTGGGCACGTCGACTCGCCAACTTCATGCCCGAGTTGCCTCGGTCCAGAGGTGGGAGCCCGTAAAAGAACCCGGCGATGTGGTGCCCTTCCGACGAGGAGATGAAGACCGGAGATTCCGCGGGGAGATCGGGACGACGACGAGAAGACCGAAGGACACGGATCGCTCGGTATATCTCTCTACCCTTTCTTCTTTTAGCTAGTATTAGTTTAATGGCCCGATCTGGGTTTATAGTCCGCGGTAGCGCCGGTTTCTTGTTTAAAGAAAAGTTTTGATTCCGCATTTTGGCCTCGTTCTGACGGCCGGGGCGCTGACGTGGTCTAACATTAGGAACAATGATCACAACCAAGTCAAATCAAAAACCCATCACCTACAGCAAGTCATGATGAACAAAGGAAGTCAAAGTCAATATAGAACCATCATGAAGAAACAATTTACAAAAACCACCCTCCACTTTGCTAATTTGCACATTTACAAATAACCCCATCCACACCAATTTTCAGCCAAAGAAAGATAGAAAGGAAAATGGCCGAAACGAAATACAAACTGGCAACTTCAAAAAGACAATCCCGTAATAAATTACAGGAAAACTCCACGGCTGTATATACATACCCGCATTTGTATTGCTACCGAATACAAATGCAATGAGATAAAATCTACACTGTACAATACTGGGATCCGGCTTAAACCAAAGCCCGCTAGTATTATCCGTCCGATCATGATCCGTGCAATACCGCACGTATATGATCGAACCCTGCCATATATCCATACGGCCTCTACAGCGTTTCGCCCAAAACTTGAGAAACTGTCTGTGGGGACTCTAAAGACTCGTCAATACTTTGGCTGTGGATTTAACCACTAGCACGTCAGAGGTATTAGCCGTACGTAACGGGATACCAGGTATTGACCAAAAGGGAAGTCGATGAGCAAACTCATCCTGACACCCTACTGAGCCTGTCAGTGACAATATCCGTACAGTCCGGTCCGTTCGTCTATTAGCATCGCATGGCGGGCCTAGGGGTTGGTAAAAGTCAGACCCCCAAAAGCGGTACAAGTCGTGTCGGAGTCTAGCTCAGAACATCCTGAAATATTACTGGAATACCTACCAGTAAATCTCCTGCCTTGGCCAAGGACTTCGTGTAATGTCTCTCCTAGACACAGTGCGACCTCACCCCCAATACTGGGAGAGACGAACCCCTGCAGATCCGCTCACTGCCTCCATGTGGCTCGGGACTGTAACCAACTAAAACCTGTTTGCACGAATCCTTTGAGCCATGGTAGGGTAGTAATCAAAGTACGGTAGGAACTCATACGAGACAAATGACGATCTCAGGTCGATGAACTAACCTGTACACATATCACAAGAGAACTGCTATCTGAAGTCAGGTATAAAACCAACTAGTATGTTCCCGGCGAGTCATGTCCGGTGTACTCATAACCCAATGAGCACCTGTATACATCTTAGGTGAACCAACTAACACCAGTGGCTTGTGAGACCGGCCACCGCCCCTCGTTGGGGTCTCGAATGTATACACTAGTCTACTCTGGAGTATCGATGCCCTGTCTCGAAAACTCCCACGACTAGGGACCTTTTAAAGATGTGCTTATAGACCCCAGCTCCCACGTATATGATCGCCATCATACTGCTGGCCGTCAAGCAAGAATCCTAAGGGCTCTATCAATGTGTAATAGTGACCTCTAAGATCACCTAAAGCAGCACACGATGATAAAGATAAACCAGATAGCATACTATCATCTTGAGTAAGACTGTCCTACCGGCATAGGTCCTCCCTCAATCATTGCAATCGCGTGCCTGTGATCCAATAATTGACTCTGAGGGCACTATATCCAACAATCTCCCACTTGCACTCAAGGCTAATTATTGCGATGTCGCATACTCACAGCCCGTGTGATACCGAACACCCAACTCCTCTACTAATCAGTCTCACAAAACCCGTTTGCGAAACTAATGCGTTCGAGGAATAGCCTCAGTGAGTGGATCCGCTCTGATGTTTCTTTCTATGTCTCTCTTAATCTCAAGTTCACGGAGAAAACCCATCTCCCGAAATGAGCAATACCTGTCTTAGAATATGTCTGGATATCTGATGGGACCTAGTTCATAAATGAACTCCAAATCCAAACTTCTTAGACTGTATCGTCGACTGAACATAATCTGTATCCTGCATCAAGCCTCCCTCAGTGTCCGCCTGGACCGCCTGTCTAAACTACTGCCCCTCGTCAGAGGGAAAACTATAACCCTGACAGTCACTCTTTCATCCAGGTCACCTTGGAAGCCTGAAATGATAACTGTCTCCTAAAAGAGGCTGTTGTTATCATATCCCTAGAACATCCACTTATGTTCTAAAACTGCTTCGGAATGTTTCTCCAGGATTGGATCAATATTAACTTACTGCATCTTATGCAAAAACAACATCTGGTGTGGTACTTGACATCTCATGATTGACTCAATTGCCTAAGCAAGTGATCTGCCAATCATGCACATCCCTCTCCCCTTTAGTCTGTAAGACACCTTTAAAGAGGGTGACTCCATCACCTGCAGGTACACTACCGTGCCAGGAGTCATCCATTCTAAATACCTTTAGAATGTTGTCTAAGTACCCTGATTTGGAAACTACCCAAATCTAGATCTAAAACCATAGATTTAGTAACCAGAATGTCTGATATAATATCCAATTCTTTTGTGGAGAAACCACTGTGTGACAACCAAAGTATAACCGATCGTAGTATATGAGCATCACTTACTACTCTGTGTATGTCATCCAAATACCAGGACATCACACCCTGCTACCTTCTTAACAGATCCATCCCCTATTCTGATGAAGTCAAACCTATGACTGTCACATCAGAAATAGATGATCTATCTCCGCTATTTCTTCTTTAGTCTATAAATAGACATAAGCCACTTGTCCACTATGCTTCCGCTGCTCCCACTGACTACGACAACCCTCTGGCAGAGTCATATAGACGTACACTTCTAAAGCTTGTTTAGAACGACGATGTACTCATCCTCCTGCCGGGTCTTATAGCCTGGAACAACAGTAGTGTCAAGTCTGGGTAAACAAGAACCTCCCTGTCACCGTCTTTGAGTATACCGAAATACCTCTCGAGTGGCTGAGGTTACCTACCATATCTGTGGAGTGGCTAATGGAATATCAAACCAGATTGAATCTTTAGGTTCTTATCAAATTTTCAGTAATCGTTTGCGGTTCTGGAATCACATCCAGTTCTACCATACTCCCACTACTGTTTTCCTGAAAAATCCATTTTTGTTAAAACTGTGGCAAGTCAAGAACTATATCACTATTGATCTTCCAGATGGTAGAAAGTCAACCCTCGTCATAGCCCGGGTCAACCCACAAACAGCCATTACAGAAACGTGTCTTGAGTTATCCAGATTCTGGTTTTAAGCAAAAGCCGGACAACTCCCCGTACCTTAACATCGTTAAGATATGAACCGTTCTATATCCAATATAGAAACAGATGCACTGATTTAATTGGAACCAGATTCAAGTCATGCAACTGTCTCTAGTGCATGTCAACTAAGTGGAAGGAGGCCGTTCAGCATTACTCAACTTAAGAGTGCTTCCAATTATGAGTAACATGAAAGAGAAACAAGTTTCTCAATATCCATTACTATCAACTGAATACCATACATAAGCATTTACATCTTCGATCGTCTTGAAGAATCTCGATACTTGCAATACCTGGTTCTCTACATCACTCTTATACCTATAACTTCTCAAAACTTGGACCTTGTGTTTCTACGAAACACTTTTCTAAGAACTAGAGAAGTCACAAGTAAACAGAATATAGTACGAGGACCATTCCCTCTATCCTAATGGACACTGGACAACATATAATACTCTGTATAAGTCCTCTGAGTCTAATAACTCATTCCCTGTGTGTCGTAGGTTGAAAACTGTACTTATGATTAAGAAGAATTACACCGCTATTTAATGCTCCTTACCTAACCATCCACTGATATAGGTAAATGCCACGGACATAATTTCAAAAAGGCATATCTCACTCTATAAAAATAGACGTACAGATATATCAATTTGAAATTGGTGCATAACAACGGATATTCAAAACCAAATATTTGCCGTCCGGCAAACTACCCTGGCGAGTTCCTCAAATATCACCAATTTCAACGAATCCCGATATAATGAGGATGATCACCTAATTCCCAATAAGTTACTCCCACTCATCATCTGTAAAACCATACAGATGTAAGAATCAAACCTGGTAAATACATACCCTGGAGCAAGGGCTAATTGGGAAATCATTTTTCTTTTAATAGTACACAGTGAAACTGAAACATTGAAATGTTTCGTAGGGGTATCTGGGTATTCCTAGTAATGCCTCTTCCATTATCCAGATTCACAACTGTAACCATATATTTCTTTGCCATCTCTCCAAATCCCTTTATATGTCTTTAGTCATTTCCTTCTGTACACCCTCTTAGGCTAAATGGTTTTCTTCCTTCCCTACCCTTCGGTACCAGCCTATTGTTTGGAAGAAGACTATCCAATAAGCATAATGGATGTACTGTCCTAATTCTAGGAGCACTCGCAACCCGAGAGAAGGTAAGGATAAAAGACAACTGAATAAACCTTATTCCTATTTCTCCTGAACAAGAATCTATCCCCGAACTGGAACAAGTTCTTTCGAGTTCGTATATAACCATACGGTGGAGTATCCAAATAACTGTAGATCTTCGTAGTGATACGAAGTGTTCTGGAGAGATACAAAGGTGAAGTAGGAGTGGCAATGAAATACTTGGTTTGGTCGTGAATAGCAGTCGCAATTTACTTTGCCCTCTTTCTAATCCCTTTACTTGTCTTTACTTAATACCTTCTGCACACCATACTTAGGCTAATCGGCTTTCTTCATTCCCTACCGTTCGGCACCAGCCTAAGGTTTGGAAGAAGACTATCCAATAAGCGTAATGGGTATACTATCCAAGGACACTCGCAACCTGAGAGAAGGTAAAAGGAAAAGACAACAGAATAGTCCTATTCGTTTTCTCCAAACCGGAAACCATCCTCGAATCTGGAACAAGTTCCTTCGAGTTCGTATATAACCATATGATGGTTTTATCCAATGGAAGTGGACGTTCATAGTAATACGGGGTGTTCTGGAGAAAAGGGTAAAAGTAGGAGTGGCAATGAGGTAGGAAACTCTGACAATCCAAAAGCCAGTGTTATAAGAAGGTTCAGTTAACTTGGTCACTGAGTCATAGTCAAGGGACGGGCCATGGTCTCTGTCAAAGAGAGAGAGAAAAGAAACACTCAGCGTGCATTCTAACCTAGATCAGAATGGTTATCAATTTATCTAATCAGGGAACCTCCCACTGTAACCTCAAATTCTCCTCCAAACCTGAAAGAGGAATTAGTCGGGATCACCCGAGGAGTAGACCAACTCATCAGTGGGAATCGGGATCCAACTATCATCGCATGATAACGTGACGGAATCCACTCACGTTATCACACTCCAGAAGGTATGCGCATTCCTGGAAAGTTTCAGTTTCTTTAGAAACTCCCGATGTATGTTTTTACTCCTAGGACCCAAGTGACCTTGACAATGCCAACATATCAAAGAGTCCTGGTCAAGTTCAGCCCGTCATTATCTTGATTGCGTTAAACCCACCCGTAAAGTCCTTGACAATGCCAACATAACCGTATGACTGTCCTAACCAATCCACTTATCCATGAGACAGAAAAGCATTACATAGCTACCAAACATTACGCCTCGGCAATGCACGACATACGTAGCACGAATACTAAGCAATACTAATCTGAAATGACGGAGGGCTACAACAGGTTTTTAGCGAAAAACCTTTAACGTAATAAACTTGATATCGCTGAAGGAACCAGATAACTTTTTATAAAAATATAGTGACGAAAACCGTTGCTAAAGAGGTCACTCCCGGTGAAGGGATCTCGGCTCTTTCCCCGTAGAATGAGGTGCAGGATATTCCAACTGAATACTACGATGCAAAGCAAAAAGTAATTGGCTATAGTGAAGTTATTACCCTGACGCAAACTTCGGTCCAAGGGATCACTCCCGGTGAAGGGATCTCGGCCCTTGCCTCGTCGACTGAGGTACTGGATATTCATAACCGAATACCACTGTGCAAAACAAAAAAGAACGTCCCTGCAATAACAACTTTTTGAAAAATGTTCCAACAACATCAGAATAGGTTTGTTTAGCTTGCATTGATCCGAATCAATGCAGTCCCATCAATTGATCACACCAATAAAGAACGAAAATAATGATGTACGTATATGTCATCCACATTCGCCACTGGGTCCCGTCATCACCCGTTAGGTTACTTAACTAACGACAGAGCGGGGACTGTAGTAGCGCGGATGCAAAACATATACAACATCTACTAGTATATATATCAATATATAATATTCGCTCAAGGCGTGATAAAATGCAACATCACAGAAATGTACTAAGCATCACAGAACAATACAGATATCTGGGATCCCCGGGTTTCATAGAGCCGCTACTGAAACCCGACGTTCCCCTGGTCGTGTGGATAGCCTGTGTAATGAAATCCTAGACCCCTACGGGCGCGGCAAGTTACCCGCCAAAACCTGAAGTGAGGCAGCCCCCTTCAACAACGTGAATGGACAACCCAGCACTTCACAGAATCCGGTAACTTGAGCACCCCTCCTTGGGTCAACCTGTACCCCCTACGAGTGCGGAGAACAGCCCGCCAATTCCAGAGTGAAGCCCCCTCCGTCTCAACGCCATGAGATACGGGCCTGTTGCCCTATAGAACCCGGCTATCCGTGTACCCCTCCGTGGGGTAATACTAGTACAGAAAGTAAAATATATACAACGGGTACATCGACCTCAGCCCGGTCGTGCCCCAAAAGAATAATATACAAACAGGCACACACGTTGGACTCTCGCCCCGCAATATCAAATGTACAAATATAATCAAACTGTACTACCATTGCATCCAGGCTATCCACCACGGCAAATCCGCAACATCACAGCACAACACAGAACATCAACGTGAATGTCACGTTCGCAAATCCGTCTAAAAGGGCTATAGCAGTTAGACAGGATTTACCGATCAAGTGATGATTGGTTCGAAAAAGTGTGTTTGTTAGTTTAACCGCAATCAGAACGGTGTCGCGTGTAGCTAGACCGAGGTGAGTACGGGTCGTCCTCTGGGAAACGTTGATCATTTTACTCTTACTTTAGATGTGTTGAGAGAGATGGGGGAATAAAAAATATTGTAGAATGGTTTCTAGATCTACGTTAAGCACTAATGATAAATATAGATCTAGAATATTTATGGATGTAGTTAATATAAGAAGGGGCTTGTAGTGTTCGTTAGGATTTAGTAGTTATGGATGATTAATTAAAGATTACCATTTTTATCCTTTAATAGATTTAAAACTAGAACGACAGTGATGCGTGTAGATTAGGGTTTCTGGAGGGAAAAGGAATCCCACTCTTAACCCTTATCTCGACACGGAACTCCGTTCATATCTAGCCTTTACCAAAACAATCATTAATCTAATCTCTAATCGCGGTCGGAACTAACAAAGAATTGTTAGCGCGCACGATTAGGATATTAATGATTCTTTTGATAAAATTTATAAACTTTATAGGACTTTAAAAGGGTTTAAGGATCTTCATCATCCATTAGCCTACCCTAATCCTACGAACTCTAACAAGCGGAGAATTACTCGCGCATGTTGGGAGAAAAAAAGATGGAGAGAAAATGCATAATTAAACTACGAAGAAATAGAATAGGAAAAAGAGCTATCTTTATTAATCAACAATATTCATTACACTTTGATCGCTTAGAAAATGATTACAAATACTAGTTTGCTTCTCGATCTCTTCCAAGGAGGTAGACGAACAGTTGATGATCGGCCTGGATTCGTGAGCCGTTTTGGACTTCGTGATCTCGTCGGCTTGATAAATTTTCCAAGAGGCGCTTGGTCCCTTTTTATAGTCCAAAGCCATAACCTTTTGCTTCCAAATTTGGTAAAATTTATCAGAGATTCATCCCACAAAATTTAAGCATCTAATCCCTCAATATTGCCGCGGATCCGCGGCCCAAGGGGGGGTAAGGCCGCGGATCCGCGGCCGTTTAATCACGTCCCTTGATCAAATTTTGGGATGTTTCTCTATGTGACATGTGGACTTCTATGGAACTTTTGTATCTTTGAAATATTCTCGTGGTTGCTGCCAGACTTTGTCTCTAAGTTTTGATTCCTTAATTAGGCAGGTTAGCTTTAACAACTTAATTTCCTTGATTTAAGACCTGAAAAATGCTGCACAACAACTCAACAAATAATATTTAGTAGACTTAGTTCTTCTAGGATTAGGTCAATGATATTATTTGCATACATTTTCCTACCAAATGCTAATTATAATATATCAACACATGGAAATTAGTATTTTTACACATAAACCCTCATATGTATGATATATTTTAATAAAGTCCTTTTTTAATATGAAAATGGTAGGAAAAATGTAATAACAAATGTGCAGTTTTATCAACTGAACAAATACCCCCAAACTTATTTTTGATCGTCCTGAGCAAACTAGCTTATTCAAGAGAAGGAAAAGAAAGGAGAAAACTAAGCACACTTTCGTAGGCAACACGATTGCACTGAGCACGTGCAACAAGCCGTTAAACCTCTAGGTGTCCCTAGTAGGAGGAGTGTTGTCTCGTGAGGGTTTTCAGCGGATTACACCCAAAAAATCATATAACAAAAGAGAGATGGTGAAATTTACATATAAAGATAAGAACCATAAAAGAAATACTTTGAAAATAAGAGTTTCCAACTACACTAGCTTTTCAGTTGTCATGAGCCCTATCTTAATAGTCATGAAAAGTTGTTAGAAATCACATCATCCCTCAATAAAACATCGTCTTTATTCTTCATTCCTATCTTTCATCCAAACATTGATCATATACCCCTACGTGTGTGTAATGGACATCCCTACACTCAGAGAATTCAATTCAAGCTATCATACTCTTGTCCATCTACCTCGGTACTTTTTAACTTAATGAATATTTAGATTTGCTCACACATTTTCATGCGACCGTTAATACTTCTTGAGGTACTAACCGACCGATTACTCATGTGCTTGCTGATTCGGTGATAATATTTTCCTCGTCTTGCACCACCTAAGGCTTAGCAGTGACTCCCAGACCAGTTGGCCTTAGGGCACTAGGTGAAGAGGCACCCTCACTATATTTTTTTATTGCTGCCTTGGCGATACAAAACCAGTGTTCATTTTTTTTCTTTTCACCATTTTTATATTTTCTTCATTTTTTTTTATTTCCTTCATACTTTGGCTTTTAGACAAGAGCATTTCAAGGTATCCTCTACTATCCCGAGTTTCAAGACGTGTGTAAGTGCATATAGTAGGGTATCAACATTCAAATGTTTGGCTTCCAGAATAGAAACTATTTTTCAGACTTATTTTTATTCTCAGATTAGTGACTTCCTTCATCTTACTAACCCTTGGGACAACAGCTCATAACTACTTATTACTAGTTAGTTTAAGAAAACTTCTAATTTTCTTTGTTTTCTTAAACTATTCCTATCTTTTGGATGTAATTTTTCACTTTCTATTCTTTTATTATCAAAAAAATTTTGTGCTTATATAGTATAATGGAAAGTATAAGCGCAAACCTCCCCCAAACCTGTTTACAGCAGTGTCCTCACTGAGGTCATCCGTTAAGCTCAAAAACCTGTAGACTTGGGAGGAAATTATTAATGGGGGAAAGAATATATGAAAGTGAAAATCCTCTCCCAAACTTATTTTAGGCTCACAAATTTATAAAAATTCTTTTTCTTTCAAGAGCCAAAATATACCAACCCCCAAACTTGAGTTAAACAATTTTAATCTAAAAATATCACACGAGGGGGTCAAGGTTATTGGTCAATGCCAAGCTTTGCAAAGACCGAAGGTCAACACCAACCATTCAAAAATTTTATCGATGAAGCACCAAGGTTGGTGGAAGAACATGTCACCTTTCGACGTGAAGAAGTGGGGAGGTGATAAGAGGTGTAATGGAAAAGGATTGCGTCTCAATTTGGAGAGACGACACAGTGATAGTAACGATGGATTACTCGCATTATCATGATTATCCAAAAGAAGGGGTGGAGGTCCAATTTCTTCATCTTGGATTTGATTCATCTCAACACCCGTGTCTTGTAAAAATGTGAGCTCATCAGCGAAAATTTCCTCAAAGCTTTCATCGATACCCTGAAGAATAATGTCATTAGAAAAAATGGGGTGATCGTCAGACTCTATAAAAAGTTCCTCATCAGTGTTAGATGTTGACCCGGACAACTCGGTGGAAGAGTACATGGTTGGGTCAAACAACAACATATGAAAAGAGTCAGTATCATGAGGTTGATCAAATTCGCCGCTGTCGACATCCATTAATTCGACAGAACACACATGAGCATAGGGTTCGGAGGGTTCACTTCCCAACTTGTAAATGTTAAGCTCAATTGACTTCTTTCCAAAGGATAGGGTCATAGAGCCGTTTCTACAATTGAACACTGCATTGGAAGTGGCCAAAAAGGGTCGACCGAGTATCAACGGGATTTGATTGCGTGGGTTCGCCACAGGTTGTGTATCTATAACGATAAAGTTCACAGGGAATATGAATTCCCCGACTTTGATTAATACATCCTCTAGCTCACCCCTTGGTTGGGTGATAGATCGATCGGCCATCTGAAGAGTGCAATGCGCAGGTTTTAACTCTCCGATCCCTAATTGCTTATAAACAGAATACGGAAGCAAGTTAACACTAGCACCTATATCAAGTAGAGCACGATTGATATTTTTACCCCCAATAGAAATTGAAATTGTAAGACTTCCGGGGTCCTTTCGTTTCTTGGGTAGTTGTTGTGTAAAAGCTGTGCTTACATTACTCGCAAGGAAAACTTTTTTAGGTACTTGAACTTTTCTCTTCCTAGTGCATAAGTCCTTTAGGATTTTCGCATATGACGGAACTGTTGAATAGCATCTAGAAGAAGAATGTTTATGTTAACTTGCTTAAAAATTTCCACAATCTTCTCCATTTGTGGACTTGGTCTGTTGCCCCGTAACCTGTTTGGATAAGGTGCTTTATCAATAAGGGTTTGGTCCAACATTGGAGAGGATTGTGGGGACGGATTGGATCCCAAAACTGGAGTGGGAATCGACTTAGATAGATTTGGCGAAATGGGCGAAGGGTTCGAGCCTTGGGGAAAACGGAGAATAGGCTCGGGTGAAGGTGGAAGACTAGACGAATTAAGGGAAGAAGAAGAAGAAGCTGGGGTATCAAATGTTTCACTAACATCAATTTGCTCACCCTCTCGGTAATTCAGCACTCTCCCCGATCTCAACGTAGTAACGGCATTTACATTATGATTTTGTGAATGGCCAGGATTCGGTAGGGGTTGAGATAGGAGTTTCCCTTTCTCTCTCACACTCATTGCGGCGTTTAACTGTGCGATTTGGTTTTCTAATGATTTAATACTCTCACCATGGGAGGCGGAGTTTTTCGTTATGGTATCAATAGAACACCTCATCTCAGCCGAAAATTGCATGGATTGTTTCATGAACATATCCAAAGTTTGTGTAAGTGAGTTGTCAGTACCGGCCACTTGTGGTGTAGAAATGTTGGCCGGATTTTGGAAATTCTGTGACTGAAAGGGGGATGCTTCTGTGGTTGTGGTTGCTGTCGAGGAGGTCTTTGATAATTGCTTTGTTGGTTTTGGTTCCAAGCAAAGTTAGGATGATTCCTCCATCCTTGATTGTACGTGGAAGAATAAGGGTCGTTTCTAGGTCGCTGCTGAAAAGCAGCATTAGCTTGAAACGATGCATTCATAGGACATTCTTCCGTTAAGTGTGAAGGATCCGAACAGCAACCACAGACGGTCTTAGGAAGCGTGACCTGATTTAGGGAGAAAGACGAGAAATTGTTTTCGATAGCGTCGAGTTTCTTCTGTATCGCTTCCATTTCGGCTTTTACTGCGATAGAAACATCGAGCTGGTGAATACCTCCCTTAGTTGAAGGTGGTCTTACGCTTTCCCACTGCAACGTGTGTTCTGCTAGATCTTCCAGATATTTCCATGCTTCACCGTCATCTTTAGACATGAAATTGCATTGACACATTGTCTCAAGCATCTTCTTTGTCGCTGGATTAATGCCCTCATATATAATCCGACATAAATCCCATCTTTGTATTCCGTGATGGGGGCATTGGACAAGCAGATCTTTGAAACGTTCAAAGCACTTCCAAAATGGTTCATTGGGAAGCTGGGTGAACTGGTTGATCTCGCTCCTAATATGGGCAGTCTTATAGTTTGGGTAAAACTTTTTAAGAAATGCTATGACAAATTTATCCCAATTAGTGATAGAGTGTGCGGCAGTATTATAAAGCCATTTTTCTGCCAAGTCGCACAGTGTGAATGGGAGAAGACGTAAGCGCATAGTATCTAAAGTCAATTGTGAAGTACCCATCATTGCGCAAACGTTTTCGAATTTGGTGATGAAAACGTACGCGTCTTCCGACTCAAGCCCGTGAAATTTGGGCAGCAGAATGATGTAGTGGGGTTTAATTTCGAAATTATCCCCGTTAAGTGGTGGAAGAGATAGACAAGTGGGAAGAGGACCACGGATAGGATAGCATCTTTCTTGGAGAGTGATGCGCGGTGGATTCTACGCACCTACGGGCGGTGGCAGCGTGGTGTTATATTCTGATGGAGTGCCTTCCATCTCGGTCGTGGTGTGTGGTGGTGGGGGAAAAGAAGATGAAGAAGTACCGACTTCGGTGTTAATAGCAGGAACGCGGACAAGACGGGCACTAGGATCCCGTGTCCAGCCGAGCATGCACTAAGCGGGTTTAGTGCAAGTTGCAGCGTGTGTGTGATTTAAAATTAGTTTGTTTTGAAAAATGACGGATTTAGACAAATCACATAAAAATGCACAAATAACCCTAGAACTAAGGTTACCTAGGTCCAGTCTCTAGACCGCTCCTAGACTTCCAAAGGACAAGCCGCAGGATCAATCCTCTACCGCCTCCTTACTACCCTTGTAGCCAGGTAAGTGCCAGGTAAGTGGGAAGAAACCACGGTAGTGGGCCTAATTAAAAACCACTAGCCCTTTGACACACTTGCCTAGGCACTACAAAAGTAATGCGGATAACGATAGATTATCCACGACCTTCCTCTGTCCTTATTGAGCGCGACAGTCCTTAGAGTCTGGTCTAGATATTTTTTAAATTAATGAAGGGTTGATCTAGATGCTCGGTTTGTGATTTGTGGGGCTTAGGAAGGGTGATGAAATCCCCACCTAATCTTGATTTGGTCTTTGCCCCTTAAAGTCCGTATTAAAATATGCAAAACAAAACCAATCACAAAACTTTTGCAAAAAGATTTTTGAGCGGCGCTATTTTGCAATGAATCCTGCAGAAGATAGATTTTATTGGATTTGAGAGGAGAGAGAAGGAGTTGAGAATCTTACCAGAGAGTTCTGTAGCCCTAATCCCTCTAACCTGCCGCGATTCCGCCGCCGGAAGCAACTTTATGCAGCGGTTCCTCCTCTGGATCTCTAAAAATGTCTCTGTTTCCTATTTTCCTTGATTCTGTAACTCCAGATCTCCTTGCAAATATTCACGCACAAATCGTTAAATATGCAATTTGTAGTTTTGTTTTAATATTGATATGAATCGTCTAAGAATTCAACACAAATAATAAGAATAAAAAATTACGCACGTATCCCCGGCGACGGCGCCATTTGATTGGTACGAAAAAGTGTGTTTGTTAGTGTAACCGCAATCAGAACGGTGTCGCGTGTAGCTAGACCGAGGTGAGTACGGGTCGTCCTCTGGGAAACGTTGAACCTTTTACTCTTACTTTAGATGAGTTGAGAGAGATGGGGGAATAAAGAATATTGTAGATTGGTTTCTAGATCTACGTTAAGCACTAATGCAAAATATATATCTAGATTATTTATGGATGTAGTTAATATAAGAAGGGGCTTGTAGTGTTCGTTAGGATTTAGTAGTTATGGATGATTAATTAAAGATTACCCTTTTTATCCTTTAATAGATTTTAAACTAGAACGACAGTGATGCGTGTAGATTAGGGTTTCTGGAGGGAAAAGGAATCCCACTCTTAACCTTTATCTCGACACGGAACTCCGTTCATATCTAGCCTTTACCAAAATAATCATTAATCTAATCTCTAATCGCGGTCGGAACTAACAAAGAATTTTTAGCGCGCCCGATTAGGATGTTAATGATTCTTTTGATAAAATTTATAAACTTTATAGGACTTAAAAAAGGATTAAGGATCTTCATCATCCATTAGCCTACCCTAATCCTACGAACCCTAACAAGCGGAGAATTACTCGCGCATGTTGGGAGGAAAAAAGATGGAGAGAAAATGCATAATTAAACTACGAAGAAATAGAATAGGAAAAAGAGCTACCTTTATTAATCAACAATATTCATTACACTTTGATCGCTTAGAAAATGATTACAAATACTAGTTTGCTTCTCGATCTCTTCCAAGGAGGTAGACGAACAGTTGATGATCGGCCTGGATGTGTGAGCCGTCTTGGACTTCGTGATCTCGTCGGCTTGATAAATTTTCCAAGAGGCGCTCGGTCCCTTTTTATAGTCCAAAGCCATAACCTTTTGCTTCCAAATTTGGTAAAATTTATCAGAGATTCATCCCACAAAATTTAAGAATCTAATCCCTCAATATTGCCGTGGATCCGCGGCCCAAGGGAGGGTAAGGCCGCGGATCCGCGGCCGTTTAATCACGTCCCTTGATCAAATTTTGGGATGTTTCTCTATGTGACATGTGGACTTCTATGGAACTTTTGTATCTTTGAAATCTTCTCGTGGTTGCTGCCAGACTTGGTCTCTAAGTTTTGATTCCTTAATTAGGCAGGTTAGCTTTAACAACTTGATTTCCTTGATTTAAGACCTGAAAAATGCTGCACAACAACTCAATAAATAATATTTAGTAGACTTAGTTCTACTAAGATTAGGTCAATGATATTATTTGCATATATTTTCCTACCAAATGCTAATTATAATATATCAACACATGGAAATTAGTATTTTTACCCATAAACCCTCATATGTATGATATATTATAATAAAGTCCTTTTTTAATATGAAAATGGTTGGAAAAATGTAATAACAAATGTGCAGTTTTATCAACTGAACAAGTGACATTCACGGTCACAGATATAATGTAAATACTGTGAACTAACATGTTTAAAAGTTTCGATCGACTAAATTTCCCGAAGTGGGCTCCAAGCACAACTGTAGCACTCAAAATAAATCTGGGCCCAAACAGAATATACCATAAACCCCATTTTAAACTCAGGAATCACTGCAGGAAAAATGGTGCAGTGACTTCACTGTTCTGCGGCGGAATCGCGGCCAAAATAGGGTTACGGCCGCGGTTCCGCGGCGATACAGTGACTTCATGCAACCAAATTTCTACAGTATTCTTATAACAGCCAGCACGATTTTCTGCAACATACCAAATAATTTTTCGAGCACAAATGAAAATCGACAGAAACTGTCAAATTTGAAAACGCAGTTTTGGAATATTTGTTCGATCGAGATCTAAACACGTTAGAGCAAGCCAGAAAAGGTTAATGGCGTGTCTCTAATACCATGTTAGTCCACGGTAGCGCACCGGCCGTCTGTGCGAGGCCAAAATGCGGAAACAAAAACTTTTCTAAAACTAGAAACCGGCGTTCCCGCGGACTATAAACCCAAATCGGACCATTAACCAACTACTAGCTAACTAGGGAAAGGGTAGAGAGCTATACCAAGCGATCCGTGTCCTTCGGTCTTCGGCCACCATCCCGATCTCCCTGCGGCATCTCCGGTCTCGATCTCCTCGTCGGAAAGGGCACCACATCACCGAGTCTTTTTATGGGCTCCCACTTCTAAACCAAGGTAACTCGGATACGAAGTTGGCAAGCCGACGTGTCCAAGATTGCAGTAGACTGAGTGTAGAACACTATATCTCAACGGTTAATGAAGTTGCCATTTTTAGAGTGGAGGTGAAGGAGATGAGCTTTGAAATGGAGCTATATGATTTTTGTGCAAGCAAAAGAGATGAAAATCCCATACCAAAAATTTGGACAGCCCCTACCCTTCAAGTGGCCGGCCCCTTGTTGTGAAGGGAGAGAGAATAATGCAAGGAAAAGAAAAGGGTGATCATTAGGAACAATGATCACAACCAAGTCAAATCAAAAACCCATCACCAAAAGCAAGTCCTGATGAACAAAGGAAGGCAAAGTCAATCTAGAACCATCATGAAGCAACTACTTACAAAAACCACCCTCCACTTTGCTAATTTGTACATTTGCAAATAACCCCCTCCACACCAATTTTCAGCCAAAGAAAGATAGAAAGGAAAATGGCCGAAACGAAATACAAACTGGGAACTTCAAAAAGGCGATCCCGTAATAAATTACAGGAAAACTCTATGACTGTATATACATACCCGCATTTGTATTGCTACCGAATACAAATGCAATGAGACAAAATCTACACTGTACAATACTAGGATCCGGCTTAAACCAAAGCCCGCTAGTATTATCCGTCCGATCATGATCCGTGCAATACCGCACGTATATGATCGAACCCTGCCATATATCCATACGGCCTCTACAGCATTTCGCCCGAAACTTGAGAAACTGTCTGTGGGGGACTCTAAAGACTCGTCAATACTTTGGCTGTGGATTTAACCACTAGTACGTCAAAGGTATTAGCCGTACGTAACGGGCTACCAGGTATTGACCAAAAGGGAAGTCGATAAGTGAACTCATCCTAACACCCTACTGAGCCTGTCAGTGACAATATCCGTACAGCCCGGTCCGTTCGTCTATGAGCATCGCATTGCGGGCCTAGGGGTTTAGTAAAAGTCAGACCCCCAAAAGCGGTATAAGTCGTGTCGGAGTGTAGCCCAGAACACCCTGAGATATTACTCGAATAACTACCAGTAAATCTCCTTCCTTGGCCAAGGATTTCGTATAATGGCTCTCCTAGACACAGCGCGACCTCACCCCCAATAAAGGGAGAGACGAACCCTTGTAGATCCGCTCACTGCCTCCATGTGGCTCGAGACTATACCCAACTAAAACCTGTTTGCACGACTCCTATGAGCCATGGTAGGGTAGTAATCAAAGTACAGTGGGAACTCACACGAGACAAATGACGATCTCAGGTCGATGAACTAACCTGTACACATGTCACAAAGGAACTGCTATCTGACGTCAGGTATAAAACCAACTAGCATGTTCCCAGCGAGTCCTTTCCGGTGTACTCATAACCAAATGAGCACCTGTATACATCTTAGGTGAACCAACTGACACCAGTGGCTTGTGAGACCGGCCACCGCCCCTCGTCGGGGTCTCGACTGTATACACTAGTCTACTCTGGAGTATCGATGCCCTGTCTCGAAAACTCCCACGACTAGGGACCTTTTAAGGATGTGCTTATAGACCCCAGCTCCCACATATATGATCGCCATCATACTGCTGGCCGTCAAGCAACAATCCTAAGGGCTCTGTCAATGTGTAATAGTGGCCTCTAAGGTCACCTAAAGCAGTACATGATGATAAAGATAAACCAGATAGCATACTATCATTTTGAGTAAGACTGTCTTACCGGCATAGGTCCTCCATCAATCATTGCAATCAAGTGTTGGGAAACATAAGTGATTACTCTATCATGCCACATAAGTACACAATCGATCCCCACTCGCAAAACATCACCGTAAACGACAAAGTCGCCCGATCCAGAAAGCAAAGATAGAACTGTTGCAGTCGTCAACTGAGTCTTCAACTGCTGAAAACTTAACTCGCAAGCTTCAGTCTAAGAAAAGGAACCCCTTTCCTGGTCAGCCGGTCAACGATGCAACGATACACAAGAAATCCTGCACGAAACGGCGGTAAAAACCGGCTAAGCCCAAAAAGCTGTGGACCTTTGTCACTGAACAGGTCTCGGCCAAAGCTGTACGGCCTCGATCTTCCTCGGGTCCATACGAATAATGTCTCCTATAACTGTAGGGTTCCTAGGCACACCCATGAGGTTCTACAACTGATTAACCATGCCAAAATCAAAATTTTCTATGTGCCAAAGAACCCTGATGCTAGATCGTTAACTAGAGGTAAGGCGAAAATAAACAAATGCAAGCAAACTACTTTGCTACTAAGTGAAACGGATTACAACCTTTGTAGATCCGGTGCTCCACTTCTTTAGCTCCGTGATGACGTCCCTCCGCTGCGATCATCGGAACCCCGGACTCTAGCGTCGGTTTCGTCGGAGAAATGATCGGGCTAGGTCGTTGACTTCGATGCCGAAGATGATCTATGTCGAGGCAACTCAAACTCAAGCTCCATCTTCAATAGGTCATGAAACTTGTGAAGAAAACACACTCTACTACATGGCAAGTGGTAGAGGATGAAGAAATAGGAAGTGGGTTCACTTTGGATTTGGATTTCTCACTTGGATTCATCACTTGGAATTTTCTAGCAATGGCTTTCTTCTTCATGAAGAAGATGAAGAAGAAGAAAGAAAATAATGAATAATAGAAAATCAAGTGAAGCTTATCATTTAGCAACCATGGGTGAGTGTAACTAATGTAGAGAATAAACTAGGGTTTAGATAAATGGTTAGGTTAAGGATAAAACAAAATGGCTTAGACTTTGTCAAAGATGCTATGAAACTTCATGAAGCTTCAAGCCAAAGTGAGAAAAGCCACCACCATTTTGTTTTAACAAAATAAATAAATTAGGCAAATGAAACCCTAACCATTAACTAAACATGGTGTATAGCATACACACACCCAAGTTTGCATGTATCATCAAACATGATACAAACTAGTGCACAAACATATATCATATATACAATGTGCACAATCAAGTGAGAAAATAATCTTAAGTGAACCAATACTAGTCAATGTAAAGTAATATATCTAATATATAATTATACATTAAATCATTAAATCAACACTTGATTTAACAATCCGGTCATACTGCATATAATGGACTAATATCAAGTGTATCAATATATCGAATCAACATTTGATTCGGTAACCCGGCTATATCTTATATAACCGTCCGATGATACAAATCGCGAGAATAGAATCCAGTATCACATACTGGTATTATTCTCAGTCCCGCACATATCTCATATGCGCTCCTATTTCGTTTCGCTTGAGCCAGGAAACTTCTGTGTCGGACTCTAAAGAATCGTCAATACGCCGGCAGCAGGTGATGATCATATCAAATACCCACAAGCCGCAAGCGGTCTGCCAAACGTAACGGCCACCCGGGTATTGAGCGATCAGAAGATCAATGAGCAAGCCCGCTCACACTCCTGTGAATCCAACCAGCAGCACTTACCGTACAGTCCGGTCTGTTCGTCTGATATGTCGCATATCTCGCCTAGGGGTAGTAAACGTCAGACCCCAGTAGCTTGATAAGTCATGCCGATGTAAGGTCCATAACAAGCGTGAAACTACTGATAACTCTTACCAGTAAATCACTGCAACCCTGGCCAGGGATTTCCAGTTATGGCCAGTCGAGCATAGCGCAACATTGACCCCCAATACCGGGAGAGACGAATCCCCTCCTATCGCTCATTGCCTCCATGTGAATCGGGACAGTACCCAAAAATCACCTGTTTGCACGACTCAGTAGAGCCGTGGTAGGGTGGAAATCAAAGCACAGTTGGAGACACACAAGACTCTATGACGATCTCGGGTCAACAGACTAAGCTGTACCAGTGTCACCAGAGAACTGCCATCTGACGTGAGGTATAATACCATCTGGGAGTTCTCGGCGAGTCTGTTCAGTGTACCCAGTCATCACTGAGCACCCGCATACCATCTCTGATGTCAAACACCAATGGATATGGGATCATCCATCGCCCATCATATGGGTCGAGAAGATATACGCTAGTCTACTCTGGAATATCGATGCCCCGTCTCGATATTCCCATGACTAGGAACATTGAAAGATGTACTCATGGACTACCCAGGCCCCACTAGTATGATCTACATCATAGTCCTGGAAGTCGAGCACACATCCTAAGGGCTTTATCAACATGTAATAGAGAGACTGCAAGTATACATGTTAAGATAAAGAGCAACCAGATAGCGTACTATCATGTCGAGCAAGAAAGTCCTACCTATATATGTCCCAGCATCCACTACAATATACATCCTATGTACAGTAATGGCCTCTAGGGCATACATATAACTAACAATCTCCCACTTGCACTAGGGCCATCTTTAGCAGTGGTTGCAGTATCTAATACTCAACCATCCCATAAAAGTCTCTCTTTGGGAAAAGGCCTTTGTGAGTGGATCCGCCGTGTTGTCCTCTGAGTCTACACCCCTAACCTCGATCACCCTGGAGATCAACTATCTCCATGATCAGGTGATGCTGCCTCAGAATATGTCTGGGTCACTGATGGGATCGGGGTTCCTGGGCCAAAGCCTCACTTCCATTGTCACATAGTGGTAGGAACCTAGTTCATCTCATGAACCTATATACACCCAAACTGCCTCTTTGGTAGTATCTTTAATAGCGATGTTACCAGCCTTTATCGTCTTGTTTGCCACGGTATCCAGCTTGGAGCTCTTCCAATATACCGTCCCTTTACTGAGAGTAAAGACAATGCCTGCGACTAACATTCAGTCGTCCTTATCACCCTGGAACCTTTCCAGTGATTCTCCCCAGGATCAACTGGTACCATCTCACTACATCTAGTGAGAATCCTAACATCCATTTAGATCTATCTCATAGATCCAAAACCCAGGATTTAGGAGGTATCATTTTGATCCTATATGGAGAATCCATGTGATAAGAGGAGATTGACCGACCGTAGTATAGGAAACTCTTTTCCTATCAAGAGTATGTTATCCACGTACTCTACGAGGATCACCACCTTACTCTCTACTACCCTTTTGTATATACAAGGTTCATCTACCATTTTGATGAAGTCAAACTTTTTGACTACCACATCAAAACAGATGTTCCAACTCCGCGATGCCTGCTTTATTCTGCAAAGAAACTTGCACACGTTTCCGCTGCTCCCACTGTTTACGAAGCCTTCTAGCTGTGTTCTTATAGACGTTCTCTTCTAAATCATTATTTAGAAAAGCAGTCATGACACCCAACCACCAGATATCGTAGTCATGGTATGTAGAAATGGCAAGTAGGATCTGGATGGACATAAGCATAGTCCCTGGAAAAAGGTTTCATCATTATCCACGCCTGGTCGATGACGAAAACCTTTAACAAGTCTGGCTTTGAAAGTCTCAACTTTTCTATCTACACCAAGTAATCTTCTCAAGATATACCTGCTTCTGATGGGGATTTAACCCTTCAGATATCGCAACCAAAGTCCATACTTTGTTGGTGTACATGGATTCCATCTCAGATCGCTAAGCATTCAGCCTGTTAGTTATATGTATGCCCTAGAGGCCTTTACTGTACATTGGATGTATATTGTAGTGGATGCTGGGACATATATAGGTAGGACTTTCTTGCTCGACATGATAGTACGCTATCTGGTTGCTCTTTATCTTAACATGTATACTCTCTGTCTCTCTGATTACATGTTGATAAAGCCCTTAGGATGTGTACTCGACTTCCAAGACTATGATGCAGATCATACTAGTGGTGCCTGGGTAGTCCATGAGTACATCCTTCAATGTTCCTAGTCATGGGAATATCGAGACGGGGCATCGATATTCCAGAGTAGACTAGCGTATATCTTCTCGACCCATGTGATGGGCGATGGATGATCCCATATCCATTGTTGTTTAACATCAGAGATGGTATGCGGGTGCTCAGGGAAGACTGGGTACACTGAACGGACTCGCTGAGAACTCCCAGATGGTATTATACCTCAGGTCAGATGGCAGTTCTCTGGTGACACTGGTACAGCTTAGTCTGTTGACCCGAGATCGTCATAGAGTCTTGTTTGTCTCCCACTGTGCTTTGATTTCCACCCTACCACGGCTCTACTGAGTCGTGCAAACAGGTGGTTTTTGGGTACAGTCCCGATTCACATGGAGGCAATGAGCGATAGGAGGGGATTCGTCTCTCCCGGTATTGGGGGTTGATGTTGCGCTATACTCGACTGGCCATAACAGGAAATCCATGGCCAGGGTTGCAGTGATATACTGCTAAGAGTTATCAGTAGTTTCATGATTGTTAAGGACCTCACGTCGGCATGACTTATCAAGCTACTGGGTCTGACGTTTACCACCCCTAGGCGAGATATGCGACATATCAGACAAACAGACCGGACTGTACGGTAAGTGTTACTGGTTGGATTCACAGGAGTGTGAGCGGGCTTGCTCGTCGATCTTCTGATCGCTCAATACCCGGATGGCCATTACGTTTAGCAGACCGCTTGCGGCTTGTGGGTGTTTGATATGATCATCACCTGCTGCCGGCGTATTGACGAGTCTTTAGAGTCCTACACAGAGGTTTCCTGGCTCAAGAGAAACGAAATAGGAGCGCATATGAGATACGTGCGGGACCGAGAATAATGCGTGTATGTGATACCGTATTTCATTCTCGCGATGAATGTGTCGAATGGTTGTATGTGATATAACCTAGTTATCGAATCAAGGATTGATTCGATAAGCCGATACATTGGATATTAGTCGGTTATATGCGATATGACCGGATCGTTAAATAAAGTATTGATTTAATGATTTAATGCATAATTATATATTTGATATATTACTTTGCATTAACTAGTATTGGTTCACTTTAAATGGATTTTCTCTCTTGAAGTACACAAGTTGTATATGTGATATACTTTTGTGCACTTGTTTATATCATGTTTGATGATACATGCTAACTTGAGTTTGTGTGTATGATTAAACCATGGTTATATGAATGGTTAGGGTTTTGTTTATTTATTCATTTATTTATT
The DNA here is from genome assembly GCA_030015575.1 of Agapanthus africanus. Taxonomy (NCBI): domain Eukaryota; kingdom Viridiplantae; phylum Streptophyta; class Magnoliopsida; order Asparagales; family Amaryllidaceae; genus Agapanthus; species Agapanthus africanus. Next base: position 726,331,463 of record JASDDO010000019.1, on the reverse strand, counting down.
TTGTTTATTTATTTTGGAAAAGATAAATAGAAATGGTGGCTTTCTTTGTTTCTTTCATGAAGCTTCATGAAGTGTTGAAAGCTTGACCATTTTTGTTTGCTTCCCTTAACCTAACCATTCACCTAACCCTAGTTTAGTCTATACACTTGACCATGGTTGGTATATGATAAGTATTCATTTTTATTTTCTATTTGGAAAATACTTATCATATTATCTTCTTCTTCTTCTCTTTCTTCAACATGAAGAAAACCTTGCCTCCATCAATGGCAACTTGAGAAAAAGAGTGAGAAATCCAATTCTAAAGTGAACCCACTTCCTATTTCTTCATCCTCTACCACTTGCCAAGTAGTATAGGGTGTTTTCTTCACAAGTTTCATGGCTTGGTGAAGTTGGAGCTTGATCCAGTGTTGCCTCGACGTAGATCATCTTCGGCATCGAAGTCGACGACCTAGTCCGCCCATTTCTCCGATGAAACCACCGCAAGAGTCTAGGATTCCGATTGCTACAGCGGAGGGACGTCAAAGCGGAGCTATGGAGGTAGAGAACCGGATCTACAAAGGTTGTAGTCACTTTCCTTTAGCGATAAATTCGTTTACTTGCTTGCATCGCCTATAAATCTAGTTAACGATCCGTATTAGGGTTTGTAGGCACATGAAATTCTTTGAATTGGGCATGAATGATCACTTGTGAGACCTCATTAATGTTCCTAGGAACCCTACAGTGGTATCAGAGCCTAGCTAGAGCCTTAGGCGATGCACAGACGGAGTTCGAAGTCCGATCGAACCGAAACCCTAACTCAAAAATGCTCTCTGTACATTTTTTTAAATCGGGGATTTTTGAGAATTAAAATATGCAGAAAAACCAGCAGGAAATTCTAAGAATTACTGAGAAGCCCGTACTCATGAGTCCATCAAAGCGCGGCGGAACCGCGGCATTAGCATGGATAATGCGGCGGTTCCGCGGCCGTTTAGTCTCCTCTTGCATTGCGTTTTGCACAGTAATTCCTATTTTGCAGTGCTGGTTTTCCTGGGAACTTTTAATCTGAACTCAAGAGTTGAGTTTTCTGGGTTGTATTGGGAGTTCGTGAATTCGATCGGATTATCAAACTTTGTATGTGTTTTTTCCGGGTAATTTTAGAATATGTTAAAAAGTTCGACCGGATATAAATACCCACTTTTTCCCCTGCCGGGAAATTTCCAATTGTTGGACTTTTCTGTAGTTTAATGACGTTCTAAGTAGCGCAAGTAACGCGATGGTCCCTCTAGAAGACAACAAACCTTAACTCGATTATGTGACCGTCTTGAACTACCCTTTGAACCTTCGGGTTTAGGGCAGTACGACGTGCCATATGTGAGGCATTGGCTTGACCCTTCTACGGCTGGACCGTTGGTACTAAGGCATGAACTGAATGTTTTTAGACTTATTTCATGTGTTGAGCTGTATCGGGAAAATTTGGGTGTTCGATTGTTCGATCGGAAAGTTTAACATTTTCTATTTATCCGGAATGTGATACAATAATTGGAATTCACAAGTAGTTATGAGATAACTGAATGAATATTATAAACATAGCAGTTTAGTCTCACTTGATCGGTTGCCATGGAATTTTGATGCGATCAAAAGTCCGTCGCAATCACGTAATGTACGCGGATACTCGCCGGGTAAACTTAATAGACAGCCTCACCCCATAGCCCCGACCAAGTGACTGTAGGAGAACCCCATCGCCGAAAGCATCCGTTCGGGTGCTCGCAGTAGCGGTGTTCCTCCTTAGTGCACTTCGCCGTCGGTATCGGGGGTGCGGCCGCCTACTAAAGTTTGCGACGAGCATTCGATCTGAATTTCGAGAATCCTGTTGAATAGCCCGACTTTTTATTGAAAAGTGTTTTCGATAATGAGACTAAAATGCGGGGTTTATAACTGTTAGGCATGCGATGTCTAAGTTTTTCATTTGATTAGGCATGCGATGTCTAAATAGATTGCGGATTCCAATTGTTATAGTTTTACACTTTCTTTTCTGAGACCGTAAGTGTAATATGTGATATCGCCGGTTTCGTTGCTATATGTCAACGAAAATTGGGATGCGCATATTTACTTACGTTGATGACATGTGATGTTATGTGTTGCTGGATATGTTATATTGGATCGTCGTGTTTGAGTATCCGGGGTTTTTTTTATGTGAGATGAGTGTTTTTCATTTTCATTCATGTAAAAAACTTGTATGTAATATTCTTTTATTGGGGCACTTCCAGGTTGCGGAAGATGTCACCTTTTGTATATTATTTACTTTTTTGCACTAGGATAGACCCAAGGAGGAGGGCACAAGTAACCGGGTTCTAGGGTCCAGTGGGAAACCATCTCGAGGAGTCGAGTCCGGGTCTCCTAACCCTAGAATTGGTAGGGTTGCTTGCCGCTCTCGTAGGGGTCTAGGGGTGTGGGATTGGCTATTCATCACGACCGTGGAATCCGTATTTTATACTGGCTCGTATTAAAAACACGGACGTCCTAGTATATCCAATATTTCATATGATATTTTCTGCTGCGTTATCTGTGATGTGATCATGTGATATGTACAGATAGATATTATATATGGTATATATGATATATTATATAAACGTTGCTTATGTTTTACACCCGTGCTAGCCCTGCCTCGCTCTGGCGTAAGTTACCTAACCTAACGGTGCAGACGGGACATCGAGGCGAATGCGGATGGCATAAGCATACGTTATATTTATCTATGATGTTTAGGTGGACTTAAATGATGGGATATTCATTAATGAGATTAATGAAAGAAAATAAACCTAATTGATGTTGTGGAATCGAATTTCAAAAATAAAACAGGTAGCTACAGTTCTTGCTTTGCATCGTGGTGTTCCTTATAGAACATCCTGCACCTTATTCGATGAGGAAAAGACCGAGATCCCTTCACCGGGAGTGACTCCTTTAGCAATAATTGGCAGATGCTACAAACCTCGGTTTGTCATTTGATTGCTTCTATAGTTTCCGCTTTGCACAGTGATATATATGATATATCCCGCACCTCATTCGACGATGAAAGGGCCGACGATCCCTTCACCGGGAGTGGCCCCTTTAGCAAAACTAGAAAAGCCTCAAAAACATTCCATTTAAAAACCATTTGATTCCGCAACGAGATCAAGTTCAAAGCGTTAAAGGTTTTCATAAAAACCATTCGCAACCCTCCGTCATTTTAGGAAGTAGAGTACTTAGTATTCGTGATGTATTTGTTGACCATAGTCAAGGCACAGTGTACGGTAGCTAAGTGATGTCTTCCTACACCGCATATGATGCGATTAGTTAGGACAGTCGCGTGACTTTGTTGACCTTAGTTAAGGGTCATGTGGGTGGGTCTAATTAATCACGAAATGACGGGTAGAACTTGACTAGTACTTATGATTTGTTGACCATAGTTAAGGTTATAAGTGCTAGGGGTAAAAATCTTTATCGGGAGTTTCAAGTGTTGAAATTTGCAATGAGATTGCATACCTTCTATGTGATAGTTGGATCCCGATACCCACTGCGAGTAATTGTTATTCCTTGGAGAGTTTTGCACTTTGCAATTAGCCGATCAAGTAGGTGTCTAGAAAGGTGTCAACGGGGTTACGCCTCTGGGAAAACGTGGTTTACTGTAATTAGGTTCGTGCGAAAGCACGGGAAACCTCCCTCAAAGTACCGACACTGGCCTGGCTGAAAGATTGGCGAACTTGTAGAGTGTAATTAATCCCGGCTAGTCTTTCCTTTTAAGGTTTGAAGGAAGATTTGATAAAAACAGTAGGAGCTATCCTGATTAGATAAAATATATAACCAATCTAGTCTTGCAAGAGCGCACGCAAAGTGTTTTCTTCTCTCTCTCTCCAGGTAGCGACCATATCACGCCTTAATCAAGATTATAATATGGATGTATTGACCGAACCCGCTTATTATACTGAGCTAGGGTACGTTGGTCCCGCTCCAACTTATAATTGTTATAAGACCGAGCAGGAATTAGGGGAATACCAGAATTCCTATGCCGCCCAAACGAAGAAAGTGCATAAGATGCATCTCCTTCGGGTGTGTTCATTACACAGAACTGTTTCTCAGTATCCTCTGCGTCCTGGGTATCTGATACCGGAACAGGATCCCAGATATGTAATCTGTTACATAGGGCTACAGAAAGGCAGAGAACTGAGAATGGGTGATAAGTTTCATGAGACAGAAAACGGGGCAAGTGTTGCAGCCAAGTCTGTTGGTCACTGTCATCCTGTATTACCAATACATTGATTCTGAACAAATGCTATTAGATACCGAACCTGATATACAAAATCATATCAGTCTCTTTATTAGTAAAGAAATGATAAAATTTTGTATTGATGGATAATGTTTTGAACATTTCCTATATCAAAAGTTGATCGGCTCAGGCACGTTATTTAAAAGCATTGATGTTCTAAATCAAACTACAGTTCCTAGTATACAGAACACACACAAGAGGAAGAGTTCAGAAATGAACGAATCATTCTTGAGGCATTGTAGACTAGGTCATATCAATGCGACTCGACTGGCTGAAGTTACATTTTAGATGCATATTTAAATCAGTTTGAATTTACATCTTATGAAACTTGCCAGTCATGTCACAAAGATAAGATGACCAAAGCTCTGTTCATTGGAAACAGAGAAAGAGTTAGTAAACTCTTGGGACTGATACATGATGATATATGTAAGGTCCCCTGTCTACACATGCCAGGGCCGGTTTTTGTACTTCATTACATTCTCTGATAGTCTCTCAAGATTCAGACATATGTTTCTGTTGAAACATAGGTCCGAACCTTTTGAGATATTCACAGAAAATAAGTTAGAAGTAGAGAACCAAAATACGGGTATAAGTATTATGCCCTATGATGTGATCAGGGAGGAGAATACTTGTGCATAGAATTCCTGGATTATTCTAAAGGAGAATGAGATTCTCTCTCAGTGTTACTCCTCTGAATATACCACAGCACAACGGTGTATCGGGGCGGAGCAATCGCACCATATTGGATATAGTGTGCTCTATGATGAGTACTGCTGAGTTACCTATTCCCTTTTGGGTTGTGCACTTGAGAAGCTGCATATCTATTGAATTGGGTTCGAATCAAATCAGTGCCTACCACTCCATATAAGATATGGTGTGGGAAGAGCCTATCTCTTAAGAAAGTTAAGATTTGGGATTGTCCGGCCTATGTCAAAAGCAAAAATCTGGACAAGATCGAGGCAAGGTCAGTTCTGTAGAACTGGAAAGGTTCCAGTTATACAAAACTGCAGCTGATTTGACAGAACCAAAGGATTCAATAGTCCTCTACGAACCTCAGCCTCTTCGCCGATCTGGTAGGGTTCCTCATCCGCTTAAAAGATACTTCGGTTTCTCGATGACAGTGGGAGCGAGGAATTCATCATGAGATGATGACCCAACTAGTTTCGAGCAGGCCATCGAGAGTAGGGACTCTCTAAGAATGGCTGGATGCTTAGCGATCTGAGATGGAATCCATATACACCAACAAAGTATGGACTTTGGTTGCTATATCTGAAGGGTTAAATCCCCATCAAGAGCAAGTATATCTTGAGAAGATTACTTGGTGTAGATGGAAAAGTTGAGACTTTCAAAACTAGACTTGTTAAAGTTTTTCGTCATCGACCAGGCGTGGATAATGATGAAACCTTTTCAGGGACTATGCTTAAGTCCATCCAGGTCCTACTTGCCATTGCTACACACCATGACTGCGATATCTGGCGGTTGGGTGCCATGACTACTTTTCTAAATACTAATTTAGAAGAGAACGTCTATAAGTACACAGCCAGAGGGTTTCGTAAACAGTGGGAGCAGCGGAAATGTGTGCAAGTTGCTTTACAGGATAAAGCAGGCATCACGGAGTTGGAACATCTGTTTTGATGTGGTAGTCAAAGAGTTTGACATCATCAAAATGGTAGATGAACCTTGTATAAACAAAAGGGTAGTAGGGAGTATGGTGACGATCCTCGTAGAGTACGTGGATGACATACTCTTGATAGGGAAGGAGTTTCCTGTGCTACACTCGATCAATCTCCGCTTATCACAATGATTCTCCACATAGGATCAAAGTGATACCTACTAAATCCTAGGTTTTGGATCTATGAGATAGATCTAAATGGATGTTAGGATTCTCACTACATGTAGTGAGATGGTATCAATCGATCCTGGGGAGAATCACTGGAAGTGTTCCAGGGTGATAAGGACGACTGAATGTCAGTCACAGGCATTGTCTTCACCCTCAGTGGAGGGACGGTTTGTTGGAAGAGTTCCAAGCTAAATACCGTGGCTTACTAGACGATAAAGGCAGGATACATCGCTACTTAAGATGCTACCAAAGAGGCTGTTTGGGTGTATATTGGTTCATGAGATGAACTACATTCCTACCATTGTGTGACAATGGAAGTGCGGCTTTGGCCCGGGAACCACGGTCCCATCAGTGACCCAGACATATTCTGAGGAAGCATCACCTGATCATGGAGATAGTTAATCTCCAGGGTGACTAAGGTTAGGAGAGTAGACTCAGAGGACAACACGGCGAATCCACTCACGAAGGCCTTTTCCCAAAGAGAGACTTTTAGGGATGGTTGAGTATTAGATACTACAACTACTGCTACAGATGGCCCTAGTGCAAGTGGGAGATTGTTAGTTATATGTATGCCCTAGAGGCCATTACTGTACATTGGATGTATATTGTAGTGGATGCTGGGACATATATAGGTAGGACTTTCTTGCTCGACATGATAGTACGCTATCTGGTTGCTCTTTATCTTAACATGTATACTCTCTGTCTCTCTGATTACATGTTGATAAAGCCCTTAGGATGTGTACTCGACTTCCAAGACTATGATGCAGATCATACTAGTGGGGCCTGGGTAGTCCATGAGTACATCCTTCAATGTTCCTAGTCGTGGGAATATCGAGATGGGGCATCGATATTCCAGAGTAGACTAGCGTATATCTTCTCGACCCATGTGATGGGCGATGGATGATCCCATATCCATTGGTGTTTGACATCAGAGATAGTATGCGGGTGCTCAGTGGAGACTGGGTACACTGAACGGACTCGCCGAGAACTCCCAGATGGTATTATACCTCAGGTCAGATGGCAGTTCTCTGGTGACACTGGTACAGCTTAGTCTGTTGACCCGAGATCGTCATAGAGTCTTGTGTGTCTCCCACTGTGCTTTGATTTCCACCCTACCACAGCTCTACTGAGTCGTGCAAACAGGTGGTTTTTGGGTACAGTCCCGATTCACATGGAGGCAATGAGCGATAGGAGGGGATTCGTCTCTCCTGGTATTGGGGGTTGATGTTGTGCTATGCTCGACTGGCCATAATAGGAAATCCCTGGCCAGGGTTGCAGTGATATACGGGTAAGAGTTATCAGTAGTTTCATGATTGTTATGGACCTCACGTCGGCATGACTTATCAGGCTACTGGGGTCTGACGTTTACCACCCCTAGGCGAGATATGCGACATATCAGACAAACAGACCGGACTGTACGGTAAGTGTTACTGGTTGGATTCACAGGAGTGTGAGCGGACTTGCTCGTCGATCTTATGATCGCTCAATAACCGGATGGCCGTTACGTTTAGCAGACCGCTTGCGGCTTGTGGGTGTTTGATATGATCATCACCTGCTGGCGGCGTATTGACGAGTCTTTAGAGTCCTACACAGAGGTTTCCTGGCTCAAGCGAAACGAAATAGGAGCGCATATGAGATATGTGCGGGACCGAGAATAATGCGTGTATGTGATACCGTATTTCATTCTCGCGATGAATGTGTCGAATGGTTGTATGCGATATAACCTAGTTATCGAATCAAGGATTGATTTGATAAGCCGATACATTGGATATTAGTTGGTTATATACGATATGACCGGATCGTTAAATCAAGTATTGATTTAATGATTTAATGCATAATTATATATTTGATATATTACTTTGCATTAACTAGTATTGGTTCACTTTAAATGGATTTTCTCACTTGAAGTACATAAGTTGTATATGTGATATTCTTTTATGCACTTGTTTGTATCATTTTTGATGATACATGCTAACTTGAGTTTGTGTGTATGATTAAACCATGGTTATATGAATGGTTAGGGTTTTGTTTACTTATTCATTTATTTATTTTGTTTATTTATTTTGGAAAAGATAAATAGAAATGGTGGCTTTCTTTGTTTCTTTCATGAAGCTTCATGAAATGTTGAAAGCTTGACCATTTTTGTTTGCTTCCCTTAACCTAACCATTCACCTAACCCTAGTTTAGTCTCTACACTTGACCATGGTTGGTATATGATAAGTATTCATTTTTATTTTCTATTTGGAAAATACTTATCATATTATCTTCTTCTTCTTCTCCTTCTTCAACATGAAGAAAACCTTGCCTCCATCAATGGCAACTTGATAAAAAGAGTGAGAAATCCAATTCTAAAGTGAACCCACTTTCTATTTCTTCATCCTCTACCACTTGCCAAGTAGTATAGGGTGTTTTCTTCACAAGTTTCATGGCTTGGTGAAGTTGGAGCTTGATCTAGTGTTGCCTCGACCTAGATCATCTTCGGCATCGAAGTCGACGACCTAGTCCGCCCATTTCTCCGATGAAACCACCGCAAGAGTCTAGGATTCCGATTGCTACAGCAGAGGGACGTCAAAGCGGAGCTATGGAGGTGGAGAACCGGATCTACAAAGGTTGTAGTCACTTTCCTTTAGCGATAAATTCATTTACTTGCTTGCATCGCCTATAAATCTAGTTAACGATCCGTATTAGGGTTTGTAGGCACATGAAATTCTTTGAATTGGGCATGATTGATCACTTGTGAGACCTCATTAGTGTGCCTAGGAACCCTACACAGCCATTCTTACAGAGTCTCACTCCTGATGGCCAGCTCGAAACTAGTTAGGTTATCATCTCATGATGCAATCCTCGCTCCCACTGTCATCGAGAAACCGAAGTATTTCTCAGGCGGATGAGGAAACCATCCAGATCAGCGGAGTGGCTAAGGTTCGTCGGGTACTATTGAAACCTTTGGTTTTGTCAAATCAGCTGCAGTTTTGTATAGCTGAAACCTTTCCAGTTCTACAGAACTGACCTTGCCTCGATCTTGTCCAGTTTTTGCTTTTGACATAGGCCGGACAATCCCAAATCTTAACTTACTTAAGAGATAGGTTCTTCCCATACCATATCTTATATGGAGTGGTAGGCACTGATTTGATTCGAACCCAATTCAATAGGTATGCAGCTTCTCAAGTGCACAACCCCAAAAGGAAATAGGTAACTCAGTAGTACTCATCATAGAGCACACCATATCTAATATGGTGCGATTGCTCCGCCCCGATACACCGTTGTGCTGTGGTGTATTCAGAGGAGTAACACCGAGAGAGATTCTCATTCTCCTTTAGAATAGTCCAAGAATTCCATGCATAAGTATTCTCCTCCCTGATCTTATCATAGGACATAATACTTATACCCGGTTTTTGGTTCTCTACTTCTAACTTATATTCTGTGAATATCTCAAAAACTTCGGACTTATGTTTCAACAGGAACATATGGCTGAATCTTGAGAGATCATTAGAGAATGTAATGAAGTACAAAGAACCGGTTTTGGCATGTGTAGACAGGGGACCTTGCATACATCACTATGTATCAGTCCCAAGAGTTCACTAACTCTTTCTCTGTTTCCAATAAACAGAGCTATGGTCATCTAATATTTGTGACATGACTGGCAAGTTTCATAAGATGTAAATTCAAACTAATTTAAATATGCATCTAAATGTAACTTCAGCCAGTCGGGTCGCATTGATATGACCTAGTCTACAATGCCTCAAGAAGGATTCGTTCATTTCTGAACTCTTCCTCTTGTGTGTGTTCCGTATATTAGGAACTGTAGTTTGATTTAGAACGTCAATGCTTTTAGATAACGTGCCTGAACCGATCAACTTTTGAAATAGGAAATGTTTAAAACATTATCCAACAATACAAAATTTTATCATTTCTTTACTAATAAAGAGACTGATATGATTTTGTATATCAGGTTTGGTATCTAACAATATTCGTTCAGAATCATTGTACTGGTAATACAGGGTGACAGTGACCAACAGACTTGGCTGCAACACTTGCCCCGTTTTCTGTCTCATGAAACTTATCACCCGTTCTCAGTTCTCTGCCTTTCTGTAACCCTATGTAACAGATTACATATCTGGGATCCTGATCCGGTATCAGATACCTAGGACGCAGAGGATACTGAGAAACAGTTCTGTGTAACGAACACACCCGAAGAAGATGCATCATATGCACTTTCTTCGTTTGGGCGGCATAGGAATCTTGGTATTCCCTTATTTCCTGCTCTGTCTTATAACAATTATAAGTTGGAGCGGGACCAACGTTCCCCAGCTTAGTATAACAAGCGGATTCGGTCAATTTATCCTTATTATTATCTTGATTAAGGCGTGATATGGTCGCTACCTGGAGAGAGAAAAGAAAACACTCTGCGTGAGCTCTTGCAAGATTAGATTGGTTATATATTTTATCTAATCAGGATGGCTCCCACTGTTTTTATCAAAACTTCCTTCAAACCTTAAAAAGAAAGACTTGACGGGATTAATTACACTCTACAAGTTCGCCAATCTTTTAGCCAGGCCAGTGTCGGTACTTTGAGGGAGGTTCCCCGTGCTTTCGCACGGACCTAATTATAATAAACCTCGTTTTCCCAGAGGCGTAACCCCGTTGACACCTTTCTAGACACCTACTTGATCGGCTAATTGTAAAGTGCAAAACTCTCCCAGGAGTAACAATTACTCGCAGTGGGTATCGGGATCCAACTATCATATAGAAGGTATGCAATCTCATTGCAAATTTCAACACTTGAAACTCCCGATAATTGTTTTTACCCCTAGCACCTATGACCTTGGCTAAGGTCAACAAATCATAAGCACTAGTCAAGTTCTACCCGTCATTTCATGATTAATTAGACCCACCTACATGACCCTTGGCTAAGGTCAACAAAGCCACATGACTGTCCTAACTAATCGCATCATATGCGGTGTAGGAAGACATCACTTAGCTACCGTACACTGTGCCTTGACTATTGTCAACAAACACAGCACGAATACTAAGTACTCTGCTTCCTAAAATGACGGAAGGTTGCGGATGGTTTTTAAGAAAACCTTTAACGCTTTGAACTTGATCTCGTTGCGGAATCAAATGGTTTTTAAATGGAGTGTTTTTAAGGCCTTTCTAGTTTTGCTAAAGGGGTCATTCCCGGTGAAGGGATCGTCGGCCCTTTCCTCATCGAATAAGGTGCAGGATATATCACATATACCGCTGTGCAAAGCAAAAACTATAGAAGCAATCAAAAGACAAACCGAGGGTTGTAGCATCTGCCAGTTATTGCTAAAGGAGTCACTCCCGGTGAAGGGATCTCAGTCCTTTCCTTATCGAATAAGGTGCAGGATGTTCTACAAGGAACACCGCGATGCAAAGCAAGAACTGTAGCTACCTGTTTTTATTTTTGAAATTCGATTCCACAACATCCTTTAGGTTTATTTTCTTTCATTAATCTCATTAATGAATGTCCCATCATTTAAGTCCACCTAAACATCACAGATAAATATAACGTACGCTTATGCCATCGGCATTCGCCTCGATGTCCCGTCTGCACCGTTAGGTTAGGTAACTAATGCCAGAGCGAGGCAGGGATAGCGCGGGTGTAAAACATAAGCAACGTCTATATAATATATCATATATACTATATATAAAATCTATCTGAACATATCACATGATCACATCACAGATAACGCAGCAGAAAAAATTATATGAAATATTGGATATACAAGGATGTCCGTGTTTTTAATACGAGCCAGTATAAAACACGGATTCCACGGTCACGATGAATAGCCAATCCCACACCCCTAGACCCCTACGAGAGCGGCAAGCAATCCTACCAATTCTAGGGTTAGGAGACCCGAACTCGACTCCTCGAGATGGCCTCCCACTGGACCCTAGAACCCGGTTACTTGTGCTCCCCTCCTTGGGTCTATCCTAATGCGGAAAAGTAAATAATATACAAATGGTGACATCATCCGCAACCTGGAAGTTCCCCAATAAAAGAATATTACATACAAGTTTTTACATGAATGAAAATGAAAAACACTCATCTCACATAAAAAAAACCCGGCTATTCAAACACGACGATCCAATATAACATATCCAGCAAAACATAACATCACATGTCATACACATAAGTAAATATGCGCATCCCAATTGTCGTTGACATATAGCAACGAAACTGGCGAAATCACATATTACACTTACGGTCGCAGAAAAGAAAGTGTAAAACTACAACAGTTGGAATCCGCAACTTGCATAGACATCGCATGCCTAACCAAATGAATTCCTTAGACATCGCATGACTAACAATTATAAATCCCGCATTTTAGTCTCATTATCGAAAACACTTTTCAATATGAAGTCGGGCAATTCAACAAGATTACCGATATCCAGAACGAATGCTCGTCGCAAACTTTAGTAGACGGCCGCACTCCCGATACCGTCGACGAAGTGCACTACGGTGGAACACCGCTGCCGCGAGCACCCGAACGGATGCTTTCGGCGACGGGGTTCTCCTACAGTCACTTGGTCGGGGCTATGGGGCGTAGCTGTCTATTAAGTTTACCCGGCGAGTATCCGCGTATCCAACATGATTGCGACGGACTTTTGATCACATCAAATTTCTGTGGCAACCGATCAAGTGAGACTAAAGTGCTAGATTTATAACATCCAAATCAGTTATCTCATAGCTACTTGTGGATTCCAAATATTGTATCACATTCCAGATAAAATAGAAAATGTTAAACTTTCCGATCGAACAATCAAACACCCAAGTTTTCCCGAAACAGCTCAACACATGAAATAAGTTTATAAACATTCACTTCATGCCACAGTATCAACGGTCCAGCCGTAGAAGGGTCAAGCCAACGCCTCACATGTGGCACGCCGTACTGCCCCAAACCCTAAGGTTCAGAGGGCAGTTCAAGATGGTCACATAATCGAGTTAAGGTTTGTTTTCCTCTAGAGGGTCCATCAAGTTACTTGCACTACTTAGAACGTTCTTAAACTACGGAAAAATCCAACACTTCGAAATTTTCTGGCAGGGTAAAAATTGGGTATTTATATCCGGTCGAACTTTTTAACATATTCTAAATTATCTGGAAAAACACATAGACAAAATTAGACAATCCGATCGAATCTACGAACTCCCAATACAACCAAGAAAACTCAACTCTTGAGTAGAAAATAAAATTACCCAGAAAACAGAGTAATCATAAAGGGAAATTACTATGCAAACAGTGAAGAAAGAGGACACTTTATGGCCGCGGAACCGCCGCATGACCTAGGGTACGGCCGCGGTTCCGCGGCGCCTTAGACGAGTTAGGGTCACGTGCTGCACTGTAATTCTTAGAAAACCCTGCTGATTTTTCTACATATTTTTAATTCACAAAAATCACAGTTTTGAAAAATTGTACAAAGAAGGGTTTTCAATTAGGGTTTCGGGTTCGATCGGACTACTAACATCGTCTACACTTCGCCTAAAGCTCTAGCTAGGCTCTGATACCACTGTAGGGTTCCTAGGCACACCCATGAGGTTCTACAACTGATCAACCATGCCAAAATCAAAATTTTCTATGTGCCAAAGAACCCTAATGCTAGATCGTTAACTAGAGGTAAAGCGAAAATAAACAAATGCAAGCAAACTACTTTGCTACTATGTGAAACGGATTACAACCTTTGTAGATCCGGTGCTCCACTTCTTTAGCTCCATGATGACGTCCCTCCGCTGCGATCATCGGAACCCCGGACTCTAGCGTCGGTTTCGTCGGAGAAATGATCGGGCTAGGTCGTTGACTTCGATGCCGAAGAAGATCTACGTCGAGGCAACTCAAACTCAAGCTCCATCTTCACTAGGTCATGAAACTTGAGAAGAAAACACACTCTACTACATGGCAAGTGGTAGAGGATGAAGAAATAGGAAGTGGGTTCACTTTGGATTTGGATTTCTCACTTAGATTCATCACTTGGAATTTTCTAGCAATGGCTTTCTTCTTCATGAAGAAGATGAAGAAGAAGAAAGAAAATAATGAATGAATAATGAATAATACAAAATCAAGTGAAGCTTATCATTTAGCAACCATGGGTGAGTGTAACTAATGTAGAGAATAAACTAGGGTTTAGATAAATGGTTAGGTTAAGGATAAAACAAAATGGCTTAGACTTTGTCAAAGATGCTATAAAGCTTCATGAAGCTTCAAGCCAAAGTGAGAAAAGCCACCACCATTTTGTTTTAACAAAATAAATAAATAAGGCAAATGAAACCCTAACCATTAACGAAACATGGTGTATAGCATACACACACCCAAGTTTGCATGTATCATCAAACATGATACAAACTAGTGCACAAACATATATCATATATACAATGTGCACAATCAAGTGAGAAAATAATCTTAAGTGAACCAATACTAGTCAATGTAAAGTAATATATCTAATATATAATTATACATTAAATCAATAAATCAACACTTGATTTAAAGATCCGGTCATACTGCATATAACCGACTAATATCAAGTGTATCAAAATATCGAATCAACATTTGATTCGGTAACCCGGCTATATCTTATATAACCGTCCGATGATACAAATTGCGAGAATAGAATCCAGTATCACATACTGGTATTATTCTCGGTCCCGCACATATCTCATATGCGCTTCTATTTCGTTTCGCTTGAGCGAGGAAACCTCTGTGTAGGACTCTAAAGACTCGTTAATACGCCGGCAACAGGTGATGATCATATCAAACACCCACAAACCCCAAGCGGTCTGCCAAACGTAATGGCCACCCAGGTATTGAGCGATCAGACGATCAATGAGCAAGCCCGCTCACACTCCTGTGAATCCAACCAGCAACACATACCGTACAGTCCGGTTTGTTCGTCTGATATGTCGCATATCTCGCCTAGGGGTGGTAAACGTCAGACCCCAGTAGCTTGATAAGTCATGCCGATGTATAGTCCATAACAAGCGTGAAACTACTGATAACTCTTACCAGTAAATCACTGCAACCCTGGCCAGGGATTTCCAGTTATGTCCAGTCGAGCATAGCGCAACATCAACCCCCAATACCGGGAGAGACGAATCCCTTCCTATCGCTCATTGCCTCCATGCGAATCGGGACTATACCCAAAAACCACCTGTTTGCACGACTCAGTAGAGCCATGGTAGGGTGGAAATCAAAGCACAGTGGGAGACACACAAGACTCTATGACGATCTCGGGTCAACAGACTAAGCTGTACCAGTGTCACCAGAGAACTGCCATCTGACGTGAGGTATAATACCATCTGGGAGTTCTCGGCGAGTCCGTTCAGTGTACCCAGTCATCACTGAGCACCCGCATACCATCTCTGATGTCAAACACCAATGGATATGGGATCATCCATCGCCCATCACATGGGTCGAGAAGATATACGCTAGTCTACTCTGGAATATCGATGCCCCGTCTCGATATTCCCACGACTAGGAACATTGAAGGATGTACTCATGGACTACCCAGGCCCCACTAGTGTGATCTACATCATAGTCCTGGAAGTCGAGCACACATCCTAAGGGCTTTATCAACATGTAATAGAGAGACTGCAAGTATACATGTTAAGATAAAGAGCAACCAGATAGCATACTATCATGTCGAGCATGAAAGTCCTACCTATATATGTCCCAGCATCCACTAAAATATACATCCTATGTACAGTAATGGCCTCTAGGGCATACATATAACTAACAGTAACCACATAACCTCAGAAGTCAACACTATGAAGCCTGAAGGAATACTCCGAGAATTTAGCAAACCGCTGGTGCTCTCCCAATGTCTGCCAAGAAATCCTCAATTGCTGCCCATGTTCCTCACGACTCTTGGAATAGACCAAAATGTCATCAATAACACAACAATAAAACTGGTCGAGAACGGCCTGAAAAATCTGGTTCATCACATCCATGAATGCTGCTAGGGCATTGGTGAGTCCAATGACACCACCTAAAACTCATAAAGCCCATAACGCGTACAAAAGCAGTCTTCGGAATGTCATCACTCCGAACCCGCAACCAATGATGACCTGATCCCAAAACAAACTTAGAAAAATGTCTCGCATTCTTGAGCGGATCAAACAAATCGTCAATGCGTGGTAAAGGATGCCTAATCGACACCATAACTCGGTTCAATTGACGATCAATCAATACACAACCTCAAACTGCCGTCCTTCTTCTTGACGAACAGAATAGGTGCTCCCCAAAGCGAAACACTTAGACGTACACATCCCCCTATCTAGCAACTCTGCAGCCAACGCTTAAGCTCCCTAAGCTCCGCCGGCTCATCTGGAACAACATCGAAAAATCTCGCCCAAAAGAAACCCGGTCCAACGAATCCACTGTGGCTCCGGTATCACGAATGAAAGCCAAGAATTCTCGACATCCTCTCCTCAAAAGCCGACTGGTATGACAGGCTGAAATCAAGCTGTGAGGGGCGGCACCACAGTCCCCCTGCACAACAAGAACAGACTCGCCGGGAAAACAAACCTGACTTTTTTCTCGCGGCAGTCCACCGACGCATAGCACGTAGCTAACCAGTCCGTGCCCAGGAGAACTTCAAAGTCCAACATCCCTAAAAGGATCAAATTGACGGACGAAACTTTATCTCCTACCTAATTGGCACATGACCGAAACACGTGTCGCGCAACTAAAGAATCGCTGACAAGAGTAAACACAACAAACGACTGATCTAGCATACACGACTCTCGGCCCAACCTAGGCATGAAGTGTGTAGAACAAACGAGTGCATAGATCCCGAATTAAACAAAACATGCGCATCAGAAGATCATGCGAAAAGTTTACCAGAAAACTCTGCATTGGATGCCCGCGCGTCCCGATGAGTAGAAGCAAACGCTCGTGCCTGCCCTTTACCTGCAACAGGCTGTCCTCCTCCTTAGAACAAACCCTCCGCGACCACGACCTCTCCGAACATAAGTCTGACGCGGAACAACAACAGGCGCAAAAGGCAACTCTCCCTGAGGTGAAGGTGATAAGGTATCATATGGCACTGCTGCCCTCCTCTGGCGTACCACTGTACAGTTCCTGACGAGGAGATAGAAACTCCTACACCGAAAACATTCATACGATGACTGCTGACCCTCCTGGGGGTAAGAGCTAAACAACTGACTTCGTCCCAAGCCTCTGCTACTTCCGTGAACCGAACGAAATCTGTCGCAGCGTCTAAGCATCTGGGCTGGTACACCTGCACGAGTCCTCCTCTGTCCTCAAACTCCCAAAGTCTTGGATAGACGCTCCTCATCTAATAGGTCTGCATCCACAAGTGCTGTATACATAACACAATGCTGTGTGCTGATAGCAAGGAATAACTGGGTAATAGGGGTGACAACCTCCTGTCGCTGCGCTCAACTGGCATCAACCAATAATCCCATCATCTGGCGCAAGTCCTGCATATCGTCCTCAATCCTCATGATACGATCTATCGAAGGTGGATCAATCTGCTCCTATACAGCGAGCGTACCGTCCTGGTCAGTCCTTGTCTCAAACGAGTCAACTCTGACCTCGGCTCTCGCTGCCTCTCTCTGTGCCCTCATAGTCATCGGCGGCATAATGGCTAGAAATGGAATTAGGATTCGATAAGAACACGGAAATCGAATCACAAGGATATGTATCATCATGGAAGGAATTCAAGCAAAAAGTTCTAAGGTTACTTTAGGTGGAGTACCGTGTCGTAAGTATGCCGCGGACATACACACGCTACGTCACTTTGCTTAAGCTACCTACTCCATCATACCAAGGTCATCTTACACTCCGAAAGGTAAAACCTAGCGCTCTGATACCAACTTTGTCACGACCCGAAATTGGCACGTGACGGCACTTAAATCACGTAACTTCTACAGGCGTAACGCAATTTAAGTAAGCCGAAAACCCAGCAATCTAAACTATCAAAAGTAGCAAGTGATAAGAACATTGTTAAAACTTTTGAAAATCTCAGGTACAAATTCTTTAAAGTCCAAATTTACTTTCTTAAAAATTTTGGCAGCGCCTCCTTTGTAAAAACTAGCCCGAAAAATGGATACACACAAAGATATTAGTAAATCATCCCCAACGGGAGCAAATCCACGCCCAAAGGCGGAAAACAACCACCACAACAGATATATGACGCCGTAGCGAAGAAAATGGACGATGTAAATAAAAACAGCATAAAAGACATCCAAAGTCACAAAATAATATACAACATCGATCCTCACAACTCGTATCTAAGTCAGATACATGAAGGTGGTAGATGGAGAGTACTACATACAACGAATATACAAATGAGCATCATCGGATAACCGCAAAACCCACCTATAGTAAAACTGCACACAGTCAGCCGTAGCGGTATCCGCTGCAAAAGATGATACGATGTGATGAAGAAGCCCTGCCGCGATTGCTCTGAGGGACAGGTGCAAACACTGTGGCACAACGGGGTTGAGTTGCAAACTCGTGAATAGTAAATAACATATGCAGGTAATCGCAGGTATGCACGTACTGCGATAATCTATCACATGCAACTGATAGCAATAATGGCAATATGTGTATGCAACAATCATGAAAGGTACTCTATCGGGTACTACTAATACATGAAGCAATTCATATCAAATAAATGCTGAGTATGGGATAAAATATGTCATCCTCACGGAATCCCCATCATGGCAGGACAAGTGTCCATCAAGACAATCTAAATCCCAATACCAAAGGCACCGCATCCTCAGATCGGCCCTCAAATCCTGTAAGACTCATGGAACCTGAGTGTCCAACATCGACAGCCGAAACATCATGAAAACATATGCCTGTGTATATATATATAAGGATATCTATCTCGTGTGTCCATCAATGACAGATAAAAATCATGGAAAGCATCATGAAATACTCATGTCCAATATCGACACGTAAATCCTCATATATCAGTCCGAATCGGCCCCTGATATACATACGTTCCTCGAATCCTAAGTGTGCAACACCGACACTTGTGATCCACGTATCGGTTTATACGTTCCTCGAATCCTAAGTGTCCAACACCGACACTTGTGATCCACGTATCGATTTATAACAGATCTTAGAGTGAATGCATCCAAATATCAAGTAAGCAATAAGAATACTTGCATAGATCATTATGATGATATATATAATATATATGCACATATATAACAGGGTCCCATACCACTGATATATATATACGCATATATCAGCGTCCCAAACCATTGATATATACCTACAGGAGTAAAACATCCAGAAAACATCATATGAAATCCATATCTCAATGCGAAATCCATGAAATATAATATATGTAACACAAAAAGTAACATGACCATATAAAGTAAAAACCGCTGTTTAAATGCAATAAGTAATTAAATATATCATGCTGTTCCTAATTCCTCCAAAATCTAACGCAACATCATATAAGGGTGAATATTTAGCTATAGGAAGGTATATGTGTGTACAAGTAAGTATGTATGCAAGATGTACATGTAGCTATATCTCATATGTGTATATCCCTGTCAATAATGATGTAATACCCTCTAGGTATAGGTGTAGCTATATCCAGGTATGTGTATATACATGTCAATAATGATGTAATACCCTCTAGGTATATGTGTGTACATGTCAATAATGATGCAATACCCTCCAGGTATATGCGTAGCTGTAGCATAGCAAGGTATATTTGTGTACATGTCAATAATAATGCAATACCTTCCATGTATATGTGTAGCTGTAGGTATACAGGTATGTTATATCTCATATGCACAATGGAAATAAGGAGCATGTCTCAATGTCTTAACCAATACAATATCACGTATGTATAGGTGTTGTGCGTGTCATGGCAGTTATCGACGGTGTGGGTGTAGCATACAATTTGTGCTCATGCAACATGAACCGTCAATAATAGTGCAGTGTCCAATGGGTACAAGTCCCAGCACAACAAGTAATAATATGAAATAAAGTTCATGCACAATCTCTATATGTGCAATACTTGTAACTAATAATCATGTCATATAATCCAGCCCAGACGCATAATGTCATGTGGGCGATTCCCCTGTAGATGTTAAATCTACTAACAGATGACCTCGAGCTAAGTAAATCCGACCACCTACTTCCCTTTCTCTGCAGCGTCCGAAGTCCCTGCTCGCGATCCTAAAATTTTACAAACATAACACATAAGACTAAATATCCTGCGCTGACACGAAGACAACAAAATGCAAGGATTACGTCCACAAGATATACACACTGTGCACTCAGTGCACAAAACGTGTACGATATCGGCACAACCCTAACTAGGAACTCAAACGACATAATCACTAAGCCTAGACCCTGATCGTACTGATCGCGCAATCACAACACAATATAAATCGTGGAATCTAAAATATATCACAACGCAACGTCAAAAGAAACTCACGCCTAATTTTTACCGAAAACCTAGTAAGCATCTTTTAATCATTTTAGCTCAAATCTACAAGTCTAACTAAAACTAGTAGCCACAATCATCTCATAATAGCTCGATTAAACCACACAAACCCTTACTAGAATTTTAATCTCACCCAAATAAAATTTAGAAAAGTTTAGTTTGCACTTAAGCTTAATTAGAAAATTAGGAAAATAAAAATTAACATTCTCACAACTAGGTTATGTTTTCCTTGTCTAAACAACACACGTAACCATTACAACTAATCAAAACCTTAACTTGATCTTCAAAAACCTTTTCTTGAAATTCCAAACATGCAAATTAAAGCTTTAATTAAACATCTAACAATTAGATTAAGGTATTAAAACAAGGACTTGAGCTTAGGGTTTGGATTTATACCTCAAACTTGATTCAAAAACTTCCAATTTAGCCTCCAAAATGATGATTTCTATGAAGATCCAAGCTTGATTAAGGTTGAAGAATAAAGGGTATGGATTTGTATTTGAGTTTGTGGGATTATTTGATGAATTTTGATGATTTATTTGAGCTTAAAAGAGTTGAAATGGGGTGAGAATGAGATTGGGGCAGCAAGGGGGAGAGGGGCCGGCCACTTGAAGAGAATGGGGATATTTTGTGGATAGTGTGGAAATATCTAGCTAAAAATATATATATTAAAGCTTATTAAAACCATTAATTATGCCACCTCTTATTTCTTTTCTTTTCTAAATAAAGTTTTCCTTTAAATTCACACAAATATCTAGATATTTTGGAACAAAACAAAATTGTTAATCTTGTGATTAAATTAGCATAATTAACCCCAAACCAAATTGTAATTACCACTAATTAAGTGCATAATAAAAAGCTTATAATAATATTTTAATTAAGGAAAAATATTAAAGTGCACTAAAATTTTCAAGTGTCCACTAAAAACCGCAAACTAGCAATTTCCTAGTTAACTAGGTGCAGTGAATTCTACACAGATAAAAGATTGCTACAAGGTTTTTTACGGAAAAACACCGCCAATTTTACCTATTAACAGAAAATTCGCATAACGATTTCTAAAACGTTACACAAGCCCACACCCCTAGACCCCTACAAGAGCGGCAAGTGACCCTACCAATTCTAGAGTTTAGGAGACCCGATCTCGACTCTTCGAGATGGCCTCCCACTGAACTCTAGAACCCGGTCACTTATGCTCCCCTCCTTGGGTCTATCCTAATATGGAAATGTAAATAATATACAACAATGGTGACATCATCCTCAACCCGGAAGTGCCCCAAATAAAAGAATATTACATACAATTAATTTTACATGAATTAAAATAAAAACTCTCATCTCACATAAAACCCCCGGCTATTCAATCACGACGATCCTGCACATCATATCTCAGCAACACATAACGTCACATGTCATTAACGTAAGTAAGTATGCGTACCCCGATTGTCGTTGATGTATAGCAACGAAATCGGCGATACACCACATACTACACTTACGGTCGCAGAAAAGAAAGTGAAAAACAACAACACTTGAAATCATCACTTTCACATATATCCATACGATGTTAAACGTTTCGATCGAATCAACAAACACCCACAAATTACCCCGAGAGCTCAACACTTGAGCAAAGTTAAGATACCCAAAAACATGCCATGGTGTCCATGGACCAGCCGTAGAAGTGTCAACCCTTGTCTCACCTATGGCACCATAGGACTATGGCAAACCCTAAGGTTTGGTCGCGGTTCCATGGTCATGAAGTCGAGTTAGGGTTACTTTTTTCTAGAGGGTCCATAAGGATACTTGCACGATCTTCTGAATATGTTCAACTTGGGAAATTCCAACACTTGGAAAATTTCAGCGGGGGTCTTGATGTGGGTTTTGAAGTTCGTTCGAACTGTTAAATATTGTCTAGGTTACCATTATAATGTTAAAATATACGACTACGAAATACTACGAATTAGCCCATAAACAAAATAAACATCACATGAAATTTTGGGCTAAACAAACAATACTTGAAACCCCAAAACCTACAGAACATAGCATATGTGAAAAACGAGGAAAATCTGAGCATCCAAGGCTGGCCTGCTCGGTTTTTAGGGTGGTGTCATCAGGTGAAATCCGATGGATTGGCCTCGTATTTCACGTGTGTTCTATATGTATCACATACAGTCTTCTGCAGCTGCTAAAATAATTTTTAGATAACTTTTTTAAAAATCAACAAAGAGCAATTTCTAGGGTTTCATAATATCGTATTTTTCAGAGTTGTTTTCGTTTTCGTAATAGTTATAACATCGTGTCTAAATTTCTAGCTTGGCTCTGATACCACTGTAGGGTTTCCTTAGCACCATGCCTAGGGCTTGGAAGCATCGCACATGCCACTTTAAAATTTTTAGGAGGTGCTAACCAAACTAACTATGAATCGGACTAGAAATTTAGGGTAACAAGTAACTAATATCACATACTAGTTAAAGTCTAACACTAAGTGGGGAAAAATACAACCTTTGTAGACTTCCCTCCTTGACTCCTTATATCTCCTAGAGTTTGAACCGGCTCGCTTAAATCCTTCAGAGTCCACGACGATTGATTTGTTCAAAAATTTGTATGTGTTAACTGTAATCAGAAACAGCGTCGCTTTGCAGCTAGCCGGTGAATACGAGTCGATCTACAGAGATGTGTAATTTTCTGATTTGTGTTTTTACGGGTTGATTCCGATGGTGGTTTGATTTTTCTCGATTGATTAAAAAAACTAAGTTGTACGATATTAAAGAACTTGTTAAGGTTTGGTCTAAGGTAGGGTTGATAAGATTAATATTGTCACATCTTTCAATGCCTTCGATTAAAAACTTTTTAGAAGTCATAACAATTGTTAGCAAAGGGGATTAGGATGATTGGGAAGAAACAAAGTTTCTTCCTCTAGATCCTTATCCGTCCTTTCCTACTAATTGCTATAACCTTCATGGACGTCATGTATGTCCGGTCCTTTATACTACGGTTTCACCGTTACCTCGAAGGTAGGGTGCCGTAGGGAGCGGATCATGCATGCGTGCATGAAGTTCTACTTATGAAAATTTATTGGTATTGAAGGAGATGAGAGATATTCATCTCTCAATCCCTTCCTTGCTCCTAACCCTAACAAGCGAGGATTTTACTCGCTTATTAGGGGATCTTCTAAAAATGACATTTTTTTGTTATGTTTAATGTGTTTTGTTTAGATCTAAAGAATTACTTATCTACTGCAGATTAAAAAGAACTATACTCAATTAACTAGGGCAAGTGATATGATTACTCTACTGCAAGAACTATACTAGATAGCTAGGGCAAAAATTAAATTATAACTAAGGCAGGAATAAAAAAAAATAAAGACTTACAAAAATGATGCTCTTGATCTCCCAACAATTCTGAATTTTATTGACTGAAAAGAGACATAGGGTTTTACAATTTTTGATTACAATTTATAAGTAAACAGGGAAATTTAGGGTTACGGGATTCACACATATGCAATTACAGATATGCCCACGTAAAATCCAAACCCCCGCACCGACGCACCGACACGAGAAAAATACACCGACACGGGCACTATACGGCCGCGGAACCGCAGTAAATGTAGGCCTTGGGCCGCGGTTCCGCGGCCCTTTGGTGAGCTCATCTCACCAAATCTCTTGAGCTTCATTCTGGTGTTTTTTACTCTCTATTTCTTCAGTACTTTTCTCTACTTGGATTCTGGATCTTCTCTAGATTCTTCAGTGAAATTTGTAGTGGTCTTTTAACTGTTTCCTTTAACATTTCGGACTATGCATTGCCTTGTGAATTGTTCTTCGTCTAAGCTTGAGTAGGACCCTTCCACTTGCTTGTCAAAAGTCACTCTTTTGTATCAGCTTTCGTCTTTTTCACTGTATTTGCTCCAAGAACCTGTATCCTGTAATATGCAGCAGTCATGCGTCAAAAGCACATGTTTAGTTATAAAACGAATAAGAATTGGGGAATATGAATTGCAATATTATGATATGAACAAATACCCCCAAACTTATCTTTTTCTCGTCCTCGAGCAAACTTATTATTTTATTCTCGATAAAGCCTAACCTAGCCGCACTTTCGCAGGGAAACGCGATTGCACTGAGCACGTGCAACAAGCCGTTAAACCTCTAGGTGTCCCTAGTAGGAAGAGTGTTGTCTCCTGAGGGTTTTCAGCGGATTACACCTACAAAATCCTATCAATTTGGCTCTTTCGACAATAATTCTCCAACTAGGTTTTCTAACACAGAATCTTGTTTTCATCGACTCATAAATATCCACCCATATTCTTCACACTTCCTCATCATTTAACTTAAGATTATATATGTTCTATAGAATCACTCAGCTTTCGGCATTTCTTAGGTTTTCCTTTTAGGGTTCCATCTCCACTTAGGAATTTTTCTATTAACTCTACTAAAGATACAAGTTTAATTCTTCATTCCTTTCTCTTATCTAAATTCTAATCACATATCCCCACGTGTGTGTATAGATCACCCCTACACTTGGAAATTCAAATTAAGCAATCATACCCTTGTCCGTTGTCCAAAGCACTTATTAATTGGTGAATTTCGCTTACACATCCGTCATGCGACCGTTAATACTTCTTGAGGTACCAACAACCGATTACAAAATGCGTTTGCATTTTAAAGCGTACTTCCTAGTTTTGCAACACCCGAGGCTTTAGCAGTGACTCCCAAACCAGTTGGTCTAAGGCACTAGGTGATGAAGCACCCTCGCTATATATTTTTCTATTTTTAGCCTTGAGTAATCATAAAACCAGTGTTCATTTTTTATTTTTTTTTGTATTTTTTTTTTCTTCATACTAGGGACTTATAGACAAGAGCATTTCAAGGTCTCCTCTACTATTCCAAGCTTTAAGGTGTGTGATTGTGTGATTTTTGTAGGGTGTACATTTTCAGAATCCATACTTAAGCCAGGAATTATTTTTCAAACTTATACTCTAATAAGAATATCAATATTTTTCCTTTATTTCAACTTAGCCCAAAAAGTGAACTCAAAATTTGCCTATTTCTAAATAAACTATAAAGACATATACTTTCTACCGTTAATCTTTAAGGAAGGTTATTTTTAAGGTTTTTAATTTACCAAGTCTAAGATCTAGTTGTTCGTAGCTAGTTAACCTATTTGTCAAACTCAAGTTAAATATGGCCAAAATTGAATACAATAATTTTTATAAATTTTTCAATTTTTATGGGTTTTCAAATAAATGTGCAAATGGAAAAATGTACATATGAATGCAAAGGAAAGAAGACGTACAGAGCATACCCCCAAACTTGAACTTGACAGTGTCCTCACTGTCATACCAAACCAAGAAGGTCAAGATGTCGGCATCCCCTGTTTATTCACATTATTACAAATGATACACACATCCAAACTTATTCGAAATACGGTTTTGGAAAAAAATGATTGGAAATTCGGGGGTGAAAGTGGAGGAAGATCAATCAGTGTAAATCGGCTCCTGCAAAAACAGGAGCTCCTCCGATGGGTCCGCTGTGAAGAACGGTTTCAGTCGATGCCCATTCACTTTGAATAAGGTACCGTCTTCAGGATTTTCAAGATCAACCGCACCGTGCGGATAAACGGTGCGGACTACAAAAGGTCCTCTCCATCTAGAACGGAGCTTGCCGGGGTGATAATGTAACCGAGTGTTATAGAGTAAAACCTGTTGACCAGGTTCAAAAGTTTTTCGCAAAAGGTGTTTATCGTGGAACACCTTAGCTCGATTTTTAGCAATTATGGCATTATCATATGCATCACCCCGCAGCTCTTCTAGTACATTCAATTGCAGCTTTCGATTGCTGCCTGCATCTCCTAAAGATAAATTCAGCTCTTTGATAGCCCAAAATTCTTTATGCTCAATCTCCACTGGGAGGTGGCAAGTCTTCTCGTAAACAAGCCGGTATGGAGACATACCAAGATCAGTCTTATATGCAGTACGGAAAGCCCATAGTGCATCAATCAGTTTAAGTGACCAATCTTTACGGTTTTTAGAAACCGTTTTCTCCAGGATTTGCTTGATTTTCCGATTTGAAGCCTCGGCTTGCCCACATGTTTGGGGGGGATATGGCGTTGACAGCTTGTGGGTGATAGAGTATTTGCGCATTAAGGACTCGAAAGTCCTATTGCAAAAGTGAGAACCATTATCACTTATTATCGCCCGAGGGTGCCCAAATCGAGAAAAGATGTGTTCTTTAAGAAATCGAACGACAACCTTGTTGTCGTTCGTTTTGCTGGGCACAGCCTCGACCCACTTTGAAACGTAGTCAACGGCCAAAAGAATATACACATTTCCAAAAGAGTTAGGAAATGGTCCCATGAAATCTATACCCCAAACATCAAAAATTTCCATAACCAAAATAGGTTGGAGCGGCATTTCGTTTCTCCGCGATATCCGGCCCAAGTGTTGGCACCGGGAGCAAGTTTTGCATTATTCGTAAGCATCCTTGAAGAGTCGTGGCCAATAGAAACCACACTGCAAAACTTTTTCGGCTGTCTTCTTTGGGCCAAAGTGTCCGCCACACGCTTGATCGTGGCAAAAAGACAGCACGCTCTTGACCTCACTTTCAGGTATACACCGACGAATGATTTGGTCGGAACAGTATTTAAAAAGATAGGGTTCATCCCAGTAAAAATGCTTTACTTGGGACAAAAATCGAAGTTTATCCTGTTTTGACCAATCTTTAGGTATCAGGCCGGTGGCTAAGTAGTTTACAATATCGGCGAACCATGGTTCGCAAGAAACGGTCAAGAGTTGCTCATCGGGAAAAACATCAGTGATTGGAAGATCAAGCGTAGACGAAGAAGGAAGTCGTGATAGGTGATCAGCTACTATGTTTTCACATCCTTTTTTGTCCTTTATGACAAGGTCAAACTCTTATAGTAAAAGGATCCAACGTATTAGCCTTGACTTAGCATCCTTCTTCGCAAAAAGGTGACGAAGAGCTGAATGATCAGTATATACAACGACTGGAGAGCCAATTAAATAAGGCCAAAATTTTTCAAGTGCAAACACAACCGCTAAAAACTCTTTCTCTGTTGTTGTGTAGTTTAGTTGGGCCTCATTTAGTGTTCGGCTAGCATAATAAATCATGTGCGGCTAGCATAATAAATCATGTGCGGCATTTTATTAATGTGCTGTCCAAGAACAGCGCCAATGGCAAAATCTGATGCGTCACACATGATTTCAAAAGGGTGCGTCCAGTCCGGAGATGAAAGAATGGGCGCAGAGATGAGAGAGTGTTTCAAAGACTCGAATGCTTCAATGCATGTGGAGTCGAAAGCAAATGTTGTGTCCTTGGCCAATAAGAGAGTCAAGGGTCTAGCGATCTTGCTAAAGTCCTTGATGAACCGTCTGTAAAAACCGGCGTGGCCAAGGAAGGCTCTGATGTCTTTGACGCATTTAGGGGGAGGAAGATTAGAAATTACTTCGATTTTAGCTCTATCAATCTCGATGCCGTTTTGCGAGATGACATGTCCTAAGACAATGCCCTCTCGTACCATGAAATGGCACTTCTCCCAATTCAACGTTAGGTTCTTATCCCTACAGCGGGTAAGAACTGCGTCAAGATGTCGTAAACACTCGTCGAAGGAGTCGCCAAAGATGGAGAAATCATCCATAAAGATCTCCAAGAACTTTTCAACCATGTCTGAAAAGATCCCCATCATACACCGCTGAAATGTCGCGGGTGCATTGCATAACCCAAAGGGCATGCGATGATAAGCAAAAGTTCCAAAAGGACAAGTAAATTTTGTCTTGTCTTGATCCTCTTTGGCAATGGAGACTTGGTTATAACCGGAATAGCCATTTAGAAAGCAATAGAACTCATGCCCTGCCAATCGTTCTAGCATTTGGTCAATGAAAGGTAAAGGAAAGTGGTCTTTCCTTGTCGCGGCATTGAGTTTTCTATAGTCTATGCAGACTCGCCACCCAGTTTGGGTGCGAGTGGGAATTAACTCATTTGCCTCATTGGTAATGACCGTAATGCCCGATTTCTTTAGAACGACGTGGATTGGGCTAACCCATTGGCTATCCGAGATAGGGTAAATGATACCACTATCCAGACACTTAACAATCTCCTTCTTAACAGCCTCTTTCATAATGGGGTTGAGGCGTCGTTGTGGTTCCCTTGCCGGCTTGGCATCATCCATCAAGTGTATATGATGTTCGACTATGAGGGGACTAATCCCCTTAATGTCCGCCATAGACCAGCCGAAAGCTTGCCGATTGTTATGTAAGACCATCAAAAGAGCCTTCTCTTGCTCAAAAGCTAGAGAGGCCGATATAATGACGGGTAAGCTCTCATGATCACCTAGATAAGCATATTTTAGGTGCGACGGTAAAAGCTTCAATTCGAGTTTAAGAGGTGAAACAATAGATGGTAACAATGGGGTAACTATTTTAAACTCGAAGGATTCCATCAAAGGTTCGAATCGAGTGTACGCAACAGAGTCGGATGGTTCAACTAACTCATCCGAAAAAGCAAAAGACTCCAACTCAGGTGATGAGTCTTCAAAGTCGTCAACGAAGGTAAAACACTCATAATCGTTATCCGCCGTGAAAGCTGTGCCGGATTCTAGGAGGAACGCACTAGTGGCGTTAACATTGCTGTGATCGAACAAAAAATTCTCGAATTCACAGTCCTCCTCCGCGATCTCATTGATCGAGCAAACATCGAGTACGCTAGTATTAGGCTCAGCAAGCTGACTTCCCAACTTGAAAATATTGAGCTCAATTGTCATATTGCCGAAAGATAGGTTCATTGAACCGTTACGACAATTGATTACTGCGTTGGAAGTCGCCAGGAATGGTCGACAAAGTATCACCGGAATTTGATTCCGGGGGTTAGCGACAAGTTGTGTATCCATCACAATAAAGTCAACGGGTAAAATGAAATCCCCTACTCTAATTAACACATCCTCCAGCTCTCCTCTAGGATGGGTGATTGACCGGTCGGCCATTTGGAGAGTACAGTGAGTGGGCTTAAGCTCTCCAACGCCCAATTGCTCGTACACAGAATAGGGTAGCAAATTGACACTCGCACCAAGATCTAATAGTGCTCTATTGATGTTCTTGTCCCCAATTGTTATCGAAATGGTAGGACAACCGGGGTCCTTTTGCTTTGGGGGTAAAGAATTGACAAGAGCATCACTAATAGCACTAGCCACAAAAACTTTCTTTGGCACTTGTGACTTCCTCTTTTTGGTGCATAAGTCCTTTAAAATTTTTGCATATGAAGGAACTTGTTGGATTGCATCCAAAAGAAGGATATTTATGCTAACCTGTTTGAATAACTCAACAATCTTCTCCATCTGTGGAGTTGGTTTATTAGATCTCAATCGATTTGGAAAAGGAACATTTTGAAAGGTTGTTGAGTCCAATTTTTGCAGATCAGATTGTCGAGTTGGAACGGCACCCCGTGTAGATGTGTTCGTGTTGTGAGAAATGGGTCCGTTCGAGCTAGAAGAAGAAGAAGAAGAAGAAGGTGAAGAAGATGAAGAAGGGCCACCGGCAGGGGTGTCATTGTCAAGACCCACATTATTTTGCAACACTTTTCCCGATCTCAACGTGGTCACAGCATTTACGTTATGATTCTGCTGTTGATATGCAGCATGTGCGTGACCGGGGTTGGGCAGTGGTTGAGACGGGATTTTTCCTTTTTCGCGCTCGCTCAAAGCTGCATTGAGTTGTGCAATTTGTGCCTCAATAGATTTGATGCTTTGATCGTGTGAGCCACTGTTTTGCACCAAAGATTGAATAGAAGTCTCTAGTCTTGCTGTAGACTGTGTAGATTGCTTAAGGAATGCATCTAGACTTCTTTCGAGCGAGCTAACATTGTCATTATTAGGTTGAACATAATTGTTTGGCTGGTAAGCAGTGTTAGGCACAAAATTGTTCACCTGATTAGGGTAAGGTTGCTGTTGAAATTGTTGCTGCTGAAATTGAGTTTGTGAAGGTGCTGGTTGTTGTTGTGGAGGAGGAGATCTTTGAAAATTGTTATTTCCTTGGAATTGTTGATTTTGGTTCCAAGCGAAATTTGGGTGACTCCTCCACCCCGGATTGTATGTCGAAGAGTACGGATCGTTTCTTTGTCGTTGCTGAAATGCAGCATTGACTTGATCCTGTCCTTGAGTAGATGCATTATAAGGACACTCTTCGGTTAGGTGCGATGGATCCGCACAACAAGCACAAACAGTTCGTGGAGGCATAACAGGGGCAGGAGAAGGCGATGAGATTTTGGTCTCAATCGCTTCTAGCTTTTTCGTAAGAGCGGCCATCTCGGCCTTCATAGCAATCGAAATCTCTACTTGATGTATGCCTGCCCTAGATTGACCACTAGAAGAAGATGATGTGGTCTTGGTACTCTCTCACTGAATTGTTTGCTCACTAAGATCCTCAAGAAACTGCCACGCTTCGTCACTAGACTTAGAGAGAAAATGACCTTGACATATGGTTTCTAGCAACTGCTTCGTTACCGAGTGCAATCCCTCGTATAATGTTTGGCAAAGTTGCCAACTTTCGATCCCATGATGAGGGCATTGAACGAGTAGGTCTTTAAATCTCTCGAAGCACTTCCAAAATGGTTCGGAAGGAAGTTGTGAAAATTGAATTATTTCATTGCGGATTCTAGCAGTTTTGTGATGAGGATAGAAATTTTTTAGAAAAGTTTTCACAAACTCGTCCCAATTTCTAATGGAATGTGATGCGGTGCTGTATAGCCACTTCTCGGCTAGGTCACATAAGGTAAAAGGAATGACCCTTAGCCTTATAGCGTCATCACTTAATTGGGTCGTTTTCATCATAGCGCACACATTTTGGAATTTATTAATAAAAATATACGCATCTTCTGATTCCAAACCATGAAATTTTGGCAGCATATTGATTAAATGTGGTTTTATTTCAAAGTTGTCCCCATTTGCCGGTGGGGGTGAAAGACAGGTAGGTAAAGAAGTGCGGACCGGGTAAAAGAGATCCTGGAGCACAACTCGTGCGGGCGCTTCAACAAGCGGTTGATTCGGGTTATTCGCACCTAACGGAGGTGGAATCATTCCCGTCGGTAAGGTATTGTTGGGGTTGAATCCCGACATGCCTTCGGAAGAAGAATTTGAAGGTGTGGGTAAGAAAGTGGACGGAATGTCGACTTCGGTGTCGAAGGGTTCGTCGGTCGGTACCAACGAAACACGGAGTAATCGGGCGTTAGTATCCCTAGTCCAAAGTGACATACACTAAAGGGGTAGTGTATCAGAAAAAAATTGAAAAACAGAATGTGGAGGTAAGATAACGTCAATGAAGAGAAGTGGTGTATGTGAGTTGCAAGTTTTCTTTAGCGACAAGTTGAGAGTTTTGAAAAGATTTTTCTTTTTTTTTATGTGAGAATATTTGCAAAGAGAATTTTGAAAAGAGACTCGTGACACAATTGCTATCAACCACACATGCACAATCAAGCCTAGATCTAGGGTCACCTAGGTCTGCTAGACAGCTCCTAACTAGGGCTAGAAATAGGACCTCAAACCGCCTCTTCACCGACAATTACGGCCAGGTAAGTGCCAGGTAAGTGGGAAGGAACCACAATAGTGGGCCTAATTAATAAACACTAGCCTAGACACACTTGCCTAGACACCGCAAAGTCAGTTAGGATAAACGGTCGATGGCTATACTAGTCCTTTTCCTATTGAGCTCGATGTCCTTAGGTCTGAGTCTAGTATTTTTTAATTAATTGTGGTCAATGCAAATGCTTTAAGTGTTTTCTGGGGTCCTAGGAAGATGATGAAATCCCCACCCAATCTGAGTTTGGTCAATTAGCCCCTTAAAGTCCGATTAAATTATGCAAAACAATAAAATTCACTTGCAATCAAATTTTTAGCGCGGCGCAAAGAAACCTGCAGAAAAACTGTTATTTAGAAGGGGGAAGAAGAAATTTTTTTTTAGCACAAAGAAACCCTGCAAAAAGTTTTCACAGAAAGATATATAGAGGTTGCAGAGTGTTGGAGATAGTGCCCTCAGAGTCAATTATTGGATCACAGGCACATGATTGCAATGATTGAGGGAGGACCTATCCCGCTAGGACAGTCTTACTCGAGATGATAGTATGCTATCTGGTTTATCTTTATCATCGTGTACTGCTTAGGTGACCTGACAGGTCGCTATTACACGTTGATAGAGCCCCTAGGATTCTTGCTTGACCACCAGCAGTATGAGGGCGATCATATAAGTGGGAGCTGGGGGTCTATAAGCACATCCTTAAAAGGTCCCTAGTCGTGAGAGTTTCGAGACAGGGCATCGATTCTCCAGAGTAGACTAGTGTATACAGTCGAGACCCCGACGAGGGGCGGTGGCCGGTCTCACAAGCCATTGGTGTCAGTTAGATCACCTAAGATGTATACAGGTGCTCATTGGGTTATGAGTACACCGGACAGGACTCGCCGGGAACATGCTAGTTGGTCATATACCAGACGTCAGATGGCAGTTCCCTGGTGACATGTGTACAGGTTAGTTCATCGACCTGGGGATCGTCATTTGTCTCGTGTGAGTTCCTACTTTACTTTGATTACTACCTTACCACGGCTCAAAGGAGTCGTGCAAACAGGTTTTAGTTGGGTACAGTCCCGAGCCACATGGAGGCAGTGAGCGTATCTTCAGTGGTTCGTCTCTCCCGGTATTGGGGGTGAGGTCGCGCTGTGTCTAGGAGAGCCATTACACGAAGCCCTCGGCCGAGGCAAGGAGATTTACTGGTAGGTATTCCGGTAGTATCTCAGGGTGTTCTGGGCTACACTCCGACACGACTTGTACCGCTTTTGGAGGTCTGACTTTTACCAACCCCCTAGGCCCGCCATGCGATGCTCATAGAAGAACGGACCGGACTGTACGGATATTGTCACTGACAGGCTCAGTAGGGTGTCAGGCTGAGTTCGCTCACAGACGTCCCTTTTGGTCAATACCTGGTAGCCCGTTATGTATTGGCTTATACCTCTAACGTGCTAGTGGTTAAATCCACAACCAAGGTGTTGACGAGTCTTTAGAGTCCCCCACATTCAGTTACTCAAGCTTTCGGGCGAAAAGCTATAGAGGCCGTATGGAGATATGGCAAGGTACGATCAGATACGTGCGGTATTGCACGGATCAGGATCGGAAAGTTTGTACTACAGGCCGTATGGATATATGGCAGGGTTCGATCAGATACGTGCGGTATTGCACGGATCAGGATCGAACGGATATTACTAGCCGGCTTTGGTTTAAGCCGGATCTTAGTATAGTACAGTGTAGAGTTTGTCTCATTGCATTTGTATTTCGGTCGGAATACAAATGCGGGTGTGTATGCACAGTATCGGGGTTTTCCTGTAATTTATTATGGGACCAGTTTTCCGGAGTTGCCAGTTTGCTTTCCGTTTCGGCCATATTTCTTTGTATCGTTCATTGGCCGAAGATTGGTGGAGGAGGGCTTATTTGCATTGTTGCAAATAAGCATTTGTGGAGGGGGTCTTTGCTTATTGTTGGATCATGATGGCTCACCATCACTTGACTTTCCTTCTTCATGATGGCTTGACTTTTTGAAGTCATCATGCTTGATGATGATGGCTTGACCTTTTGGTATGATTGGTTGGTTGAGTGTTGGTTATTCCTTGTGATGATTTCTTCTCATCATCTTTTTTCTCTCTCTCTTGGATTATGAGAGGCCCTCATTGTTTTTGTTACACTCACTCCCTCATTGCTCTCACTCTTATTCTCTCCACCACCATTGTCATGGTCGGCCTCATAGGGGAGAGGGGCTGTCCAAAATTTTTGGAGTGGGTTTTTGCTTCATTTCATGCTCCAAAAATCCCCAAGTCCCTCCACATAGCTCTTGTTGTAGGGTTCCTAGGCACTCTAGTGAGGTCTCATAAGGCATCGAACATGCCATTTTCAAAAATTCTAGGTGCCGAGAGACCCGACTACGGATCGTTTGCTAGAAAACTAGGCGAAAAAGCTAACTAGTTAACACTTAACTACAAGATACGGAAATACAACCTTTGTAGATCCGGTGCTCCACCTCCATAGCTCCGCAACGAGGTCCTCTCCGCTGTCCAAATCAAATCCGGGCTCAAGCGTCGGCTTCGTCGGAGAATGGGCAAGCTAGGTCGTCGATGTCCATGCCGAAGATGATCTACGTTGAGGCATCGAAAGATCAAGCTCCACCTTCTCCAAGTCATGAAAACTTGTGAAGGAAACACACTCTACTACTTGGCAAGAGGTAGAGGATGAAGAAATAGGAAGTGGGTAGACTTTAGAATTGGATTTCTCACTCTTAATCATCAATCACCATTGATGGACTTAGGTTTTCTTCACTTGAAAAATGAAGAAGAAGAAGAATGTTATTATGATAAGAATAAAAAAAATGAGAAAAGAAATTCATTCTTATCATAATGAAACCATAGTTAGGTGTAGAGAATCAATCATGGTTTAGTGGAATGGTTAGGTTAAGCATGAGACAAAAATGGTTGCAAAGTCAAAGACTTCATGAAGCTTCATGAAGCATTTAAAGAAAGCCACCATTTTCTCATGCTCATTTTCTTTTCCAAAAAGAATAAACAAATGAATAAAATGAATAATCAAATAGTAAACCCTAACCATTCCATTAACCAAGGTTTAATTCTACACACTTAACAAAAAGGGCATGCACCATCAAACATGATACAAGCAAGTGCACAAAAGTATATCACATATACAATGTGTACAATCCGAGTGAGAAAATCCATTTAAAGTGAACCGATACTAGTTAATGCAAAGTAATATATCAAATATATATAATTATGCATTAAATCATTAAATCAACACTTGATTTAACGATCCGGTCATGACGCACATAACCGACTGGTATCATTAGTAACATCTTATCGAATCAACACTTGATCCGATAACCCGGCTATATCGCATATAACCGATCAATGTCACATCGCGAGAATCGAATACAGTATCACATACTCGTATTATTCTCGGTCCCGCACATATCTCATATGCGCTCCTATTTCGTTTCGCTTGAGCCAGGAAACCTCTGTGTAGGACTCTAAAGACTCGTCAATACGCCGGCAGCGGATGATGATCATATCAAACATCCACAAGCCGCAAGCGGTCTGCCAAACGTAACGGCCACCCGGGTATTGAGCGATCTGAAGATCGATGAGCAAGCCCGCTCACACTCCAGTGAATCCAACCAGTAACACTACCGTACAGTCCGGTCTGATCGTCTGATATGTCGCATATCTCGCCTAGGGATGGTAAACGTCAGACCCCAATAGCTCGATAAGTCGTGTCGATATGAGGCTCATAACGGGTCGAGAAATTACTGGTAACACTTACCAGCAATTCTCTGATCAGCCCTGGCCAGGGACTTCCTGTTATAGCCAATCGAACACAGCGCAACATCAACCCCCTATACCGAGAGAGACGAATCCCCTCCTATCGCTCATTGCCTCCATGTGACTCGGGACTGTACCCAAAAACCACCGTTTTGCACGCCCTCTTGGACGTGGTAAGATGGAAATCAAAGCACAGTGGGAACCACACAAGACTCTATGACGATCTCGGGTCAACAGACTACTCTGTACCAGTGTCACCAGAGAACTGCCATCTGACGTAAGGTATAATACCATCTGGGAGTTCTCGGCGAGTCCGTCCAGTGTACCCAGTCTCTACTGAGCATCCGTATATCATTTCTGATGTCAAACACCAATGGATATGGGATCATCCATCGCCCATCTGTATGGGTCGAGAAGGTATACGCTAGTCTACTCTGGTATATCGATGCCCCGTCTCGATACACCCTCGACTAGGGACTTTGAAGGATGTACTTATGGACTACCATGTCCCCACTAGTATGATCCGCATCATAGTCCAGGTAGTCAAGTACAGATCCTAAGGGCTTTACCAACATGTAATAGAGAGACAATCAGTGTACACGTTAAGGTAAAGATCAACCAGATAGCATACTATCATGTCGAGCAAGAAAGTCCTCCCTATATATGTCCCAGCATCCACTACAATATACATCCTATGTATAGTAATGGCCTCTAGGGCATACATATAACTAACAATCTCCCACTTGCACTAGGGCCATCTGATAGCAGTGGTTGTAGTATCTCATACTCAACCATCCCATAAAACTCTCTCTCTGGGAACAGGCCTTTGTGAGTGGATCCGCTGTGTTGTCCTCTGAGTCTACTCTCCTAACCTCGATCCCCTGGAGATCAACCATCTCCATGATCAGGTGATACTGCCTTAGAATATGTCTGGATCACTGATGGGACGGACGTTCCTTGGCATAAGCCACAACTCCATTGTCACACAATGGGAGGAACATAGTTCATCTCATGAACCAATATACATCCAAACAGCCTCTTTGGTAGCATCTTAAGTAGCAATGTATGCTGCCTTTATCGTCTAGTATGTCACGGTATCTAGCTTGGAACACTTCCAATATACCGTCCCTCCACTGAGGGTAAAGACAATGCCTGTGACTGACATTCAGTCGTCTTTATCACTCTGGAACACTTCCAGTGATTCTCCCTAGGATCAATTGATACTATCTCACTTCAACAAGTGAGAATCCTAACATCTATTTAGATCTATCTCATAGATCCAAAATCTAGGAGTTAGTAGGTATCATTATGATCCTATATGGAGAATCATTGTGATAAACGGAGATTGATCGAGCGTAGCATAGGAAACTCCTTTCTTATCAAGAGTATGTCATCCACGTACTCTACGAGGATTGACACCATACTCCCTACTACCTTTTTGTTTATACAAGGTTCATCTACCATTTTGATGATGTCAAACTCTTTGACTGCTTCATCAAAACAGATGTTCCAACTCCGCGATGCCTGCTTTATCCTATAAAGCATCTTGCACACGTTTCCGCTGCTCCCACTGTCTACGAAGCCCTCTGGCTGTGTACTTATAGACGTTCTCTTCTAAAACATCATTTAGAAAAGCAGTCATGGCACCCAACCGCCAGATATCGTAGTCATGGTATGTAGCCGTGGCAAGTAGGATCTGGATGGACTTAAGCTTAGATACTGGAAAAGGTTTCATCATTATCCATGCCTGGTCGATGACGAAAACCTTTAACAAGTCCAGCTTTGAAAGTCTCAACTTTTCCATCTACACCAAGTAATCTTCTCAAGATATGCTTGCTCCTGATGGGGATTTAACCCTTCAGATATTGCAACCAAAGTCCATACTTTGTTGGTGTATAAGGATTCCATCTCAGATCGCTAAGCATCCAGCCATTCTTACCGAGTCTCACTCCTGATGGCCAGCTCGAAACTAGTTGGGTCATCATCTCATGATGCAATCCTCGCTCCCACTGTCATAGAGAAACAGAAGTATCTCTCAGGTGGGTGAGGAACCCTGCTAGATCGGCGGAGAGGCTGAGGTTCATTGGTAACTATTGAATCCTTTGGTTCTCTCAAACCATCAGCTGCAGTTTGTATAGCTGGAACATTTCCAGTTTTACATAACAGTCCTTGCCTTGAGCTTGTCCGGATTTTGCTTTTAGACATAGCCCGGACAACCCCAAATCTTAACCAACTTAAGATATGGGCTCTTCCCTTTCCATATCACATATGAAGCGGTAGGCAACTGATTTGATTTGAACCCTATTCAATAGGTATGCATCTTCTAAAGTGCATAACTCCCAAAAAGAAATAGGTAACTCAGTAGTACTCATCATAGAGCACACCATATCAAATAGGGTGTATCTGCTCCGTCCCTATATACCATCGTGCTATGGTGTATACAGAGGAGTAATGCTGAGAGAGAATCTCATTCTCCTTTAGAATAGTCCAGGATTTCCGTGCTCAAGTATTCTCCTCCTTGATCTCATCATAGGGCATAATACTTATACCCGTATTTTGGTTCTCTACTTCTCGCTTATATTCTGTGAATATCTCAAAAGGTTCGGACTTGTGTTTCAACAGGAACATAGGTCTGAATCTTGAGAGATCATCAGAGAACGTAATGAAGTATAAAGAACCATTCTTGGCATGTGTAGACAGGGGACCTAACATACATCAACATGTATCATCCCAAGAGTTCAGTAACTCTTTCTCTGTTTCCAGTAAACGGAGCTATGGTCATCTTATCTTTGTGACATGACTGGCGAGTTTCACAAGATGTAAATTCAAACTGATTTAAATATGCATCTATATGTAACTCTAGCTAGTCATGTCATATTGATCTGACCTAGTCTACAATGCCTCAAGAAGAATTCGTTCATTTCTGAACTCTTCCTCTTGTGTGTGATCCGTATACTAAGAACTGTAGTTTGATTTAGAACATTAATGTTTTTAGATAACGTGCCTGAACCGATCAACTTTTGATATAGGAAATGTTCAAAACATTATCCAACAATACAAAATTTTATCGTTTCTTTACAAATAAAGAGACAGATATGATTTTGAATATCAGGTTCGGTATCTAATAACATTCGTTCAGAATCAATGTATTGTAATACAGGGTGACAGTGACCGACAGACTTGGCTGCAACTCTTGCCCCGTTTTCTGCCTCATGAAACTTATCACCCGTTCTCAGTTCTTTACCTTTCTGTAGCCCTATGTAACTGATTACATATCTGGGATCCTGATCTGGTATCACATACCCAGGACGTAAAGGATACTGAGAAACAGTTCTGTATAATGAACACACCCGAAGATGATGCATCATCATGCACTCTCTTCGTTTGGGCGGCACGGGAAATCTGGTATTCCCCAAATTCCTGCTCTGTCTTATAACAATTATAAGTTGGAGCGGGACCAACGTTCTCCAGCTCAGTATAACAAGCGGGTTCGGTCAATAATCCGTATTATTATCTTGATTAAGGCGTGATATGGTCGCTACCAGGAGAGAGAGAGAAGAAAACACTCAGCGTGCGCTCTTGCAAGAATATATTGGTTTTTATTTTATCTAATCAGGATGGCTCCCACTGCTTTTTATCAAATCTTCCTTCAAACCCTAAAAGGAAAGACTAGCCGGGATTAATTACACACTACAAGTTCGCCAATCTTTCAGCCAGGCCAGTGTCGGTACTTTGAGGGAGGTCCCCCGTGCTTTCGCACGAACCTAATTAATGTAAATCTCGTTTTCCCAGAGGCGTAACCCCGTTGACACCTTTCTAGACACCTACTTGATCGGCTAATTGTAATGTATAAAACTCTCCCAGGAGTAACTCTTACTCGCAGCGGGTATCGGGATCCAACTATCTCATAGAAGGTATGCAATCTCATTGCAAATTTCAACACTTGAAATTCCCGATAATATTTTGCCCCGAACGATCTATGACCTTGACAAGGTCAACAAACCATAGACCGCAAGTCAAGTTCAACCCGTCATTTCTTGATTGAATCAAACCCACCCGCACGACCCTTGACAAGGTCAACAAGGCCGCACGACTACCCTAACCCAATCTGCATCATATGCATAAGCAGATAAATACTGGTTAGCTACCGCACACTGCGCCTTGACAAGGTCAACAAACGCAGCACGAATACTAAACAGGATTTATCTGAAATGACGGAGGGCTACGACAGGTTTTTCTGAAAACCTATTGCGTAATGAACTTGATATCGTTGTAGGATCGAATGAATTTTGAAATGGAGTGTTTTTGAGGCTTTTCTAGTTTTGCTAAAGGAGTCACTCCCGGTGAAGGGATCGTCGGTCCTTTCCTCGTCGAATGAGGTGCGGGATATATCACATATATCACTGTGCAAAGCAAAAACACTTAAAAGCAATCAAAAGACAAACCGAGTGTGTAGCATCTGCCAGTTATTGCTAAAGGAGTCACTCCCGGTGAAGGGATCTCGGTCCTTTCCTCATCGAATAAGGTGCAGGATATATCACATATACCGCTGTGCAAAGCAAGAACTGTAGCTACCTGTTTTATTTTGAAATTCAATTCTACAACATCTTAGGTTTCTTTTTATTTCATTAATCACATTAATGAAGTCCCATCATTTAAGTACCTAAACATCACAGATAAATACGACGTACACTTATGCCATCCGCATTCGCCTCGATGTCCCCTCGTGCACCGTTAGGTTAGGTAACTAACGGCAGAGCGGGGCAGGGCTAGCGCGGGTGTAAAACATAAGTAACGCCTATATAATATATCATATATATTATATACTGTATCTATCATAGAACATCACATGATCACATCACAGATATCGCAGCAGAAGAATTATATGAAATATTGGATATACTAGGACGTCCGTGTTTTCAATACGAGCCAGTATAAAACACGGATTCCACGGTCGTGATGAATAGCCAAACCCACACCCCTAGACCCCTACGAGAGCGGCAAGCAACCCTACCAATTCTAGAGTTAGGAGACCCGGACTCGACTCCTCGAGTTGGTCTCCCACTGGACTCCAGAACCCGGTTACTTGTGCCCTCCTCCTTGGGTCTATCCTAGTGCGGAAAAGTAAATAATATACAAACGGTGACTACTTCCGCAACCTGGAAGCGCCCCAATAAAAGAATATTACATACAAGTTTTTACATGAATGAAAATCAAAAACACTCATCTCACATAAAAACCCCCGGCTATTCAAACACGACGATCCAATATAACGTATCCAGCAACACATAACATCACATGTCATCAACGTAAGTAAATATGCGCATCCCAATTGTCGTTGACATATAGCAACGAAACCGGCGATATCACATATTACACTTACGGTCACAGAAAAGAAAGTGTAAAACTACAACAGTTGGAATCCGCAACCACCTCAGACATCGCATGCCTGATCAAATGAATTTCTTAGACATCGCATGCCTAACAATTATAAACCCCGCATTTTAGTCTTATTATCGAAAACACTTTTCAATACCAAGTCGGGCAATTCAACAAGATTCCCGACATCCTGATCGAATGCTCGTCGCAAACTTTAGTAGACGGCCGCACCCCCGATGCCGTCGACGAAGTGCACCAAGGTGGAACACCGCTACCGCGAGCACCCGAACGGATGCTTTCGGCGACGGGGTTCTCCTACAGTCACTTGGTCGGGGCTATGGAGTGAGGCTGTCTATTAAGTTTACCCGGCGAGTATCCGCGTACGCTACGTGATTGCGACGGACTTTTGATCGCATCAAAATTCCGTGGCAACCGATCAAGTGAGACTAAACTGCTATGTTTATAACATTCATTCAGTTATCTCATAACATCTTGTGAATTCCAATTATTGTATCCCATTCCAGATAATTAGAAAATGTTAAACTTTCCGATTGAACATTCGAACACCCAAGTTTTCCCGATACAGATCAACACATGAAATAAGTCTAACAACATTCAGTTCGTGCCTCAGTACCGACGGTCCAGCCGTAGAAGGGTCAAGCCAACGCCTCACATGTGGCACGCCGTACTGCCCCAAACCCGAAGGTTCAAAGGGCAGTTCAAGACGGTCACATAATCGAGTTAAGGTTTGTTGTCTTCTAGAGGGTCCATCGAGTTACTTGCACTACTTAGAACGTCGTTAAACTATGGAAAGATCCAACACTTGGAAATTTCCCGACAGGGGAAAAGTTGGGTATTTATATCCGGTCGAACTTTTTAACATATTCTAAAAATTATCCGGAAAGCCACACAGACAAAATTTGATAC
Source organism: Agapanthus africanus (assembly GCA_030015575.1). Classification (NCBI taxonomy): domain Eukaryota; kingdom Viridiplantae; phylum Streptophyta; class Magnoliopsida; order Asparagales; family Amaryllidaceae; genus Agapanthus; species Agapanthus africanus. The sequence continues at coordinate 726,289,224 of JASDDO010000019.1, read as the reverse complement.
TCCGATCGAAACACCGAATCCCCAAAACAATCCCAGATTATTCAACTCTTGAATAACTTTTAAAAATTCCCAGAAAACTCAGAAGAATTTATCAGGAATTACTATGCAAAAATATAGGGCTGACGTCATCAAGTGGTCGCTGATCCGCCGCAGAAGCCATGCTTCTGCCGCGGATCCGCCGCGAAATTTACTGTTCATGAAATAATTTTTGCATCGTAATTCTTAGATTTCCCTGCTGAATTTTTTAGTAATTTTTAATTTGGAAAAATCCCTGTTTTCAGAAAAAGGACAGAGAGCATTTTGTATTGGGGTTTCGGGTTCGTTCGGACTTCAAAATCCGTCTAGACTTCGCCTAAGGCTCTAGCTAGGCTCTGATACCACTGTAGGGTTCCTAGGCACTCTAGTGAGGTCTCACAAGGCATCGAACATGCCATTTTCAAAAATTCTAGGTGCCGAGAGACCCGACTACGGATCGTTTGCTAGAAAACTAGGCGAAAAAGCTAACTAGTTAACACTTAACTACAAGATACGGAAATACAACCTTTGTAGATCCGGTGCTCCACCTCCATAGCTCCGCAACGAGGTCCTCTCCGCTGTCCAAATCAAATCCGGGCTCAAGCGTCGGCTTCGTCGGAGAATGGGCAAGCTAGGTCGTCGATGTCCATGCCGAAGATGATCTACGTTGAGGCATCGAAAGATCAAGCTCCACCTTCACCAAGTCATGAAAACTTGTGAAGGAAACACACTCTACTACTTGGCAAGAGGTAGAGGATGAAGAAATAGGAAGTGGGTAGACTTTAGAATTGGATTTCTCACTCTTAATCATCAATCACCATTGATGGACTTAGGTTTTCTTCACTTGAAAAATGAAGAAGAAGAAGAATGTTATTATGATAAGAATAAAAAAAATGAGAAAAGAAATTCATTCTTATCATAATGAAACCATAGTTAGGTGTAGAGAATCAATCATGGTTTAGTGGAATGGTTAGGTTAAGCATGAGACAAAAATGGTTGCAAAGTCAAAGACTTCATGAAGCTTCATGAAGCATTTAAAGAAAGCCACCATTTTCTCATGCTCATTTTCTTTTCCAAAAAGAATAAACAAATGAATAAAATGAATAATCAAATAGTAAACCCTAACCATTCCATTAACCAAGGTTTAATTCTACACACTTAACAAAAAGGGCATGCACCATCAAACATGATACAAGCAAGTGCACAAAAGTATATCACATATACAATGTGTACAATCCGAGTGAGAAAATCAATTTAAAGTGAACCGATACTAGTTAATGCAAAGTAATATATCAAATATATATAATTATGCATTAAATCATTAAATCAACACTTGATTTAACGATCCGGTCATGACGCACATAACCGACTGGTATCATTAGTAACATCTAATCGAATCAACACTTGATCCGATAACCCGGCTATATCGCATATAACCGATCAATGTCACATCGCGAGAATCGAATACAGTATCACATACTCGTATTATTCTCGGTCCCGCACATATCTCATATGCGCTCCTATTTCGTTTCTCTTGAGCCAGGAAACCTCTGTGTAGGACTCTAAAGACTCGTCAATACGCCGGCAGCGGATGATGATCATATCAAACATCCACAAGCCACAAGCGGTCTGCCAAACGTAACGGCCACCCGGGTATTGAGCGATCTGAAGATCGACGAGCAAGCCCGCTCACACTCCAGTGAATCCAACCAGTAACACTACCGTACAGTCCGGTCTGATCGTCTGATATGTCGCATATCTCGCCTAGGGGTGGTAAACGTCAGACCCCAATAGCTCGATAAGTCGTGTCGATATGAGGCTCATAACGGGTCGAGAAATTACTGGTAACACTTACCAGCAATTCTCTGATCAGCCCTGGCCAGGGACTTCCTGTTATAGCCAATCGAACACAGCGCAACATCAACCCCCTATACCGGGAGAGACGAATCCCCTCCTATCGCTCATTGCCTCCATGTGACTCGGGACTGTACCCAAAAACCACCGTTTTGCACGCCCTCTTGGACGTGGTAAGATGGAAATCAAAGCACAGTGGGAACCACACAAGACTCTATGACGATCTCGGGTCAACAGACTACTCTGTACCAGTGTCACCAGAGAACTGCCATCTGACGTGAGGTATAATACCATCTGGGAGTTCTCGGCGAGTCCGTCCAGTGTACCCAGTCTCTACTGAGCACCCGTATATCATCTCTGATGTCAAACACCAATGGAAATGGGATCATCCATCGCCCATCTGTATGGGTCGAGAAGGTATACGCTAGTCTACTCTGGTATATCGATGCCCCGTCTCGATACACCCTCGACTAGGGACTTTGAAGGATGTACTTATGGACTACCATGTCCCCACTAGTATGATCCGCATCATAGTCCAGGTAGTCAAGTACAGATCCTAAGGGCTTTACCAACATGTAATAGAGAGACAATCAGTGTACACGTTAAGGTAAAGATCAACCAGATAGCATACTATCATGTCGAGCAAGAAAGTCCTCCCTATATATGTCCTAGCATCCACTACAATATACATCCTATGTATAGTAATGGCCTCTAGGGCATACATATAACTAACACTTGTATCATCCCTCCACCAAAAAGCCAGCTTCGTGCCCGAGTTGCCTCGGCATTGAGGTGGGAGCCCGTAAAAGATGTAGGCGATGTGGTGCACTTCCGGCGACGAGGTGGAGACAGGACATTCCGCGGGAGATCGGGACGACGACGAGAAGACCGGAGGACTCGGATCAGTCGGTATATCTCTATTCCCCATCTTGTAGTTAGCTAGGACTAGTTAATGGTTCGATCCGGGTGTTTAGTGCGCGGTGGTGCCGGCTTGCTAGTTCGCAAAATTAAAGTTTATCACCGCTTCCGCATTTGGCCGTCGGATTGACGGCCGGGGCGCCGCCGTGCACTTACACAGAGGGGGGAAAAAGAAAGCAAACCATGCAAATTTGAGGTGCTAAAGCGGCTAAATAGCCGCGGTTCCGCGGTCTAGGTGCTCCTGGGCCGCGGTTCCGTGGTCGTATAGGGTGATCAGGCTCTGAAAAAGTTTTTGCTGCACCCTTGTACCACTCCTCCTCTGTTCTGATGTTCACTTTTCTGATTTGACCTCTGTAAAATTCCAGATCCGAGAGTCTTCGCTGTTCCTGCAAGATTCAAACCATAAAACCCTTCAAACAGATAAAAATCGATAAAATGTTTTTGTATTTTTCTATTTTCTGATTTTTATGATTTTTAAAAAATTATATCAACCCAAAATTACACAAAAGAAATTTTACGCCATCCCCGGCAACGGCGCCATTTGATTTTTTCAAAAATTTGTATGTGTTAACCGTAATCAGAAACGGCGTCGCTTTGCAGCTAGCCGGTGAATACGGATCGATCCACAGAGATGTGTAATTTTCTGATTTGTGTTTTTACGAGTTGATTCCGATGGTGGTTTGATTTTTCTCGATTGATTTAAAAAACTAAGTTGTACGATATTAAAGAACTTGTTAGGGTTAGGTCTAAGGTAGGGTTGATAAGATTAATATTGTCACCTCTTTCAATGCCTTCGATTAAAAACTTTTTAGAAGTCATAACAATTGTTAGCAAAGGGGATTAGGATGATTGGGAAGAAACAAAGTTTCTTCCTCTAGATCCTTGTCCGTCCTTTCCTATTAATTGCTATAACCTTCATGGACGTCATGTATGTCCGGTCCTTTATACTACGGTTTCACCGTTACCTCGTAGGTAGGGTGCCGTAGGGAGCGGATCATGCATGTGTGCATGAAGTTCTACTTACGAAAATTTATTGGCATTGAAGGAGATGAGAGATATTCATATCTCAATCCCTCCCTTGTTCCTAACCCTAACAAGCGAGGATTTTACTCGCTCATTAGGGGATCTTCTAAAAATGATATTTTTTTTGTTATGTTTAATGTGTTTTGTTTAGATCTAAAGAATTACTTATCTACTGCAGATTAAAAAGAACTATACTAAATTAACTAGGTCCAGTGATATGATTACTCTACTACAAGAACTATACTAGATAGCTAGGGCAAAAATTAAATTATAACTAAGGCAGGAATAAAAAAAATAAAGACTTACAAAAATGATGCTCTTGATCTCCCAACAATTCTGAATTTTATTGATTGAAAAGAGGCATAGGGTTTTACAATTTTTGATTACAATTTATAAGTAAACAGGGAAATTTAGGGTTACGGGATTCGCACATGTGCAATTACAGATATGCCCACGTAAAATCCAAACCCCCGCACCAACGCACCGACACGAGAAAAATACACCGACACGGGCACTATACGGCCGCGGAACCGCGGCAAATGTAGGCCTTGGGCCGCGGTTCCGCGGCCCTTTGGTGAGCTCATCTCACCAAATCTCTTGAGCTTCATTCTGGTGTCTTTTACTCTCTATTTCTTCAGTACTTTTCTCTACTTGGATTCTGGATCTTCTCTAGATTCTTCAGTGAAATTTGTAGTGGTCTTTTAACTGTTTCCTTTAACATTTCGGACCATGCATTGCCTTGTGAATTGTTCTTCGTCTAAGCTTGAGTAGGACCCTTCCACTTGCTTGTCAAAAGTCACTCTTTTGTATCAACTTTCTTCTTTTTCACTGTATTTGCTCAAAGAACCTGTATCCTGTAATATGTAGCAGTCATGCGTCAAAAGCACCTATTTAGTTATAGAACGAATAAGAATTGGGGAATATGAATTGCAATATTATGATTTGAACAACGATCCACCCGAAGTCCCTTTGCTCAAGCTCCAAGCTTCACTTGATCAAAGATGAAGATGAAGCAAACTCTCTACACTAATGGGCTAGACTAAAGTAGAATGGTGATGCGGGTTGTGTTCTCACTTAAAAACCTTTCCTTTCTTTTTACTTCACTCACTTTTAAAAACCTAGAGTGCTTGAAGGAGGAAGAAGAGGGAGATGGCTAAAGCTGGAACTCTTTTTTTAAGATAATTCTCAATAATTAATCAACATAGAAATAAATATCAAAGATATATTTATGTCATGCCAAACTATGGTTATATAATATCTAGATATTTTGATGTCTGGTTAAAGACCAAATGAAAATCAAACCATGGTTTAAAGTTAGGTCAAAAGAGAGAAGAGTGTAGAAACCTAATCATGATTTAATTTCCATTTTCTTTTTACCCAATATCAAAATATACATACATATATATATATATATATATATATATATATATATATATATATGAACCATGTGAGTCTTGCATTGCCATCTCCCATGTATCAACAACTATGACACCATGTATGCATGTATGTGTGCATTCACATCAACATATGCACATACACCCATTCATGCATACATCCAAAAGAAAAGGTTTATTAAAAATGAGCTAAAAGTCTATATTAAATCAATACTTGCTTTAATAAACCGGTCATATCACATACGACCCGACTAATAGAAAAACGCCCGATTAAAATACGGTATCATATACACGCATTTAATCGAGCTCCTACGCATATCTCATATGCACACCACATCGTTTCGCCTGAGCTAGGAAACTCCTATGTGGGACTCTAAGACTCGTCAATACACCGGCAGTAGGTGATGATCACATCAAACACCTACAAGCCGTAAGCGGTTAGCTAAACGTAACGGCCACCCGAGTATTGAGCGATCAGAAGAAAAACAAGCGAACATGTCAAAACTCCCGTCGAGCCAACTGGCAACACTTACCATACAGTCCGGTCTCTTCGTCAGATATGCTGCATATCGAGTCTAGGGATGGTATCGTCGACCCCAATAACTCAATAAGTTATGCCGGTGTATGGCTCATAACAGATCGAGAAACTACTGATAACACTTATCAGTAAATCTCAGCAGCCTTGGTCAGGGACTCCCTATTATAGCCAATCGAGCATAGCGCAACATCAACCACCAATACCGGGAGAGATGAAACCCCTCCTATCGTTCATTGCCTCCATATGCCTCGGGACTGTACCCAAAATCCACCTGTTTGCATGACTCGGTAGAGCCGTGGTAGGGTGGAGAGCAAAGAACAGTGGGAGGACACATAAGACTCTATGACGATCTTGGGTCCACAGACTAGCCTGTACCAGTGTCACCTGAGAACTGCTATCCGACGATAGATATAATACCACATAGGAGTTCTCGGCGAGTCCGTTCAGTGTACCCAGTCTCCACTGAGCACCCATATACAATCTTTGGTGTCACCATACCAGATGGATATGGGATCATCCATCGCCCATCATATGGGACAAGAATGGTAAATGCTAGTCTACTCTGGAATATCGATGCCCTGTCTCGATATACCTACGACTAGGAACTTTTCAAGGATATGCTTATAAACTACACTTGTCCCACTAGTATGATCTACATTATAGTCTCAGTAGTCAAGCAAATATCCTAAGGGCTTTATCAACATGTACCAAATGAATAAGATGCCTGATCAAATGAACATGTCAAGATAAAGTAAACCAGATAGCATACTATCATGTCGAGCAAGAATGTCCTCTGAATACACACACACACACACACACACACACACACACACACACACACATACCGATACATCCACTATCATATAATGGCCTCTTGGGCATACATATATCCAACAGCGGATCCACTCACGAAGGCCCTCCCCCAGACGCGGTTTGAGAGACTTTTTGGAATATTGGTTATGAGATACTACAACACATGGCCTTAGTGTATGTGGGAGATTGTTAGGAATATGTATTCCCTAGAGGCCATTATTGTATGATATAGTGGATGTTTGGACATATATATATATATATATATATATATATATAGTACTTTCTTGCTCGACATGATAGTATACTATCTGGTTGCCCTTTATCATAACATGTGCACTTGTGTTATTATACTGTTTCTCTGATACATGTTGATAAAGCCCTTAGGATGTTTGCTTGACTATCAGGACTATGATGTGGATCATACTACTGGGACTTGTGTAGTCCACAATCACATTCTTTAATTGTTCCTAGTCGAGGGAGTATCGTGACAGGGAATCGATATTCCATAGTAGACTAGTGTGTACGTTTCTTGACCCTATATGGGGAAATGGTTGATCCCATAACTATTGGTGTTTGACATCAAAAATTATACACATGTGCTCATTAGAAAATGGGTACACCGAACAGGACTCGCCGAGAACTCCTAGTTGGTACTATACCTATCGTCAGATAGCAGTTCTCTGGTGACACTGGTACAGGTTAGTCTGTAGACCCGAGATCGTCATAGAGTCTTGTGTGGTTCCCACTGTGATTTGATTTCCTCCCTAACACGGCTCAAAGGAGTCATACAAACAGGTGGATTTTGGGTACAGTCCCGAGTCACATGGAGGCAAGGAGCGATAGGAGGGGGTTTCTTCTCTCCCGGTATTGGGAGTTGATGTTACTCTATGCTTGATTGGCTATAACAGTAAGTCCATAGCCAGGGCTGATGAGATTTACTGGTAAGTGTTATCAGTAGTTTCTCGAACCGTTATGAGCCATACATCGGCATGACTTATCAAGTTACTGGGGTCTGACGATTCCACCCCTAGACTCGATATGCGACATATCAAATGAAGAGACTGGACTGTACGGTAAGGGTTACTTATAGGCTTCATGGGAGTTCGGACAAGCTTACTTGTTGATCTTCTAATCGCTCAATACCTGGGTAGCCATTACGTTAAGCTAGTACTGCTGATGGCTTGCGGGTAATTGATGTGATCATTACATACTGCTGGCGTATTGACGAGTCTTTAGAGTCCCATACAGAAGTTTCCTAGTTCAAGCGAAACGAAGTAAGGCACATATGTTGATATGTGCGGGGGCCTGATTAAATACGAGTATGTGATACAGTATTCTAATCTGGCGGTTTATTTGATATCGGTTAGGTTAAATGTGATATAGCCGGATTATTGAATCAAGTGTTGATTTGATAATATGATATACAGATAAATAATATTAGTCGGTTATATGTGATATAACCGGATTGTTAAATCAAGTGTTGATTTAATAATATGATATATATTTATATTTGATATAATTATATATTAACTAATATTATTAGCTCACTAATTATTTTCTTCATAATATATATATATTAATATATATATATATATAGTATATATAGCAACGCAGGATTTTCTATTTTTGTGAAAAATAGAAATGAGGTGGAAAATGAGGAATGGGGTAAAGCATAGCATTTATCATTTCTTTATTATTCTTGACACACTATTCAAGTATGGTTGCAATTTATTATTGCAATTTATTCCATGATTGAATGAGTGAGGTCAAGAGAGGAGCCATTCTTCACTTGAGTTTTTCATGAGTTCATGCCTTAGCCATTTTGAGCTCTCTCCATTTTTTCCATCTTCTTCTTCCTCTTTTGCAAAACCCTAACCCTCACATGAGATGTGAATCAAAGGGTTTTAAGATAAATACTAGTGAGCTTAGAACCCCTACTTCACCATCCTATACTTGATTAGCACTCAGGTGTAGGGTGTTTCCTTCACTAAAGAGTGTAGTGAAGAGGTACCTTGGATTAGCGGAGATTCGGGTGGATCATCTTCGGCACGAAGATCGCAAAGGAAGCTCGATCCAACTTCAAGTGGAGCCTAGTGGAGTCGCATGGACTACTACCCGGAGAATTTGAAGAGAAGGACACGGTCTGCAAAGGTTGTTGCCTCCTTCTCTTAGCTAGTTTTAGTGATATCATCCTAGTTAACCTTAATCATCTAGTTTAGATCCTTAGTTAGTTTAGCTTAGCACCCAAAATTTTTAAATATAGCATGCTAGATGCTTGTGAAAACCTCATGGCGGTGCTAGGGTAGACTTTCACATGGATCATGCTTCCTCTAGCTCATCTCCTTCTTCTTCTTGCTATCATTTTTAAGCAATATTCTAGAGAGAAAAATATAGTGAAGTATTCCTACATCACTGGCCATCCAAACCTAGCAACTTTGGACCGTCGGTTAAAACCTCCTCCGCATTCCCTCAGGTGGATCCTCTTCTGCAAGGGTGGTTGATGCTCAGGCGCATTCCCGACAATTACGAGCTTGGAGGGGTCATCCACAATCGGGTGGATACACGACAAAGGTTGTATTTCTCAACTTTGCATGTTTTAGCTTACTAGTTTAGAGTGTTTGGTTCGAATCCACGGGTGTGAGCGTCTGATGCCTGCAAAAAGTTTTTGTTTTCGCTTTCGCCTCAGCCGCGGCCTCCGCGGTGCGGGCGCCGGATCCCAACATGGTATCAGAGCCACCCAAACACCATAAACTAGTGTTTGACAATGCTTGAGTTTCAAAACCGAAAACACCGATTTCGAAAATCCATTTTCTTTCGAAAATTTTATGGTCTCTAAAAAATTTTTAAACAAGTGCAGAAGTTTTATCTAGACTGGATTAAGACACACAATGAAACCGAGAAGATTCTATCAAGATTAGCTCGGCGAGATTAGGTTTTCGGCCGGCGACGTCGGTTCACTGTTTACCAATGGTGCTCGTTTTCATTCTGTGTCTTGGGTTTTGTAAAATGGTATTTTTGGTGTTGTTTGATTTGTCCCATATTTCACTTTGTGTCATCTTAGCTTTGAGACAACTCGGGAGTTTTAAAAACTCGAAACATTTGCATCGTCGGTATCTGTGATGTTGTATATGTGCTGCTGAATGTCGTCTAATTGCTATATGTTCATTTAGATGAGGTTGCACACATTCTGGTGTTGCTTGCTTCTGCAGTTATATATATATCTGGTTATGGTTTGTGCGGATTGTCGTGATGGATAGCCTTGTGTGCAATGTTAGATGTACAGTTCAGATTCATTTGTATATTCATTATTGCGGGGCGAGCGTCCGACATGTGGACTGCCGTCACTATCGGTTTGTATATTCTTTTGTTGGGGCATGACCGGGTTGAGGTCGATGTCGCCGTTGTATATATATTTTCTTTTTGTACTAGGATTACCCCACGGAGGAGTGCTAGAATAGCCGGGTTCTGAAAGGCAACGGGCCCGCATCTCATGGCGTTGAGACCGGGAAGGCCTTACTCTAGAATTGGCGGGCTATTCGTCGCACTCATAGTGGGTAAAGGTTGACCCACGGAGGGGTGCTCAAGTTACCGGATTCCGTGAAGTGCTGGGTGGCCCATTCACTTTGTTGATTGGGGTTGCCTCACTTCGGGGATTGGAGGATAACTTGCCGCACTCGTAGGGGTCTAGGATCTTCATTGTACCGGCTATCCACATGACCGGGGAATGTCACGTTTCATTTATGACTCAAATGAAACGCGGGGCTCCTAGATTATCCGCTATTCCATATTGTTGTTCGCATGCTTGTGAAGATTTTATCTTCCTGTGATGACTATTATCTACCTGCGATGTTAATATATATTATATATATTTAGTAGATACTTCTATATATTTCGCATCCGCGCTAGTCTAGCCCCCGCTCTGTCGTTAGTTAAGTAACCTAACGGTGAATGACGGGGCCCCGCGGTTAATGCGGATGGCATATAAAAAGCATGTTATTTTGGTTGTTTCTTTTGTGGCTTGGAAACATAAAATGATGGGAACGCATTATCTGAATAATGCAAGGAAAAATAAACCTAAATGATCTTGACGGAACCAATTTTAAAACTACTCATTTTTCTTCAAAACTCTTGGTCATATTCTTTTGCTTTGCATAGAGGTATTCGGTTAGGAATATCCCGCGCCTCATTCTATAAGGGAAGAGCCTTGATCCCTTCACTGGGAGTTCTCTCTTAAGCAAAAGTTTATGTTACTATTTTTAAAAAGCTGAGCTTAAACCACTCCATTTCAAAGCCACTCGAGTTCCTTCAACGATATCAAGTTCATTACATTAATGGTTTTTCGCCAAAAAGCAGCCGTAGCCCTCCGTCATTTCAGAAAGGTAGTGCCTAGTATTCATGCTATGTTTGTTGGCATCCGTCAAGTCATAGTGTGCGGTAACTATATGTTAGTTTTCTGTAGCATGGATATGCATTAATCTAGGACAGTCGTACAGCCTTGTTGGCATCCATCAAGGGTGAGTACGGGTGGGTCTAAATTAATCAGGACAATGACGGATAGAACTTGAATTGCAACTTATGATTTGTTGGCATCTGTCAAAGTCATAAGCTGCTTGGGGCAAAATCTATATCGGGGGTTTCAAACATACGGAAAACTTGTCAGGCATGCGCATACCTTCTGGAGTGTGGTGACTTGAGTGGATTCCGTCAGATTAACACATGATGATAGTTGGGTCCCGATTCCCACTGATGAGTACATATTACTCCTCGGGAGATTTTTCACTTAAATGGTCTCGATCAGTTCTCCTTTTAGGGTTTGAAGGAGAATTCAAGGAAACGGTGGGAGCCATCCTGATCAGATAAAGTGATAACCAATTTGATCTTGATAGAGTGCACGCTGAGTGTTTCTTTTCTCTCTCTCCGGTACAGCGACCCATGACTTATCTTAAAAACTCATGAACCATTTTGACCGAACCTTTTTACACCCTTGGCTTTGGCTTGTCTTGATTCGAGACAAAGTCGCATATATCCCTGCCAATCCTATCTACCCTTTGCATTTCATCAGAACACGTCGTATCACTACGATAATCCATATTGCTTGGAACTGCCATCGTATAGTTACATACGAACTCGAAGAAGTTACTTCAGTTGAGGATGGCCATAGGTTCTAAAGAAATTGAATAGTATTATTCGGTTGTCTCTTCCCTTTACCTTCTCTCAGATTGCGAAAGCTCCTTGTATTAGGAGAGTACACTTGTTACGCTTATTGGATAGTCTTCTTCCAGACCTTAGGCTGGTGCCAAAAGGTAGGGAAGGAAAAAAAACCAATTAGCCTAAGGACGGTGTATAGAAGGTAAGAAGTAGAGACATATAAAGAGACTGAAGTGAGGGCAAAGGAAATTGCGACTACTGTCTTGAATCTGGATAATGGAAAACGCACTACTAGGAATATCTGACCATCCTTATGAAACATTTTCATATTTCAGTATTTCTGTGTACATGTAATAGAGAACTGTTTTCCCATTCAATTCTGATTCCAGGGTATGTATTTACCAGTTTTATATCTCACATCTGCACGGTGTTACACATGATGAGTAGGAGAAGAATATTGGGAAATGGGCAATTTGATCCTCAATATCAGAATTCGTTGTAATTGGTGATATTGGATTAAATCGCCTGGTTTTTGCCTGATGGCAAATATTTGGTATCGAATAACCGTTGTTGTGCACCAAATTTTAAAATGAAATATTTATACCTTTATCTTTATAAAGTGAGATACACATTTTGAAAATTGCGTTGTAAACATTTACCTTTATTAGTTGAGGATAAGGTAAGGTGCATTGAATAACGGTGTAAGACATTCTTAACCAAGATACAGTTTTCGGTTTACAAAACACAGAATTTAAGTTAGTATGCTCTTGGGACTTATACATGGAGATGTATGTTGTCCACTGTCCTTCGAGACAAGGGGTTAGTACTCTTACTTCATTCAGGATTACCTATGAGTTCTCTGGTGTTAGACACGCATTCGTAGTAATGCAAAGGTCCAAAGATTTTGAGAAGTTTGTAGGTATAAGAATAAAGTAGAGACCCATACGTTGGAAATATCGGGATTCTTCGAGGTGATTGAAGATGTAAATACTTATGCTAGGTATTCCATTATAGTAATATCGAGAACTTGATTCTCTCACAGGTTACTCAACCGTGGACGCGCTCCATGATAAGTAATGTTGTATTGGACTTTTTCCATTAGGTGATATGCACTGGAAACAGCTGCATGACTTTTGAATCTGGTTCCATCTAAATTTGCGCTTGATTCTATATGGACATAGAATGGTTATATATCTTCAGGTTGTTAAGATATGGAGTTATCTGGTTTCTGTTTGAAAGAAGAATTCGGAAAAACTCGAGGCACGGTTCGGTAATGGCAGTTTTTGGATTATCCTAAGCATTCGCTAGGATTTTGTTTCTACCATTTTCAAGATCAATAGTTATATTGTTCTTGACTCGCCACCATTTTATAAAAATGATCTTTTGCAAAAGAAACTAGTGGGAGTATGGTAGAATTGGAAGTGATTCCAGAACCACAAACGGTTACCGAAAATTTAGTATAACCTAAAGATTCAATTGGACTTGACAAACCGTTAGCCACTGCGCAGATTTTAATAAGTGACCTCGGACACCTGAGAGACACTTTGGTTTTCTCTAGACGGTGACAGGGAGGTCAGCATCATGGAGATGATGGTCCTACTAGTTATCAGTGTTGGGTTACACTAACGCCCTGGCCATCAACCTTGTTCGGTTTGCGGAACAAAAATTTTATACGAGTTTTAAACTGGCGCTAGAATAACCTAATACCCGAATCTTCCATAAACCTAACTAGCAAGCTAAAGAATTCTATCTACTATGATAGAAACTTATACCTAAAGAAACAAGTCCTTCGGGTCATTACTCCTCTCCTTTAGCTCCTCTAAGGATGTATGGATCGTGCTTTATCGACGGCCTCCTCGCGTTAAAGATGATCCACCCGAGCGTGTGTACTTTGAGCTCCTACCTCCAAATCGAGGTAACTAGGCTACTTAGTATGCTAATCTAAGTAGCCTAGATGATGTAGAGAGTGATGATAGATTGATTTGTCTCACTAACCCTAGATTTCTCAACATTTCTCAACACATGAGACTATTAGGGTTTGAGATAGAAGAAGAGAGAGCTTGGAGGAGATGAGAGTGTAGAGTGAGCATAGAAAATGAAAATGGCTAAGTGTTGTGAACTAATAATTCACTCCACAAAATATCAAGCATACCCAAATAGTAAACCATGTGTCACCCCATGAGTCACCAAGTAGCCATGCTTCATTTAACACAAATGAACACCACATACCTCTACCTCATTAACCATTTAACAAAAATGGTAAAAACAATAATGAGGTGTCTTCTTCTAGAAGTATCTTGCAAAATTACAAGAATACCCCTCATCGTAAATACATACCCTTATCCGTATTCCAATAAAATACGAATACAAAGAGACAAAATAATCCATGAATATAGTACTAGGATCCGGCTTAAACCAAAGCCCGCTAGTATTATCCGCTCGAACATCATACGTTGAAAAGTACACGTATGTGATCGAACCCTGCCATAAAGCCATATGTCCTCTACATCGTTTCGCCTGAAGCAGGGAAACCCTCTGTGTGGGACTCTAAAGACTCAACAGTACACTCACAGTGGGTTTAACCACAAGCATGTCAGCGGTACTAGCTGCACATAACGGCTACCCAGGTACCTTTCAAAAAAGAAGGCCGACGAGCAAACTCGTCCGAACTCCTACTGAGCCTATCCGTTACAATCTTCGTACAGTCCGGTCTCTTCATCCAAGAGTATCGCATACCGGGTCTCGAGGGTGGTAAACGTCAGACCCTAATAACCCGATAATTCGTGCTGATGTGGCTCAGGACCAATCTGAGAAAATACTGAAAATTTTATCAGTAAATCCCAACTTCCTTGGTTAAGGTCTTATGATCCTGACCAATCGAACACAGTGCGATATCGACTCCCAATATCGGGAGAGACGAATCCCCAACAATCGCTCACTGCCTCCATGTGGCTCGGGACTGTACCCAACCAAAAACTATTTACACGACTCAGTAGAGTCATGGTAGGGTAGTGATCAAAGCACAGTAGGAACTTACACAAGATAGATGACAATCTCAGGTCCAAAAACTAACATGTACACATGTCACCTAAGAACTTCCATCTGACGATAGGTATAGTACCATCTTGAAGTTCTCGGCGAGTCCGTCCAGTGTACTCACACCCAGTGAGCATCTGTATACGATCTTAGATGCATCAGACCAATGGATGCGGGACCAACCATTGCCCCTCGTCGGGAGTTGAAACATATACACTAGTCTACTCTGGAGTATCAATGCCCAGTCTCGATACTCACGTGACTAGGGACCATTTAAGGATGTTCTTATAGACTACCCAGCTCCCACAAGTATGATCGCCATCATAACGCTGGTAGTCAAGCAAGATCCTACGGGCTTTATCAACATGTAACCGCAATATGTAATACTGTGTATAACATATGCACATGTTAAGATAAAGTCAAACCATAATGGTATTTTTGTAAGTGAACGTGTATATGACTCTGCCAAAGGGTTATCGTAGTCAGTGGGAGCAGCGAAAGGTGTGCAAGATTCGTATGTCTATTCGTAAACTAAAGCAAGGATAGCGGAGACGGATCATCTGTTATTGATGTGACAGTCAAGGTGATTGACTTCGTCAAAACAAAGGTGAACCTAGTAAGAAAGATGTAGGGAGTACTGTCCATGTCGTAGATGACATACTCCGGATAGGAAGTGATGTTCCTATACTAGAATCGGTCAGATTTTGGTTGTCACACAGTGTTTTCTTTACGTTGGATATAGATTGTATATCAGGAGTTCTGGTGACTAGATCTATGGTTTTAGATCTAGATTTGGGAAGTTCCCCAATCAGGTACTTGGACAGCATTCTAAAATTATCTTAGAATGGACGACTCCTAGCGTGGTAGTGTACCCGCAGGTGATGGAGTCACCCTCTCTAAAAGGATGTCTTTTTAGATTGATGAGGAGAGGGACAGGAATGAATGACACATCATTTGCTTATGCAATTGAGTCAAAAATGCAAAATATTGTACAACACCAGATATTGCTATTGCACTAGTTGCAAAAAGCATATATTAATCCAATCCTCGAGAAACAAAGGGAAGCCGTAAAGAACATAAGAGGACGTTCTTGGTATTTGGTAACGGCAGCCTCCTCCGGGAGGCGATTATCGGTTATGGCTTCCAAGGTGACCTGCTTGACAGAGATGCTGTCAGAGTTATGAGTTTATCCTCTTCTGAGGATCGGTATATTTGATAGTGTTCCAATAAGGATGCGAAGGTAATAATGGTACAGGATGCCGGTTATAACTCAACAGAGTATACAGCCTAAGAAGTTTGTTGGATAGGAGTTGTTCATTGATGATCTTGGTCCCATCAGGTATCCAGACAAATTCTTGTGACGGGGTATCACTCAGTTTGGGAGATTGTTGATATCTGCAAAGTTGAGATATAGAGAGAAGAAGTTGAAACATTATAGCGGATCCACTCACTGAGGTTATTTTCTGAACACGGATGTTCCTCAAACGAGATTTGAGAAACTGATTAGTAGAGAAGTTGGGTATTCGGTAGCACACGAGCTGTGTGTACGCGATACCGCAATAATTAGCCTTAAGTGCAAGTGGGAGATTGTTGGATATAGCGCCCTCAAGTCAGTTATTGTAATCGCAGGCACGCGATTGTGATGATTGAGAGAGAACCTATACGGGTGGGACAGTCTTACTCAAAATGATAGTATGCTATCTGGTTTGTCTTTATCATCATGTACATGCATTATGTGGTATTGCAAATCTCCATTACATGTGGATAGAGCCCATAGGATTCTTTCTTAACTACCAGCATTATGATGGCGATCATATACGTGAGAATTGGGTGGTCTATAAGCACATTCTTAAATGTCCCTAGTCGTACGAGTATCGAGACTGGGAATCGATATTCCGGAGTAGACTAGTGTATACTCTTCGAGACCCCGATGAGGGGCGGTGGCCGGTCTCATATGCCATTGGTGTTATGTCACCTAAGATGGTATACAGGTGCTCACTAGAGGTGAGTACACTGGATGGACTCGCCGAGAACTTCTAGATGGTATTATACCTATCATCAGATGGAAGTTCTCAGGTGGCATGAGTACAGGTTAGTCCTTTGACCTGAAGTCGTCATTTTTCTCGTGTGAGTTCCCACTGTACTTTGATTACTATCCTACCACGACTCAAAGGAGTCGTGCAAACAGTTTTTAGTTAGGTACAGTCCCAAGCCACATGGAGGCAGTGGTCGACTGTTAGGAATTCATCTCTCCTGGTATCAGGAGTCGATGTCGCGCTGTGTTTGGTTGGCTATCACCAGAAATCCGTGGCCACGGTAGGAGAGATTTACTAATAGTTGATCAGTAGTATCTCAGTTGGTGATGTGCTAGACTCAGACACGACTTATCGGCTTAGTAGGGGTCTGACGTTATCCACCCCCTAGACCCGATATGCGATACTCTTTGACGAAGAGACTGGAGTGTACGGAGATTGTCACATTCAGGCTCAGTAGGGTAAGGACGCACTTGATTGTTGACCCCCCTTTCGACAAGTACCTGGATAGCCATTGTTAGTGTATATGCCCTAGAGGCCATTACTGTATCATACTAGTTTGTATATTACTTGATGGAAGCTTGGGATATTCACAGTTGTATATACAATCTTGCTCGAAATGGTAGTATGCTACTTGGTTTGTCTCTGCTTTAATATGTGCATGTGTTTCTTTTAGCATATCGCTGATATACATATTAGTAGAGCCCTTAGGATCTTTGCTTGATTACCAGCGTTGTGATGGCGCTCACACTCGTGGGAGCTGGGTGATCTATAAGCACATCCTTATACAGGTCCCTAGTCGTTGGACTATCGAGATAGGGCATCGATACTCCGGAGTAGACTAGCGTATGCGCTTCTCATCCCAGCGTGGGAGACGGTCTGTCCCACAGCCGTCAGTACGTCGTACTTGAGATAGTATGCGGGTGCTCGTTAGATTACGAGTATACTGGACAGGACTCGTCGGGAACTGTTGGTTGGTATTATACCTATCGTCAGTTATCAGTTCCCAGGTGACATGAGTACAGCTTAGTCCGTTGACTTAACACTGTCACTTCGCCTCGAGTGTGTTCCCACTGCACTTTGATTACTACCCTACCACGGCTCAAAGGAGTCGTGCAAACAGGTAGTTTTTGGGTGCAGTCCCGAAGCACTTGGAGGCAGTGACAGTTAGACAGGATTCGTCTCTCCCGGTATTGGGGGTTGACATCGCGCTGTGTCTAGGAGAGCCATTACACGAGTAGTCCCTGGCCAGGGCAAGCGAGATATACTGGTAGGTTTCCAGTGTTATCTCAGGGTGTTCTGGGCTACACTCCGATACGACTTGTACCGCTATTAGGGGACTGACGTTCACCGCCCCCCTACGCCCGCCATGCGGTGTATCAGACGAACAGACCGGACTGTACGGAGATTGTCACATACAGGCTCAGTAGGAGTTCAGATGGGGTTCACTTCGTCGGTCTTCTTATCGACATCTACCTGGGGACCGTTACGTACAGCTAGTGCCGCTTGCGGTCTGTGGTTAAACCCACTGCCAGCGTAGTGTCGAGTATTTAGAGTCCCACACAGAGAGCTATTCGCCTTCAGGAAAAATGAGTAGAGGTCGCAGGGTTTTGCGACAGGGTTCGTTCACATCCACGCACTTGTGCACGTTTGCTGTCCGGACAGCTTATACTAGCGGGCTTTGGTTTAAGCCGGATCCTAGTATATGATTTGGGATTGGTTTTTCTCATTTTATTCGTATTCCTCGGATCATGAATACGGGTGCGTATGCACAGTTGCTTGAGACAGAGGGAGAGGACTTTGATTAGGGTTAATGACCATTGTCATTTTATTAACCCTAATGCTTATGTGTGTATTATGGTTAATTGATATTAGTTTAAATAATTGTGCATGGTTATGGTTGTTGACCATTTGACCTCCTTGACTTGTTGACCTAGGTTGACACTTTGACCATCATCATTTCATTTGGAAGATGCTCTTTGATCCTTGCAATTTGCATTAAAAATGAAATGATAATGGTCATGTCTTGATTAACCATGACAATTATCTAGCTAATTTTATAATTACAATAATTCACACATATATGAGAGAATGCTTCATATTTTCTCTCAATTCTATCATTCACTTTCTCTCTCTTGTTCTTCCTCTCCCTCAAGCTCTCCCCTCTCATGTGTTGAGAAACACTTGAGCTTGAGAAAAACCTCTTCTTGATAATCTCTACTCTCATCTAGGGTCCAAAGATTAGCACTTCTTGCACCCTAGTTACTCCTAGCTTGGAGTTGAAGCCAAAGGTCGAGGCTTTCGGGTGGATCTTTCTTCGACGTGAGAAGACGACTAAGGTGACCTCCTTCCACCACTCCAAGGAGCAAGGAGAGAAGGACATAAAGCCCAAGGTATAACCTTTCTAGCACTTAGCTAGTTTCTAGTTAGCTTTAGCTTGTTTTTGTTTAACAAAGATCCTTCATAGTCTAGTCCATGTTGCCTAAGTTCATAAAAATTCGATTTTTATTCCGTTTTCCGTCTCCCCGCAAGTACCGGGGTGGGCAACGTGGACTTACAGTGGTATCAGAGCCTAACTAAACATAAACTAGCTAGGTAGTAGAGTGTATCGAAGTTCGAATCGGAAAAATCGAAAAACCGAGTTTTCAAAACCCTAAGTTTCTGTTAAAATTTTTTCTGTTCAAAACAAAATAAATCATACTCCAAAAATCATCTCAGGGTTTTGTGAAGAAAGCCACTAAAAACGATCCAGTGATTCGACCAAAGAGCCGCGGTTCCGCGGCAATAGCAAGCTATTGCCGCGCAACCGCGGCCGTCTTGGCTCTTCACTGGGTCGAGTTTGGTGCAGTGTATTTCTGGCTTGGTTTTGGGATTTTAAAGATGGTTTATATGTGCCCAGGTTTTCCAGAATAGAAATTTGTTTTTGGGGGCCTATAAATCCGTATTTTTTATCGAACTTCAATACACTTTGACTAAAAGGTTATATCTGTGATGTTTATATGTATTGAACGTCGGCTAATCGCTATATGTCGATTAGTCGGGGTTATACATATCTATGATCTGTGATTGATGATGGTATGTGTATATGAATAGGTTGGATTGTCACGGTGGTGAGGGAGGGGGTGCACAAACTACCGGGTATCTCGAAGTGCCGAGTGGCCTACTCACGGTGGTGAGGGAGGTTGCTTCGCTTCGGGTACTTGGCGGGTAGTTTGCCGCACCCGTAGGGGTCTTGGGTGGGGTATTTGACTATTCACCGCGACCGTGTAATCCGCTTTTCGTTACAGGCTCGAACGGATTGCGGATTCCTAGTATATCCAATGTATTCATCTGTGATCTGTAATGTCTATCATTGCTATATATTTATATATGATAACTATTTAGGCGTTGCTTATGTTTTACAGCCGCGCTAGCCCAGCCCCCGCTCTGTCGTTACTTAAGTAACCTAACGGGTGATGACGGGGCCCCGTGGCGAATGCGAATGGCATAAGCGTACGTCATATTTTGGTTGCTTTCTGCAATGGTAGGATTAAATGATGGGACGCATTAAAAGAACTAATGCAAGAAAATAAACCAAGTAAAAGTCGTTAGAACACTTTGAAAACCACTCGGTTCTTTTCAAAAACCAGCATTTTAAACGCGGAGCTTGAACCACTCCTTTTAAAAGCTATCTCGTTCCATCGATCATATCAAGTTCACTACGTTCACGGTTTCGCCAAAACCATTCGTAGCCCTCCGTCATTTCGGTTAAATATTCAGTAGTATTCAAGCTATGTATTTTGACCTTCGCCAAGGCATAGTGATTGGTAGCTGCTGAATATTTATCTGTAGCATAGATAGATGCGTTGGTTTGGGACAGTCGTACTACTATTTTGGCCTTCGTCAAGGGTATGTACGGGTGGGTTCAAATTAACCTGGATAATGACGGGTAGAACTTGACATGTGACTTATGATATGTTGGCCTTCGTCAAGATCATAAGAGCATGGGGCAAAAATCCACATCGGGAGTTTCATAAGTACTGAAACTTGCTAGCGCTGCATACCATTTGGAGTGTGATGATTCTGGTAGGATTCCTTCAGTTTTATCACGCGATGATATTTGGATCCCGATCCTACTGTGAGTATATGCTACTCCTCGGGAACTTTCTCACTTAACGATCAATGCTATAAACCAAGTAGGTGTCTAGAAAGGTGTTAGCGGGGCTACGCCCACAGGGAAAAGAGGTTACTTAATTAAGGAACTTCGCGAAAGCGTTGGAAAACCTCCCTCGAAGTACCGACACTGGCCTGGCTGAACGGTTAAGCAAGTATTGTACGGTGAGAAAGATCCCGACTAATTCTTCCTTTATGGTTTGAGGAGGGATTCGAGAGACAGTGGGATCCATCCTGTTTAGATAAATTAAAAACCAATCTAAACTTGCAAGAGCATCATGCTAAGTGTTTTCTTCTCTCTCTTAATTGCAGCGACCCTGTGACCGCACTTAGGTTACATCTAGATAATAAAATGACTGAATCTGACTGTTATGACTGGCAAAGGTCTGTCCAGATGTCCATTGCCCAGGACAAGCTGGAACACCTCTTGACTGATCCAACCCCTGCCGTCTCAGGTCCAGTTTCCCCTGTCACGGATATTGATATTCGTAGGACATCGGAAGAAGACTGTGCGAAAGCCAAGTGCCTCGTGTTAGCCTCAGTTGATGGTATATACCAGAGGCAGCACGAGAAGATGGACTCAGCTTCTATCTTCCTCCATAACAAAGATTTATATGGTGAGCAATCTCGTATCGCAAGATATGAGACCTCGAACGAATTGCTTCCAGCGAGGTTGGCTATCGGATCATCTGTAAGGGGCAACGTCCTTACAGAGACCATCTCTTTGAGCTCTCGGACCTGAAGACCACGTTGAAGAACGGGTCAGATACTGACTCAGTTCAATAGTCTCTACCTACTGCCCTAAAGGAAACTAGGGAAGTAGAAAGAAAGGGAAGGGCAGAAGTTTCAGGAACAGATGTAGTAAAAGAAGGATGTTCCTATTGTTACGGGAATGAACATGGGCAGAAGGATTGCAGGGCTAGTAAAGCCAGTAGCCAGAATTCGAAGCATATTGTGGCTTCGGCTTCGGGTGTGTTTGTGATAGAGAACTGTATGTCAGTTAACCCTACTTCCTGGGTATTGGATACCGGATCAGGATCTTATATCTGTAATTCGTTACAGGCTTTGAGAAACCGTAGGGTTATCAGGAAAGGTGATATGACTCTCAGGGTTGCTAACGAAATGAGCATGTATGCTGAATCCGTAGGGGAATATCATCTAGGACTGACAACTGGGCAGATATTGATTCTGCGTGACTGTTTTTATGTACCAGGTGCGACTTGTAACATCATATCTGTATCCTTACTTTCTAAGGAAGGATATGATTTTACTTTTGTAAGCGATGTAGTAAACATCCACCTAAATCAAGTACTGATTGGGTCAGGTACATTGAAATACGGTATATACGTTTTGAATCAAGCTCAGGTCTTCAGTGTCCAGAACACACTTAAAAAAAGTCTCCGGAATTAAATCAGGCTTTCTTATGGCATTGTAGACTGGGTCACATTAATGAGACACGGTTGACAAAGTTACATAAAGAAGGATACTTGGATCCGTTCGAGTACCAGTCTTATGCCACTTGTGAATCTTGTCTCATGGGAAAGATGAAAAAGACTCCGTTCACTGGACACGGAGAAAAAGCGAGCGAGCTCTTGGGACTCATACACAATGATGTGTGTGGTCCAATGTCTACACATGCGCGAAGTGGTTATTCATACTTCATTACTTTCACAGATGATTTCTCTAGGTATGGGCATGTCTTCTTAATGAAGCACAAATCCGAGGCCTTTGAGAAATTTCAGGAATACAAGAATGAAGTTGAAAAACAAACAGGCAAAAGTATCAAGGCACTGAGATCTGATCGAGGTGGCGAATACTTGAGTGCCGAGTTTCTGGGCTTCTTAAAAGAGAATGGAATTCTCTCTCAACTTACTCCCCCATACACACCATAACACAACGGTGTATCGGAAAGAAGGAATCGAACCCTATTGGATATGGTTCGATCCATGATGAGTAAGGCTGAGTTGCCGCGATCCTTCTGGGGTTATGCACTAGAATCAGCTGCATATCTTTTGAACAAGGTTCCCTCCAAGACTGTGCCTACCACACCATATCAGATGTGGTGTGGGAAGAAACCCTGTCTTAAGTACCTGAAGATATGGGGATGTCCAGCTTTTGTAAAAAAGCAGCATGCGGACAAGCTCGAGGCACGCTCAGTACTGTGTAAGTTTGTGGGATACCCAAAGAACTCCAGGGGGTATTTTTTCTATTACGCAGAGGAACAAAAGGTTTTTGTTTCTCGTCATGCCCACTTTCTAGAACATCAGTTTTTAGAAAAAGAAGCAAGTGGGAGCATAGTAGAACTGGAAGAGATTCCAAAACCACAAGCTATTACTGAAAGCTTGGAAGAACAAGAGGTTTCAAGAGAACCGGACATCCCAGCGCCACCCCGCAGGAGTAGTAGGCAGTCTCATCCGCCCGAGAGATACTACGGTTTTCTCATAGATGGAGATAGAGAGGATTGCACCATGGATTATGGTGAGCCTACTAGCTTCCAGCAAGCCATTCAGAGCGGCGACTCGGTAAAATGGCTGGATGCAATGCGGGCCGAGATGGAGTCCATGTACACCAACAAAGTTTGGACTTTGGACTTTGCTCCAGAAGGGGTGAAACCCGTAGGATGCAAATGGATCTTCAGAAAGAAGATTGGTGTAGATGGGCAGGTTGAGACCTATAAAGCTAGACTTGTTACAAAAGGTTTTCGTCAAAGACCTGGTTTGGACTATGACGAGACCTTTTCTCCAGTGGCTACGCAGAAATCCATTCGGATCCTTCTTGCCATTGCTGCCTTCCACGATTATGAAATCTGGCAGATGGACGTAAAGACGGCTTTCCTAAATGGAAATTTGGAAAAGTGCGTCTATATGGATCAGCCGGAGGGATTCATTCAGAGTGGGAGCAGCGGTAGAGTGTGGAAGTTGCTAAAGTCCATCAATGGACTCAAGCAGGCATCGCGGAGTTGGAACATCTGCTTTGATGATACTGTCAAAGAATTCGACTTTATCAAAAACCCAGATCAACCATGCAATTACAGTAAGATTGTAGGGAGAACTGTAGTTTTCCTCGTCTTGTACGTGGATGACATTCTCCTAATAGGAAATGATATTCCTATGCTACAGTCAGTCAAAAGATTCTTGTCGCAGAGGTTCTCCATGAAGGACCTGGGCGATGCCAACTACATTCTGGGGATCCAGATCTATCGTGATAGATCTAAGAGGATGTTGGGACTTTCACAGTCAAGGTACATCGACACCATACTAAAAAGGTTCAGTATGGAAGATTCCAAGCGCGGTAATCTACCGGCTTGTCATGGGATCACCCTCTCCAAAGAGATGTCTCCCAAGACTAATTTGGAAAGGGATCGCATGTCTATTATACCCTACGCTTCTGCGGTAGGCTCTATAATGTATGCGATGTTGTGTACCAGACCAGATGTAGCATACGCATTGAGCGTTGTAAGCCGGTATCAGTCGAACCCAGGGGAGAAACACTGGATAGCGGTAAAGAACATTCTCAAGTACCTGAGAAGGACTAAGGAGATGTTCTTGGTGTATGGCGGAAAAGACCTCCAGCTTGAGGCCTTTGCTGACTCCAGCTTCCAGAGTGACAAGGATGACTCCAAGTCCATGTCGGGTTATGTCTTTACCCTCAATGGAGGGGCGGTTTGCTGGAAGAGTTCCAAGAAGGAGACCGTTGCAGACTCAACTATGGAAGCGGAGTACATAGCTGCTTGCGATGCCGCAAAGGAAGCTGTCTGGATGAAGAAGTTCCTCACGGAGCTTCAGGTGGTTCCTACCATTGTTGATCCAATACCGCTGTATTGCGACAACAACGGAGCTATAGCTTTAGCGAAGGAACCCAGGTCCCATCAGAAGTCCAGGCATATTTTGAGGCGGTACCACCTGATCAGGGAGATCGTAGATCGCCAGGAGATCGAGGTGAAGAGAGTAAATACGGAGAACAACACTGCAGATCCACTCAAAAAGGCCCTAACCCAGACACAGTTCGAGCGGCTGATCGAGATGATAGGTCTTCGATACGCCAGTACATGGCCTTAGTGCAAGTGGGAGATTGTTAGTGTATATGCCCTAGAGGCCATTACTGTATCATACTAGTTTGTATATTACTTGATGGAAGCTTGGGATATTCACAGTTGTATATACAATCTTGCTCAAAATGGTAGTATGCTACTTGGTTTGTCTCTGCTTTAATATGTGCATGTGTTTCTTTTAGCATATCGCTGATATACATATTAGTAGAGCCCTTAGGATCTTTGCTTGATTACCAGCGTTGTGATGGCGCTCACACTCATAGGAGCTGGGTGATCTATAAGCACATCCTTATACAGGTCCCTAGTCGTTGGACTATCGAGACAGGGCATCGATACTCCGGAGTAGACTAGCGTATACGCTTCTCATCCCAGCGTGGGAGACGGCCTGTCCCACAGCCGTCGGTACGTCGTACTTGAGATAGTATGCGGGTGCTCGTTAGGTTACGAGTACACTGGACAGGACTCGTCGGGAACTATTGGTTAGTATTATACCTATCGTCAGTTATCAGTTCCCAGGTGACATGAGTACAGCTTAGTCCGTTGACTTAACACTGTCACTTCGCCTCGAGTGTGTTCCCACTGCACTTTGATTACTACCCTACCACGGCTCAAAAGAGTCGTGCAAACAGGTAGTTTTTGGGTGCAGTCCCGAAGCACTTGGAGGCAGTGACAGTTAGACAGGATTCGTCTCTCCCGGTATTGGGGGTTGACATCGCGCTGTGTCTAGGAGAGCCATTACACGAGTAGTCCCTGGCCAGGGCAAGCGAGATATACTGGTAGGTTTCCAGTGTTATCTCAGGCTGTTCTGGGCTACACTCCGTCACGACTTGTACCGCTATTTGGGGACTGACGTTCACCGCCCCTAGGCCCGCCATGCGATGTATCAGACGAACAGAACGGACTGTTCGGAGATTGTCACATACAGGCTCAGTAGGAGTTCAGATGGGGTTCACCTCGTCAGTCTTCTTATCGACATCTACCTGGGGACCGTTACGTACAGCTAGTGCCGCTTGCGGTCTGTGGTTAAACCCACTGCCAGCGTAGTGTCGAGTCTTTAGAGTCCCACACAGAGAGCTATTCGCCTTCAGGCAAAATGAGTAGAGGTCGCATGGTTTTGCGACAGGGTTCGTTCACATCCGCGCACTTGTGCACGTTTGCTGTCCGGACAGCTTATACTAGCGGGCTTTGGTTTAAGCCGGATCCTAGTATACGATTTGGGATTGGTTTTTCTCATTGTATTCGTATTCCTCGGATCACGAATACGGGTGCGTATGCACAGTTGCTTGAGACAGAGGGAGAGGACTTTGATTAGGGTTAATGACCATTGTCATTTTATTCACCCTAATAGTTATGTGTGTATTATGGTTAATTGATATTAGTTTAAATAATTGTGCATGGTTATGGTTGTTGACCATTTGACCTCCTTGACTTGTTGACCTAGGTTGACACTTTGACCATCATCATTTCATTTGGAAGATGCTCTTTGATCCTTGCAATTTGCATTAAAAATAAAATGATAATGGTCATGTCTTGATTAACCATGACAATTATCTAGCTAATTTTCTAATTATAATAATTCACACATATATTAGAGAATGCTTCATATTTTCTCTCAATTCTATCATTCACTTTCTCTCTCTTGTTCTTCCTCTCCCTCAAGCTCTCCCCTCTCATGTGTTGAGAAACACTTGAGCTTGAGAAAAACCTCTTCTTGATAATCTCTACTCTCATCTAGGGTCCAAGGATTAGCACTTCTTGCACCCTAGTTACTCCTAGCTTGGAGTTGAAGCCAAAGATCGAGGCTTTCGGGTGGATCTTTCTTCGACGTGAGAAGACGACTAAGGTGACCTCCTTCCACCACTCCAAGGAGCAAGGAGAGAAGGACATAAAGCCCAAGGTATAACCTTTCTAGCACTTAGCTAGTTTCTAGTTAGCTTTAGCTTGTTTTTGTTTAGCAAAGATCCTTCATAGTCTAGTCCATGTTGCCTAAGTTCATAAAAATTCGATTTTTATTCCGTTTTCCGCCTCCCCGCAAGTACCGGGATGGGCAACGTGGACTTACAGCCGTTACGTATAATTAGTACCGCTGACGTGCTTATAGTTAAACCCACTGCCAGCGTATTTTCGAGTCTTTAGAGTCCCACACAGAGGGTTTTCCCGGTTCAGGCGATAGATGTAGGAGCCGTATGGTGATACAAGCTGGGATCCGATTAAATACGTGTATGCAGTACACGGACTTTAATCGGACGATTGATAATACTAGCCGGCTTAGGATTAAACTGGATTATTAAATCAGGTTTTGATTTAATAATTTATATATGTATTTTGATACATGTATATTAGTATTACTTTTCACTATTCATTTTCTCTCTTTGGTGGTATCTGTATTTTTATACGGATACGTGTATATATAGAGATACATATACCAGGTGAAGCATTCCGTATTTATACGGGAATGCTTCTAGAATGTAACATTTCAGGAAAATAAAATATTATTTTCGGGATTTAAATAATTAAAATAATAAATTTTAGGAATATTAGAAAAATATGGAAATTGGTTTTAATGAAATGGTATAATTATATACCACTAGTTTGGAAAATTTTTGAAAATTTATATGAAATATTGATTTGGAAAGTGTTTAATTGATTTGGCTATTTTATAAATATTTATACAATTATTTGTATATGAGTTTATTGCTAAACTTGATTAATATTTCACTAATTATGCATTAATCTTGCTTATGTATATGACATGCAACAAATCATGTTGCAAACTACTTGTTACATATTTTTGAAACTTGGCTTCATTTGAATTATGTGGTTCTTGGTTTTGTTTTTAAATAAAAGAAAAGGAGAGGAAACATGGGGGACATGAGAGTATGGCTAAGTGAGAGAGAGAGAGAGTGAGAGAGAGAGAATTCTACAGTCTTCTACTTAATTTTTCACCTTTCCACCTCTTTATTTTTCTTCATCTCCTTTCTTCTTCTCTTCATTCTTCACCTCCCTCATCCTCCACCTCCTTTCCACCAAAAACCACCCAAAACTCCACCAAAATACCATGCCTTTTTCACAAATATTGATCTCTAGCTCACTACAAGCATAATGGTAGGAGCAAGTCAAGACTTTGAACACTTTGGGCAACTCAAGAATTTTCTTGAGTTGCCAAATGAGGTATAATTCCACACATTTAGTTAAGATTTTAGCTTTCCTTATATCCTATAGTGTTTAGAGTTAAACCGATGAAGACTAGTGATCTTTGAAATTTTCTAGTTAAGCTTTAGGTGATATTTTGATATGTGAAGGTGAAATTGAGGATTAGATAGTGACTAAACCCCTGTAGTGTTAGTATTTTGAACTAAACCTGTGACAAAACCCTAGACTTGAACTTAGAATTTTCCGACATCGTATTTTGGGGATATTGTGGTGATATTATAGAATCTGGAGCAACTTGGAGTGTTTATAGGAAAATCAAATAACTTCATTGACCTAGATAGATAACTAGAAGACCACCAAAGAAGAACGAGATACCAACTCCTTGTTAGGGCCGGCGACCCTGAGTCATCCTTCATATCTCGCCGGCCAATGTTTGGGCATTGGTGTTGGGTTTTGGCCTGTAGCTCCCAATCCTTATAACCTAGCTCCTGTACTGTTAGATTTGTCCCAATATACTTAAGCAAAAATCTGGGAGAATTTTGAGTTCATTTTGGCAATGTTTTTCCGATTTCTAAAACTTGGGTTTTAGTATTTGAATTTGGATTTGGTCGTTGGACGTTTGTACCTCAACGACGAGGGTGATTTGGTTGTTTTTGCATGCGTAGACTATAGGTTCTAACCTATTAGCACTTCGCGTGATGAGTCGGTTTTCGAATGTGATTTTGATGCAATACGATGTGTTTTGATATGTAGGTACCTTCGCGTGAACTTTAAGACGACAAGGAAGAACAAGGCGTCATCGACTTTGGCAAGCGAGGATCGTAGGTCAGTAGATGTATATCTACGGGGAAAGTCGGGTGGATGGCGTATAGCACCCCCGCAACCGTAGAATAGGTTATGTATATATTATATTCATATAAAGATGCGAGATGGACAATTAGCAAATAGAGTTTCTAGGAGACCTTAGGTTATATGTTGTTACCACATGCGCACACACACACACGCACGCACGCACGCACACACACTTGGTTTATATAAATGTGTGTGTATGTGTGTGTGCGCGCGCGCGCGTGCGTATGTTCATATATATATATATATATATATATATATATATATATATATATATATATATATATACATAAGTGAGATGAGGATATGATATGATACGTTATATGGATATGAGCCGATATGATCGGACATGATGTCGTGAGGTAATGATACATGATCGAGTGAGACCTCGTATATGATATGATATATTAAAGGATCGTTGGGCGATACACGAAACATGCGATAACATATGATTTGATGATATATTAGAATGATACCGTACGAATGACGATATATGATATTTGACCCGTACCCTCGATTTTGAGGATGCCGTACGACGGACTATACCGTACGAGATGCATATATGATGATTGATCCGCACTCTTAACTCGAGGATGTCGTACAATAGATTTTACCGTACGTGACACTATGAGGTCAGATCGCCGACTATTAGATATATCGACTCGGTTATGCTATAGAATTTCTTATCACCATCAACTCGGTTCTTAGTTTAGTCTTTTAGTTGCTTAGGTAGATGTTAGTTTAGGCTCGAGTCATACCTATTTTCAAAAAACTAACAAATCATGGGTATTTCTAAAAGACAATCCGAGGGACACTACGGATTTTCAAAAGACATATCTTTTCTCAAAAACATCGTAGCCCCTACTTTTCTAAATCAACGATTCGTGTTATTTCAAATACTATGACTGTATGGCTCGTATATAGATATATATATATATTTATTAATGTTGCATTTACTATTACTTTCTGCTATGTTCATATGATTCCATTGCTGTTATGATCTCGTCTGCTAGGATACATGCACCATTACCGATGATGCGTATGTTGTACGTACACTTGCTTGCCGGCTCACACACATCATCATCAGTAATTTCCATGTCACGTACACATTAGAAAAACGTCACTTCACTTGTGTAACCTGCTAGCTGGTAGTTTATTCATATTGTTAGTATTCTTGCTCTCACATGCTAGTTTAGATATTTCATTCCTTACTTAGATGTCGCATGCATTTTCATACATACACTCTGTTTTATGCATTGTAAGATGGGCTCTATGCCAATATTCATGATTCATTTCTAGCTCATGATTATGAGATTCCGATTTCATGAGATTTCTGGATTTGGGAAACCGCATGCGAATTTGAAAACTTATGGTCCTTTTAAAATGAAAAATGCGGTTTTCGTTGATATGATGTGTGACGTCCACCATGAGATTTCTCGGTTCTGGAGCATATATGATATATGATTACCCGCTACGAGGAGCGAGGGCGACACCGTCTGCATGTACATGGTGGACCCGGTGCGGTACCCCAGGGAAAGAAGGCCGTATAGAGATTGAGACGTTGAGCCCGGCAGGGGAGCACTATTGAGCGGTGATAGTTTGGCATGGCGGATATGCAGAGGATACCGACCGTAGTCGTGAGATCAGATGATATGGGCCGATCCGGACTGACGGAGCCCGAGATATGAGTATTATGTGTCGCTGTTGGACATGGATTTCATGATGTTTTTGAGTGTCGATGCTGGGCTCTCAGGCTTTATCATGATTTTGTGTGTCGTTGCTGGACACACGTTGGAAAGTGCATTCATACATTATATAAATGACTTGTTACTACCTTATGATACAGACACGAGTATTTGTTATCACACGTATACTTATATTGTTACCCTTGTTATTACTCGATGTCTATATATATTATTATTGCACTGTATGACCTAGGAGATATTCATACATTCGGTTTCTACTCGGTGAAGTTTTCTACTCACGAGTTTGCAACTCACCCCGTTGTGCCACAGTTTTCTTGCAAGTTGACCGCACAGGTTTCGTTGCGGCTTACTGGCACACCACTTCCTTTCGCGTGATTGCTTTGGTAGGTGGAGTTCACTTGCACCGCGACCACCATTGCACTTGTATATTTTATTTCAGTTATATATAGTTAAAAGCTCCATCAACCAGACTATATATATTCATAGACTTAGAAACACCGTTTGTATATGTAGGTTTCGCTTAGCACCCCGACGGTTTTCAGCAAGCATCAAGTATGCTATTTTAAAAATTTAGGATGCCGAGCGGGCCCGAACCAAGGATCTAACTAGAGAATTAGGGTTTTTAAACATGTAAACAACTTTATACTAAGTGATATAGGAATACAACCATTGTAGATCGGTCCTTCGCTTCTAAAGCTCCGTGGAGTAGTCCCTTTGCTCCAAGTAGTGGTCTCCCGGACTCTCCTTAGGCTCCACTAGGCGAAAGGAACGAGCTTGCTCAAGGATATTCGAGGCCGAAGATGATCTACGTCGAAGAATCTCAAACTCAAGCTACCACTTCATTAATTGATGAATTAGTGAAGCAAACAATCTATACTAAATGGCTAGTTTTGTATAGATTGATGAAGTAGGAATTTTACTCACTTTAGAATTATTTTTCTCTTTTTCTTTTTCTTCTCACTTGAAATCTAGAGAGCAAGCAAGGAGATGAAGAAAAGATCAAGTGATCAAGTGTAATGAACCATGGGTAAGAAAATATCTCATATAAACTCATGTAGAGACTAAACCATGGCTAAAGATAATGGTTAGGTTAATAAATATCTAGAGTAAAAAAAAATTAGTGGACTTAAGTCAAAGCTTCTCCATGCTTCCACAAGCATCTCAAGCCTTGCTAATTTCCATCTAATTTTGATTTTTCCCTTAATATTTAAACACCCAATTTATCTTAAGTTAGGTATGAGTCTCATACACATAAGACCAATGTATCATCTAGCAAGACATATAAACAAATACATTAATATATATCACATATATATTTGTATGTATTTGGAGAAAACATTTTCGTAAGTGAGCTAATATTAGTTAATATATATTAATATATCAAATATATAATCATACATTAAATTATTAAATCAACACTTGATTTAATAATCCGGCTATATCACATACAACCGACTGATATCATATAATAAATTATTGAATCAACACTTGAACCAATAATCCGGTTATATCATATGTAACCTATATCGCGAGATTAGAATACAGTATCGCATACACGTATTAATCTCAGTCCCGCACATATCACATATGTGCCCTACTTCGTTTCGCATGAGCTAGGAAACCTCTGTGTAGGACTCTAAAGACTCATCAATACGCCGGCAGTAGGTAATGATCATATCAGTTACCCACAAGCCGTCAGCGGTACTAGATGGACGTAACGGATACCAGGGTATTGAGCGATCAGAAAATCAACAAGCAAGCTTGTTCATACTCCCGTGAATCCAATAAGTAACACTACCGTACAGTCCGGTCTCTTCGTCTAATATGTCGCATATCTAGTCTGGGGATGGTAAACGTCAGACCCCAATAACTTGATAAGGCATGCCGATTGAGGCTCATAACGGGTCGAGAAATTACGGATAACACTTACCAGTAAATCTCAGTATCAGCCTTGACCAAGGACTTCCTGTTATGGCCAATCAAGCATACCGCAACATCAACCCTCAATACCGAGAGAGATGAAACCCCTCATATCGCTCATTGCCTCCATATGACTCAGGAATGTACCAAAAAACCACCTGTTTGCACGCTCTCTTGAATGTAGGAGGGTAGAAATCAAAGCACAGTGGGAATCACAAAAGACTCTATAACGATCTCGGGTCTACAGACTAACCTGT
Organism: Agapanthus africanus; assembly: GCA_030015575.1. Taxonomy (NCBI): domain Eukaryota; kingdom Viridiplantae; phylum Streptophyta; class Magnoliopsida; order Asparagales; family Amaryllidaceae; genus Agapanthus; species Agapanthus africanus. The sequence goes on along the minus strand of JASDDO010000019.1, from coordinate 726,256,364 downwards.
ACCAGTGTCACCAGAGAACTTCTATCTGACGATAGGTATAATACCATCTAGGAGCTCTCGGCGAGTCCTGATTGGTGTACCCAGTCTCCACTGAGCACCCGTATACAATCTTTGATGTCAAACACCAATGGATGTGGGATCATCCATCGCCCATCAAATGGGTCAAGAAACGTATACGCTAGTCTACTCTGGAATATCGATGCCTCGTCTCGATACACCCACTACTAGGAACAATTAAAGGATGAACTTATGGACTACCCTGGCCCCACTAGTATGATCTCCATCATAATCCTGGTAGTCAAGTAAACATCCTAAGGGTTTTATCAACATGTGAGAGAAAGAAAGTATCACAATAATAGTCTACATGTTAAGATAAAAAGTAACCAGATAGGATACTATCATGTCGAGCAAGAAAGTCCTCTCTCTATATATGTCCAAGTATCCACTATAATATACAATCATGTACAATAATGGGCTCTAGGGCATACATACAACTAACAGTATATTCTTTCGGCTTTAGAAGCACACTCTTGTACTTATTTATTATTGTATTTGTTTTCTTGATGATGCTTTGTCTTCTTTACTTTATTTCTGTGTTTTGACCCTCGCCTTCAGCGTTGTATATTTATATTCTTGCGTGGTTGTTTCCGCCATTGAGCGAAGAGATAGCTCCCGCTTGGAGATGCCTTTTATTATATTGCTTGTACCGTTTTAGGGTTAAAATATACAAAGGAGGTGCTGCCCAAATTTTCAACAACGAAACATGTTTTCAAGATAGCTGCAAAACATTGTTTTCATATTATATTATCTATGTCTTTAAAGAAAGAACTTGATTTTAGTAGACCTTATTTCAAAACATCACCTCCACTATTTCCCTAAAATGGTTTAGATTTCTGGGCTTTTGGCTTACATCAATTAGGTGGGGTCTTATCGACTTCACATGATTCAAGTGCCAGTCACGTACCTTTTCCGGGTCGTGACATAGAAGAAGGACACCTCATATTTGATTTTCCTTTTTGGAAAATTAAATGGGAAATAAGGTGGCATGAGCAGGTCAAGAGGCATGGCTTGGCTTTTTATATTGTTAAATCCATTTGGATCTTCTATTGCATCATGGTTGAATTATATAGCCATTATTCTTTTCTACACTTGATCACTTGATGAGATTTTTTCTTCATCTCCTCCACCATGGCTCATGCTTCCTCTACCTCATCTCCTTCTTCTTCTTGCTATCATTTTTAAGCAACATTCTAGAGAGAAAAATATAGTGAAGTATTCCTACATCACCGGCCATCCAAACATAGTAACTTTAGACCGTCGGTTAGAGCCTCCTCCGTGTTTCTTAAGGTGGATCGTCTTTGGCAAGGGTGGTCGGTGCTCAAGCGCGTTCCCGGCGGCTACGAGCTTAAAGGTGTCTTCCATAATTGGGTGGACACGATAAAGGTTGTATTTCTCAACCTTGCATGTTTTAGCTTACTAGTTTATGGTGTTTGGTTCGAATCCTCGGGTGTGAGCATCCGGTGCCCGCAAAATGTTTTTGTTTTCTCTTCCGCCTCGGCCGCGGCCTCCGCGGCGCGGACGCCGGATCCCAACAATATAAAATTAGTCGGTTATATATGATATAACCGAATTATTGAATCAAGTGTTGATTTAATAATTTGATATATATATATATTAATTATTAACTAATATTAGATCACTTTAGATTTTCTTCTCTTTATATGTCATTATGTATATATATTGGGTTTGTATCATGGTTGATGATACATTGAACTAGAGTGTATGAGAATCATACTTGAAGGAAACATGAGAAGAGATAATAATAAACATTTTAGAATTAACAAGAAAAGAGAATGAGACATTTTCTTTAGGTGATTGTAGAACCTTTGAGAAGCCATGACTCATCTCCATTTCTTGTTTTATTCTAAAATATTTATTATACATGTAGGGTTCCTAGGCACCCAAGTGAGGTCTCACAAGGCATCGAACATGCCAATTTCAAAAATTACGGTGCCGAGAAACCCTAGTGTACGGATCGTCGGCTAGATGTCTAGGCGAAAAGTAAACTAGTTAACACTTAACTAAGAGATACGGAAATACAACCTTTGTAGATCCGGTCCTCCACCTCCACGGCTCCGTGATGAAGTCATCTCCGCTGTCCAAATCAAAATCCGGGCTCTAGCGTCGGCTTCATCGGAGAAAGAGCGGGCAAGGTCGTCGGCTTCGTGCCGAAGATGATCTACGTCGAGGCATCGCTAGATCAAGCTCCGACTTCACCAAGTCAAGAAACTTGTGAAGGAAACACACTCTACTACTTGGCAAGAGGTAGAGGATGAAGAAATAGGAAGTGGGTAGACTTTAGAATTGGATTTCTCACTCATTTCCATCAATCACCATTGATGGAGTTTGCTTTCTTCAAGTGAAGAAAAATGAAGAAGAAGAAGATAAGTCTTATGATAAGAATAGAATAGAATATAAAAATCAATCCTTATCATAATTTTAACTATGGTAATGTGTAGAGAACTGACTAAGGTTAAATAAAGGGTTAGGGTTTAGCATGGAGACAAAATGGTCAAATGTTTCATGAATGTTCATGAAAGAAACAAAACAAAATGAAAGCAACCATTTTATTTCTCTTTGCTATTTAATTTTCTAAAAGAATAATTAAATAAATGAATATGGAAATAAAACCCTAACCTTTCATAAAACCATGGTCAATTCTTTACACAACCCAAGTTATGCATGATCATCAAACATGATACAAGCAAGTGCACAAAATCATATCGCATATGCAATGCGCACACCCGAGCGAGAAAATCCATTTAAAGTGAACCGATACTAGTTAATGCAAAGTAATATATCAAATATATAATTATGCATCAAATCATTAAATCAACACTTGATTTAACGATCCGGTCATATCGTATATAACCGACTAGTATGCAATGCATCGGTTTATCGAATCAACCCTTGATTCGATAACTAGGGTATATCGCATATAACCTAATCGATACATTCATCGCGAGAATGAAATACGGTATCACATACACGCATTATTCTCGGTCCCGCACATATCTCATATGCGCTCCTATTTCGTTTCGCTTGAGCCAGGAAACCTCTGTGTAGGACTCTAAAGACTCGTCAATATGCCGGCAGCAGATGATGATCATATCAAACATCCACAAGCCGCAAGCGGTCTGCTAAACGTAACGGCCACCCGGGTATTGAGCGATCTGAAGATCGACGAGCAAGCCCGCTCACACTCCAGTGAATCCAACCAGTAACACTACCGTACAGTCCGGTCTGATCGTCTGATATGTCGCATATCTCGCCTAGGGGTGGTAAACGTCAGACCCCAATAGCTCGATAAGTCGCGTCGATATGAGGTCTATAACTATTCGAGAAACTACTGGTAACACTTACCAGTAAATCTCAGCAACCCTGGCCAGGGATTTCCTGTTATAGCCAATCGAACACAGCGCAACATCAACTCCCTATACCGGGAGAGACGAATCCCCTCCTATCACTCATTGCCTCCATGTGACTCGGGACTGTACCCAAAAACCACCGTTTTGCACGCCCTCTTGGACGTGGTAAGATGGAAATCAAAGCACAGTGGGAACCACACAAGACTCTATGACGATCTTGGGTCAACAGACTACTCTGTACCAGTGTCACCAGAGAACTGCCATCTGACGTGAGGTATAATACCATCTGGGAGTTCTCGGCGAGTCCGTCCAGTGTACCCAGTCTCTACTGAGCACCCGTATATCATCTCTGATGTCAAACACCAATGGATATGGGATCATCCATCGCCCATCTGTATGGGTCGAGAAGGTACACGCTAGTCTACTCTGGTATATCGATGCCCCGTCTCGATATACCCACGACTAGGGACTTTGAAGGATGTACTTATGGACTACCATGTCCCCATTAGTATGATCCGCATCATAGTCCAGGTAGTCAAGTACACATCCTAAGGGCTTTACCAACATGTAATAGAGAGACAATCAGTATACACGTTAAGGTAAAGAGCAACCAGATAGCATACTATCATGTCGAGCAAGAAAGTCCTCCCTATATATGTCCCAGCATCCACTACAATATACATCCTATGTATAGTAATGGCCTCTAGGGCATACATATAACTAACAATACACACATCATCTCATCTCTTATCACTTCACTTCATGGTTCTCTCTCTCTTCATCCAAGTTCATTCTCATCTCCTTCTTCTTCCTCACTAGATTTTTCTAGAGGTGCAAAAATAAAAGAGAAAGAAGAAAATAGATTGAGAAAAATTCCTACTTCATCAACCTACACTATCCTAGCCCTTTAGTGTAGGTTGTTTGCTTCACTAATACTTTGATTAGTGAAGAGTGAGCTTGAGTTATAGAGACTTCAAGGTGGATCATCTTCGGCTTCGAAGACTATAAAGCAAGCTCGTTCCTTTCACCAAGTGGAGTCTAAGAAGAGTTCTAGGGACTACTACTTAGAGTTTTAGAAGTGAAGGACCGGTCTACAAAGGTTGTATTCTCTTTTCACTTAGTATAGAACTTGTTTGCTTACACTAAAACACTAATTCTTTAGTTCAATTCTAGGTTAGTATAGTTTAAATCTCTAGATTTTTTTAAATTGCATACTCGATGCTTGTATAAACCTAGTAGAGGTGCTAAGACATACTTTAAACCGGTACTTAAGTATTCTCCACCCCGATCAGATTGAAGTATCTTGATACTTTTACCTGTTTGTTTCTCCACTTCATTCTTATACTCCTTAAATTTCTCAAAGGCCTCAGATTTATGTTTCATTAAGAATACATGTACATACCTTGAGAAATTATCAGTAAAAGTAATGAATTAGGAGTAACCGCTTCATGCATGTGTAGACATCGGACCACATACATAATTGTGTATCATTCCCAAGAGCTCAGTGGGTCTTTCTCAGTGTCCTGTGAATGGAGATTTGGTCATCTTTTCTTTGATACATGATCGACAAGTTGCATATAATACATATTCGAATGGATCTAAATATCCATTCTTATATAACTTAGTCAACATTGTTACATTAATATGACCAAATCTACAATGCCATAAGAAATCATGGTTTGAATCTGGAGCCTTTCTTTTGAGTGTATTTTGGACGTTGAAAACTTGATGTTGATTGAGTAAGTATATACCGTTATCTAGTGTGTCTGACCCAATCAGTTCTTGATTTAGGTGAATGATCATGACATTACTTTCAAGTGCAAAATTATATCCTTCATTAGACAACAAAAATACTGATATAATATTACGCAACATACTAAGTACACAAAAACAACTATACAACACCAAAATGTGTCCACTCATCAAACCCAGGTGATAATCTCCCACTGCAACAGCATCTACGTTTGCTCCGTTGCCAACCCTGAGGGTCATATTACCTGCCTTCAGCACTCTACGGTTTCTGCAAAGAATTACAGATGTGAGAACCAGAACCGGTATCTAGTACCCATGATATAGAGTTAACTGAAAAAAGTTTTCAATCATGAGCACACCTGAAGCCGAAGCATCGGCTTGATTTGCGTCCTTGCCTTTAGCTTTAAAAGCCTTGCAATCCTTCTTCCAGTGACCCTTCTAGTGACAGTAGTAACACTCATCCTTTCCAGCTTTCACTCTTCCCGATTTGTTCATTCCTTACATCTTTTTGACACCTCCTTTCGGTTTGGTAGGGATCTTCTACTTCTTCCCCTTAGCTTTAGCTTTAGATTTAGACGAAGAAGATTCCCTAACAATAGGAACAGATGTCTTCTCCTTTTTCAAGGAGCTCTCAGCTACCCTCAATATGTTGAGGAGCTTTGGAAGACTAGCTTCCATCCCGTTCATGTTGAAATTCAGCACAAACTAAGAGAAGGTGTGAGGAAGAGACTGTAAAATCAAGTCGATGTATAACTCGTTCTCTAACACGCATCCCAGATTTGCGAGCTCTTCAACGAGACTGAACATTTTTAGGACATGTTCTCCTAAAGGCGATCTGACAGCTAAGCTCATCTGGAATAATTTATTTGAGGTCCCGTACCTTGCGATACGAAAGTGCTCTCCATACAAATCCTTGCAATGGAGAAAAATGGATTTTATGTCCATTTTCTCGTGCTGTTTCTAAAGTTCATTATTCATTGAAGACAGCACAATGCACCTAGATTTTTCGCAATCCAGGTCCCATGTTTTGCATACCTCGATGTCCGCAACCGTGAAATCCGGCTCTAGGATCTAGGGAGCAATACTGGTGAGGACATATGCCACTTTGTCATAACTAAGTGCAATATTGACGCTCATCAACCAATCCTTATAGTTTAGCCAGCCAGTGTATTTTTTTCAAGTAGTAGTTTAAGTCCCGTCATGGTTGCTACTAGAGAGAGAGAAAAAAGAAACACTCAGCGTATGCTCTTGCAAAATTAGATTGGTTTATTATTTTATCTAATCAGGATGGCTCCCACTGTTTCCTTGAATTCTCCTTCAAACCTTTAAAAAAAGAATTAGTCGGGATCATTTACACTTTACAAGTTCGCTAACTGTTCAGCCAGGTGGGTGTTGGTACTCCGAGGGAGGTTCCCCGTGCTTCCGCACGGACCTAATTAAAACAAATCCCATTTTCGCAGAGGCGTTGCCCCATTAACACTTTCTAGACACCTAATAGGTTAGGTAATTGTGAAGTGAAAAAAATCTCCCAAGAGTAATCCTACTCATCGGTGGGATCGGGATCCAACTATCATCGTGTGATGACCTAGATACAAGACACTCTAGTCTCCACACTCCAGAAGGTATGCTTAATCCACAATTTTCCTTTATGTTTGAAACTCCCGATGTGGTTTTTTCCCCCAAGTTTTTATGACCTTGATGCAGGCCAACAAATCATAAGACACAAGTCAAGTTCTTCCCGTCATTGTCCTAATTAATTTAGACTCGTACTCGCCCTTGACGAAGGCCAACAAGGATGTACGACTGTCCTAAACCAACGCATCTATCTATACTACAAACAAGCAACACACCGCTACCATTCACTATGCCTTAACGAAGGCCAACAAACATAGCATGAATACGATGTGCTACTCATTTGAAACGACGAAGGGCTATGGTTGATTTTTACGAAAATATTGAACGCAGTGAATTTAATATCGTTGAAGGAATGATAGTTTTGACAAGGAGTGGTTCAAGCTTCACCTTTTAAACGAGTGTTTTGAAAAGAACCGAGTGGTTTTTCAAATTGTTCCAACAACATCTTTTTAGGTTTATTATCTTGCATTAATTAGGATTAATGCGGTCCCATCAATTAAATCCTATCACACCAGAAAAAACGAAAATAGAATGTATGTATATGCCATCCGCATTCACCTCGGGACCCTGTCATGCACCGTTAGATTACTTAACTAACGGCATAGCGGGGGCAGGCTAGTGCGGATGCAAAATATATACAACATTTATTTATATATATATATATATATATATATACATTCGTCGTAGACATGATAAATATCATAAGCAGAATAAGAGCATCACAGAAGATGGAAAAATAGATCAATTAGGAGTTCATGCGCTTGCATCGAGCCACAAATGAAACACAAGTCTCCACGGTCGTGTGAATAGCCGAGTGTGAACTATCCTAAACTCCTATGAGTGTGGAAAGCTACCCGCCAATTCTAAAATTGGGTGATCCGAGTCTCGACTCCTTAAGATGGTCATCCATTGAATTCTAGAACCCGGTAGCTTGTGCACCCCTCCTCGGTTCAATCCTAATACATGAAAATGAAATAATATATAGTCGGTGACATTATCCTAAACCCGCAAGTGTCCTAATAAAATCATATTACATCATAAATTTTACATGAATTACATAGAACTCTCATCCTCATATCTAAAATTCACACATGGCTATTCACAAGACGATCCATCGATCCATCACCAATATCATCAGCCAAAATATGTATAACCACTTCTAATCGATGTATAATGATTAGAAGATGTTTACCAACACATATATACATCACAATAAGCAAGTAACGAAAACATGAAGCTAGAATTGCACACACACATGAAGCAAACACTCAAAATTTTCTCCAATGAAAAACTAATGAACTTAAACTTCTAAAAAATCCAACTTTTTGCATCCAAAGGAGTACCAATCGACTCGAAAACCAAACAAGAGCCCGAGGTAACCCTAGGGACAAAATTAGAAGTACTCAGGGAGGCCTAAGGGTGCCATGCCCTCGAGACCACCACGAGGTAGTCTTGGTGGCATGGCAAACTCGAGACCACCTAAAGAGGTGGTCTCGGGTCACCAGCCCCCAAGACCACCTTGTGGTAGTCTTGGGGCGATGGCCCCTTCCTTTGTCCCCCTCAAAGTATCCTGGGGTATCCTTGAAGCACCCCGTAGGTTCTCGATCCAAACCGTGAGCCCGTGGAGAGTGCAAACTTCAAAAAACTTGGATTTTTGGACTGGTTTTTCATGGCAGTTTTGAGTGCCGTGAATTTTAACATCATAGCAACTTGTTTAGGCCTATGGAATGGCTCGGATACCATGTAAGTTAATGTTGCTCACTCTACCGTAGTTATAAAGAGGCGGAATGCACAAAAATCAAATTTTAAGCAAGTAACATTAACTAACTACCCAAAATCTACCCTATACCTAAACAAGAAAAACAACAAAGGTTTTAATCTACTATGAAGAGAATTATACCAATGGATACGTGTCCTTCGGTCTTCTAAACTCTTCCTTCTTGTGCTCCTTGAGGTCCTTGATCAAACTTGCTAGGAAGCCTCCTCGATCATAGATGATCTACCCGAAGGAATATGGTTCAAGCTTGCACTTCAAAAAGAAGCAACTAAACAAACTAGTTTGCTAATCTAGTTCATTTAGGAGATGTAAAGATTGTTAATAGTGTTTATCTATCTCTAAACCCTATGAATCTCAATACATGAGAACGTTTAGGTTGAGGAAGAAGAGAAGAGAGAGAAAAAGATAAGGAAAATGAGAGTAAGGTTGTGAAAAAATATCATAACCATTTTTTTTTGTGAAATCAATTTCACAATTAAAAATAGCTACCATACTTGAATGGTAATACCAAATGAATTAAAAACTCATTTGGCCATGCCTTACACCATTCTCATTTTCCACATAACCCTCCACCTCATTTCCAAATAAATGAATAAATAGTTAATGTAAGAATGAGGTGTCCCCTTTCTACAAAGTATTTTTTATAAATAAAAAATACTTTCTACCGTATATACATATCCGTATTCGTACAAAAATACGAATACCATCAAGATAGAATAATACTACTAATATAATACTAGCATTAAATCAATATTTGATTTAACAATCCGGCTTAATCCTAAGCCCACTAGTATTATAACCCGTCCGGTTAAATTTCGTGCAAATGGTACACATATTTAATTAGAACTCTGCACGTATAAACTTACGGTCTCTACATCATTTTTCCTGAACCAGGAAAACCGTCTGTGTGGGACTCTAAAGACTCGACAGTACGCTAGCAGTGGGTTTAATCACAAGCGCGTCAGCGACACTAGCTGTACATAACGGCTATTCCGGTACTTGTCGAAAAGAAGGCCGACGAGCAAACTCATCTGAACCCCTACTGAACCTATCTGTGATAATATCCATACAGTCCGGTCTGTTCGTCTGAGAGTATCGCATACCGGGTCTAGGGGGTGGTTAACGTCGGACCCTAACTAACCCGATAAGTCATGCTGGTGGGGCTCAAAACCATCCGAGAAACTACTAATCTAACTATCAGTAACTCTCAATTGCCCTGGCCAGGGACTTATGGTGTTGACCAACCAAACACAGCGCGTCATCGACTTTCTATACCGGGAGAGACGAATCCCCAACAATCGCTCACTGCTCCATGTAGCTCGGGACTGTACCCAACTGAAACCTGTTTGAACGACTCAGTAAAGCCATGGTAGGGTAGTAATCAAAGCACAGTAGGAACTCATACGAGAAAAATTACGATCTCAGGTCGTCAGACTATCTGCACTTATGTCACCAGAGAACTGCTATCTGACGATAGGTATAATACCATCTAGCCAGTTCTCGGCGAGTCCGTCTAATGTACTCATCCCGGCGAGCACCCGTATACAATCTTAGGTGAATCACACCAATGAATGTGGGACCAACCACCACCCCTCGTCAGGGTCTAGAAACATATACACTAGTCTAATCTGAAATATTGATGCCCTTGTTTACCCCAATCAGAGCAAAGCTCTATTCAAATTCCAAGGTGGAAAAAGAAGCAATGCTTCTGTTTTTCTCCGATCAGAGAAAAGCTCTGTCTTGAAAATTAAAGTGAAAATTAAAGTTAAAATAAATGAAGCAACGCTTCAGATCCCCTGCGCTGCACGCAGAGCGCCACGTATCAAAATCAGACACGTTAGCGCAGGGAGCGCAGCGCCCAAGGCAGCGCACCCAATCAGAGCAAGGCTCTGTTTAAAATTCAAACTTTAATTAAAGAAGCAACGCTTCAGCTGGCCTGCGCTCTGCACTGCGCGACACGTGGCAGCGCAGTTGCGCTGCGCTGTGCGCTGCGCGACACGTGTCAGCGCAGTTGCGATAGCGCAGTTGCGCTGCGCGACACGTGTCAGGGCAGTGGCGCTGCGCTGTGCGCTGCGCGACACGTGTCAGCGCAGATGCGCTGCCCGACACGTGTCAGCGCAGTTGCGCTGCCCGACACGTGTCAGCGCAGTTGCGCTGCGCGACACGTGTCAGCGCAGATGCGCCAGCGCAGTTGCGCTGCGCTGTGCGCTGCGTGACACGTGCCACGCGCTGGGGCATCTGCGCCAAACAGAATTAAATTTCTAAGAAATCTCTTCTGTTCTTGTTAAAACAAGAAGATTTTCTTCTGCAAAGCAGAAGCCCTTGGATCAAAGATCCAACGGTGGGGAAAATTCCCCAAATCACTCAGAGAAAGATCTCTTTAACAAATTTAACTAATTTATGGGCACTATAAAAAGGACCCCAGACCTCAATTCAAAGGGATCAATATCTTTCTAAAAAAAAAAGAAAAGGGGAAAGAGAACTCTGAAGAATTCCTCAAGAACAAAAAGCTAAAAACCTTTAGAAGGAAGAGAAAGTTCTCTTATGAACAGATCATAGATAAAAAAAAAAAAAACAAGATCAATGATCTTTAATAAAAATAAAATAAAAATAGTGCTTTGCACTTTTCATGAACCTTTGGTTCTCTGAGATAAGAAAAACAAGAAAAAACTTATTTTTCTTTGATCTAAATTAGATCAAGAAATCAAATAGTGCTTTGCACTTCTGTTCCTGAATCTAAAAGATTCTTAGTGCTTTGCACTTGCAAACTGCGCTGTTGCGCTCTTGAGAGCGTGCCACGTGTCAGCAGCGCAACAGCGCAGCGCACTAGCACAGCGCACTGCACTGTTGCGCTTGCGCTCACCAGAGCGCGCCACGTGTCGGTAGCGCAACAGCGCAGCGCACTAGCACAGCGCACTGCACTGTTGTGCTTGCGCTCATCAGAGCATGACACGTGTCTTCACCACAATCGCTTGCGCTCGGTGAGTGGCGCAAAGCGCCTAACAAATGCAATGCAGGGCCAGGCCCAATTAAAAGACCAAACATGCCTAATTAAATGATGCTCTGCATCATTTATAAGTGGGCAAAGCCCAAACAAAATAATAAAATGCTGTGCAGATGCCTTGCAGAGCCTAAAATAAATTGATGCTCTGCATCTTTTATGGGCAGAGCCCAAACAAAAAAAAAAGAAGTAATGCCATGCATTATTTAAGTGTGGACAAGACCCTAGCACAGGTCTAATAGACCAAAAATAAATAAGGATGTTGAACATTTTCAACTGGACTTAGCCCAATTCTGGCAGTAAGTCCTTAAATTAAATTGAACTGAGCACAAATGCTCTCTCTCTCAAATCAATTTATATCCGGTTCGAGGGTACATCTCTGAACTCCTCTGACATATGTCGTTGTAATCCTTCAACGTCGTCAGAGAGGTGACGGGTCCCGACGGCCATACATTCAATGGACCACCATGTCCCTAAACTGGAAATGGACCACTATGTCCCTAAACTGGAACAATAGAGCCCAAATGCTCTTTTGTCGGATCTAAACGATCCCGTTAAGTCGATCTTAGTCCCAAACTAGACTAACGTATCCTTAACATCCGTTTAAGTTGATCTTAGCTTCAAATACGGCTAACGTATCCTTAAACCTTCAAACAGACTTTAGTCCCAAATTGGACTATGGATCACCCAACCAACTTTGGTCCAAGGGTACATCTCGGAACTCCTCTGACACCTGTCGTTGTAATCCTTCAACGTCGTCAGAGAGGTGACGGGTCCCGACGGCCATACATTCAATGGACCACCATGTCCCTAAACTGGAACAATAGAGCCCAAACGCTCTTTTGTCGGATCTAAACGATCCCGTTAAGTTGATCTTAGTCCCAAATTAGACTAACGTATCCTTAACAAACGTTTGAGTTGATCTTAGTCTCAAATATGGCTAACGTATCCTCAAACCAAAACCCCAAACCCAAATCTAAGAAAATACGGATTTGGACTAATCCACGTCCTACGGGCGACGACATAAATTAGTCTCCGTATACAATCCACGGGCAACCACAAACAAAACAAACACACACGACATGAAGTGAAATTCTGGAGAAGGAGAAAGTGGCTACCGCGATGCGGTAGCGTAATTAACTGCAGGGGCTTGCGCCTGCAGGGAAGAGCGTCCCCACAATCAAAAACCCCTCAAGCGAGGGGAAATCTGACGAAGTCTGCTACATCAGCCGCATCCGTCTAAACCTCCGATATACGGTGTCATAAATCAACTTGGCATCTTCGGAGAGGTAGACAGATAAAACCAAATAGCATCTGCCCCGAATCTCAGCGTCAGGACATCGCGGTCCTGTGCGCCGCGTCTTTCGGAGGGGAACAGCCCTGTCTCAATATTCCCATGAATAGGGACATTTAAGGATGTGCTTATAGACTACTCAGCCCCTACAAGTATGATCGCCATCACAACGCTGGTAGTCAAGCAACAATCTTATGGGCTTATCAACATGTATAAACAATACGTAATAGATAATAAAACATAAGCACATGTTATGATAAAGGTAAACGAGATAGCATACTATCATTTCGAGCAAGATTGTCCCGTACATATATATATCCATAGTATCCATTACAAATAATGAGCTCTAGGGCATACATATCCTACAGTGATGTGTTTGCATTCTAGGGAATTTTTTAAAATCCTATTATTCTTTCCAAAATTAGTAGGCTAGATTGCAACCTCACCCCAACATCCACTAAGAAATCACATCCTCTCCGGACAATAGGGCTGGAGGCCCAAGAAACTCTTAATGACCATCAAAATGAGCACCGTCAAATCTGTAGAGATGATCTAGTGGCAGGAAATGCCAATGACCGTAATAGTAAACCGATTTTAAAAAATTCAACTGTCTCGATGTTGAATCTTGGTGGCAGTAAGGGCATGCTTTGTAACCATATATGGACCAACCTGATAGCATTACATATGTAGGAAAGTCATTAATTGTCCATATTAAAACCGCACGCATCGTGAAGGTTGTATCTGTGTTTGCATCGTAAGACTCCACACCATCACTGAATAAGGATTTTAACTCATCGGTCAAAGAGCGGAAGTAGACGTCGATATTGATTCCCGGTGATTTTGGTTCATCAATAAGAAGAGACAACATAAAGTAGGACTGATCAATAACCAACCACAATGACAGATTATAAACCATCATTACAACGGGCCATGTGCTGTGTCTTCCGCCTATATAGTCGAAAGGACAGCATCCATCACTAGCCAGTCCGAGCCTAATATCGCGAGGATTGCTACTGAATGTTGGGTTTCTCCTATCGAAATCCATCCATGCCGGCGAATCTCTTGGATGATTCATTCTTCTTTCTTCGCTTGGAGCAACTCGGTGAAAAATCATTGCATCCGTTGTCTTCTTACACTTGAATAACCTCTACGGCTGTGTATTATAGGAAAGTATCGTGCTATCTTGACATGTATATATGGCATCTTATCAAATTCTTTCGATTTATATATGTCCTCTCCGCAGGTGGGACACTCTTTCAAATCTGAATTCTTTTTCAGGTACAGCATGCAATCTTTAGGACATGCATGAATCTTCTCAAATATCAGACCCTAATCGGACATCATCTTCTGGGCTTCATACCAGCTCTCGGGAATGTTATTTTCTGAGGGCATAGAATCTTTCAGAAACTTCAGAAGCATCGTGAATAACTTGTTGCTCCATCCATTTAGGCATTTAATCTGGAAAAGGTGGACGAACCATGATAGTGTGAAATACTTTGCATTCTCATAAATTGGTCCCCTCGCATCATTCATGAACTTCTCATACTTATCCGCACGCTGTCCTTGACCGGAAGGAATGTATTCTTCGTTAGGATAACTATTACCGAGAGCAGCCTCTACCATATCCTCCATTTTCTCTCATAGAAAGAATTTATCTTCTTCTTCTTCTGCCGCATTAGTGTTTCCTTCTTCTTCCTCCTCCACATTACCATCTTCTTCTTCTTCCTCGTGAAATAGCCAAATTATATAAAGTCTGGTAAAACCATGCTTAACTATGTGAAGCTCTACGATTTCTACCTTCTGCCAGAACTATTCTCACACCTATCGTACAGACAAAGGATCTTCCCTAACATGACCTTATTATGTTCGCGTGCAAATTCAATAAAAGAAGCAACTCCTACGACAAACTTAGGTTGCATGCGTTGTTGCCAATCCACGTACATCCAGTTCTTACTTCTAATGTACTCATTAGTCATGTTAGACTGTATAACAGATAAAATGTAAGTTTCACAAATGAAGAAAGTAGTGAAATTATGGAATCAGTGCTTGAATCAGAGACTGTAGGGCTAGAGAGGCCGAGGTATAAAGCTAAAGGGAAAGGGAATTTGGTTTTTGATAGTGACTATATTGAGAAACTAAACAATGGGATGATTATTGACAAAGAAAAGAATGAAAAGAGTAAGTTTGTTGTTGAAGAATGGATTTTTCTTCCAAGATAAATGATAAATTATCTATGTTTCGATTAATGATTTCGTTTAGTTGTAGGGTTGTTAGTGTGTATGTGTTTTGTGTATATTTGTTTCAATTTATGATTTCGGATGTCGGGGGTAAAGCTTCTATCACATTAAGAATGTATAAAGCATACATCCATTGACTTTTGCTTTCATTCATTTTGAGAAAATTTCGGCAGTACCTCCCTGCTGTTCTCTAAGTACACTGTAATAGAAAAGATGATCATTTCTATACTATCTAACAACATTGAAATGAATATCTAATCTATCGTTATACACGGAGAACCATCGGAAAGGTACTGACGAAATATCTCGAAATGAATGATAAACACAAGTGAATGCAGGTGTTTGCTTTATACATTCCTAACTTGTCCATACTGGAAAAATCTATCGACAATCATACGATTGAATTTTCTCATCACATAGACTATGCGACGGTTGTTAGAACCACACAATATCGTCTGATGTTTAATAATCTTCGTGTAGTTCTATATCACGACGAATATCGAATGTATGTTAACCGATAAACGGGGACTAAGTCGCGCTTTGATTTTCATATATGATTATCGATGAGAATATGAAAGTTCTACATTATCATCGAGTAAGTGTAAGATTAAACTTGAATTGGTTTTACGTTTATTTTCAATTACAAGGGTTCAAATTTTTTAGTTTAGGGTAAAGTTTTTTAAAGTTAAGAGTTTTCTTAATCAAATTTAATGTCACGACCCGAAATGGTACATGACTGGCACTTGAATCATATGAAGTTTATAGGACCCCATCTAATTCAAGTAAGCCAAAATCCCAGAAATCTAAACCGTCTTAAGGAAGAAATGAAGAAAACTTATTTTTAAAGCAAGTAGTTTTAATAACATAAGCCGAAGTATACATTTTTGAAATCTGAAAATTTCGGCAGAGTTTCCTTTGTAAATACTGGCCCCAAAAGGGTACAACACATGAAATATATATAAAGGCATCCCCAAGCGGGAGCTAGCTCTTCGTCAATTGACAGTCACAACCACGCAAGCAATATAATATACAACACCAAGGGAGAGAATCAAAACTCAAAAGAAAACTCAAAAATATCAAGAAAACCATAATAATACAACGCGCGACTCTAAGGTCGAAAGAATATACAACTAGTTTTCTAAGTCTGAAATGAATGTACAAGTCTGGTTGATAGAGTTACTAGATACCACTGAATATAATAAATGTATAAGGGTGGTCATGATGCGAGTGGACCCACCTACCAAAGCAATCACCTGGAAAGGAAGCAGTGTGCCAGAAAAGCCGCAACGAACCCGTACGGCGAAACCTGCAAGAAACTGTGACACAACGGGGGTAAGTTGCCAACTCGTGAGTAGAAAACATCACAGAGCATAAATCGTATGTATGACTCAATCCTAGGTCAATACGATCAGTAATATATATCCTCAATATGATAAGGTCTGAAGCATGATAAGGTGGCAAGGGTAAACATCTATACATAAGTGTAATACCAAGTGCTCGTGTCAGTGCCTCAGGTAGCAGCATATCATAAATATGAGGTATGAAAGCAATATAATGAAAACAGAATGCATCATGAATGTGAAAACTGTTTTCTTAATTTAGTGTGATTTCTGTATATTTATAAATCGAGGCATCATCAATGAATTCAACATGAAATCAGTGTCATGCATCGACGCAAAACATAAATCCCAGTATCTCAATATCTCAATATCTTAGGCTCCGGCAATCCGGACTAGCCTGCAACCTCGAATCTCAATATCTAGGGCTTTGGCTATCCGGACTCGCCCATATCATCAAATCTCAAAAGCTCAGGCTCCGGCTATCCGGACTGGCCTGTACTCCGATCGGTATCCTCCGGATATCCGCCGAGTCACAAAACAATCACCGGTCAGTAGTGCTCCCCTGTCTCAGGCTCAACGCCATCATCTGCGACCTTCTCGCCCCGGGGTATCGCACCGGGTCCACCATGCACCCACAGACGGTTCCTCCTCCTCCTCTTCCTCGAATCGGGTGCATGATATCGCTTAAGAGCCGAGAAAACTCATAGTGGACATATCTCAAATCATATCATGAGAAAACCACAACTTTCATTTTAAAATGATAATCGGTTTATAAAATCCTTACGGTTTCTCCAAATCCAGAAATCTCATGGAAATCCGAAATCCAAATCTCAAGGGTAAATAAACATTGAATTTCATAATATTGGTCTCCGGCAATCCGGACTGGCCCATAATGTCATAGCAGATGAATATATAAATATGCATAAAAATCACAGTAATAAATGCAATGTCTAAGCTATCATATAAAAGCAAGCTCACTAGTACCATGTCGAAACTATCAGCTAACATTTTATACTAATGAAGTAGTATTTTCTAATGTGTACGTGACATGGCAATTACTGATGATGATGTATGTGAGCCGGCAAGCATGTGTACGTGGAGCATACGCATCATCGGTAATGGTGCTGGTATCCTGACAGCATGGGTTTTAATATAACAATAAAACACATTTAAGCATGCAATGCGATGCGAATATCAAGAATATACGGAAAATGAATGATAAACACAATAATGAAGAATCTACATTAATATATATAAGTCATACAAATTTTCCATTTGAAATAACACGAATCGTGGTGTTTAGAAAATAAGGGCTACGGCGTTTTTAAGAAAATGTACGTCCTTTGAAATATCCGTAGAATCCCTTGGCCTGTCTTTGAAAATACTCACAATTCGTTAGTTTTGAAATATGTATAACTCGAGTCTAGTCTAACATCTACAAGTAAACTACAGGACTAAACTTACAGGCTAATCGAAAAGGTAAGGTAAATCTGAGTCGATATATATATATATATATATATATATATATATATATATATATATATATATAACATATAATAGTCGGTGATCCCGCCTCAATAGTATCACATAAGATACAATATATAACATGGCATTCTCGAGTCAAGAGTGTGGATCTATCATCAATATATAGCTCGTACGGTAAATCAAACGTACAGCATCCCAATCTGGGTATGGGTCAAATATCACATTTATCTCATCATTTATCCGGTATCCTTATCATCATATCATGATCTGGGTACTGATCTAAAGTTTAGTACATACCGATACCATCTACATATATGTATGCGTGTGTATGAAAACACATCACCTAAGGACCCGCTATAACAACATGTCGTATCTCATAATACGAACCAAAACATATCACCGATCTCGTAGCATCATCCCCAGTATCATTGACTCATCTCCAAATATCATATACTATCCTCATCATCCATGTATATGTGTCTGTTTATATATATATACACACAAATAGTCCCATACCTATGTGTGTGTGTGTGTGTGTGTATATATACACACACACACATATCCCCATATACGCACAAGTAATAAAATGTATGCAAGTGTATGTGTGTGCGTATATGAAGTTCTTAACTCTAGGGTTTCGCGACTAAGAAACTAACTAAATGCGTTTTCCTACAAGTTTGCTAAAACTATCCCAAAGTCACCTAGCATTTCTTACTAAGTGTACACCTCTCATAACGCACAAGTATTTATATATATATATATATATATATATATATATATATATATATATATATATATATATATATATATATATATATATATATATCATAACACATTCGCGTTCTATACAACGAAACTGCGGGGGTGCTATACGCCATCCCCGACTTCCCCCGTAGATATATATCTACTCACATTGATCTTCGCTTGCCGATGTCGCCACGCGCTTGCTTGTCGTCTCGAAGTCTTCGTGAGGGTACCTACATATCATAACACATCGTATCGTATTAAAATCCGACTCATGACTAAAACGACACACGAGTCTCACATAGGTCAAAACCTATGGTCCGCTCATGCAAAAGAACCAAATAACCCTCGGCATCGGCGTACAAACGCCGATTAAACGAGAAAAACCCAAACGTACCAATCGTGGTTTCACAACTCACTAAAAGTTATAAGAAATAGGGTGCAAATCATCAAAACTTAAAATTAATCATCGATTTATTTCCATAATGCTCATTAAATATCTTAACTAAGTCATACAAACCATTACCACAATTTTATCTCACCTCTTTATATTAATCTCAAAAATCTAGTTTGCAAAAATCCTAATTAGGACAATTTAAATGCAACAATTTACAAATTTGCAACTAGATTGAGTTTTCTATGTCTTAACATACTAAACTACACCTTGTAACCTTAAACAAGTGACAACAACCCTATTTGAATTCAAACCCTAACTTTTTAATTCAAACTCCTTCTCTTTAGATTTCCAAACTTGCAAATAAAACATATTTAAGCACCTAAAAGCTAGATTAAGAAATTAAACCAAGAATTGAACAATAGGGTTAAGATTTATACCTCACAATCAAGAGATCAAACATGAAAACCTAACCTCTAAAATGCCAACTTTTCTCCAAGATCCATACTAGATAGGCTAAGGAAAAATGGGTAGAGCTTGGATTTTGATTTTGTGAGGTTTTTGTGTTGATTTTTGAAGAATTTTGTGAGGGTTTTTGAAGTGAAAATGAGGTAGAGAATTTGGGGGGCTGCTTGAGGGAGGGGCTCGGCTGAAATTAAAGAAGAGGGGAGAGAGAAAATGTGGGTGTGTTGAATGATTGACCAAGTGAAGAAAATAAAGCCCATGTCTCAATTATTAATCCACATGCCTTCTTTATTCTATTCTTTTCCTTATAATTTATTTTCTCTTTAATGAAGTGGGGCAAGTGAGTGGGGATTGGGGCTGCCAACAGCAGGTTCGGCCAAGAAGGTGAGTGTGGGTGTGTGTGTTTGTGACGAAAAAAAATGATAAATACTATACCCCAATTTCCATTTACATTAATTTCACCATTTAAGCATTTTCTATCATATTTTTTAAAAACATCTTAGCAACTTCTTTTCATTTCGAAAACCATATGTCACACCTTGGTTTAATGTGTCATGATGTACAAAACTTGTATTAACCCCTTCCAATTTGTAATTATCACTAATTAAATTTATTAGTGACGGCTTAAAATAATATTAAAATAATTAATTTTGGAAAATATTTTAGTAAACTAGTGTAACATTTAAAAAAAATTAAATATTATTTTTGGGAATTTTTATAATTTAATATTAATTTTTAATGAATATTTTAATATTTCGGTATAATTAAATACCGATAAATGGGGAAAATTTTGGACAAATTATGGAAAATTCTAAAATAGGGTATTTTGTGGAATTACGCCATTTTTGAGTTTTTATGATTAATTATATGTTAATTTAGTGCTAATCGCGATTAAAAATCGCTAATCGGTTTTTTAGTATTTTTGTGCAAAAATGTGAACATATCATTTTTTCACACTTGTTACATTTTCTTAAATGTTATGGGTAGATGGTGGCCTAGGCTAACCATTTTGTGAGAAGGATAAAGGAAAAGAAAAAGATAAAGTATGATGATGAGAGAGAGAAAGAGTGTGATTCAACCCGTCTATTTGAACCATCCCCCATCATTTCTCTACTCATTTTCTCTCTCCCCTTTCCTTGTGCTGCTGCTGCTCCAGCACCTCCCCCTTCCTCCTCCCTCCTCAAACCCTAGATCCACCATGAAATCCATCCCAAAAACCCATTCCCATTTTACAAAACTTGTTCCCAAGCTCACTAGCAACACATTGGACTAAGAAAGAATGGATTTGGAGGACTTTGAGCAACTCAAGAAAATTCTTGAGTTACCAAAGGAGGTAATTTCTGCACCCCGAGGATATTATTTCAATTCTTATTGCATCTATCCTCGTTTCATGTCGATATGGTGTGTTTTGATGGACTTTTGAAATTTCAAGTTAGGGTTAGGAGTTGAATTGAGTTGTAAAGTGAAATTGAGCCTTGTAGTGACCTTAGAATCCTGTTAGTGATGTTACATTGGACCAGATCTGAGAGTAAAACCCAGAATACGGATTTAGTGAATTGTTATCGGGGAAACTGTAAATTTTTCACTGCTTTTGGAAATCTGCTTTAACCCGAGACACCTGAAAATAAAATTGACTTGACAGAGTGATGTGCAGGCAACTAGAAACCACCACACAAAGTCCTAGCCCCTAACTCCTTCCCCAGGTCGCAGATTAATCCCTTCTGGCCGCATATTGCGGCCAGACCAGGTTGGAACCCCCTCGTTTTTTGTCCATGGCCCTATTTCCAGTAAATTTGACCTTTGGTATGTGCAATTTTGAATGATTCCACATAGAGTAGAATCTGGGATAGTTTTCTTGTGTTGGCGCCTGATTTACGACTTGTTTTAGCATGGATTTTAGTATTTGATGATTCGTTTTTGTCGGATGGCGTTTGAACGTCAACGGCAAAGGGTTATTGGCCGTGTTTGCATGCGAGACTATAGGTTTGTACCTATGGGCGTAGCGTATGCCGTTTTGGTTTTCCGATGTGATTTTCATGTGCTTTAGCATTTGTGATATACTTGTAGGTACCCCATGTGGAGACGAGGAGTTAAAGATGAAGATGGCGACATCGGTATCAGCCCATGAGAAGGAAGGTGAGTAGATTTATATCTACGGGGAGAAGTCGGGTGGATGGCGTATATCACCCCCGCAGTTCGTGGTGATGTATACGAATACGTATACACACATATTGATTATATTATTTGATGTTATCGATGATATAGATGGATTTTAGGTGTGATTGTATTGGTTTAGAGTTGCGAAACCCTAGAGCAGTGGTTGCACCACACATACACACACACCCATACTTACATACATTCTTCTTTCATATGTGCTTATATGGGAATATACATAGTTATGTGTTCACATGGATATGTGACTATGTGTTCACATACTGGAATTGAGGATAGTACTTGAGATTGAGATGAGTCGATGAGATGTGATTTGAGACCGTGAGATCGGTGATATGGCAGAATTCGTATTTGTGATACGTCATGATGTTATAGCGGATCTCTGGACGACGATACCATGTGAATAGTGATAATAATGAAATGGTCGACATGTGATCGTGATATGAAATGTGATATGCTACGATATTGATAATAGGCCATATTGGGCGATGTATACCCCTTGATGATGATATGTGCTGATGATATCGGTTTGTATGAGACTGTCGATCAGTGGTCAGATCATGATTACATTGATGATATTAGTATTGTACTAGATATAGATCAATACCCGGATTATGATCTTGATAAAGAGGATATCAGATGAATAATTCGATGAATGTGATATTGACCCGTACCCAGATTTGGGATGCCGTACGACGGATTTACATACGAGCTATATATTGATGTTTGATCCGCACCCTTGATTTGGGAATGTCTGATTATAGATATGGTATCGGATGTGATATTATTGAGGCGTGATCACCGACTCTTATATATATATATATATATATATATATATATATATATATATATATATCGACTCAGATGTTAGGCGGTTTCCTTACCTTCAGTTAGCCTGTTAGCTCAACCCTGTACTTTAGTGTAGTTGTTAGACTGGATTTATATTAAATGCAGATTAGTTATCGTTGTGTTTAGTATTTAGCTCCCGCTCATTAATGTTGTTCGCTCCGCATTGCATGCTTATATTTTGATTCATATTCTATTGTTGATATCATGACACCAGCACCATTACCGATGACGCGTATGTACCATGTACACTTACTTGCCGGCTCACACACATCTTCATCGGTAATTGCCATGTCACGAACACTTTAGAAAATACTATTTCATTGACATAGTTGATAGCTAATATTTTAGACAGGACATTAGTGTACTTGCCTTATATGCTAGTTTAGACCTCGTAGTTATTACATGTTACTTCATGCATGTTATTGTTCACTGTTATGCCGCATTCGTGGATTTTCATGCCTATATGCACTGTTTACATGCTATTGATGATTTGGATTCGGATTTTCATGAGATTTCCTGGATTTGGGGGAAAACCGCAAAAACATTTATAAACTTCTTTTCTCTCTCTTTTTAAAAGAAAAGTGTTGTTTTCCCATGATGTATGAGTCGTCCACCATGAGTTTGCAGATGGATTTCGAGACCCGATTCGAGGAGATGGATGAACCGTTTCGGGTACACGGTGGTCCCGGTAAGGTACCCCGGGGCAAGAAGCGCGTGGTGATGACGATGTGATCCTGGCAGGGGAGCACTACCTACCGGTGATTTTACCCGACGCGTCGGATACCCGGAGGATACCGTCGTGGTCTTGAGATTGATGGTAGGGGCAGGTCTGGATTGACGGCGCCCTAGATAGTGAGATTGATACAGATATTCTGAGATATTGAGGTATAGAGATTTGACGATACAGGTCAGTCCGAATAGCCGAAGCCTGAGATATTGAGATATTGGGATTTATATTTTGTGTCGATGCTAGACACTGTTTATGCTGATTTCATTTATGATACCTCTTTTAAAAATACAGAAATCTCACTAATTTATGAAAGCAGTTTTTTTCAGCACATGCATTCTGTTTCATGCATTCTTACATCATCTATATATTATATTGCTACCTGAGGCACTGACACGGGCACATGGGATTGCACTTGGGTTAGATATTTACCCTAGCCATTGTTATAGCCTGCTGGTTATATATTTGAGGATATATTATGATCGTATAACCTAAGATTGCGTCATACATGCGATTCCTGTTCGTAGATGTTTTTCTACTCACTAATTGGCAACTCACCCCCGTTGTGCCACAGTTTCTTGTAAGTTTTGCCGTACAGGTTCCATTACTGCTTTGCTGGCACTACTTCCATTTCCGGGTGACTTGCTAGTAGGTGTGTTTATTGTATCCTACCCACCATTATAACTTGTATATTATTATTCTGTTGTATCTAGAAGTTCCATCAAACAAACATGTATTTATTTAAGACAGAGACCAGTGTTGTTTATTCTTTCGGCCTTAGAGTCG
Source organism: Agapanthus africanus (assembly GCA_030015575.1). Lineage (NCBI taxonomy): Eukaryota > Viridiplantae > Streptophyta > Magnoliopsida > Asparagales > Amaryllidaceae > Agapanthus > Agapanthus africanus. The sequence continues at coordinate 726,232,278 of JASDDO010000019.1, read as the reverse complement.
CGCGTTATATTTCTATGGATTTCATGCTGTTTTGAGTTTCCTTTTCTGTTGTGATCCTCGCCTTTCGGCGTTGTATATTATATTTCTTGCGTGGTTGTGACCGTCGATTGACGAAGAGCTAGCTCCCGCTTGGGGATGCATTTTTTCATTATATATATGCTTTATCAGGTTTTGTACCCGTTTAGGGTCAGTTTTTACAAAGGAAACTCTGCCGAAATTTTTAGAAAAGACTTGTGATTTTAAAATGCACAGTTCGGCGTGTGTTGCAAACTACTTGATTTTAAATGGTTTTTCCTTCACTCCATTACTTTTTTTGGTTTGGATTTCTGGGTTTTCGGCTTACTTTGATTTCGTACACCTTGAGACGTTCGTAGTCTAAGTGCCGATCATGTTCCGTACTTTCGGGTCGTGACAAAGTTGGTATCAGAGCCTTAGGTTTTACCTTCGGAGCGTAGGATGACCCTTGGTTGATGGAATAGGTGACTAAAGTAGAGTGACGTACCGTGGGTATGTTTCGCGGCATACTTACGATACGCTACTCCGCTTAAGGAGCCTTAGGATGTACATTTCCTTGTTCAGTATTATATTCATTCTTATGATCTAGCCTCATCGGTATCAGTTATGGTTTTTCTGCCACGACTACGGGCAGGAAGAGCTACGGCTAGAGTTGCTGTCAGCACGAGCTCATCATGAACGAGGACTGACCAGGGCATAATTCCGGTGACACACGATTGCGGAGATGTGTCTTTTTATTGTGTTTTTGCGCAATGAGCATTTGGCGGATCGCCTTTACGAGATTTCTCGGACGTGCCGATCAGCACCAGAGGATTGCGCCACTGATAGAGGCCAACCAGATTTCGATGACCGTTGGTATATTTCTTATTCATGACGATTGAGGCACTGTTCAGCGTACAGACGAGTGAGCCAGTTATTGCTGCGAATGACGAGATATCGCCCCAGATGTTGGAGCTATTATAGTACGAGTTGTACTAAGAGATGATAGAAGGTCGCTAGTCACCCGAGGATGAATGACTAGGACATGTAGTTCGTTCGCCTACCCCGATGCGAGGTCATCAGATAGATTGATTCCAGCTAGAGACGACTTCACGCGGAGACGTTGAGAGTCGACAGAGGCGATCGAATGTCAGAAACCTATTATTCCAAGTTTAATATATTCGGAAAGACATGCAGGCAATTCTATGGACCCTCTAGAAGAATGAAACCCTAACTCGACTTAATGACCGTGTGAAAGCCTTTGAACCTTAGGGTTTGCGGCATTTCAGCGGCGCCATTAGTGAGGCTTGGGTTTGCCCTTCTACGGTTGGACCACCGATGCTGTGGTATGTACTCGATACTATTAAAATGTACCCAAGATGTTGAGCTCTTAGGGGATTATGAGGTTTTGACGAATCGATCGAATGGTTCGACTTCATTCGGATGCTAGGTGGTGAGATGCATTTCTTGGGAGACTCCAGATACGAGCATAGCCATTGGAGCTCAGTCCATGCAGCCACGACGAGACGAGTCCGAAGCAGTCGACATTAGAGTAAAGTGGAGTAAGAGGTTCGTACAAGATATGGATGAGATGACGTTCCACTCCGCCGACATGCGATACGCATGCCGAGGCATTGTGCTTGGATATACCTTCCAGAAGGAGTCGCGATAAGTATGCAGCCATTCCGGAACAAGAAACAGAGATGGTAAAGGACGATGACTTCCGGACAGTTCGACAGAGACGAGATTTGGGAAGAGACCTTGAGCAGGATTCCTTCCAGGACACTGCTGCAATGATATTTTCACCCAGGATCAGATGTGCCGCGTGCATTCAGAGAACCGGAGGCCGACGCCGGCGACATGCTGCCTTACGGGTGGTCGTGAGGATTGACCGAGAGATGACCAGAGAAGTGCCAGAATGGAATCGTCCCCATTAGCACACCTGACAGGGCCGATGAGCCGATGGATTGTGAGATTGGTAATCCACAGAGAAGATAAGGACCCAGAGATAGAGGACGCCAGACCGTGAGCAAGAGACAAGTAGATATCTTACGATGTTAGCATTGGATGCACCTACCCCTTCCTGGCTTTGAAGGAGGATATACAGATGACGGTAGTTATGATTTGTGATTTTGTGATTCGATTATCACGTATCCGTCACCTTGGATTTCGGTATTTTGGGCGTTCTGTTTGCATGATTTAGTCTTGATGACTGAGTTTCATGATATTTGTTTTCTTGCACCTACTGAGTATTTGCATTTTGCTCATAGTTATTACGTTTGAGGTATTGATTATGATTTCATGCCTGTTTATTGCCTGTGATTTGACTTATGCTTCCATCATCGTTATCATGCACTTTTAGTGTTTTGATTTGATTTGATGCACATGGTTGTGAGCTTATACATGCGGTATACCTGATTTAGATTGAGTCGTATTGTATACCGTCGATTTCGATTTTGATATTTATATTGATTCTTGCACTCCGAGCATTTGATTTGGATTTTCGCGCATGGTGGGCGTATGTTAAGAGATACGATTTTGGTGTACACCAGATACACTAAATCGAGATTCTTCATGCATGTCAGATGCACCTGATTTTGCTGTCAGGCACCCACGTTGCCTATGACAGATGTTTCGTGCACACCCGATGCACTTAGGTATTGTTTCTGTGCGCAGGTATGGCACATATATGGATTTTGATTTCCGTGCGCACCAGACTCACGTAGTATTCATATGCATACTTTGGGATTGATTTCTTATGGAGCAGTACGTTTTTATGATATTTGCTATGTGTTTTCGTACCGAGCAGGACTAGTCAGAGGACAGCACCTGAATATATTTTGCATGCATTGATAGCTATCGAAGGGATTTCCAAAAAGCGAGATATAGTCTCAGTATTTACCTACGTGTCTGATATAACACGAAACGTTTAAAATAAGGAAACCCTTCTAAATTATTTCCAAAACGGCGGAACGTACACAAAAAAAGGGGGATATATACGTATATGGCTATTTTCTTATGGAGACGTCCGCCACTGTGCAGTGTTATGCGCATTGCACAGCGACTTTAAAAGATTTGACATGCATTTCCTTTAGATATTTACACATATAGATTTGACAATTACATGCGTAGACTCGAGTTATATCATATTGTTTGCTTTGGATTTGACGTTTGTGTCTTTACCTTGACTCCGATGATTGCGGGATGCTTGAGGGAGTTTCGATTTTGAGTTATCTGCTCATTACTCATGCGCATGCATTGCGCTATGATGCGTTTTATGTATTGATAATTTCGGAGCCCCGACGACTTGGACATTTTATTGAAATGTTTTAGAATTTGGGGGTTTAAATTTAAATTCGGGGACCGAATTTCTTTAAGGGTGAAAGATTGTAACATTTCAAAAAAATTAAATATTATTTTTGGGAATTTTTATAATTTAATAATAATTTTTAATGAATATTTTAATATTTCGGTATAATTAAATACAGATAAATGGGGAAAATTTTGGAAAAATTATGGAAAATTCTAAAATAGGGTATTTTGTGGAATTACGCCATTTTTGAGTTTTTAAGATTAATTATATGCTAATTTAGTGCTAATCGCGATTAAAAATCGCTAATCGGATTTTTAGCATTTTTGTGCAAAAATGTGCACATATCATTTTTCCACACTTGTTACATTTTCTTGCATGTTGTGGGTAGATGGTGGCCTAGGGTAATCATTTTGTGAGAAGGATAAAGGAAAAGAAAAAGACAAAGTCTGATGATGAGAGAGAGAAAGAGTGAGAGTCAATCCTTCTTTTTGAACCATCCCCCATCATTTCTCTTCTCATTTTCTCTCTCCCCTTTCCTTGTGCTGCTGCTGCTCCAGCACCTCCCCCTTCATCCTCCCTCCTCAAACCCTAGATCCACCATGAAATCCACCCTAAAACCCCATTCTCATTTCACAAAACTTGTTCCCAAGCTCACTAGCTACACATTGGGCTAAGAAAGAATGGATTTGGAGTACTTTGAGCAACTCAAGAAAATTCTTGAGTTGCCAAAGGAGGTAATTTCTGCACCCCTAGGATATTATTTCGATTCTTATTGCATCTATACTCGTTTCATGTCGATATGGTATGTTTTGATGGACTTTTGAAATTTCAAGTTAGGGTTAGGAGTTGAATTGAGTTGTAAAGTGAAATTAAGGCTTGTACTGACCTTAGAATCCTGTTAGTGATGTTACATTGGACCAGATCTGAGAGTTAAACCCAGAATACGGATTTAGTGAATCGATATCGGGGAAAACTGTAAATCTGTCACTGTTTTTGGAAATCTGCTTTAACCCGAGACGCCTGAAAATAAAATTGACTTGACAAAGAGATGTGCAGGCAACTAGAAACCACCACACAAAATCCTAGCCCCTAACTCCTTCCCCAGGCCGCAGATTAATCCCTTCTGGCCGCAAATTCCGGCCAGACCAGTTTGGAACCCCCTCGTTTTTGGTCCATGGCCCTATTTCCAATAAATTTGACCTTTGGTATGTGCAATTTTGACTGATTCTACATAGAGTAGAATCTGGGATAGTTTTCTTGTGTTGGCGCTTGATTTACGACTTGTTTTAGCATGGATTTTAGTATTTGATGATTCGTTTTTGTCGGATGGCGTTTGAACGTCAACGGCAAAGGGTTATTGGTCGTGTTTGCATGCGAGACGATAGGTTTGTACCTATGGGCGTAGCGTATGCCGTTTTGGTTTTCCGATGTGATTTTCATGTGCTTTAGCATTTGTGATATACTTGTAGGTACCCCACGTGGCGACGAGGCGTTAAAGATGAAGATGGAGACATCGGTATCAGCCCACGAGAAGCAAGGTGAGTAGAATTATATCTACGGGGAAAAGTCGGGTGGATGGCGTATAGCACCCCCGCAGTTCGTGGTGAAGTATACGAATACGTATACACACATATTGATTATGTTGTTTGATGTTATCGATGATATAGATGAATTTTAGGTGTGATTGGATTGGTTTAGAGTTGCGAAACCCTAGAGTAGTGGTTGCACCAAACATACACACACACACCCATACTTGCATACATTCTTCTTTCATATGTGCTTATATAGGAATATACATAGTTATGTGTTCACATGGGTATGGGACTATGTGTTCACATACTGGAATTGAGGATAGTACTTGGGATTGAGATGAGTCGATGAGATGTGATTTGAGACCGTGAGATCGGTGATATGGCAGAATTCGTATTTTAGATACGTCTTGATGTTATAGCGGATCTCTGGACGACGATACCATGTGAATAGTGATAATAATGAAATGGTCGACATGTGATCGTGATATGAGATGTGATAAGCTAGGATATTGATAATAGGCCGTATTTGGCGATGTATACCCTTGATGATGATATGTGCTGATGATATCGGTTTGTATGAGACTGTCGATCAGTGGTCAGATCATGATTATATTGATGATATTAGTATTGTACTAGACATAGATCTGTTAGTTATATGTATGCCCTAGAGGCCATTACTATACATAGGATGTATATTGTAGTGGATGCTGGGACATATATAGGGAGGACTTTCTTGCTCGACATGATAGTATGCTATCTGGTTGATCTTTACCTTAACGTGTACACTGATAGTCTCTCTGTTACATGTTGGTAAAGCCCTTAGGATGAGTACTTGACTACCTGGACTATGATGCGGATCATACTAGTGGGGACATGGTAGTCCATAAGTATATCCTTCAAGGTCTCTAGTCGTGGGTGTATCGAGACGGGGCATCGATATACCAGAGTAGACTAGCGTATACCTTCTCGACCCATACAGATGGGCGATGGATGATCCCATATCCATTGGTGTTTGACATCAGAGATGATATACGGGTGCTCAGTGGAGACTGGGTACACTGGACGGACTCGCCGAGAACTCCCAGATGGTATTATACCTTACGTCAGATGGCAGTTCTCTGGTGACACTGGTACAGAGTAGTCTGTTGACCCGAGATCGTCATAGAGTCTTGTGTGGTTCCCACTGTGCTTTGATTTCCACCTTACCACGTCCAAGAGGGCATGCAAAATGGTGGTTTTTGGGTACAGTCCCGAGTCACATGGAGGCAATGAGCGATAGGAGGGGATTCGTCTCTCCCGGTATAGGGAGTTGATGTTGCGCTGTGTTCGATTGGCTATAACCGGAAATCCCTGGCCAGGGTTGCTGAGATTTACTGGTAAGTGTTACCAGTAGTTTCTCGAACTGTTATAGACCTCATATCGACACGACTTATCGAGCTATTGGGGTTTTACGTTTACCACCCCTAGGCAAGATATGCGATATATCAGACGAACAGACCGGACTGTACGGTAAGTGTTACTGGTTGGATTCACAGGAGTGTGAGCGGGCTTGCTCGTCGATCTTCTGATCGCTCAATACTCGGGTGGCCGTTACGTTTAGCAGACCGCTTGCGGCTTGTGGGTGTTTGATATGATCATCATCTGCTGCCGGAGTATTGCGAGTGTTTAGAGTCCTACACAGAGGTTTCCTGGCTCAAGCGAAACGAAATAGGAGCGCATATGAGATATGTGCGGGACCGAGAATAATACCAGTATGTGATACTGTATTCGATTCTCGTGATATGTGACATTGATCGGTTATATGCGATATAGCCGGGTTATCGGATCAAGTGTTGATTCGATAAGATGTTACTAATGATACTAGTCGGTTATGTGCGACATGACCGGATCATTAAATCAAGTGTTGATTTAATGATTTAATGTATAATTATATATTTGATATATTACTTTGCATTAACTAGTATCGGTTCACTTTAAATGGATTTTCTCACTCGGATGTGCACATTGTATATGTGATATACTTTTGTGCACTTGGATGTATCATGTTTGATGATACATGTTTACTTGAGTTTGTGTAAAGAATCAACCATGGTTTTATGAATGGTTAGGGTTTTGATTTCTTATTCATTTATTCTTTTTGGAAAATGAAATGCATAAAGAGAAAATGGTGGCTTTCATTTTGTTTCTTTCATGAAGATTCATGAAGGTTTGACCAAGTCACCATTTTGTCTCATGCTTAACCCTAACCACTCCATTTAACCATAGTCCACTCTCTACACCTAACCATGGTTTGATTATGATAAGTATTCATTTTTCTTTTCAATTTAAATTAACTTATCATATTCATTCTTGCTTCTTCTTCTTCTTCAACACATGAAGAAAGCTTGCTACAACAATGGCAACTTGAGAAAACAAGTGAGAAATCCAATTCTAAAGTGAACCCACTTCCTATTTCTTCATCCTCTACCTCTTGCCAAGTAGTATAGGGTGTTTTCTTCATAAGTTTCATGACTTGGTGAAGTGGGAGCTTGATCTTGTGATGCTTCGACGTAGATCATCTTCGGCACGAAGCCGACGACCTTGCCCGCCCATTTCTCCGATGAAGCCGATGCTAGAGCCCGGGATTCCATTTGGACAGCGAGGAGACTTCATTGCGGAGCTATGGAGGTGGAGGACCAGATCTACAAAGGTTGTATTTCCGTTCTTTTAGTTAAATTGTTAACTAGTTGCATCTTTCGCCTAATATTCTAGTTAACGATCCGTATTAGGGTTTCTCGGCACCCGTAAAATTTGAAATTGGCATGGTTGATGCCTTGTGAGACCTCATTAGCGTGCCTAGGAACCCTACAGTGGTATCAGAGCCTAGCTAGAGCCTTAGACGAAGTCTAGACGACGTTTGAAACCCGATCGAACCGAAACCCTAATTCCCAATATGCTCTCTGGACTTTTTCTAAAATCTGGGATTTTTCCATATTAAAAATGCTTAAAAAATTCAGCAGGGAATTCTAAGAATTACGATGCAAAATTTATCCCATGATCTGCTAAGGGCGCGGTGGAACCGCGGCAGAATCTTGGCTTCTGCGGCGGTTCCGCGGCCATCTGATGACATCATCTGTCCATTTTTGCACAGTAATTCCTATTTTATTATGCTGAATTTTCTGGGAATTTTTAATTGGACTCAAGAGTTGTGTGTTCTAGGGTTGTATTGGGAATCGACGATTCGATCGGATTATCAAACCTTGTCTATGTGGCTTTCCGGATATTTTAGAATATGTTAAAAGGTTCGACCGGATATAAATACCCAACTTTTCCCCTGCCAGAAAATTTCCAAGTGTTGGATTTTTCTGTGGTTTAAGGACGTTCTAAGTAGTGCAAGTAATGCGATGGTCCCTCTAGAAGACCACAAACCTTAACTCGATTATGTGACCGTCTTGAACTGCCCTTTGAACCTTCGGGTTTGGGGCAGTACGGCGTGCCACATGTGAGGCGTTGGCTTGACCCTTCTACGGCTGGACCGTTGGTACTGAGGCATGAAGTGAATGTCTTTGAACCTATTTCATGTGTTGAACGGTTTCGGGAAAACTTGGGTGTTCGAATGTTCGATCGAAAAGTTTAATATTTTCTATTTATCCGGAATGGGATACAATAATTGGAATTCACAATAAGTTATGAGATAACTGAATGAATGTTATAAACATAGCACTTTAGTCTCACTTGATCGGTTGCCACGGAATTTTGATGTGATCAAAAGTCCGTCGCAATCACGTAGCGTACGCGGATACTCGCCGGGTAAACTTAATAGACAGCCTCGCCCCATAGCCCTGACCAAGTGACTGTAGGAGAACCCCGTCGCCGAAAGCATCCGTTCGAGTGCTCGCGGCACCGGTGTTCCGCCTTGGTGCACTTCGTCGACGGCATCGGGGGTGCGGCCGTCTACTAAAGTTTTCGACGAGCATTCGATCAGGATGTCGGGAATCTTGTTGAATTGCCCGACTTGATATTGAAAAGTGTTTTCGATAATGAGACTAAAATGCGGGGTTTATAATTGTTAGGCATGCGATGTCTAAGGAATTCATTTGATTAGGCATGTGATGTCTAAAGAGGTTGCGGATTCCAACTGTTATAGTTTTACACTTTCTTTTCTGTGACCGTAAGTGTAATATGTGATATCGCCGGTTTCGTTGCTATATGTCAACGACAATTGGGATGCGCATATTTACTTACGTTGATGACATGTGATGTTATGTGTTGCTGGATATGTTATATTGGATCGTCGTGTTTGAATAGCCGGGGGTTTTTATGTGAGATGAGTGTTTTTCATTTTCATTCATGTAAAAACTTGTATGTAATATTCTTTTATTGGGGCACTTCCAGGTTGCGGAAGATGTCACCCTCTATATATTATTTACTTTTCCGCACTAGGATAGACCCAAGGAGGGGAGCACAAGTAACCGGGTTCTGGAGTCCAGTGGGAGACCAACTCGAGGAGTCTTGTCCGGGTCTCCTAACTCTAGAATTGGTAGGGTTGCTTGCCGCTCCCGTAGGGGTCTAGGGGTGTGGGTTTGGCTATTCATCGCGACCGTGGAATCCGTATTTTATACTGGCTCGTATTGAATACACGGACGTCCTAGTATATCCAATATTTCATATGATTCTTCTGCTGCGATATCTGTGATGTGATCATGTGATATGTTCTGTGATGGATACAGTATATAGTATATATGATATATTATATAGGCGTTACTTATGTTTTACACCCGCGCCAGCCCTGCCCCGCTCTGCCGTTAGTTACCTAACCTAACGGTGCACGAGGGGACATCGAGACGAATGCGGATGGCATAAGTGTACGTCGTATTTATCTGTGATGTTTAGGTGCTTAAATGATGGGACTTCATTAATATGATTAATGAAATAAAAGAAACCTAAGATGTTGTAGAATCGAATTTCAAAAATAAAACAGGTAGCTACAGTTCTTGCTTTGCACAGCGGTATATGTGATATATCCTGCACCTTATTCGATGAGGAAAGGACCGAGATCCCTTCACCGGGAGTGACTCCTTTAGCAATAACTGGCAGATGCTACACACTCGGTTTGTTTTCTGATTGCTTTTAAGAGTTTTTGCTTTGCACAGTGATATATATGATATATCCCGCATCTCATTCGACGAGAAAAGGACCGACGATCCCTTCACCGGGTGTGACTCCTTTAGCAAAACTAGAAAAGCCTCAAAAGCACTCCATTTTAAACTCATTTGATTCTACAACGATATCAAGTTCATTACGCAATAGGTTTTCAGAAAAACCTGTCGTAGCCCTCCGTCATTTCAGATAAGTACTAGTTAGTATTCGTGCTACGTTTGTTGACTATGTTAAGGCGTAGTGTGCGGTAGCTAATTAGTGCTTATCTGCATAAGCATATGATGCGATTGGATTAGGGTAGTCGTGCGACTTTGTTGACTATGTTAAGGGTCGTGCGGGTGGGTTTAATTCAATCGGGAAATGACGGGTTGAACTTGACTAGCACTTATGATTTGTTGACTATGTTAAGGTCATATAGCTGCTAGGGGCAAAATATTATCGGGAATTTCAAGTGTTGAAATTTGCAATGAGATTGCATACCTTCTATGAGATAGTTGAATCCCGATACCCGCTGCGAGTAAGAGTTACTCCTGGGAGAGTTTTATACATTACAATTAGCCGATCAAGTAGGTGTCTAGAAAGGTGTCAACGGGGTTACGCCTCTGGGAAAACGAGGTTTACATTAATTAGGTTCGTGCGAAAGCACGGGGGACCTCCCTCAAAGTACCGACACTGGCCTGGCTGAAAGATTGGCGAACTTGTAGTGTGTAATTAATCCCGGCTAGTCTTTCCTTTTAGGGTTTGAAGGAAGATTTGATAAAAAGCAGTGGGAGCCATCCTGATTAGATAAAATAAAAACCAATCTGATCTTGCAAGAGCGCACGCTGAGTGTTTTCTTCTCTCTCTCTCCTGGTAGCGACCATGTCACGCCTTAATCAAGATAATAATACGGAATATTGACCGAACCCGCTTGTTATTCTGAGCTGGGGAACGTTGGTCCCGCTCCAACTTATAATTGTTATGAGACAGAGCAGGAAATTGGGGATTACCAGAATTCCTGTGCCGCCCAAACGAAGAAAGTGCATATGATGCATCATCTTCGGGTGTGTTCATTTCAAAGAACTGTTTCTCTGTATCCTCTACGTCCTGGGTATGTGATACCAGATCAGGATCCCAGATATGTAATCTGTTACATAGGGCTACAGAAAGGTAGAGAACTAAGAACGGGTGATAAGTTTCATGAGGCAGAAAACGGGGCAAGTGTTGCAGCCAAGTCTGTTGGTCACTGTCACCCTGTATTACCAATACATTGATTCTGAACGAATGTTATTAGATACCGAACCTGATATACAAAATCATATCAGTCTCTTTATAAGTAAAGAAATGATAAAATTTTGTATTGCTGGATAATGTTTTGAACATTTCCTATATCAAAAGTTGATCGGATCAGGCACGTTATCTAAAAGCATTGATGTTCTAAATCAAACTACAGTTCTTAGTATATGGAACACACACAAGAGGAAGAGTTCAGAAATGAACGAATTCTTCTTGAGGTATTGTAGACTAGGTCAGATCAATGTGACCCGACTAGCTGAAGTTACATAAAGATGCGTATTTAAAACAGTTTGAATTTACATCTTATGAAACTTGCCAGTCATGTCACAAAGATAAAATGACCATAGCCCTGTTTATTGGAAACAGAGAAAGAGTTAATGAACTCCTGGGACTGATACATGATGATGTATGTAGGGTCCCCTGTCTACACATGCCAGGACCGGTTCTTTGTACTTCATTACATTCTCTGATAATCTCTCAAGATTCAGTCATATGTTCCTGTTGAAACATGAGTCCGAACCTTTTGAGATATTCACAGAATATAAGCGAGAAGTAGAGAACCAAAATACGGGTATAAGTATTATGTCCTTTGATGTGATCAAGGAGGAGAATACTTGAGCACGGAATTCCTGGATTATTCTAAAGGAGAATGAGATTCTCTCTCAGCATTACTCCTCCGTATACACCATAGCACGATGGTATATCGGGGCGGAGCAATAGCACCCTATGTGATATGGTGTTCTCTATGATGAGTACTACTGAGTTTCCTATTTCCTTTTTTGGAGTTATGCACTTGAGAAGCTGCATACCTATTGAATAGGGTTCAAATCAAATCTATGCCTACCGCTTCATATGTGATATGGAAAGAGAAGAGCCCATATCTTAAGTTGGTTAAGATTTGGGGTTGTCCGGGCTATGTCTAAAAGCAAAATCCGGACAAGCTCGAGGCAAGGTCAGTTATGTACAAGTGGAAACGTTCCAGCTATACAAAATACAGCAGATAATTTGATAAAACCAAAGGATTCAATAGTTACCAACGAACCTCATCCTCTCCACCGATCTAGTAGGGTTCCTCACCTACCTGAGAGATACTACTGTTTCTCTATTCAAGTGGGAGCGAGGATTGCATCATGAGATGATGACCCAACTAGTTTCGAGCAGGCCATCAGGAGTGGGACTCTATAAGAATGGCTGGATGCTTAGCGATCTGAGATGTAATCCTTATACACCAACAAAGTATGGACTTTGGTTGCTATATCTGAAGGGTTAAATCCCCATCAGGAGCAAGTATATCTTGAGAAGATTACTCGGTGTACATGGAAAAGTTGAGACTTTCAAAGCTAGACTTGTTAAAGGTTTGCATCACTGACCAGGTGTGGATCTTGATGAAACTTTTTCTAAGGATCTATGCTTAAGTCCATCCAGATCCTACTTACCACGGCTACATACCATGACTACGATATCTGGTGGTTGGGTGTCATGACTGCTTTTCTAAATGATATTTTGGAAGAGAGCGTCTATAAGTACACAGCCAGAGGGCTTCGTAGACAGTGGGAGCAGCGGAAACGTGTACAAGATGCTTTATAGGATAAAGCAGGTATCGCGGAGATGGAACATCTGTTTTGATGGATTAGTCAAAGAAGTTGACATCATCAAAATGGTAGATGAACCTTGTATATACAAAAAGGTAGTAGGGAGTATGGTGGCGATCCTCGTAGAGTACGTGGATGACATACTCTTGATAGGGAAGGAGTTTCTTATGCTACGCTCGATCAATCTCCGCTTATCATAATGATTCTCCACATAGGATCAAAGTGATACCTCCTAAATCCTGAGTTTTCATCTATGAGATAGATGTAATTGGATGTTAGGATACTCACTAGATGTAGTGAGATGGTATCAATTGATCCTGGGGAGAATCGCTGGAAGTGTTCCAGGGTGATAAGGAAGACTGAATGTCAGTCACAGGCATTGTCTTTACCCTCAGTGGAGGGACGGTATGTTGGAAGAGTTCCAAGCTAAATACCGTGGCATACTAGACGATAAAGGCAAGATACATCGCTACTTAAGATGCTACCAAAGAGGCTGTTTGGGTGTATATTGGTTCATGAGATGAACTACGTTCCTACCATTGTGAGACAATGGAGTTGTGGCTTATGCCAAGGAACGCACGTCCCATCAGTGATCCAGACATATTCTAAGGCAGTATCACCTGATCATGGAGATGGTTGATCTCCAGGGTGATCGAGGTTAGGAGAATAGACTAAGAGGACAACACGGCGGATCCACTCACAAAGGCCTTTTTCCAGAGAGAGACTTTTATGGGATGGTTGAGTATGAGATACTACAACCACTGCTATCAGATGGCCCTAGTGCAAGTGGAAGATTGTTAGTTATATGTATGCCCTAGAGGCCATTACTATACATAGGATGTATATTGTAGTGGATGCTGGGACATATATAGGGAGGACTTTCTTGCTCGACATGATAGTATGCTATCTGGTTGATCTTTACCTTAACGTGTACACTGATAGTCTCTCTGTTACATGTTGGTAAAGCCCTTAGGATGAGTACTTGACTACCTGGACTATGATGCGGATCATACTAGTGGGGACATGGTAGTCCATAAGTACATCCTTCAAGGTCCCTAGTCGTGGGTGTATCGAGACGGGGCATCGATATACCAGAGTAGACTAGCGTATACCTTCTCGACCCATACAGATGGGCGATGGATGATCCCATATCCATTGGTGTTTGACATCAGAGATGATATACGGGTGCTCAGTGGAGACTGGGTACACTGGACGGACTCGCCGAGAACTCCCAGATGGTATTATACCTTACGTCAGATGGCAGTTCTCTGGTGACACTGGTACAGAGTAGTCTGTTGACCCGAGATCGTTATAGAGTCCTGTGTGGTTCCCACTGTGCTTTGATTTCCACCTTACCACGTCCAAGAGGGCGTGCAAAACGGTGGTTTTTGGGTACAGTCCCGAGTCATATGGAGGCAATGAGCGATAGGAGGGGATTCGTCTCTCCCGGTATAGGGAGTTGATGTTGCGCTGTGTTCGATTGGCTATAACCGAAAATCCCTGGCCAGGGTTGCTGAGATTTACTGGTAAGTGTTACCAGTAGTTTCTCGAACTGTTATAGACCTCATATCGACACGACTTATCGAGCTATTGGGGTCTGACGTTTACCACCCCTAGGCAAGATATGCGACATATCAGACGAACAGACCGGACTGTACGGTAAGTGTTACTGGTTGGATTCACAGGAGTGTGAGCGGGCTTGCTCGTCGATCTTCTGATCGCTCAATACCCGGGTGGCCGTTACGTTTAGCAGACCGCTTGCGGTTTGTGGGTGTTTGATATGATCATCATCTGCTGCCGGAGTATTGACGAGTGTTTAGAGTCCTACACAGAGGTTTCCTGGCTCAAGCGAAACGAAATAGGAGCGCATATGAGATATGTGCGGGACCGAGAATAATACCAGTATGTGATACTGTATTCGATTCTCGCGATATGTGACATTGATCGGTTATATGCGATATAGCCGGGTTATCGGATCAAGTGTTGATTCGATAAGATGTTACTAATGATACTAGTCGGTTATGTGCGACATGACCGGATCATTAAATCAAGTGTTGATTTAATGATTTAATGTATAATTATATATTTAATATATTACTTTGCATTAACTAGTATCGGTTCACTTTAAATGGATTTTCTCACTCGGATGTGCACATTGTATATGTGATATACTTTTGTGCACTTGGATGTATCATGTTTGATGATACATGTTTACTTGAGTTTGTGTAAAGAACAAACCATGGTTTTATGAATGGTTAGGGCTTTGATTTCTTATTCATTTATTCTTTTTGGAAAATGAAATGCATAAAGAGAAAATGGTGGCTTTCATTTTGTTTCTTTCATGAAGGTTTGACTAAGTCACCATTTTGTCTCATGCTTAACCCTAACCACTCCATTTAACCATAGTCCACTCTCTACACCTAACCATGGTTTGATTATGATAAGTATTCATTTTTCTTTTCAATTTAAATTAACTTATCATATTCATTCTTGCTTCTTCTTCTTCTTCAACACATGAAGAAAGCTTGCTACAACAATGGCAACTTGAGAAAACAAGTGAGAAATCCAATTCTAAAGTGAACCCACATTCCTATTTCTTCATCCTCTACCTCTTGCCAAGTAGTATAGGGTGTTTTCTTTACAAGTTTCATGACTTGGTGAAGTGGGAGCTTGATCTTGTGATGCTTCGACGTAGATCATCTTCGGCAAGAAGCCGACGACCTTGCCCGCCCATTTCTCCGATGAAGCCGACACTAGAGCCCGGGATTCCATCTGGACAGCGAGGAGACTTCATTGCGGAGCTATGGAGGTGGAGGACCGGATCTACAAAGGTTGTATTTCCGTTCTTTTAGTTAAATTGTTAACTAGTTGCATCTTTCGCCTAATATTCTAGTTAACGATCCGTATTAGGGTTTCTCGGCACCCGTAAAATTTGAAATTGGCATGGTTTATGCCTTGTGAGACCTCATTAGCGTGCCTAGGAACCCTACAAGATCAGTACCCGGATTATGATCTTGATAAAGAGGATATCAGATGAATAATTTGATGAATGTGATATTGACCCGTACCCAGATTTGGGATGCCGTACGACGGATTTACGTACGAGCTATATATTGTTGTTTGATCCGCACTCTTGACTTGGGAATGTCTGATTATAGATATGGTATCGGATGTGATATTATTGAGGCGTAATCACTGACTCTTATATATATATATATATATATGTATGTATGTATGTATCGACACAGATGTTAGGCGGTTTCTTTACCTTCAGTTAGCCTGTTAGCTCAGCCCTGTACTTTAGTGTAGTTGTTAGACTAGATTTATATTAAATGCAGATTAGTTAGCGTTGTGTTTAGTATTTAGCTCCCACTCATTATTGATGTTCGCTCCGCATCGCATACTTATATTATGATTCATATTCTATTATTGATATCATGCTGTTAGGACACCAGCACCATTACCGATGACGCGTATGTACCACGTACACTTACTTGCCAGCTCACACACATCTTCATCGGTAATTGCCATGTCACGAACACTTTAGAAAATACTATTTCATTGACATAGTTGTTAGCTAATATTTTAGACAGGACATTAGTGCACTTGCCTTATATGCTAGTTTAGACCTCGTGGTTATTACTTGTTACTTCATGCATGTTATTATTCACTGTTATGCCGCATTCATGAATTTTCATGCTAATATGCACTGTTTACATGCTATTGATGATTTGGATTCGAATTTTCATGAGATTTCCTGGATTTGGTGGAAAACCGCAAAAACATTTATAAACTTCTTTTCTCTCTCTTTTTAAAAGAAAATTGCGGTTTTCCCATGATGTATGAGTCGTCCACCATGAGTTTGCCGATGGATTTCGAGACCCGATTCGAGAAGACGGATGAACCGTGTCGGGTACATGGTGGACCCGGTAAGGTACCCCAGGGCAAGAAACGCGTGGTGATGACGATGTGAGCCTGGCAGGGGAGCACTACCTACCGGTGATTTTACCTGACGCGTCGGATATCCGGAGGATACCGTCGTGGTCTTGAGATTGATGGTAGGGGCCGGTCTGGATTGACGGCACCCTAGATAGTGAGATTGATACAGAGATTCTGAGATATTGAGGTATAGAGATTTGACGATACAGGTCAGTCCGGATAGCCGGAGCCTGAAATATTGAGACATTGGGATTTATATTTTGTGTCGATGCTAGACACTGTTTATGCTGATTTCATTTATGATACCTCTTTTAAAAATACAGAAATCTCTCTAATTTATGAAAGCTGTTTTCTTCAACACATGCATTCTGTTTCATGCATTCATACATCATCCATATGTTATATTGCTACCTGAGGCATTGACACGGGCACATGGGATTGCACTTAGGTTAGATATTTACCCTAGCCATTGTTATAGGCTGTTGGTTATATATTTGAGGATATATTATGATCGTATGACCTAGGATTGCGTCATAGATGCTATTCCTGTTCGTAGATGTTTTTCTACTCACGAGTTGGCAACTCACCCCCGTTGTGCCACAATTTCTTACAGATTTTGCCGTACAGGTTCCATTACGGCTTTGCTGGCACTACTTTCATTTCCGGATGACTTACTAGTAGGTGGGTTTATTGTATCGTACCCTTCATTATAACTTGTATATTATTATTCTGTTGTATCTAGAAGTTCCATCAACCAAACATGTATTTATTTGAGACAGAGACCTGTGTTGTTTATTCTTTCGGCCTTAGAGTTGCGCGTTATATTTCTATGGATTTCATGCTGTTTTGAGTTTCCTTTTCTGTTGTGATCCTCGTCTTTCGGCATTGTATATTATATTTCTTACGAGGTTGTGACCGTCGATTGACGAAGAGCCAACTCCCGCTTGGGGATGCATTTTTTCATTATATATATACTTTATATGGTTTTGTACCCGTTTGGGGTCAGTTTTTATAAAGGAAACTCTGCCGAAATTTTTTAAAAAGACTTGTGATTTTAAAATGCACAGTTCGGCGTGTGTTGCAAACTACTTGATTTAAAATGGTTTTTCCTTCACTCCATTACTTTTCTTGGTTTGGATTTCTGGGTTTTCGGCTTACTTTGATTATGTACGCCTTGAGACGTTCGTAGTCTAAGTGCTGGTCATGTTCCGTACTTTCGGGTCGTGACAACTAGAAATTTTACAAGTGACCCATTAAATACCAAATACTAGCAATTATATAGCTAGAATAGGTATATTTAAGTTTATGAAGAAAAATAATTATATCTGGGTTATTACGGAAAACACCAGTTATTTTATCGATTATCCGAAATTTCACCTAAATGATTTTCAAAACGTTACATTTATGATTTTTGGATTTATTGAGGTTAGGATGGGATTTGATAAGAGTTCAATGTAGAAGAGAATGATGATGAATTGAGATTTAGCCTTATTTGTATGTGTGTGCACATACAAACACCCACACATACATGCATACACACACACACACACAATTCACTAAAGTTCCCTTAACTATTGTTGATTAGCTAAATTACACTATATACCGTGACCCTGACCCTAACACGAACCCTAATCACTAACCCTAACCCTAACCCTAATACTTATCCTTAATCTAATCCTAACACTTAACCTTAATCATTAACCCTAAACCTAACCCTAACCATAACGATAACCCTAATCCTAACCCTAACAATTAACACTAACCCTAAGCATTAACCCTAACCCTATCCCTAAACCTAACCCTAGCTAACCCTAACCATAGTTAACCCTAACCCTAACCCTAACCATAACCCTTAGCATAACCGTAACCCTAATTAATTAACCCTAACCCCTTAATTTACCCTAATTAACCCCTAACCCTAACCCTAACAACATCAACAATAACACCAACAAAAACATAAATTAAAATTAAAATCCTAAAATTTAAGAAATCAAACACAAAATTTAGGAAAAATAAAATTTAATTTGAAGAAATTCACTAATCTTAAAGAGGATCGAGAAAGCCGGGAAGGACCTAGAAGGAGTCAGGAAGGAGCTAGGAGGAGCGTGGCCTTGTGGAGAAGGCACGAGGAGAAGGCGTGGCGACGATCGAGGAGAAGGAAAACGATAGAGGAACTTGACGGCGACAAGGGAAGGAGGAGGAGCTCGGGCAAGGAGGGTGACGAGGTGATCTACGGTGGAGATGGTGCTCGACGGCAGTGATGGAGGAGGAAGGTGCCGGGGGAAAAAATTTGGGAGAGGAGGAAATTTTAGGATAAGGCGTCGGGAATTTTTGGGGCAATTATCTGGTTTTATTTTTTTTTAAATACTCATACGTTGCTCCTACGGTATAAGTTGCTCCTACGGTGCCCACCGTAGGGTCTTCTCTTACGGCACCGTAGCGGCAAATACTTAAGTTAATTTTTATTTATTTTTAATTTAATTATGTCCCTGTGGTTGGCACCGTAGGAGCCTTGTTTTCCCCTACGGTGGAAATCGTACGGGCAAACAAAAATTGCCCCTGTAGATTTTTCCATCCATAGGGGTAATCCCTCTTTATAGTAGTGTTAGAGATCTGCCACTAAGATGGAAAGAAAAACAGGCTATAAGAAAAGGAAGTTGGTCAAATTTTTGTATTAAAAATAATGAACATGCCGGCCTTAAAAACCTAGTGTGTGTGTATTAGTCAAATATGTGAATGCAAAATTTGTTTAAATCCATTAGAGAGAGAAGGTGCAGGAAGGAGAGAAAGAAATTAATTTACTAAGTGGATGGGGGAGAAACAGAGGGGGACATCTGGTTCTTTAGGGTACACTGAAGAAACCTTTTCTTCTTTTCATATGAATTTTCCTTGAAATGAAGAATATGACATATGGTCCGCTTGAGTTTGAGTAATAGTATAGATTGAAGTCCGTTTATTTTATAAAATTAGCAATTAATTGATAAGGTTTTATCAATAGATCATTGGTTCGATTCCTATGTGGCGGTGGATTCCTCCATATGGGGTCGCATTGTCCTTAAATTTGTCATTTAAAAATTCTCGTAGTTGAAGGATAGTATAAAACTCATGACTTTTTTGTTTTAATCTTTTGTTTGAAAGTGCCATGAGGAAACCTTTTTTTGCAATAAATAAGGTGAATTGATTAAACTATGGAAATAACTTCATATCACATAAAAATTGTGTGAAGAGAAATAATAGACTGAACAGCTAAGCATTAATGGTTGAGGGCCTACAATGGGTTCCACAACTTTCATATTGCATACAAGTCATTCCTTTTTCTCTTGCCTTTTTATGTATATACACGTGTCGGTTAATTAATAAATGATACATAATGAGAATAACGGAGGAAAGATGTGAGAGAATTTCCTACTATGGCATCGAAAATATTCAATCTCCATTGTGTTTTCCGACGATCGGCACCCACCATCTTCATCGTTATCATCTAAGATGTGGGTACACCAAATTTTATGTGATTCTACATCCTTTTCACCGTTGAATTAATGGGTTCAAAATTAACAGTTTACCGACAATAGAACTTTTTTACATTGCTAAATCAACGGTGAAAAAGTTGTAGAATCACATGAAATTTGGCGTACACACATCTTAGATGATAACGATGAAGATGACGCATTCCGATCGTCGGAAAACACGATGGAGGGGGTGTTTTTTCGACGCTATAGGGGAAAATTCCCTTCTATGGCCTCATATCTCTCGGGCTCCGTCAGTCCGGATCGGCCCATATCATCTCTCGACTCCGGTCGGTATCCTCCGGATATCCGCCAGACCCAACCAATCACCGGTAGGTAGTGGTCCCTCTTTCAGGCTCATCGTCTACTGTACAGCAAATCCGTTCTCGCCCCGAAGTACCATACCGGGTCCACCATGTACCCGCAATCGTCCTCATCCAGCTCCTCGAATCAGGTTTCATATGTCACACGTCTCAGAAATGAGAAAACGCATGGTGGACATACTGAAATATCATATCAAGAGAAACCGGGTTTTAAAACAATAAATACTTTCTTTTAAAATGACCACGGTTCTCAAATTCAGAAATCTCATGAAAACAAC
This sequence comes from Agapanthus africanus, assembly GCA_030015575.1. Taxonomy (NCBI): domain Eukaryota; kingdom Viridiplantae; phylum Streptophyta; class Magnoliopsida; order Asparagales; family Amaryllidaceae; genus Agapanthus; species Agapanthus africanus. The sequence goes on along the minus strand of JASDDO010000019.1, from coordinate 726,211,387 downwards.
ATATCTCAATGCATAAAATCATAAAGTATGATGTATGCGACATATGATAGAAATGTAAGCATATCCGTATATCATACAACATGGAATAATAATATGACATATTAAGGGAAAACCGTTCCTTTAAAATGATTCCAGTTTTTAAATATATCCTGCGGTTCCCAAATCTCCAAAATCGAATGGAATATCGTATAAAGGTGCATATGCGTAGGTACGCTAGTATGAACGTACAAATGTGTATGTCCGCAAGTATGGGTGTACAATATGTATGTACGCAAGTATGGGGGTACAATATGTAAAGAGTCATATAATGATGCAGCAATCCTACCGTGTAGTGACATAGCAATTATCGATGATGATGTGTGTGAGCCGGCAAATCTGTGTACGTGTAACATACGCATCATCGATAATGGTGCAGCTATACTAGCACAGGTATACGTAATGCAATGCGAAAAACATGAATGCAGCATAAGGTAAATCACATGAAAATGCTGACCGGTATATGTATCTATCATGACTGAGTCAGTAAATCTATCCATCGTCATCCATCCTCACAACATCCCGTAAGGTATACTCCATCGTACGGCATCCTCTAGTCAAGGGATGGATCAAATCTCGAGTCAAACTCATCCCGTACGGAAAATCATCGTACGAGGGCATCAAACCATCGGGGATCCTATCATTCTTTGTGACAATGAGGGTGTCACGACTCAAATGTGGCACGTGACCGGCACTTAAATCGCGTGACATCTAAAGAAGTCGATGCGGTTCAAGTAATCCGAAAACCCGAAATCTAAACCCTTTTGAAAATATTGAAGGTGAGTTTGAAATAGTCATCCGATAAAGTCAATTTAAAATAACATCTAGGTTGAACTAAGTATGTTAAAAACCATTTATGACGTTTTGAAACTTGACATCACCTCCTTTACATTTTTATAAAAACCCGATACAACATAATAAAATAGCATCCCAACGGAAGCTAGTCTCCACATCCAAACGATAGAGCAGCCAACAATCTAAATCAGAAATTGACTCCAAAGAGTACGACATCAACACACATATACTCTAAGTTTTGCTTCTAAGTCCATAATATACCACTTCTAAGTTGATGGAGTTGCCACTAGATACAAGAATATATGAATAATCAAGAGTGAGTATGATACAATAATAACCCACTTACCAATCGACCACCGAAAAGAATGTATACCCAAGCCGCTGATAATCCAAGCGGTAAAAGCTGCAAGAAACTGTGGCACAACGGGGATGAGTTGCCAACTCAGTGAATAAAAGTACATCTAAAGGTAGAAATCGAAATGTATGACGATACCTAGGTCATAAGTATAGTCCTATCATAATCTGTACCAATATACTATATGATCTGTATATGTACAATACTAACTATCATGCAATCCCAAGTATAATATCTCAATGTCATATGAGTCAAAATCATGAATCTATAGTTTGTATTTGAATCCCTTTTTATATATGAATGTCTGTACAATATATGCAGGTACTGTCCCCCGGATCAGTCCTGGTGGAATCCAATAAATAATATCTAATTGTGTACCTCATGATAATGATCATATCAATATACATACATATATATATATATATATGTCCAGCATCGACATCGATATCCGAAATCTCTCGTGTTCATCATCGACACGTAAATGCAGATACCGTCGACAACGTCTCAATAGATGATCGCCACCCGATATCCTGTCTACGATCAGTATCTCCTGGATATCTGCCATGCCCAATCGAACCCCGGTCAGTATCCCCTGGATATCTGCCGTGCTCATCTCTATCTCCGGTCAGTATTCCCTGGATATCTGCCGTGCTCATCTCTATCTCCGGAATCGAGTTACCTCGTTAGGCTCCTCGCCTATAATGCGGCTATCCTGCCCCTCGGTCTCGACCGGGTCCACCATTTATCCAACTGTATGCCCACAAACTCAGTCTGGATAACTTGTAAATCCGTAACCGTATGACCCCCAATTTGGTTCGGAATAAAATCAGAAAACACAAAACTCATGGTGGTCGTTTAACTCATCATATCAAAATATCAAGTATGGAATAAGAAACTAGCATAGATTGTAGTGATGATATATTATATATATACATATATTACAGTGTCTCATACCACCGATATATATCATCAGGAGTAAAATACCCAGAAAATTCAAAGAATCAAATACAGCATTTATATTAGCAATATTCGTGATTTACAACATGAATAAAGAAGACTATGTAATTACATCACATATACATAAATTTCAATTCTACAGTGATATGGTACTACTAATGATGTGTAGTGTAGCATATGCGTCTATGCTCGTGCAACATGGCAATCATTAGTATTTGTGCAAGTGATCTACGGTGTAACAACCTATTTATTTTTATACATATATAACAGCACGGTTCTACAGTGACATGGCAATACCAATAAGGTGTAGTGTAATATATATTCACGTGCTTGTGTAGCATAGTACTCATCGGTATTTGTGCAGTATTCTATTAGAGTGTGCATATCGCAGAAACGTATAATATTGGTATTATAATGCAAACCTATAAATTAATTTAAGCATGACTATTGTAATCACATACTATGAGCTATACCATTATCTTTAGAAATGAAACGAAACGTTAAGCTTGAAATAAGAAAGCCACCCTAGATTTAAAATAGATATTCGTTTTGGAAATCGGCATCGCATACTAGTATTTTATAAAAAGGCAACGAATCGTAGTTTTTTTTAAAAGAATATAGCTCACACAAGTATTACATCCTAAAACGGAATATAACCTAACTCTACGAGTCAAACGATAAATTGGCCATTATTCGGCATACAAATTCATCATTTCCAATACGTATCAATCCTTTTATTATATCTCATCCTATAGCTATGTCCATATCATCTCAATTACGGCATGATCCCTCGTACAATCTATCAAATTATATCCATATCGTTCGGACCAAATATCACGTATATATCATTTAAAACTACATATGAAACTTTATGCAAATGATGGGCATACAAGATGCGATACTGTTTCAATACTTTGAAGAAAAGCTAAACTTAACTAGATATCATAATAATAGTTATAAGGTTGTGGGTGTGCTATACGCCATCCACCCGACTTCCCCCGTAGATGTAAATCTACTCACCAACTCAATAAGCTTGCTGAAGCCACGTTGCTATATCGCCAACTCCGTCTCGGAATCCTCGGATCGCACCTATATTCGTATTTAAATCGTATAGAAGTAAATATCATATCGGAAACCAAAACAACAAGCTAAACGCCCGTAGGTTAGAACCTACAGCAAACTTAACCCAAAAACAACAACAAAATTCTGTCGTTAACATATAAACGTCAACGGTTCAGCTGCAACATCAAAATACGGAAACTCTGTATCGTAATTATCAGAAATTTGATAAAACCATTTCTAAAACGTTCCCAAATTTTACTCAATAAATATTTAGACAACACAAACAATACAGAGACATGTAAAATACCAACTCAAAGCTACAAAAGAAGAATCAACACCAAAAGTCCCACAGGAGGCCGGCGTCGCCGGATTAAAAGGGTGCCTCGCCGGATTTTCTATGGAGTTTGGGTCTCAGGTTTTAAGTGTAGTCTTCTAGTTGGCTCATTATTCTTTTGGTCTTGCTAGTTTTTCTAGCGATTATACCTAGTGGTTCCAGGTTCCAGTAGCTAAATTATTACAAAATCTTAGTTTGTGATACTGCACAACTAAACATGCCATGTGATGATATCGTGAGTTACCGAACTTAAGTTAATCTGATCTAACCCTTCCCTGGTCATGCCATATAAACAGAACTCATGGTACGACATATACGTGTCGTATCTAAGAATCTTAACCCCAAGACTGATATTTGCTCCCTGATTCCACATACTGATAAACTAACTTAAGTAAACAATACCAAAACTCCTAACAAATAACCACAGAGCTACCCTAAAAACCCCACTAACCAAAACCTTTACAAGTCCGGCGACGCCGGATTTTCCCTATGCGTCGCCGGCCAGCCTCCGAGCACAATGGTTCGTCTCCCTAGGGTGTATTCTAGTTCCACTATATAACATGCAGATACTGTTTGGTTAAGTTAGTTTTTATCTAAGTTATAGCAGATCATTACAGAGCCTATATTTTCTTAAGATACCAATTTTCCGATATCCGATTTCTAATTTAAAGTTTACAGAACTGAAATTCTACCGTGTTTAAAGAGTATACCTACAGAATATGGTTGAAAGGCTTCCTCCAAGATGCACAAGCTCCTAGTTCCTAGCAAGATATTTTTCTTTTCTTTTTCTCTTCAGTTGATTCTTTAATTCACAGGATATATGAGCCGAACCATACAAGGATAATGAGTAAGATTTGTAGGAGGAGGTGTCACTTAGCAAGGAGGTGGTAATCTCATGCAAGTAGGGGGTGTTGGAAGAAAAAATGTGGAATTTTCATGCAAGAATGAGGTGGACATATGAAATGTCATCTAGGATATGCTATGCCATGGTTACAACTTAAGCTTAACATGACCTTATCTTTTTTGCATAACAACCCTTAACAATTTCTAATTTGCATAAGGAACTAACCTTTTCACATAACCCACCATACGATATCATATTACACATGAAGCTAATCTTTTCACTAAAACCCTTGTGATTCATTAATATTACAACTAAACTTCAAATTTTAATTTGTTTCACATACCTCTTATGAAATATCATATTTTTTTTTCAATAACTTTTTAAATTAACATTTTATTATTTAATTAACTAAATTAATTTATTATTTAAATTTTCAAAATGTTACAAAATTCCCCCATTAAGAAAATTCGTTCCCCGAATTTAAATTAAATCCCTTCCTTAAAACATTTTCCTCAATCCAATCCACTCATTTCAAAACAATTTCCTTGTGTCAAACTTTAAAACCTGAAAATTTCTCGTTATAACAAGACTCCAAATTCCTATACGAGCTAAAACGTATCATATCGCAACAGTGTGCGTGAAAACTCAAAAGATATAATCTCTTATAACTGTAACTCTAGCGGTTCTTATGAGAATTACTCCAGTTACGACAAAATTTGCCAAATACAAAAACCGTTGTGTATCCTAAGTATACACAATCAATGCCATGATCGTAGTGCAATATCAGTGCACCCGACCAAGCGAAATATTCTTTTATATAAAACAAATCTATAACATATCCTATCAAGTGCAAAGAACGAAAACAAATTCAACCCTAATGGGTTTGCATGTAAGTCTCAAACCACACTTCACGGTGTGTCCGAAAACAACAGCGCTAAGTGCAACAGGCGTGCACGAAATGATATCCACTGCACCCACTATGCATGGAATTAAAAGTATACAAAAATAATACTAAGTGCATCGGGATGCACAAAACTAAAATCAAGTGCATCAGAGTGCACAAAATTAAAACGGGCAACTGGTGTGTATAAAATACAAGTCAAAGTGAAAGTACTGTATCTAGAAATCTCATCAAGTGCACCTGGTGTGCATAAAACATAACTTGATCCTCAAATCTTAAAAATACATATATCAAAATCACGGACGTCGAGTTGTCCTTTCTCCAAAAAAAAGAATGTTTTAGATTATAAAAACGTAAATCGAACTCAAAGGACATCGAAGCATATTCCATTCAATGTCTGATGGTGTTTATACCACCGGAATTGGCATAGCAAGAATTACTACTTGTCGTCTGCCACATTCTAACGTCTTCTGTCTCTAAATTCTGGTTCTTCTTGCAGATCTCTAATATCTTGGCTTCTTGATGCGATCGTCTGGTGATGAACAACAACACCATTCGTTTTATTGCGGATACATCCCATCACACCTTCTTGACAAGTAGTCCAGTCCTTTGTAACGTAACATGTTAATAACGGAATCTCTGCCCTCGGCTTCTGTGATTACAACTAATCCTAGTCCAATCTTATTCATTATAAATTCCTGGAAGAGAATCCATTAATTCTTTTGCTAAAATCATTTATCCAGCTTGTCCGGAACTAGCACTCATTTCTTGACCTGCTTCCCCTTTCATAACCATTGTCATTCCTTTTTTATTTCCTCCAAAAATGTAGTTGCACGCGTCATAAATTCTTCAATATTTACTGTGTATAACAACTGTCCACTGAAACTTCGTACCAATTTCCTGTCTTATAAATTCCCTATATCAATCATTTAAAGAGCGTATCTGCATAGTCACGCGAATGTGCAAGTCATACTTAGTTATGACCCACCCAGAGTCCTTCAAACTCGGAAACACGAATCTGTTACTTCTGATACTCTGTAGAGAAATCTGGCTAATCTCACCTTCGAAGACTCGTACCAATTTGTCGGAGGAAAACATACTGCACGATCTCCTTCTTGAACAACTTGCATCTGGTCTGAGCAAGATCTATCGAAAGAAGCAATCCAATTTTACCTATCTCACATCGGAGCGCCACTACGGATTAAAAGTCTTAACCATTCCATACCTGAATGGCTATGAATCCTCCTGATCCATATATACTTGTAAACATCGTCTACTTTTAACTTCATGATCTCTGGAAGCGACATCTTAATAAATTCAGCAGTGATTGGTACCGCTATCTGAACAGTACGCGACACCACGATCTTCGAAGAGGAGAAAACATCATGCCTCAAGTCCGGCCAATCTTCATCAATGATCCTACCACCTGGTGTGGATCCCGAAGAACTCTCTTTAATATTAAAACTTGATTAATATAAATAAACGACGTGTCTCTATATCATCGGAAATTCACCCCAGTCAGTCCTTGTCCCAGACAAGTCTGTCCTGACCATATCTCTAACTGTAGCCCTCTTGGCCCTCATAAATATGGTGATCGAAATAATCAATCATGCACTGACGAAGATAGATCAATGGAAGGAATAGAAGAAAGATCTCAAGATATAATTCCAAAGGTATCTTAGGCGGAGTATCATATCGTAAATATGCCGCGGAACATATGTACGGTACGTCACTCTACTTAGTACCTACTCCATCAACAAAGGTCATCCTATATAACAAAAGTTCGGGTATAAGACCCCCAAAGTCAAGTCTAAGTCCTATAAGGTCAAGCCCAGGTAACAAAATGTATGCCCAGACTCCATATAGCCAATCTAGACTCGAACAAAGGTTAAACCAAACGCTCTGATACAAACTTTGTCACGACCCAAATATGGCACGTGACCGGCACTTAAATCGCGTGACATCTAAAGACGTCGACGCGGTTCAAGTAAGCCGAAAACCCGGAATCTAAACCCTTTTGAAAATATTGGAGGTGAGTTTGAAATAGTCATCCGATGAAGTCAATTTAAAATAACATCTAGGTTAAACTAAGTATGTTAAAAAGAATTTATGACGTTTTGACACTTGACATCACCTCCTTTACATTTTTATAAAAACCCGATACAACATAATAAAATAGCATCCCAACGGAAGCTAGTCTCCACGCCCAAACGATGGAGCAACCAACAATCTAAATCAGAAATCGACTCCAAAGAGTACGACATCACCACACATATACTCTAAGTCTTGCTTCTAAGTCCATAATATACCACTTCTAATCTGATGGAGTTTCCACTAGATACAAGAATATATGAATAATCAAGAGTGAGTATGATACAATAATAACCCACTTACCAAACGACCACCGAAAAGAATGTATGCCTAAGCCGCTGATAATCCAAGCGGTAAAACCTGCAAAAAACTGTGGCACAATGGGGATGAGTTGCCAACTCAGTGAATAAAAGTATATGTAAAGGTAGAAATCGAAATGTATGACGATACCTAGATCATAAGTATAGTACTATCATAATCTCTTCCAATATACTATATTATCTGCATATGTACAATACTAACTATCATGCAATCACAAGTATAATATCTCAATGTCATATGAGTCAAAATCAGGAATCTATAGTTCTTATTTGAATCCCTTTTTGTATATGAATGTCTGTACAATATATGCAGGTACTGTCCCCCGGATCAGTCCTAGTGGAATCAAATAAATAATATCTAACTGTGTACCTTATGATAATGATCATATCAATATACATATATATATAGATGTCCAGTATCGACATAGAAATCCGAAATCTCTCGTGTCCATTATCGACACGTAAATGCAGATACTGTCGACACCATCTCAACAAATGATCGCCACCGGATATCTTGGCTACGATCCGTATCTCCTGGATATCTGCCGTGCCCAATCTAACCCCGGTCAGTATCCCTTAGATATCTGCGTGCTCATCTCTATCTCCGGTCAGTATCCCCTAGATATCTGCCGTGCTCATCTCTATCTCAGGAATCGAGTTACCTCTTCAGGCTTCCCGTCTATAATGCAGCTAGCTTGCCCCTCGGTCTCGACCGGGTCCACCATGTATCCAACTGTATGCCCACCAACTCAGTCTGGAAAACTTGTAAATCCGTAACCATATGACCCCCAACTCGGTTCGGAATAAAATCAGAAACACAAAACTCATGGTGGACATTTAACTCATCATATCAAAATATCAAGTAAGGAATAAGAAACTTGCATAGATTGTAGTGATGATATATTATATATATACATATATAACAGTGTCCCATACTACCGATATATATCATCAGGAGTAAAATACCCAGAAATTTCAAAGAATCAAATACAATATTTATATTAGTAATATTCGTAATTTACAACAGGAATAAAGAAGACTACGTAATTACATCACATATACACAAATTTCAATTCTACTGTGATATGGTACTACTAATGATGTGTAGTGTAGTATATGCGTCTTTGCTCGTGCAACATGGCAATCATTAGTATTTGTACAAGTGTTCTACGGTGTAACAACCTATTTATTTTTATACATATATAACAGCACGGTTCTACAGTGACATGGCAGTACCAATGAGGTGTAGTGTAATATATATTCCCGTGCTTATGCAGCATAGTACTCATCGGTATTTGTGCATTGTTTTATTAGAGTGTGCATATCGCAGAAACGTATAATATTGATAATATAATGCAAACCTATAAATTAATTTAAGCATAACTATTCTAATCACTTGTTATGAGCTATACCATTATCTTTAGAAATGAAACGAAACGTTAAGTTTGAAATAATGAAGCCGTCCTAGATTTAAAATAGATATTCGTTTTGGAAATCGACACCGCGTACTAGTATTTATAAAAAGGCAACGATTCGTAGTTTTTTTTAAAAGAATATAGCTCACACAAGTATTACATCATAAAATGGAATATAACCTAACTCTACGAGTCAAAGGATAAATTGGCCATTATTCGTTATACAAATTCATCATTTCTAATACGTATCAACCCTTGTATTATATCTCATCCTATAACTATGTCCATATCATCTCAATTACGGCAGGATCCCTCGTACAATCCATCAAACTATATCCATAACGTTCGGACCAAATATCATGTATATCTCATTTAAAACTACATATGAAATTTTATGCAAATGAAGGGCATACAAGATGCGATAATATATCAATACTTTGAAGAAAAACTAAACATAACTAGATATCATAATAATAGTTATAAGGTTACGGGGGTGCTATACGTCATCCACCCGACTTCCCCCGTAGATGTAAATCTACTCACCAACTCAATAAGCTTGCTGAAGCCGCGTTGCTATATCGCCAACTCCGTCTCGGAATCCTCGGATCGCACCTATATTCGTATTTAAATCGCATAGAAGTAAATATCATATCGAAAACCAAAACAACAAGCTAAACGCCCGTAGGTTAGAACCAACAGCAAACTTAACCCAAAAACGACAACAAAATTCTGTCGTTAACGTATAAACTTCAATGGTTCAACTGCAACATCAAAATGCGGAAACTCCGTATCGTAAATATCTGAAATTTGATAAAACCATTTCTAAAACGTTCCCAGATTTTACTGTATAAATATTTAGACAACACAAACAATACAGAGACTTGTAAAATACCAACTCAAAGCTACAGAAGAAGAATCAACACCAAAATTCCCACAGGAGGCCGGCGTCGCCGGATTTAAAGGGTGCCTCGCCGGATTTTCTATGGAGTTTGGGTCTCAGGTTTTAAGTGTAGTTCCTAGTTGGCTCATTATTCTTTTGGTCTTGTTATTTTTTCTAGTGATTATACCTAGTGGTTCCAGGTTACAGTAGCTAAATTATTACAAAATCTTAGTTTGTGATACTGCATAACTAAACATGCCATGTGATGATATCGTGAGTTGCTGAACTTAAGTTAATCTGATCTAACCCTTCCCTAGTCATGCCATTTAAACAGAACTCATGGTACGATATATACGTGTCATATCTAAGAATCTTAACCATAAGACTGATATTTTCTCCCTGATTCTACATACTGATAAACTAACTTAAGTAAACAATACAAAAACTCCTAACAAGTAACCACAGAGCTACCCTAAAAGCCCCACTAACCAAAACCTTTACAAGTCCGGCGACGCCGGATTTTCCTTATGCGTCGCCGGCCAACCTCCGAGCACAATTGTTCGTCTCCCTAGGGTGTATTCTAGTTCCACTATATAACATGCAGATACTGTTTGGTTAAGTTAGTTTTTATCTAAGTTATAGCAGATCATTACAGAGCCTATATTTCCTTAAGAAACCAATTTTCCGATATCCGATTTCTAATTTAAAGTTTACAGAATTGAAATCCTACTGTGTTTAAAGAGTATACCTATAGAATATGGTTGAAAGGATTCCTCCAAGATGCACAAGCTCCTAGTTCCTAGCTAGAGGGTGGTGGTGAAATCTTTTGCATCTAGCCCATCCTTCACTTCCTTTTTCCTTTCCTTTTCTTTGTTGTTTGTTCTAAGATATTATTCTTTTCTTTTTTCCTTCAGTTGATTCTTTAATTCACAGGATATATGAGCTGATCCATACAAGGATAATGAGTAAGATGTGTAGGAGGAGGTGTCACTTAGCAAGGAGGTGGTAATCTCATGCAAGTAGGTTGTGTTGGAAGGAAAAAGGTGGGATTTTCGTCCAAGATTGAGGTGGGCATATGAAGTGTCATCTAGGATATGCTATGCCATGGTTACAACTTAAGCTTAAGATGACCTTACCCTTTTGCATAACAACCCTTAAAAATTTCTAATTTGCATAAGGAACTAACCTTTTCACATAACCCCCCATACTATATCATATTACACATGAAGCCAATCTTTTCACTAAAACCCTTGTGATTCATTAATATTACAACTAAATTTCAAATTTTAATTTTTTCACATACCTCTTATGAAATATCCTATTTTTTTTCAATAACTTTTTAAATTAACATTTTATTATTTAATTAACTAAATTAATTTATTATCTAAATTTTCAAAATGTTACAAAATTCCCCCTTAAAAAAATTCGGTCTCCGAATTTAAATTAAATCCTTTCCTTAAAACATTTTCCTCAATCCAATCCACTCATTTCAAAACAATTTCCTGGGGTCAAACTTTAAAACATGAAAATTTCTCGTTATAGCAAGACTCCAAAGTCCCATACGAGCTAAAACGCATCATATCACAACAGTTTGCGTGAAAACTCAAATGATATGATTTCTTATAACTGTAACTCTAGCGGTTGCTATGAGAATTATTCCAGTTATGACAAAATTTGCCAAATATAAAAACCGTTGTGTATCCTAAATACACACAATCAATGCCATGATCGTAGTGCAATATCAGTGCACCCGACCAAGCGAAAAATTCTTTATATAAAACAAATCTATAACATATCCTATCAAGTGCAAAGAATGAAAACAAATTCAATCCTAATGGGTTTGCATGTAAGTCTCAAACCACACTTCACGGTATGCCCGAAAACAACAGCGCTAAGTGCAACGGACGTGCACGAAACGATATCCACTGCACCCACTGTGCATGGAATTAAAAGTATAAAAAAATAATACTAAGTGCATCTGGATGCACAAAACTAAAATCAAGTGCATCAGAGTGCACAAAATCAAAACGGGCAACTGGTGTGTACCAAATATAAGTCAAAGTGAAAGTACTGTACCTAGAAATCTCATCAAGTGTACCTGGTGTGCACAAAACATAACTTGATCCTCAAATCTTAAAAATACATATATCAAAATCACGGATGTCGAGTTGTCCTTTCTCCAAAAAAAAGAACGTTTTAGATTATAAAAATGTAAATCGAACTCAAAGGACATCGAAGCATATTCCATTCAATGTCGGAAGGTGTTTATACCATAGGAATTGGCATAGCAAGAATTACTACTTGTCGTCTGCCACGTTCTAACGCCTTCTGTCTCTGAATTCTGGTTCTTCTTGCAGATCTCTAATATCATTGCTTCTTGATGCAATCGTCTGGTGATGAACAACGACACCATTCATCTTATTACGGATACATCCCATCATACCTTCTTGACCAGTAGTCCAGTCCTTTGTAACGTAACATGTTAATAACGAAATCTCTGCCCTCGGCTTGTGTGATTACAACTAATCCCAGTACAATGTTATTCATTATAAATTCCTGGAAGAGAATCCATTAATTCTTTTGCTAAAATCATTTATCCAGCTTGTCCGGAACCAGCACTCATTTCTTGACCTGCTTCCCCTTTCATAACCATTGTCATTCCTTTTTGATTTCCTCCAAAAATGTAGTTGCACGTGTCATAAATTCTTCAATATCTACTGTATAGAACAACTGTCCACTGAAACTTCGTACTAATCTCTTCTCCTATAAATTCCCTATATCAATCATTTAAAGAGCGTATCTGCATAGTCACGCGAATGTGCAAGTCATACTTAGTTATGACCCACCCGGAGTCCTTCAAACTCGGAAACATGAATCCGTTACTTCTGATACTCTGTAGAGAAATCTGGCTAATCTCACCTTCGAAGACTCGTACCAATTTTTCGGAGGAAAACTTACTGCACGATCTCTTTCTTGAACGACTTGCATCTGGTCTGAGCAAGATCTGTCGGAAGAAGCAATCCAATTTTACCTATCTCACATCGGAGCGCCACTACGGATTAAAAGTCTTAACCATTCCACACCTTAATGGCTATGAATCCTCCTGATCCATATATACTTGTAAACATCGTCTACTTTTAACTTCATGATCTCTGGAAGCAACATCTCAATAACTTCAGCAGTGTTTGGTACCGCTATCTGAACAGTACGCGACACAACGATCTTCGAAGCGGAGAAAACATTATGCCTCAAGTCCGGCCAATCATCATTAATGATCCTACCACCTGGTGCGGATCCCGAAGAACTCGCTTTAATATTAAAACTCGATTAATATCAAAAAACGACGTGTCTTTATATCATCGGAAATTCACCCCAGTCAGTCCTTGTCCCAGACAAGTCTGCCCTGACCGTATCTCTAACTGTTGCCCTCTTGGCCCTCATAAACATGGTGATTGAAACAATCAATCATGCACTGACGAAGATAGATCAATGGAAGGAATATAATAAAGATCTCAAGATATAATTCCTAAGGTATCTTAGGCGGAGTATCATATCGTAAAAATGCAGCGGAATATATGTACGGTACGTCACTCTACTTAGTACCTACTCTATCAACAAAGGTCATCCTATATAACAAAAGTTCGGGTATAAGACCCCCAAAGTCAAGTCTAAGTCCTATAAGGTCAAGCCCAGGTAACAAAATGTATGCCCAGACTCCATATAGCCAACCTAGAGTCGAACAAAGGTTAAACCAAACGCTCTGATACCAAATTTGTCACGACCCAAATGTGGCACGTGACCGGCACTTAAATCGCATGACATCTAAAGACGTCGATGCGGTTCAAGTAAGCCGAAAACCCGGAATCTAAACCCTTTTGAAAATATTGGAGGTGAGTTTGAAATAGTCATCCGATGAAGTCAATTTAAAATAACATCTAGGTTGAACTAAGTATGTTAAAAAGCATTTATGACGTTTTGAAACTTGACATCACCTCCTTTACATTTTTATAAAAACCCGATACAACATAATAAAATAGCATCCCAACGGAAGATAGTCTCCACGTCCAAACGATGGAGCAACCAACAATCTAAATCAGAAATCGACTCCAAAGAGTACGATATCACCACACATATACTCTAAGTCTTGCTTCTAAGTCCATAATATACCACTTCTAAGTTGATGGAGTTGCTACCAGATATAAGAATATATGAATAATCAAGAGTGAGTATGATACAAAAATAACCCACTTACCAATCGACCACTGAAAAAATGTATGACCAAGCCGCTGATAATCCAAGCGGTAAAACCTGCAAGAAACTGTGGCACAACGGGGATGAGTTGCCAACTCAGTGAATAAAAGTACATCTAAAGGTAGAAATCGAAATGTATGACGATACCTAGGTCATAAGTATAGTACTATCATAATCTGTACCAATATACTATATAATCTGCATATGTACAATACTAACTATCATGCAATCCCAAGTATAATATCTCAATGTCATATGAGTCAAAATCATGAATCTATAGTTCGTATTTGAATCCCTTTTTGTATATGAATGTATGTGCAATATATGCAGGTACTGTCCCCCGGATCAGTCCTGGTGGAATCCAATAAATAATATCTAACTGTGTACCTCATGATAATGATCATATCTGTAACGCTTTGAAAATCGTTTCGGTGAAATTTCGAAAAATCGGTAAAATAAGGGGGTTTTCTGTAAAAAGTCAAAATACAAATATCTTATTATAAAAATTAAATATACATTTTCTAGCTATGTAATTGCTATTATTTGGTGTTTATTGAGCCGCTGGTGAAATTTCAAATTTTCTGAAAAAAATATTATTTTATTATTATTTAAGCCGTCACTAATACATTTAATTAGGGAAAATTAAAAATTGGAATGAGTTGAAACAAATTTTGTGCATCATAAAACATTAAATAAAATTTTATCATGTGGTTTTTGGAACGAAATCAATTGCCAAAACGGTTTAGAAATTATTGAAGAAAAAAGGCTTTTTTTTAGCGTAAATGGATGTTTGGGGTATTGTATTTATCATTTTTCATCACCCCACACCCGTACCCACACCCACACACCCCCATTTACTTCTCCCCTTGGCTGAATTCAGCAGCCACCATCTTTTTCCCCACTTGAATTTCAAAGGAAAAGAAATGAAAGAAAAGAAAAGAAAATGGATAAATGAGGTGGACTTTTGACTTGGTTTGACCTTGACTTTCTCCCCCCACTTTCTCTACCTCCCTCTCTCTCCTCTCCCACTCCCATTCCAGCCGACCCCTCCCTCTCCTACAGTAGCAACAGCCCCCCCCCCCAATTTCCCTTCTCTTTTCTCTTCAAAACTTCATCAAAAATTGCCCCAAAATCCATCAAAAAAAATCCCAAAACCCAAATCCGACTCCTACCCATTTTAGCTTAGCCCGTATAGCATGGATCTTTGTGAAAAGAGAGCATTTTGGAGGGCCATGGATGCTTGTGGATCTTCAAATGTTTTTGGGTATAATTCTAAACCTTTTTGCTTAGTTTGTTACTTAATTTCTTAATGCTAATTTAATTAAGTGTTAATTTGGTTTATGTGAGTTTAATTGCATGATTAAAGATTTCAAGTTAGGGTTTGTTGTGAAAATGAGTTGTGTTTGATTGTGCATGGTTTAGTAATGTGGATTAACATATTTAGTTTTGTAGAAAACTAATCTAGTTGTTAATTACAAGTTGTTACTTGAAAAATGTCCAAATTAAGCTTTTTATTGCAAACTAGGTTTTTGATTTAATTCGAAATATGAGATTAAAAATATGGTTAGGGTTTTTATCATATTATTAACTTTATTAAGTGTAGTTTAACACTTTAGTTCATGGAAATCCAACCTAAATTGTAGTTTGTGCATTTTTTTGCTATGAAATTGTTAAAAAGGGTATTTTGTAAACTAGAATATTAGGGTTTTTGGAATTTAATGAGATTAAATTCCGGAAATTTTATATGACTTATTTAAGATATTTAATAAGTATATTGGCCGCTACATTCATTTAAACGTCATGTTTTGTACAAAAACGGCGAATTGTGCTTGCTAGATTTTCGGAAAAATGACTTTTTAAGTGAAATTGGGGTTTTTTGTGAGTTTTAACCTAGTTTATATTAAAATTAGTGTTCGTGAATGTGCAAATGAGTGTGATTGGATTTTTCTCGATGGTTTGACATTTGTACATCGACATCGAGGGTTGGTTTGACTATTCTTGCATGCGTAGGCGATAGGTTTGGACCTATGCGTGATACGCGTGCCGATTTGATTTTCGTATGCCGTTTCGATTTCGAATTTAGTTTTTAATGCGATACGGTACGTTATGATATGTAGGTACCCCCATGTGGACTTCGAGACGACAAGCAAGCGCGTGGCGACGTCGGCACCGGCTAGCGAGGACCAGGTGAGTAGATTTATATCTACGGGGAGAAGTCGGGTGGATGGCGTATAGCACCCCCGCAGTCCGTGGTGGTGTATACGGATGCGTATACACACCAACAATTATTATATGTTATTTGGGATTAATAACGATGCTTAGGATGGATAATGGTGTGTTGGATTACTTTAGTGTTGCGAACCCTAGGGTAGTGTTGCACTACACATACACACATACATACTTGCATACTTTCCTATTGATATGTGCTCATGGGATTCTTTATCGTTATGTGTTCACATGGGTATGGGACTATGTGTTCACATACTGATTTGAGGATGATACTTGGGATTGAGCTGAGTCGATGAGATTTGATTTGAGGCCGTGAGATCGGTGATATAGCAGGGTTCGTATCTTAGATACGACATGACGTTGTAGCGGGTCCTTGACGTAGTGTTTCACACACGTTCATGCATACGTAGGCGGTATCAGTATGGTACTAGACGTAGATCAGTACCCCGATCATGATATTTGATAAAGAGGATATCAGGTGAATAGTATGATGAATGCGATATTGACCCGTACCCAGATTTGGGATGCCGTACGACGGATTTACGTACGAGCTATATTGATGATTGATCCGCACTCTTGACTTGGGATGCCTGATTATAGATATGGTATCGGTTATGATATTATTGAGGCGGGATCACCGACTATACATATATAGGTAGGTATATGTATCGACTCAGATGTTAGGCGGTTTCCTTACCTGTAGTCCAGCTTGTTAGCATAGCCCTTTAGTTTAGTTTAGTTGTTAGATTAGATTCGATTCTTACCTATTTCAAAACTAACGAATTGTGGGTATTTTAAAAGACAGCCCAAGGGATCTTACGGATATTTCAAAAGACGTATCTTTTCATAAAAACACCGTAGCCCCTATTTTCAAAACCCCATGATTCGTGTTATTTCAAAAGGCACCAATTTGTAGGACTTATATTAGATTAATGCAGATTAGTTATCGCTGTGTCTAGTTTTCAGCTCCCGCATATTACTGCTGTTCGCTCTGCCTCGCATACTTATTTTGCTGCATATTCCATTATTGATATCATGCTGTTAGGACACCAGCACCATTACCGATGATGCGTATGTACCACGTACACCTGCTTGCCGGCTCACACACATCTTCATCGGTAATTGCCATGTCACGTACACTTTAGAGAATATATTTGCTTGACTTAGCTTGTTAGCTAGTAGTTTTGACATGATATTAGTGTACTTCCCTTATATGCCATATTAGACATTGTAGTTATTACCTGCCACTTCATGCATACTGTTATTCAGTTGTTCATGCCTAGTTTATTAATCATACATTGCAACTTGGTTATTGATACCATATGCGTTCATTATCATTGATATATGCACTTGTGATGATTTCTTGAGATTTATGATATTCCTGGATTTCGGGGAAAGCCGCAAAATTTACAACTTATGATCTTTTAAAATATAAAATGTTGCGGTTTTCTAGTGATGTAAAGTGTCGTCCACCATGAGTTTGCTGTGGTTTTCGAGATCCGTGTCGAGGAGTGGAGGAACCA
The DNA here is from genome assembly GCA_030015575.1 of Agapanthus africanus. NCBI lineage: Eukaryota > Viridiplantae > Streptophyta > Magnoliopsida > Asparagales > Amaryllidaceae > Agapanthus > Agapanthus africanus. The sequence continues at coordinate 726,193,394 of JASDDO010000019.1, read as the reverse complement.
TCACAGGTACATGGTGGGCTCGGTATGGTACCCCGAGGCAAGAGGAATGTGTTGTTGACGTTGAGCCTGGCTGGGGAGCACTACCTACCGGTGATATTACCCGACGCGTTGGATATCCGGAGGATACCGTCGTGGTATTGAGATGGATGGTAGGGGCCGGTCTGGACTGACGGCGTCCTAGATATTGAGATTGAGACATTGATATTTCGAGACAGTGAGATTTATGTTTTGTGTCGATGCTAGACACTGTTGATACTGATTTCATTTATGATACCTCAGTTTTAAAATACGAAGGAAATCTCACTAATTTATGAAAACAGTTTCTTCATTTACATGTATTCTGTTTTCATGCATGCATACCTCATTCATATGATATATTGCTACCAGAGACACTGACACGGGCACATGAGTTTACACTTGGGTTAGATATTTGCCCTAACCATTGTTATGGGTTGCTGGTTATATTTTTGAGGATATATTATGATCATTGATCTAGGATTGCGTTATTTATGCGATTTCTGTGCGTAGATGTTTTTCTACTCACGAGTTGGCAACTCACCCCGTTGTGCCACAGTTCTTGTAGGTTTCGCCGTATAGGTTTCATTACGGCTTGCTGGCACTATTTCCATTTCCGGGTGGCTTGCTAGTAGGTGGGTTATTTGTATCTTACCCATCATTATATCTTGTATATTATTATTCAGTTGTATCTAGAAGTTCCATCAACCAAACATGTATTTTTTGAGATAGAGACCAGTGTTGTTTATTCTTTCGACCTTAGAGTCGCTCGTTATATTTCTGGTGGTTTTGAGTTTCCTTTTGAGTTTTGATCCTCGCCGTTGGCGTTGTATATTATATTGCTTGTGTGGTTGTGGCCGTCGATTGACGAAGAGCTAGCTCCCGCTTGGGGATGCCTTTTTATTGATTTCGTATACTATTCATGTTGTATCCCGTTTGGGAGCCAGTATTTACAAAGGAGACTCTGCCGAAATTTTCAGTAAATTTTTGATGTTTTTAGAAACCCGCATAATTCGGCTTATGCTATTAAAACTACTTGATTTAAATTTGTTTTCCTTCACTCGACTACTTTTCTTGGTTTGGATTTCTGGGTTTTCGGTTTACTTAGATTACGTACGTCTCGAGACGTTCGTAGTTTAAGTGCCGGTCATGTTCCGTACTTTCGGGCCGTGACAATATCAATATACATATATATATAGATGTCCAGCATCGACATAGAAATCCGAAATCTCTCGTGTCCATCATCGACACGTAAATGCAGATACCGTCGACACCATCTCAAAAGATGATCGCCACCTGATATCCTGGCTACGATTAGTATCTCCTTGATATCTGCCGTGCCCTATCGAACCCCGGTCAGTATCCCCTGGATATCTGCCGTGCTCATCTCTATCTCCGGTCAGTATCCTCTGGATATCTGCCGTGCTCATCTCTATCTCCGGAATCGAGTTACCTCGTTAGGCTTACCGCCTATAATGCGGCTATCCTGCCCCTCGGTCTCGACCGGGTCCACCATGTATCCAACTGTATGCCCACCAACTCAGTCCGGTAAATCCGTAACCGTATGACCCCCAACTCGGTTCAGAATAAAATCAGAAAACACAAAACTCATGGTGGACGTTTAACTCATCATATCAAAATATCAAGTAAGGAATAAGAAACTTGCATAGATTGTAGTGATAATATATTATATATATACATATATAACAGTGTCCCATACCACCGATATATATCATCAGGACTAAAATACCCAGAAAATTGAAAGAATCAAATACAGCATTTATATTAGTAATATTCGTAATTTACAACATGAATAAAGAAGACTACGAAATTACATCACATATACATAAATTTCAATTCTACTTTGACATGGTGCTACTAATGATGTGTAGTGTAGTATATGCGTCTGTGCTCGTGCAACATGGCAATCATTAGTATTTGTACAAGTGTTCTACGATGTAACAACCTATTTATTTTTATACATATATAACAGCACGGTTCTACAGTGACATGGCAGTACCAATGAGGTGTAGTGTAATATATATTCCCGTGCTTATGCAGCATAGTACTCATCGGTATTTGTGCATTGTTTTATTAGAGTGTGCATATCGCAGAAACGTATAATATTGATAATATAATGCTGACCTATAAATTAATTTAAGCATAACTATTGTAATCACTTGCTATGAGCTATACCATTATCTTTAGAAATGAAACGAAACATTAAGTTTGAAATAAGGAAGCCGCCCTAGATTTAAAATAGATATTCGTTTTGGAAATCGGCACCGCATACTTGTATTTTAAAAAAAGGCAACGAATCGTAGTTTTTTTTAAAAGAATATATCTCACACAAGTATTACATCCTAAAATGGAAGATAACCTAACTTTACGAGTCAAAGGATAAATTGGCCATTATTCGGCATACAAATTCATCATTTCCAATACGTATCAACCCTTGTATTATATCTCATCCTATAGCTATGTCCATATCATCTCAATTGCGGCATGATCCCTCGTACAATCCATCAAACTATATCCATATCGTTCGTACCAAATATCACGTATATCTCATTTAAAACTACATAAGAAACTTTATGCAAATGAAGGGCATACAAGATGCGATACTATATCAATACTTTGAAGAAAAGCTAAACTTAACTAGATATCATAATAATAGTTATAAGGTTGCGGGGGTGCTATACGCCATCCACCCGACTTCCTCCATAGATGTAAATCTACTCACCAACTCAATAAGCTTGCTGAAGCCACGTTGCTATATCGCCAACTCCGTCTCGGAATCCTCGGACCGCACCTATATTCGTATTTAAATCGTATAGAAGTAAATATCATGTCAAAAACCAAAACAACAAGCTAAACGCCCGTAGGTTAGAACCTACAGTAAACTTAACCCAAAAACGACAACAAATTTCTGTTGTTAACGTATAAACGTCAACGGTTCAACTGCAAAATCAAAATACGGAAACTCCGTATCGTAAATATCTGAAATTTGATAAAACCATTTCTAAAACGTTCCCAGATTTTACTGTATAAATATTAGTCAACACAAACAATACAGAGACTTGTAAAGTACCAACTCAAAGCTACAGAAGAAGAATCAACACCAAAATTCCCACAGGAGGCCGGCGTCGCCGGATTTAAAGGGTGCCTCGCCGGATTTTCTAAGGAGTTTGGGTCTCAGGTTTTAAGTGTAGTCTTCTAGTTTGCTCATTATTCTTTTGGTCTTACTAGTTTTTCTAGTGATTATACCTAGTGGTTCCAGGTTACAGTAGCTAAATTATTACAAAATCTTAGTTTGTGATCTGCATAACTAAACATGCCATATGATGATATCGTGAGTTACTGAACTTAAGTTAATCTGATCTAACCCTTCCCTGGTCATACCATATAAACAGAACTCATGGTACGATATATACGTGTCGTATCTAAGAATCTTAACCCCAAGATTGATATTTGCTCCCTGATTCCACATACTGATAAACTAACTTAAGTAAACAATACCAAAACTCCTAACAAATAACCACAGAGCTACCCTAAAAACCCCACTAACCAAAACCTTTACAAGTCGTGCGACGCCGGATTTTCCCTATGCGTCGCCGGCCAACCTCCGAGCACAATGGTTCGTCTACCTAGGGTGTATTCTGGTTCCACTATATAACATGCAGGTACTGTTTGGTTAAGTTAGTTTTTATCTAAGTTATAGCAGATCATTACAGAGCCTATATTTCCTTAAGATACCAATTTTTCGATATCCGATTTCTAATTTGAAGTTTACAGAACTGAAATCCTACTGTGTTTAAAGAGTATACCTACAGAATATGGTTGAAAGGCTTCCTCCAAGATGCACAAGCTCCGAGTTCCTAGCTAGAGGGTTGTGGTGGAATTTTTAGCATCTAGCCCATCCTTCACTTCCTTTTTCCTTTTCTTTTCTTTGTTATTTGTTCTAAGATATTTTTCTTTTCATTTTCCCTTCTGTTGATTCTTTAATTCACGGGATATATGAGCTGAACCATACAAGGATAATGAGTAAGATGTGTAGGAGGAGGTGTCACTTAGCAAGGAGGTGGTAATCTCGTGCAAGTAGGTGGTGTTGGAAGGAAAAATGTGGGATTTTCATACAACAATGAGGTGGACATATGAAGTGTCATCTAGGATATGCTATGCCATGGTTATAACTTAAGCTTAACATGACCTTACCCTTTTTGCATAACAACCCTTAACAATTTCCAATTTGCATAAGGAACTAACCTTTTCACATAACCCCCCATACTATATCATATTACACATGAAGCTAATCTTTTCACTAAAACCGTTGTGATTCATTAATATTACAACTAAACTTCAAATTTTAATTTGTTTCACATACCTCTTATGAAATATCATATTTTTTTCAATAACTTTTTAAATTAACATTTTATTATTTAATTAACTAAATTAATTTATTATCTAAATTTTTGAAATGTTACAAAATTCCCCTCTTAAGAAAATTCGGTCCCCGAATTTAAATTAAATCGCTTCCTTAAAACATTTTCCTTAATCCAATCCACTCATTTCAAAACAATTTCCTGGGGTCAAACTTTAAAACATGAAAATTTCACGTTATAGCAAGACTCCAAAATCCCGTACGAGCTAAAACGCATCATATCGTAACAGTGTGCATGAAAACTCAAAAGATATAATCTCTTATAACTGTAACTCTAGCGGTTCTTAGGAGAATTACTCCAGTTATGACAAAATTTGCCAAATACGAAAACCGTTGTGTATCCTAAGTACACACAATCAATACCATGATCGTAGTGTAATATCAGTGCACCCGACCAAGCGAAAAATTCTTTTATATAAAACAAATCTATAACATATCCTATCAAGTGCAAAGAACGAAAACAAATTCAACCTTAATGGGTTTGCATGTAAGTCTCAAACCACACTTCACGGTGTGCTCGAAAACAACAGCGCTAAGTGCAACAGGCGTGCACGAAACGATATCCACTGCACCTACTGTGCATGGAATTAAAAGTATACAAAAATAATACTAAGTGCATCGGGGTGCACTAAACTAAAATCAAGTGCATCAGAGTGCACAAAATCAAAACGGGCAACTGGTGTGTACAAAATATAGATCAAAGTGAAAGTACTGTACCTAGAAATCTTATCAAGTGCACCTGGTGTGCACAAAACAGAACTTGATCCTCAAATCTTAAAAATACACATATCAAAATCACGGACGTCAAGTTGTCCTTTCTCCAAAAAAAAAATAATGTTTCGGATTATAAAAACGTAAATCGAACTCAAAGGACATCGAAGCATATTCCATTCAATGTCGGAAGGTGTTTATACCACCGGAATTGGCATAGAAAGAATTACTACTTGTCGTCTGCCACGTTCTAACGTCTTCTGTCTCTGAATTCTGGTTTTTCTTCCAGATCTTTAATATCATAGCTTCTTGATGGGATCGTCTGGTGAGGAACAACACCACCATTCGTCTTATATATATTGTAGTGATGATATATTATATATATACATATATAATAGTGTCTCATACCACCGATATATATCATCAGGAGTAAAATACCCAGAAAATCCAAAGAATCAAATACAGCATTTATATTAGTAATATTCGTAATTTACAACAGGAATAAAGAAGACTACGTAATTACATCACATATACATAAATTTCAATTCAACAGTGACATGGTACTACTAATGATGTGTAGTGTAGCATATGCATCTGTGCTCGTGCAACATGGCAATCATTAGTATTTGTGCAAGTGTTCTACGGTGTAAGATCCTATTTATTTTTATACATATATAACAGCACGGTTCTGCAGTGACAGGGCATACCAATGAGGTGTAGTGTAATATATATTCACGTTCTTGTGCAGCATAGTGTTGGGATACGGTAGCGCCCCGGCTGTCTATCCGAGGCCAAATGCGGAACAAAAAGTTTTTACGAACTGGCGCTACCTGCAACCCAAAAACCGGATCGTTCCATTAACCGTAAACTAGAAAACTGTAAACAGGGATTTAGAGATTATACCGATCGATCCATGTCCTTCGGTCTTTAACTTTTGCCCCTAGCATGTTGTGGATGTGCCGGCGAAGCTCGCTCTCCAATCTCGCTCGATCTACGATCTTCTCCTCGCCAAAAGATGCGCCACGTCAACGAATCTTTATACGGGCTCCCGTCTCTAAACGAGGCAACTCGGACACGAAGTTTGCTAGCCGACGTGTCCATGGTTGAAGTAGAGAAAGTGTAGAATACTTTGTCTCGAGTCACCCAAGCGATTGGGTGAGGGTTAATCGAAGTTGCCTTTTGGAGTGGAGATGGAAAAATGAGCTTGATAATGAGCTAAGGATTTTGTTGCAAATGAAATGAATCAATCTCTAAAAACAATGGGGGGCTGCCCCAGCAAGTGCTCGGCCCTACAAAGGAGAGGAGGGGTGAGCATAAGAGAATATCAAGGTGACCATAAGCAAAATATCTCCAACAAATATCCTAGCCAATCCAAGAACAATAAATGCTAACAATGATGCACAAAAGAGTCATGCTCATCCAAGAACATTCAAGAAACTGCTGGAGCCCCTGCATCGCAGAAAACCCCTCCATTTATAAAACCCACATTTGCAAATAAGCCCCTCAATGCAAAATTCAGCCAAGAAGGAAAGAATGGGAATTTGGCCAACTAAAGAATGCAAATTGGCAACTTCAAAAAGCGATCCCGTAAAAAAATTACAGGATAACCCCGCAATTGTATATACATACCCGCATTTGTATTACAACTAAATACAAATGCAACGAGGCAAAATCTATACAGTATAATACTAGGGTCCGGCTTAAACCAAAGCCCGCTAGTATTATCCATCCAAACCATGACACGTGCACAAGTGCACGTGTACGTTCGAACCCTGCCATAAAACCATACGACCTCTACAACGTTTCTCCCGAATTGGGAAACTTTCTGTGGGGGACTCTAAAGACTCGTCAATACTCTGGCTGTGGGTTTAACCACAAGCCGTCAGTGGTACTAGCTGTACCTAACGGCTGCCCATGTACTGAGTGAAAAGGGAGTCTGATGAGCGAACTCATCCTGGAACCCTACTGAGCCTATGTGTGACAATATCCGTACAGTCCGGTCCGTTCGTCTATGAGTATCGCATATCGGGCCTAGGGAGCTGGTAAACGTCAGACCCCCAAAAGCGGTATAAGTCATGTCGGAGTGTAGCCCAGAACACCCTGAGATACTACTGGAATACCTATCAGTAAATCTCGCTTACCATGGCCACGGATTTTGTGTAATGGCTCTCCTAGACACAGCACGATCTCACTCCCAACGTTGGGAGAGACGAATCCTCTGCCGATCCGCTCACTGCCTCCATATGGCTCGGGATTGTACACAACTAGAACCTGTTTGCACGACTCCTTTGAGCCGTGGTGGGGTAATAATCAAAGCACAGTGGGAACTCACACGAGACAAATGACGATCTCAGGTTGATAGACTAACCTATACACATGTCACCTGGGAATTGCTATCTGACGACAGGTTTCAAAAACCAGCTAGCATATTCCCGACGAGTCCTGTCCGGTGTACTCATAAACTAATGAGCACCTGTATACATCGTAGGTGAACCAACTGACACCAATGGCTTGTGAGACCGACCATCGCCCCTCGTCGGGGTCTCGACTGTATACATTAGTCTACTCCAGAGCATCGATGCCCTGTCTCGAAACTCCCACGACTAGGGACCACATTTAAGAATGTACTTATAGACTACCCTACTCTCACGTATATGATCGCCATCATACTGTTGGTAGTCAAGCAAGAATCCTATGGGCTCTATCAACGTGTAATAGTGATATATATCATGTCACCTAAATCGGTACACGATGATAAAGATAAACCAGATAGCATACTATCATCTCGAGTAAGACTGTCCTACCGGTATAGGTCCTCCCTCAATCATTGCAATCATGTGCCTGCGATCCAATAATTGACTTTGAGGGCACTATATCCAACAATCTCCCACTTACACTTAAGGCTAATTATTAAGATGTCGCATACTCACAGCCCGTGTGATACCGAACACCCAACTCCTCTACTAATCAGTGTCATAAACTCGTTTGTAAAACTATTTTGAGAAATAGACTCAGTGAGTGGATTCGCTCGGTTGTTCCTTTCTATGTCTCTCTTACTTCTCATGTTTGCGGAGAAAGCCATCTCCCGAAAAGTGCAATACCTATCTTAGAATATGTCTGGATATCTGATGAGACCTAATTCATGAATAAACTCCAAATCCAAACTTCTTAGACTGTATCGTCAACTGAACTTAATCAGTATCCTGCGTCATGCCTCCCTCAGTATCTGCTTGGACCACCTGTCCAACCTACTGCTCCTCGTCGGAGGGAAAACTGTAACTCTGACAGTCACTCTGTCATCAAGGTCACCTTGGAAGCCTGGAATGATAACCTTCCCCCGAAGGAGGCTATCATTACCATATCCCTAGAACATTCACTTATGTTCTAAAACTGCCTCCGAACGTTCCTTCAGGATTTGATCAATATCAACTTATTGCATTTAGTGCAAAAAGAACATCTGGTGTGATACTTGACATCTCATGATCAACTCAATTGCCTAAGCAAGTGATCTGCCAATCATGCACTTCCCTCTCCCCTTTAGTCTGTAAGACACCTTTAGAGAGGGTGACTCCATCACCTGCTGGTACACCACCATGCCAGGAGTCGTCCATTCTAAATACCTTTAGAAGGTTGTCTAAGTACCCAGATTGGAAAGCTACCCAAATCTAGATCTAAAACTATAGATCTAGTAACCAGAATGTCTGATATAATATCCATATCTTATGTGGAGAAACCACTGTGTGACAACCTAAGTATAACCGATCATAGTATAGAAATATTACTTCCTACTCTGTGTATGTCATCCAAATACCAGGACATCATACCCTACTACTTTCTTAACAGATCCATCCCCTATTCTGATGAAGTCAAAGCCCATGACTATCACATCAGAAATAGATGATCTATCTCCGCTATATCTACTTTAGTCTATAAATAGACACAAGCTTCTTGTCCACTATGCTTCCGCTGCTCCCACTGACTACGACAACCCTTTGGCAGAATAATATACACATGCACTTCTAAAACTAGTTTAGAACGACGCTATACTTATCCTCCTGCCGGCTTTCATAGTCTAGAACAGCAGTAATGGCAAGTCCGGGTAAACAAGAACCTCCCTGTCACCGTCTTTGAGGCTACCGGAGTACCTCTCGGGTGCCTGAGGTTACCCACCATATCTGCGGAGTGGCTAATGGAATGTCAAACCTAATTGAATCTTTAGGTCCTATTAAATTTTCTATAATCGTTTGTGGTTCTGGAATCTCTTACAGTTCTACCATACTCCCTCTACTGTTTTCTGAAAAAATCCATTTTACTAAAACTGTGGCGAGTCAAGAACAGTATCACTATTGATCTTCCAGATGGTAGAAAATCAACCTTCGTCAAAGCTAGGGTCAACCCACAAACAGCCATTACAGAAACGTGCCTTGAGTTATCCTGAGTCTGGTTTTAAGCATAAGCCGGACAACTCCATATACCTTAACATCATTAAGATATGATCCATTCTATATACAATATAGAAACAGAGGCACTGATTTAATTGGAACCAGATTCAAATCATACAGCTGTCTCCAGTGCATGTCAACTAAATGGAGAGAGGCAGATCAACATTACTCAACTTAGGAGTTCATCCAATTATGAGTAACCTGAAAGAGAAGCAAGTTCTCTAAAACATCACTATCAATTGAGTACCATACATAAGTATCTACATCTTCGATCACCTTGAAGAATCCCGATACTTGCTACATCTGGTTCTCTACTTTATTCTTATACCTATAACTTCTCAATACTTAGACCCTGTTTTTCTACCAAACACTTGTCTAAAACTTGAGAAGTCACAAGTAAATAGAATACAGTATGAGGACCATCCCCTTTGTCCTAATGGACACTGGACAATATACAATACTTTGTATAAGTCCCCTGAGTTTAATAACTCAAACCCTGTGCGTCGTATGTTGAAAATTGTACTATGGTAATGAAGAATTACACCGCTGTTAAATGCTCCTTACTTAACCATCAACTGATATAGGTAAATGTAATCGAAATAATTTCAAAAAGTTTTATCTCACTTTATAAAAATAAACGTACAGATATATCAGTTTGAAATTGGTGCATAACAACGGATATTCATAACCAAATATTTGTCGTCCGGCAAACAACCCAGGTGATTTCCTCAAATATCACCAATTACAACGAATTCCGATATAATGAGGATGATCACCTAATTTCCAATAACTTACTCGCACTCATCATCTATAAAACCATACAGATGTGAGAATCATACCTGGTAAATACATACCCTGGAGCAAGAACCAATTGGGAAATCAGTTTTCTATTAACAATACACAGTGAAACAGAAACATGAATATGTTTCGAATGGGTATCCAAGTATTCCTAGTAATGCCTCTTCCATTATCCAGATTCATAACTATAACCTTATATTTCTTTGTTATCTCTCCAAATCCCTTTATTTGTCTTTAGTCGTTACCTTCTGTACACCATCATTAGGCTTAATGGTTTACTTCCTTCCATACTGTTCGGCACTAGCCTATGGTTTGGAAGAAGACTATCCAATAAGCATAATAGGTGTACTCTCCTAATCCTAGGAGTACTCGCATCCTGAGAGAAGGTGATGATAAAAGACAACTGAATAAAACTTTATTGTATTTCTCCCGAACCAGAATCCATCCCCGAACTGGAACAAGTTCCATCGAGTTCGTATATAACCATACGATGGATTATCCAAATAACTGTGGATCTTCGTAGTGATACGGGGTATTCTGGATAAATACAAAGGTGAAGTAGGAGTGGCGATGAAATACTTTGTTTGGTCGTGAATAGCAGTCGCAATTTACTTTGCCCTCTTTCTAATCCCTTCATATGTCTTTAGTCGTTACCTTCTGTACACCACCGTTATGCTAATTGGTTTTCTTCATTCCCTACCTTTTGGCACCTGCCTATGGTTTGGAAGAAGACTATCCAACAAGCGTAATAGGTGTACTGTGTTAGTGTATATGCCCTAGGGGCCATTATTGTATCATACTAGCATGTATATTACTTAATGGAAGCTTGGGATATTCACAGTTGTATATAACAGTCTTGCTAAACATAGTAGTATGCTACTTGGTTTGAGTCTACTTTAATATGTGCATATGTTTCTTGTAACGTATCACTTATACATATTAGTAGAGCCCATAGGATCATTGCTTGATTACCAGCGTCGTGATGGCAGTCACACTAGTGGGGGCTGGGTAGTCTATAAGCAACATCCTATTCAGGTCCCTGGTCGTTAGATTATCGAGATAGGGCATCGATATTCCGGAGTAGACTAAGTGTATACGCTTCTCATCCTAGTTGGGGAGATGGTCTGTCCCACAGCCATCAGTACGTCGTACTAGAGATAGTATACAGGTGCTCGTTAGGTTACGGGTACACCGGACAGGACTCGTCAGGGAACTGATTGGTTGGTATTATACCCATCGTCATTTAAAAGTTCCTAGGGACTTTGTGTCCTACTGTTCTTAGATTGCTACCCTACCACGGCTCAAAGGAGTCATGCAAACAGGTAGCAGTTGGGTGCAGTCCCGAGCACTCGGAGGCAGTGGCGGTTATATAGGATTCGTCTCTCCCGGTATTGGGAGTTGATATCGCGCTGTGTCAGAGAGCCATTACGCAAAGTCCCTGGCCAGGGCAAGTAAGATATACTGGTAGGTTCCAGTAGCTTCTCAGGGTGTAATGGGCTTCGCTCCGACACGACTTATACAGCTATTAGGGCACTGACGCTTGCCGCCCCTAGGCTTGATATGCGATAGTCTTAGACGAACAGACCGGACTGTACGGAGATTGTCACATCAGGCTCAGTAGGGGTTCGGATGGTTTTCCTTATCGGCCTTCTTATCGACATCTACCTGGGGACCGTTACGTACAGCTAGTGCCGCTTGTGGTCTGTGGTTAAACCCACTGCCAGCGTAGTGTCGAGTCTTTAGAGTCCCACACAGAGAGTTTCCCTGCTCCAGGCGAAACGATATAGAGGTCGTATAGTTTTACGACAAGGGTTCGGACGCATACGTGTGTTTACGCTCGTACGACTTTTCGGACAGTTTTTACTAGCCGGCTTTGGTTTAAACCAGTTTCTAGTATCGGGTTATAGGATTTATACAGTCTAAAGTTTTTCCGTGTTTTCACGGATTGGAGGGGCGTTCTCGTAATTTGTCGAGAAGCTTCTAGAAGAGTGGTGACTTGGGGAGGGAGGTGGCATTGCATTAAATGAAATTTGTGACTCATTTGTGTGATTCACTATGTCATTAATGCATCATTTATTGCTTAATGACTCACATAGTGAATCACTCATATTGAATTAATGAAGCATGGTGAATAATCATTTATTTGATAATTCATTATGTTTCATATATTCAAGTGAGAAGCTTTTTCATTCTCATTATCATTCTCACCTTCTCTCTCCTTAAGCTCACTCTCTCTTCAAACCCTAACCCTAACCTCTCATGAGTTGAGATCAAGGGTTAGCTAGACTAATACATCCATAACCTCACTCTATATCCCCTAGGTAGCTTAGATTAGCACTTTAAGCAACCTAGTTATCTAAAGTTTGAGATTAACCTTGGCGTAGGAGCTTTCGGGTGGATCGTCTTTGATTCGAGGAGACCGTTGAGGTGCCGATGTTCCAAGGAGCCTACGAGGAGTGGAGGATAGTGATGAAGACCCGAAGGACAAGTAACGTGAGGTATAACTTCGTATCCGAGTAGTTAAACCTCTAGTAGTTAGTTAGCAATGGTTTAGATAACGATTCATGCGCTCAAGTCCGTGTTACGAAGCTTTGATAATCGTTTTTCATATATTCCGCCTCTCCGCAAGTTCGTGGGGTGCGTGACATGGACTTACGGTGGTATTAGAGCCAACTAAACCATTACTAGCTTGTTAGCAACTGATTAGAAGTTCGATCGACGAAAAATGCGAAAAACGAAAAACCAAAACCCTAAGTTTCTGTTAATTTTAAAACTGTCTGAAAAAATATTTGACATGCCTTTAAATTCACAGCAGGGATTTTTATGAAAACTGAGAAAATACGAGACGCTAACTCGGCAACTCGGCCGTGGAACCGCGGCACAAAGGTGCTTTTGGCCGCGGATCCGCCGCCGAGTCAACTCCGAGTTGACTCGGATTTCCTCTGTAATTCATATTATATGGTTTTCTGTTTTCCAGTATGTTCTGTTTCTACCCAGGTTGCTTTTTTACTGGTTGGCTTTTGGGGTAAACACGGAATATGGTTATCGATCGATATTCTAAGATATTTGCTAATTGAGTTTTTATCTGTAAGGTTTAATGTGTTCGTAAACCTCCCCTAACTGCTAGTATGTCGGTTGGCAGATGATTGCACATTTCTGTAATGTTTACTGTTTGTGTATATGAACTGTGTTGGACTGTTGTGATGATTAGCCGGGGTTTGAGATAGGTTTAATATTCATTCATTCGATGTAAATGTAATTTGTGTAATATTCTTTTGCGGGGCACATCCAGGTTGCGGTTGTAGCCACCGTTGTATTATTTCTTTTTACTGTTTTTGCTCCTAGGATAGACCCAAGGTGGGGTACACAAACTACCGGGTACGTCGAAGTGTTTAGTGGCCTACTCACGTTGTTGAGGGAGACCGCTTCATTTCGGGTACTTGGCGGGTAGTTTGTCGTACCCGTAGGGGTCTAGGGTGGGGTAATGGCTATTCATCAAAACTGTGTAATCCGTCTTTTATTGCAGGCTCAAAGCAAATACGGATTGCTAATAAATCCAATAAAGTTCATCTGTGATCTGGAATGCTTATTATTGCGTCTGACGAATGTACAATATCTATATATGATAGCTATTAGACATCACTTATGTTTTACACCCGCGCTAGCCCAGCCCCCGCTCTGTCGTTAGTTAAGTAACCTAACGGGTGATGACGGGACCCCGTGGTGAATGCGGATGGCATAAGAGGACGTGGTATTTTCGTTGTTTTCTACAATGATAGGATAAAAGATGGGACGCATTATTATAATGCAAAGAAAATAAACCAAAGTTCAATCGTTGGAAGAAATTTAAAAGAAACCACTCGGTTATTTTAAAAAGGATCAGAATTTTAATCGCGGAGCTTTAACCACTCCTTTTAAAAAGTACCAGGTTCCTTTGATTATATCAAGTTCACTACGTTCACGGTTTTGCCAAAACCATTCGTAGCCCTCCGTCATTTCATTTGGATATTTAGTAGTATTCAAGCTATGCATTTGACCAACGCCAGGGCATAGTGTTTGGTAGCTGCTGGAGTATTTCATTTGTTTGCATAGATAGATATGTTAGTTTGGGACAGTCGTATTATCATTTGGCCAACGTCAGGGATATGTACGGATGAGTTCAAATTAACTAGGACAATGATGGATAGAACTTGACATGTGACTTATGACATTTTGACCAACGCCAAGGTTATAAGAGCATGGGGCAAAAATATATATCGGGAATTTCTAAAGAAACTGAAATTTGCAGAGAAAGCATACCATTTTGGAGTTTGATGAATGTTGGTAGGATTCCTTCAACATTATTATACGATGATATTTTGGATCCCGATCCTAGTGTGAGTATATACTACTTATCAGGAGATTCATCACTTAACGATCAATGCTATAAACCAAGTAGGTGCCTAGAAAGGTGTCAGCGGGGTTACGCCCCCAGAGAAAAGAGGTTATTTAATTAAGGAACTTCGCGAAAACGTTGGAAAATCTCCCTCGAAATATCGACACTGACCTGGCTGAACGGTTAAGCAAGAATTGTACGGTGAGAATAGTCCTGGCTAATTCTTCTTTTATGGTTTGAGGAGGGATTCGAGAAACAGTGGGAGCCATCCTGTTTAGATAAATTTAACCACTCTAAACTTGCAAGAGCATCATGCTAATAGTATTTTCTTCTCTCTCTTAAAATTGCAGCGACCTTGTGACCATACATAGGTTACATCTAGATAATAATTTGACTGAATCTTACTTATATGAGTGGCAAAAGTCTGTTCAGATGTCCATTGCCTATGACAAGCTGGACCACCCTATTACTACTTAAGATCCCGCCGTCCCAGGTCCAGTTTCCACTGTCGCGGATATGGATATCCGTCAGACAAGGGAAAAAGATAAAGCGAAAGCTAACTGCCTCGTGTTAGCTTCAGTTGATGGTGTATACCAGAAGCGGCACGAGAAGATGGACTTAGTTTCCACCTTTCTCCATAACAAAGATTTATATGGAGAGCAATCTCATATCGCAAGTTATGAAACCTCGAACGAATTAATTCAAGCGAGGTTGGCTGACGGGTCATCTGTAGGGGACAACGTCCTTACAATGACTAGCTGTATTGATGAGCTCTAGGACCTAGAGACCGTGTTGGGAAACGAGTCAGATACTGACTTGATTCTACAGTCTCCGCCTCCTACCCTAAAGGAAACCAGGGAAGCAGAAGGAAAGAGAACGGCAAAAGTTTCGGGACTGGATATAGTAAAAGTGGGACGTTCCTATTGTTACAGGAATGAACATTGGCAGAAAGATTGCAAGGCTAGCAAAGCCAGTAGCCAGGATTCGAAGCATGTTGTGGCTTCAGCCTCAAGTGTATTTGTTATTGAGAACTGTTTGTCAATTAACTCTACCTCCTGGGTACTAGATACCGGAGCAGGATCTCATATCTGTAATTCAATACATACTTTAAGAAACCGTAGAGTTATAAAGGTAGGTGATTGGTCTCTCAGAGTTGCAAACGGAATGAGCGTAGACGCTGAATCCGTGGGAGAATATCGCCTAAGTTTGACCAGTGGGCATATATTGATTCTACATAACTGTTTGTATGTACCTAGTATGACATGTAATATCATATCAGTATCCTCACTTTCAAGAGAGGGATATGATTTTACATTCGTAAGCGATATAGTTAACATCCACCTAAATCAAGTTATGATTGGGTCCGGTACATTAGATAACGGTATATACGTATTAAGTCAAGCTCAGGTTTTCAATATCCAGAACACACTTAAAAGAAAGTCTCCAGAAATAAATCAGGCTTTCTTATAGCATTGTAGACTAGATCACATCAATGAGAGAAGGTTGACTAAGTTACATAGAGAAGGATATTTGAATCCGTTCGAATATCAATCTTATGCTACTTGTGAATCTTGTCTCAAAGGAAAGATGACAAAGACTCCGTTCACTGGACACAGAGTAAGAGCAAGCGAGCTCTTGGGACTCGTACACAGTGACGTGTGCGGTCCAATGTCTACACATGCGCGAGGTGGTTATTCCTACTTCATTGCTTTTACGGATGATTTCTCTAGGTATGGATATGTCTTCTTAATGAAGCATAAATCCGAAGCTTTTGAGAAATTCCAAGAATACAAGAATGAAGTGGAAAAACAAACAGGCAAGAGTATAAAGACACTGAGATCTGATCGAGGTGGTGAATACTTAAGTGCCGAGTTCCTGGGTTACTTAAAAGAGAATGGAATTCTCTCTCAGCTTACTCCTCCATACACACCACAACATAACGGTGTATCAGAAAGGAGGAATCGAACCCTATTGGATATGGTTCGTTCCATGATGAGTAACGCTGAGTTACCACGATCATTCTGGGGATATGCGCTAGAATCAGCGGCATATCTTCTGAACAGGGTTCCTACCAAGACAGTGCTTACCACCCCATATCAGATGTGGAGTGGGAAAAAACCCTATCTTCAATATCTGAAGATTTGGGGATGTCCGGTTTTTGTTAAAAAACAGCATGCGGACAAGCTCGAGGAACGATCAGTACAGTGTAAGTTTGTGGGATATCCAAAGAACTCCAAGGGATATCTATTCTATTACGCAGAGGAACAAAAGGTTTTTGTTTCTCGTAATGCCCAATTTTTAGAACAGCAAGTTTTAGAAAAGGATACAAGTGGGAGCGAAATAGAACTGGAAGAAATTCCATAACCACAAGCTATTACTGAAAGCTTGGAAGAACCAGAAGGTTCAGGAGAACAGGAAATCCCGACGCCACTCCGCAGGAGTAGTAGGCCGTCTCATCCTCCTGAGAGATACTACGGTTTTCTCATAGACGGGGATAGAGATGATTGTGTCATTGATGAAGATGACCCTACTAGCTTCCAGCAAGCCATTCAGAGCGGTGACTCAGTAAAATGGCTGGAAGCAATGCGGACCGAAATGGAGTTCATGTACACTAACAAAGTATGGACTTTGGACGTTGCTCCAGATGGGGTAAAACCCGTAGGATGCAAATGGATCTTCAAAAAGAAGATTGTGTAGATAGACAGGTTGAAACCTATAAGGCTAGACTTGTAGCAAAGGGTTTCCGTCAAAGACCTGGTTTGGACTATGACGAAACCTTTTCTACAGTAGCTATGCTTAAATCCATTCGGGTCCTTCTTGCTATTGCTGCCTTCCACGATTATGAAATCTGGCAGATGGACGTAAAGACGGACTTTCTAAATGGTAATTTGGAAGAGAGCGTCTATATGGATCAGCCAGAGGGATTCATTCAGAGTGGGAGCAGCGGTAAAGTATGCAAGCTGCTTAAGTCCATTTATGGACTAAAGCAGGCATCGCGGAGTTGGAACATCTGTTTTGATGATGCTGTCAAAGAATTCGACTTCATCAAAAATCCAGATGAACCTTGCATATACAGTAAGATTGTAGGGAGAGCTGTAGTATTCTTCGTCTTGTACGTGGATGACATTCTCCTAATAGGAAATGATATTCCTATGTTACAGTCAGTCAAAAGATTCTTATCACATAAATTCTCCATGAAAGACCTGGGTGATGCCACCTTCATTCTGGGGATCTGGATCTATCGTGATAGATCAAAGAGGATGTTGGGACTTTCGAAGTCCAGGTACATAGACACCATAGTGAAGATATTCAGTATGGAAGATTCTAAGCATGGTAACCTACCGGCTTGTCACGGAATCACCCTCTCCAAAGATATGTCTCCCAAGACTGATTTGGAAAGGGATCGCATGTCGATTATACCCTACGCTTCAGCAGTAGGCTTTATAATGTATGCGATGTTATGTACCAGACCAGATGTAGCATACGCATTGAGCGTAGTAAGACGGTATCAAGCAAACCCAGGGGAGAATCACTGGATAGCAGTAAAGAACATTCTCAAGTACCTGAGGAGGACTAAGGAGATGTTCTTAGTGTATGGCGGAAAAGACCTCCAGATGGAGGCCTTTACCGACTCCGCCTTCCAGAGTGACAAAGATGACACCAAATCCATGTCGGGTTATGTCTTTACCCTCAATGGAGGGGCGGTCTGTTGGAAGAGTACCAAGCAGGAGACCATTGCAGACTCAACGATGGAAGTAGAGTACATAGCTGCTTGCGATGCCGCAAAAGAAGCTGTCTGGATGAAGAAGTTGCTCACAGAACTTCAGGTGGTTCCTTCCAGTGTTGGTCCAATACCTCTGTATTGTGACAACAACGGCGCTATAGCTTTAGCGAAGGAACCCAGGTCCCATCAGAAGTCCAGACACATCTTAAGGCGGTATCACCTGATCAGGGAGATCATAGATCGCCGGGAGATCGAGGTTAAGAGAGTAAAGACGGAGGATAACATTGCTGATCTATTCACAAAGGCCATTCCTCAGACGCAGTTCGAGAGGCTATTCGAGATGATAGGTCTACGATATGCCAGCTCATGGCCCTAGTGCAAGTAGGAGATTGTTAGTGTATATGCCCTAGGGGCCATTATTGTATCATACTAGCATATATATTATTTAATGGAAGCTTGGGATATTCACAGTTGTATATAACAGTCTTGCTAAACATAGTAGTATGCTACTTGGTTTGAGTCTACTTTAATATGTGCATATGTTTCTTGTAACGTATCACTTATACATATTAGTAGAGCCCATAGGATCTTTGCTTGATTACCAGCGTCGTGATGGCAATCACACTAGTGGGGGCTGGGTAGTCTGTAAGCAACATCCTATTCAGGTCCCTGGTCGTTGGATTATCGAGATAGGGCATCGATATTCCGGAGTAGACTAAGTGTATACGCTTGTCATACCAGTTGGGGAGATGGTCTGTCCCACAGCCATCAGTACGTCGTACTAGAGATAGTATATAGGTGCTCATTAGGTTACGGGTACACCGGACATGACTCGCCAGGGAACTAATTGGTTGGTATTATACCCATCGTCAGTTAACAGTTCCCAGGTGACATGAGTACAGCATAGTCCGCAGACTTGACACTGCTACTTCTCCTCGAGTGTGTCCCACTGTTCTTAGATTGCTACCCTACCACGGCTCAAAGGAGTCGTGCAAACAGGTAGCAGTTGGGTGCAGTCCCGAGCACTTGGAGGCAGTGGTGGTTAGATAGGATTCGTCTCTCCTGGTATTGGGAGTTGATATCGCGCTGTGTCAGAGAGCCATTACGCAAAGTCCCTGGCCAGGACAAGCGAGATATACTGGTAGGTTCCAGTAGCTTCTTAGGGTGTAATGGGCTTCGCTCCGACACGACTTATACAGTTATTAGGGGACTGACGCTTGCCGCCCTCTAGGCTTGATATGCGATAGTCTTAGACGAACAGACCAGACTGTACGGAGATTGTCACATCAGGCTCATGTAACACCTTAGATTGTGTTTTGTAGCTAATTATATTTTTATATATAGTTTTTAATAAAAAGGTTTACCAATTTGGTTTTTAATTATTTTATCCTATTTATTGAAAATTTTATTAGATTTTTCCTAGGCTTGCACACACTTGTGCATGATAACTAGGGTTGTTTTGGGGGTTTAACCATGATTAGCAATATGGTGAACTAACCATTCCCTAATATTGTTTAATATTGTATTAGGTGCTTTTGGGTTTTTATTTGTATATGGTTGTTTTAAAAATAAAATGGATTTAAATGGGGTTTTAAATTTAAAATGATTGTTCTTGTGTTGACCTTGGTGAAAGAGAGAGAGGGTGAGAATGGGGCATGATGGCTTTTGCCATGCTTCATTAAATGAAGAGAGAGAGGAGGGGTTTTGACTTTGCCTCTCATTTCTCACTTCTCTTTTCACTCATCCTCTCATTCTCTCACAACACACACTCACACACTCACCCAGCAGCATCATTAGCAACAGCAGCAGCTCCATCAGCAGCTGAAGCAAGCAGCAGCAACAACAACATCAGCAGCAGAGCAGCATCAACAGCAGCAGCAGCACTCACAGCAGCAACAACAGCTCCAGCTTCAGCAACATCAGCAGCAGAGCAGCATCAATAGCAGCAGCAAGAGGAGCTCCAGCAGCAGCAGAGGCTTCAACAGCAGCTCGAGCAAGCAGTAGCAACAGCTGAATGCATCAGCATCAGCAGCAAACAGCAGTAACAGCAACAGCATCAGCAGCAACTCTGGCAGTAGCAGCAACAGGAGCCCAGCAACTTTTGCAAGCCCTCGTTTTCTCCATTCACTTCTTCACCTGCTTCCTAGGATCTCGTAGGGTATAATTCTGAAACCCAATTCCTAGTTTGCTTAGTTGTGTGATAGTTAGCTTCGGTTTGTGTTTAATTGTGAGTTTAGTGCTAATTAAGGTGATGTATGTGGAATTTTTGGTTAAGTCTTGATTGTGTTAGTTAACCCTACCTATTTAAGTGTTGTTAAAGTCACCTTAACTGAGAATTGTCCCAGATTTAACTAAAATACCATAGGGTTTGCTTTTGTGCTAAATTAGCATTTTTAAAGCGATATTGTGACATTCTGTGATCTGCTATTGACCCAGAAACTTCAGGATAAAATTGAGAAGACTGGAGCATCCACACTAGGTCTAGAACACAACACCAGAACACGAGACCCCCATTCCCAACTGAGGCCGCAGATTTATTGTGTTTGGCCGCAATTTGTTGCCAAGTAGGGGGCAGGGGTGTTGGGGTTTTGGCTAGGGTTGTCTTCTGTGTTGTATAGTGTTTTGGCATGTCTAGTTTTGTAATATTTGACCTGTAGGAAAATCTGGGACAATATACCGTTTTTTATGTCCGTTGTGTTTGCGGGTTACGCGCGATACGTGAGTGGGTTCTGTGATCCAGCGTATCGCGGCGTGTCATAATGGTTTTAGACGCGTACACACACGATTCAACGTATCGTGCACACGCGCGTTTAGTTCGCGACGCGAGTTTCTCGTTTTGGTTCGATATCGCGTTTTGTGGAATATTTGGCTTATATATATTTTCCATGTCTAAATTGCAGGTTTGCAGGCGGGGACTACGGACACTGCTACAGGGGGGAGCAGATGATAGGATTCACCTAGCGTGGAGCGTAGGTGAGTAGATTTAACATCTACAGGGGAATCGCCCGCATGGCGTTATGCGTCTGGGCTAGGATTCAAATACCTGTTGCATATTCTACGTCATTGTTAGAATTGCGCATTTACTGTTTTTCCTTGATATAGTTGTACTGTGACTTGCAGCCGTAGGATACTGCACATATTATTGACGGTTCATGTTGCACGAGCACGGATTGTATGCTACACACATACCGTCAATAATTGCCATGTCACACACAACCCCTTAGTGATACTATACTGTTTATTGTACATGACATCTATCTTATCGGTATACCTATAGTGTATCTTACCATTAGTGATAGGTACATATACACCTTGCGATACAGCTACAGGTATACCATGCACATATTTTACTTATACCGGGGGGGATATCTTACATATTCTATTTATACCCAGGGGGGTATACGACATCTTTTACTTTTAGGTAGACATCTATACTTAGCTGTACCTTATTGATTTCGCATACATCTGGTTTCAGCTATATGTCCTCATTTATATGCTCGCATTCAGATATATCGCATATGTTTATTCCTGGATTCGTGCATTGTTTATTTGGATTTTACATGATGTTTTCTGGATTTGGAACCGCGGGAGTTCATGAAATTATGCATACATTGAAAAACCCGGTTTCCTTGATATGATATTTGCGCAGCCACCATGAGATTTATCGGTTCTGATTATTTACTTCATACGAGGTGTAGTTGCCGTATGAGGGTACATGGTGGGGCCCAGTATGGTTCCCCTCGGCAAGAAGATCGATGGACTTTGCCGATTGAGCCTGGAGGCGGGCGAGTACCTACCGGTGACAGTACCCATGACTCGGCGGGGGATCACGGAGACACCGCTGGGAGTCATGTACGTATGCATACGTCGAAAGGCGAGGGTCAGAGCTAGGCACTCGTGCTTTCGGGATAGCGTATGATACGTGATCAGGATTTCTGTGTCGATGCTTGGCACATTGTTTTCATGATATTTCTTTTAATACCTTTGTATATATAACAGGGGATTTAGCCGTTGTTATATATACCCTTACACCAATATTAGTGGAATGGGACGCTAATATATGTGTATTGCCTCCATCATATTTTACTTCTCCAAATATATATATATAGGATGTTAGAAATTATTTGAGATTCGACTTGGGATATAGGTGATTCATTGAGATTGGATATTGGATATGAAAGAGATTGATGATTTGTACATTCGGGATATAGGAGATCTATTCGATATTGTACATTGAGGAGATGTGAGACTTATATGATATGAGAGCCCAACTTGGGGGCTGATTTGAGGATTTGGGATTTGAGTGTCTTGATCGATTGTTATCCGGCCACGATATCAGGTTTCCGTGGAAATGACATATTCCACCCCATACCTCACACTTATCTATTCTTTGCACAGATTCATATATTGGTAATACCTGTTAGTGTACCCTTATGATAGTTGCATATTTGCTTTCTCATATCCCTATTGCATAGTTATTGCATACTATTATCATGTCATCATTGCTTCATATATTGATTGTACCTGCTAGTGTACTTTCCATTATTCTGCATTCATATGACATGTTATTACTGTAATCGCATATCTTAGATTCATGCTGTACGTACATTCTTGCGATTACCTGCATATGTTATCTATCACTCACGAGTTGGCAACTCACCCCCGTTGTGCCACAGGTGTTTTAGGTTGTTCCCCAGAGTAGTCGAGGCAGGCTATTCAGCTATTCAGCTATTCACCTATCATCTTTTGCTACAGATACCGCATCGGCTCACAGTATACTATCTTGCTTAGGTGTGTTGGATGATTATCTGTATTTTATATTGTACATTCATTGTATCTTGTACTCTCCATCTACTAGTATGTTGTTGACTTAGAGACTCGGTGAGGACGATATTGTATATTATTTGTGGATTTGTTTTCTTTTATATACAGTTTCCTTCCTATTGTCTCTTATTTCTTTGCTACGGCGTCGTATATTTGTGATGTGATTATTTTCCGCCTTTGGGCCACTTTTTACAAAAAGGGGTGTTGCTAAAATTTTAAAGAAAGAAAGTAGGACTTTTAAAGAATTTGGGTTGCGATTTCAAATGTTTTCAAAAACTTATATTATCTTTTTCCGTATTTTCTTGGTTTAGATTTCTAGGTTTTGGCTTTCTTTTACTGCGTTACGTCTTTAGGCGTTGCGTAGTATTAGGGCCGTCACGTGCCAATTTCGGGTCGTGACAAAGTTGTTATCAGAGCGCTAGGTTTTTACCTTTCGGAGTGTAGGATGACCTTAGTATGATGGAGTAGGTAGCTTAAGCAGAGTAACGTAGTGTGTGTATGTCTGCAGCATACCCACGATGCGATACTTCGCCTTAAGTGACCTAAGTACAATTTGCTTGAAATTCCTTCCTTGATGATTCATATCCTTGAGATTCGATTCCTATTTCTCATCGAATCTTATATCTATTTATAGCCTTGCCGCCGATGACTATGGGGACTCAGAGTGATGCAGCGAGGGTCGAGGTCAGAGTTGGCTCGGGTAAAACGAGTACTGACCAGGATAGCACTCTAGTTGCACAGGTGCAGACGGATCAGCCTACGACATATATTATTGATAGACTTTTGGCAGAGATGCAGGACTTCCGCCAGACGATGAGTTCATTGGTTGACGTCGTTCGGGAGCTACGACAGGAGGTTGTCAACCCTGTTACTCAGTTGTCACTTGCGATCAGCATGCAGCAGCCCGTCACCTAAATAGCACCAGTGGTTGCAGCTCCAGTTGACGAGACACATATTTCAGGACACTCGAGGACTCGTACCAGTGTACCAGCCCAGAGACAGAGGTTTGGTCATCGAGACAGATTTCGTGGCCATCGCGGGAGTAGCAGAGGCTTAGGACGAGGACAGTCGTTCAGCTCTCATCCCCAGGATGGTCAGCAGTCAGCGTGTGGATGTTTTCGATGCGGAAGCCTTCAACACTTCGTCAGGGATTGTTCCTTAGCACCTCGTCAGGATCATCATCAGAGAGGCCGTGGACGTAGAAGATTCGCTCAGAGGGCTCAGTCTATCAGAGGAGTTCTTCCAGTTACGGGTAGAGGGCAGACACAGGAGTTTGCTTCTACTCATTGGGACGCGCAGGCGTCCAATGTGGAGTTTTCAGGTATCTTTAACTCGCTTGTTCTTATGATGTATTCGTTTGTTTTTCATGCTTGTGCCGTGGTTGGGTAGATTAGTCGTGGTTTGTTGTTTTAACTTCTGTCAGCGATTCTTTGTTGCGCGACACGTATTTCAGTCGTGTGCCAATCGGATAGGAGATAGAGATTCGTCCGTCATTTCGATCCTTCTAGAGATGTTGGATTTGACGTTCTCCTGGGCACGAACTGGTTAATTACGTGCTAGGCGGTTGTGGACTACCGTGAGGAAACAGTCAGGTTTGTTTCCCCGGCAAGTCAGTTCTCGTTGTGCAGGTGGATAGTTGTGCCGCCTCTCACAGCTTGAATTCAGCCTTTTTCGCTGGTAGGCTTTTGAGGAGATGTCGTGGATTCTTGGCGTTCATTTGTGATACCGGAGCCATAGTGGGATTGTTGGACCGAGTTCCTTTCGTGCAAGAGTTTTCCGACGTTGTTCCAGATGGGCCAGCGAAGCTTGGGAGCTTAAGGATCAGCTGCAGAGTTGTGGTTTAGGAGTTTTGTGCGTCTGAGTGTTTCGGTTTTGGAAGCTCCTATTTCTGTTTGTCAAGATGAAAGTCTACAGTTTAAGGTTGTGTATCGACGGATCGTTAAACTGAACCAGCTTACGGTGCGGATAGGTGTCCTTCACCTCGCCGTGACGATTTCTTCGATCAGCTCCAGAGTGCGAGACATTTTCTAAGTTTGTTTGGGATCGGGTTATCATTATTGCGGATTCGGGGTAATGGCATTCCGAAGGCTGCCTTGTGTGCTACGGGCTTTGTGTGTTTTGTTGTGTCACTGGACTCACCAGTGCCCTAGCAGCATTCATATATATGATGAACCAGATTTCTCCAGGCCGTTCCTCGACCAGTCATTGTTGTGTTATTTACGACATTCTGGTCTATCTAATGTGTCTTGAGAAACAGGAGCAGCACTTGAGGATTTGTTATGCAGATACTGGGAGTGCATCAGCAGTTTGCTAAATTCTCGGAGTGTTTCTTCAGGCTTGTTTTGTGTTGACTCCTAGGTCTTATAGTCACGGGAGACGGTTTCGTATTGTTCTGAGGGTGATCGTGGTCGTACAACCTAGGCCCAGACTTGTGTGTGATTATGTCTCAAAAACTATCTTGTTTACCGCAATCAGAAACGGCGTCGCTTTGCAGCTAGCCGGTGAGTACGGGTCGATCCACAGAGATGGGTAATTATCTTAATATGTTTTTACGAGTTGATTCCAACTGTTGTTTGGATTGGTTTATTAAATCTATAAACTAGATCTATCACTAAACTAAATTAATCTAAATTAAAGTCTTGCTAGGGTTAGGTTTAGGGGAAGTTTGGAGATTAAAGGTTTCCTCACCGCTTTCATTGCCCTATTTTTGATCTATTATATGTTGGTGTAATTATCAATAAAGTGGATTAGAATCTTTTGGGAAGATGTTTCTTCCGCTAGATTCTTATCCTTCCTTTATCGATACTTACCCTAACCCCCATGGAAATCACGCGCAACCGAGCCTTTATACTACGGTGTCACCGTTACCTCGAGGGGTAGGGTGCCGTAGGGAGCGGTTGTGCGTGTATGCATAGAGTTCTAATTCTTGTGAAGGGGCATAAAAGGGGTGAGAGATCTCATCTCTCAAACCTTTCCCTAAGGCTAAACCTAACAAGCGAGGAGATTACTCGCTCATTTGGGGATGATAAAACATACTAATTAAAATAGAATAAAAAGCAAATAAATCAAATTACTTACTAATTTGATGGCTCCCTCCAAGCAAGAAAACAGAACAGATCTGAATTTTATTTATTGAAAAGAGGCATGAGTTTTACAGATCTGTGATTACAATTTATAGGAAAACAGGAAAACTAGGGTTACAGAGTCTCGCGCATGTGCAATTACAGATATGCCCACGAAAAATCCCAACACCCGCACCGACGCACCGACACGAGAAAAATCCACCGACACGGGCTTTAATTGGCCGCGGAACCGCGGCATTAGTGGGCTTGGGCCGCGGTTCCGCGGCCCTTTGGTGAGATCTCTCAGTGAAATTTCCTGGGTTGCTTCTTGTTGGCTTGGGCTTCTTATTTATATATATCTTTTTCCATTTAGGCTTCTAGGTTGGTTCCAGATATTCAGTGAACAATTTGCAATGGATTTTTAACCGTTCGCTTTGAGTCGATGTCTTGAATCTTGCTTTGTGAATTGTTCCTTATGTAGGCTTGATCAAGATTCTCTGTTTGTTGGTTAAAGTCCACATTTTCATCGTCTTTACATCGTTTGCACTGTTTTCTGTCCATAAACTTGTAACCTGTAACATGAAGCAGACATGCGTCAAAAGCACCTGTTTATTTATAAAACGAATCAGAATTGGGGAATATAAACTGCAATATTATGATATGAACAAATACCCCCAAACTTATCTTTTGCTCGTCCTCGAGCAAACTTATTTTTATTCACTAAAATCCTAACCGCACTTTCGCAGGGAAACGCGATTGCACTGACCACGTGCAACAAGCCGTTAAACCTCTACGTGTCCCTAGTAGGAGTGTTGTCTCCTGTGGGTTTTCAGCGGATTACACCCACAAAATCCTATCAACTCGGCCCATTGACTTTTGTTCTCCAATTAGGTTTTCTAACATGGAATTCTATTATCTATTGACTCGCAATTTATCCACCCACATTCTTCACACTTCCTCATTATTTAACTTAAGATTATATATGTTATGTAGACCTACTTAGCTTTCGGCATCTCTTAAGTTTTCCTTCTAGGTTTCCATCTCCACTTAGGAATTTCTATCAACTCTATTAAAGATACAAGTTCTATTCTTCACTCCTTTCTCTCATCTAAATTCCAATCACATATCCCTACGTGTGTGTATAGATCACCCCTACACTTGGAAATTCAAATCAAGCAATCATACTCTCGTCCATTGTCCAAAACACTTATTAATTAGTGAATTTTTAAATGAAATTTGCTTACACATCCTTCATGCGACCGTTAATACTTCTTGAGGTACCAACAACCGATTACAATATGCGTTAGCACTTTAAAGC
Source organism: Agapanthus africanus (assembly GCA_030015575.1). Lineage (NCBI taxonomy): Eukaryota > Viridiplantae > Streptophyta > Magnoliopsida > Asparagales > Amaryllidaceae > Agapanthus > Agapanthus africanus. The sequence continues at coordinate 726,165,684 of JASDDO010000019.1, read as the reverse complement.
GTACTTCCTAGTTTTGCAACACCCAAGGCTTTAGCAGTGACTCCCAAACTAGTTGGTCTAAGGCACTAGGTGATGAAGCACCCTTGCTAAATATTTTTCTATTTCTACAGCCTTAAGTAATCACAAAAACCAGTGTCCATTTTTTTCTTTATTCACTTTTATTTTCTTTTATTTTCATTGTACTAAGGACTTTAGACAAGAGCATTTCAAGGTCTCTTCTACTATTCCAAGTTTCAAGGTGCGTGATTGTGCAAATTGTAGGGTATACATTTTCAGAATCTAGACTTAAGCTAGGAACTATTTTTCAAACTTATACTCTAATGAGAACATCAATACGCTTCCCTCATTTTGACTTAACCCAAGAAGTGAACCCAAAATTTGCCTATTTCTAAATAAACTACAAGGCATATACTTTCTACCATTAAACTTTAAAGAAGGTTATCTTTAGGGTTTTTAATTCACTAAGTCTAATATCTAGTTGCTTCTAGCCAGTTAACCTATTTGTCAAACTCAAGTTAATTAGCCAAAATTGAATACAATAATTTTCATAATTTTTGAAAATTTTCAATTTTTATGGGTTTTCAAATAAGTATGCAAATGCAAAAATATGTACAAATGAATGCGAAGGAAGAAGACGTACCGAGCATACCCCCAAACTTGAACTTGACAGTGTCCTCACTGTCATGCTAAACCAAGAGGGTCAAAATACCGGCACTTCCCTGTTCATTTATTTATAATTTTTTTATATTTTTTTTTAAGGAAAACAAAAATATATACAGAAAGGCCCTCCTCCAAACTTCATTTAAACTATGTTAGACATTACTGCCAAACTTTACATAGACCAAAAGTCAACACCAACCAGTTGAAAAATTTATCAGTAAAGAGTATTGGTTGGTGGAAGAATAAGTTGTGGCGGTCCAAAAAGAATTGGGGAAGATAGAAGTGGTGGTATGGAAGGTGTGGAGGTGAATATACAGGAGGTGGTGATGAATCAAAACGAGAATGCGAATGATCAGCAATCAGAGGAATATTGGCATTCTCGTAGCTTATTAAAAGAAGTGGGGGTGGTTCAACTTCTAAATGAGGAGGTTGACTAACCACAATACCCCCAAAATGTTCATGTGGGTCCTCTATTGACTTGGCATCATCCATCAATTTCATATGATATTCAATTATAAGGGAACTGATCTCCTCGATGTCCGCCATAGTCCAACCGAAAACTTGCCGCTTATCATGTAAGACCATCAAAAGGGCGTCCTCTTGCTCAAGAGCTAGAGAAGCCGATATGATAATAGGAAAGGTCTCATTCTTACCTATGTAAGCATATTTAAGGTGAGGCGGTAAGGACATGAGTTCGAGTTTCAGAGGCGAAAGAATCATTGCGGAATCTACCTCGAACTCAAAGGACTCCAACACAGGTTCGAAATCACTGCAAACAACCGATTCGGATGGTTCAACTAACTCATCCACAAATTCAAAAGACTCATATTCGGGCTGTGAGTCGTCATCATCCGAAAAGTGAAACATTCATAATCCATATCGGTTGTGTCAATGGTGGTAGGCTCAAGGAGGGACGCACTAGTGGCGTCAAAACTGTTTTCATCAAAAATGAATCTTTCAAGCTCGCGGTCCTCCTGCGTGATTTCGTGAATAGAGCAAACTTCTCGTGTACTAGCTTTAGGCACGGGGGGCAGACTTCCCATCTTATAAATATTGAACTCACTAGACATCTTCCCAAAGGATAGAGTCATGGAGCCATTGCGACAGTTTATTACAGCATTGGAAGTGGCCAAAAATGGTCGACCGAGGATCACCGGAATTTGGTTTCTTGGATTAGCAACAGGTTGTGTATCCATAACAATAAAATCAACGGGGAATATGAAGTCTCCAACTTTGATCAACACATCCTCTAGCTGACCCCTTGGATGGGTGATTGATCGATCAGCCATTTGGAGAGTACAACGAGTGGGTTTCAACTCTCCAACCCCTAATTGTTCGTACACGGAGTAGGGAATCAGGTTAACACTAGACCCAAGATCTAAAAGTGCTCGATTAATTTTCTTATCCCCAATTGTGATTGAAATCGTAGGACAGCCGGGGTCCTTTCGTTTTTGGGGTAAGGTTTGATGGTGGTTAATAGCATTGCTCACTGCACTAGCCACTAGCACTGTATTGGGTACTTGAGATGCCTTTCTCTTTGAGGTGCATAAGCCCTTTAAAATTTTCGCGTATGATGGGACTTGTTGGATTGCATCCAAGAGAGGTAAATTTATGCTAACCTGCTTAAATATCTCCACAATCTTCTCCACTTATGCATTTGGTTTATTAGGACTCAACCTGTTTGGGAATGGAGCATTTTGAAAATTCGTTGAGTCAAATGTCTGTGGAGTAGAATGTGGAGTAGGAACGGATCCCGGTGTAGATGTGTTCATGTTGTGAGAAATGGGTCCGTTCGAGCTAGAAGAAGTAGAGCCATGTGAAGGGTGGAGAATAGGCTCTAAAGAAAAAGGTGAAGAAGAAAGTGAAGAAAATGACGAAGGGGAAGGTGACGATGGAGAAGAAGAAGAAGAAAAAGAAGAAGAACTCCCGGCGGGGATGTCATCACTAGTTCCCACATTATTTTGCAACACTCTTCCGGATCTCAACGTGGTCACCGCATTTACATTGTGATTGGGATATGCGTTTTGTGTGTGACCGGGATTTGGCAATGGTTGAGATGGAAGCTTTCCCTTTTCTCTCTCGCTCAACGCAGCAGTTAATTGTGCAATTTGTGCCTCAATAGATTTGATACTTTGATCGTGTGAAGCATTGTTAGTCATCAAATATTGAACATAATTTTCAAATCTTGCTGCGGATTCTGTAGATTGCTTGAGAAATACATCTAGACTTTTTTTGAGCGAGATAACCTTATCATCATTTGGTTGAACCAAATTGTTCATTTGATTTGTATAAGGTTGTTGTTGGAAAGGTTGCTGGTTTTGAGTTTGTGAAGGTGCTTGTTGTTGTTGTGGAGGAGGAGGTCTTTGAAAATTGTTATTTCCTTGGACTTGTTGATTTTGGTTCCAAGCGAAATTTGGGTGACTCCTCCACCCCGAATTGTATGTCGAAGAGTACGGATCGTTTCTTTGTCGTTGCTGAAATGCAGCATTGACTTGATCTTGTCCTTGAATAGGTGCATTATAAGGACACTCTTCGGTTAGATGCGATTGATTCGAACAACAAGCAAAAACAGTTCGTGTGGGTAAAGCAGGGGCAGGAAAAGACGATGAGATTTTGGTCTCAATGGCTTCTAGCTTTTTCATAAGTGCGGCCATCTCGGCCTTCATAGCAATTGACATATCTACTTGATGTATGCCTGCCCTAGATTGACCAACAGAAGAAGATGATGTAGTCTTGGTACTCTCCCACTGAATTGTTTGCTCACTAAGATCCTCAAGAAACTGCCACGCTTCGTCGCTAGACTTGGAAAGAAAATGACCTTGACATATAGTTTCTAGCAACTGCTTCGTTGCCGAGTTCAATACCTCGTATAATGTTTGGCAAAGTTGCCAACTTTCGATCCCATGATGAGGGCATTGAACAAGTAGGTCTTTAAATCTCTCAAAGCACTTCCAAAATGGTTCGGAAGGAAGCTGTGAACATTGTATAATCTCGTTACGGATTCTAGCAGTTTTGTGATGAGGATAGAACTTTTTCAGAAAAGCTCTCACAAACTCGTCCCAATTTCTAATGGAATGTGATACGGTGCTATAGAGCCACTTCTTGGCTAGGTCAAATAAGGTGAAAGGAATGACCCTTAGCCTTATAACGTCATCACTTAATTGGGTTGTTTTCATCATAGCGCAAACGTTTTGGAATTTATTGATAAAGATATATGCATCTTCAGATTCCAAACCATGAAATTTTGGCAGCATATTGATGAAATGTGGTTTTATTTCAAAATTGTCCCCATTTGCCGGTGGGGGTGATAGACAGGTAGGTAAAGAAGTGCGGATGGGGTAAAAGAGATCCTGGAGCGCAACTCATGCGGGCGCTTCAACAGGCGGTTGGTTCGGGTTATTCGCACCTAACGGGGGTGGAATCCTTCCCGCCGGTAAGGTATTGTTGGGGTTGAATCCCGACATGCCTTCGAAAGAAGAATTTGAAGGTGTAGTAGGTAAGAAAGTGGACGGAATGTCGACTTCGGTGTCGAAGGGTTCGTCGGTCGGTACCAACGAAACACGGACTAATCGGGCGTTAGTATCCCTAGTCCAAAGTGACATACACTAAAGGGGTAGTGCAGTCAGAAAAAAGATAGACAGAATGTGGGGGTAAGATAACGTCAGTGGAGGGAAGTGGTGGAAGTGAGTTGCAAGTTTTCTTAGCGACAAGTTGCAAGTTTGAAAAGATTTTTCTCTCTTTTTTTTATGTGAGAGTTTTGCAAAAAAAAAAGTTTTTTTGGAAATGGACTCATGACACAAATGTATCAACCACACATGCACAATCAGGCCTAGATCTAGGGTCACCTAGGTCTGCTAGACAGCTCCTAACTAGGGCTAGAAATAGGACCTCAAACCGCCTCTTCACCGACAAGTACGGCCAGGTAAGTGGGAAGGAACCACCACTACAGTGGGCCTAATTAATAACTACTAGCCTAGACACCGCAAGGTCAGTTAGGATAAACGGTCGATGCCTATACTAGTCCTTTTCCTATTGAGCTCGATGTCCTTAGGTCTGAGTCTAATATTTTTTAATTAATTATGGTCAATGCACATGCTTTAGGTGTTTTCTGGGGTCCTGAGAAGGGTGATGAAATCCCTACCCAATCTGAGTTTGGTCAATTAGCCCCTTAAAGTCCGATTAAATTATGCAAAACAATAAAATTCACTTGCAATCAATTTTTTAGCGCGGCGCAAAGAAATCTGCAGAAAATTCTGTTATTTAGAAGGGGAGAAAGATTTTTTTTTTAGTGCAAAGAATTCCTGCAGAAAATTTTTACAGAGAGATATATGAGGTTGCAGAGGGGAGAATGAGGGATCAAACCATGTAAAATTGATGTGCTGACGTGGCAATTGCGCGGCGGAACCGCGGTCTGGGACCCTCCTATGCGGTGGAAGCGCGGTCAGTTGAGCAGATCATGCTCTGAAAAAATTTGTGCTGCTCTGTACTTGCAATTCCTCTCTGTTCTTATGTACCAACTTCTGTTTTGCCCTCTGTAAATTTCCAGATTCGCAATCCTTCGCTGTTCCTGCAAGATTCAAACCATAAAACCCTTCAAACAGATAAAAACCGCTAAAATGTTTTTGTATTTTTCTGTTTTCTGATTTTTATGACTTTTAAGATTTATATCAACCCGAAATTACACAAAAGAAAGATTACGCCATCCCCGGCAACGACGCCATTTGATTATGTCTCAAAAACTATCTTGTTTACCGCAATCAGAAAAGGCGTCGCTTTGCAGCTAGCCGGTGAGTACGGGTCGATCCACAGAAATGGGTAATTATCTTAATGTGTTTTTATGAGTTGATTCCAACTGTTGTTTGGATTGGTTTATTAAATCTATAAACTAGATCTATCACTAAACTAAATTAATCTAAATTAAAGTCTTGCTAGGGATAGGTTTAGGGGAAGTTTGGAGATTAAAGGTTTCCTCACCGCTTTCATTGCCCTATTTTTGATCTATTAGATGTTGGTGTAATTATCAATAAAGTGGATTAGAATCTTTTGGGAAGATGTTTCTTCCTCTAGATTCTTATCCTTCCTTTATCGATACTTACCCTAACCCCCATGGAAAACACGCGCAACCGGGCCTTTATACTACGGTTTCACCGTTACCTCGAGGGGTAGGGTGCCGTAGGGAGCGGTTGTGCGTGTATGCATGGAGTTTTATTTCTTGTGAAGGGGCATGAAAGGGGTGAGAGATCTCATCTCTCAAACCTTTCCCTAAGGCTAACCCTAACAAGCGAGGAGATTACTCGCTCATTTGGGGATGATAAAACATACTAATTAAAATAGAATAAAAAGCAAAGAAATCAAATTACTTACTAATTTGATGGCTCCCTCCAAGCAAGAAAACAGAACAGATTTGAATTTTATTTATTGAAAAGAGTCATGAGTTTTACAGATCTGTGATTACAATTTATAGGAAAACAGGAAAACTAGGGTTACAGAGTCTCGCGCATGTGCAATTACAGATATGCCTACGAAAAGTCCCAACACCCGCACCGACGCACCGACACGAGAAAAATCCACCGACACGGGCTTTAACTGGCCGCGGAACCGCGGTATTAGTGGGCTTGGGCCGCGGTTCCGCGGCCCTTTGGGGAGATCTCTCAGTGAAATTTCCTGGGTTGCTTCTTGTTGGCTTGGGCTTCTTATTTATATATATCTTTTTCCATTTAGGCTTCTAGGTTGGTTCCAGATCTTCAGTGAACAATTTGCAATGGATTTTAACCGTTCGCTTTGAGTCGATGTCTTGAATCTTGCTTTGTGAATTGTTCCTTATGTAGGCTTGATCAAGATTCTCTGTTTGTTGGTTAAAGTCCATATTTTCATCGTCTTTACATCGTTTGCACTGTTTTCTGTCCTAAAACTTGTAACCTGTAACATGTAGCAGACATGCGTCAAAAGCACATGTTTATTTATAAAACGAATCTGAATTGGGGAATGTAAACTGCAATATTATGATATGAACAGTGTGCAGGACGGAGATCCGCAGATTGTTGGGCTTAGCAGGTTTCTACCGCCGTTTCATGCAGGATTGCTAGAGTAGTGCTGCACCGTCGACTGAATTGACTGGAAATGAGGTTTCTTTTCTTTGGACTGAGGCATGTGTACGGAATTTTCGGCAGTTGAAGATTCGGTTAACAACTGCATTAGTCCTTTCCTTGCTTTTGGTTCGGGCGACCTTGTTGTGTAACTGTAATGTTTCTTGAGTGGGCTCGATTGTGTACTGAGGTGACACTATAGAGTTATCACTTTTGCTTCCGTACATCTGGAGGGAGTACGAGGAGGATATTCCACTCATGATCTGGAGATGGCCGCGGTGGTTTTGCGTTGGAGATTTGGAAGCACTGCCTGTTCGAGAGTCGTGTCAGATTTTCACGGACCACAAGAGCTTAATGTACATCTTCCTGCAGCGGATTTGATTGTTGTGATAGTCTTCTGCAGATTTACAGTTCTTGTGTGATCGTCGAGTACAGCTTAAGTTCGTCTCTACGGAGGGGACAGCTTGCTCATGTCAGCGTCCGACCACTTTCCTTAAATCGCTTTCGCGAGGCACTGCTCGCCCATGCTCGTTCGTCAGTGATACTTGAGCATACTCGGCTGGGTAATGATTCGGAGACCTTGATTTGTGACAATGGTGTGCTAAGTTAGGGACGCGTTTGTGTACCTGGTATCATCGGGTAGAGACGTGTAATACTAGAACATGCACATCTGTCAACTCTCTATATGCATTCAAGTTCAACCAACATTTAGCGTGACTTGTGAGATAGTTACGGGTGGACAGGGATGTAAAGAGAAGTTGCAGGTTTCGTTTTAAGATGTCTGTCTTGTTGTGTGCTTGGGTCGAGCATCTGAGGCCGGCTGGAGAGTTGCAATCTTTAACTGTTCCGAAGTAGGAGTGGGAGCAGATCTCCACGAATTTCGTTATGGTTTCTACCCAAGTTTAGTCAGGGTGTGACTCCATTCGGATTCTTGTCGTCCGGTTATACTCAGTTTGCTCAGTTGTTCTTTGTTAAGTGGTGTGTTTGTTTTGATTGTTGTCAGCAGTTGGGGATCGTCACTCGCCATCGTTAGGGTTCTCCTTCGATAGCCATTATCAGGAGACACTCCAATTGGCCACCGTTAGGCTTAGGGGTTAGGTCGTGTCGATCACCAGTCTGTTGTTTTTCTGACTCTGCTTGAGTAGGATTTTGGACCCCAGCTATGTCTAGAGACTTCGGAGATGATCCAATTGATTCAGGTCAGGATGAAAATTGTTCATCGCGGACAGAGGTCTTATGCAACCGTGTTGGTCGTAGACTTAAGTGCGCAATGGCAAACCATTTATATTCCTGCGGATTTTTCTGATAAAAGACGTGTTGGATTTTAGGATGCTTATCCCAGAATTTTGGTCCTTCTGAGATCCTATAAGCGAGTTAGTTTCGTTGCTCTTAATTTGGCACTTCCGTCCAGATTATTGGATTTTCACCCCGTATTCCTTGTGATGATGCTTTACAATTACCTTCATGACCTTTCTCACATGATTTGGCACCAGACCATTGGGCTTGGACGCGATCTTTCGTTCACCAGCAGCCATGCGTGTTAATGGCTCGGCAGGTGGAGGAACGTCGGTCAAGGGGCTTGCCATCTGTGAAGGGTCTTCTTGGTCGTAGCCGTACAGTGAGGTAATCCCTTGGGAGGCTGCGAGCAGGATTTGAGAGTTGTAATCTTCTCTTTGAAGGTACGCGTAGCAGTATATTTTTAAATTCGGGGACGAATTTCTTTTAGGGGGCAGATTGTAACACCTTAGATTGTGTTTTGTAGGTAATTATATTTTTATATATAGTTTTTAATAAAAAGGTTTACCAATTTGGTTTTTAATTATTTTATCCTATTTACTGAATATTTTATTAAATTTTTCCTAGGCTTGCACACACTTGTGCATGATAACTAGGGTTGTTTTGGGGGTTTAACCATGATTAGCAACATGGTGAACTAACGATTCCCTAATCTTGTTTAATATTGTATTAGGTGCTTTTGGGTTTTTATTTGTATATGGTTGTTTTTAAAATAAAATGGATTTAAATTTAATATGATTGTTCTTGTGTTGACCTTGGTTAGAGAGAGAGAGAGTGAGAATGGGGCATGATGGCTTTTGCCATGCTTCATTAAATGAAGAGAGAGAGGAGGGGTTTTGACTTTGCCTCTCATTTCTCACTTCTCTTTTCACTCATCCTCTCATTCTCTCACAACACACACTCACACACTCACCCAACAGCATCATTAGCAACAGCAGTAGCTCCATCAGCAGCTGAAGCAAGCAGCAGCAGCAACAACATCAGCAGCAGAGCAGCATCAACAGCAGCAGCAGCACTCACAGCAGCAACAGCAGCTCCAGCTTCAGCAACATCAGCAGCAGAGCAGCATCAACAGCAGCAGCAAGAGGAGCTCCAGCAGCAGCAGAGGCTTCAACAGCAGCTCGAGCAAGCAGTAGCAACAACTGAATGCATCAGCATCAGCAGCAAACAGCAGTAACAGCAACAGCATCAGCAGCAACTCTGGCAGTAGCAGCAACAGGAGCCCAGCAACTGTAGCAAGCCCTCGTTTCCTCCATTCACTTCTTCACCTGCTTCCTAGGATCTCGTAGGGTATAATTCTGAAACCCAATTCCTAGTTTGCTTAGTTGTGTGATAGTTAGCTTCGGTTTGTGTTTAATTGTGAGTTTAGTGCTAATTAAGGTGATGTATGTGGAATTTTTGGTTAAGTCTTGATTGTGTTAGTTAACCCTACCTATTTAAGTGTTGTTAAGGTCACCTTAACTGAGAATTGACCCAGATTTCACTAAAATACCATAGGGTTTGCTTTTGTGCTAAATTAGCATTTTTAAAGCGACATTGTGACATTCTGTGATCTGCTATTGACCCAGACACTTCAGGATAAAATTGAGATGACTGGAGCATCCACACTAGGTCTAGAACACAACACCAGAACACGAGACACCCATTCCCAACTGAGGCCGCAGATTTATTGTGTTTGGCCGCAATTTGCGGCCAAGTAGGGGGCAGGGGTGTTGGGGTCTTGGCTAGGGTTGTCTTCTGTGTTGTATAGTGTTTTGGCATGTCTAGTTTTGTAATATTTGACCTGTAGGAAAATCTGGGACAATATACCGTTTTTCATGTCCGTTGTGTTTGCGCGATACGCGCGATACGTGAGTGGGTTCTGTGATCCAGCGTATCGCGGCGTGTCGCGATGGTTTTAGACATGTACACACACGATTCAGCGTATCGTGCACACGCGCGTTTAGTTCGCGACGCGAGTTTCTCGTTTTGGTTCGATATCGCATTTTGCGGAATATTTGGCTTATATATATTTTCCATGTCTAAATTGCAGGTTTTCAGGCGGGGACTACGGACACTGCTACAGGGGGAGAAGATGATAGGATTCACCTAGCGTGGAGCGTAGGTTAGTAGATTTAACATCTACAGGGGAATCGCCCGTATGGCGTTATGCGTCTGGGCTAGGATTCAAATACCTGTCGCATATTCTACGTCATTGTTAGAATTGCGCCTTTACTGTTTTTCCTTGATATAGTTGTACTGTGACTAGCAGCCGTAGGACACTGCACATATTATTGACGGTTCATGTTGCACGAGCACAGATTGTATGCTACACACACACCGTCAATTATTACCATGTCACACACAACCCCTTAGTGATACTATACTGCTTATCATACATGACATCTATCTTATCGGTATACCTGTAGTGTATCTTACCATTAGTGATATGTACATATACACCTTGCGATACAGCTACAGGTATACCATGCACATATTTTACTTATACCGGGGGAGGGATATCCTACATATTCTATTTATACCCAGGGGGGTATACGACATCTTTTACTTATAGGTAGACACTTATACTTAGCTGTACCTTATTGATTTCGCATACATCTGGTTTCAGCTATATGTCCTCATTTATATGCTCGCATTCAGATATATCGCATATGTTTATTCCTGGATTCGCGCATTGTTTATTTGGATTTTACATGATGTTTTCTGGATTTGGGAACCGCTGGAGTTCATGAAATTATGCATACATTGAAAAACCCGGTTTCCTTGATATGATATTTGCGCAGCCACCATGAGATTTATCGGTTCTGATTATATACTCCATACGAGGTGTGGTTGCCGTATGAGGGTACATGGTGGGGCCCGGTATGGTTCCCCTCGGCAAGAAGAACGATGGACTTTGCCGATTGAGCCTGGAGGCGGGCGAGTACCTACCGATGACAGTATCCATGACTCGGCGGGGGATCACGGAGACACCGCTGGGAGTCATGTACGTATGCATACGTCGAAAGGCGAGGGTCAGAGCTAGGCACTCGTGCTTTCGGGATAGCGTATGATACGTGATCAGGATTTCTGTGTCGATGCTTGGCACATTGTTTTCATGATATTTCTTTTAATACCTTTGTATATATAACAGGGGATTTAGCCGTTGTTATATATACCCTTACACCAATATTAGTGGAATGGGACGCTAATATATGTGTATTGCCTCCATCATATTTTACTTCTCCAAATATATATATAGGATGTTAGAAATTATTTGAGATTCGACTTGGGATATAGGTGATTCATTGAGATTGGATATTGGATATGAAAGAGATTGATGATTTGTACATTCGGGATATAGGATATCTATTCGATATTGTACATTGAGGAGATATGAGACTTATATGATATGAGAGCCCAACTTGGGGGCTGATTTGAGGATTTAGGATTTGAGTGTCTTGATCGATTGTGATCCGACCACGATGTCAGGTTTCCGTGGAAATGACATATTCCACCCCATACCTCACACTTATCTATTCGTTGCACAGATTCATATATTGTTAGTACCTGTTAGTGTACCCTTATGATAGTTGCATATTTGCTTTCTCATATCCCTATTGCATAGTTATTGCATACTATTATCATGTCATCATTGCTTCATATATTGATTGTACCTGCTAGTGTACTTTCCATTATTCTGCATTCACATGACATGTTATTACTGTAATCGCATATCTTAGATTCATGCTGTACGTACATTCCTGCGATTACCTGCATATGTTATCTACTACTCACGAGTTGGCAACTCACCCCCGTTGTGCCACAGGTGTTTCAGGTTGTTCCCCAGAGTAGTCGAGGCAGGCTATTCAGCTATTCAGCTATTCACCTATCATCTTTTGCTACAGATACCGTATCGGCTCACAGTATACTATCTTGCTTAGGTGGGTTGGATGATTATCTGTATTTTATATTGTACATTCGTTGTATCTTGTACTCTCCATCTACTAGTATGTTGTTGACTTAGAGACTCGGTGAGGACGATATTGTATATTATTTGTGGATTTGTTGTCTTTTATATACAGTTTCCTTCCTATTGTCTCTTATTTCTTCGCTACGGTGTCGTATATTTGTGATGTGATTATTTTCCGCCTTTGGGCCACTTTTTACAAAAAGGGGTGTTGCTAAAATTTTAAAGAAAGAAAGTAAGACTTTTAAAGAATTTGGGTTGCGATTTCAAATGTTTTCAAAAACTTATATTATCTTTTTCCGTATTTTCTTGGTTTAGAATTTTGGGTTTTGGCTTTCTTTTACTGCGTTACGTCTTTAGGCGTTGCGTAGTATTAGGGCCGTCACGTGCCAATTTCGGATCGTGACAGCTCAGTAGGGGTTCGGATGGTTTTCCTAATCGGCCTTCTTATTGACATCTACCTGGGGACCGTTACGTACAGCTAGTGCCTCTTGCGGTCTGTGGTTAAACGCACTGCTAGCGTAGTATCGAGTCTTTAGAGTCCCACACAGAGAGTTTTCCTGCTCCAGGCGAAACGATATAGAGGTCATATAGTTTTACGATAAGGGTTCGAACGCATACGTGTGTTTACGCACGTACGACTATTCGGACAGTTTTTACTAGCCGGCTTTGGTTTAAGCCAGTTTCTAGTATCGGGTTATAGGATTTATACAGTCTAAAGTTTTTCCGTGTTTTCACGGATTAGAGGGGCGTTCTTGTAATTTGTCGAGAAGCTTCTAGAAGAGTGGTGACTTGGGGAGGGAGGTGGCATTGCATTAAATGAAATTTGTGACTCATTTGTGTGATTCACTATGTCATTAATGCATCATTTATTGCTTAATGACTCACATAGTGAATCACTCATATTGAATTAATGAAGCATGGTGAATAGTCATTTATTTGATAATTCATTATGTTTCATATATTCAAGTGAGAAGCTTTTTCATTCTCATTATCATTCTCAACTTCTCTCTCCTCAAGCTCACTCTCTCTTCAAACCCTAACACTAACCTCTCATGAGTTGAGATCAAGGGTTAGCTAGACTAATACATCCATAACCTCACTCTATATCCCCTAGGTAGCTTAGATTAGAACTTTAAGCAACCTAGTTATCTCAAGTTTGAGATTAAGCTTGGCGTAGGAGCTTTCGGGTGGATCGTCTTTGATTCGAGGAGGCCGTTGAGGTGCCGATGTTTCAAGGAGCCTACGAGGAGTGGAGGATAACGATGAAGACCCGAAGGACAAGTAACGTGAGGTATAGCTTCATATCCGAGTAGTTAAACCTCTAGTAGTTAGTTAGCAATGGTTTAGATAACGATTCATGCGCTCAAGTCCGTGTTATGAAGCTTTGATAATCGTTTTTCATATATTCCGCCTCCTCGCAAGTTCGTGGGGTGCGTGACATAGACTTACATACTGTCCCCTAATCCTAGAAGCCATCATAACCTGAGAGAAAGTAAAAGGAAAAGACAACTGAATAATCCTATTCAACCTCTCCAGAACCAGAATCCATCCTCGAATCTGGAACAAGTTCCTTCGAGTTCGTATATAACAATACGATAGATTTATCCAATTGAAGTGGATGTTCGTAGTAATATGAGGTGTTCTGGAGAAATGCAAAGGGTAAAAGAAGGAATGGCAATGATGTATGCAAATTCAGACAATCCAAAAGCCAGTGTTTTAAGAAAGTTCGGTTAACTTGGTTACTGAGTCATAGTCTAGGGTCGGGTCATGGACGCTGCTAAAGAGAGAGAAAAGAAACACTCTGCGTGCACTCTAATATAGATCAGAATGGTTAATCATTTTATCTAATCAGGAAACCTCCCACTGTATCCTTAAATTCTCCTCCAAACCTGAAAGAAGAATTAGTCAGGATCACCCGAAGAGTAAACCAACTCATCAGTGGGAATAGGGATCCAACTATCATCGCATGATAACGTGATGGAATCCACTCACGTTATCACACTCCAGATGGTATGCGCATGCCTGGCAAGTTTCAGTTTCTTTAGAAACTCCCGATGTGATTTTTACCCCAAGCGGTTTATGACCTTGACTAGGTCAACAAACTATAAACTGCTAGTCAAGTTCAACCCGTCATTATCCTGGATTGCATTAAACACACCCGCACGTGCCCTTGACTAGGTCAACAAGGCCGCACGACTGCCCTAACCTGTCACGACCTAAAATATGAGCTCGCGACCGGCACTTAAATCACGCGACGTCTATAGGCGTAACGTAATTCAAGTAAGCTGAAACCCAGAAATCTAAATCTTTTTAAAAAATAAAAATACAATAAATCATGTTTTGTCTTTTGAAAAATTTGGGTAGCACCACCTTTGTAAAAACTAACCCCGAAAACGGGTACAACACAGAATAATAATAAAGCGTCCCAAATGGGACCAAATCACGCCCAACGGCGGAAAAAACCACCACAAGTATAAAAACAAGTATACGACGTCCAACGGCGAAGATCCACACAAGGAAAAGTAAAGCAAGACATCAACCCCAAAAGCGAATATAAAACCCATCGCTCAAGTCTCGCAACTACAAGTCTTCTAAGTCTGCAACATATACAATTACTAGTTTCTGAATTGATGGAGTGACTAAATATAATATGAATAATGAATACAAGAGGGAAACGATCCAACATGTGTTGGATATAGTGCCCTCTAAGTTAATTATTGGATCGCAGGTACGTGATTGCAATGATTGAGGGAGGGCCTATACCGATAAAACAGTCTTACTCGAGATGATAGTATGCTATCTGGTTTGTCTTTATCATCATGATAAAGCCCATAGGATTCTTTCTTGACTACCAGCAGTATGATGGTGATCATATATGTGGGAGCTGGGGTCTATAAGCGCATCCTTAAAGTGTCCCTAGTCGTGGGAGTTTCGAGACAGGGCATCGATACTCCGGAGTAGACTAGTGTATACAGTCGAGACCCCGACGAGGGGCGGTGGCCGGTCTCACAAGCCACTAGTGTCGGTTGGATCACCTAAGATGTATACAGGTGCTCATTGGGTTATGAGTACACCGGACTGGACTCGCCGGGAACATGCTAGTTGGTATTATACATATTGTCAGATAGCAGTTCCCTGGTGACATGTGTACAGGTTAGTTCATCGACCTGAGGTCGTCATTTGTCTCGTGTGAGTTCCCACTGTGCTTAGATTACTACCCTACCACGCTCAAAGGAGTTGTGCAAATAGGTTTTAGTTGGGTACAGTCCCGAGCCACATTGGAGGCAAGTGAGCGGATCGTCGGGGATTCGTCTCTCCCAGTATTGGAGGGTGAGATCGCGCTGTGTTTAGGAGAGACATTACACGAAATCCCTGGCTAGGGTAATCGAGATATACTGGTAGGTATACCAGTAGTATCTCAGGGTGTTCTGGGCTGCTCTCTGACACGACTTATGCAGCTATTGGGGGTCTGACGTTTACCGACCCCCTAGGCCGTATATGCGATACTCATAGAAGAATGTTCCGAACTGTACGGATATTGTCACTGTTAGGCTCAGTAGGGTTTATAGATGAGTTCACTCGTCAGCTTCCTGTTTCCTGATTTAAAATTAGGAAAGCCAACGGAAAAGGCTTCAGAAAAGGGTCACGTGCTTACACGTGACCAGCAGTCATGTGTTGGCACGTGACATCTAAAAGCATCATCAAGGCAAATTCAGTTTCCCAGCTACATCGAAGAAAAAGGCTTCAGAAAGGGTCACGTGCTCCCACGTGACCAGGATCACGTGCTCCCACGTGACCAGGATCACGTGTTGGCACGTGACACTCAAAAGCGGCAGACTCAATTCCCTGATTGAATCAAGAAAAAGGCTCCAGACGAGGGTCACGTGCTCACACGTGACCAGGGGTCACGTGGTGGCATGTGACAGCTAAGCAGCGACGAGAAAGCAGAGCGCAGAAAGAAAGAAGAGGGCTCGTTCCAAGGGGGTCATGTGCCCACACGTGACCAAGGGTCACGTGGCCACACGTGACCAGCTTTCAAAGCCTATCTGTTAACAGAATTAAATTCTGAGAAAAGACCTCTTAAATCTTTCCAAAGCAACCGATTGAATTAAAGATTTAAAGGTGATTAAATATCATCTATCTATGGGAAAATCTTCGGAAGATTTCCCCGTAAAATCTAACCGAAATAACAAAGGAGAATCTCTGGATTTAAAATCCAATGGTGAATAAAATTCACCTAATAATCCAAAGGTCCAAAACGAATGATGGATACAAATCAAATCTCTCAATGAAAGATTCATCAAAAACTAATTGACTCGGCTGCTTCTCCTATAAATAGGAGCCAAGAGACGCACAAAAAAGAGATATGCAGAGGGAAGAAAAGAGAGAGAGCCTTGATGCTTTGGAGGAATTTGGATCTTCTGCAAAAGAAAACCCTAGGTAAGAAAGGGAAGGTTTTTTGGAAAAAAAAAGAGAATTTAATTCTCAACAGAGTTTAACTCTGACATAAAAACAGAAGAACATAGTTCTCTCTTTTGTGAAGGATCTGTAAAGTGCACATCTCCCCTTGAGTTGAGAATTTAATTCTCAATGGGTTGAGATCCTGCCATGCAGATCCAAAGCATAGAGAGGGAATGGAAGCACGAGAATTTAATTCTCACAGAACTATAGGAATTTAATTCCTTTAAAATAAAATTAGGGTTGACGCTGTGTTATGGGAATTTAATTCCTTCAGAATGAAAAGAATCAGGGTTTAACCCTGGTTAAGAACTTAGTTCTGTTAAAACAACAGGAATTTAATTCCCTTAATCTCATTCCCTAGAATAATTCTTTAACAGAGAGTGGGAGTTTAACTCCTTAAAGCTTTTATTAGGGTTTAACCCTATTCAGTTCTTCACATATATGAGGAATTTAATTCCTACAGAAAATTCAGAGTTAAACTCTATTCCAGAATATAAACCTTCAAAAGGAAGTAGGAATTTAATTCCTCTGAAATTATTGCCAGGGTTCAACCCTACGAGGAATTTAATTCCTGAAAGGGATTAACAGATCTTCTAAAAAAAACATACATAGAGGCACACGTGACCCCCAAAAAGATCCACAGAAAAGCCCCTTTGAGGCAGTGCCTCACGTGACCCACGTGACCCTTGGCAGAGGCTTTAACATACTCCATTTAAACACCTATCACGTGATGGCACGTGATACTCCAAAAGATGCGATATTCTCAGCAGAACAAATGAACGGAGGGCGCCCTCACGTGCTACCACGTGACCCCTCTTGCCTTAGCGTCTAACGCTAAATTGGAACCCCTGAATCCAGTGTTAAAATACTGTTTGGCCTTAGTGTTCAACACTAATCAAAGAGCTTTATTTGCAGTGTTCAACACTGATTACCTTAGTGTTTAACACTAATTTGAGATCTCTGCTGCCAGTGTTTTGATCTGTTTTAGTGTTTAACACTAATTTGAAAGCCTTGTTGCTGGTATTTAACACCAACTGTCTTTTAGTGTTAAACACTAACTTATCAATCTCATTTCCAGTGTTCAACACTGATTGGTCTTTAGTGTTTAACACTAGGCATTGGCCCAATTGGCTAAATGGCCAGAGGCAAAGCCTCTCCTTCAATGGACCAACAGAGGGCCAATATTTTGGACTTAGCCCAAACTGGCCATAAGTCCTCAAATCATCTTGAACTGAGTACATCTGCTCTTTCAACCCACTCATTGGTTCAAGGGTACATCTCTGAACTCCTCTGATATTTGTCGTTGTAATCCTTCAACGTCTTCAGAGAGGTGACGGGTCCCGACAACCACACATCAACACGGACTGTGGGGTCCTTAAACTCACGGACTAATGCGTCCTTAAACACATCCATATGGACTGTAGGGTCCTTAAACCCATGGACTTATGCGTCCTTAAACTACAAATGGACCACCACGTCCTTAAACTGGCGATGGACCACCACGTCCTTAAACTGGCGATGGACCTCCATGTCCCTAAACTGGTAATGGACCACTACGTCCCTAAACTGGAAATGGACCACTATGTCCCTAAACTGGAACAATAGAGCCCAAACGCTCTTTTGTCGGATCTAAATGATCCCGTTAAGTCGATCTTAGTCCCAAACTGGACTAACGTATCCTTAACAAACGTTTAAGTTGATCTTAGCCTCAAATATGGCTAACGTATCCTTAAACCTTCAAACAGACTGGACTATGAATCCCTCCAATCAACTTTGGTTCAAGGGTACATCTCGGAACTCCTTTGACACCTGTCGTTGTAATCCTTCAACGCCGTCAGAGAGGTAACGGGTCCCGACGACCATACATGCAATGGACCACTATGTCCCTAAACTGGAACAATGGAGCCCAAATGCTCTTTTGTCGGATCTAAACGATCCCGTTAAGTTGATCTTAGTCTCAAGTTAGACTAACGTATCCTTAACAAACGTTTGAGTTGATCTTAGCCTCAAATATGGCTAACGTATCCTCAAACCAAACCCCCAAACCCAAATCTAAGATAATACGGATTTGAACTAGTCCACGCCCTACGGGCGACGACATAACTCGGTCTCCGTAAACAATCCACGGGCAACAAAACATAAAATAGATAAACACGACACGAAGTGACCATCTGGAGAAGGAGAAAGTTGTTACCGCGATGCGGTAGCGTAATTAACTGCAGGGGCTTGCGCCTGCAGGGAAGAGCGTCCCCACAATCAAAACCCCTCAAGCGAGGGGGAATCTGACGAAGTCTGCTACATCGGATGCATCCGTTCAAACCTTCGATGTATGGTGCCATAAATCAACTTGGCATCTTCGGAGAGGTGAACGGATAGCACCAATTAGCATCTGCCCCGAATCTCAGTGCCAAGACATCGCAGTCTTGTGCGCCGTCTTTCGGAGGGGAACAGATTCTGGCACGCCCGGTGGGACCTTTTCCTCTTTCCACTCCACACTTCGTGTGTCGTGATTCGCGAACCAATCGCGGTTCACTAATGGTTGCCCTTGGGTTTCAAGATACTAAGACTTGGCGTCTTGCTTATTGCAGAAAGCAAAGAATCGATGGCTTCTACTTCTGCAAAACGCTCCAACTGCTCGGACTGCAATTGCAACCAACGCTCTGCCTCGCTAGGAGGTATAGCCTACGCACCCCAAGCTGCTTCTCTATTAACAATACCCGAGGAACAGGTCACTCGAGCCACTACAGGATTGTTTTTTGGGACCATGCTCCCACCGACAAGCTTCACCACGCCGGTGCTGACAGAGGAAGCTCCCAAGAAGTCTGTCTTTGATCGTCTTACCCCTGCCGCGGCCCCTCTCAACGGGTCGCCCAACACCAGCGCCTCGGTCTTCTCTAGATTAGGCCAAGACTCCTGTGGACCCACAATGAGGCCTACAATCCCAGAGAAGGCCGCTTCTAAGAAAGTGACCGGTCCTGCTCCTGAAGTCGTCAAAGCGGCTTCCCCTGCCACAAAGTCGGTCTTTACAAGATTGACGGCTCCAGCTCCCGCTCCTGCTATCCAAAGGACGTCGGTCTTTGACAGGCTAACACCAGCAACGACCCCCCACCTACACAGGGGGCAAGACGAAGCTATTCTCACCGCTGAACCAACGCTGTCCGCTCGACACGCTCGACGTCGCCACTGGCACCGAGTAAGGAAGGCTGGGGGCAACTCCCCCTCTGGGCTAACTCCACCAGCCCCGATGGCAGAAGTTAATGCTGCTGTTCCAACTGGGAACAGCTTTGAGATGCTAAATAAGGTGCGTAGGAATTCTCCTACCGCGATGCTAAAGAGGTCTCCTCCTCCACTAAAAAAGGTTGCGAAAATAAAGCCAGAACAGCCCCGATCTCCACAACGGCTGTCTTCCAGAATCTATAAGGTTTGGCGGCAGGCCCGAGACTCGATGATCGATCCAAACTTCTCCCGCCAACACAAGAAGCTGAAAATCCAACAGGAAGCCAGTCACCAGGCTAAACCACGAAAGGCTGTCTGGGTGCCCGCCTCAACGGCCCCCTCAACTGCCACTGCTCATAAAAGGAGGAAGCAGGAGAAGATCCCCCAGCCTGCAACGACAGCTAAAGGCACTAAGCCCAGACACCTTAAGTTTGGGGGCATGATGGTCCATACCGTATACATGGCGTCAGGAAAGGAAGACAGCCGTGCGTCTACAGGTCATAGACCGCTTACACGGTCGATGACCAAAGCTCAGGAGCAACAGCAAAAGCTCCAGGAAATGATCAATGCTATGGCCGCACTTACCGGGCCAAAAGAAAACCCAGAAACGTCCTCAGACGAACGCCAGGAGGAAGAAACCGACGCTGAATTCCTTCGCCGAATACTAGAGAAGAAGGACAAAGAGGCTGCTGAACAAGCAACGAACATACAGCGTATGGGCCTTCTCTTCCAAGATATGATAGGAATGATGATCCAACAGGACCCACCCGCCGAGGATCCCCCAATCGTTCTTGAAGACGGCCGAGGAGAAATGTCAAATCCACCACCGGCCCTCTCAATGGCCAAGGAGGAGACAATCTCTAAGGCTGATTTGGTCTACTATATAGCCCAGCAAATCCGGGTTCATCACGCGACTGAGGCAGCTGGTCAAGTTGTAAAAACGGGGCGGCCGTATCCAAGCTGGTACGACCAAATCAGGTACCCTCCGGGTTACACAATTCCCAAGTTTCATGTTTACAAAGGGACCGGCAATCCCCACCAACATGTCGCCTAGTTCAGGGCCCTTTGCGGTAACACCGGCGGTGATGATAAACTGTTGCTTCGCCAGTTCGTGGGCAGCTTATCAGAAACAGCGTTCGAATGGTATTCGGAACTCCCGAACGATTCTATCAAGATGTTCGCTGAAATGGAGTTGCTATTCACTCAGCGATTCGCAAGCGCCAGCGAACGCACTCCAATAACGGCATTGATTAACGCTAGGGTAAAACCAGGCGAAACTTGGGTCCAGTATGCTATACGCTGGCGGAATTTGTGGTCGAAATGCGAGCAGCGCATTGAGGAAGCGCCCGCAGTGGGCATGTTCGTAGGAACCCTAGACCCTCACGCAACTATCTCCCAGTTCATGATGTTCTTTAAGCCAACCATATTCCAGGCTCTAATTGACAAGCTGGCCCAGATGGACCAAATGGGTCATAGACCGTCTCCCCCGAAGCCAGAACCTCGGAATGACGAGGGTAAGGGAAAGGCCACCTTCGTCGCGAATGCTCAGCAGCAACCCAATGCCCCGAAGCTGGCGGATCAGTTGGAAGAAAGACGCCGGTATTATAATGAGAAGATGAAGCGTCCCTACTCGTTCCCACGAGACAAGACGAAACGGTTATTCGAGCTGGCAGTACGCAACAGACTTATAAACCTACCAAATCCAAGGTGACCGCCACAACCCGCTGAGGTGAATAACCCTAATTATTGCCCTTACCATCAAACGGTAAGTCATCCGATTGAGGATTGCTTCGTCTTCAAAGGATGGATTGAAGATCAATACCTCCAGGGGAAGTTTGCACTGTCCGAAAAGTGGAAAGTGAACCCACCACAGCCGCATACTCCTAAGAAAGCAGATACACCGGGGGCAACCTGTTCCTTTATTGAAGAAGCTCCATGGGAGGTCGTGCTGTCAACTAAAACCAAAAGAATGCTGAGGGACCTTCATGCATGCCCTGCAATCGAATGGAAGGACCCTCTCGAACCTCAAATTATTGAAGGAATGCTGAGGCCGCGCCAAACTACAAAAAGCGGTGGTGATGGCCCAAATACTCACGCCCAACCGTCAAAATCTTCGAAGAAAAAGAAGAAGAAATCCAAGAAGCCCGTGAAGCCTGGAGACAAGCGCACGAACTTGCAGAAGCAAATCGACACGATGGAAGAGTACAATCAAAAGGCGCGGACTCCCGTCACGCTGCAAGAGTTCCTCAACCACATCTTTCAAGAGGAAGATGATGGAGAGAGTTCGTCGGATGAATCTGAAGGATATGTGGCGAGTTGTAACGTAATCTCCCACTCGTTTACCGACGATGAAAAAACCCCTGGCTCTAAGAAACTGGGGACAAAGCCTGAACCAGAGCGTGTGTGGCCAACAGATGAAATGATCGACGCCTTTCTAGACGAGATTCGTCTAAAGAGTAAAGCGGATAAGGAGCATGAGATGGCCGCATCGGAAGGAGCCAAATGCAGGAGACTGAACGAAAGAGTTGAAGTACTCCCGCCAGATCGAAAGGCATCCGAGGCAGACAAGAAGATATTCAAGACGAGGAAAAGGTTTGCCAAAGCCATGTCAATGGGAATGAAACTACCACCCTCGGAAGAAAACACACTCAATGGGGCGGAGAGGCACCCTAATTATTGCGCATATCATCAGAAAATTTCACACCCCACGGAGGAGTGCGACGCCTTTAGGATATGGTGGCAAGGATATGTTAGGTCCACGTTACCTCTCCCGGTACTTTCGGGGTTGCGGAAACGGTAAATCAAAATTTTTCTAAACTTTGTAACATGGACCGTAAAAGCCGGATCTTTGCTAAACTAAACTAGCATACATGCAAAGAAGAATTAACTACTCGGCAAAGTGGTTATACCTCAACTTGAACTCCTTCACTTCTTGTTGTTGTTCCTCTTTGATGTTCTTCTCTTCTTGTTCTTCTTCTCATCGCTTGCTCAATGGTTGATCCGGACTTCGGTCACCTCCGCGGCCTCCTAGAGTCGAAGACGATCCACCCGAGAGATGTACACCGAGCTCCACCTCAAGCCGAGGTAACTAGGGCAAGGAGATTGCTAATCTAGAAGCCCTAGGTTGTGTAGAGAGGATGTATGGATGTGTTTGTCAAGTAGAATCCTTTTTCTCTCAACACATGAGATCAAAGGAGAAAACAAGAGGAGGAAGAAGAAGGAGATTTTCTACCAACCATGGAGCTTCTCATTTCAAGAGAGAGAATGAGAATGAGCAAATGAAAAGCTTAACCAAGAGAAAAGCTAACCATGGTTGCAATAATGCACAAACATTATCGTTACAAATCCAATCAAGATAAAGGTGATGGCTACAAATGACATGACCATTATCATAACTAAATAAAAAGAAAACCAAAGAATACTTTAGATCTTCTAAGAAGATCCAAGTCAACTTTGGTCAAATGGTCAACAAAGTCAAGATGGTCAAACGGTCAATGTAATTAGCCATAACAAAATTATCAATGAAAGGATTAGTAAATAATGTCCCCGGCTCATTATGGTTTTGACCAAACGAACTGTCGAAACCCTAATGAGTCCGCCTCAAAATGGTTTTGACCGAATCAACTGTCAAAACCCTAATGAGCCTGCCACATAGTGGTTTTGGCCGAACCAACTGCCAAAACCCTAATGAGGCACCTCCTCCTTCATCGCTCCAGAAAACTGTGCATACACACCTGCATCCGTATTCCGTAGAATGCGGATACGCAGAAGACAAAACAAATCCATCCGTGCAATACTAGGATCTGGCTTAAACCAAAGCCCACCAGTACTGCCTGCCCGAACATCATACGCACACAAGTGTACGTAAGTGATCGCAGCCCTGCCGTAAAACCATACGGCCTCTACACGTTTCGCTTAGTGCAGGGAAACTCTCTGTGTGGGACTCTAAAGACTCGACACTACGCTGGCAGTGGGTTTAACCACAGACCGCAAGCGGCACTAGCTGTACGTAACGGTCCCCAGGTAGATGTCGATAAGAAGGCCGATGAGGTAAACCCATCCGAACTCCTACTGAGTCTGTATGTGACAATCTCCGTACAGTCCGGTCTGTTCGTCTGATACATCGCATGTCGGGCCTAGGGGGGCGGCAAGCATCAGACCCCTAATAGCGGTACAAGTCGTGCCGGAGTGAAGCCCAGAACACCCTGAGATAGCACTGGAACCTACCAGTATATCTCGCTTGCCCTGGCCAGGGACTACTTGTGTAATGGCTCTCCTAGACACAGCGCGATGTCAACCCCCAATACCGGGAGAGACGAATCCTGTCTAACCGTCACTGCCTCCAAGTGCTTCGGGACTGCTCCCAACTACTACCTGTTTGCACGACTCAGAAGAGCCGTGGTAGGGTAGTAATCAAAGAACAGTGGGAACACACTCGAGGCGGAGTGACAGTGTCAAGTCAGCGGACTAAGCTGTACTCATGTCACCTGGGAACTGATAACTGACGATAGGTATAATACCAACCATCAGTTCCCGACGAGTCCTGTCCAGTGTACTCGTAACCTAACGAGCACCCGCATACTATCTCAAGTACGACGTACTGACGGCTGTGGGACAGACCGTCTCCCGTGCTGGGATGAGAAGCGCATACGCTAGTCTACTCCGGAGTTTCGATGCCCTATCTCGATACTCCCACGACTAGGGACGTGTAAAAGGATGTGCTTGTAGATCACCCAGCCCCCACGAGTGTGATCGCCATCACAACGCCGGTAATCAAGCAAGGATCCAAAGGGCTCTACTAATGCGTATAGGTGATATAATAAATAAACACACAAGTACACATTAAAGCAGAGACAAACCAAGTAGCATACTACTATATTGAGCAAGATTGTCTGTACAACTGTGAATATCCCAAGCTTCCATTAAGTAATATACATACTAGTATGATACAGTAATGGCCTCTAGGGCATATACACCAACAATCTCCCACTTGCACTAAGGCCATGTACTGGCGTATCGAAGACCTATCATCTCGATCAGCCGCTCGAACTGAGTCTGGGGTAAAGCCTTTGTGAATGGGTCCGCAGTGTTGTCCTTTGTGTCCACTCTCCGCACCTCGATCTCCTGGCGATCAATGATCTCCCTGATCAGGTGATACCGCCTTAAGATGTGCCTGGATTTCTGATGGGACCTTGGTTCCTTCGCTAAAGCTATAGCCCCATTGTTATCGCAATACAAAGGTATTGGGTCAACAATGGACGGAACCACCTGAAGTTCACTAATGAACTTCTTAATCCAGACCGCCTCTTTTGCGGCATCGCTTGCAGTAATGTATTCAGCCTCCATCGTGGAGTCTGCGACGGTATCCTGCTTGGAACTCCTCCAACATACCGCCCCTCCGTTGAGGGTAAACACAAAACCCGAGACAGACTTGCTGTCATCTTTGTCACTCTGGAAGCTTGAATCGGTAAAGGACTCGACCCTGAGGTCTCCATTACCGTAAACCAGGAACATCTCCTTAGTCCTTCTCAGGTACTTGAGAATGTTCTTCACTGCTGTCCAGTGGTCCTCCCCTGGGTCTGACTGATACCGGCTTACCGTGCTCAACGCGTAAGCTACATCTGGTCTTGTACATAGCATCGCATACATTATAGATCCTACCGCCGAAGCGTAGGGTATAGTGCTCATGCGAACCCTCTCCTCGTCAGTCTTAGGAGACATCTTCTTGGAGAGGGTAATTCCGTGCAATGCGGGTATGTTACCGCGCTTGGAATCCTCTATACTAAATCTCTTTAGTACGGTCTCTATGTACTTGGACTGCGAAAGTCCCAATAGTCTCTTGGATCTATCTCTATAGATCTTGATCCCCAGAATGTACGAGGCATCACCCAGGTCCTTCATGGAGAACCTTTGTGACAAAAACAGCTTGACCGATTGTAGCATAGGAATGTCATTTCCTATCAAAAGAATGTCGTCCACGTACAAGACTAGGAATACGACAGTTCGTCCTACAATCTTCTTATATACACAGGGTTCATCTTCGTTCTTGATGAAATCAAATTCCTTGATTGCCTCATCAAAACAGATGTTCCAGCTCCGCGATGCCTGCTTTAATCCATAAATGGATTTAAGCAACTTGCACACCTTTCCGCTGCTCCCACTGTCTACGAAACCTTTTGGTTGATCCATGTAAACGCACTCTTCCAAACAACCGTTTAGGAAAGCCGTTTTAACATCCATCTGCCAGATTTCATAGTCATGGAAGGCAGCAATGGCAAGTAGGATCCGAATGGATTTGAGCATAGCCACCGGAGAAAAAGTTTCATCATAGTCCAAACCAGGTCTTTGACGAAAACCTTTTGCAACGAGTCTAGCTTTATAGGTTTCCACCTGCCCATCTACACCAAGTTTCCTTTTGTAGATCCATTTGCATCCAACGGGTTTTACCCCAGGTGGAGCAATATCCATGGTCCACACTTTATTGGCGTACATGGACTCCATTTCGGATTGCATTGCTTCCTGCCACTTATCAGAGTCCCTACTGATAATGGCCTGCCTGAAACTGGTAGGGTCATCTTCTTCCAAGATGCAATCCTCTCGATCCCCGTCTATGAGAAAACCGTAGTATCTCTCGGGCGGATGAGAAATCCTACCAGATCTGCGGAGTGGCTGAGGTTCGTTTGGGGTTATTGAATCTAGCGGTTCCTCCAAATTTTCTGTTAAAGCTTGTGTTTCTGGAATTTCATCCAGTTCTACCGTGCTGCCACTAATGTTTTTAACAAGAAATTCTTTTTCTAAAAATGTGGCATTTCTTGAAACAATTATCTTCTGTTCCTCTGCATGGTAGAATAGATACCCACTTGAATCTTTTGGGTATCCCACAAACTTACACAAAACTGCCCGTGCCTCAAGTTTGTCTGGGTTCTGCTTTTTGACATAAGCTGGGCAACCCCAAATCTTAATACGTTTAAGATACAAACTTTTACCACTCCATATCTCATACGGAGTCTTAGGCACGGATTTGGATGGAACTTGATTCAATAGATGTGCTGCAGTTTGAAGTGCATATCCCCAGAATGAAAGAGGTAACTCAGCACTACTCATCATGGAGCGAACCATATCCAATAGGGTACGATTCCTCCGCTCCGATACAACGTTGTGCTGTGGTGTATAAGGAGGAGTAAGCTGAGAGAGAATACCATTCTCTTTTAAGTAATCTAGGAATTCCGTGCTTAAGTACTCCCCTCCCCTGTCAGACCGGAGGATCTTGATACTTTTGCCTGTCTGGTTCTCTACTTCGTTTCTGAATTCCTTGAATTTCTCAAAAGCTTCAGATTTGTGTTTCATCAGATACACATATCCGAACCTAGAGAGATCGTCAGTGAATGTGATGAAGTACGAGAACCCACCCCTTGCATGTATAGACATCGGACCACATACATCACTATGTACGAGTCCCAAGAGCTCTGCTGCTCTTTCTCCATGTCCGGTGAACGGAGATTTGGTCATCTTCCCTTTGAGACAAGACTGACAAGTTTCATAAGATGAAAACTCGAACGCATCCAAGAGTCCATCTTTATGCAACTTACTCAGTCTTTTCTCTCCGACATGACCAAGTCTACAATGCCACAAGTAGGATTCATTCGTATCTGAATTCTTCCTCTTGCGTGTGTTTTGTATATTGAGAACTGTATTCTGATTTAGAACGTAGATACCATTAAACAGTGTACCCTCTGCAACCAGTACCTTATCAAGGTAAATGTTCATGATATTCTTTTCAAGAACAAACTTATATCTATCTTTATCGAGTAAAGAAACTGATATGATGTTGCAAACCATGGAGGGTACATAGTAGCAATCGTTCAAAATCATAGTCTTGCCATTTGGCAATACTAGGTGATATTCACCGACGGCTGCCGCATTAACTTGTGCTCCGTTCGCTACTCTGAGCGACATATCACCCGGTGCAACTTTCCTACTTTTTCTCAGTCCCTGCAATAAATTACAGATATGAGATCCTGATCCGGTATCAAGTACCCAGGAGGTAGGGCTGACCGTAAAACAGTTCTCAATTACAAGAACACCTGAAGTAGATGCAAAACCATGCTTCTTCTTCGACTGGGTATCCTGGAAATCCATACTTTCCTCTTTCCCATTCTCATACTCATGACTGTTGTCACAAGTTAGAGCTGAACCAACTTTCCCCAGTCCCGAATAAGAATTCGGTTCGGTCAAGCGATACATTTTGTTATCTTGATTAGGGCGTGAAAGGGTTGCTGCCTGGAGAGAGAGAAAAGAAACACTCAGCGTATGCTCTTGCAAGATTAGATTGGTTTATTAATTTATCTAACCAGGATGTCTCCCACTGTTTCCTCAAATTCTTCTTAAAACCTTTTAAAAGAAGAACTAGCCGGGTTTTAATTCACGTCACAATACTTGCTTAACCTTTCAGCCAGGCTAGTGTCGGTACTTCGAGGGAGGTTTTCCAACGCTTTCGCGAAGTTCCTTAATTAAAGAACCTCTTTTCCCTGGGGGCGTAACCCCGCTAACACCTTTCTAGACACCTACTAGGTTTATAGCATTGATCGTTAAGTGAAATAATCTCCCGAGAGTAAACCAACTCATCAGTGGGATCGGGATCCAACTGTCATTGTGTGATAACCTAGATGGAATCCACTCTAGTCACCACACTCCAGAAGGTATGCTAATTCTGCAAGTTTCAGTTCTTTTGAAACTCCCGATGTGGTTTTTGCCCTTAGGACTCAAGTGATCTTGACACAGTCAACAAATCAAAAAGTCCTAGTCAAGTTCATCCCGTCGTTGTCTTGATTGCATTAAACCCACCTGCATAACCCTTGACACAGTCAACAAGGTTACACAAATGTCCTAACCAATCACATTGTATCCAGCAAATAAGCAACACTTAGCTACCGTTCACTGCGCCTTGACACAGTCAACAAACGCAGCACGAATACTAAGTATAACTTATAAGAAACGACGGAGGGCTACGGCTGGGTTTTTGGCGAAAAACCCGTTAACGTAATGAACTTGATGTCGTTGAAGGAACGTGATACACCTTTTGAAAATATAGTGGCGAAAAACTTTTTGCTAAAGAGGTCACTCCCTGTGAAGGGATCTCGGCTCTTTCCTCGTCGAATGAGGTGCAGGATATTACAAAATGAATACCTCGATGCAAAGCAAGAATAATCGACTATAGTGAAGTTATTACCCTGACGCAAACTTTTATCCAAGGGGTCACTCCCGGTGAAGGGATCTCGGCCCTTGCCTCGTCGACTGAGGTGCTGGGTATTCATAACCGAATACCGCGATGCAAAACAAAAATGAACGTCCTTGCAATAACAGCTTTTTGAAAAACTTGTTCCAACAACGTCTTTTAGGTTTATTTTCTTGCATTAGTTCTTTTAATGCGTGATATTCTTGCATTAGTTCTTTTAATGCGTCCCATCATTTTATCCTACCATTGCAGAAAACAACCAAAATATGACGTACGCTTATGCCATTCGCATTCGCCACGGGGTCCCGTCATCACTCGTTAGGTTACTTAACTAACGACAGAGCGGGGGCTGGGCTAGCGCGGCTGTAAAACATAAGCAACGCCTAAATAGTAAAGCAATGATAGACATTACAGATCACAGATGAATACATTGGATATACTAGCAATCCGCAATCCTTTCGAGCCTGCAACGAAAAGCGGATTACACGGTCGCGGTGAATAGCCAAATACCTCACCCAAGACCCCTACGGGTGCGGCAAACTACCCACCAAGTACTCGGCAGTTTGTGCACCCCTCCATGGGTCTATCCTAGGAGCAAAAACAGTAAAAAGAATTATACAATGACGACTACAACCCCGACCCGGTTGTGCGGCCAAACAAATAATAATATTACATCAATTTACATTTACAATGAATGAAAGAAAAACAAAAGCTCATCTCACATCCACCCCGGCTATTCACCCGCGACAGTCCAACACATTCATATACACATTTCAATATCAAACACAGATCACAGAGATGTATAACCCCGACTAATCGACATATAGCGATTAGCCGACGTTCAATACATAAGAACATCACAGATATAACCTTTATAGTCAAAGTATATTGAAGTTCGAAAAAATACGGAATTATAGGCCCCCAAAAACAAATTTCTATTCTGGAAAATCTGGGCACATATAATATATCTGAAAAATCCTAAAACCATGTCAGAAACACACTGCACCAAAATCGATGCAGTAACTCACCAACTTGGCCGCGGTTCCGCGGCAAGAGCTTGCTCTTGCCGCGGAAGCGCGGCGCTTTGGTTGAGTCGCTGCATCGTTTTTGGTGGTTTTCTTATAAAAACCCTGAGATGATTTTTGGGCTATAACAAAGTTTGTTTTGACCAGAAAAAGTTTTAACAGAAACTCAGATTTTTACAACTTGGTTTTTTCGATTTTTCCGTTTCGAACTTCGACACACTTTACTACCAAGCTAGTTTATGTTTAGTTAGGCTCTGATACCACTGTTAGGTCCACGTTACCTCTCCCGGTACTTTCGGGGTTGCGGAAACGGTAAATCAAAATTTTTCTAAACTTTGTAACATGGACCGTAAAAGCCGGATCTTTGCTAAACTAAACTAGCATACATGCAAAGAAGAATTAACTACTCGGCAAAGTGGTTATACCTCAACTTGAACTCCTTCACTTCTTGTTGTTGTTCCTCTTTGATGTTCTTCTCTTCTTGTTCTTCTTCTCATCGCTTGCTCAATGGTTGATCCGGACTTCGGTCACCTCCGCGGCCTCCTAGAGTCGAAGATGATCCACCCGAGAGATGTACACCGAGCTCCACCTCAAGCTGAGGTAACTAGGGCAAGGAGATTGCTAATCTAGAAGCCCTAGGTTGTGTAGAGAGGATGTATGGATGTGTTTGTCAAGTAGAATCCTTTTTCTCTCAACACATGAGATCAAAGGAGAAAACAAGAGGAGGAAGAAGAAGGAGATTTTCTAGCAACCATGGAGCTTCTCATTTCAAGAGAGAGAATGAGAATGAGCAAATGAAAAGCTTAACCAAGAGAAAAGCTAACCATGGTTGCAATAATGCACAAACATTATCATTACAAATCCAATCAAGATAAAGGTGATGGCTACAAATGACATGACCATTATCATAACTAAATAAAAAGAAAACCAAAGAATACTTTAGATCTTCTAAGAAGATCCAAGTCAACTTTGGTCAAATGGTCAACAAAGTCAAGATGGTCAAACGGTCAATGTAATTAGCCATAACAAAATTATCAATGAAAGGATTAGTAAATAATGTCCCCGGCTCATTATGGTTTTGACCAAACGAACTGTCGAAACCCTAATGAGTCCGCCTCAAAATGGTTTTGACCGAATCAACTGTCAAAACCCTAATGAGCCTGCCACATAGTGGTTTTGGCCGAACCAACTGCCAAAACCCTAATGAGGCACCTCCTCCTTCATCGCTCCAGAAAACTGTGCATACACACCTGCATCCGTATTCCGTAGAATGCGGATGCGCAGAAGACAAAACAAATCCATCCGTGCAATACTAGGATCTGGCTTAAACCAAAGCCCACCAGTACTGCCTGCCCGAACATCATACGTACACAAGTGATCGCAGCCCTGCCGTAAAACCATACGGCCTCTACACGTTTCGCTTAGTGCAGGGAAACTCTCTGTGTGGGACTCTAAAGACTCGACACTACGCTGGCAGTGGGTTTAACCACAGACCGCAAGCGGCACTAGCTGTACGTAACGGTCCCCAGGTAGATGTCGATAAGAAGGCCGATGAGGTAAACCCATCCGAACTCCTACTGAGTCTGTATGTGACAATCTCCGTACAGTCCGGTCTGTTCGTCTGATACATCGCATGTCGGGCCTAGGGGGGCGGCAAGCGTCAGACCCCTAATAGCGGTACAAGTCGTGCCGGAGTGAAGCCCAGAACACCCTGAGATAGCACTGGAACCTACCAGTATATCTCGCTTGCCCTGGCCAGGGACTACTTGTGTAATGGCTCTCCTAGACACAGCGCGATGTCAACCCCCAATACCGGGAGAGACGAATCCAGTCTAACCGTCACTGCCTCCAAGTGCTTCGGGACTGCTCCCAACTACTACCTGTTTGCACGACTCAGAAGAGCCGTGGTAGGGTAGTAATCAAAGAACAGTGGGAACACACTCGAGGCGGAGTGACAGTGTCAAGTCAGCGGACTAAGCTGTACTCATGTCACCTGGGAACTGATAACTGACGATAGGTATAATACCAACCATCAGTTCCCGACGAGTCCTGTCCAGTGTACTCGTAATCTAACGAGCACCCGCATACTATCTCAAGTACGACGTACTGACGGCTGTGGGACAGACCGTCTCCCGTGCTGGGATGAGAAGCGCATACGCTAGTCTACTCCGGAGTTTCGATGCCCTATCTCGATACTCCCACGACTAGGGACGTGTAAAAGGATGTGCTTGTAGATCACCCAGCCCCTACGAGTGTGATCGCCATCACAACGCCGGTAATCAAGCAAGGATCCAAAGGGCTCTACTAATGCGTATAGGTGATATAATAAATAAACACACAAGTACACATTAAAGCAGAGACAAACCAAGTAGCATACTACTATATTGAGAAAGATTGTCTGTACAACTGTGAATATCCCAAGCTTCCATTAAGTAATATACATACTAGTATGATACAGTAATGGCCTCTAGGGCATATACACCAACAGGATATATTGCTCATCGGCAACATTTTAAGCGCATGAAACGCAAGACTCGTCGGGAACGAAGAAGTACTGCCGACGGGCACAACAGGACCACTGGAAATTGTTACATGGTTAATGCCGGAGGGTCACGAGTTCTCACCTTTGGGAGCGACTCTGACGAAGAAATGGCTCTGGGCCCTCTCTTTACAGAATCCGTTTTAGGGAAAGAGGAGGAACCGGAGGCCTGCGAAAACATTAAGCTGCGCAACCGCACGCTCCCGGAAAAGAATCTCGGGCCCGCAAATAGAAAAGATAAGGGAAATGAAAAGGTCACTGAGGATATCACTTTAGATGACCAAGTCATGAAAGAGCTGACTACCAAAGACCCTCCTAGGAAGGGTAAGGTGGACTACAATATCCTGGCGCACCTAAGGAAGCTACCTTCTCAACTTAGCATTCTCGATGCCCTCCTATTATCAAAAGAAGCGCGAGATTCACTAATTAAGGCGTTACAAGAACCTGAGCAATTCCAAGCTTTCCTCGCCACTGAAAGGATGAAGGATGAACTGGAGGAAGTGCATACGACCGACATCACTTTCGGGGACGAAGACCTTCTCCTCGGGACGTGCGACCACAACCATCCCCTATATGTCTCTGGATACTGCCATGATATCAAGATAGGCAAAATCCTAGTGGATAATGGATCCTCCGTCAATCTCCTTAACGTTCGGGTGTTAAAGGAAATTTGCATGAGTGTGCAACACCTCGCTCGTGACAAAATTACCATCTCCGGTTTCGATTCACAATCGTCACGGACTCTCGGATCCGTGATACTAACATTATGCTTTGGACTACTCGTCACAGACATCAAATTCCATGTCATTGACGCCAAGACCTGCTACAACGCCTTGCTTGGTCGTCCTTGGCTACACGAGTACAACATCATCCCTTCTACACAACATCAGTGTATGAAGTACTTTAAGGATGGTTTCGAGTATACCGTAACAGGTGAGCTGAACCCATTTTCCGTGAACGAAGTCCGCAAATACGAAGATGCGAAGTACTTTTTGCCAGATTTCGAGGATACAGAAAGGTGTCGCAAGCCGGAGAACAAAGCCGCCGCCGCCATCCCTGTTTTCGGGAGCGATGCCAAAGAAGAAGAAGAGATAGTTTACGCTGGGCCGTCTCGACTCAACAACCCGGGAACGTCCGCCCCCATGTTGATCTTCGGAAGTGACTCGGAAGATGAGGTTAATACCGTGTTCTCCAGTCGGCCGTCAATACAAGCATCCCCTAGCGATGATCAGAGTTTGCAAATCACCATGGTGCCGCGGAAACACTACAAGGATCTCGACACACTTCAAGCTTACAATGTGCAGGACCTGCAAACGTTTTACGTCCCTCCCAAGCAAAAGGGTGAGAAGGTGATCCTATTCTATCAATCCTCAGAGTCGAAAGTAGAGAAAGAGATTTGGCATGGCGCGGATGCTACACTCGACAGGCTCCAACCCATCCGTCTGCCCAGATACTATACAAATGGATTAAAGAGGCTATTGAAGCGCCAAGGAGTACCCTTAAAACAGACTGTTCGACAAGCTCGGTTCTAAAACAGGATTTGGGATGTCCCTGGGACTCAACTCAAATTGCCCAACGGGAAAATGGAAACACTTGGGCTTGGATACGTAAGAGCCGGAAAACGGGAACGGGCCCACAGTCGCTACGCTATATATACCTTTGAGGAAGAAGAGGACGCCCTGTCAGGAAATGCCAACCCCTCATCAAAACTAGATCCCACGATTGAAGTGCCGAGTCCGTCGTTTGAAGAACGAATGGACAAGCTTATCAGGAAAGTGGGTCAAAAAGCTCGGGAAGACCACAACCGCGAGATGGCCATCTACGAGAAGGCCAGGACGCAACGTCTGTTTCAACAGGTTGCAAAAGACAAAGATGCTCATCCTTGTCAACCCGTTGTACGAAAGGCCTGACGCAGAGGCAGAAATAAATCAAGAAGCGGAAAGAGGAGCCGACAATAACGACGCAGGATTAGAGAGTTACGTGATCGGGTATTGCGCGGCTCGAATTTGTCCCTCATGAAGAAGATGAGTCGAGTGTACTCCTTCCCCCGAGACAAGACGGAGAGGTTACTCAAGCTCGCTATAAAACATCAAATGATCGCGCTTCCAGAGTCTAGACACCCTGAGAAAGCTAACAAGGCTTCTCATCTGAGCTATTGCTCTTATCACCGAGCCATAGGACTTCCTACCGAAGACTGCTTCACCTTCAAGAACTGGGTCGAGGACCAGTACAAACAGGGCAGATTCGCTTTATCCGACGGCTGGAGGGTAACGCCGCCACAAAAGCATGAACCCAAAGCCGCAAAAGCAGAACCAGATCCACCTCAACCCTGGAAGCGGATTCGCACCTGTTACACGGTTACGATATTAAAAGAAGAGCCCGAGAACATGGATGACCTTCCCTGGTGCTTTGAGAACAGCGATGATGAGGTGATCTCAGAATTTCTGCCAGCTCCGAAAGAGCTGGAAGACGGCATACATACTACTGCAGATAACCTCAAGAAGATTGAGTTGGGATCGGCAGATGACCCGCGACTGACATTTGTCAGCGAGCTGCTATCTGAAGAAAGGGTGGCTGCGTTAAAGAACGTGCTTCTACGGCATAAAGACTGCTTCGCGTGGAACTATTCCGAAATGCCAGGAGTAGATCCGGAGATTGCTGTGCATAAATTAGCAATATCCCCAGATATTAAGCCAGTCAAGCAGGCGCCGAGAAGGATGCGACTCGAGCTTGAAATGAGCATCAACGCCGAAGTCAAGAAGCTGATCGATTCTGGATTTATCCAAGAAGTCCAGTATCCCGACTGGATCGCCAATATCGTCCCGGTAATGAAGAAAAATGGGATGGTACGCATATGCGTGGATTTCAGGGATCTCAATAAAGCCTATCCAAAGGACGATTTCCCAGTACCAGTAACCGAGCTAATGATAGATAACACGTCCACTCACGAGGTTTTCTCCTTTATAGACGGTTCATCAGGATACAATCAGATAAAGATGCATCCCGAAGACCAGAAGCACACCGCTTTCCGGACCCCTTTGGGTATATTCTGCTACAGGGTTGTGCCCTTTGGTCTAAAGAACGCCGGCGCTACCTATCAAAGGGCCATGACAAAGATCTTCGACGACCTCATACATGACATCGTCGAGTGCTATATCGATGACCTTGTAGTAAAGAGCATGTCATATGAAGAGCATTTAAAGCATCTGGAGACTGTATTTCAACGCCTTCGGCAATATAATTTGAAGATGAATCCCCTCAAATGCGCGTTTGGAGTCTCCTCGGGTAAATTCCTGGGATTCAACATCCGACACCGAGGTATCGAAATAGATCCATCTAAGATCAAGGCGATCATGGAAATGCCTCCTCCAAGAACCCTCAAACAGTTGCGGTCTCTCCAAGGGAAGCTCGCATACATCCGGCGGTTTATCTCCAATCTTTCAGGCAAATGCCGTCCTTACTGCCATCTGATGAAGAAGGGAACTCCATTCGTTTGGGATCATAAAGGCCAAGGTGCACTAGACGAGATCAAGCAGTACCTACAGAACCCTCCGGTGTTGGCTGCGCCGGTCAAGGGAAAACCCCTCATTCTTTATACAACCGCCCTCGAAGGTTCCTTAGGCGCATTATGGGCATAAGAGAACGATCAAGGGAAAGAGAGAGCACTCTACTACTTAAGTCGAGTTCTGCTGGGGGTAGAAAACAACTACTCTCCTATTGAAAAACACTGCTTGGCGTTAATCTTCGCGATAACAAAACTCAGGCACTATGCGTTGGCGCACGAAGTCCGTCTCATCTCGAAGGTGGACCCTCTTAAATATCTGATGTCAAAGGCTATATTGACGGGTCGACTCGCTAAATGGGCTCTACTCCTGATGGAGTTCTCGATAACATATCGACCTCTTGAGGCAGTGAAAGGCCAGGCCATTGCCGACTTCCTTGCTGAGCATCCAGTACCTGCCGGCTCTCCTCTGAACTGCGATTTGCCGGATGAACAGGCATTTGATGCGATCGGCGGCAGTGATACCCGATGGGAACTCTATTTTGACGGGGCATCTTCTATGAAGAAGCGCAAACAATATACCCCCATAATCAAATCGGGAGTAGGCCTCATCTTCGTAACCCCACAAGGAGGGATAATGCGCTTTGCTTTCTCCTTAACGGAATCGAGGACAAACAATGAAGCCGAATACGAAGCTTTGATAGCGGGCCTCGAGATCGCCATTGACATGGGAATTGAAGACCTCTCTATATACGGGGATTCTCAACTGGTCGTTAGTCAAGTAAACGGCGACTACCAAACGTGCAAACCGGAGTTGGTGAGGTACGGCGAAAAGGTGCAACAATTGTTGACCCAATTTCCCTCTTATTCTTTGGAGAACATACCGCGCGCAGAAAACAGCAAAGCAGACGCGCTGGCCAAACTTGCTAAAGAACTAGCTGATGAGAACCTCGATGACGTCAAAATCATGGTGCAAAGCCGTCGAGTGCTCGCCCCGGCAGAAATATCTCCGGAATCATGCAAAGAAAAGGGAGCGACTGACAGACACTCTTACAAATAAAAGACCGTAAGAAGGCTGAGGACTGGAGGGAAGTCTTCATAGACTACTTTAAGTCCCACCGAATACCCGAAAGAGCGTCCTCAAGATATCAGCTTATGAAACGAGCTCTATCTTTCGCTTTCGTCAATGATACTCTGTATAAGAGGTCGTTTGATTCTCTATGGCTGAGATGCTTAGGACCTGACGAAGCAGAAAGAGTCGTTCAGGAAGTTCACGACGGAATCTGCGGTTCTCACCAAGCGGGCCCAAAGATGAAGTTGAAGATCAAACGGATGGGCTACTATTGGCCCACAATGATCCAGGACTTCCTCGAATATGCGAAGCAATGCCATTCATGCCAAATTCATGGGGACTTCATCCATCAACATCCGAATCCACTAAATCCAACGGTTGCTAGCTGGCCATTCGAAATGTGGGGGACTGATATAGTCGGCCCCATCGAACCAGCATCGTCCCGGGGACATCGTTTCATCTTGGCGACAACTGACTACTTCTCCAAATGGGCAGAAGCAGTACCGCTGAGGGAAGTGAAGACGGAGAATATCCTCCACTTCTTCAAGACGCACGTCATCTATCGGTTTGGATCCCCACGGCGGATTATCTCCGATAACGGGCCAGCCTACAGAAGCCATAAGATTAGCCGCTTCGCGCAGCAGCACAATATAGACTGGAGATATTCTTTAGTTTACAATCCGCGAGCTAACGGTCTGGCCGAGGCCTTCAATAAGACCTTGACAAAGATCATAAAAAAGACGGTGTCCCGAAATAAGAAGGAATGGCATGAGAGACTGAAAGAGGCTCTTTGGGCATATTGAACTACGTGCAAGACGGCCACGAACACGACGCCATACGCACTGGTATTCGGTACGGAAGCTGTACTCCCCCTCGAGATAGAGCTGTCTGCTCTACGAGTCGTAGTCCACCACGGATTGACAAACAAAGAAAATGCTCACCTTCGGCTTGAGGAGCTTGATGCCCACGATGAAACCCGGCTCATAGCGCAACAAAATCTGGAGGCCTATAAAGCAAAGATGACGCGCTCGTAAGAAAGATTGACCAGGCCGAGAACATTCCGCCAAGGCGAACTCGTGCTAGTGGTCAAAAGACCGATGATCCCCAATCGCGCCAAGCGGGGAAAATTCGAGCCAAACTATGAAGGCCCATACATCATAGATAAGGTCTACCAGGGTGGGGCCTATCTACTCATGGACATGCATGGTGAAAGGCCTTTCAGGCCAATAAACGGCCGCTTCCTAAAGAAATACTACGCTTAAGGAGCCACAGCCTAGGTCAATGATAGATGACGACGACTGTGTCCGCTCGCTATCTTCCTAAAGCTCAAAGCTCTATAAGTAGTAGCCGGCTCTCTCCACGACGGACCGAAATGTCCTTAAACTAACGACGGACCGAAATGTCCTTAAACTAATAGCGGACCGAAACGTCCTTAAACTAATACCGCAGCATCCTTAGGCTGACGAGATAAAAATAAAAAATAAAAAAATATAATAAATAAAAACGGTATGTCCATAAGCAAAAAGGGCACGGATGAAAACCCGAAAGGGCTCCGTGAGTAAAAACAGCAGGGCTACCGGTGAGTGTTCGTGAAAACCCGAAAGGGCGCGACCTTGTAAAAAAAAAAGAAGAGAGAGAAAAAGAATAAAAAAAAACGGTATGTCTACAAGCAAAAAGGGCACGGATGAAAACCCGAAAGGGCTCCATGAGTAAAAACAGCAGGGCTACCGGCGAGTGTTTATGAAAACCCGAAAGGGCGCAACCTCATTAAAGGACACTTGCGGGATCCCCACGACCTTGCAAGGAGAAACCACCCGCGTGAGATCTTTACGACTCACAGGGGAGCAACACACTTAGGAGTCCCCACGATTCCTAAGGAGAAAATACACTTGCGAGATCCTCACGACTCGTAAGGAGAATTCTCTTATGGGACCCTCACGGCTCATAAGATTTGAAAGTCTTAAGTCACAGAGACCTAAACCTGTGCTTAAGCAAAATCCCCCATACCCTTCGACATTGCCCTACAAGCGGCTCAATACTGACCCTTGTATACAATCCACGGGAGCGAATAAACATTTCCCCAGCAAAGTCCCACCGGTGACTAGGGATATGTCCATATAATGAGCAACCCTTGTAGGTCCTCTCGACCCATAAGGAGAAAACCCTCTTGTAGGATCCTTACGACTTACAGAGGAACATACACTTAGGGATCCTCACGATTCCTAGGGAAAAAATACCTACGAGATCCTCACGACTTGTAGGGAGAAATACCTTGGTGAGACCCTTACGGCTCATGAAGTCAAAAGCCTTGGTCGACAGGACCCTTAACCCTGTTTGCTAAGCCACCTTTGTTCAACATCGACAGAGGCAAATGATGATTCGCTCCTGGCAACATCCCAGTTGTAGCGGTGCTGATGCTGAAATCGGTGTCTAAAATCCAAGCTTGCGGCGAAAAAGCTAGCAAGCTACGCATGCATACGAAATAGCCGAAATGATGGGGCAACTTGCAATAAAAAGCAGCAAGTAAAAATGTATGCATGAAAAATAGCTGAAATGATGGGGCAACTCGCAATAAAAAGCAGCGAGTAGAAAATAAATAAATAGCCGAAATGATTGGGCCCCACGAAAAATAGCCGAAATGATGGGGCAATCGCGACCTTCGCGATATAAAAGCTGAAACGATAGAGCATCGCGGAAAAAGAAATAAAATAAAAATAAAATTTATGCCCTACAGGTGATGTTCCATCACACCCTGTACACAATCCAAGGGCGTAAACAAAAGGGAACATACCTGCCCCCCAGGTTTCATCAAAGAAAGAAGCTAAATCTCGACGGGTCACAAGCGACCTAGAGATCATCCCAACACTCGTCTCGTAACGACGGACACAACTTCAAGCTAAGCGGAACAGCGGCAACTCCCAGTACCATGGCTCGGTGGTATACATATCGCCAACAGTCAAACCTCCATCCCGTGAAATGCGGATACAATCAGCAAAATTCCTGGTTATGTGGAACGCGGATAACGTCACTTTTTGACCCCGTGAAAAACGTCCAGAGCGGATCCTGGTCCTCGCAGAGCACGGCAGTGAACCCGTGAGAGCGGAGCCTAGTCCTCGCCGAGCACGGTAGTGAACCCGTGTGAAGCATCTAGTGCAAAATTCCTGGTTACGTGGAACGCGGATAACGTCACTCTTTGACCCTGTGGAAAACGTCCAGAGCAGATCCTGGTCCTCGCAAAGCACGGCAGTGAACCCGTGTGAAGCATCCAGAGCGGAGCCTAGTCCTCGCCGAGCACGGCAGTGAACCCGTGTGAAGCATCTAGTGCAAAATTCCTGGTTACGTGGAATGCGGATAACGTCACTCTTTGACCCCGTGGAAAACGTTCAGAGCGGATCCTGGTCCTCGCAGAGCACGGCAGTGAACCGTGTGAAGCATCCAGAGCGGAGCCTAGTCCTCGCCGAGCATGGCAGTGAACCCGTGTGAAGCATCTAGTGCAAAATTCCTGGTTATGTGGAACGCGGATAACGTCACACTTTGACCCCGTGGAAAACGTCCAGAGCGGATCCTGGTCCTCGCAAATCACGGCAGTGAACCCGTGTGAAGCATCCAGAGCGGAGCCTAGTCCTCGCCAAGCACGGCAGTGAACCCGTGTGAAGCATCTAGTGCAAAATTTCTGGTTACGTGGAATGCTGATAACGTCACTCTTTGACCCCGTGGAAAACGTCCAGAGCGGATCCTGGTCCTCGCAGAGCACGGCAGTGAACCCGTGTGAAGCATCCAGAGCGGAGCCTAGTCCTCGCCGAGCACGGCAGTGAACCCGTGTGAAGCATCTAGTGCAAAATCCCTGGTTACATGGAACGCGGATAACGTCACTCTTTGACCCCGCGGAAAATGCCTAGAGCGGAGCCTGGTCCTCGCCAACCACGGCAGTGAACCCGTGTGAAGCATCCAGAGCAAATACCGGACTGTGGAGTCCTTAAAATCCACGGACTATGATGTCCTTAACCTCGACCGTGATGTCTTAAAACTAACGATCAACCACCCCGATTCCCTACGGATTCTGCCTTGGTTTAAGGGTACATCTCTTCACTCCTTTGATACCTGGCGTTGTAATTCCTCAACGTCTTCAAAGAGGTGACGGGTCCCTGCAACCAAACATTGGACTGTGCAGTCCCTAAATCCACGGACTATGAGGTCCTTAACCTTGACCGTGATGTCTTAAACTAACATCGGACTGTGGAGTCCCTAAATCCACGGACTATGAGGTCCTTAACCTTGACCGTGATGTCTTAAAAATAACATCGGACTGTGGAGTCGTTAAATCCACGGACTATGAGGTCCTTAACCTTGACCGCGACGTCTTTAAACTACGATACCTGGAGCAGCCCTCTGGCCCCGTGAAACACGGACAAGGGCGACCACATCCAGCACTTGCAGGCCCTCACGGCCTGTAAGGAAAAAAACTCTCTTGTGAGATCCCTACGACTCTCAAGGGAAAACCCGCTTAAGAATCTTCACGATTATTAAGAAGGACTTACACCTATGGGATCCTCTCGACCTGTAGGGAGAAAAACTCTTTATGAGACCCTCATGGCTCATAAAATGCAAAAGTCTTAGGAAGCAGATCTTAACCCTGAATCCTAAGCCATCACTGTCCTGCAAGGAGATCAAGATAGAATATCCGCAGAATACATTCAATAAAAAGGGGACACACCATTGAGAAGAAAAATGTATCTTTTATTCATAAACCAAAATGGATACAAAGTACAATTCATGAAAGAAACAAAAAAAGAAAGATACTCTCATCCATGAGTACGTACAAAAAAGGGGAAAAGATACAAGTCCTCAAGCCGGCGGGCGGTGCAGTAATTTTACCAGCTCATTGTTCTGTTGCTGAGCCACGGCTTCATGACGCAAGATCTCCAGAAGACGAGCCTCCGCCTGAGCTTGCTGAGCCTGATACGAAGCAAGCCGAGCTTCGAGTTCTTTCTCGGTGGCTTTATGAGCCTCGACCCTTTCATGAGTGAACGTGGCAGCTTTATCGAGAGCCACCACCTCTTTTATGGACCCCTGAAGCACCCGCCAGAGTTCGTACGCTTTGTTGGCCTTGGCGGTGAGATTAGCTTGAAGCTCACTCAGCGCCTTAGAAGCCAACTCCCTCTCCGAGAATTTACGACCGACCCCTTTCCTCGCACAACAATGTGTTCGCCACGTGTCGCCTTGTCAGGCCAATTAAGCCCACTGTCACGACCGCAGCCTCTGAAACAGGCTAGGAACGCTCTGGACTGTATAAATAAGCTCTGGTTGATAGCAGTAGTCGAGCTAAAGAACGCGTACATCATCGGGTATGGGAAGCAATAAGAAAATTTTCGACTTTATCCTGTCAAGCATGCGTTCACAATTAAAAAAAAAGAGAAAGGAAACAATATGCGAAGCTCTGATGTGCATGCGACGTGATGATAATATTGGCGACTAAATAAAGTCTTCATAAGAAGAACACAAAGTTTATTTATGCAAGCGAAAACATACATACGAGTACCAAGCCTACATGTAGGTTCAGCATAAAGCATACAAAAAAAGGGGACTAATTTAAATATTCTACGCTAGCGGAAAAAGGGTCACCTGAACAGAGTTAAACTCTGAAGATTGTTTCAAGACAGAGAACTAAGCTCTGGAAGCGAGAATTAAATTCTCAAGGGAAAAAGTTCTCAAAAGAAGAAGATGAACAAAG
This sequence comes from Agapanthus africanus, assembly GCA_030015575.1. Classification (NCBI taxonomy): domain Eukaryota; kingdom Viridiplantae; phylum Streptophyta; class Magnoliopsida; order Asparagales; family Amaryllidaceae; genus Agapanthus; species Agapanthus africanus. The sequence continues at coordinate 726,122,909 of JASDDO010000019.1, read as the reverse complement.
TGAAGGCTCTTCTGAAGAGACATGGGTATTTATAGGAGGTGATGGAAACGTTTCATCTCCCCAAATCCCTAGAGAAATCCAACGGTCACAAAAGGTGACAGCGTTGCACTCACGTGCGGACACGTGAGAACAACGCTGTGAGGGCATTTGTTTCCTGATTTAAAATCAGGAAAGCCTACGGAAAAGGCTTCAGAAAAGGGTCACGTGCTTACACGTGACCAGCAGTCACATGTTGGCACGTGACATCTAAAAGCATCGGCAAGGCAAATTCAGTTTCCCAACTACATCGAAGAAAAAGGCTTCAGAAAGGGTCACGTGCTCCCACGTGACCAGGGTCACATGTTGGCACGTGACACTCAAAAGCGGCAGACTCAATTCCCTGATTGAATCAAGAAAAAGGCTCCAGACGAGGGTCACGTGCTCACACGTGACCAGGGGTCACGTGGTGGCACGTGACAGCTAAGCAGCGACCAGAAAGCAGAGCGCAGAAAGAAAGAAGAGGGCTCGTTCCAAGGGGGTCACGTGCCCACACGTGACCAAGGGTCGCGTGGCCACACGTGACCAAGGGTCTATTAACAGAATTAAATTCTGAGAAAAGACCTCTTAAATCTTTCCAAGGCAACCGATTGAATTAAAGATTTAAAGGTGATTAAATATCATCTATCTATGGGAAAATCTCGAATTTGGAAAGATTTCCCCGTAAAATCTAACCGAAATAACAAAGGAGAATCTCTGGATTTAAAATCCAATGGTGAATAAAATTCACCTAATAATCCAAAGGTCCAAAACGAATGATGGATAAAAATCAAATCTCTCAATGAAAGATTCATCAAAAACTAATTGACTCGGCTGCTTCTCCTATAAATAGGAGCCAAGAGACACACAAAAAAGAGATATGCAGAGGGAAGAAAAGAGAGAGAGCCTTGATGCTTTGGAGGAATTTGGATCTTCTGCAAAAGAAAACCCTAGGTAAGAAAGGGAAGGCTTTTTGAAAAAAAAAAGAGAATTTAATTCTCAACAGAGTTTAACTCTGACATAAAAACAGATGAACTTAGTTCTCTCTTTGGTGGAGGATCTGTAAAGTGCATATCTCCCCTTGAGTTCAGAATTTAATTCTCAATGGGTTGAGATCCTGCCATGCATATCCAAAGCATAGAGAGGGAATGGAAGCACGAGAATTTAATTCTCACAGAACTATTGGAATTTAATTCCTTTAAAATAAAATTAGGGTTAACCCTGTGTTATGGGAATTTAATTCCTTCAGAATGAAAAGAATCAGGGTTTAACCCTGGTTAAGAACTTAGTTCTGTTAAAACAACAGGAATTTAATTCCCTTAATCTCATTCCCCAGAATAATTCTTTAACAGAGAGTGGGAGTTTAACTCCTTAAAGCTTTTATTAGGGTTTAACCCTATTCAGTTCTTCACATATATGAGGAATTTAATTCCTACAGAAAATTCAGAGTTCAACTCTATTCCAGAATATAAACCTTCAAAAGGAAGTAGGAATTTAATTCCTCTGAAATTATTGCCAGGGTTCAACCCTACGAGGAATTTAATTCCTGAAAGGGATTAACAGATCTTCTAAAAAAAACATACATAGAGGCAGGGTCACGTGTCACCACGTGACCCCCAAAAAGATCCACAGAAAAGCCCCTTTGAGGCAGTGCCTCACGTGACCCACGTGACCCTTGGCAGAGGCTTTAACATACTCCATTTAAACACCCGTCACGTGATGGCACGTGATGCTCCAAAAGATGCGATATTCTCAGCAGAACAAATGAAGGGAGGGCACCCTCACGTGCTACCACGTGACCCCTCTTGCCTTAGCGTCTAACGCTAAATTGGAACCCCTGAATCCAGTGTTAAAACACTGTTTGGCCTTAGTGTTCAACACTAATCAAAGAGCTTTATTTGCAGTGTTCAACACTGATTACCATAGTGTTTAACACTAATTTGAGATCTCTGCTGCCAGTGTTTTGATATGTTTTAGTGTTTAACACTAATTTGAAAGCCTTGTTGCTGGTGTTTAACACCAACTATCTTTTAGTGTTAAACACTAACTTATCAATCTCATTCCCAGTGTTCAACACTGATTGGTCTTTAGTGTTTAACACTAGGCATTGGCCCAATTGGCTAAATGGCCAGAGGCAAAGCCTCTCCTTCAATGGACCAACAGAGGGCCAATATTTTGGACTTAGCCCAAACTGGCCATAAGTCCTCAAATCATCTTGAACTGAGCACATCTGCTCTTTCAACCCACTCATTGGTTCAAGGGTACATCTCTGAACTCCTCTAATATTTGTCGTTGTAATCCTTCAACGTCTTCAGAGAGGTGACGGGTCCCAACAACCACACATCAACACGGACTGTGGGGTCCTTAAACTCACGGACTAATGCGTCCTTAAACACACCCATATGGACTGTGGGGTCCTTAAACCCTTGGACTTATGCGTCCTTAAATTACAAATGGACCACCACGTCCTTAAACTGGCGATGGACTACCACCTCCTTAAACTGGCGATGGACCACTACGTCCCTAAACTGGAAATGGACCACTATGTCCCTAAACTGGAACAATAGAGCCCAAACGCTCTTTTGTCGGATCTAAACGATCCTGTTAAGTCGATCTTAGTCCCAAACTGGACTAACGTATCCTTAACAAACGTTTAAGTTGATCTTAGCCTCAAATATGGCTAACGTATCCTTAAACCTTCAAACAGACTGGACTATGAATCCCTCCAATCAACTTTGGTTCAAGGGTACATATCGGAACTCCTTTGACACCTGTCGTTGTAATCCTTCAACGCCGTCAGAGAGGTAACGGGTCCCGACGACCATACATGCAATGGACCACTATGTCCTTAAACTGGAACAATGGAGCCCAAATGCTCTTTTGTCGGATCTAAACGATCCCGTTAAGTTGATCTTAGTCTCAAGTTAGACTAACGTATCCTTAACAAACGTTTGAGTTGATCTTAGCCTCAAATATGGCTAACGTATCCTCAAACCAAACCCCCAAACCCAAATCTAAGATAATACGGGTTTGGACTAGTCCACGCCCTACGGGCGACGACATAACTCGATCTCCGTAAACAATCCATGGGTAACAAAACATAAAATAGACACACACGACACGAAGTGACCATCTGGAGAAGGAGAAAGTTATTACCGCGATGCGGTAGCGTAATTAACTGCAAGGGCTTGCGCCTGCAGGGAAGAGCGTCCCCACAATCAAAAACCCCTCAAGCGAGGGGGAATCTGACGAAGTCTGCTACATCGGACGCATCCGTTCAAACCTTCGATATATGGTGCCATAAATCAACTTGGCATCTTCGGAGAGGTGAACGGATAGCACCAATTAGCATCTTCCCCGAATCTCAGTGTCAAGACATCGCAGTCTTGTGCGTCGTCTTTCGGAGGGGAACACTTCCCTTCCAATCAATACATAGGAAAAACGTTACGTACAGCTTGTACCTCTGACGTGCTAGGGGTTATACCCAGTGCCAGTGTACTGATGAGTCATTAGAGTCCCCCACCAACACTTTCCCAAGTTCGGGCGAAATGTTGTGGAGGCCATATGGGATTATGGCAGGGTTCGGAAAATGCACGTGCATTTTCGCATGTGTCAGTTTTCGGGCAGATAATACTGGTAGGCTTTGGTTTAAGCCGGAACCCAGTATTATACTATGTAGATATAATATCTTTGTCTCAGTTGCATTTGTATTCGGTCGTAATACAAATGCGGGTATGTTTATACCGATACGGGGTTATCCTGAAATTCGTTTCGGGGTGACTTTTGGAAGTTGCAAGTTTTCAGTTTTCTATCAGCCGTATTTGACATTCGGTTAAATGCGGATTTATCTTTTCTTGGGATTTGTGTGGAAACTTCTAGAAGTGGTGACTAGGATGGTGACTAGGATAGTGAGGTGGCTTTGTCATTAATGGTTCATTAATGATAAAGGATGACTAGGTTTAATGTGATTGGTTCCATTTAATGTTTGAGAATGAGTCATTCTTTCATTAAGTGTGTTGATAACTATCATTTTGTTATGCTCACCCTCCCCACTCCTACACTCACCTCCCTCTTCTATTTATTGTGGCCGACCCTCTTTGTGAGGCAATGGTTGTTCATTTGATTTCATTTTGTGAGAAAAGATTATGATAACTAGTGTATGGAAATTTCCTAGTTCAATTTCCATTCACCCGATTCCAAATGGCAATTTCTATTAACCGTTCGTCCATAGCCTTGGACGTAACGAGACAAAGTATTCTACTCATTCTCTACTTCATCTTGTTCGTCTCTTTTAGCAAACTTGACGATCGAGTTGCCTCGGTTCAGAGGCGGGAGCCCGTTTAAAGATCCGTCGACGTGGTGCCACCTGGACGACGAGAACGGAGATCAAGCAAGTTCGGATCAGTTGCAACATAGCGTGGGATGATGGTTGAAGACCGAAGGACTCGGATCATTTGGTATAACATTTCTACCCACTTTACAATTTGTTAGTTTAGCTTTAATGGACGATCCGGGATAAAGTACGCGATAGCGCCAGTCGTAAAAGTTTTGTTCCGCATATTGGCGTCTGTTAGACGGCCGGGACGCTGCCGCGGACTTACAACATGTACCACCTACCACAACAAATCACCCGAAAGCAAGGTGTGTGCCAGCGATACCGCTACTGATCCAAGCGGACAACCTGCAAGAACTGTGGCACAATGGGGATGAGTTGCTAACTCGTGAGTAGAAAACAACATCAGATAGAAATCGAAATAAACACGATTCCTAGGTCAATTATATCGTAAAGGTAATACTATGATATCTAGGGTGACCGTATCTGCATATGTTCCAACACATAAATAACTGCCTATCAGCAAGTGGATATCATCCAACAATATAATCAATCTATGTATGCAGGTGGATCTCGTCCAACAATATAATCAATGCATGCATGCAGTGGATCTCGTCCATGTGTCAACCACTGACACAACAACTCCTGCATGTAAATATCATAAAAGCATATGCAGGTAGAATGAGGATATAAATCAATGTGTATCTCTCGCGACACAACAAAATCATGGAACCGGAGTGTCCACATCGACACTCGAAAACATCATGAAACCTGTGTCTAGCATCGACACATAAATCCTCATGTCTCAGGCACCGTCACCACGACTGGCCTTGATGGCATGTCCGTACATCACTCCGGTCGGTATCCCTACGATAACCGCCGAGTCAACATACAATCATCGGTAGGTACTTGCCCACCTTTCAGGCTCATCATCTGTACCACGAACATCTTGCCGAGGGGAACCGTACCAGGCTCCACCGTGTACCCGCACACGGCCCACTTCACTCCTCACATCGGGTATATATCATAAATCTCAGAACTGAGAAATCTCATGTTGGACGCATCAATATATCATATCAAGAGAAACCGGGTTTTCAAACAATACATAGTTTCTTGAAAATACCCCCACGGTTCTCAAATCCATAAATCACATGAAATCGATATCTCAATGCGTAAAATCCATATAAATCTGATATATGCAACATAAAACATCAATATGAGCATATAAAAGGAAAACCATTCTTTTAAATGAATCCAGCTTTAAAATGTATCTTGCGGTTCCCAAACCCTCCGAAAACAAGTGCAGCATCATATGAAGTGTACATGTAACTGTAGCAAGGTATAAGTATTTACTGTAAGTTGATGTACAACACCCCACGACTTGCGGGGAGGCGGAAAAATGAAAAACGATCTTGTTCTTTGTGTAAACATCGACTAACCGAGAATATTTGCTAAACTATAACTAACAAACATATAGAAGTTGTTAACTACTATGATAAGTGATTATACCTAATGAACCGTGTCCTTCTCCTTTTCGTTATCCACCTCCTTCTCGGCCTCCTCCACGTAATAGATGATCCACCCGAGAGCTATACTCCAAGCTTCACCTCTAACTTGAGGTAACTAGGTTTCTTAAAGTGCTAATCTAAGCAACCTAGGTAATATAGAGTTGGATTATGGATGTATTAGTCTAGCTAACCCTTGATCTTAACAGATGAGAGGTTAGGGTTAGGGTTTGAAGAGAGAGAGCTTGAGGAGAGAGAAGGTGAGAATGATAATGAATTGAAATTGTTTCTCACTTCTAATATATCATGAAGCATAAAGAATATCAAATAAAATAAATCAAATGATTTATCATCATGCTTCATTTAATATGTGCAATGAATCATCAAGTGAGTCATTAAGCAATAAATGCTTCATTCACTCACTTAAATGATTCATCTGATGAGTCACAAAATCAATTAATGCTTATGCCATCTAAACCCTCAAGTCACCATCCTTCTAGAAGCTTCCCGCGAAATTACGAGAATGGCCCTCCTATCCATGAAAACACGGAAAAACTTTAGACTCTATAAATCCAATAACCTGATACTAGAAACTGGCTTAAACCAAAGCCGGCTAGTATAAACTGTCCGAATGTCGTACGTGCGTAAACACACGTATGCGTCTGAACCCTTGTCGTAAAACCATACGACCTCCATATCGTTTCGCCTGGAGCAGGGAAACTCTCTGTATGGGACTCTAAAGACTCGACTATTACGCTGGCAGTGGGTTTAACCACAGACCGAAAGCGGCACTAGCTGTACGTAACGGTCCCCAGGTAGATGTTGATAAGAAGGCCGATGAGGAAACCCATCCGAACACCTACTGAGCCTGATGTGACAAACTCCGTACAGTCCGGTCTGTTCGTCTAAGACTATCACATATCGGGCCTAGGGGGACGGCAAGCGTCAGTCTCCTAATAGCGGTATAAGTCGTGTCGGAGCGTAGCCCATTACACCCTGAGAAACAACTGGAACCTACCAGTAGATCTCGCTTGCCCTGGCCAGGGACTTTGCGTAATGGATCTCTGACACAGCGCGATATCAACTCCCAATACCGGGAGAGACGAATCCCGTCTAACCGCCACTGCCTCCAAGTGCTCGGGACTGCACCCAACCGCTACGTGTTTGCATGACTCCTTTGAGCCGTGGTAGGGTAGCAATCTAAGAACAGTGGGACACACTCGAGGCGAAGTAGCAGTGTCAAGTCTGCGGACTATGCTGTACTCATGTCACCTGGGAACTGTTAACTGACGACGGATATAATACCAACCAATAGTTCCCCGTGAGTCCTGTCCGATGTACCCGTAACCTAACAAGCACTTGTATACTATCTCCAGTACGACGTACTGACGGCTGTGGGACAGACCATCTCCCCAACTGGGATGAGAAGCGTACACACTAGTCTACTCCGGAGTATCGATGCCCTGTCTCGATAATCCTACGACTAGGGACCTAAAAAAGGATGTGCTTGTAGACTACCCAGCCCCCACTAGTGTGACTGCCATCACAACGCTGGTAGTCAAGCAAGATCCTAAGAGCTCTATCAATACGTATACTCACATATTAAGATAGATAAAACCAAGTAGCATACTACCATGTTTAGCAAGACTGTTATATAACTGTGAATATCCCAAACTTCCATTAAGTAATATACAAGCTAGTATGATACAATAATGCCCCCTAGGGCATATACACTAACAATCTCCTACTTGCACTAGGGCCATGTACTGGCATATCGAAGACCGATGATCTCGAGTAGCCTCTCGAACTGAATCTGAGGTAGGGCCTTTGTGAATGGATCAGACATGTTCTCTTCACTAGCAACTCTCCGGACCTCGATCTCCCGGCGATCTATGATCTCCCTGATCAGGTGATACCGCCTTAAGATGTGTCTGGACTTCTGATGGGACCTTGATTTCTTCGCTAAAGCTATAGCTCCATTGTTGTCGCAATACAGAGGTATTGGATCAACAATGGTAGGAACCACCTGAAGTTCTGTTAGGAACTTCTTCATCCAGACCGCTTCTTTTGCGGCATCGCAAGCAACAATATACTCCGCTTCCATCGTCGAGTCAGCAACGGTGTCCTGCTTAGAACTCTTCCAGCACACCGCCCCTCCATTGAGGGTAAAGACATAACCTGACATGGACTTGGAATCGTCCTTATCACTCTGGAAGCAGGAATCAGCAAAGGCCTCCATCTATAGGTCTTTTCCGCCGTAAACCAAGAACATCTCCTTAGTCCTTCTTAGGTACTTGAGAATGTTCTTTACTGCTATCCAGTGCTTCTCCCCTGGGTCTGACTGATACCGGCTTACCACGCTCAGTGCGTAAGCTACATCTGTTCTGGTGCACAACATCGCATACATTATAGAGCCTACCGCAAAAGCGCAGGGTATAATCGACATGCGATCCCTTTCCAAATCAGTCTTGGGAGACATCTGTTTGGATAGGGTGATTCCGTGACAAGCCGGTAGATTACCGCACTTAGAATCTTTCATACTGAATCTTTTCAGTATAGTGTTGATATACCTGGACTGCGAAAGTCCCAACATCCTCTTGGATCTATCACGATAGATCCGGATCCCCAGAATTTAAGAGGCATCACCCAGGTCTTTCATGGAGAACCTGTGTGACAAGAATCCTTTGACAGATTGTAGCATAGGAATGTCATTTCCTATCAATAGAATGTCATCCACGTACAAGACGAGGAATACGACAGTTCGTGCCACAACTTTACTATATATACATGGTTCATCTGGATTTTTGATAAGGTCATATTCTTTGACTGTTTCATCAAAACAGATGTTCCAACTCCGCGATGCCTGCTTCAGTCCATAAATGGACTTAAGCAACTTGCATACTTTCCCGCTGCTCCCACACTGATTAAAACCTTCTGGCTTATCCATATAGACGCACTCTTCTAAATTGCCATTCAGAAAAGCCGTCTTTACGTCCATCTGCCAGATTTCATAATTATGGAAGGAAGCAATAGCAAGAAGGACCCGAATGGATTTGAGCATAGTCACTGGAGAAAAAGTTTCGTCATAGTCCAAACCAGGTCTTTGACGAAAACCCTTTGCAACAAGTTTAGCCTTATAGGTTTCCACCTGTCCATCTACACCAATCTTTTTCTTGAAGATCCATTTGCATCCTATGGGTTTTACCCCATCTGGAGCAAAGTCCAAAGTCCATACTTTGTTGGTGCACATGGACTCCATTTCGGTCCGCATTGCATTTAGCCATCGTACCGAGTCGCCGCTCTGGATGGCCTGCTGGAAGCTAGTAGTTTCATCATCATCTATGACGCAATCCTCTCTATCCCCATCTATGAGAAAACAGTAGTATCTCTCAGGCGGATGAGACGGCCTACTACTCCTGCGGAGGGGTGCGGGATTGTCCTGTTCTTCTTGAACTACTGGTTCTACCAAACTTTCAGTAGTAGTTTGTGGTTCTGGAATTTCTTCCAGTACTATTTCTCTCCCACTTATTCCTTTTCTAAAAACTGATATTCTAGAAACTGGGCATTACGAGAAACAAAAACCTTTTGTTCCTCTGCATAATAGAATAGATACCCCTTGGAGTTCTTTGGATATCCCACAAACTTACACTTTACTGATCGTGCCTCGAGCTTGTCCACATGCTGCTTTTTAACAAAAGCTGGACATCCGCATATTTTCATATACTGAAGATAGGGTTTCTTCCCACTCCACATATGATATGGCGTGGTAGGCACAGTCTTGGTAGGAACTATGTTCAAAAGATATGCCGCTGATTCTAGTGCATAACCCCAGAAAGATCGCGGTAACTCAGCATTACTCATCATGGAACGTACCATATCCAATAGGGTTCGATTCCGTCTCTCCGATACACCGTTATGCTGTGGAGTGTATGGAGGAGTAAGCTGAGAGAGAATTCCTTTCTCTTTTAGGTAACCTAGGAACTCGGCACTTAAGTATTCACCACCTCGATCAGATCTTAGTGTCTTGATACTTTTGCCGGTTTGGTTTTCTACTTCATTCTTATACTCTTGGAATTTCTCAAAAGCCTCGGATTTATGTTTTATCAGATAAATGAATATGTACCTTGAGTAATCATCCGTAAAAGTAATGAAATAGGAAAAACCACCTCTTGCATGTGTAGACAATGGACCACATACATCGCTGTGTATGAGTCCTAAGAGCTCGCTCGCTCTTACTCCATGTCCAATGAATGGAGTCTTTGTTATCTTTCCTTTGAGACATGATTGACAAGTGGCATAAGTTTGATATTCGAATGAGTCCAAATATCCTTCTCTATGTAACTTAGTCAACCTTGTCTCATTGATGTACAATGCCATAAGAAAGCCTTATTTAAATCTGGAGACTTTCTTTTTAGTGTGTTCTGGACATTGAAAATCTGTAGTTGGTTTAAGACATATATACCGTTATCCAGTGTACCGGACCCAATCAAACTATGATTAAGGTGGATGTTAACAACATCATTTACAAACGTGAAATCATAACCTTTATTTGATAACAAGGAAACTGATATGATATTACACGTTAAGCTAGGTACACAAAAACAGTTATGTAAAACCAAAATGTGTCCACTCGTCAATCCCAGGTGATAATCCCCTACGGACACAGCTCCCACGCTAGCTCTGTTAGCAACCATCAGGGTCATATCACCATCCTTCAGCACTCTACGGTTTCTCAGCGCCTGCAATGAATTGCATATATGATATCCTGATCCGGTATCCAATACCCAGGAAGTAGAGTTGATTGACAGAAAATTCTCAATTACAAACACACCTGAAGTCGAAGCCACAGCTTGCTTCGGTTCCTGGTTCTTGGCGTTCCACGCCTTGCAGTCTTTCTTCCAGTGCCCTTTCCTATGACAATGGAAGCACTCATCCTGGGCCACTACTGGTACCGCAAACTTTTTCTTTCCATTCGCTCCCACCTTACTAATACCTCCTCTGGGTTTGGTGGCGGCCTTCTTCTTCCTTCCTTTGGCCCTAGCCTTGGACCCGGAAGAAGAAGCACCGCTAACAAACATAGCGGGTGTTTCCCTTGCCTTCTGCAAGGTGCCCTCTGCACTCCTCAACATGTTAAGGAGTTCTGGAAGTTCAACTTCTTTTCTTTGAATGTTGAAATTCAGAATAAACTGGGCGTAGGTGGAAGGAAGGGACTGGAGAATCAGGTCTGTATAGAGCTCATTATCCAAAGTCGTCCCAAGGTCTGTGAGCTCTTCTATATAGCCAATCATCTTTAGGACATGTTCTCCTACCGATGATCCGACGACCAACCTCGCTCGAAACAAGTTCTTAGAGGTCTCGTATCTTGCTATACGAGATTGCTCTCCATAAAGTTCCTTTGTATGGAGAAATATGGCATCAAGATCCATATCCTCATGCCTCCTCTGATGTTCATTGTTCATCGAGGCAAGCACGATGCACTTGGCCTTCGCGCAATCATACTCCGAGGTTTTGCGGATTTCCTTATCCGCATTACTTGATTTGGGACCTGGGACTGCAGGTGCCTTAGCTGTGAGGACGTACCCCAATTTGTCATAAGTCAAAGCCATTTTGACATTCCGCAGCCAATCTTTATAGTTTGGCCCTGTCAGTATATTTTTCTCTAAAAGTAACTTAAGTCCAGTCATTTTCAGGGTCGCTGCAAGTAGGAGAGAGAGACGAAACACTTTAGCATGATGCTCTTGCAAGTTTAGAGTGGTTTTTAATTTATCTAAACTGGATGGCTCCCACTGTTTCTCGAATCCTTCCTCAAACCATAAAAGAAGAATTAGCCAGGACTATTCTCACCGTGCAATACTTGCTTAACCGTTCAGCCAGGCCGGTGTCGGTACTTCGAGGGAGGTTTTCCAACGCTTTCGCGAAGTTCCTTAATTAAATAACCTCTTTTCTCTGGGGGCGTAGCCCCGCTGACACCTTTCTTGACACCTACTTGGTTTATAGCATTGATCGTTAAGTGACGAATCTCCTGATGAGTAGCATATACTCACAGTAGGATCGGGATCCAAATATCATCGTATGATAATGTTGAAGGAATCCTACCAACATTCATCAAACTCCAAATGGTATGCATCTCTTTGCAAATTTCAGTTTCTTTAGAAATTCCCGATATAAATTTTTTCCCCATGCTCTTATGACCTTGGCGTTGGTCAAAATGTCATAAGTCACATGTCAAGTTCTACCCATCATTATCTTGTTAATTTGAACCCATCCGTACATATCCTTGACGTTGGCCAAAATGATAATACGACTGTCCCAAATTAACTCATCTATCTATGCAACAAATGAATACCCAGCAGCTACCAAACACTATGCCTTGGCGTTGGTCAAAATACATAGCTTGAATACTACTGAATACCCAAATGAAATGATGGAGGGCTACGAATGGTTTTGGCGAAACCATGAACGTAGTGAACTTGATATGACCGAAGGAACCTGATAGCTTTTAAAAGGAGTGGTTAAAGCTCAGCAATTAAAAATATCTTCTGTTTTAAAATAACCGAGTGGCTTCTTTTAAATTGTTCTAACGATTAAACTTTTGGTTTATTTTCTTTGCATTAATAATAATGCGTCCCATCATTAACCTATCATTGCAGAAAACAACGAAAATACAACGTCCTCTTATGCCATCCGCATTCGCCACTGGGTCTCGTCATCACCCGTTAGGTTACTTAACTAACGGCAGAGCGGGGGCTGGGCTAGCGGGTGTAAAACATAAGTGACGTCTAAATAGCTATCATATATAGATATTGTACATTCGTCATATGCAATAATAGGCATTCCAGATCACAGATGAATATTATTGGATATGCAAGCAATCCGCGTTTGTTTTGAGCCTGGAACGAAAGACGGATTACACAGTTGTGATGAATAGCCATTACCCCACCCTAGACCCTTATGGGTATGGCAAACTACCCGCCAAGTACCCGAAGTGAAGCGGTCTCCCTCAACAACGTGAGTAGGCCACTAAACACTTCAAAGTACCCGGTAGTTTGTGCACCCCACCTTGGGTCTATCCTAGGAGCAAAAATAGTAAAATGAAATAATACAACGGTGGCTACAACCGCAACCTGGATGTGCCCCGTAAAATAATATTACAACATATTACAATTACTTTGAATGAATAAATATTACAACCCATCACAAACCCCGGCTAATTATCACAACAATCCAATACAGTTCATAACCACAAACAGTAAAATCCATTACAGAAATGTGCAACCCCCTGCCAACCGACATACTAGCAGTTAGGGGAAGTTTACGAACACATTTAACAGTTCACAGATATAACCAAATTAGCAAACATCGTATAATTTCGATCGAGCAAACATATCAGATTCTACTCCAAAACTTCTCTGTACACCTGAGACTTGAGCAGAAAATAAACATTCCAGAAAAGACAAAAACATGACAGAAGAGCCACTGGAAAAACTTGGGCTGAATCGGCTCCAACTCGACCGCGGATCCACGGCGGATCGGTGGGATCGGCCGCGGTTCCGCGGCTGTTTGGCCGATTCATGAACCCAATTTTTTTCAGTGTTCTTATATTTCTCTGTAGGTTATTCTGCAGGTCCCTGAAAAATTTTTAGACCTCATTTTAAAATCGACAGAAACTATGTGATTTCGATGTTTTTTCCGGTTCGTTTTGCGTTCGAAATTCATACGACTTTGCTAATGAGTCAATTATTGTTTAGCGAGGCTCTGATACCACTGTAAGTCGATGTACAACACCCTACGACTTGCGGGGAGGCGGAAAAATAAAAAACGATCTTGTTCTTTGCGTAAACATCGACTAACCGAGAATCTTTGCTAAACTATAACTAACAAACATATAGAAGATGTTGACTACTATGATAAGTGATTATACCTAATGAACTGTGTCCTTCTCCTTTTCGTTATCCACCTCCTTCTCGGCCTCCTCCACGTAATAGATGATCCACCCGAGAGCTATACTCCAAGCTTCACCTCTAACTTGAGGTAACTAGGTTTCTTACAGTGCTAATCTAAGCAACCTAGGTGATATAGAGTTGGATTATGGACGTATTAGTCTAGCTAACCCTTGATCTCAACATATGAGAGGTTAGGGTTAGGGTTTGAAGAGAGAAAGCTTGAGGAGAGAGAAGGTGAGAATGATAATGAATTGAAATTGTTTCTCACTTCTAATATATCATGAAGCATAAAGAATATCAAATAAAATAAATCAAATGATTTATCATCATGCTTCATTTAATATGTGCAATGAATCATTAAGCAATAAATGCTTCATTAACTCACTTGAATGATTCATCTCATGAGTCACAAAATCAATTAATGCTTATGCCACCTAAACCCTCAAGTCACCATCCTTCTAGAAGCTTCCTGCGAAATTACGAGAATGCCCCTCCTATCCGTGAAAACACGGAAAAACTTTAGACTGTATAAATCCAATAACCTAATACTAGAAACTGGCTTAAACCAAAGCCGGCTAGTAAAAACTGTCTGAATGTCGTACGTGCGTAAACACACATATGCGTTCGAACCCTTGTCGTAAAACCATACGACCTCTATATCGTTTCGATTGGAGCAGGGAAACTCTCTGTGTGGGACTCTAAAGACTCGACTACTACGCTGGCAGTGGGTTTAACCACAGACCGCAAGCGGCAATAGCTGTACGTAACGGTCTCCAGGTAGATGTCGATAAGAAGGCCGATGAGGAAACCCATCCGAACTCCTACTAAGCCTGATGTGACAATCTCCGTACAGTCCGGTCTGTTTGTCTAAGACTATCGCATATCGGGCCTAGGGCGGCGGCAAGCGTCAGTCCCCTAATAGCGGTATAAGTCGTGTCGGAGCGTAGCCTATTACACCCTAAGAAAAAACTGTAACCTACCAGTAGATCTCGCTTGCCCTGGCCAGGGACTTTGCGTAATGGCTCTCTGACACAGCACGATATCAACTCCCAATACCGGGAGAGACGAATCCTGTCTAACCGCCACTGCCTCCAAGTGCTCGGGACTGCACCCAACTGCTACTTGTTTGCACGACTCCTTTGATCCGTGGTAGGGTAGCAATCTAAGAACAGTGGGACACACTCGAGGCGAAGTAGCAGTGTCAAGTCTGCGGACTATGCTGTACTCACCTTGGAACTGTTAACTGACGACGGGTATAATACCAACCAACAGTCCCCCGTAAGTCCTGTCCGGTGTACCCGTAACCCAACGAGCACCTGTATACTATCTCCAGTACGACGTACTGACGGCTGTGGGACAGACCATCTCCCCAACTGGGATGAGAAGCGTACACACTAGTCTACTCCGGAGTATCGATGCCCTGTCTCGATAATCCTACGACTAGGGACCTGAAAAAGGATGTTCTTGTAGACTACCCAGCCCCCACTAGTGTGACTGCCATCACAACACTGGCAGTCAAGCAAGATCCTAAGAGCTCTATTAATACGTATACTCACATATTAAGATAGATAAAACCAAGTAGCATACTACCATGTTTAGCAAGACTGTTATAAAACTGTGAATATCCCAAGCTTCCATTAAGTAATATACAAGCTAGTATGATACAATAATGGCCCCTAGGGCATATACACTAACATCTACATGTAATCAAGTATGTATGATGCATTTCATAAGTGCAATGGCGCAATAGTCAACGTCTCAATATCACATGCCAATGCAATACCACCTAGGGGTATATGCAACTATAGCAAGATATGTGGGTGTACATATCAGTATGTAGGCATGATGCACATGTAGCTGTAGCAGAGTATGTGGGTGTACATGTCAGTATGTAGGCATAATGTACATGTAGCTGTAGCAGAGTATGTGTGTGTACATGTCAGTATATCATGCAATGATGTAGCAATTCTACTGTGTAAGTGACATAGCAATTATCGATGATGAAGTGTGTGAGCCGGCAATCTGTGTAAGTGTAACATACGCATCATCGATAATGGTGTAGGTGTACTAGCACAAGAATATGAAATGTAATGAGAATAGCATGAATGCAGCAAAATGCATATAGTGAATCAAATTCTATAAGGTATACATATCAACAAGACCGAGTCGGTGAATCTATCAATCGGCATCCAGCCTCACATCACGTACGGTACAATCCAACGTATGGCATCCTCTAATCAGGGGTATGGATAAACCAACAAGTAAAACTCATCGCGTACGGTAATCTAACGTACAGCGGCACTAACAAAATAGGGATTCTATCAACCTATACCACATCTGACGTGAGGTATAATACCATCTGGGAGTTCTCGGCGAGTCCGTCCAGTGTACCCAGTCTCCACTGAGCACCCGTATACCTTCTCTGATGTCAAACACCAATGGATATGGGATCATCTATCGCCCATCATATGGGTCAAGAAGCGTATACGCTAGTCTACTCAGGAGTATCGATGCCCTGTCTCGGTATTCCCACGACTTGGAACATTTGAAGGATGTACTTAGCGACTACTCTGTCCCCACTAGTATGATCTGCATCATAGTCCTGGTAGTCAAGTACTCATCCTAAGGGCTTTATCAACATGTAACATAGAGACAATCAGAGTACATGTTAAGATAAAGAGCAACCAGATAACATACTATCATGTCGAGCAAGAAAGTCCTTCCTATATATGTCCAAACATCCACTACAATATACATCGTATGTACAATAATGGCCTCTAGGGCATACATATAACTAACAGCTCGAGGCACGATCGGTTTTGTGCAAGTTTATGGGATACCCCAAGCATTCAAAGGGATATATTGTCTACCACGCTGAAGAACAAAAGGTGTTTGTCACTCGCCACATTGTCTTCTTAGAGAGCGAATTTCTTGCAAAAGAAATAGTGGGAGCACGGTAGAGCTGGAAGAAATTCCAGAACCTCAAACTACTGCCGAGGACTTAGTAGAACCTCAGGTTTCAATAGAGCCCGACGAACCAACGCCGCTCCGCAGATCTGGTTGGCCTTATCGTCCTCCTGAAAGATACTATGGGTTTCTTGTAGATGGGGATCGAGAGGATTGCATCATCGATGATGATGAGCCTACTAATTTTCAGCAGGCTATCACGAGTAAAGACTCGGTGAAGTGGCTGGATGCTATGAGATCCGAAATGGAATCCATGTACACCAATAAAGTATGGACTTTAGATGTTGCTCCTCCTGGAGTGAAACCAGTTGGATGCAAATGGATCTTCAAAAATAAGATTGGTGCATTTGGACAAGTGGAAACCTACAAAGCTAGACTCGTTGCAAAAGGTTTTCGTCAAAGACCGGGATTGGACTATGATGAAACCTTTTCCCCAGTAGCTATGCTTAAATCCATTCGGATCCTGCTTGCCTTTGCTGCCTTCCATGACTATGAAATCTGGCAGATGGATGTAAAAACAGCTTTTCTAAATGGACATTTAGAAGAATGTGTTTATATGGATCAACCAGAAGGTTTCTTAGACAGTGGGAGAAGCGGAAAGGTGTGCAAGTTGCTTAAATCCATTTATAGATTAAAGAAAGTATCGCGAAGTTGGAACATCTGCTTTGATGAGACGGTCAAAGAATTTGACTTTATCAAAAATGTATATGAACCATGCATTTATAGGAAGATTGTAGAAGGAGCAGTAGTCTTCCTCGTTTTGTACGTCGACGACATACTACTGATAGGGAATGATATCCTTATGTTACAATCAGTAAAGCTCTTCTTGTCACAGAAATTCTCCATGAAAGACTTGGGAGATGCATCCTACATTCTGGGCATTAAGATCTATCGTGATAGATCCAAAAGGATGTTGGGACTTTCACAGTCCGGGTATATTGACACTATACTAAAGAGATTTGGTATGGAAGATTCCAAGCGCGGTAATTTACCCGCTTGTCACGGGATCACCCTCTCCAAAGAGATGTCTCCAAAGACTGATGAAGAGAGGGCTCGCATGAGCATTATACCCTACGCTTCGGCAGTAGGATCCATAATGTATGCGATGTTGTGTACCAGACCAGATGTAGCTTACGCACTTAGTGTGGTAAGCAGGTATCAGTCGAACCCAGGAGAGAAGCATTGGATAGCGGTAAAGAACATTCTCAAGTACCTGAGAAGGACTAAGGAGATGTTCTTGGTTTACGGTAATGGGGACCTCCAGGTCGAGGCTTTTACCGACTCCAGCATTGTAACACCTGAGTTTAGGGTTAGCAGTAATTGTGTGTTAGTGTGGGGTTTTTGGTAAAAAGTTTACCAAAATGGGTTTCTAGTAATTTATCAGGTTTTATAGTTATTTTTGTAGGAATTTATCTCGACCGTACACACTTGTGCACGATAGTTAGGGTTAGGCTTAGAGTGACCTAGTTTAGGTGTGCATGGTGGGTTAACCATGTTTAGCCACCATGATAGGATTAGGGCCTTGCTTAAGATAATTGAGTTGATTTTGGAGCAAATGAGTTTAACTAGGGTGGTTGGCTTTGACCAAGGGTGCTTAGGATGTTTCAAGTTGACTTGCTAGAAAGAGAGAGAGAGGGAGATGTGATGGTTGCCATGATGGTTTAAGGTTATGTCACACCAAACTTTTTTTTTATGTCTCTTCACACCCAAATCCCTCTCACTCACAATCAATTTCAGCCCTTAAAACATCAGATCAGCCACCAAAACCACCCCATCAGCCCAACCTCAACTCATTCCAGCACACCATCAGCCCCCCAACCCATCACTTTAACATCAGCTTCAGCCTTTGAATTTCTTTCAGAACTTCAGCAACATCAGCTGCATCAACAGCCCATGTCATGATCACACACACCCCCACACCATCTTATACATAACCCTACACCACAACACACACACACAAAGTCTTTCCCAGCTTCTACAGCAGCAACTCTACACCCAAAACCTTGGTTCTACTTCAAAACAATAAAGCAGCAGAGGCAGGTGTGGCCTGAAGCAACAGCAGCATTAGCCTCTGCAGTGAGCAGATCAGCAGCTCATTTCAGCCATGATGCAGCCCCAGGAGCTATAGCAGCAACACACCACTCCCTCCTTCTTCTTTTCTCCTTCAACTAGGATCTGTAGAGGTATAATTGCCTTGACCCCACTTCTCTATGCTCTTGTTATGGTTACGATGTAGTTAGTGTTTATATTTGGTAGTTTAAGTGCTAGTTGTAGAGATTTGGGTGGAATTTAGTTAAGTAATGGTTTTAATGGTTAGTATAACCTTAGTAAGTGCTGTTAAGGCTAGTGGAACCAAGATTTATCCAAGTTTTCACCAGAATAACCAATTTGCCCGACTTGGCGTAAATTAGCGATTTTAGGGACTTTTGAGCCTCTGTGGGATCTGCTGTTGACCCGAACCTTAAATCATAAAATTGTGAAGACTGTAGCACAGTGACCTTAGTAGAGACACACACACAGAGTACGGGGACCCACCTCCAAAATGAGGCCGCCGGTTTATTCCTTCTGGCCGCAAATTTCGGCCAGAACAGGGGCTAGGGTGTTGGGTTTTTGGCTGTAGGGTTCTTCTGGGTAGCTTAGGCTTTTGGTATCTGTAACTTTTGCAGTTTGGCCCAGAGGCAAAATCTGGAGCTATAAATGCGTTTTCGATGTTTTAACCTTGTGCGACACGCGCATGATCCACGTGGTTCTGTGACGCGCTGCGCACCACAGCGCGTCGAAGTTGGTTCTGATGAGTTCACACGCGCCGCGACGTGTCGTATGCACACGCATTTAGTTTCACGCACGTGTATCCTTTTTTCGATAATTATACGATTTTGGTGATTCTTGTGGTTTGGTGTTAGGTAATGTTAATAATAGTTAGACTAGCCTAATTAGGAATGGTTAGGACCAAGTTAACCTAGGAAACACCAGATTACACAAAAATACCCTAAGTTTTCAATTGGTACAAAACTTGATGTTTTTGAGCAAAACATAGCTTTTTGACATCTGCTGCAACCCTTGTAGGTTCAGAATAAAATTGAGTGGACCATAGCCTACTGGTGACATACTGACCTAACTACCAGAGCCCGACCCCACCACCTTCAACCCAGGCCGCCAGAAAATTCATTCTGGCCGCAAATTGCGACCAGACTAGGGAGTTAGGTCCTAGGGTTTTTTCTACAGGTGTCTGCTACATTTTATAGGTCTCTGGTATATATAGTTTTGCAATATTTTGATCATGGAAAAATCTGGGGCACTATATTGTTTTCTGGTGTTTTTGGTTTGCGCGATACGCGAGTGGTTCTGTGATTCGGCGTATCGGGTTAAGCGCTAGGCACATACACGCACGTTTCAGCGTATCGCATACACGCGCATCAATTCGCGACACGAGTTCTCGTTTTGTTCTATCGCATATGCGAGATTTTGATTATATTTGGATTCTTGTGTAAATTCCAGGTTCGCAGGCGGGAACGTCAGACGCCGCCAAGAAAGGGAAGCAGGTGGTCGGCTATACTTAGCACGCGAGCAGGTGAGTAGATTTAACATCTACAGGGAAATCGCCCGTATGGCGTTAAGCGTCAGGGCGTAGTAGGATGTTTAGTTTTATACGTTCATGCAAACATAATAGAGTTGCATACGCTTGTTACACATATAGAACTGATAGTATAGAACACTGCACTGTCACTAACGGTACATGCTGCATGAGTATGATTTATATGCTACACTCACACCGTTAGTGATTGCCATGACACTCACAGTATAGGATTGCTAGAAATTATATGTTATATTGATTCCATTTTACTGATGTTGTCATGACTTGCCATATCCGCATATGCATATTTTTACCATGTTCACCTTGTAGCTCATTATAATGCTTATATATATATATATATATATATATATTGGACACATATGCATCATTTCCACATTGGTGTACGTGTATATTGCTACACTCACTTAGCATATTTAGCTTCTTGCACATCCATACCTATACTCATGTTCATATGAAACATACATGGATGATATTGACTTGACTCAAAAAAACTAAGGGACCGCATATGGTATTTTCCAAACTGGGTATTTTTAGAAAAGGAGCGGTTTTTCCCTTTTTCCATATGACGCATGGCATGGATTTACGCATTAGATTGATTCATGTGATTTCTGGATTTTGGGAACCGAAGTACTATATTAACAAATTGCGCACTGTGTAAAAACCCGGTTTTCCCTTGATTTGATATTTTAGTGCGTCCACCATGTGTTTTCTCGGTGCTAGAGCGATACATGGAAACCCGAGTCGAGGAGCTGGACGAGGCCGATTGCGGGTACATGGTGGACCCGGTATGGTACCCCGGGGTAAGAACGGATCGCTGTGCAGTAGACGGTGAGCCTGACAGAGGGACTACTACCTACAGGTGATTGGTTGGACCTGGCGGTTGTCCGGAGGATACCGACCAGAGTCGAGAGATGGATACGGGACGACTCGTACTGCCGGGGCCGAGGGCCGACACCGCAGACAGAGCCCGTGGGCTAACCCGGATTGACGGGTACCTGTTCACACCATAATATTGCATTATTATATTCCTCATTCTTATTCTTTTTATAAATAAACAGGTGCTTTTGACGCATGTCTGCTACATGTTACAGGTTACAGGTTCTTAGACAGAAAACAGTGAAAACGATGTAAAGACGATGAAAAAGTGGACTTTGACCAACAAATAGAAGACTCTTGATCAAGCCTACATCAAAGATAAAATTCACAAAGTACAAGGCAATGCAAGGTCCAAGATTACAAAGTGAATGGTTAAAAGTCCACCGCAATTATTCACTGGAGATCTGGAAGAAACATAGAAGCTATTTTAATAAAGAACCAAATAATAAGGAAGCCCAAAGATCCAAGGCCCAATACTTTCTTTAAAGAGACAGAGACATAAAATTTTACCAAAGCTTGAAGTCTACTTTGACTAGGTCTTCCTAAGGATATTTTGGTAAATGTAGACATGCAAATCAATTGTAACCTAGGGTTTCCTATTCTCTATAAATAGGAACTCTACTCATTGTAATTTCTTATGCCTCCTTTTAATAATAAATTTTAGAATTCTTTTGGAGAGCATCGGTATTTCTTTTCAATTCATGAATTCAGATCTGACAACCCTGTGTTGATGATTGGAGAGATACATCTGTAAGTAGATTTAATTCCTTGCTCTAGTTTAGATTTCAATTCTTGCCCTAGGTAATTTTTATTCTCTGCCCTAGATAGATGTTTTTAAATTCCCTAATGAGTGAGTAGTCTCCTCGCTTGTTAGGGTTAGATCTGGGGAAGGTTTGAGAGACGAAGATCTCTCATCCCCTTTCTTGCCCTTCATATATTTTCATAGAACTCCATGCATACCTTCTTATTCCGCTCCCTACGGCACTCTACCTACGAGGTAGCGGTGATACCGTAGTCTAAAGGCCCGGACTTTAAGATTTTCCATGGAGGTTAGGGTAAAGATTTCTAAAGGAAGGACAAGGATCTAGAGGAAGAACAATCTTCCCAATCATCCTAATCCCTTTTATTAATATTTACCATAACACCTAATTAGATCTTCATATGGGTATAGAAAGCGGTGAGATTTATAGACTTTCCAAACTTAACCTAGACCTAACCCTAGCAAGACTTAGATATAGATTAATTCAGTTTTTAGATTTAATAATCAATCCGAACACCCTTCGGAATTAACTCGTTAGCGCGGTTAGGAAATTCACAACATCCCTGTGGACCGACCCGTACTCACCGGCTAGCTGCAAAGCGACGCCGTTCTTGATTGCGGTTACAAATATTTTTGATCTAACTTTTAGAAAGCGCAAGCACGCTAAATCAATCAATCAAATGGCGCCGTTGATTGGTCTCAAAAACTATCTATAACCGCAATCAAGAACGGTGTCGCATGAAGCTAGCCGGTGAGTACGGGTCGGTCCACAGGGATGTTGTGAATTTCCTAATCGCGCTAACGAGTTAATTCCGAAGGATGTTCGGATTGATTATTAAATCTAAAAGTTGAAGTTGTATGATACTAGGATTAGAAACTTGCTAGGATTAGGTTTAGGTAAAATTTGGTAAACAAAGATCTGCATCTCTTTCCATTGCCTTTAATTAAAGATATCATATTAGTGTTATGGTAAATCTTAACAAAGGGGATTAGGATGATTGGGAAGATTGATTCTTCCTCTAGATCCTTGTCCTTCCTTTCTTAATCTTTACCCTAACCTCCATGGAAAACCTTAGAATCCGGACATTTAGACTACGGAATCACCGTTACCTCGAGGGTAAAAGTGCCGTAGGGAGCGGAATAAGAAGGTATGCATGGAGTTCTAATGTTCATAAAAGTTTGGCAACAGAAACGAGATGAGAGATCTTCATCTCTCAAATCCTTCCCTATTCCTAACCCTAACAAGCGAGGAAACTACTCGCTCATTGAAAGGATGAAGAAAGACATGATTTTATTAAAGAGAAGAAACATCTATTGCAAGTTAATAAAATTCTTAAACTAAATTAAACTAAGGCAAGAAAATAATTTACCTACAAAAAATGATGCTCTCCAAAAGAATGCTGAAATTTATTAATGAAGGGAGGCATAAGAAATTACAATGAGTAGAGTTCCTATTTATAGAGAATAGGAAACCCTAGGTTACAATTGATTTGCATGTCTACATTTACCAAAATATTCTTAGGAAGACCTAGTCAAAGTAGACTTTAAGCTTTGGTAAAAATTTATATCTCTGTCTCTTTAAAGAAAGTATTGGGCCTTGGATCTTTGGGCTTCCTTCTTATTTGGTTCTTTATTAAAATAGCTTCTATGTTTCTTCCAGATCTCCAGTGAATAATTGCGTGGACTTTTAACCATTCGCTTTGTAATCTTGGACCTTGTATTGCCTTGTACTTTGTGAATTTTATCTTTGATGTAGGCTTGATCAAGAGTCTTCTATTTGTTGGTCAAAGTCCACTTTGGCATCGTCTTTTCATCGTTTTCACTGTTTTAGATCCAAGAACCTGTAACCTGTAATATGTAGCAGACATGCATCAAAAGCACCTGTTTATTTATAAAAAGAATAAGAATGGGGAATATAATAATGCAATATTATGGTATGAACAAATACCCCTAAACTTATCTTTTGCTCGTCCTCGAGCAAACTTATTTTTATTCGCTAAAATCCTAACCGCACTTTCGCAGGGAAACGCGATTGCACTGAGCTCGTGCAACAAGCCGTTAAACCTCTAGGTGTCCCTAGTAGGAGGAGTGTTGTCTCTTGAGGGTTTTCAGCGGATTACACCCACAAAATCCTATCAATTCAGCCCATTGACTTTTTTTCTCCAATTAGGTTTTCTAACTAAGAATTCTATAATCATCGACTCGTAAATTATCCACCCATATTCTTCACACTCCCTCATCATTTAACTTAAGATTATATATGTTTTGCAGAGCTACTTAGCTTTCGGCATTTCTTAAGTTTTCCTTCTAGGGTTCCATCTCCAGTTAGGAATTTCTATCAACTCTATTAAATATACAAGTTCTATTCTTCATTCCTTTCTCTTATCTAAACTCTAATCACATATCCCTACGTGTGTGTAAATATCACCCCTACACTTGGAAATTCAAATCAAGCAATCATACTCTCGTCCATTGTCCAAAGCACTTATTAATTGGTGAATTTTTCGCTTACACATCCTTCATGCGACTGTTAATACTTCTTGAGGTACCAACAACCGATTACAAGATACGTTAGCACTTTAAGGCGTACTTCCTAGTTTTGCAACACCCAAGGCTTTAGCAGTGACTCCCAAACCAGTTGGTCTAAGGCACTAGGTGATGAAGCACCCTCGCTAAATATTTTTCTATTTTTGCAGCCTTAAGTAATCACAAAAACCAGTGTCCATTTTTTTATTCTTCATTCACATTTTTTTTTATTTTCATCGTACTAAGGACTTTAGACAAGAGCATTTCAAGGTCTCCTCTACTATTCCAAGTTTCAAGGTGCGTGATTGTGCAAATTGTAGGGTATACGTTTTCAGAATCTAGACTTAAGTTAGGAACTATTTTTCAAACTTATACTCTAATAAGAACATCAATACTCTTCCCTCATTTTGACTTAGCCCAAGAAGTGAACCCAAAATTTGCCTATTTCTAAATAAACTACAAGGCATATACTTTCTACCGTTAAACTTTAAGGAAGGTTATTTTTAGGGTTTTTAATTCAGTAAGTCTAAGATCTAGTTGTTCCTAGCCAGTTAACCTATCTGTCAAACTCAAGTCAATTAGCCAAAATTCAAATTTTTATGGGTTTTCAAATAAGTATGCAAATGCAAAAATATGTACAAATGAATGCGAAGGAAGAAGACGTACCGAGCATACCCCCAAACTTGAACTTGACAGTGTCCTCATTGTCATACTAAACCAAGAGGGTCAAAATGTCGGCACTCCCCTGTTTATTTATTTATAATAATTTTTTTTTATATTTTTAATGTTTTGAAATTTTTTTTAATTTTTTTTATAGAAAAGAAAACAAAAATATATATACATATATACAAAGATTCCCCCAAACTTAAGCTTGGCCTTGCACAAGCCAAAAGTTAGCACCAACCATTCAAAAATCTTATCGTGGAAATGGTATAGTTGGTGCAAGAAAATGAGAAGCACGCGAGACCGTGTGGAAAGAAGAATGGTAGAATATGGTCTCGGTGGGGGAGAAGAATAGCGAAAAGAAGAAGGAAATGGAGTACGATCTTGAGGGTGTAAATTGAGTGAATAAATTAGCGCAATATGTGATGACCGATATGTTATAAGCGATTGCGCTAACCTATCAACCCGTCGGGAAATGGGGTCAAATCCCTCAAGATTCGCAAGAAAACATGGGTATGCCGAACTTGGTATAGGAGATGAAAGCGTAACGGTCATTTGTTCGGTCGGAACAATGGGAAAGACGAAAGGGAGTGAATTAAAGATAGTATCATTCTCACCGTGGTAAACTGTGTCGAACTGGAAAGATTCCATCAATGGTTCGAAACGACTGTAAGCAACCGAGTCTGATGGATTAACTAACTCATCTGAAAATGCAAAGGATGCAAACTCGGGCGGTGAGACTTCAACATCGTCCGAAAAAGTGAAACACTCGTAAGTGTCATCGGCTGTGAGAACTGTATCAGATTCAAAGGAAAAGTTTTCAAGCTCACAGTCGTCAAGCGTGAAATGAGGCTTGATCGGAACGATGGAAAAGAGGGGGGGTGATTTAGGTAAAGGTTCAAGAGGATGAATTGGAAAATCCGACACATCAAAGAAAAATGGTTCAACCTCAATATGATCCTCACTACTCTCCTCAATATTATCCTCATAATTCTCCTCAATATTTAACTCATCCATGCCATTATCATCAAAATCAAGACGCATATGAGATTCGGGAGAAACATTTAATAACTCGGGATGATGATTTGAACATAAAATTTCAATTAAATCGACAGGTTCATCATCCGAAATATTCCCGGCGTCTATATCCTCAATCAAGTGAAAGTCAATTTCTTTAGACACCTCCTCAAAAGCATGGATGATTATCAATGTAGGTTCTAGAGTGAAAGTGTAAAGGTCAAACGGATTAGGTGCTGTTTCACTCGAAGGGGGTTCCTCACAATTTGGCAAATCAAACACTACAAAGTCGCACAACTCGTTGTTATTTTGAACTTGTGAATCATTTAGGACATTCGATGGAAAACTGGAGTTGTGGGCTTCAAGATCGTACCACAATCTTTCTTCTTTCCTTCATTCTTCTCCCCCACCGAGACCATATTCTCTTCTTCCCATTCGGTCTCGTGTGTTTCTCATCTCTTTTCTTTCTACTCCATTCTTTCACCAACTAGACCATTACCACGATAAGATTTTTGAATGGTTGGTGCTATCCTTTGGCTTATGTAAGGCCAAGCTTAAGTTTGGGGGGGAACCTTTGTATATATGTGTATATATATTTTTTTGTTTTCTTTTTCTATAAAAAAATAACAAAAAATTTCATTCTTTCTTCTTTCTTCATACCCCCAAACTTGAACTTGACAGTGTCCTCATTGTCATACTAAACCAAGAGGGTCAAAATGTCGGCACTCCCCTGTTTATTTATTTATAATAATTTTTTTTTATATTTTTAATGTTTTGAAATTTTTTTTTATAGAAAAGAAAACAAAAATATATATACATATATACAAAGATTCCCCCAAACTTAAGCTTGGCCTTGCACAAGCCAAAAGTTAGCACCAACCATTCAAAAATCTTATCGTGGAAATGGTATAGTTGGTGCAAGAAAATGAGAAGCACGCGAGACCGTGTGGAAAGAAGAATGGTAGAATATGGTCTCGGTGGGGGAGAAGAATGGCGAAAAGAAGAAGGAAATGGAGTACGATCTTGAGGGTGTAAATTGAGTGAATAAATTAGCGCAATATGTGATGACCGATATGTTATAAGCGATTGCGCTAACCTATCAACCCGTCGGGAAATGGGGTCAAATCCCTCAAGATTCGCAAGAAAACATGGGTATGCCGAACTTGGTATAGGAGATGAAAGCGTAACGGTCATTTGTTCGGTCGGAACAATGGGAAAGACGAAAGGGAGTGAATTAGGGATAGTATCATTCTCACAGTGGTAAACTGTGTCGAACTGGAAAGATTCCATCAATGGTTCGAAACGACTGTAAGCAACCGAGTCTGATGGATTAACTAACTCATCTGAAAATGCAAAGGATGCAAACTCGGGCGGTGAGACTTCAACATCGTCCAAAAAAGTGAAACACTCGTAAGTGTCATCGGCTGTGAGAACTGTATCAGATTCAAAGGAAAAGTTTTCAAGCTCACAGTCGTCAAGCGTGAAATGAGGCTTGATCGGAACGATGGAAAAGAGGGGAGGTGATTTAGGTAAAGGTTCAAGAGGATGAATTGGAAAATCCGACACATCAAAGAAAAATGCTTCAACCTCAATATGATCCTCACTACTCTCCTCAATATTATCCTCATAATTCTCCTCAATATTTAACTCATCCATGCCATTATCATCAAAATCAAGACGCATATGAGATTCGGGAGAAACATTTAATAACTCGGGATGATGATTTGAACATAAAATTTCAATTAAATCGACAGGTTCATCATCCGAAATATTCCCGGCGTCTATATCCTCAATCAAGTGAAAGTCAATTTCTTTAGACACCTCTTCAAAAGCATGGATGTTTATCAATGTAGGTTCTAGAGTGGAAGTGTAAAGGTCAAACGGATTAGGTGCTGTTTCACTCGAAGGGGGTTCCTCACAATTTGGCAAATCAAACACTACAAAGTCGCACAACTCGTTGTTATTTTGAACTTGTGAATCATTTAGGACATTCGATGGAAAACTGGAGTTGTGGGCTTCAAGATCGTACCCCAATCTTTCTTCTTTCCGCCATTCTTCTCCCCCACCGAGACCATATTCTCTTCTTCCCATTCGGTCTCGTGTGTTTCTCATCTCTTTTCTTTCTACTCCATTCTTTCACCAACTAGACCATTACCACGATAAGATTTTTGAATGGTTGGTGCTATCCTTTGGCTTGTGTAAGGCCAAGCTTAAGTTTGGGGGGGAACCTTTGTATATATGTATATATATATTTTTTTGTTTTCTTTTTCTATAAGAAAATAACAAAAAAATTTCAAAACAATAAAATAAAAAAAATTGTAAATAAATAAACAGGGGAGTATCGGTATTTTGACCCTCTTGGTTTAGCATGACAGTGAGGACACTGTCAAGTTCAAGTTTGGGGGTATGCTCGGTACGTCTTCTTCCTTCGCACTCATTTGTACATATTTTTGCATTTGCATATTTATTTGAAAAACCATAAAAATTGGAAAATTTCAAAAAAAAAAAATTATAAAAATAATTGTTTTCAATTTTGGCTAATTGACTTGAGTTTGACGAATGGGTTAACTGGCTAGGAACAACTAGATCTTAGACTTAGTAAATTAAAAACCCTAAAAATAACATTCCTTAAAGTTTAATGGTAGAGAGTATATGTCTTTGTAGTTTATTTAGAAATAGACAAATTTTGGGTTCACTTCTTGGGCTAAGTCAAAATAAGGGAAAAGTATTGATATTTTATTAGAGTATAAGTTTGAAAAATAATTCCTAGCTTAAGTCTAAATTCTGTAAATGTATACCCTACAAATTGCACAAACACGCACCTTGAATAGTAGAGGAGACCTTGAAATGCTCTTGTCTAAAGTCCTTAGTACAATAAAATTAAAAGGAAAAAAAAGTGAATAAAGAATAAAAAAATGAACACTGGTTTTTGTGATTACTTAAGGCTGCAAAAATAGAAAAATATTTAGCGAGGGTGCTTCATTACCTAGTGCCTTAGACCAACTGGTTTGTGAGTCACTGCTAAAAGCCTTGGGTGTTGCAAGACTAGGAATTACGCTTTAAAGTGCAAACATATCTTGTAATCGGTTGTTGGTACCTCAAGAAGTATTAACGGTCGCATGAAGGATGTGGAAGAAAAATTCAATTAAAAATTCACCTACTAATAAGTACTTTGGACAACGGACAAGGGTATGATTGCTTGATTTGAATTTCCAAGTGTAGGGGTGATTCATACACACATGTAGGGATATGTGATTGGAGTTTAGATAAGAGAAAGGAATGAAGAATAGAACTTGTATCTTTAGTAGAATTGATAAAAAATCCTAAGTGGAGATGGAACCCTAGAAGGAAAACTTAAGAAATGCCGAAAGCTAAGTAGATCTGCAAGATATATATAATCTTAAGTTAAATGATGAGGAAGTGTGAAAAATATGGGTGGATAATTTACAAGTAAAAGATAATAGAATTCTTAGTTAGAAAACCTAATTGGAGAATAAAAGTCAAAAAAGCCAAATTGATAGGATTTTGTGGGTAGTATCCGCTGAAAACCCTCAGGAGACAACACTCCTCCTACTAGGGACACCTAGAGGTTTAACGGCTTGTTGCACGTGCTCAGTGCAATCGCGTTTCCCTGCGAAAGTGCGGTTAGGTTTTTGTAGTGAATAAAAAATAAGTTTGCTCGAGGACGAGCAAAAGATAAGTTTGGGGGTATTTGTTCACACCATAATATTGCATTATTATATTCCTCATTCTTATTCTTTTTATAAATAAACAGGTGCTTTTGACGCATGTCTGCTACATGTTACAGGTTACAGGTTCTTAGACAGAAAACAGTGAAAACGATGTAAAGACGATGAAAAAGTGGACTTTGACCAACAAATAGAAGACTCTTGATCAAGCCTACATCAAAGATAAAATTCACAAAGTACAAGGCAATGCAAGGTCCAAGATTACAAAGTGAATGGTTAAAAGTCCACCGCAATTATTCACTGGAGATCTGGTAGAAACATAGAAGCTATTTTAATAAAGAACCAAATAATAAGGAAGCCCAAAGATCCAAGGCCCAATACTTTCTTTAAAGAGACAGAGACATAAAATTTTACCAAAGCTTGAAGTCTACTTTGACTAGGTCTTCCTAAGGATATTTTGGTAAATGTAGACATGCAAATCAATTGTAACCTAGGGTTTCCTATTCTCTATAAATAGGAACTCTACTCATTGTAATTTCTTATGCCTCCTTTTAATAATAAATTTTAGAATTCTTTTGGAGAGCATCGGTATTTCTTTTCAATTCATGAATTCAGATCTGACAACCCTGTGTTGATGATTGGAGAGATACATCTGTAAGTAGATTTAATTCCTTGCTCTAGTTTAGATTTCAATTCTTGCCCTAGGTAATTTTTATTCTCTGCCCTAGATAGATGTTTTTAAATTCCCTAATGAGTGAGTAGTCTCCTCGCTTGTTAGGGTTAGATCTGGGGAAGGTTTGAGAGACGAAGATCTCTCATCCCCTTTCTTGCCCTTCATATATTTTCATAGAACTCCATGCATACCTTCTTATTCCGCTCCCTACGGCACTCTACCCACGAGGTAGCGGTGATACCGTAGTCTAAAAGCCCGGACTTTAAGGTTTTCCATGGAGGTTAGGGTAAAGATTTCTAAAGGAAGGACAAGGATCTAGAGGAAGAACAATCTTCCCAATCATCCTAATCCCTTTTATTAATATTTACCATAATACCTAATTAGATCTTCATATGGGTATGGAAAGCGGTGAGATTTATAGACTTTCCAAACTTAACCTAGACCTAACCCTAGCAAGACTTAGATATAGATTAATTCAGTTTTTAGATTTAATAATCAATCCGAACACCCTTCGGAATTAACTCGTTAGCGCGATTAGGAAATTCACAACATCCCTGTGGACCGACCCGTACTCACCGGCTAGCTGCAAAGCGACGCCGTTCTTGATTGCGGTTACAAATATTTTTGATCTATCTTTTAGAAAGCGCAAGCACGCTAAATCAATCAATCAAATGGCGCCGTTGCCGGGGATATAATTATTTTGGAGAGCATCGGTATTTCTTTTCAATTCATGAATTCATATCTGACAACCCTGTGTTGATGATTAGAGAGATACATCTGTAAGTAGATTTAATTCCTTGCTCTAGTTTAGATTTCAATTCTTGCCCTAGGTAATTTTTATTCTCTGCCCTAGATAGATGTTTTTAAATTCCCTAATGAGTGAGTAGTCTCCTCGCTTGTTAGGGTTAGATCTGGGGAAGGTTTGAGAGACGAAGATCTCTCATCCCCTTTCTTGCCCTTCATATATTTTCATAGAACTCCATGCATACCTTCTTATTCCGCTCCCTACGGCACTCTACTCACGAGGTAGCGGTGATACCGTAGTCTAAAGGCCCGGACTTTAAGGTTTTCCATGGAGGTTAGGGTAAAGATTTCTAAAGGAAGGACAAGGATCTAGAGGAAGAACAATCTTCCCAATCATCCTAATCCCTTTTATTAATATTTACCATAACACCTAATTAGATCTTCATATGGGTATAGAAAGCGGTGAGATTTATAGACTTTCCAAACTTAACCTAGACCTAACCCTAGCAAGACTTAGATATAGATTAATTCAGTTTTTAGATTTAATAATCAATCCGAACACACTTCGGAATTAACTCGTTAGCGCGATTAGGAAATTCACAACATCCCTGTGGACCGACCCGTACTCACCGGCTAGCTGCAAAGCGACGCCGTTCTTAATTGCGGTTACAAATGTTTTTGATCTATCTTTTAGAAAGCGCAAGCACGCTAAATCAATCAATCAAACGGCGCCATTTGATTGATCTCAAAAACTATCTATAACCGCAATCAAGAACGGCGTCGCTTGAAGCTAGCCGGTGAGTACGGGTCGGTCCACAGGGATGTTGTGAATTTCCTAATCGCGCTAACGAGTTAATTCCGAAGGATGTTCGGATTGATTATTAAATCTAAAAGTTGAAGTTGTATGATACTAGGATTAGAAACTTGCTAGGATTAGGTTTAGGGAAAATTTGGTAAACAAAGATCTGCATCTCTTTCCATTGCCTTTAATTAAAGATATCATATTAGTGTTATGGTAAATCTTAACAAAGGGGATTAGGATGATTGGGAAGATTGATTCTTCCTCTAGATCCTTGTCCTTCCTTTCTTAATCTTTACCCTAACCTCCATGGAAAACCTTAGAATCCGGACATTTAGACTACGGAATCACCGTTACCTCGAGGGTAAAAGTGCCGTAGGGAGCGGAATAAGAAGGTATGCATGGAGTTCTAATGTTCATAAACGTTTGGCAACAGAAACGAGATGAGAGATCTTCATCTCTCAAATCCTTCCCTATTCCTAACCCTAACAAGCGAGGAAACTACTCGCTCTTTGAAGAGATGAAGAAAGACATGATTTTATTAAAGAGAAGAAACATCTATTGCAAGTTAATAAAATTCTTAAACTAAATTAAACTAAGGCAAGAAAATAATTTACCTACAAAAAATGATGCTCTCCAAAAGAATGCTGAAATTTATTAATGAAGGGAGGCATAAGAAATTACAATGAGTAGAGTTCCTATTTATAGAGAATAGGAAACCCTAGGTTACAATTGATTTGCATGTCTACATTTACCAAAATATTCTTAGGAAGACCTAGTCAAAGTAGACTTCAAGCTTTGGTAAAAATTTATGTCTCTGTCTCTTTAAAGAAAGTATTGGGCCTTGGATCTTTGGGCTTCCTTCTTATTTGGTTCTTTATTAAAATAGCTTCTATGTTTCTTCCAGATCTCCAGTGAATAATTGCGGTGGACTTTTAACCATTCGCTTTGTAATCTTGGACCTTGTATTGCCTTGTACTTTGTGAATTTTATCTTTGATGTAGGCTTGATCAAGAGTCTTATATTTGTTGGTCAAAGTCCACTTTGGCATCGTCTTTTCATCGTTTTCACTGTTTTAGATCCAAGAACCTGTAACCTGTAATATGTAGCAGACATGCATCAAAAGCACCTGTTTATTTATAAAAAGAATAAGAATGGGGAATATAATAATGCAATATTATGGTATGAACAGTACCCGAGATATGAAGTTTTGCATGTCGATGCTGGACACGAGTTTTCTTGATATTTGGGTGCCGATGTTGGGCATTCACGATTTTATGAGATTACAGGATTTGAGTGCCGATGTGGATGACGGCGCCTGAGTTGGTTTGGGATTGGGGTGCATTGACATACACCAGTTATTTTTCCACGTTGACATTCCATGTAGACATTATTTCTTCCCATACTCAGCATTTATTACTTGACATCTCATCCTGTAGCTTGCATACCTGATAGAGTACACATGCTTGCATATTATTGCGTACCCTGCTCATCCTATATAGGGTTGGTAGATTACATTGCCATGTCTGATTTTCATACATCTGCTCGTTACATAGAAATGCCATTAGATCATACCTGTCGCATGATAGTGAGCATCCAGTTCATCATATAGATGTTACCTGTTGGCATAGTTTAGAGTATCGCAGCACGTGCATACTCGCGATTACCTTTATATGTTATCTACGACCCACGAGTTGGCAACTCACCCCCGTTGTGCCACAGTGTTTGCAGGTTGCCCTTTGGAGTAGTCGCGGCTGGCTGTTTACCGCACCTTTTGACACAGATACCATTGCTAGTTGGTGGGTTTTTGTGCGGTATCTGTTTACTTTCAGTTGTATATTGATGTATCTAGTATTCTCCATCTACCTTCATGTATTGACTTAGAGACAGTTGTGAGGACGGCATATATTATTTTGTACTCTGGTGTCGAGCTTGTTGTGAGCCGACTTTATTTATTCAGTCTTACATTTCTTGCTATCTTCGTTGCATTTTCACTTAGTCGTATCATCATTATTGTGATGCTCTACTTATTCCACATGACAAATTCTTTTATAAGGAAATGTTGCACACAAATAAAATTATTAAATAACACTTGAACTTAAATAGGATTTTTCTACTGAATTAATTAAAAGATCTTCTAAACATTTGCAACCGTTTTTACAAAATATTTTAACACTCTACATTTAAATGGTTTTGATTTCTGGGCTTTCGGCTTACTTAGTCATGTTACGCCTTCAGACGTTACATGGTTAAGTGCCGGTCATGGGCCGAACTTTGGGTCGTGACAAAGTTGGTATCAGAGCGTAGGTTTTACCTTCAGAGTGTAGGATGACCTTGGTATGATGGAGTAGGTAGCTGCGGTAGGGTGCCGTGGCGTGTGTATGTTCCGCGGCATACTCACGATGTGACACTCCGCCTAAGAGACCTTAGGACCTATTGATTGAACTTCCTTCTTGATATACATTCTTGTGATTCGAATTTCGTATCCTCATCAAATCCTACTTTCCTTTCAGCCATTATGCCGCCAAAGACTACGAGGGCACAGAGAGCGGCCGCGAGGGCCGAGATACGAGTTGACTCGTCCTAGACGAGGACTGATCCGGGAAGTACACTTGTTGCACCCGAGCAGACTGTCTCTCCTATGACAGATCAGATCGCCACACTAGGGGCTGGTAAGCAGGAGATGCGCCAGACGATGGGATCCAGCATGCAGGAGATGCGTCAGATGATAGGGTCGCTAGTTGAGACGCTTCGAGCGCAGCGACCAGAGGTAGCTCCACCAGTCACGGGGACCGCGATGATACCGACATCACAGGCAGTTTCCCCTGCAGCCACGGAGGTGATTACGGTATCGTTAGTAGAATTCATGAGGCTGAAACCTCCGGTCTTCACAGGCACCGATCCAGCCGAGGACCCGCAGTCCTTCATTGACAGGATGGCACGGATATGCCGTTCCCTCAGATGCTCAGATATGCGATGGGTAGAGTTCGCGAGCTTTCGCCTGGAAGGACTTGCGCAGAAATGGTGTGAATCAGTTGAGAAGGGCAGGACAGCAGGTCTTCCTCCTATGACCTGGACGGAGTTCGTGACGATGTTCCTTGCCCGCTTCCTACCCCAGAGTGTTAGGGATGCCCGAGCACGCAGATTTGAGTCCTTGCGCCAGACGCCAGAGATGACCTTGGCAGAGTACAATGTGTTATTCATCGAGCTATCAGTCTATGCTCCGTACCTAGTGGCCACTGAGGAGTTCCGAGTCAAGAGATTTGTCCGAGGCTTGCTTACACCACTGTTCCTTACGATCAGCGCACAGCATTACGAGACATATGCAGCGGCCGTAGACGCAGCCCTATTAGTCGAGGCGCGCCTTGCAGAGACTTCGGCAGTCCCAGAGCCGAAGACGGTTCGTACTGATACATCGGCATGGAGACGGCCGTTCAGACGCCGCGACAGACACCTTGCAGGTGGCAGAGACTCGAGACGAGGTCAGCTTTTCAGCTCTTATCCCCAGGAGGGTCAGCCAGTATCATTCGGATGTTACCGATGCGGGAGTTCCTATCATCGTGTTCGAGAGTGTCCTGAGGTACCCCGTAGAGAGGTAGCCGCACCGCATGTCACACTTCCCCCTTCTCCACCCCAGAGGGCGTTGCCCATTGTACCTACAGTCGCCCCGCGTCAGACTCAGGCACAGAGAGGCCGTGGTCGCGGAGGATTTGTTCCTAGAGGACGAGGCGGTCGAGGCAGAGGAAAGCCAGCCACCGGCAGAGTACAGCCAGTTGCTAGTAGGGGATCGCCAGTTGCAGGTGGAGGACAGGCACGGGTCTTCGCATTAACGCATCTGGACGCGCAGGTGTCCAATGCGGTGGTCTTAGGTACCTTATCAGTATGTTCTGTTGATGCACACGTATTGTTCGATTCCGGATCCACGCACTCGTATGTTTCCATACATTTTGTACCAAGTTTGGGTAGGGAGTCTGGGTTGCTTGATCAGCCGCTTGTGGTGACCACTCCCGTGGGAGAGTCGTTTGTGGCTAGACACGTGTTCCGATCCTGCGTTGTCCGTATTGGCGAGAGAGATTTGCCTGTCGATTTGATCCTTCTTGAGATGTTGGACTTCGACGTCCTCTTGGGCATGGATTGGTTAGCCACGTGCTATGCGTCGGTGGACTGCCGCGAGAAGACAGTGAGATTTTGTTTTCCCGGCGAGTCGGCTTTTGTTGTGTAGGGGGACCGTGGTGCCGCCCCTCAGAGATTGATTTCTTCTCTTCACGCAGGACAGCTTTTGAGGAAGGGATGTCAGGGATTTCTAGCCTATATTTGCGATACTGGAGCCACAGATATTCCATTGGACCAGGTTCCGATTGCATGTGAGTTCCCTGACGTATTCCCTGACGAGCTTCCTGGGCTACCGCCTGAGCGTGATGTTGTGTTCTGTATTGATTTGATTCCCGGCACGGGGCCTATTTCTATACCGCCTTATCGGATGGCCTTGGAGGAGCTTAGTGAGTTGAAGAGTCAGTTGTAAGATTTGCTGGACAAGGGACTTATTCGACCCAGTGTTTTTCCTTGGGGTGCTCCGGTCCTGTTTGTCAAGAAGAAGGACGGCATTTTGCGTTTGTGTATCGTCTACCGGCAGCTGAACCGAGTGACCGTGCGGAACAGATATCCGTTGCCATGCATCGACGACTTGTTCGACCAGCTTCAGGGGGCAGGATATTTTTCGAGGATCGATTTGCGGTCGGGGTATCATCAGCTATGAGTTCGACAGGAGGACATTCCGAAGACAGCTTTCCGTACGTGTTATGGCCATTATGAGTTTTTGGTGATATCGTTCGGACTCACCAACGCGCCAGCAGCCTTCATGGACTTGATGAACCGTATATTCAGGCCATATCTCGATTTGTTCATCATGGTATTCATTGACGATATATTGGTGTATTCCCGGAGCAGAGAGGAGCACGAGCAGCACTTGCGGATCACACTGCAGACCTTGAGGGAGCACCAGCTTTATGCAAAATTCTCCAAGTGCGCATTCTGGTTGGACAGCGTGGACTTCTTGGGTCACGTGATTACACGGGATGGTATATGTATAGACCCGAGGAAGGTCGAGGCCGTTCAGAGTTGGCCCAGACCTACGTCGGTTACTGAGATACGCAGCTTTCTAGGACTGGCCGGCTACTACCGGCGATTTGTACAGGATTTCTCCCGTATTGCTTCACCCTTGACCGGATTGACCCGGAAGGGAGTCCCTTTCGTTTGGACGGAGGAGTGCGAGCGCAGCTTCTAGCAGCTACGGACTTGCTTGACTACGGCGCCAGTGTTATCATTGCCTTCAGGATCGGACGGATTTATAGTCTATTGTGACGCTTCACGAGTGGGGCTAGGATGTGTACTGATGCAGCACGGCAGGGTGATCGCTTATGCTTCCCGGCAATTGAAGAAACATGAACAGAACTACCCCACTCATGATTTGGAGATGGCTGCAGTGGTCTTTGCACTCAAGATCTGGCGACATTACCTCTACGGCGAGTCGTGCCAGATATTCACTGATCAAAAGAGCCTCAAGTATATATTTCAGCAGCGAGACTTGAATATCCGACAGCGACGTTGGATGGAACTGGTGAAAGACTACGACTGCGAGATCTTATATCACCCCGGCAAGGATAACGTAGTGGCAGATGCTTTGAGTAGGAGGCCCGAGGGTAGTCTAGCGTGTTTGAGTGCAGTACAGAGGCAGTCGTCGGCAGATTGGCAGATATTATGCGACAGCCGAGTGCAGTTCGAGTTCACGCAGATCGGGGGACAGCTCGCGCACGTTCGTGCACGCCCACAGTTGCTTGACCGTATATATGAGGCACAACGCAGGGATGACCGTTGCTCAGAGATCATGACATAGATTGGACAGGGCAGATTCTCCGAGTTCGTGATTGATGACCAGGGGATATTACGATTTAGGTCTAGACTGTGCGTACCAGATGCCGAGGGATTGCGGCGCGATATTCTTGAAGAGGCACATCGGTCAGTGTACAGTGTCCACCCCGGTTCCACCAAGATGTACCACGATATGAGAGAGACCTACTGGTGGGACGGAATGAAGAGGGACATCGCGGAGTTCATATCGAAATGCCTGACTTTTCAGCAAGTCAAGGCCGAGCACCAGAGACCCGCAGGAGAGCTATAGCCATTACCCATTCCGGAGTGGAAATGGGAACAGATTTCGATGGATTTCGTTGTGGGTCTACCCAGGACTAGGCGGGGGTATGACTCCATTTAGCTGATCGTGGATCGTCTGACGAAAGCGGCTCACTTCCTGCCGGTGAAGACGACTTTCAGATTTGCGCAGTACGCCCAGATTTATATCGACGAGACTGTACGACTACATGGGGTCCCGACGTGTATTGTGTCCGATCGAGGCACCCAGTTTACCAGCAGACTATGGCAGAGGCTTCAGGGGGCTTTGGGCACTCGTTTGAGTTTCAGCACGGCATTTCATCCGCAGACCGACGGACAGTCAGAGCGGACCATTCAGACTCTCGAGGACATGCTCCGAGCTTGCGTTTAAGACTTTGGTGGTAGCTGGGATCATCATTTACCCTTGATAGAGTTCTCCTACAACAATAGCTTCCAGGACATTATTCAGATGGCACCTTTCGAGGCTTTGTATGGGAGGAGATGTAGATCACCTGTCTGTTGGACAGAGCTGAGCGAGAGCAGTATTTTGGGGCCACAGATCGTACAAGAGACGACCGAGAAGATTCAGCTCATTCGAGACAGGATGAGGACAGCTCAGAGCAGGAAGAAATCGTATGCTGACAGACGCCGCCGTAGATTAGAGTTCGCAGTTGGCGATCACGTTTTTCTGAGGGTCTCTCCAATGAAGGGAGTGATGAGGTTTGGACGAAAGGGGAAGCTTAGCCCCAGATTCATAGGTCCTTTCGAGATCCTCAAGCGAGTAGGCGCAGTCGCATATCGTTTGGCGCTTCCACCCAGTCTTTCGGATGTCCATCCCGTCTTCCACGTATCGATGCTACGCAGATATCTTTATGACCCTTCCCACACGATCCAGCATCAGACAGTGCAGCTTGAGCCCGATCTTTCGTTCACCGTGCAGCCAGTTGAGATATTGGATCGGCAGGTGAAGAAACTGCGATCTAGGGTCATGCCGTCGGTGAAGGTTCTTTGGCGCAGCCCAAATGGTGAGGAGATCACTTGGGAGGCCGAAGGGGAGATGCGAAAGAAATTCCCTCATCTCTTTGAAGGTACGTGTAGTTATATGTTGTTTTTTTTAAATTCGGGGACGAATTTTCTTAAGGAGGGGAGACTGTAACACCTGAGTTTAGGGTTAGCAGTAATTGTGTGTTAGTGTGGGGTTTTTGGTAAAAAGTTTACCAAAATGGGTTTCTAGTAATTTATCATGTTTTATAGTTATTTTTGTAGGAATTTATCTCGACCGTACACACTTGTGCATGATAGTTAGGGTTAGGTTTAGAGTGACCCAGTTTAGGTGTGCATGGTGGGTTAACCATGTTTAGCCACCATGATAGGATTAGGGCATTGCTTAAGATAATTGAGTTGATCTTGGAGCTAATGAGTTTAACTAGGGTGGTTGGCTTTGACCAAGGGTGCTTAGGATGTTTCAAGTTGACTTGCTAGAAAGAGAGAGAGAGGGAGATGTGATGGTTGCCATGATGGTTTAAGGTTATGTCACACCAAACTTTTTTTTTATGTCTCTTCACACCCAAATCCCTCTCACTCACACTCAATTTCAGCCCTTAAAACATCAGATCAGCCACCAAAACCACCCCATCAACCCAACCTCAACTCATTCCAGCACACCATCATCCCCCCAACCCATCAATTTAACATCAGCTTCAGCCTTTGAATTTCTTTCAGAACTTCAGCAACATCAGCTGCATCAACAGCCCATGTCATGATCACACACACACACACACACCATCTTATACATAACCCTACACCACAACACACACACACAAAGTCTTTCCCAGCTTCTACAGCAACAACTCTACACCCAAAACCTTGGTTCTACTTCAAAACAATAAAGCAGCAGAGGCAGCTGTGGCCTGAAGCAACAGCAGCATCAGCCTCTGCAGTGAGCAGATCAGCAGCTCATTTCAGCCATGATGCAGCCCTAGGAGCTATAGCAGCAGCACACCACTCCCTCCTTCTTCTTTTCTCCTTCAACTAGGATCTGTAGAGGTATAATTCCCTTGACGCCACTTCTCTTTGCTCATGTTATGGTTACGATGTAGTTAGTGTTTATATTTGGTAGTTTAAGTGCTAGTTGTAGAGATTTGGGTGGAATTTAGTTAAGTAATGGTTTTAATGGTTAGTATAACCTTAGTAAGTGCTGTTAAGGCTAGTGGAACCAAGATTTATCCAAGTTTTCACCAGAATAACTAATTTGCCCGACTTGGCGTAAATCAGCGATTTTAGGGACTTTTGAGCCTCTGTGGGATCTGCTGTTGACCCAAACCTTAAATCATAAAATTGTGAAGACTGTAGCACAGTGACCTTAGCAGAGACACACACACAGAGCACGGGGACCCACCTCCAAAATGAGGCCGCCGGTTTATTCCTTCTGGCCGCAAATTTCGGCCAGAACTGGGGCTAGGGTGTTGGGTTTTTGGCTGTAGGGTTCTTCTGGGTAGCTTAGGCTTTTGGTATCTGTAACTTTTGCAGTTTGGCCCAGAGGCAAAATCTGGAGCTATAAACGCGTTTTCGATGTTTTAACCTTGTGCGACACGCGCATGATCCGCGTGGTTCTGTAGCGCGCTGCGCACCACAGCGCGTCGATGTTGGTTCTGGTGAGTTCACACGCGTCGCGATGTGTCGTATGCACACTCATTTAGTTTCACACACGCGTATCCTTTTTACGATAATTATACGATTTTGGTGATTCTTGTGGTTTGGTGTTAGGTAATGTTAATAATAGTTAGACTAGCCTAATTAGGAATGGTTAGGACCAAGTTAACCTAGGAAACACCAGATTACACAAAAATACCCTAAGTTTTCAATTGGTACAAAACTTGATGTTTTTGAGCAAAACATAGCTTTTTGACATCTGCTGCTACCCTTGTAGATTCATAATAAAATTTAGTGGACCATAGCCTACTAGTGACACACTGACCCAACTACCAGAGCCCGACCCCACCACCTTCAACCCAGGCCGCCAGAAAATTCATTCTGGCCGCAAATTGCGGCCAGACTAGGGAGTTGGGTCCTAGGGTTTTTTCTACAGGTGTCTGCTACATTTTATAGGTCTCTGGTATATATAGTTTTGCAATATTTTGATCATGGAAAAATCTGGGGCACTATATTGTTTTCTGGTGTTTTTGGTTTGCGCGATACGCACGATACGCGGGTGGTTCTATGATTCGGCGTATTGCGGCGTATCGGGTTAAGCGCTAGGCACATACACGCACGTTTCAGCGTATCGCATACACGCGCGTCAAT
Source organism: Agapanthus africanus (assembly GCA_030015575.1). Taxonomy (NCBI): domain Eukaryota; kingdom Viridiplantae; phylum Streptophyta; class Magnoliopsida; order Asparagales; family Amaryllidaceae; genus Agapanthus; species Agapanthus africanus. Next base: position 726,081,333 of record JASDDO010000019.1, on the reverse strand, counting down.
TCGCGACACGAGTTCTCGTTTTGTTCTATCGCATATGCGAGATTTTGATTATATTTGGATTCTTGTGTAAATTCCAGGTTCTCAGGCGGGAACGTCAGACGCCGCCAAGAAAGGGAAGCAGGTGGTCGGCTATACTTAGCACACGACCAGGTGAGTAGATTTAACATCTACGGGGAAATCACCCGTATGGCGTTAAGCGTCAGGGCGTAGTAGGATGTTTAGTTTTATACGTTCATGCAAACATACTAGAGTAGCATACCCTTGTTACACATATAGAACTGGTAGCATAGAACACAGCACTGTCACTAACGGTACATGCTGCACGAGCACGATTTATATGCTACACTCACACCGTTAGTGATTGCCATGACACTCACAGTATAGGATCGCTAGAAATTATACGTTATATTAATTCAATTTTACTGATGTTGTCATGACTTGCCATATCCGCATATGCATATTTTTACCATGTTCACCTTGTAGCTCATCATAATGCTTATATATATATATTTTGGACACATATACATCATTTCCACATTGGTGTACGTGTATATTGCTACACTCACTTAGCATATTTAGCTTCTTGCACATCCATACCTATACTCATGTTCATATGAAACATATATGGATGATATTGACTTGACTCAAAAAAAACTAAGGGACCGCATATGGTATTTTCCAAACTGGGTATTTTTAGAAAAGGAGCGGTTTTTCCCTTTTTCCATATGACGCATGGCATGGATTTACGCATTAGATTGATTCATGTGATTTCTGGATTTTGGGAACCGAAGTACTATATTAACAAATTGCGCACTGTGTAAAAACCCGGTTTTCCCTTGATTTGATATTTTAGTGCGTCCACCATGTGTTTTCTCGGTGCTAGAGCGATACATGGAAACCCGAGTCGAGGAGCTGGACGAGGCCGATTGCGGGTACATGGTGGACCCGGTATGGTACCCCGGGGTAAGAACGGATCGCTGTGCAGTAGACGGTGAGCCTGGCAGAGGGACTACTACCTACAGGTGATTGGTTGGACCTGGCGGTTGTCCGGAGGATACCGACCAGAGTCGAGAGATAGATACGGGACGACTCGTACTGCCGGGGCCGAGAGCCGACACCGCAGACAGAGCTCGTGGGCTAACCCGGATTGACGGGTGCCTGAGATATGAGGTTTTGCGTGTCGATGCTGGACACGAGTTTTATTGATATTTGGGTGCTGATGTTGGGCACTCACGATTTTATGAGATTACAGGATTTGAGGGCCGATGTGGATGACGGCGCCCGAGTTAGTTTGGGATTGGGTTGCATTGACATACACCAGTTATTTTTCCACGTTGACATTCCGTGTAGACATTATTTCTTCCCATACTCAGCATTTATTACTTGACATCTCATCCTGTAGCTTGCATACCTGATAGAGTACACATGCTTGCATATTATTGCGTACCCTGCTCATCCTATATAGGGTTGTTAGATTACATTGCCATGTCTGATTTTAATACATCTGCTCATTACATAGAAATGCCATTAGATCATACCTATTGCATGATAGTGAGCATCCAGTTCATCATATAGATGTTACCTGTTGGCATAGTTTAGAGTATCGCAGCACGTGCATACTCGCGATTACCTTTATATGTTATCTACTACTCACGAGTTGGCAACTCACCCCCATTGTGCCACTGTGTTTGCAGGTTGCCCTTTGGAGTAGTCGCGGCTGGCTGTTTACCGCACCTTTTGACACAGATACCATTGCTAGTTGGTGGGTTTTTGTACGGTATCTGTTTACTTTCAATTGTATATTGATGTATCTAGTATTCTCCATCTACCTTTATGTATTGACTTAGAGACAGTTGTGAGGGCGACATATGTTATTTTGTACTCTGGTGTCGAGCTCGTTGTGAGCCGAATTTATTTATGCAGTCTTACATTTCTTGCTATCTTCATTGCATTTTCACTAAGTCGTATCATCATTATTGTGATGCTCTATTTATTCCACATGACAAATTCTTTTATAAGGAAATGTTGCACACAAATAAAATTATTAAATAACACTTGAACTTAAAAAGGATTTTTCTACTGAATTAATTAAAAGATCTTCTAAACATTTGCAACCGTTTTTACAAAATATTTTAACACTCTACATTTAAATGGTTTTGATTTCTGGGCTTTCGGCTTACTTAGTCATGTTATGCCTTCAGACGTTACATGGTTAAGTGCCGGTCACGGGCCGAACTTTGGGTCCTGACAAGCTTCTAAAGTGATAAAGATGACTCTAAATCCGTTTCGGGTTTTGTGTTTACCCTCAATGGAGGGGCGGTATGTTAGAGGAGTTTCAAACAGGATACCATCGCAGACTCAACTATGGAGGCTGAGTATATAGCTGCTAACGATGTTGCGAAAGAGGCTGTCTGGATGAAGAAGTTCATATCTGAACTTCAGGTGGTTCCGTGCATTGCCAATCCAATACTTTTGTATTATGATAACAATGGGGCTGTAGCATTAGCGAAGGAACCAAGGTCCCATCAGAAATCCTGGCATATCTTGAGGCGGTATCACCTGATCAGGGAGATCGTGGATCGCCGGGAGATCGAGGTATGGAGAGTGGACACAAAAGACAACACGACTGATCCATTCACCAAGGCCATCGCCCAAGTCCAGTTCGAGAGGCTGTTTGAGATGTTGGGCATGCGATACGCCATCAACTGGATCTAGTGCAGACAGTGGGTACTCATTGCGCCAATTACAGGCCTTAGTGCAAGTGGGAGATTGTTGGATATATATGCCCTAGAGGCCTTCATTGTATAGGATGCTAGGGATATGTATATACATGAGAATCTTGCTTGATATGATAGTACGCTATTTGGTTTGTCTTTACCTTAACATGTGATATATTTTACTTTGTATTTCATATATTGTATACATGTTGATAAAGCCCGTAGGGTGTTTGCCTGACTACCGGCGTTGTGATGGCAGTCATACTTGTGAGAGCTGGGTGGTCAATAGGCACATCCTTAAATGTCCCTAGTCACAGGAGTATCGAGACTGGGCATCGATGCTCCAGAGTAGACTAGTGTATACATATCTAGACCCTGACGGGGGGCGATGGATTGGTCCCGCAGCTATTGGTGATGTGCACCTAAGATTATATACAGATGCACACTGGGTGTGAGTACACCGGACAGGACTCGCCGAGAACTGACTATATGGTATTATACCTAGCGTCAGATAGCAGTTCTCAGATGACATGTGTGCAGATAGTCTGTCGACTTGAGGTCGCCATTTGTCTCGTGTGAGTTCCCACTGTGCTTTGATTACTACCCTACCACGGCTCAAAGGAGTCGTGCAAACAGGTTTTAGTTGGGTACAGTCCCGAGCCACATGGAGGCAGTGAGCGACTGTTAGGGATTCGTCTCTCCCGGTATAGAGAGTCGATATCGTACTGTGAATGGTTGGTCATTACCATAAGTCCCTGGCCAGGGCTGATTGAGAATTACTGGTGGACGGACCAGTAGATTCTCCGATGGTCTTGAGCCAACCTGACATGACTTGTACGGTTATTAGGGGTCTGACATTTTCCACCACCCTAGACCTTACATGCGATACTCTCAGACGAACAGACCGGACTGCACGGATATTGTCATGGACAGGCTCAGTAGGGGTTACGGACGAGTTCGCTCGTCGGCCTCCTTTTCGACCTGTACCTGGGTTGCCGTTACGTACAGCTAGTGCCTCTGACGGACTTGTGGTTAAACCCACTGCCAGCGTACTGTCGAGTCTTTAGAGTCCCACACGGAGGGTTTCCCTGGATCAGGCGAGACGATGTAGATGCCGTATGGTCTTACGGCAGGGTTGCGATCGCATTCGTGTACTGGCTACTCGAATGACGATCGGACGGATAATACTAGTGGGCTTTGGTTTAAGCCGGATACTAGTATTGTAGTATTGGATTATACTGATCTCAGTGTATCCGTATTTTTCGGAATACGGATACGGGTATGAAAATACGGAAAAGGGCATTCTTGTAAATTCACAAGAATGAGCTTCTAGAATAAGACACCTCATTATTGTTTTATTCTTTTTCATTAAAGGATTAATGAGGTGGAAATGAGGAGATTTTTAAAAGTATGGCTAAGTATTTGTTTATTCACTTTGGATCTACTATTCAAGTAAGGTTGTAATTTGTGAGATTATTTAATTCCATGGATGAATTAATGCCTCAATACTTAGCCATTCTCTCTTCTCATTTTCTATTATCATTCTCACAAATGCTTTCTTTTTCCTAGGTTTCTTCTCTCCTTCTTCCTCAAGCTCATACACTTGCATGTATTGCAAAACAATGAGCTTTGAGATCAACTAGTCCAATACACATCCTCTCTACATCCACTTAGTCATCTCTCCTAGCAAGTTGGATCACTAAGGTATCTCTTGGAGGTTGGAGCTTGACCAAAGGCTCTCGGGTGGATCCATCTTTGACGCAAAGGAAACCGGCAAGCGAACTCTTCAAGGACATAGAAGAAGCACAAGAAAAGAGATCAACAAGGAGCAAGGAACCACTTGAAGAACCGAAGGACTAGACACGAGGGTATAACTTGTCAACCTAGTAGCTAGCACTCTCTAGTAGTTTAGTTTTGTTAGCTAAGGTTTAATCAAGATCCAAAAGGTGGAACAAGTTCATGATGCAAAGCTAAAACAAGTTTCTTTTGGTGCGATAAAAACGTTTTTAAAGTATTCCGCCTCCCCGCGAGCCGTGGGGTGTGCATCATGGACTTACACTGGTATCAGAGCTATGTTAAACCTTAACTAACTTGTTAGCAAAGTTTTAGAAATTCGATCGCCGGAAAAAACCCGAAATCACATCCGAAAATGCATGTTTCTGTCAATTTTGAAATCTGGTCTTAAATTTTTTTCAGAAAGCTTAAAAATACATGCATGGTTTTTTAAGAACACAGAAGAAATTTGGGCTCATGAATCGGTCAGACCACCGCGGAACCGCGGCAGAACCTACCGTTCTGCCGCCGATCCGAGGCCGAGTCGACTCCGATTCGGTCCAAATTTTTTCCGATTTTCTTATTTTCTGGATTTGTGATTTTTGGGATATTTTGCTTCTGCCCAGATATTTTGTGTAATGTGTTGAACTTGGGGGTAGATTCAAATTTGCTTAATCGATCGAAATTCTAATTGCTTTAGTTAATCGGTTCTTCTGTAATGTTATATGTGTTTTGAAACGTCTGCTTATCGCTATACGACGATTAGTGGGGGTTGCACATATTTGTGTTGATTGGTTTGTGTATATGAACCTTATTGGATCGTCGATGATGAATAGCCGGGGGGGGTGTGAGATGGGTGTTTTCTTTTCTTTCATTCAATGTAATTTGTAAAATTGATGTAATATTATTTTTGCGGGGCACATTCGGGTTAAGGTTGTAGCCACCGTTGTATTATTTCTTTTACTGTTTTTGCTCCTAAGATAGAGCTAAGGTGGGGTGCACAAACTACCGGGTACTTTGAAGTGCTAAGTAGCCTACTCACGTTGTTGAGGGAGACTGCTTCACTTCTGGTACTTGGCGGGTAGTTTGCCTCACCCGTAGGGGTCTAGGGTGGGGTTTTTGGCTATTCATCACGACCGTGGAACCCATCCTTCGTTATGGGATTAAACGAAGTGTGGAATTCCTAGTATATCAAATATGTTCATCTGTGATCTGGAATGCCTATTATTACGTGCGACGAATGGATATATCTATATATGATATTTATTATGCGTTGCTTATGTTTTACACCCGCACTAGTCCAGCCTCCGCTCTGTCGTTAGTTAAGTAACCTAACGGGTATTGACGGGGCCCAGTGGCAAATGCGGATGGCATAAGCGTACGTTGTATTTTCGTTCTTTTCTGCAATGGAAGGATTAAATGATGGGACAGCATTAATTCATTAACACATGTCAATAAACCTAAACTAAATCGTTGGAACAATTTCAAAACCACTCGGTTTTCTTCAAAAAGCAAATTTTAAATGCGGAGCTTAAACCACTCCTTTTAAAGCTATCATGTTTTCTTCGATCATATCAATTTCATTACGTTAACGGTTTCGCCAAAAACCAGCCGTAACCCTCCGTCGTTTCAAATAAAAAGCACATTGTATTCATGGTATGTTTGTTGGCCTACGTCAAGGCATAGTGTATGGTAGCAATGTGTTGCTTATTTGTTGCACAGATAGATGCATTAGTTTAGGATATTCGTACAGCCTTGTTGGCCTACATCAAGGGCGAGTACGGATGGATCTAAATTAATTAGGACAACGACGGGTAGAACTTGACTTGCATCTTAAGATTTGTTGGCCTACGTCAAGGTCATAAGAGCTTGGGGTAAAAATTACATCAGGAGTTTCAAATATAAAGGAAACTTGTAGATTTAGCATACATTCTGGAGTATGGTGACTAGAGTGGCTTCCATCTAGGGCATCATACGATGATAGTTGGATCCCGATCCCACTGATGAGTAGGATTACTCTTGGGAGATATTCTCACTTAAACAATCAATGCTATAAACCAAGTAGGTGTCTAGAATGGTATTAGTGGGGCTACGCCTCCAGGGAAACGAGGTTATATAATTAAGGAATTTCGCGAAAGCGTTGGAAAACCTCCCTCGAAGTACCAACACTGGCCTGGCTGAAAGGTTAAGCAAGTATTGTGACGTGCGATTAATCCTGACTAATTCTTCTTTTAGGGTTTGAAGAAGGATTTGATGAAACAGTGGGAGCCATCCCGTTTAGATAAACTAATAAACCAATCTAAACTTGCAAGAGCATATGCTGAGTGTTTCTTTTCTCTCTCTCTCTGGCAGCTACCATGACAGGACTAAAACTATTACTTGAAAAGAATACACTGACCGGGCCAAACTATAAAGATTGGCTAAGGAACGTCAATATTGCACTGACTTATAACAAAGTTGCATATGTTACCACCGCTGTTCCTTCTCTTATCCCAGGACCAGATTCCTCAGTTGCGGACAAGGTGGTCCGCAAAACTTGGGATCTAGACTGCGAGAGAGCTAAGTGTATCGTGCTGGCGTCCATGAACAATGAACTCCAGAAACAGCACGAAAGTATGGATATTATATACATCTTTCTCCATTGCAAGGAACTGTATGGAGAGCACTCCCGTATCGCAAGGTACGAGACCTCAAGGAAACTATTCCAGATGAGGTTAGCTCTGTTGGATATAGTGCCCTCAAAGCCAATTATTGGATCGCAGGCATGTGATTGCAATGATTGAGGGAGGACCTATACCGGTAGGACAGTCTTACTCGAGCGGATAGTATGCTATCTGAGGTGTCTTTATCATCGTGTACATGCTTTAAGTGACATTGCAGTTCACTGTTACACGTTGATAGAGAATAGTATGCTACCTAGTTTATCTTTATCATCATGTACAAGCTTTAGGTGATATTACAGATCACTATTACATGTTGATAGAGCTCTTAGGATTCTTGATTGACTACCAGCAGTATGATGGCGATCATATACGTAAGAGTTGGGTAGTCTATAAGCACATCCTTAAAGTGGTCCCTAGTCGTGGGAGTTTCGAGACTGGGCATCGATACTCCATTAATAGACTAGTGTATACGATCGAGACCCCGACGAGGGACGGTGGCTGGTCTCACAAGCCATTGGTGTCAGTTGGTTCACCTAAGACGTATACATGTGCTCATTGGGTTATGAGTACACCGGACAGGACTCGCCAGGAACATGCTAGTTGGTATTATACCTATCGTCAGATAGCAGTTCCCTGGTGACATGTGTACAGGTTAGTTCATCGACCTGAGATTGTCATTTGTCTCGTGTGAGTTCCCACTGTGCTTTGATTACTACCCTACCACGGCTCAAAGGAGTCGTGCAAACAGGTTTTAGTTGGGTACAGTCCCGAGCCACCTGGAGGCAGTGAGCGGATCGACAGGGGTTTCGTCTCTCCCGATATTGGGGGTGAGATCGCGCTGTGTCTAGGAGAGACATTACACGAAGTCCTTGGCCAAGGAAAGAGATTTACTGGTAGGTATTCTAATAGTATGTTAGGGTGTTCTGGGCTACACTCCGACACGACTTGTACCGCTTTTGGGGGTCTGACGTTTACCAGCCCCCTAGGCCCGACATGCGATACTCATTGACGAACGGACCGGACTGTACGAATATTGTCACTGACAGGCTCAGTAGGGTTCCAGGATGAGTTCGCTCATCGGCTTCCCTTTTTGTCGATACATGGGTAGCCGTTACATACAGCTTGTTCCACTGACGTGCTAATGGTTAAATCCACAGCCAATGTATTGACGAGTCTTTAGAGTCCCCCACAGACAGTTTCTCATGTTTCGGGCAAAACGTTGTAGAGGCCGTATGATATTATAGCAGGGTTTGATCATATATGTGCACTTTTGCACGGATCATGATCGGACGGATCATACTAGCGGGCTTTGGTTTAAACTGGATCCTAGTATTAGATTTGTTGGATTTCTTTCGTCTCATCGCATTCGCATTCAGTCGGAATGCAGATGCAGGTATGTATATACAGGTGAGGGGTATTCTTGTGATCCGTCACGAGTTTACTTTAGATGATGCCGTTCTTTTTATTTTCATAAACATTTAGGTTAATGTTTATTTTGGTGGAAATTGTGAGTGGTTTTTCATCATGAGGAGCATTAATTGTGACACATGCATAAGTGATGACTCATGGTCTTTTTATTTGTGCATATGTCTCATTTTGGATTGATTAAGGGTGTGAAATGAAAGATGGAGAGAGAGAGAGAGGGCAGCCATCTACATGGGTTAGCTCTTGTGATTATCATTCTTAGCCTCTCTCATTTTTCATCTCACACAAGAAAAGAAAAGCTTTTCTTCTTCTTCTTCCTCTAGCTTATAACTTCCACCTATGGCATCATCTTCAACCTCCATCAATACACTCTCATGTGTTGAGAATCAATGGATGCTTGAGACAAAGTTATCACACACATTCTCTACATGACCTTGGACATGTCGGCCGACAAACTTCATGTTCAAGTTGCTTCGGATGAAGGGGGAGACCGTAAAAAGACTCATTGATGTGGTGTGTTAGAGTATATGCCTTAGGGGCCATTATTGTATCATACTAGCTTGTATATTACTTAATGGAAGCTTGGGATATTCACGGTTATATTAACAGTCTTGCTAAACATGGTAGTACGCTACTTGGTTTGTATCTATCGTAATATGTGTATATGTTAGCATATCGAGAATACATATTGATAGAGCCCTTAGGATCTTGCTTGACTACCAGCGTTGTGGTGACAGTCACACTAGTGGGGGCTGGGTACTCTACAAACACATGCTTTTTCATGTCCCTAGTTGTAGGATTATCGAGACAGGGCATCGATACTCCAGAGTAGACTAGTGTGTGCGCTTCTCATCCCAGTTGGGGAGATGGTCTGTCCCAAAGCTATCAGTACGTTGTACTGGAGATAGTATACAGGTGCTCGTTGGGTTACGGGTACACCGGACAGGACTCGTAGGGAACTGCTGGTTGGTATTATAACCGTCATCAGTTAACAGTTCCAGGTGACATGAGTACCGCATAGTCCGCAGACTTGACACTGCTGCTTCGCCTCGAGTGTGTTCCCACTGTTCTTAGATTGCTACCCAACCACGGCTCAAAGGAGTCATGCAAACAGGTAGCAGTTGGGTGCAGTCCCGAAGCACTTGGAGGCAGTGGCGGTTAGACAGGATTTGTTTCTCCCGGTATTGGGAGTTGATATCGCGTTGTGTCTGGAGAGCCATTACACAAAGTCCCTGGCCAGGGCAAACAAGATTTACTGGTAGGATTTCTAGTAGCTTCTCAAGGTGTAATGGGCTTCGCTGCGACACGACTTATACCACTTATAGGGGACTGACGCTTGCCACCCCTAGGCCCGATATGCGATAGTCCTAGACGAACAGACCGGACTGTATGGAGATTGTCACATCAGGCTCAGTAGGAGTTTGGATGGGTTTCCTCATCGGCCTTCTTATCGACATCTACCTGGGGACCATTACGTACAGCTAGTATAGCTTGCGGCCTGTGGTTAAACCCACTGCCAGCGTAGTAGTCGAGTCTTTAGAGTCCCACACAGAGAGTTTCCCTACTTCAGGCGAAACGATATAGAGGTCGTATGGTTTTACGACAGGGTTCGGATACATACGTGTTTTTACGCACGTACGATGTTCGGACAGTTTATACTAGCAGGCTTTGGTTTAAGCCAGATTCTAGTATTGGATTATTGGATTTATATAGTTTAGTATTTCCGTGTTTTCACGGATAGGAGGGGCGTTCTCGTAATTGCTCGAGAAGCTTCTAGAAGATTGATGAGTTGGAGGCTTAGGTGGAATTTGCATTAAATGGATTAGTGACTCATGGTGTGATTCATCGAACGAGTTAATGAAGCATTTATTGCTTAACGACTCATGAGATAATTCACCCAAAGAGAGTTAATGAATCATGGTTGATATTATTATTATGTTATTCATTTTAACAATTATCATGATTCATATATATTCTAAACTGAGTTATAATTCATAAGGATTCTCACTCTCACCTTCTCTCTCCTCAAGCTCTCTCTCTTCAAGAACTAACCCTAACCTCTCTTGTGTTGAGATCCAAGGGTTAGCAAGACTAATAGATCCCTAATCCTCTTCTATATCCTCTACGTTACTTTGGTTAGCACTCATAGTTACCTAGTTACCTCAAGTGTGAGGTTAAAGCTTGGAGAAGTGGCTCTCGGGTGGATCTTATATCACAACGAGGAGGCCGACGAGGAGGTGATCAACGAGAACAAGAAGGACTTGATTCATTAGGTATAATCATCTTTCATAGTAGCTAATCACTTCTATGTTGTTGTTAGTTAGGGTTTGGCAAAGATCCGTAAAGTTTGTCGATGTTAGTTTGAACAAAATGATTGTTTTACCTATTCTTCCTCTCCGCATCATGTGGGGTGTCTAACGTCAACTTACAGTGGTATCAGAGCCTTACTAAACCATAACTAACTTGTTAGCAAAGTCGTTAGAAATTCGATCGCAAAAAGAACCCGAAAAAATATCATTTTCACATAGTTTCTGTCGTTTTTAAAACGGGGTCTAAAAATTTTTCAGGAACCCTTAAAAATACAAGAAGGGAATTATAAGATTACTGGAGAAATTTAGGATCTTGACTCTGCCAAACCGCCGCGGAACCGCGGCCGATCCAACCGATCCGCCGCAGATCCGCCGCCGAGTTGAAGCCGAGTCAGTCCAAATTTGCCCAGTAACTCTTCTGTGTTGATTTTGTATTTTCTGGGATGTTTTGTTTCTGCTCAGGTTTCATGTGCACAGAGAATTATTTGGAGTAGAATCATTTGTTTTTACTTGATCAAAATTCTAAGATGTTTGGCTAACTTGATTATATCTGTGATTTGTTTAATGTGTTCGTAAACCTCCCCTAACTGCTAGTATGTCGGTTAGCAGGGGGTTGCACATTTCTGTAATGGTTTTCACTGGTTTGTGAATATGAACTTGTTGGATTGTCGTGAATGGATAGCCGGGGATGTGAGACGAGTGTTTCTTTCATTCAAATATAATTTGTAAATTGTTGTAATATTCTTTTGCGGGGCACTTCCGGGTTGAGGTTGTAGCCACCGTTGTATTATTTCATTAACTGTTTTCTGCTCCTAGGATAGTCCCAAGGTGAGGTGCACAAACTACCGGGTACTTTGAAGTGTTTAGTGGCATACTCACTTTGTTGAGGGAGACCGCTTCACTTCGGGTACTAGGCGGGTAGTTTGCCGTACCCGTAGGGGTCTAGGGTGGGGTTTTGGTTATTCATCGCAACTGTGTAATCCGTCTTTCTTTGCAGGCTCAAAAGGAATGCGGATTTGTAGAAAATCCAATATGTTCATCTGTGATCTGGAATACCTACTATTGCGTATGACGAATGTACAATATCTATATATGATAGCTATTAGACGTCCCTTATGTTTTGCACCCGCGCTAGCCCAGCCCCCGCTCTGTCGTTAGTTAAGTAACCTAATGGATGAATGACGGGGCCCAGTGGCGAATGCGGATGGCATAAGAGAACGTTGTATTTTCGTTGTTTTCTGTAATGATAGGATAAATGATGGGACGCATTATATTAATGCAACAAAAATAAACCAAAGCTGAATCGTTGGAACAAATTTAAAAGAAACCACTCGTTTATTTTCAAAGAGCAGAATTTTTAATTGCGGAGCTTTAACCACTCCTTTTAAAAAGCTATCAGGTTCCTTCGGTTATATCAAGTTCACTACGTTCATGGTTTTGCAAAAACCAGTTGTAGCCCTCCGTCATTTCATATGGATGGTCAGTAGTATTCAAGCTATGTTTGTTGGCCTTCGTCAAGGCATAGTGTTTGGTAGCTGCTGGGGTATTCATATGCAGCATAGAAAGATGCGTTGGTTTGGGACAGTCGTATTACCTTGTTGGCCTTCGTCAAGGGTATGTATGAGTGGGTTCAAATTAACAGGGATAATGATGGGCAGAACTTGACATGTGACTTATGATTTGTTGGCCTTCGTCAAGGTCATAAGAGCATGGGGCAAAATCCACATCGAGAGTTTCTAAAGAAACTGAAACCTGCTAGTGTTTCATACCATTTGGAGTTTGATAATGTTGGTAGGATTCCTTCAGCATTATAACACGATGATATTTGGATCCCGATCATACTGTGAGTATATGCTACTTATCTGGAGATTCGTCACTTAACGATCAATGTTATAAACCAAGTAGTTGTCGAAAAAGGTGTCAGCGGGGCTACACCCCCAGAGAAAAGTGGTTATTTAATTAAAGAACTTCTCCAAAGCGTCGTAAAACCTCCTTCGAAGTACTTACACTAGCCTGGCTGAACGGTTAAGCAAGTATTGTATGGTGAGATCAGTCCTGACTAATTCTTCTTTTATGGTTTGAAGAAGGATTCGAGAAACAGTGGGAGCCATCCATTTTAGATAAATTAAAAACCAATCTAAACTTGCAAGAGCATCATGCTAAAGTGTTTTCTTCTCTCTCTCTCTTAACTGCAGCGACCTTGTGACCATGACTAGGTTACATCTAGATAACAAGTTGACTGAATCTGACTTTTATGACTGGCAAAGGTCTGTCCAGATGTCCATTGCCTATGACAAGCTGGAACACCCTATCACTACTCAAGCCCCCGCCGTCCCAGGTCCAGTTCCCACCGTCGCGGATATGGATATCCGTCAGACAAGGTAAAAGGACAGTGCGAATGCCAAGTGCCTCGTGTTGGCTTCAGTTGATGGTGCATACCAGAAGCAGCACGAGAAGATGGACTTAGTTTCCATCTTCCTCCATAACAAAGATTTATATGGAGAGCAATCTCGTATAATAAGATATGAGATCTCGAACGAATTGCTTCAAGCGAGGTTGGCTGTCGGGTCATCTGTAGGGGACGACGTCCTTACAATGACTAGCTATATTAATGAGCTCACGGACCTGGAGACCCCGTTGGGAAACAGGACATATACTGACTTATTTGCACAGTCCCTACCCTCTACTTACACCCTGAAAGAAACCAGGGAGACACCTGCTCTGCTTAATGGGGGACCTTCTTCTTCTACTTCCAGGGCGAAAGCAAAGGGTGAGAAAAAGAAGACCTCCATAAAGCCGATACACGGTGTCAGGGAAGTAAAAGGAAAGGGAAGAGCAAAAGTTTCGGGACTTGGTGTAGGGAAGGAGGGATGTTCTTATTGTTATGGGAACGGGCATTGGCAGAAGGATTGCAGGGCTTTGGAAGCCAGTAGCTAGGATTCGAAACATGTTGTGGCTTCGGCCTCGGGTGTGTTTATAATTGAGAACTGTTTGTCAATTAACTCTACTTCCTGGGTACTTGATACCGGAGCAGAATCTCATATCTGTAATTCATTACATGCTTTGAGAAACCGTAGACTTATAAGGGTGGGCGATTTGTCTCTCAGAGTTGCGAACGGAATAAGCGTGGACGCTGAATCCGTGGGAGAATATCGCCTAGGTTTGATAAGTGGGCAGATATTGATTCTACGTAACTGTTTGTATGTACCTAGTTTGACTTGTAATATCATATCAGTGTCCTCACTTTCGAGAGAGGGATATGGTTTTACATTCATAAGCGATGTAGTAAACATCCACCTAAATCATGTTCTGATTAGGTCCGGTACATTAGATAACGGTATATATGTAGCGTCTTGAAAAGTCGTTTTGGTGTTTTCCTGAAATTCGGTGAAAATTCGGTATTTTTCCGAAAACCGTCTTTCTCGATATTTTGCAGTTTAGGGCTAATTATACTTAAAATGGATAGGTAATTACTTGTTTTTAGTAGCTAATGAGTTAATTATGAAATTTTGGTCATTTAAAAATTTTTCCCTATTTTTCAATTTTTTAATATTATTTAAGCCGGTAAGAAAATACATTAAATTAGCGATAAATACAAATTTTTTTCCGGGCTAATTTTAATCTCTAAAATTATGATAATTATAATCTAGTGATAACATAAATTTTTAGTAATTTATTTTGATTTTTACCAAATTTTTATGATATGAAACGAATTTATTGAATTTTGGGCTAAAACTTGCAATTTTTGAGTTGTAGGGGGCCTTTTTGCATAAAATTTCTTTTGTAAAACCCCTCTCTCTTTTTCCTCAGCCCTAGGACAGCCCCACCTTGTGTGAGACCAGAAATTTCTGGCCTCAATTCTTGAGTTGTTTCTTGAGTTGAATTTGATAGTTTTTGGTTTTATTTTAATTAAAATGAATAAAGTATGATACATTTGACTTTGGAACTTGACCCTTGACTTTCCCCACTTGCCCACACCCTCCCCCATTCCTCTATTCTGGCCGAAACCTGCACATCATCCCCTTCATCTCTTTTCTTTCCATTTCTTCCAATTTCTTCAAGTTTAATTCAAAAGAAAATTCAAATTAAAGCTTGCAAATTCAAACCATTCTTCATCCTTCTTTTCCTTCACCTCCCTAGCTTGGATCTTGGTGCTTGAGGCCATCAATTGGAGCAAAATTTTCTTGCTTGATCCATAGATCAAGAGGTATAATTTCTATCATGTTAAATTCTTTTGTTTAAGTTTCTTATGTTGTATGGTTTAGTGTTAATTTAGTGTAGTTTAATCTAGTTTTCTTAGGTTTTGCTTGAAAAATCTAACTAGGGTTTTGAAGCCATAATACTTAATTAGATTGTTTTATAGTTAATCTAGTGGTTAATTAACTAATCCATATAGTTATCTTGTTGATGTAGTTTTCAATTATGCTAATTTGGTTAAATTTAGAAGTGTGAAATTGCTTTTTTAGGATATTCAAGAGAGGGTTTTTGTATGGAATTGGTTTGTGAAGCTTGATTAGTGAGTGGATTAAGTTTTAGAAAGCATTATTTAATTGATTAAACCTAATTTGCTATCTAGTGTTTTGCTAACCTTAATCTAAGTGGTTAACTTGCTTATTAGGCAAAAATCTAGTGTTAAATTAAGGTTTTTCATATATAGTTTGGTTTATATTTGCTAATTACAAAAATCAAGAGAAGGTTTTGTTTATGGAAATTAGTTTTTTTAAGCATAGTTGATGGTTTAAAATTAGTGTATTGGCTAGCTATTTGGTTAGTTTGGATGTTGGTGTTGGGTGGTGTTGACTTTGTCGCTAAATTGTCGATGTTTGCATCAAATTGGAATGCAAATGCTTACTAGATTTTTATAAAAGTTATGTGATGAATTATTCTTAATATCTTGATGATTGTATGGCTTGTCCTATGACTTTTAGGATGCGTGAGTGCGGATTTTTGGGTAGTCGGGTTTTAGTTTTGCCGGGCGACCAAATCGGCGTTTTTCGGCAGTTTTGCGATTTTCGCGTGTGTTCCGCGCACTTTGTGCACGTTGTACCTAGCTAGCGAACTTTAGTAGTTTCGTTGGGGTTTTGCGTCGTTCTTGAATGTGTAACCTTATGTCTGGTATTGATGTAAATTCCAGGTTCGGTCGCGGAGACGTCAGACGCGGCGCGAAAGGGAAAGGCGGTGATTGGACACAGCTAGCCAGGGATTCCGGTGAGTAGATTTAACATCTACGGGGGACGATCGTTTGGATGGCGCAAGTCGCCCGATAGATTTAGTAAACTGAAAACTTGTAAACTGGATAACCACTTGTGACATTAGAATAATAATACTGGCATGATAATTGCTGCAATTAGATCAATATGTTATACCCATATACGCAAACTCAATTATAGGACACATGCACCATTACCAGGTTTTTATATGCAGCACGAGCACTATTCATGCTTACACACACACCCTGGTAATTGCCATGCCACCACACTAGATAACCTTTAATTTAAACCTTTTACTAATTGATACTTAAATTGTGCTATTTCCTTTAATTCCTTAAAATGAAACCGTAGGATTTCTATTCATGTGCATGTACTTCATCATATTCATTGTTCATGCTTAATACATTAATCACACATCGCAACTTGATTATTGATATCATACGCATTCATTATCATTGATATATGCACTTATGAGGATTTCTTGAGATTTTATGATATTGCTGGATTTCGGGGGAAAGCCGCAAAATTTCCAAACTTATGATATTTTTAAAACATGTAAATTGCGGTTTTCTAGTGATGTAAGTGTCGTCCACCATGAGTTTGCTGTGGTTTTTGGAGACCCGTTTCGAGGAGTTGGATGAACCGTTTCGGGTACATGGTGGGCCCGGTAGGGTACCCCGGGGCAAGAAGCTCGTGGTGTTGACGATGAGCCTGGCAGGGGGCGGATTACCTACCGGTGACTTCATTGGGCACGGCGGATATCCAGAGGATACCGACCGGGGCCGCGAGAGGATGAGATATTGATATTGAGATGGGTCAGCCGGATGGCTGAGGCCAGAGACACTATGACATGGTTTTATGAGATTTGAGACAGCTTTTAGGTGTCGTTGCTGGACACCGATTTTCGTCGATTCATTGACATTATGCTGGCATTCTAAAAGAGTTTCAAAAACAAAAAGAGATAAAATATTTCTTATTTATACCTATTGAGACCTCAGATATTCATGTTGCATACATATTAGTACACTGATGTTACATACACACCTGCTAGTGCATCCAGTCATACCCGTATTATAGATGCTAGGATGCTTGTGTGCATGCATACGATAGCCTTTGTAGATGTTATTTATTACTCACGAGTTGGCAACTCACCCCCGTTGTGCCACAGTCTTTTGCAGGTCCGCTCCGTCAGTTCAGTAGCGGCGGGCGCACTTGTTCTTTCGCCTCTTTTGCTTGGGCTCGAGATTTGCTCATAGGTGGGTTATGTTATTATTTTTGTACCACCTTGTATATTCTTGTATCTAGTGTACTCCATCTACTGTTTCTACCAGATTATTGTATATTGACCTAGAGATGAGACTGTGAGGTTTGTGGATTTCATGCTGTATTTTGGGGTCGAGCTCACTTGAGCCGACATGCTACCTTTTCTCATGCTTCCTTATGCTTTATTATGCTTGCTGTCATTTACATTGCGTGGGATTTGTGACCGCCTTGTGGCGAAGAGCTAGCTCCCGCTTGGGGATGCCCTATTTTGTTGGATTCATGTATATATTCTTGTTGTACCCATTTTTGGGGGCCAGTATTTACAAAGGAGACTCTGCCGAAATTTTCGGAAAAATTAGTATTGTTTTTAAAAAGGGTTTTACATGACTTATTTGATAAACTTGCTTTCAAATGTTTGGGTTTTCTTCACTCTTTTGCTTAATTGGTTTTGTTTTCTAGGCTTTGGCTTACTTATTTTACGGACGTCTTTAGACGTTTCGTAAACTTAAGTGCCAGTCACGTTCCGTACCCTGCGGGTCGTGACAATATACGTATTGAATCAAGCTCAGGTTTTCAATGTCCAGAACACACTTAAAAGAAAGTCTCCAGAAGTAAATGAGGCTTTCTTACGGCATTGTAGACTAGGTCACATCAATGAAACACGAGTAACTAAGTTACATAGAGAAAGATATTTGAATCCGTTCGAATATCAGTCTTACGCTACTTGTGAATCTTGTCTCATGGGAAAGATGACAAAGACTCCGTTTACTGGACACGGAGTAAGAACGAGCAAGCTCTTGGGACTCGTACACAGTGATGTGTGCGGTCCAATGTCTACTCATGCAAGAGGTGGTTATTCCTATTTCATTACTTTTACGGATGATTTCTCTAGGTATGGACATATCTTCTTGATGAAGCATAAATCCGAGGCCTTTGAGAAATTCGGAGAATACAAGAATGAAGTGGAAAACCAAACAGGCAAAAGTATCAAGACACTGAGATCTGATCGAGGTGGTGAATACTTAAGTGCCGAGTTCCTGGGTTACTTAAAAGAGGATGGAATTCTCTCTCAGCTTACTCCTCCATACACACCACAACACAATGGTGTATCGGAAAGGCGGAATGGAACCTTATTGGATATGGTTCGTTCCATGATGAGTAAAGCTGAGTTATCGCGATCTTTCTGGGGTTATGCGCTAGAATCAGCTGCATATCTTTTGAACTAGGTTCCAACCAAGACTGTGCCTACCACACCATATCAGATGTGGAGTGGGAAGAAACCCTGTCTTAAACACTTTAGGACATGGGGATGTCCAGCTTTTGTTAAAAAGCATCATGCGGACAAGCTCGAGGCACGCTCAGTACAGTGTAAGTTTGTGGGATATCCAAAGAACTCCAAGGTGTATTATTTCTATTACGCATAGGAACAAAAGGTTTTTGTTTCTCGTCATGCCCACTTCTTGGAAGTTGAATTTTTAGAAAATCAGAAGAGTGGGAGCGCAATAGAACTAGAAGAAATTCCAGAACCACAAGCTGTTACTGAAAGTATGGTAGAACCAGAAGTTTCAGAAGAAAGGGACATCCCAGCGCCTATTCGCCGAAGTAGTAGGCAGTCTCATCCGCCCGAGAGATACAACGGGTTTCTCATAGACGGGGATCGAGAGGATTGCATCATTGACAATGATGACCCTACTAGCTTCCAGCAGGACATCCAGAGCGGTGACTTAGTAAGATGGCTGGATGCAATGCGGACCGAAATGGAGTCCATGTATACTAACAAAGTATGGACTTTAGACATTGCTCCATATGGGGTAAAACCCGTAGGATGCAAATGGATCTTCAAAAAAAAGATTGGTGTAGATGGACAGCTTTAAACCTATAAGGCTAGACTTGTTGCAAATGGTCAAAGACCTGATTTGGACTATGACAAAAGCTTTTCTCCAATGGCTATGCTCAAATCCATTCGGGTCCTTCTTGCCATTGCTGCCTTCCATGATTATGAGATCTGGCAGATGGACGTAAAGACAGCTTTTCTAAATGGAAATTTGGAAGAGTGCGTCTATATGGATCAGCCAGAGGGATTCATTCAGAGGGGGAGCAGCGGTAAAGTGTGCAAGTTGCTTAAGTCCATTTGTGGACTAAAGCAGGAATCGGGGAGTTGGAACATCTGTTTTGATGATACTGTTAAAGTATTCGACTTTATCAAGAATCCAGATGAACCATGCATATACAGTAAGATTGTAGGGAGAGATGTAGTATTCCTCGTCTTGTACGTGGATGCCATTCTCCTAATAGGAAATTATATTCCTATGCTACAGTCAGTCAAAGGATTCTTGTCACAGAAGTTCTCCATGAAGGACCTGGGTGATGCCTCCTACATTCTGGGGATCCAGATCTATCGTGATAGATCAAAGAGAATGTTGGGACTTTCGCAGTCTAGGTACATAGACACCATATTGAAAAGATTCAGTATAGAAGATTCTAAGCGCGGTAACCTACCGGCTTGTCACGGAATCACCCTCTCCAAAGAGATGTCTCCCAAGACGGATTTGGAAAGGGCTCGCATGTCGATTATACCCTACGCTTCTACGGTAGGCTCTATAATTTATGCGATGTTATGTACCAGACCAGATGTAGCATACGCATTGAGCGTTGTAAGCCGGTATCAGTTAAACCCAGGGGAGAAGCACTGGATAGCAGTAAAGAACATTCTCAAGTACCCGAGGAGGACTAAGGAGATGTTCTTGGGGTATGGCGGAAAGGACCTCCAGATCGAGGCCTTTGCAGACTCCAGCTTCCAGAGTGACATGGATGACTCCAAGTCCACGTCGGGTTATGTCTTTACCCTCAATGGAGGGGCGGTGTGCTGGAAGAGTTCCAAGCAGGATGTTAGTTATATGTATGCCCTAGAGGCCATTACTATACATAGGATGTATATTGTAGTGGATGCTTGGACATATATAGGGAGGACTTTCTTGCTCGACATGATAGTATGCTATCTGGTTGATCTTTACCTTAACGTGTACACTGATTGTCTCTCTGTTACATGTTGGTAAAGCCCTTAGGATGTGTACTTGACTACCTGGACTATGATGAGGATCATACTAGTGGGGACATGGCAGTCCATAAGTACATCCTTCAAAGTCCCTATTCGTGGGTATATCGAGACGGGGCATCGATATACCAGAGTAGACTAGCGTATACCTTCTCGACCCATACAGATGGGCGATGGATGATCCCATATCCATTGGTGTTTGACATCAGAGATGATATACGGGTGCTCAGTGGAGACTGGGTACACTGGACGGACTCGCCGAGAACTCCCAGATGGTATTATACCTTACGTCAGATGGCAGTTCTCAGGTGACACTGGTACAGAGTAGTCTGTTGACCCGAGATCGTCATAGAGTCTTGTGTGGTTCCCACTGTGCTTTGATTTCCATCTTACCACATCCAAGAGGGCGTGCAAAATGGTGGTTTTTGGGTACAGTCCCAAGTCACATGGAGGCAATGAGCGATAGGAGGGGATTCGTCTCTCCCGGTATAGGGAGTTGATGTTGCACTGTATTCGATTGGCTATAACAGGAAATCCCTGGCCAGGGTTGCTGAGATATACTGGTAAGTGTTACCAGTAGTTTCTCGAATTGTTATAGACCTCATATCGACACGACTTATCGAGCTATTGGGGTCTGACGTTTACTACCCCTAGGCAAGATATGCGACATATCAGACGACGAGACCGGACTGTACGGTAGTGTTACTGGTTGGATTCACTGGAGTGTGAGCGGGCTTGCTCGTCGATCTTCTGATTGTTCAATACCCGGGTGTCCGTTACGTTTAGCAGACCGCTTATGGCTTGTGGGTGCTTGATATGATCATCATCTGCTGCCGGCGTATTGACGAGTCTTTAGAGTCCTACACAGAGGTTTCCTGGCTCAAGCGAAACGAAATAGGAGCGCATATAAGATATGTGTGGGACCGAGAATAATGCGTGTATGTGATACCGTATTTCATTCTCGCGAACAATGTGTCGAATGGTTGTATGCGATATAACCTAGTTATCGAATCGAAGATTGATTCGATAAGCCGATACATTTGATACTAGTCGGTTATATGCGATATGACCGGATCGTTAAATCAAGTGTTGATTTAATGATTTAATGTATAATTATATATTTGATATATTACTTTGCATTAACTAGTATCGGTTCACTTTAAATGGATTTTCTCGCTCAGATGTGCGCATTATATATGTGATATGATTTTGTGCACATGCTTGTATCATGTTTGATGGTGCATGTAAAATTGGTTAAGTATAAAGAATTAAACCTTGGTTAATGAAATGGTTAGGCTTTATTATTTGCTTATTCATTTTATTCATTTATTTATTCTTTTGGAAAAAGAAAAGAAAATGATAAAATGGTGGCATTCTTTGTTCTTTCATGAAGCTTCATGAATACTTTGACTTTGTGACCACTTTGTCTCATCCTTAACCCTAACCATTCCACTTAACCCTAATTAATTCTCTACACCTAACCATGGTTCTATTATGATAAGAATTCATTATTCTTTTCATTTTAGGATTAACTTATGATAATATTCATCATCTTCTTCTTCTTCTTCACTTGAAGAAAACCTTTCTTCATCAATGGTGATTGATGAAAAAGAGTGAGAAATCCAATTCTAAAGTGAACCCACTTCCTATTTCTTCATCCTCTACCTCTTGCCAAGTAGTAGAGTGTGTTTCCTTCACAAGTTTTCTAGACTTGGTGAAGTTGGAGCTTGATCTAGCGATGCCTCGACGTAGATCATCTTCGGCACGTCGTCGATGACCTAGCCCGCTTATTCTCCGATGAAGCCGACGCTAGAGCCCGGGATTTGATTTGGACAGCGGAGAGGAATTCATCATGGAGCCGTGGAGGTGGAGGACCGGATCTACAAAGGTTGTATTTCCGTATTCTTGTAGTTAAGTGTTAACTAGTTTGTTTTGTCGCCTAAACTTCTAGCCAACGATCCGTATTAGGGTTTCTCGGCACCGTAAATTTTGAAATTGGCATGGTTGATGCCTTGTGAGACCTCTTGGGAGTGCCTAGGAACCCTACAGTGGTATCAGAGCCAAGCTAGAGCCTTAGGCGAAGTCTAGACGGAGTTTGAAGTCCGAACAAACCCGTAAACCCATTTCCAAATTGCTCTCTGTCCTTTTTTTAAAAATATGGTTTTTTCAAAATTAAAAATATGCAGAAAATTAAGCAGGGTTTTGTAGGAATTACTGTAAATTTCGTGGACCTAATTCATCTAAACAGCCGCGGTTCCGCGGCATGAGCATGCATCATGCGGCGGTTCCGCGGCCGTACGGTCGAGTTTCACATTAAAAGTTTCACAGTAATTCCTCCTTAGTTGTGCTGTATTTTCTGGGATATTTTAATATTTATTATAGAGATGAGTGTTTTGGGGTTGTTTTGGGGATTCGGTGTTTCGATCGGAGTATCAGATTTTGTCTAAGTGGCTTTCCGGATAAATTTTAGAATATATTAAAAAGTTCGACCGGATATAAATACCCAATTTTTCCCCTGTCGGGAAATTTCCAAGTGTTGGATTTTTCCGTAGTTTAACGACGTTCTAAGTAGTGCAAGTAACTCAATGGACCCTCTAGAAGACAACAAACCTTAACTCGATTATGTGACCGTCTTGAACTGCCCTTTGAACCTTCGGGTTTGGGGCAGTACGGCGTGCCACATGTGAGGCGTTGGCTTGACCCTTCTACGGCTGGACCGTTGGTACTGAGGCACGAACTGAATGTTTTTAGACTTGTTTCATGTGTTGATCTGTATCGGGAAAACTTGGGTATTTGAATGTTCGATCGGAAAGTTTAACATTTTCTGTTTATCTGGAATGTGATACAATAATTGGAATTCACAATAAGTTATAAGTTAACTGAATGAATGTTATAAACATAGCAGTTTAGTCTCACTTGATCGGTTGCCACGGAATTTTGATGTGATCAAAAGTCCGTCACAATCACGTAGCGTACGCGGATACTCGCCGGGTAAACTTAATAGACAGCCTCACTCCATAACCCCGACCAAGTGACTGTAGGAGAACCCCGTCGCCGAAAGCATCCGTTCGGGTGCTCGCGGCAGCGGTGTTCCGCCTTGGTGCACTTCGTCGACGGTATCGGGGGTGCAGCCGTCTACTGAAGTTTGCGATGAGCATTCGATCTGGATGTCGGGAATCTTGTTGAATTACCCGACTTGGTATTGAAAAGATTTTTCGATTTTGAGACTAAAATGCGGGGTTTATAATTGTTAGGCATGCGATGTCTAAGAAATTCATTTGGTCAGGCATGTGATGTCTGAAGTGGTTGCGGATTCCAACTGTTGTAGTTTTACACTTTCTTTTCTGTGACCGTAAGTGTAATATGTGATATCGCCGGTTTCGTTGCTATATGTCAACGACAATTGGGATACGCATGTTTACTTACGTTTATGACCTGTGATGTTATGTATTGCTGGATATGTTATATTGGATCGTCGTGTTTGAATAGCCGGGGGTTTTTATGTGAGATGAGTGTTTTTCATTTTCATTAATGTAAAAACTTGTATGTAATATTCTTTTATTGGGGCACTTCCAGGTTGCGGAAGATGTCACCCTTTGTATATTATTTACTTTTCCGCACTAGGATAGACCCAAGGAGGGGAGCACAAGTAACCGGGTTCTGGAGTCCAGTGGGAGACCAACTCGAGGAGTCGAGTCCGGGTCTCCTAACTCTAGAATTGGTAGGGTTGCTTGCCGCTCTCGTAGGGGTCTAGGGGTGTGGGTTTGGCTATTCATCACGACCGTGGAATCCGTGTTTTATACTGGCTCGTATTGAAAACACGGACGTCCCAGTATATCCAATATTTCATATGATTCTTCTGCTGCGATATCTGTGATGTGATCATGTGATGTTCTGTGATAGATACTGTATATAGTATATATGATATATTATATAGACATTACTTATGTTTTACACCCGCGCTAGCCCTGCCCCGCTCTGCCGTTAGTTGCCTAACCTAACGGTGCACGAGGGGATATCGAGGCAAATGCGGATGGCATAAGTGTACGTCGTATTTATCTGTGATGTTTAGGTACTTAAATGATGGGACTTCATTAATGTGATTAATGAAAATAAAAGAAACCTAAGATGTTGTAGAATCGAATTTCAAAAATAAAACAGGTAGCTACAGTTCTTGCTTTGCACAGCGGTATATGTGATATATCCTGCACCTTATTCGATGAGGAAAGGACCGAGATCCCTTCACCGGGAGTGACTCCTTTAGCAATAACTGGCAGATACTACACACTCGGTTTGTCTTTTGATTGCTTTTAAGAGTTCTGCTTTGCACAGTGATATATATGATATATCCCGCACCTCATTCGACGAGGAAAGGACCGACGATCCCTTCACCGGGAGTGACTCCTTTAGCAAAACTAGAAAAGCCTCAAAAACACTCCATTTTTAAAATCATTTGATTCTACAACGATATCAAGTTCATTACGCAATAGGTTTTCAGAAAAAACCTGTCGTGGCCCTCCGTCATTTCAGATAAGTACTAGTTAGTATTCGTGCTGCGGTTGTTTGGCATGCGTCAAGGCGTAGTGTACGATAGCTAACTAGTGCTTATCTGCTAGCATACGATGCGATTGGATTAGGGTATTCGTACGGCGTTGTTTGGCATGCGTCAAGGGTCGTGCGGGTGGGTTTAATTCAATCAAGAAATGTACGGGTTGAACTTGACTAGCAGACTATGGGTTGTTTGGCATGCGTCAAGGTCATAGCGAGCTAGGGGCAAAATATTATCGGGAATTTCAAGTGTTGAAATTTGCAATGAGATTGCATACCTTCTATGAGATAGTTGGATTCCGATACCCGCTGCGAGTAAGAGTTACTCCTGGGAGAGTTTTACACATTACAATTAGCCGATCAAGTAGGTGTCTAGAAAGGTGTCAACGGGGTTACGCCTCTGGAAAAATGAGGTTTATATTAATTAGGTTCGTGCGAAAGCACGGGGGACCTCCCTCAAAGTACCGACACTGGCCTGGCTGAAAGATTGGCGAACTTGTAGTGTGTAATTAATCCTGGCTGGTCTTTCCTTTTAGGGTTTGAAGGAAGATTTGATAAAAACAGTGGGAGCCATCCTGATTAGATAAAATAATAACCAATCTATTCTTGCAAGAGCGCACGCTGAGTGTTTTCTTCTCTCTCTCTCCAGGTAGCAACCATATCATGCCTTAATCAAGATAATAATACGGAATATTGACCGAACCCGCTTGTTATACTGAGCTGTGGAACGTTGGTCCCGCTCCAACTTATAATTGTTATAAGACAGAGCAGGAAATTGGGGAATACCAGAATTCCCGTGCCGCCCAAACGAAGAAAGTGCATATGATGCATCTCCTTCGGGTGTGTTCATTACAGAGAACTGAGAACGGGTGATAAGTTTCATGAGGCAGAAAACGGGGCAAGTGTTGCAGCCAAGTCTGTTGGTCACTGTCACCCTGTATTACAAATACATTGATTCTGAACGAATATTATTAGATACCGAACCTGATATACAAAATCATATCAGTCTCTTTATTAGTAAAGAAATGATAAAATTTTGTATTGTTGGATAATGTTTTGAACATTTCCTATATCAAAAGTTGATCGGTTCAGGCACGTTATCTAAAAGCGTTGATGTTCTAAATCAAACTACAGTTCTTAGTATACGGAACACACACAAGAGGAAGAGTTCAGAAATGAACGGATCCTTCTTGAGGTATTGTAGACTAGGTCTTATCAATGCGACCTGACTAGCTGAAGTTACATTTAGATGCATATCTAAATCTGTTTGAATTTACATCTTATGAAACTTGCCAGTCATGTCACAGAGATAAGATGACCTTAGCTCCGTTTACTGGAAACAGAGAAAGAGTTAATAAACTCTTGGGATGATACATGTTGATGTATGTAAGGTCCCCTGTCTACACATGCCAGGACTGGTTCTTTGTACTTCGTTACATTCTCTGATAATCTCTCAAGATTCAGACATATGTTCCTGTTGAAACACAAGTCCGGACCTTTTTGAGATATTCACAGAATATGATTTAGAAGTAGAGAACCAAAACACGGGTATAAGTATTATGTCCCTTGATGAGATCAAGGAGGAGAATACTTGAGCACGGAATTCCTGGATTATTCTAAAGGATAATGAGTTTCTCTCTCAGCATTACTCCTCCGTATACACCATAGCACGATGGTATATCGGGGCGGAGCAATCTCATCCTATATGATAAGGTGTGCTCTATGATGAGTACTACTGAGTTACCTATTTCCTTTTTGGGAGTTATGCACTTGAGAAGCTGCATACCTATTGAATAGGGTTCAAATCAAATCAGTTGCCTACCATTTCATATGTGATATGATAAGGGAAGAGCCCATATCTTAAGTTGGTTAAGATTTGGGGTTGTCCGGCCTATCCGGACAAGCTCGAGGCAAGGTCAGTTATGTAGAACTGGAAATGTTCCAGCTATACAAACTGCATCTGATGATTTGATAGAACCAAAGGATTCAGTAGAGACCAACGAACCTCAGCCTCTCCGCCGATCTAGTAGGGTTCCTCACCCACCTGAGAGATACTTCGGTTACTCTATGACAGTGGGAGCGAGGATTGCATCATGAGATGATGACCCAACTAGTTTCGAGCTGGCCATCAGGACTGGGACTCTGTAAGAATGGCTGGATGCTTAGTGATCTGAGATGGAATCCATGTACACCAACAAAATATGGACTTTGGTTGCTATAACTGAAGGGTTAAATCCCCATCAGGAGCAAGTGTATCTTGAGAAGATTACTTGGTGTAGATGGAAAAGTTGAGAATTTCAAAGCTAGACTTGTTAAAGCTTTTCGTCATCGACCAGGCGTGGATAATGATGAAACCTTTTCAAGTGGCTATGCTTAAGTCCATCCAGATCCTACTTGCCACGGCTACATACCATGACTACGATATCTGGTGGTTGGGTGTCATGACTGCTTTTCTAAATGATGTTTTAGAAGATAGAGTCTATAAGTACACAGCCAGAGGGCTTCGTAGACAGTGGGAGCAGCGGAAACGTGTAAAAGATGCTTTATAAGATAAAGCAGGTATCGCGGAGTTGGAACATCTGTTTTGATGTAGTAGTCAAACAGTTTGACATCATCAAAATGGTAGATGAACCTTGTATATACAAAAAGGTAGTAGGGAGTATGGTGATGATCCTCGTAGAGTACGTGGATGACATACTCTTGATAGGGAAGGAGTTTCCTATGCTACGCTCGGTCAATCTCCGCTTATCACTAGGATTCTCCATATAGGATCAAAGTGATACCTACTAAATCCTGGATTTTGGATCTATGAGATAGATCTAAATGGATGTTAGGATACTCACTAGTTGTAGTGAGATGGTATCAATCGATCCTGGGGAGAATCACTGGAAGTGTTCCAGGGTGATAAAGACGACTGAATGTCAGTCACAGGCATTGTCTTTACCCTAAGTAAAGGGACGGTATGTTGGAAGAGTTCCAAGCTAGATACCGTGGCATACTAGACGATAAAGGCTAGATACATCGCTACACAAGATGCTACCAAAGAGGATGTTTGGGTGTATATTTGTTCATGAGATGAACTTAGTTCCTCCCATTATGTGACAATGGAGTTGTGGCTTAGGCCAAGGAACGTCCGTCCTATCAGTGATCCAGACATATTCTGAGGCAGTATCACCTGATCATGGAGATAGTTGATCTCCAGGGTGATTGAGGTTAAGGAGAGTAGACTCAGAGGACAGCACGGCGGATCCACTCACAAAGGCCTTTTCCCAGAGAGAGACTTTTATGGGATGGTTGAGTATGAGATACTCCAACCACAGCTACAGATGGCCCTAGTGCAAGTGGGAGATTGTTAGTTATATGTATGCCCTAGAGGCCATTGCTATACATAGGATGTATATTGTAGTGGATGCTTGGACATATATAGGGAGGACTTTCTTGCTCGACATGATAGTATGCAATCTGGTTGATCTTTACCTTAACGTGTACACTGATTGTCTCTCTGTTACATGTTGGTAAAGCCCTTAGGATGTGTACTTGACTACCTGGAATATGATGAGGATCATACTAGTGGGGACATGGCAGTCCATAAGTACATCCTTCAAAGTCCCTAGTCGTGGGTATATCGAGACGGGGCATCGATATACCAGAGTAGACTAGTGTATACCTTCTCGACCCATACAGATGGGCGATGGATGATCCCATATCCATTGGTGTTTGACATCAGAGATGATATACGGGTGCTCAGTGGAGACTGGGTACACTGGACGGACTCGCCGAGAACTCCCAGATGGTATTATACCTTACGTCAGATGGCAGTTCTCAGGTGACACTGGTACAGAGTAGTCTGTTGACCCGAGATCGTCATAGAGTCTTGTGTGGTTCCCACTGTGCTTTGATTTCCATCTTACAACGTCCAAGAGGGCGTGCAAAACGGTGGTTTTTGGGTACAGTCCCGAGTCACATGGAGGCAATGAGCGATAGGAGGGGATTCGTCTCTCCCGGTATAGGGAGTTGATGTTGCGCTGTGTTCGATTGACTATAACAGGAAATCCCTGGCCAGGGTTGCTGAGGTATACTGGTAAGTGTTACCAGTAGTTTCTCGAATTGTTATAGACCTCATATCGACACGACTTATTGAGCTATTGGGGTCTGACGTTTACCACCCCTAGGCAAGATATGCGACATATCAGACGACGAGACCGGACTGTACGGTAGTGTTACTGGTTGGATTCACTGGAGTGTGAGCGGGCTTGCTCGTTGATCTTCTGATCGCTCAATACCCGGGTGGCCGTTACGTTTAGCAGACCGCTTGCGGCTTGTGGGTGCTTGATATGATCATCATCTGCTGCCGGCGTATTGACGAGTCTTTAGAGTCCTACACAGAGGTTTCCTGGCTCAAGCGAAACGAAATAGTAGCGCATATGAGATATGTGCGGGACTGAGAATAATGCGTGTATGTGATACCGTATTTCATTCTCGCGAATAATGTGTCGAATGGTTGTATACGATATAACCTAGTTATCGAATCGAAGATTGATTCGATAAGCCGATACATTTGATACTAGTCGGTTATATGCGATATGACCGGATCGTTAAATCAAGTGTTGATTTAATGATTTAATGTATAATTATATATTTGATATATTACTTTGCATTAACTAGTATCGGTTCACTTTAAATGGATTTTCTCGCTCAGATGTGCGCATTATATATGTGATATGATTTTGTGCACATGCTTGTATCATGTTTGATGGTGAATGTAAAATTGGTTAAGTATAAAGAATTAAACCTTGGTTAATGAAATGGTTAGGGTTTATTATTTGCTTATTCATTTTATTCATTTATTTATTCTTTTGGAAAAAGAAAAGGAAATGATAAAATGGTGGCATTCTTTGTTCTTTCATGAAGCTTCATGAATACTTTGACTTTGTGACCACTTTGTCTCATCCTTAACCCTAACCATTCCACTTAACCCTAATTAATTCTCTACACCTAACCATGGTTCTATTATGATAAGAATTCATTATTCTTTTCATTTTAGGATTAACTTATGATAATATTCATCATCTTCTTCTTCTTCTTCACTTGAAGAAAACCTTTCTTCATCAATGGTGATTGATGAAAAAGAGTGAGAAATCTAATTCTAAAGTGAACCCACTTCCTATTTCTTCATCCTCTACCTCTTGCCAAGTAGTAGAGTGTGTTTCCTTCACAAGTTTTCTAGACTTGGTGAAGTTGGAGCTTGATCTAGCGATGCCTCGACGTAGATCATCTTCGGCACGTCGTCGATGACCTAGCCCGCTTATTCTCCGATGAAGCCGACGCTAAAGCCCGGGATTTGATTTGGACAGCGGAGAGGACTTCATCACGGAGCCGTGGAGGTGGAGGACCGGATCTACAAAGGTTGTATTTCCGTATTCTTGTAGTTAAGTGTTAACTAGTTTGTTTTGTCGCCTAAACTTCTAGCCAACGATCCGTATTAGGGTTTCTCGGCACCATAAATTTTGAAATCGGCATGGTTGATGCCTTGTGAGACCTCTTGGGAGTGCCTAGGAACCCTACACAGGAAACCGTTGCTGACTCGACGATGGAAGCGGAGTATATAGCTGCTTGCGATGCCGCAAAAGAAGCGGTCTGGATGAAGAAGTTCCTCACAGAACTTCAGGCGGTTCCCACCAGTGTAGATCCAATACCTCTGTATTGCGACAACAACGGCGCTATAGCTTTAGCGAAGGAACCCAGGTCCCATCATAAGTCTAGACACATATTAAGGAGGTATCACCTGATCAGGGAGATCATAGATCGCCAGGAGATCGAGGTCCGGAGAGTTGCTACAGAGGAGAACACTGCAGATCCATTCACAAAGGCCTTACCTCAGACGCAGTTCGAGAGACTATCAGAGATAACAGGTCTTCGGTACGCCAGTACATGGAACTAGTGCAAGTGGGAGATTGTTAGTGTATATACCCTAGGGGCCATTATTGTACCATACTAGCTTGTATATTACTTAATGGAAACTTAGGATATTCACAGTTATATTAACAGTCTTGCTAAACATGGTAGTACGCTACTTGGTTTGTATCTATCTTAATATGTGTATATGTTAGCATATCGAGAATACATATTGATAGAGCCCTTAAGATCTTGCTTGACTACCAGCGTTGTGATGGCAGTCATACTAGTGAGGGATGAGTAGTCTACAAGCACAACTTTTTTCAGGTCCCTAGTCGTAGGATTATCGAGACAGGGCATCGATACTCCGGAGTAGACTAGTGTGTGCGCTTCTCATCCCAGTTGGGGAGATGGTCTGTCCCACAGCCATCAGTACGTTGTACTGGAGATAGTATACAGGTGCTCGTTGGGTTACGTATACACCGGATAGGACTCGCAGGGAACTGTTGGTTGGTATTATACCCATCGTCAGTTAACAGTTCCCAGGTGACATGAGTACAGCATAGTCCGCAGACTTGACACTGCTGCTTCGTCTCGAGTGTGTTCCCACTGTTCTTAGATTGCTACCCTACCACGGCTTAAAGGAGTCATGCAAACAAGTAGCAGTTGGGTGCAGTCCCGAAGCACTTGGAGGCAGTGGCGGTTAGACATGATTCGTCTCTCCCGGTATTGGGAGTTGATATCGCGCTGTGTCTGGAGACCCATTACGCAAAGTCCCTAGCCAGGGCAAACGAGATTTACTGGTAGGATTTCCAGTTGCTTCTCAAGGTGTAATAGGCTTCGCTCCGACACGACTTATACCGCTTATAGGGGACTGACGCTTGCCGCCCCTAGGCCCGATATGCGATAGTCCTAGAAGAATAGACCGGACTGTACGGAGATTGTCACATCAGGCTCAGTAGGAGTTCGGATGGGTTTCCTCATCGGCCTTCTTATCGACATCTACCTGGGGACCATTACGTACAGCTAGTACCTCTTGTGGCCTGTGGTTAAACCCACTGCCAGCGTAGTAGTCGATTCTTTAGAGTCCCACACAGAGAGTTTCCCTGCTTCAGGCGAAACGATATAGAGGTCGTATAGTTTTACGACAGGGTTCGGACACATACGTGTTTTTACGCACGTATGATGTTCGGACAATTTATACTAGCAGGCTTTGGTTTAAGCCAGATTCTAGTATTGGATTATTGGATTTATACAGTCTCAGTATTTCCGTGTTTTCACGGATAGGAGGGGCGTTCTCGTAATTGCTCGAGAAGCTTCTAGAAGATTGATGAGTTGGAGGCTTAGGTGGAATTTGCATTAAAAGGATTAGTGACTCATGGTGTAATTCATCAAACGAGTTAATGAAGCATTTATTGCTTAATGACTCATGAGATGATTCACCCAAAGAGAGTTAATGAATCACGGTTGATATTATTATTTTGTTAATCATTTTAATAATTATCATGATTCATATATATTCTAAAATGAGTTATAATTCATAAAGATTCTCACTCTCACCTTCTCTCTCCTTAAGCTCTCTTTCTTCAAGAACTAACCCTAACCACTCATGTGTTGAGATCCAAGGGTTAGCAAGACTAATAGATCCCTAATCCTCTTCTATATCCTCTAGGTTACTTTGATTAGCACTCATAGTTACCTAGTTACCTCAAGTGTGAGGTTAAAGCTTGGAGAAGTAGCTCTCGGGTGGATCTTCTATCACAACGAGGAGGCCGACGAGGAGGTGATCAACGAGAACAAGAAGGACTTGATTCATTAGGTTTAATCATCTTTCATAGTAGCTAATCACTTCTATGTTTTTGTTAGTTAGGGTTTGGCAAAAATCCGTAAAGTTAGTCGATATTAGTTTGAACAAAATGATTGTTTTATCTATTCCGCCTCCCCGCATCATATGGGGTGTCTAACGTCGACTTACATGGTGCCCTTCCGACGAGGAGACCGGAGATCCGAGATGCCGTGAGGAGCTTAGCATGGTGGCCAAAGACCGAAGGACACGGATCGATCGGTATAGCCACTCTCACTTCTTAGTAGTTAGCTAGTTTAGCGTTAACGGTTCGATCCGGGTGAAAGACTACGATAGCGCCGGTTTCCTAAAATGTTTTTGTTTCCGCATTTGGCCTCGGACTGACGGCCGGGGCACTACCGTAGGCTTACATGGTATCAGAGCCACGCCATTAACCTTTACTAGCTTGTTCTAACGTGTTTAAAATATCGATCGATCAAAATTTCCGAATCGTATTTTCATTTCAGTGTGCTTGCTGTCGAATTTCAAAGTTGTTCAAAAAAATTATTTTAGGTATCTTAAAAATACATTCAGGCATAAATAAAGCTATAGAGAATGTTTGGAGACCTAACTCCAAAATTACACCTTGGAACCGCTGCGAAATGCCGCATTTGGCGGCCCTTTTTGGGCTACAGTGCCCCAAATTTTTCCTGGGGCTTTAGTTCGTGGAAATATGATTTTTTTGATATATAGTTTTGTCCCAGATTCATTTGAGTGCTGGATTTGCACTTGGGGCCCACTTAGGGATGTTTTGTCGATCGGAATTTTAAATACGTTAGTTTACAGTACTTACATTATATCTGCGACCGTGAATATCATTTGATCGGTAAATCTTGTCTAATCGCTATAGCCCTTTTAGACGGATTTGCGAACATGACATTCACGTTGATGTTCTGTGTTATGCTGTGATGTTGCGGATTTGTCATGGTGGATAGCCTGGATGCAATGGAAGTACAGTTTGGTTATATTTGTATATTTGATATTGCGGGGCGAGCGTCCGACATGTGGACTGCCGTCACTGCCTTTTTGTATATTATTCTTTTGGGGCACGACTGGGTTGAGGTCGATGTGCCCGTTGTACATATTTTACTTTCTGTACTAGGATTACCCCGTGGTGGAGTGCATGGGTAGCCGGATTCTAGAGGGCAACGGGCTCATATCTCATGGCTTTGAGACGGAGGGGGCTTCACTCTAGAATTGGCTGGCTATTCGCCGCACTCGTAGGTGGTATAGGTTGACCCAAGGAGGGGCGCTCAAGTTACCGGATTCCGTGAAGTGCTGGGTGGTCCATTAACTTTGTTGAAGGGGGCTGCCTCGCTTCAGGTTTTGGCGGGTAACTTGCCGCACCCGTAGGGGTCTAGGTTTTCATTGCATAGGCTATCCACACGACCAGGGGAACGTCGAGTTTCACTTGCGGCTCAAAGGAAACCCGGGGATCCCAGATTATATGTATTGTTCTGTGATGCTTATTACATTTCTGTGATGTTGCTTTTATCATGCCATGAGCGATTATTATATATTGATATATATATACTAGTAGATGTTGTATATGTTTTACATCCGCGCTAGTCCAGTCCCCGCTCTGTTGTTAGTTAAGTAACCAAAAGGGTGATGACGGGACCCAGTGGCGAATGTGGATGGTATATACGTACATCGTATTTTCGTTCTTTATTGGTTTGATCAATTGATGGGACTGCGTTGATTCAGATCAATGCAAGGAAAACAAACATGTTTGACGTTGTTGGAACAATTTTAAAAAAAAAAGCTGTTATTACAAAGTCGTTCTCTTTTGTTTTGCACAGTGGTATTCGGATATGAATATCCTGCACCTCATTCGACGAGGCAAGGGCCGAGATCCCTTCATCGGGAGTGATCCCTTGGACGGAGGTTTGCGTCAGGGTAATAACTTCACTATAGTCGATTACTTTTTGTTTTGCATCGTGGTATTCAGTTTGGAATATCCTGCACCTCATTCTACGGGGAAAGAGCTGAGATCCCTTCACCGGGAGTGACCACTTTAGCAATGGTTTTCGCCACTATATTTATAAAAAGCTATCCGGTTCCTTCAACGATATCAAGTTCATTACGTTAAAGGTTTTTCGCCAAAAACCATTCGTAGCCCTCCGTCATTTCAGACGGGTAGCACTTAGTATTCATGCTATGTTTGTTGACCTTCGTCAAGGCATAGTGAATGGTAGCAGCTTGTTACCTTTCTGTTGCATAGATAGATGTGTTGGTTTGGGACAGTCGTACAGCCTTGTTGACCTTCGTCAAGGGCTTGTACGGGTGGGTTCAAATTAACCTGGACAATGACGGGTAGAACTTGACATGTGACTTATGATTTGTCGACCTTCGTCAAGGTCATAAGAGCATGGGGTAAAAATCATATCGGGAGTTTCTAAAGAAACTGAAACTTGCCAGGCATGCGCATACCTTCTGGAGTGTGATAACGTGAGTGGATTCCATCACGTTATCATGTGATGATAGTTGGATCCCGATTCCCACTGATGAGTTGGTTTACTCCTCGGGGGATCCCGACTAATTCTTATTTCAGGTTTGGAGGAGAATTTGAGGATACGGTAGGAGGTTTCCTGATTAGTTAAATTGATAACCATTCTGATCTAGGTTAGAGTGCACGCACAGTGTTTCTTTTCTCTCTCTCTCTCTTTGGCAGCGACCATGGCCCGACCCTAGACTATGACTCAGTGACCAAGTTGACCAAACATTCTTAAAACACTGACTTTTTGATTGTCTGAGTTGCATACATCATTGCCACTCCTTCTTTTACCCTTTGCATTTCTCTAGAACACCCCGTATTATTACGAACATCCACTTCTATTGGATAAATCCATCGTATGGTTATATACGAACTCGAAGGAACTTGTTCCAGATTCGAGGATGGATTCTGGTTCTGGAGAGATTGAATAGGACTATTCAGTTGTCTTTTCCTTTTACCTTCTCTCAGATTGCGAGTGTTCCTTGGATTAGGACGGTACACCTATTACGCTAATTGGATTGTCTTCATCCAAACCATATGCAGGTGCCAAAAGGTAGGGAATGAAGAAAACCAATTAGCCTATGTGTGGTGTACAGAAGGTAATAAGTAAAGACAAATAAAGGGATTAGATAGAGGGCAAAGTAAATTGCGACTGCTATCATTCACGACCAAACCAAGTATTTCATCGCCACTCCTATTTCCACCTTTGTATTTCTCCAAAACACCCTGTATCACTATGAACATCCAATTCCATTGGATAAATCCATCGTATGGTTATATACGAACTCGAAGGAACTTGTTCCAAATTCGAGGATGGATTCTGGTTTAGGAGAAATAGGAATAAGATTTATTCAGTTGTCTTTAATCTTCACCTTCTCTCAAGTTGAGAGTACTCCTAGGATTAGGAGAGTACACCTGTTACGCTTATTGGATAATCTTCTTCCAAACCATAGGCTGGTGCCGAACGGTAGGGAAGGAAGAAAACCATTTAGCCTAAAGCGATGTACAGAAGGTAATGACTAAAGACATATAAAGAGATTTGGAGAGATGGCAAAGAGATATACGGTTACAGTCATGAATCTGATAATGGAAGAGGCATTACTAGGAATACCCGGATACCCCTACGAAACATTTTAATGTTTCAGTTTCATTATACGTTGTTAATAAAAAACTGATTTCCAAATTAGACCCTTGCTCCAGGGTATGTATTTACCAGGTATGATTCTCACATCTGTATGGTTTTACAGATGATTAGTGGGAGTAAGTTATTGGGAATTAGGTGATCATCCTCATTATATCAGGATTCGTTGTAATTGGTGAAATTTGAGGAAATCGCCTGGGTTTTTGCCGGATGGCAAATATTTGGTTTTGAATATCCGTTGTTATGCACCAATTTCAAACTGATATATCTGTACGTTTATTTTTATAAAGTGAGATATAACTTTTTGAAATTATGTCCATGACATTTACCTATATCAGTTGATGGTTAGGTAAGGAGCATTCAAGAGCGGTGTAATTCTTCATAACTATAGTACAGTTTTCAACCTACGACGCATAGGGTTTGAGTTATTCAACTCAGCGGACTTATACAAAGTATTGTATGTTGTCCAGTGTCCATTAGGACAGACGGGTTGGTCCTCGTACTATATTCTGCTTACTTGTGACTTCTCTAGTTTTAGACAAGTATTTCGTAGAAATACAAGGTCTAAGTTTTGAGAAGTTATAGGTATAAGAGTAAAGTAGAGAACCATGTGTTGCAAGTATCAGGATTCTTCAAGGTAATCGAAGATCTAGATACTTGTGTATGGTATTCAGTTGATAGTAATGGTTTTGAGAAACTTATTTCTCTTTCAGGTTACTCATGTTTGGATGCGCTCCTAAGTTGAGTAACGCTGATCAGCCTCTTTCCATTTAGTTGACATGCACTGGAGACAGCTGCATGATTTGAATCTGGTTCCAATTAAATCAGTGCCTCTGTTTCTATATTGAATATAGAATGGTTCGTATCTTAACGATGTTAAGGTACGGGGGGTTGTCTGGCTTATGCTTAAAACCAGACTCTGGATAACTCAAGGCACGTTTCTGTAATGGCTGTTTGTGGGTTGACCCGGGCTATGAAGAGGGTTGATTTTCTACCATCTGGAAGATCAATAGTGATATTGTTCTTGACTCGGCACAGTTTTAATAAAAATGGATTTTTTCAGTAAACAGTAGTGGGAGTATGGTAGAACTGGAAGTGATTCCAGAACCACAAATGATTACTGAAAATTTGATAAGAACATAAAGATTCAATCAGTTTTGACATTCCATTAGCCACTCCGCAGATATGGTGGGTAACCTCAGGCACCCGAGGGGTACTCCAGTATCCTCAAGGACGGTGACAGGGAGGTTCTTGTTTACCCAGACTTGCCATTACTGCTGTTCCAGACTACTATAAGACCCAGCAGGAGGATGAGTATAGCATCGTTCTAAATTAGCTTTAGAAGTGCACGCGTATATGACTCAGCCAGAGGGTTGTTGTGGTCAGTGGGAGCAGCGGAAGCATAGTGGACAAGTAGCTTGTGTCTATTTATAGACTAAAGCAGATATAGCAGAGATAGATCATCTATTTTTGATGTGACAGTCATGGGCTTTGACTTCATCAGAATAGGGGATGGATCTGTTAAGAAGGTAGTAGGGTGTGATATCCTAGTATTTGGATGACATACACCAAGTAGGAAATGAAATTCCTTTACTACGATCGGTTATACTTTGGTTGTCACACGGTGGTTTCTCCGTATAGGACTTGGATAAAATATCAGGCATTCTGGTTACTAGATCTATGGTTTTAGATCTAGATTTGGGAAGTGTCCCAATCTAGGTACTTAGACAGTATTCTAAAGGTACTTTAGAATGGACGACTCCTGGCACGGTAGAATACCTGCAGGTGATAGAGTCACCCTCTCTAAAGGTGTCTTACAGACTAAAGGGGAGAGGGATGTGCATGATTGACATTTCACTCGCTTAGGCAATTGGGTCAATCATGAGATGTCAAGTACCACACCAGAGGTTGTTTTTGCACTAGTTGCAATAAGTTGATATTAATCCAATCCTGGTGGAACGTTCGGAAGCAGCTTTAGAACATAAGCAGATGTTCTGGGGATATAATATTCACAGCCTCTTTCGAGAGACGGTTATCATTCCAGGCTTCTAAGGTGACCTGGATGACAGAATGACTGTCAGAGTTATAGTTTTCAGTAGTTTGGACAGGTAATCCAAGCGGATACTGAGGGAGGCATGGCGCAGGATATTGATTAAATTCAGTTGATGATATAGTCTAAGAAGTTTGGATTTGGAGTTCATTTGTGAACTAGGTCCCATCAGATATCCAGACATATTCTAAGACAGGTATTGCTCAATTCGGGATATGGGTTTCTCCGCGAACTTGAGATTAAGAGAGACATAGAAAGAAACATATCCACTAGCTGAGGCTATTTCTCGAACGCAATAGTTTCACAAACAAGATTTGTGAATCTGATTAGTAGAGGAGTTGGGTTTCGGTATCACACGGGCTGTGAGTATGCGACACCGGAATAATTATCCATGAGTGAAAGTGGGAGATTGTTGGATATAGTGCCCTCAAAGTCAATTATTGGATAGCAGGCACGTGATTGCAATGATTGGGGGAGGACCTATACCAGTAGGACAGTCTTACTCGAGAGGATAGCATGCTATCTGAGTTGTCTTTATTATCGTGTACATGCTTTAAGTGACATTGCAGTTCACTGTTATACGTTTATAGAAAATAGTATGCTACCTGGTTTATCTTTATCTTCATGTACATGCTTTAGGTGATATTATAGATCACTATTACACGTTGATAGAGCCCTTAGGATTCTTGCTTGACTACCAACAGTATGATGGCGATCATATACATGAGAGTTGGGTAGTCTATAAGCGCATCCTTAAAATGGTCCCTAGTCGTTTGAGTTTCGAGACTGGGCATCGATACTCCATTAGTAGACAAGTGTATACGATTGAGACCCCGACGAGGGGCGGTGGCTGGTCTCACAAGCCATTGGTGTCAGTTGGTTCATCTAAGACATATACAGGTGCTCATTGGGTTATGAGTACACTGGACAAGACTCGCCGGGCACATGCTAGTTGGTATTATACCTAGCGTCAGATAGCAGTTCCTTGGTGACATGTGTACAGGTTAGTTCGTCGACCTGAGATCGTCATTTGTCTCGTGAGAGTTCCACTGTGCTTTGATTACCACCCTACCACGGCTCAAAGGAGTCGTGGAAACAGATTTTAGTTTGGTACAGTCCGAGCCACATGGAGGCAGTGAGCGGATCGGCAGGGGTTTCGTCTCTCCCGGTATTGGGGGTGAGATCGCGCTGTGTCTAGGAGAGCCATTACACGAAGTCCTTGACCAAGGCAAGAGATTTACTGCTAGGTATTCCAGTAGTATCTCAAGATGTTCTGGGCTACACTCCGACACGACTTGTACCGCTTTTGAGGGTCTGACATTTACCAGCCCCCTAGGGCCGACATGCGATACTCATTGACGAACGGACCGGACTGTACGGATATTGTCACTGACAGGCTCAGTAGGGTTCCATGATGAGTTCTCTCATCGGCTTCCCTTTTTGTCGATACATGGGTAGCCGTTACATACAGCTAGTGCTACTAACGTGCTAGTGGTTAAATCCACAGCCAATGTATTGACGAGTCTTTAGAGTCCCCACAGACAGTTTCTCAAGTTTCGGGCGAAACGTTGTAGAGGCCGTATGATATTATGGCAGGGTTCGATCATATACGTGCACTTGTGCACGGATCATGATCGGACGGATCATATTAGTGGGCTTTGGTTTAAGCCGGATCCTAATATTAGATTTGTTGGATTGCTTTTGTCTCATCGTATTCGCATTCAGTCGGAATGCGGATGCAGGTATGTATATACAGGTGAGGGGTATTCTTGTAATCCGTCACGAGTTTACTTTAGACGATTCCGTTCTTTTTACTGTCATAAACATTTGGGTTAATGTTTATTTTGGTGGAAATTGTGAGTGGTTTTTAATCATGAGGAGCATTAATTGTGACACATGCATAAGTGATGACTCATGGTCTCTTTATTTGTGCATATGTCTCATTTTGGATTGATTAAGGGTATGAAATGAAAGATGGAGAGAGAGAGGGCAGCCATATATATGGGTTAGCTCTTGTGATTATCATTCTTAGCCTCTCTCATATTTCATCTCACACAAGAAAAGAAAAGCTCTTCTTCTTCTTCTTCTTCTTCCTCTAGCTCATAACCTCAACCAATGGCATCATCTTCAACCTCCATCCATACACTCTCATGTGTTGAGAATTAATGGATGCTTGAGACAAAGTTATCACACACATTCTCTACATCACCTTGGACATGTCGGCTGGCAAACTTCATGTTCGAGTTGCTTCGGATGAAGCGGGAGCCCGTAAAAAGACTCATTGATGTGGTGCCCTTCCAACGAGGAGACCGGAGATCCGAGATGCCGTGTGGAGCTTGGGATGGTGGCCAAAGACCGAAGGACACGGATCGATCGGTATAGCCACTCTTACTTCTTAGTAGTTAGCTAGTTTAGCGTTAATGGTTCGATCCGGGTGAAAGACTATGATAGCGCCGGTTTCCTAAAAAGTTTTTGTTTCCGCATTTGGCCTCGGACTGACGGCCGGGGAGCTACCGTAGGCTTACAAGCTCTAGGATCACCTGTAGGAGAGCACGTCCTGAAAATGATCAGCCTCATTGAGGAACTCGCAAACTTAGGATGCGTGCTAGAGAATGAGTTATACATTGACTTGATTTTGTTGTCCCTTCCCCATACCTTCCTCAGTTCGTGCTGAACTTCAACATGCATGAAATGGAAGCTGATCTTCCAAAGATCCTCAACATGTTGAGGGTAGCAGAGACCTCCTTGAAAAAGGTGAAGACCCCCGTTCTGTATGTTGGACAATCATCCTCTTCTAAATCCAAAGCGAAAGCTAAGGGGAAGAAGAAGATGAAAGTCACCAAACCGAAAGGCGGGGTCAAGAAAGTGCAAGGAACGAACAAGGCAGGAAGGTTGAAGGCGGATAAGAATGAATGCTACTTTTGTCACAAGCAAGGGCACTGGAAGAAGGAATGCATGGCTTTCAAGGCCAAGGACACGAAGTAAGCTGCTGCTTCTGCTTTAGGTGTGTTTGTAATCGAAAACTGTCTGTTAGTAAACTCTACATCATGGGTACTTGATACCGGTTTTGGTTCTCACATCTGTAATTCTTTGCAGATTCTGAGAAACCGTAGAGCACTGAAGGAAGGTGATATAACCCTCCGGATGGGCAATGGAATGAACGTAGATGCTGTTGAAATGGGGGAATATCACCTGGGGTTGACTAGTGGGCACATTTTGGTGTTGTAAGCTGTTTTTGTATTCCCAGTATGCTGTGTAATATTATATCAGTATCTTTGTTATCTAATGAAGGATATAATTTTGCACTTGAAAGAAATATCATGAACATTCTCCTAAATCAAGAAATGATTGGGTTCGGCACACTGGAAAATGGCATATACATACTTAATCAACCTCAAGTTTTCAATATTCAAAACACGCTTAAAAGGAAAGCTCCAGATTCAAACCAAGCCTTCTTATGGCATTGTAGACTTGGTCATATAATGAAACAAGGTTGACTAAGTTATATAAAGATGGATATTTAGATCCGTTTGAATATTCATCGTATGCAACTTGTCAATCATGTATCAAAGGAAAGATGACCAAATCTCCGTTCACCGGACACGGAGAAAGAGCCACGGAACTCTTGGGACTAGTACACAGCGATGTATATGGTCCGATGTCTACACATGCACGAAGCGGTCACTCCTACTTCATCACTTTTACTGATGATTTCTCGAGGTATGGACATGTGTTTCTAATGAAGCATAAATCCGAGGCCTTTGAGAAATTTAAGGAGTATAAAAATGAAGTGGAGAAATAGACTGGTAAAAGTATCAAGACACTTCGATCTGATCGAAGTGACGAATACTTAAGTACTAGTTTCCTTGAATGCTTAAAAGAGAATGGAATTATCTCTCAGCTTACTCCCCCGTATACACCTCAGCATAATAGTGTATCAGAAAGGAAGAATCGCACGCTACTGGACATGGTGCGTTCAATGATGAGTAGTGCTGAGTTGCCACTTTCCTTCTGGGGTTTTGCGCTAGAATCAGTTGCATACCTATTGAATAGGGTTCCGACTAATTCTGTGCCTACCACTCCATATGAAATGTGGAGCGGGAAGAGACCATGTCTCAAGTATATCAAGATATGGGGGTGTCCGGCATTTGTTAAGAAGCATAATCCGGACAAGCTCGTATGGGGTTACTAGGCACTAGAACAAGGTTCTACAAGGCATCAACCATGCCAAAATCAAAATTTTCAAGCGCCGAACAACCCGAGCAAGATCGTAGACTAGAGATTAGGCGAAACAATGAACAGGTAAACAACTTTACTTCTAAGAGAAAGGGATTACAACCTTTGTAGTCCGTTCTTTCGCTTCATAAGCTCCGAGTAGTAGTCCCTTCGCCGCGATCCATGAACTCCCAAACTCTAGGGAGGCTCCACAAGTCGAATGATGCATGCTTTCTTGAAGTCTTCCATTTCGAAGATGATCTACCTTGAAGAAACTCAAACACAAGCTCTTGCTTCACTAATCAAGTATTAGCAAAGCAAACACCCTAATATAACTGGCTAGAATAGTTGAGGATGATGAAGTAGGAATTTAGCTCTCTTTTGTTTTCGATTTCTCACTCATTTTCATCACTTCTCAAAAAGCTAGAAAGCTTTTCAAGCAAAAAGGAAGAAGAAGAAGAAGCTAATCAATTTTGTGATGAATAATGAATCTTGTGTGAGGTTAGAAATGCAACCATGGGTTAAGAATGAAGACTTAACCCATGTAGAGAATTAACTATGGTAAAGGGTTGGGTTGGGTTAAAGAAATATCTGCACAAAATATCATAAGTCAAAATCAAAGCTTCAAGAAGCTTCTTGAAAGCTTCATGCAAGCTTAACCCTAATCCAAACCCTAACCATATTTAAACTCTACAAAACATGTTGCATTTGTAAGCCTAACATGTTACAATATTATATATCACATATACAATATTTATTGTAACAAAATAAAATAATACAATTAGCATACATCACATATATATCAATGCATTATCCAAGTGAGAAAAAGAATTTTTAAGTGAGCTAATATTAGTTAATGTAATATAATATATCAAATATATAATTATACATTAAATTATCGAATCAACACTTGATCCGATAATCCGGCTATTTCATAAATAACCGACTAATATAATTTGTATCAGTTCATCGAATCAACACTTGATCCGATGACCCGGCAATATAACATATACCAGGCCGATATCACATATCGCGAGAATCTAATACGGTATCACATACTCATATTATTCTCGGTCTTGCACATATCACATATGTGCTCCTACTCTGTTTTGCCTGAGCCATGAAACCTCTGTGTAGGACTCTAAAGAATCATCAATACGCCGACAATAGGTGATGATCATATCGAACACCCACTAGCTGCAAGCGGTCAGCTAAACGTAACAGCCACCCAGGTATTGAGCGATCAGAAGATCAACAAGCAAGCCTGTACATTCTCCTGCGAATCCAATCTGTAGAACTTTCGTACAGTCCGGTCTCTTCGTCTGATATGTCGCATATCTCGCCTAGTGGTGGTAAACGTCAGAACCCAGTAGCTTGATAAGTCGTGTCGATATAAGGTCTATAACAGTTCGAGAAACTACTGATAACACTTACCAGTAAATCTCAGCAACCCTGGCCAGGGATTTCCTGTTATAGCCAATCGAACACAGCGCAACATAAACTCCCTATACCGGGAGAGACGAAACCCCTCCTATCGCTCATTGCCTCCATATGATTCGGGACTGTACCCAAAAGTCACCTTTTTGCACGTCCTCTTGGACGTGGTATGATGGAAATCAAAGCACAGTGGGAATCACACAAGACTCTATGACGATCTCGGGTCTACAGACTAACCTGTACCAGTGTTACCAGAGAACTGCCATCTGACGTGAGGTATAATACCATCTGGGAGTTCTCGGCGAGTCCGTCCAGAGTACTCAGTCTCCACTGAGCACCCGTATACCTTCTCTGATGTCAAAAACCAATGGATATGGGATCATCCATCGCCCATCATATGGGTCAAGAAGCGCATACGCTAGTCTACTCTGGAGTATCGATGCCCTGTCTCGGTACTCCTGATCGCACGCCGAAAGCGTGTCGGATGTTCAAAGTTCTAAAGTTTACCGCGATCAGGACGGTGTCGCTATGTAGCTAGCCGGTTGAGCACGGGTCGATCCACAGGGAGATGGTTGTATGTCCGTTCTTGTTTTAGACGAGTCAATAAAGAATAACCTATGTGTATTATTTGCAAGTATAAAGTTGTTAAGAAAAGATACGAAAGTGTAAGCTAAAAAAATCCGTACTCAAAACATTTGAGCCGAGTCTTGACCAATTGAAGCTAGAGCAATCGGCAACAACGTGGATTAGGGGATTTAAGCACGATATTTGTGGAATCCGGCTTATTTACCCTTGTCCTTCCGTTCTTGTCTCTTGCTTTCGCCT
This sequence comes from Agapanthus africanus, assembly GCA_030015575.1. Lineage (NCBI taxonomy): Eukaryota > Viridiplantae > Streptophyta > Magnoliopsida > Asparagales > Amaryllidaceae > Agapanthus > Agapanthus africanus. The sequence continues at coordinate 726,036,467 of JASDDO010000019.1, read as the reverse complement.
CCGGCCAAACCGAACGCAACTGGTCGCGGTTAGGAATCACCGTTACCTTGGTAGGGTAGGGTGCCTAACGGAGCGCTTGCGTAACGTTTGGACGGAGTTCAATGGAAAATAACGGGAAAAGGAAATGAGCAAAGAAACATTAACTTACAATACCGTATTTATTCTTAACAACGATAATTACAATCATTCACAAAAAGAACCAAAAAGAGATAACAAAAAGAACAAAGAAAAGAAAAGATTACAAGTAAGTAAGGGCATGGAATTTAAAGTGCAAGAAAGTAAAGCAAGGTAATAAAAAGCAAGAAAGAAATAAGCAATAAAAAGAACTAGAAACTAGAACTCAAGACAAGCATGGGATCAATAGCCAACCCTTAAACCTGCAAGCTCAATCAAGATGTTGCGAGATCAAGAGAAGGGTAAAGAACTCATGTGAAATGAAGCACTAATTCCATAAGAAGATACAACCCTTGAGATCAATAACAAACCCTTAAACTTTCAAGCTCAATGAAGAGGTTGAAAGATCAAGAGAAAGCAAGAATCTCAAGGGGAAGCTAAACAAACAAGAATGATACAAAAACTCTCATCTTCATTTAACATCCACTCAATGCACTCACTACATTTTCATGGAGGAAAGATGAAGAAGAAAACTAAAACTAGCAAAAAGAGGCTTAAGAATTTCACCCCTTGGTTTGGCTCAGATCTGGGGTATTTATAGGAGGAGAAATGGAAACCTAGGGCAAGAATCTGGCATAATATGAAAGTGCCAAACTAACCCCAGAAAACGACAGAGAGAGGAGACTAAATGGCCGCGGAACCGCGGCCTAAGCGTGCTTATGCCGCGGAACCGCGGCCGTTTAGAGGAGTTAGGCCATGAAATTTGGTGGTTTTCCCTAGTTTTTAGTACTCTTCAGTGTGGTATATGACTTTTTCTCATAAACTCTTCCCATTTCTTCCAGAATTTCAGTAGATCAAAAGGTGATGTGATGTGGATCTTTTGCCAAGATTTCCTCGAGCTCCGCGTAGATATGTTGGATCTTGTGTTGACATTGAGCTTTGTGCACGAAAATGACATCGATTTGCCATTTTGTCCCTTAAACTGTTGTGTGGCAACATACGGATAGAGAGCGGAGACCCGTGTTTTATCTGTTGTTGGCAGTAGTCCAGAATTTGTCGTACTTTTCTATGAATTTCACTGTCTAGAGCTGAGAACCAGTATCCTGTAAATATGTAGCAAACACTGATTAAAAGCACCTGTCTATAAACAAACGAGCGTAAGAATGGGCGGTATAAAATGCAATATTCTGGTATGAACAAATACCCCCAAACTTAACTTTTGCTCGTCCCAAGCAAAACCAATTATTCACAAAAAAGTCCTAACCGCACTTTCGCAGGGAACACGATTGCACTGAGCATGTGCAACATGCCGTTAAACCTCTAGGTGTCCCTAGTAGGAGGAGTGTTGTCTCCTGAGGGTTTTCAGCGGATTACACCCACAAAATCCCGTCAAGCTAGTGTCATAAGTTAACGTCGATTCTACTCCTACAGTTTAGTATTTACGTTAGAAATTCTATCATCCTAAGTTAGAAATATCCAACCCTTATTTTTCACACCTCCTATCTATTTAACCTTGGATCTCCTGAGTTTTCCTTCTAAAGTGCGGCCTCAAATCAGGGATTTTTATCAACTTTACAGAAAACACAAGTCTTATTCTTTATTTCTATCTTTTATCCAAACATCGATTGTATACCCCTACGTGTGTGTATATTTGCACCCCTACACTCAAGAATTCAATTCAAGCTATAATACCCTTGCCCTAATACCTAATACTACTTCTTTTCATTAAGGATGGACGGATTTGCTCACATACCTTTCATGCGACTATTAATGCTTCTTGAGGCACTAACGACCGATTACTGAATGTGTGAACTTTAAAGCGTAAATAGCAGTTTCCAGGTCTTGACTTTATTCTATTTTTTCTTTTTCTTTTTCTTTTTATTTTTCTTTTTCTTTTTCAAGACCGGATATATTTTTCAATATGCTCTTTTGGTGTTTAGCTTTAAATACCGTTTTTTCTTTCATACTAGGCTTTCAGACAAGAGTATTTCTAGGTATCTTCTACTATCCCAAGTTTCAAGGTGCGTGTAAGTACAGTTTGTAGGATATATACTTTTTAAATTTGAACTCAAGAAAAGAAACTATTTTTCAGACTTATCCTCCAGTAAAACTTCAATACTTTCCCTTCATCTTGACTTAACTCAAGAACTGAACTCAAAAAACTGTAAGGACGTATAATTACCAAAGTTAGACAGAATGAGGGTTATTTTAAGGATTTTCAATTCCTAAGTCTAGAATTTAGTTATTTCTAACATATCAACTAAACTTTCAGAATAAAAATCTAAGTTACCCTATTAGCTAACTTGACGACAAAGTTTTTATATTTTTTGGAAAATTTTCAATTTTTGTGGGTTTTTAATAAGGTATGCAAATGCAAAATATACAAATGAATGCGAAGGAAGAAAGCTTACCGAGCACACCCCCAAACTTAAACTTGACAGTGCCCTCACTGTCAGGCTACACCAAGAGGGTCAAAATTGTCGGCGCTCCCTAAAAACAAATTATATACACAACAAAAAGGAAAACAAAAAAAATATATACAAAAAAGGAGTCCCCCCCAAACTTAAGTAAAACAGTGTTTCCACTGTTAAGCGTTGAAGTTCAGGATTAGGGGGGAAAGAGAATGGTATCAATCTATACAAGGCCTTACACAGGCCAAAAGTGAGCACCAACCATTCAAAAATTCTATCTCTGTAAGATGCGGGTTGGTGAAAGAAAGTGAAGAGGAAAGAAATGGAGATTACGCGAGACCGTATGGAGATAGAAGCGGGATACGGTCTCGGTATATGAGAAGAAGAATGGCGGAAGGGAGAAGGAAGTGGAATACGAACTTGAGGGTGGAAATGGAGTGAATAGATTAGCACAATTTGTGATGACTGATGTGTAAGAAGCGTTTGTGCTAATCTATTAACCCATTGAGAAATGGGGTCAAATCCCTCAAGATTCGTGAGAAACCATGGGTACGCCGAACTCGGTAAACCAGACATATGAAATGAAAGTGAGACGGTTTCTTGCAAGGTCGGAACGATGGAAAGGATGGAGGTAGGTGATTGAGGATGGTTATCGGTTAAAGGTTCCGGAGGGTGTAAACAGTCAATGAAAGGAACATGATGAATTGGAAAATCCGACTCATCAATTAAAACTGGTTCATCCTCAAAAATATCCTCAAAAGTTTCCTCAAAATTCAGCTTATCCATGCAAATTTCATCAAAATCAAGACGCATATGGGGTTCGGAAAAAATAGTTAATGACTCGGGATGATGAATTGGAGAGAAAAACTCTGCCAAATCTATGGGTTCATCATCCAAAATATTCCCAGCGTCAATATCCTCAATCAAGTGAAAATCAAAATTCTCAGACACCTCATCAAAAGCATGGATTTCAATCGATTCTGGTTCTAAGATAGAGGTGTAGAGGTCAAAAGGATTGGGTGTGGTTTCACTTGGCAAGGTCCCTTCACAATCGGGTAAATCAAACACTGCAAAGTCGCACAACTCATCAAACATTCTATCTTTAATTGATAATTCAGTAGGGACACTTGATAGAATTTCAACACAGGAGTTGTGGGATTCAATTTGAAATGGGTAGGTTTGATTCGGAAGGGGTACATCTCACTTTCTCCACTCAAATTCTCAACCTGTCCTACCGCCTCTTCATACATTGGAAAATTTGGAGCTAGTTGAAAACTAGCTACCGGGTCACTAGGTTGTATGAGGGCGGCCATGGACGCCTTCAAATCCATCGTCTGTTGGTACGACGCTACCCTAAAATCTTCCAAAGACTGTTCCAGACTAGACATGGTTTGTGAAGGGGTTTCAGTAAAAGATTCAAAGTTGTTTTAGTACTGGAAACTCCCAAATGACGGTTCAGAAGCAATGTCTAGGGAAGGTGTAAAAGTCGGGTAGGACTGGTAGGAATTGAATGGCTGGACAGGGGTAGGATCAACATTTGGATACGGAGGTGAATGGAATTGTTGATGCCAAGAATTTGAAGTGGTGAAAGGAGTGAAAGACCGGCTATGAGATTGTTCAATACGTTCAGCGATGGACAAAGGACGACTTGCAAAAGGGGTATCAACATAAGCGGGTGCGGGAGGTTGAAAAGGTTGATACAAAGTGGAATGCGGAGGGCAAGTGTTTGTCCTAGATGCGTCTATGCGATCTTTCAATGACAATTTGGGCATGGAGGGGTCGTTCGATGTTCGGCCAAAGCAAGAACCGTAAGAAGTAATGTCTGGTTGTGGGTACCAAAGTTCGGCAAGAGTTTTGCGAGGTGGGGTACCCATGATATGAAGAGAGAAAGAAAGAAAGGCAAAGAAAAGGAGAGGGAAAAAAATTTTGATTTTTTTTTTTATAATTTTTTTAAGGTAGATATTAACAAAAGAATGAAATATATACACAAAAAGAATTTGGACAAAAACAATCACGACACAAAAATACCACACACCTAATCGTTCTAGGGTTCACCTAGGTCAACTAGACCTGCTCCAGAACTTGATTGTCGAAGTAAAACTGTTTCGAGAAACGGGCTTAAGATACACTGATCACGAGGCCAGGTAAGTGCAGAGATAAGGGGAGGTTTTCCAACGCTTTCGTGAAGTTCCTTAATTAAATAACCCTTTCTCTTTTGGCGATTTCGCCGTTAACACTTTCCTAGACACCCCGTAAACAATGTACCGTTAAGCGAGGTTCTAAACACGGTTAACTTCTCCTAATGAGCGCGAAGTCCTTAAGGCTTAAAGTCTAATTTCTTTTAAAATTTGTGCGGGTAAACGTTATGCTCAAGTTCGTGATTTGTGGGCCACGGAAAAGGTGATGAAATCCTTTACCGTATATTATGGGGTTCGCTTGCCCTTAAGTCCGTATTAATGTATGCAATGCGTAATTCAATAAAAATTCTATAAAGAATCAAACAATCGTCTTTTAGTTTAAGCACGGCACTGCAACAAATACGGGTTAGTCAATTTTTTTGCGTTTGCTAGCGAACTTGCAAAGAATCCTGCAAAGAATAGTATATTGGATGCGTCGGATTTGAGAAGAAGGTGTTAGTAAAGTACGTACCGTTAAGTTTTTGGGTTAGGAAACCCCCGTTGAATCAAATCCGGTAAGCTTGAAAAGTTCGCTTGCGCGGGTCAAACTACCCGGATCTTTGGCACTGTACTTTGCAATCACCTTAGCCTTGAACGTACACTTTGCTCCCTACAATCGCCGTTTGCAAATCCGCAAAAATCTGCAGACTTGCTCACAAAAATTATCAAAAATAACAAAAAGATTTTTTTTATTTATAAATATATACAAAAAGAATATTAACCTGAATAACAAGAATGAAAATACACTACCGTCTCCCCTGCAACGGCGCCATTTGATCGCATGCCGAAAGCGTGTCGGATGTTCAAAGTTCTAAAGTTTACCGCGATCAGGACGGTATCGCTATGTAGCTAGCCGGTTGAGCACGGGTCGATCCACAGGGAGATGGTTGTATGTCCGTTCTTGTTTTAGACGAGTCAATAAAGAATTTGTATGAGTTAGTTCAATCTAACCTATGTGTATTATTTGCAAGTATAAAGTTGTTAAGAAAAGATACGAAAGTGTAAGCTAAAGAAATCCGTACTCAAAACCTTTGAGCCGAGTCTTGACCAATTGAAGCTAGAGCAATCGGCAACAACGTGGATTAGGGGATTTAAGCACGGTATTTGTGGAATCCGGCTTATTTACCCTTGTCTTTCCGTTCTTGTCTCTTGCTTTCGCCTCCGGCCAAACCGAACGCAACTGGTCGCGGTTAGGAATCACCGTTACCTTGGTAGGGTAGGGTGCCTAACGGAGCGCTTGCGTAATGTTTGGACGGAGTTCAATGGAAAATAACGGGAAAAGGAAATGAGCAAAGAAACATTAACTTACAATACCGTATTTATTCTTAACAACGATAATTACAATCATTCACAAAAAGAACCAAAAAGAGAGAACAAAAAGAACAAAGAAAAGAAAAGATTACAAGTAAGTAAGGGCATGGAATTTAAAGTGCAAGAAAGTAAAGTAAGGTAATAAAAAGCAAGAAAGAAATAAGCAATAAAAAGAACTAGAAACTAGAACTCAAGACAAGCATGGGATCAATAGCCAACCCTTAAACTTGCAAGCTCAATCAAGAGGTTGCGAGATCAAGAGAAGGGTAAAGAACTCATGTGAAATGAAGCACTAATTCCATAAGAAGATACAACCCTTGAGATCAATAACAAACCCTTAAACTTTCAAGCTCAATGAAGAGGTTGAAAGATCAAGAGAAAGCAAGAATCTCAAGGGGAAGCTAAACAAACAAGAATGATACAAAAACTCTCATCTTCATTTAACATCCACTCAATGCTCTCACGACATTTTCATGAAGGAAAGATGAAGAAGAAGAAGAAGAAAACTAAAACTAGCAAAAAGAGGCTTAAGAATTTCACCCCTTGGTTTGGCTCGGATCTGGGGTATTTATAGGAGGAGAAATGGAAACCTAGGGCAAGAATCTGGCATAATATGAAAGTACCAAACTAACCCCAGAAAACGACAGAGAGAGGAGACTAAATGGCCGCGGAACCGCGGCCTAAGCGTGCTTATGCCGCGGAACCGCGGCCGTTTAGAGGAGTTAGGCCATGAAATTTGGTGGTTTTCCCTAGTTTTTAGTACTCTTCAGTGTGGTATATGACTTTTTCTCAGAAACTCTTCCCATTTCTTCCAGAATTTCAGTAGATCAAAAGGTGATGTGATGCGGATCTTTTGCCAAGATTTCCTCGAGCTCCGCATAGATATGTTGGATCTTGTGTTGACATTGGGCTTTGTGCACGAAAATGATATCGATTTGCCATTTTGTCCCTTAAACTGGTGTGTGGCAACATGCGGATAGAGAGCGGAGACCCGTGTTTTATCTGTTGTTGGCAGTAGTCCAGAATTTGTCGTACTTTTCTATGAATTTCACTGTCTAGAGCTGAGAACCAGTATCCTGTAAATATGTAGCAAACACTGATTAAAAGCACCTGTCTATAAACAAACGAGCGTAAGAATGGGCGGTATAAAATGCAATATTCTGGTATGAACAACTCCCACGACTAGGAACATTTGAAGGATGTAGTTAGCGACTACTCTGTCCCCACTAATATGATCTACATCATAGTCCTGGTAGTCAAGTACTCATCCTAAAGGCTTTATCAACATGTAACATAGAGACAATCAGAGTACATGTTAAGATAAAGAGCAACCAGATAGCATACTATTATGTCGAGCAAGAAAGTCCTCCCTATATATGTCCAAGCATCCACTACAATATACATCGTATGTACAGTAATGGCCTCTAGGGCATACATATAACTAACAATCTCCCACTTGCACTAGGGCCATCTATTGTGGTATCGCATACCCAACAATCAGCTGTGGTTGAAGTATCTCATACTCAACCAACCCATAAAAATCTCTACTCGGAAATAGGCCTTTGTGAGTGGAACTACGCTGTTGTCCTCTGTGTCTACTCTCCTAACCTCGATCTCCGTGGAGATCAACCATCTCCATGATCAGGCGATACTGCCTAAGAATATGTCTGGATCTCTGATGGGATGGGGGTTCCTAGGAAAAAAGCCACAACTCCATTGTCACACAATGGTAGGAACGAAGTTCATCTTATGAACTAATGTACATCTAGACTATTTCTTTGGTAGCATCCTTGGTAACGATGTATCTTGCCTTTAATCGTCTAGTGTGTCACGGTATCTAGCTTGGAACTCTTCCAACATACCGTCCCTCCACTGAGGGTAAAGACAATGCCTGTGACTGACATTCAGTCGACCTTACTACCCTGGAACCATTCCAGTGATTCTCCCCAGGATCGATTGATTCCATCTCACTACAACTAGTGAGAATCCTAACATCCCATTAGATCTATCTCATAGATATAAAACCTAGGATTTAGGAGGTATCATTTTGATCCTTATATGGAGTATCCTTGTGATAAGAGGAGATTGACCGAGCGTAGCATAGGAAACTCCTTCCCTATCACGAGTATGTCATCCACGTTCTATACGAGGATCACCACCATACTCTCTACTACCTTTTTGTATATACAAGGTTCATCTACCATCTTGATGAAGTCGAACTCTTTGACTACCACATCAAAATAGACGTTCCAACTCCGCGATGCCTGCTTTATCGCATAAAAAAACTTGCACATGTTTCCGCTGCTCCCACTGTCTACGAAGCCCTCTGGCTGTGTACTTATAGACGCTCTCTTCTAAATCATCATTTAGAAAAGCTGTCATGACACCCAACAGCCAGATATCATAGTTATGGTATGTAGTAATGGCAAGTAGGATCTGGATGGACTTAAGCATAGGTTTGAAAGTCTCAACTTTTCCATGTACACAAAGTAATCTTCTCAAGATATACTTGCTCCTGATGGGGATTTAACCTTTCAAATAAAGCAACCAAAGTCCATAGTTTGTTGGTGTATAAGGATTCCATGTCTGATCGCATTAGCATCCAGCCATTCTTATAGAGTCCCCACTCTTGATGGCCTGCTCGAAACAAGTTGGGTCATCATCTCATGATGCAATCCTCGCTCCCACTGTCATGGAGAAAACCGAAGTATCTTTCAGGTGGGTGAGGATCCCAACTAGATCGGCGGAGAGGCTAAGGTTCGTTGGAAACTGTTGAATCCTTTGGTTCCACCAAATCATCAGCTGCAGTTTGTATAGCTAGAACCCTTTCCAGTTCTACCTCATGACCACTAATTTCTTCATAAGAAATTCCCTTTCACAAAGGTGGCATGCTGAGAAACAAAACATCTTTTGTTCCTCGAATTGGTAGAAGATATTCCTTTGCGAATGCTTGGGATATCCAACAAACTTCCACAGAACTGAATTTGCCTCGAGCTTGTCTGGATTATGCTTTTAGACATAGGCCGGACAACCCCAAATCTTAACTACCTTAAGAGATGGGCCCTTCCCATACCATATCACATATGGAGTGGTAGGCACTTGATTTGATTGGAACCCTATTCAATAGGTATGCAGCTTCATAAATGCATAACCCCCAAAAGGAAATAGGTAACTGAGTAGTACTCATCATAGAGCACACCTTATCACATAGGGTGTGATTGCTCCGCCCCGAAACACCGATGTGCTGTGGTGTATACGGAGGAGTAATACTGAGAGAGAATCTCATTCTCTTTTAGAATAGTCCAGGAATCTCGTGCTCAAGTATTCTCCTCCCTGATCACATCAAAGGACATAATACTTATAGCCGTTTTGGTTCTCTACTTCTAACTCATATTCATTGAATTTCTGAAAAGGTTCAGACTTGTGTTTCAACAGGAACACATGTGCGAATCTTGAGAGACCATCAGTGAATATAATAAAGTACAAAGAACCAGTCCTGGCATTTGTAGACAGGAGACTTACATACATCATCATGTATTAATCCCAAGAGTTCACTAACTCTTTCTCTGTTTCTAATAAACAGAGCTGTGGTCATCTTATTTTTGTGATATGACTGGCAAGTTTCACAAGATGTAAATTCAAACTAATTTAAATATACATCTAAATGTAACTTCAGCTAGTTGGGTCACCATGATATGATCTAGTCTACAATACCTCAAGAAGGATTCGTTTATTTCTGAACTCATTCTCTTGTGTGTGTTCTGTACGTTAAGAACTGTGGTTTGATTTAGAACGTCTATGCTTTTAGATAACGTGCCTGAACCGATCAACTCTTGATATAGGAAATTTTCAAAACATTATCCAACAATACAAAATTATATCCTTCTTTAATAAATAAGGAGACTGATATGATGTTGTATATCAGGTTCGGTATCTAATAACATTCGTTCAGAATCAATGTATTCTGTAATACAGGGTGATAACTGCTAATAGGCTTGGATGCAACACTTGCACCGTTTTCAACTCTTGAAACTTATCACCTGTTCTCAGTTCTCTACCTATCTGTAGCCCATGTAACAGATTACTTATGCGGGATCCTGATCCGGTATCTCATACCCAGGACGTAAAGGGTACTGAGAAACAGTTCTCGGTAATGAACACACCCGAAGAAGATGCATCAGCATGCACTTTCTTCGTTTGGGCGGCACGGGAATTCTGGTAATCCCCTATTTCCTGCTCGGTTTTATAACAATTATAAGTTGGAGTGGGACCAACGTTCCCTAGCGCGGTATAACAAGCGGGTTCGGTCAATTCATCCGTATTATTATCTTGATTAAGGCGTGACATTGTCGCTACCTGGAGAGAGAGAGAGAGAGAAGAAAACACTCAGCGTATGCTCTTGCAAGATTAGATTGGTTATTAATATATCTAATCAGGATGTCTCCCACTGTTTTTGTCAAATCTTCCTTCAAACCCTAAAAGGAAAGACTAGCCGGGATTAATTACACGCTATAAGTTCGCCAATCTTTCAGCCAGGCCAGTGCCGGTACTTTGAGGGAGGTTCCCCGTGCTTTCGCATGGACCTAATTAAAATAAACCTCGTTTTCCCAGGGGCGTAACCCCGTTAACACCTTTCTAGATACCTACTTGATCGGCTAATTGTAATTTGTAAAACTCTCCCAGGAGTAACTCTTACTCGCAGCGGGTATCAGGATCCAACTATCTCATAGAAGGTATGCAATCTCATTGCAAATTTCAACACTTGAAATTCCCGATAATATTTTGCCTATAGCATCTTATGACCTTGACGAATGCTAAACAACCCATAGTCCGCTAGTCAAGTTCAACCCATCATTTCCTGATTGAATTAAACCCACCCGCACGACCCTTGACGAATGTCAAACATCGTCGTACGAATACCCTAATCCAATCGCATCGTCTGCTAGCAGATAAGCACTAGTTAGTTACCGTACACTACGCCTTGACGAATGCCAAACTACCGCAGTACGAATACTAAGTAGTACTTATCTGAAATGACGGAGGGCTACGACAGGTTTTTAAGAAAACCCTTTGCGTAATGAACTTGATGTCTGATTTTTTGATATTCTTGATGTGTAGTATAAGAATTATAAAGAAATCACAACCAAAAATATTTGACCGCAATCAATAACGGTTTCGGTTGTAGCTCGTTAGTAAGTGCCGATCGTCCACAGGGAAAGTGTAATCATTCGTGTTTCGATTTAGATGAGTTGAAACTTTAAAGAAAAGAAAACAAACAATTCATGATTTGTAAATTGAAGTTCAAGAATTAGGAAAATCTAGTCTAAATCAAGAAACGATAAAATCAAGAATTGATAGTTTGATGATTTTTCCAACCAAATATCAAGAATCTAAATGAGGCTCGTAGGAATCGATCAGATCTATAGATGTGATGTAATCTTACAATTACGTATTCTTATCCTTCGATGAATTGATACTAGATCGATGACGATCGATCGAGAATTAGGGATTTCTTATGAAACTAGGGTTTCATCTTATCGCTTATTCTTTCGTCGATATCATTCACATTCTAGCCTCTAGTAAATTCAAGAAACGATCGTAGATCCCTAATTTCGAGCGATCACATTCAAGAAAGCATCGCAACGAAACTAGGTCATCGATTCTTGAACTTGCTAGGGTTTACAAAGCTCGTAGGACTCAAGAATCGTATTAAGATTTGTTACATCATCATTCTATTCATCGTCTCGACTCCTTTACGAGCGGAGTTTTACTCAAACATCATCACAGGAACTACAATCATAAATTGAGATCGAATCATGATGCAAGAATTTAAAGAAAGCAAGAGTAAAGAAATTCACCTTTTATTTATATCAACAATTTCATATTTCATATGATATTTTCTGCTGCGTTATCAGTGATGTGATCAAGTGATTTGTTCAGATAGATATTGTATATAGTATATATGATATATTATATAGAAGTTGCTTATGTTTTACACCCGCGCCAGCCCTGCCCCGCTCTGCCGTTAGTTACCTAACCTAACGGTGCAGACGGGACATCGAGGCGAATGCGGATGGCATAAGCGTACGTTATATTTATCTGTGATGTTTAGGTGGACTTAAATGATGGGATATTCATTAATGAGATTAATGAAAGAAAATAAACCTAAAAGATGTTGTGGAATCGAATTTCAAAAATTAGGTAGCTCTAGTTGTTGCTTTGCATAGCGGTGTTCCTTGTAGAACATCCAGCACCTTATTCGATAAGGAAAGAGCCGACGATCCCTTCACCGGGAGTGACCTCTTTAGCAATAATTAGCAGATGCTACAACCTTCGGTTTGTCTTTTGACTGCTTTTCTAGTTCTTGCTTTGCATAGTGGTATTGTGAATATCCTGCACCTCATTCGACGAGGAAAGAGCCGAGATCCCTTCACCGGGAGTGACCTTTTTAGCGAAACTAGCAAAGCCTCAAAAACACTCCATTTAAAAACAATTTGATTCCGCAACGAGATCAAGTTCAAAGCGTTAAAGGTTTTCTTAAAAACCATCCGCAACCCTCCGTCATTTTAGGAAGTAGAGTACTTAGTATTCGTGCTGTGTTTGTTGACCATAGTCAAGGCACAGTGTACGGTAGCTAAGTGATGTCTTCCTACACCGCATATGATGCGATTAGTTAGGACATTCGCGTGACTTTGTTGACCTTAGTTAAAGGTCATGTAGGTGGGTCTAATTAATCATGAAATGACGGGTAGAACTTGACTAGTGCTTATGATTTGTTGACCATAGTTAAGTCATAAGTGCTAGGGGTAAAAACCTTTATCGGGAGTTTCAAGTGTTGAAATTTGCAATGAGATTACATACCTTCTATATGATAGTTGGATCCTGATACCCACTGCGAGTAATTGTTACTCATGGGAGAGTTTTGCACTTTACAATTAGCCGATCAAGTAGGTGTCTAGAAAGGTGTCAACGAGGTTACGCCCCTGGGAAAACGAGGTTTATTTTAATTAGGTCCGTGCGAAAGCACGGGGAACCTCCCTCAAAGTACCGGCACTGGCCTGGCTGAAAGATTGGCGAACTTGTAGAGTGTAATTAATCCCGGCTAGTCTTTCCTTTTAGAGTTTGAAGGATGATTTGATAAAAACAGTGGGAGCCATCCTGATTAGATAAAATATATAACCAATCTAATCTTGCAAGAGCGCACGCAGAGTGTTTTCTTCTCTCTCTCTCCAGGTAGCGACCATGTCACGCCTTAATCAAGATAATAATATGGATGTATTGACCGAACCCGCTCATTATACTGAGCTGGGGAACGTTGGTCCCGCTCCAACTTATAATTGTTATAAGACCGAGCAGGAATTTGGGGAATACCAGATTTCCCGTGCCGCCCAAACGAAGAAAGTGCATAATGATGCATCTTCTTCGGGTGTGTTCATTACAAAGAACTGTTTCACAGTATCCTCTGCATCCTGGGTATTTGATACCGGATCAGGATCCCAGATATGTAAACTGTTACATTGGCTACAGAAAGGTAGAGAACTGAGAACGGGTGATAACTTTCATGAGACAGATAACGGTGCAAGTGTTGCAGCCAAGTCTGTTGGTCACTATCACCCTGTATTACCAGAATATACTGATTCTGAACTAATGTTATTAGATACCGAACCTGATATACAACATCATATCAATCTCTTTATTTACTAAAGAAGGATATAATTTTGTATTGTTGGATAATGTTTTGCACATATCCTATATCAAGAGTTGATCGATTCAGGCACGTTATCTAAAAGTATATACATTCTAAATCAGACCACAGTTCTTAACGTAGAGAACACACACAAGAGGAAGAGTTCAGAAATGAACGATTCCTTCTTGAGGTATTGTAGACTAGGTCATATCAATGCGAACCGACTAGCTAAGTTACATTTAGATGCATATTTAAATCAGTTTGAATTTACATCTTATGAAACTTGCCAGTCATGTCACAAAGATAAGATGACCATAGCTCTGTTTACTGGAAACAGAGAAAGAGTTAGTAAACTCTTGGGACTGATACATAGTGATGTATGAAGGTCCCCAGTCTACATATGCCACGACTGGTTCTTTGTACTTCCTTACATTCACTGATGATCTCTCAAGATTCGGACACATGTTCCAGTTGAAATACATGTCTGAAGCTTTTGAGAAATTCAAAGAATATAAGTTAGAAGTAGAGAACCAATACATGTATAAGTATTATGTCCTATGATGAGATCATGGAGGAGAATACTTGTGCACGGGATTCCTGGACTATTCTAAAGGAGAATGAGATTCTTTCTCAGCATTACTCCTCCGTATACACCACAGCACGTCAGTGAATCGGGGCGGAGCAATCACACCCTATGTGATATGGTGTGCTCTATGATGAGTACTACTGAGTTACCTATTTCCTTTTGGGGGTTATGCACTTGAGAAGCTGCATACCTATTGAATTGGGTTCGAATCAAATCAGTGCCTACCACTCCATATAAGATATGGTGTGGGAAGAACCCATCTCTTAAGCAAGTTAAGATTTGGGGTTGTCCGGCCTATGTCAAAAGCAAAATCCGGACAAGATCGAGGCAAGGTTAGTTCTGTAGAACTGGAAGGAGTTCCAGCTATACAAACTACAGCTGATAATTTGATAGAACCAAAGGATTTAATAGTCTCCGACGAAGCTCAGCCTCTCCGCCAATCTAGCAGGGTTCCTTATCCGCCTAAGAGATACTTTGGTTTCTCGATGATAGTGGGAGCGAGGATTGCATCATGAGATGATGACCCAACTAGTTTCGAGCAGGCCATCAAGAGTGTGGACTCTGTAAGAATGGCTGGATGCTTAGCGATTTGAGATGGAATCCATGTACACCAACAAAGTATGGACTTTGGTTGCTATATCTAAAAGGTTGAATCCCCATCAGGAGCAAGTATATCTTGAGAAGATTACTTGGTATATATAGAAAAGTTGAGACTTTCAAAGTTAGACTGGTTAAAGTTTTTCGTCATCGATCAGGCGTGGATAATGATCAAACCTTTTCCAGTGGCTATGCTTAAGTCCATCCGGATCCTACTTAACATTGCTACATACCATGACTACGATATCTAGTGGTTGGGTGTCATGACTGCTTTTCTAAATATTGATTTAGAAGAGAACGTCTATAAGTACACAGCCAGAGGGCCTCGTAAACAGTGGGAGCAGCGGAAACGTGTGCAAGTTGCTTTACAGATTAAAGCAGGCATCGCAGAGTTGGAACGTCTGTTTTGATGCGATACTCAAAGAGTTTGACTTCATCAAAATGGTAGATGAACCTTGTGTATACAAAAAGGTAGTAGATAGTAAGGTGGTCATCCTCGTATTGTACGTGGACAACTTACTCTTAATAGGAAAAGAGTTTCCTATGCTACGCACGGTCAATCTCCTCTTATCACAAGGATTCTCCATATAGGATCTATGGGATACCTCCTAAATCCTAGATTTTATATCTATGAGATTGATCTAAATGGATATTAGGATTCTCACTAGGTGTAGTGAGATGGTATCAATCGATCCTGGGGAGAATCACTGGAAAAGTTCCAGGGTGATAAGGACGACTGAATGTCAGTCGCAGGCATTGTCTTTACCCTCAGTAGAGAGACAGTATGTTGGAAGAGTTCCAAGCTGAGATACCGTGGCAAACTAGACATAAAGGCTGGTGACATCGCTATCAAAGATACTACCAAAGAGGAAGTTTGGGTGTATATTAGTTCATGAGATGAACTAGGTTCCTACCATTGTGTGACAATGGAAGTGTGGCATTGGCCCAGGAACCCCGATCCCATCAGTGACCCAGACATTTTCTGAGGCAGCATCACCTGATCATGGAGATAGTTGATCTCCAGGGTGATCGAGGTTAGGAGAGTAGACTCAGAGGACAACACGGCGGATCCACTCACAAAGGCCTTTTTCCAGAGAGAGACTTATATGGGATGGTTGAGTATGAGATACTGCAACCACTGCAACAGATGACCCTAGTGTAAGTGGGAGATTGTTAGTTATATGTATGCCTTAGAGGCCATCACTGTACATGAGATGTATATTGTAGTGGATGCTGGGACATATATAGGTAGGACTTTCTTGCTCGACATGATAGTACGCTATCTGGTTGCTCTTTATCTTAACATGTATACTTGCAGTATCTCTATTACATGTTGATAAAGCCCTTAGGATGTGTGCTCGACTTCCAGGACTATGATGTAGATCATACTAGTGGGCCCTGGGTAGTCCATGAGTACATCCTTTAATGTTCCTAGCCGTGGGAATATCGAGACGGGGCATCGATATTCCAGAGTAAACTAGCGTATATCTTCTAGACCCATGTGATGGGCGATGGATGATCCCATATCCATTGGTGTTTGACATCAGAGATGGTATGCGGGTGCTCAGTGGTGACTGGGTACACTGAACGGACTTGCCGAGAACTCCCAGATGGTATTATACCTTACGTCAGATGGTAGTTCTCTGGTGACACTGGTACAGCTTAGTCTGTTGACCCGAGATCGTGATAGAGTCTTATGTTTCTCCCACTGTGCTTTGATTTCCACCCTACCATGGCTCTACTGAGTCATGCAAACAGGTGGTTTTTGGGTATAGTCCCGATTCACATGGAGGCAATGAGCGATAGGAGGGGATTCGTCTCTCCCGGTATTGGGGGTTGATGTTGCGCTATGCTCGACTGGCCATAACTGGAAATTCCTGACCAGGGTTGCACTGATTTACTGGTAAGTGTTATCAGTAGTTTCATGCTTGTTATGGACCTTACATCGGCATGACTTATCAAGCTACTGGGGTCTGACGTTTACCACCCCTAGGCGAGATATGCGACATATCAGACGAACAGATCGGACTGTGCGGTAAGTGTTACTGGTCGGATTCGCAGGAGTGTGAGCGGGCTTGCTCGTTGATCTTCTGATCTCTCAATACCCGGATGGCCGTTACATTTAGCAGACTGCTTGCGGCTTGTGGGTATTTGATATGATCATCACCTACTACCGGCGTATTGACGAGTCTTTAGAGTCCTACACAGGTGTTTCCTGGCTCAAGCGAAACGGAGTAGGAGCGCATATGTGATATGTACGGGACCGGGTTTAATACGATATGAGATACCATATTCTATTCTCGCGATTCGTGATATTGATCGGTTGTATGCGATATAGCCGGGTTATCGGATCAAGTGTTGATTCGATAAGTTGTTATACATGATATTAGTCGGTTATGACCGGATCGTTAAATCAAGTGTTGATTTAATGATTTAATGTATAATTATATATTTTATATATTACTTTACATTAACTAGTATTGGTTCACTTAAGAATTGTTTTCTCACTAGTTTGTGCATAAGTATATATATGATATATATTTGTGTACATATGTTTGTATCATGTTTGATGATACATACAAGATATGTGTATGAGACTTATACCAAGATTAGGTTTAAGATTAGGGTTATTGTTTTATCTTAAGATTTAACAAAAAAATTAAACTTGGTCAAAGTTGTCAAGCTTGAAGAAGCTTGGAGAAACTTTGACAATGTCCACTCTTTTGTCATTTCACTTGATAATTCTTTAACCTAACCCTTAACCTAATGCCTTGGTCAATTCTCTACATGAGTTAAGCATGAGGGCTTAACTCAACCATGGTGCCATAATTAAAAGGATAAGTTTCATTTGGATTTATTATTCTTTATTCTTTCTTCTTCTTCTTCTTCTACATCAAGCTGCATCAAAAAGCTTGCTAGCTCCAATGGTGCCATGAGAGAAAGTGTGAGAAATCCAAATCCAAAGTGAACCCACTTCCTATTTCTTCATCCCCTACCACTTGCCATGTTGTATATGGTGTTCTCTTCACAAAGTTCTTGACCAAGTGAAGGAATAGCTTGAGTTTGAGTCTCCCTGACATAGATCATCTTCGGCCTCGAAGTCAACGACCTAGCCCGCTCTTTTCTCCGATGAAACCAACGCTAGGGTTCGGGATCCCGATGATCGCAGCGAAGGGACGTCAACACGGAGCTTTAGAAGTGATGGACCGGATCTACAAAGGTTGTATTCCCATTCACTTAGTAGCAAAGTAGTTTGCTTGCTTGTAGTTTCGCCTTACCTCTAGTTAACGATCTTGCATAGAGTTGTTAGGCACACAAAACTTTGATTTTGGCATGGTTGATGCATTGTGGAACCTCATGAGTGTGCCTAGGAACCCTACAAGTCCATCTCATAAAAAAGAAGAACCATCTTCTAAAAAGATCTTAGATCTATAAAAAGACCAAGGTCTTTTGATTTAAAAGAAAGGATCAAAAAGATCTAATCATAAAAAGACTAAAAGAAGTATTTTACTTCATTCACAGATCTTTTGATCTATAAAGACAGAGCCTTTTATAAAAAACAAGAACTTTTGTTCTTTGAGCTTGAGGTAAAGCCTCCTATGAAGAACATAAATCTGTTCTTTGATCTTCAAACCGATCAGAAGCACTTCGCGCTATTAAAAAGTGCATTGCACTCATGAACTGCGCCCTTGCGCTGCTTGGACCGGCTCTCAGCGCCAAAATATGCCACGTGTCAACCAAAGACACAATCTGCGCTTTGCACTTCTGAAGCAGCGCATTGCGCTCATGGACTGGTGCTCAGCGCCAAGCGCGCCACGTGTCACTCATTGGCGCACCCACAGACTAGCGCAGCGTGCTCATAAATTAAAGTGCAATGCGCCAATAAACTAGCGCTCAGCGCTAAGCCCGACACGTGTCCTCCTCATGTGCGCTATCCAACAGAAGCGCAATGTGCTCTTTCCTTGGCGTAAAGCGCCTGACGTGCCACGTGGCGCACTGTCAGAACATACTTTGTTCTGATAAATACTATGCATTATTAAAAGGGACGAGCCCAAATAAAGGCTCAATAGCCAGAACAATAAAATGTTCAACTCATATCAACTGAGCCCATATGCTCGTAAACCTTTAAACAGACTTTAGTCCCAAATTGGACTATAGATCTCCCAACCAACATTGGTTCAAGGGTACATCTCTGAACTCCTCTGATATTTGTCGTTGTAATCCTTCAACGTCTTCAGAGAGGTGACGGGTCCCGACAGCCATATATTTCACGGACTATGATGTCCTTAACCTCGACCGTGATGTCTTTAAACTAACATCGGACTGTGGGGTCCTTAAACCCACGGACTATGATGTCCTTAACCTTGACCGTGATGTTTTAAAACTAATATCGGACTGTGGAGTCTTTAAATCCACGGACTATAATGTCCTTAACCTCGACCGTGATGTCTTTAATCTAACATCGGACTTTGGGGTCCTTAAACCCACGGACTATGATGTCCTTAACCTCGACCGTGATGTCTTTAAACTAATATCGGACTGTAGAGTCCTTAAATCCACGGACTATGATGTCCTTAACCTTGACCGTGATGTCATAAAACTAATATCGGACTGTGGAGTCCTTAAATCCACTGACTGTGATGTCCTTAACCTTGACCGTGATATCTTAAAACTAACATTGGACTGTGGGGTCCTTAAACCCACGGACTATGATGTCCTTAACATTGATTGTGAGGTCTTTAAACTCACGGACTATGATGTCCTTAATCTTGACTGTGAGATCTTTAAACTCACGGACTATGATGTACTTAACCTTGACCGGGATGTCTTTAAACTAATAGTAGACCACCATGTCCTTAAACTGGTAATCGACCGCAATGTCACTAAACTAAACAATAGAGCCGAATTGCTCTCTTTTCTGACCTAAATGGTCCCGTTAAGTTGATCTTAGTCTAAATTTAGACTAACGTATCCTTAACAAACGTTTAAGTTGATCTTAGTCTCAAATGAGATTAACGTATCCTTAAACCCAAACCCCCAAAACCCAAATCTAAGAAAGATACGGATTTGGACTAGTCCACGCCCAACGGGCGACAACATAAATTAGTCTCCGTATACAATCCACGGGCAACCAAAAACAAAACAAACACACACGTCACGTAGTGACCATCTGGAGAAGGAGAAAGTTGTTACCGCGATACGGTAGCGTAATTAACTGCAAGGGTTTGCGCCTGCAGGGAATAGCGTCCCCACAATCAAAACCCCCTCACATAAGGGTGAATCTGACGAAGTCTGCTACATCGGCCGCATCCGTTTAAACCTTCGATACGTGGTGTTATAAATCAACTTGGTATCTTCGGAGAGGTGGACGGATAGCACCAATTAGCATCTGCCCCGAATTTCTGGCAAGACGTCCGCCGCGTCTCCGCCCCGTGTTTCGGCGGGGAAAAATTGTAGTGGATCGTTGGGCGATATGTTTTCATACATACGATAATAAGTGAGTTGATGATATTGGAATGTACGAAACTTTAGAACAGTACCCCTGATCATGATATTGTTAGATGATGATACCATATGATTAGTGATGTATATATGATAGTTGATCCGTACCCTCGATTTTGGGGATACCGTACGATGGATTTTTCCGTACGAGATATAGATATGATGATTGATCCGCACTCTTGACTTGAGGATGCCGTACTATATATTATACAGTACGTGACGCTATGAGGCTGGATCGCCGACTACTAGGTATATCGACTCGGAATATATGTTGATTTTCTTATCTCTCTAACTAGTTCCTTAGTTTAGTCTTTTAGTTGTTTGGATAGATGCCAGACTAGGCTCGAATCATACCTATTTTCAAAAATAATGAATCGTGAGTATTTTCAAAGGACCACCCGAGAGATGCTACGGATTTTTCAAAGGACATATTTTTTCTCAAAAACACTGTAGCCCCTATTTTTCTAAAAACCATGATTCGTGCTTTTTCAAAACACCAAACCCGTATGACTCATACACCGATATGTATATTGATTAATGGTACATTTACTATTCCCTTTTCTATTATATTTATGTTCTCATTGCATTGCATATTTATCACATGTGTTTCTCTAGTTATTATGAATCATATCTGTTAGGACACCAACACCATTACCACTGATGCGCATGTTCCACGTACACTTGCTTGTCGGTACACACACATCATCATAGGTAATTGCCTTATCACGTGATTGAAGTGATTTAGCGTGCTTGCGCTTTCTAAAAGATAGATCAAAAATATTTGTAACCACAATCAAGAACGGCGTCGCTTTGCAGCTAGCCGGTGAGTACGGGTCGGTCCACAGGGATGTTGTGAATCTCCGATTCGTTCTTACGAGTTAATTCCGAAGGGTGTTCGGAGTTGTTATTAAATCTAAAAACCTAATTACCCTAGGGCAATTATCTAGATCTATTCTTGCTAGGGTTAGGTTTAGGGCTGGTTTGGAAATGCAATTAAATCTCAACGCTTTCTATACCCGAATGAAGATCTGTGAGGAGTTATGGTAATTATCAATAAAGGGGATTAGATCCATTCGGGAAGGTGTTCCTTCCTCTAGGTTCTTGTCCTTCCTTTAGAGATCCTTACCCTAACCTCCATGGAAAACGCGCGCAACCGGTCCTTTACACTACGGTGTCATCATTACCTCGAGGGGTAGGATGCCGTAGGGTGCGGTATGTGCGTGTATGCATGGAGTCCTATTGTAAATATTTGGTGGACAGATAGCACCAATTAGCATCTGCCCCGAATTTCTGGCAAGACGTCCGCCGCGTCTTCGCCCCGTGTTTCGGCGGGGAACAATTGTAGTGGATCATTGGGCGATATGTTTTCATACATACGATAATAAGTGAGTTGATGATATTGGAATGTACGAAACTTTAGAACAGTACCCCTGATCATGATATTGTTAGATGATGATACCATATAATTAGTGATGTATATATGATAGTTGATCCGTACCCTCGATTTTGGGGATACCGTACGATGGATTTTTCCGTACGAGGTATAAATATGATGATTGATCCGCACTCTTGACTTGAGGATGCCGTACTATATATTATACAGTACGTGACGCTATGAGGCAGGATCGCCGACTACTAGGTATATCGACTCGGAATATATGTTGATTTTCTTATCTCTTTAACTAGTTCCTTAGTTTAGTCTTT
Source organism: Agapanthus africanus (assembly GCA_030015575.1). NCBI lineage: Eukaryota > Viridiplantae > Streptophyta > Magnoliopsida > Asparagales > Amaryllidaceae > Agapanthus > Agapanthus africanus. The sequence continues at coordinate 726,014,378 of JASDDO010000019.1, read as the reverse complement.
TAGTTGTTTGGATAGATGCCAGACTAGGCTCGAATCATACCTATTTTCAAAAATAATGAATCATGAGTATTTTCAAAGGACCACCCGAGGGATGCTACGGATTTTTCAAAGGACATATTTTTTCTCAAAAACACTGTAGCCCCTACTTTTCTAAAAACCATGATTCGTGCTTTTTCAAAACACTAAACCCGTATGACTCATACACCGATATGTATATTGATTAATGGTACATTTACTATTCCCTTTTCTATTATATTTATGTTCTCATTGCATTGCATATTTATCACATGTGTTTCTCTAGTTATTATGAATCCCGTCTGTTAGGACACCAACACAATTACCACTGATGCGCATGTTCCACGTACACTTGCTTGTCGGTACACACACATCATCATCGGTAATTGCCTTGTCACGTGATTGAAGTGATTTAGCGTGCTTGCGCCTTCTAAAAGATAGATCAAAAATATTTGTAACCGAAATCAAGAACGGCGTCGCTTTGCAGCTAGCCGGTGAGTACGGGTCGGTCCACAGGGATGTTGTGAATCTCCGATTCGTTCTTACGAGTTAATTCCGAAGGGTGTTCAGAGTTCTTATTAAATCTAAAAACCTAATTACCGTAGGGCAATTATCTAGATCTATTCTTGCTAGGGTTAGGTTTAGGGATGGTTTGGAAATATAATTAAATCTCAACGCTTTCTATACCCGAATGAAGATCTGTGAGGAGTTATGGTAATTATCAATAAAGGGGATTAGATCCATTCGGGAAGGCGTTCCTTCCTCTAGGTTCTTGTCCTTCCTTTAGAGATCCTTACTCTAACCTCCATGGAAAACGCGCACAACCGGGCCTTTACACTACGGTGTCATCGTTACCTCGAGGGGTAGGATGCCGTAGGGCGCGGTATGTGCGTGTATGCATGGAGTCTTATTGTAAATATTTGGTGGGTAAGAAAGGGATGAGAGATCTCATCACTCAAAATCCTTCCCCAAAGCTAAACCCTAAACAAGTTCCTAGGGCATGAAATTAAATCTACCTAGGCCAAGGAATTGAAATCTACACTAGGGCGAGAAATTAAATCTACTTACAGACGCATCCCTCTAATCATCCATGCAGGGTTGTCAGATCTGAATTTCTGAATGGAAAGGAAACACCGATGCTCTCCAAAAAGGATTTCTGAATTTTTATTAAAAGGAGGCATAGGGAATTACAATGATTAGAGTTCTTATTTATAGAGAATAGGAAACCCTAGGTTACATTTTGATCCGCATGTCTACAATTACAAATATACCCCTAGGAAATCTTTTCAGAGCCGCCAACACAATTTGGTAAAATTTTCTGCCCATAATTCCCTAACACTGCCACGGAACCGCGGCCCGAGGCCTGGTATGGCCGCGGTTCCACGGTCAAAAAGGAGGATTGGGCCTTCTGTTTTCTGCTGTAGGCTCTGGGATTTCTGGGCTTTCTTATTCTTCAGTACTTTTCTCAATTGGGCTTCTGATTCTCTTCCAGATTTTCCAGTGAATAATTACGGTGGACTTTAACCGTGGCTTCGCGATCTTGGACTTTGCATTGTCTTGTACTTTGCGAACTCTATCTTTTATGTAGGCTTGATCAAGGTCCTTCTATTTGTTGGTCAAAGTCCATTTTTTCGTCGTCTTTACATCGTTTTCACTGTTTTCTGTCTAAGAACCTGTAACCTGTAACATGTAGCAGACATGCGTCAAAAGCACCTGTTTATTTATAAAAAGAATAAGAATGGGGAATATAATAATGCAATATTATGGTATGAACAAATAACCCCAAACTTATCTTTTGCTCGTCCTCGAGCAAATTATTTTTTTATTCACTAAAATCCTTACCGCACTTTCGCAGGGAAACGCGATTGCACTGAGCTCGTGCAACAAGCCGTTAAACCTCTGGGTGTCCCTAGTAGGAGGAGTGTTGTCTCCTGAGGGTTTTCAGCGGATATTACCCACAGAATCCTATCAATTCGGCCCATTGACTCTTGTTCTCCAGTTAGGTTTTCTAGCAAGGAATTCTATTATCTTCGACTCGTAAATTATCGACCCATATCCTTCACACTTCCTTATCATCTAACTTAAGATTATCTATATCCTGTAGACTTACTTAGCTTTCAGTATTTGTTAAGTTTTCCTTCTAGGGTTCCATCTCCACTTAGGAATTTTTATCAACTCTATTAAAGATACAAGTTTTATTCTTCACTCCTTTCTCTCATCTAAATCCCAATCGCATACCCCTACGTGTGTGTATAAATCACCCCTACACTTGGAAATTCAAATCAAGCAATCATGTCCTTGTCCGTTGTCCAAAGTACTTATTAGTTGGTGAATTTAAATGAATCTTGCTTACACATCCTTCATGCGACCGTTAATACTTCTTGAGGTACCAACAACCGATTACAAGATGTGTTTGCACTTTAAAGCGTAAATCCTAGTCTTGTAACACCCAAGGCTTTAGCAGTGACTCCCAAACCAGTTGGTCTAAGGCACTAGGTGATGAAGCACCCTCGCTAAATTTTTTTCTATTTTTACAGCCTTAAGTAATCACAAAAACCAGTGTTCATTTTTTTTTATTCTTTATTCACACTTTTTTTTTCCTTTTATTTTCATTGTACTAAGGACTTTAGACAAGAGCATTTCAAGGTCTCCTCTACTATTCCAAGTTTCAAGGTGCGTGATTGTGCAAATTGTAGGGTATACGTTTTCAGAATCTAGACATAAGTTAGGAACTATTTTTCAAACTTATACTCTAATAAGAACATCAATACTCTTCCCTTATTTTAACTTAGCCCAAGAAGTGAACCCAAAATTTTTCTATTTCTAAATAAACTACAAAGGCATATACTTTCTACCGTTAAACTTTAAGGAAGGTTATCTTTAGGGTTTTTAATTCACTAAGTCTAAGATCTAGTTGTTCCTAGCCAGTTAACCTATTTGTCAAACTCAAGTCAATTAGCCAAAATTGAATACAATAATTTTTTTTATAATTTTTGAAATTTTTCAATTTTTATGGGTTTTCAAATAAGTATGCAAATGCAAAAATATATACAAATTATTGCGAAGGAAGAAGACGTACTGAGCATACCCCCAAACTTGAACTTGACAGTGTCCTCACTGTCATGCTAAACCAAGAGGGTCAAAATGCCGGCACTCCCCTGTTTATTTATTTATAATTTTTTAATTAGTTTTTATAAAAAAAAATTTATGTTTTGAATTTTTTTTTTATTTTTTATAGAAAAAGAAAACAAAAAATATATACATATATACAACAAGGTTCCCCCCAAACTTAAGCTTTGTCTTACACAAGCCAAAGGTTAGTACCAACCATTCAAAAATCTTATCGTGGTAATGGTATAGTTGGTGCAAGAATGGGATGGAAAGAAAAGAGATGAGAAGCACGCGAGACCGTGTGGAAAGAAGAATGGTAGAATATGGTCTCGGTGGGGGAGAAGAATGGCGGAAGGAAGAAAGAAGGGTCGCGCGATCTCGAGGGTGTAAATCAAGTGAATAAATTAGCGCAATATGTGATGACCGATATGTTATAAGCGATTGTGCTAACCTATCAACCTGTCGGGAAATGGGGTCAAATCCCTCAAGATTCGCAAGAAAACATGGGTACGCCGAACTTGGTATTGGAGATGAAGGCGTAACGGTCACTTGTACGGTCGGAACAATAGGAATGAGGGAGGGTGATATAACAGTCAAAGGTTCAGGAGGCTGAATTGGAAAATCTGACACATTAAACAAAAATGGTTCAACCTCAATATTATCGTCAAAACTCTCCTAAATACTATCCTTATAATTTTCCTCAAAATTTAACTCATCCATGCCATTATCATCAAATTCAAGACGCATATTAGATTCGGGAGAAACATTTAATAACTCGGGATGATGATTTGAACATAAAATCTCAATTAAATCGACAGGTTAATCATCCGAAATATTCCCGGCGTCTATATCCTCAATCAAGTGAAAATCAGTTTTCTTAGACACCTCATCAAAAGCATGGATATCTATCGATTTAGGTTCTAGATGGGAGGTGTAAAGGTCGAAAGGATTAGGTACGGTTTCACTCGAAAGGGGTTCTTCACAATTTGGCAAATCAAGCACTACAAAATCACACAACTCATTTTTATTTTCAACAGGTGAACTATTTAGGGCAATCGATGGAAAACAGGAGTTGTGGGCTTCAATTGGGTATGGGTAGGTTTGATTTGAAAATCCTCTCTCATTCTCACTCTGTCCAACCGCCTCCTTATACATTAAAAAATTTTGAGCTAGCGGAAAACTAGCTACCGGTTCAGCAGGTTGCATAAGGGCGGCCACGAACGCTTCCATATTCCTAGTCATTTTGTTTGTTGCTGTGATATACGCCTCCAACGACTCTTCCAAACTAGACTTAGGTGGTGAGGGGGTTTCGGTGAAAGATTCGAAATTGGTTGGATATGTGAAACTCCCTAATGGCTGTGTAGAAACAGTGTCTAGGGAGGGTGGGAAGGTCGGGTATGACTGGTAGGAAGTGGGTGATTGGACAGGGGTAGGGTCAACATATGGATAAAAAGGTGAATAATCGTGCGAATCCCTAGAACTAAATGAGTGGAGAGGGGTGAAAGATCGGCTGCGAGATTGAGCAATATGCTCGGCAATGGACATCGGCTTAGGAGTTACAGCTGAACTTGAAAAAGTGGTGTCAACATACGAAGGTGGTAAAGGTGGACTTGGTTGACACAAAGTGGGTTGAAAAGTCAAACTATTTCTCCTAGACGCCTCTATTTGATCTTTCAAAGATATTTTTACCAAGGAAGGATCGTCTTTAAATTGACCGAACAAATTGACGTACGACGCAAAATTAGGTTCGGGATAACAAAGTTCGGCTAATGATTTATTATGTGGGGTACCCATGTTGTAAGAAAGAAAGGTGACAAGAAAAAAGGTTTGTGGTGGTGCAAGGATCTATTTGCGGCCAAAATTTTTTGCAAGTTTCTATAAATGATTTGTCCTTTTTATTTTCATTATTTTTCTCTTTATTTGGAAAAAAATTTTTTGCAAAAAGATTTTAGAGAAAAGATATGCAACAACAAAATATTTTATAGAAAAGATATGCAACAGCTAATTATTACTAGCAATCAATTTTATTTCAAGCGGGGCCTAAAAATCCTGCACAAGATTGTTATTTGGAAGGGGAAATATTTTTAAAGCGCAACAAATCCTGCAGGCATTTTCCAGAAAATATATTTAAAAATTGTAGAGGAGGAACAGAGGAACATACAGAGGAAATTCCACGAGATGATGCCACCTTATAGCAGCTGAACCGTGGCAAAACAGAGTTTATGCGGCGGATCCGCGGTGTACAAAACGACACGGTTCCCCAAAATTTTTTTGTTGGTTCTGATCTGATGGGACAGCCGCGGAACCGCGGTTCTAGGGGTGGTTTTGCCGCGGAAAGGCGGTTAAATGGAGGGTTCAGATCTCCAAAAAAAATCCACTGTTCTGTTGTTCAAAATCTCTTCTGTTCCGATACCCCGTTTTCTATTTTGCTTTCTGGAAATTTTCAGATCCGAGTTTGTATATCCTACAAAATTCAAACAACAAAGTATCCCTTCCAAAAATAACAAAATATATATATTTTTATATTTTTTTGATATTTTTGATATTTCAGATTTTTTATTTTATGATTAACCCGAAATTGCGAAAAGGAAAGTTCTACGCCATCCCCGGCAACGACGCCATTTGATTGAAGTGATTTAGCGTGCTTGCACTTTCTAAAAGATAGATCAAAAATATTTGTAACCGCAATCAAGAACGGCGTCGCTTTGCAGCTAGCCGGTGAGTACGGGTCGGTCCATAGGGATGTTGTGAATCTCCGATTCGTTCTTATGAGTTAATTCCGAAGGGTGTTCGGAGTTGTTATTAAATCTAAAAACCTAATTACCCTAGGGCAATTATCTAGATCTATTCTTGCTAGGGTTAGGTTTAGGGATGGTTTGGAAATGCAATTAAATCTCAACGCTTTCTATACCCGAATGAAGATCTGTAAGGAGTTATGGTAATTATCAATAAAGGGGATTGATCCATTCGGGAAGGTGTTCCTTCCTCTAGATTCTTGTCCTTCCTTTAGAGATCCTTACCCTAACCTCCATGGAAAACGCGCGCAACCGGGCCTTTACACTACGGTGTCATCGTTACCTCGAGGGATAGGATGCCGTAGGGCGCGGTATGTGCGTGTATGCATGGAGTCCTATTGTAAATATTTGGTGGGTAAGAAAGGGATGAGAGATCTCATCTCTCAAAATCCTTCCCCAAAGCTAAACCCTAAACAAGTTTCTAAGGCATGAAATTAAATCTACCTAGGGCAAGGAATTGAAATCTATACTAGGGCGAGAAATTAAATCTACTTACAGATGCATCCCTCCAATCATCCATGCAGGGTTGTCAGATCTGAATTTCTGAATGGAAAGGAAACATCGATGCTCTCTAAAAAGGATTTCTGAATTTTTATTAAAGGGAGGCATAGAGAATTACAATGATTGGAGTTCCTATTTATAAAGAATAGGAAACCCTAGGTTAAATTTTGATCCGCATGTCTACAATTACAAATATACCCCTAGGAAATCTTTTCAGAGCCGCCAACACAATTTGGTAAAATTTTCTGCCCATAATTCCCTAACACTGCCGCGGAACCGCGGCCCGAGACCTGGTTTGGCCGCGGTTCCACGGTCAAAAAGGAGGATTGGGCCTTCTGTTTTCTGCTGTAGGCTCTGGGATTTCTGGGCTTTCTTATTCTTCAGTACTTTTCTCAATTGGGCTTCTGATTCTCTTCCAGATTTTCCAGTGAATAATTATGGTGGACTTTAACCGTGGCTTCGCGATCTTGGACTTTGCATTGCCTTGTACTTTGTGAACTCTATCTTTTATGTAGGCTTGATCAAGGTCCTTCTATTTGTTGGTCAAAGTCCATTTTTTCGTCGTCTTTACATCGTTTTCACTGTTTTCTGTCCAAGAACCTGTAACCTGTAACATGTAGCAGACATGCGTCTAAAGCACCTGTTTATTTATAAAAAGAATAAGAATGGGGAATATAATAATGCAATATTATGGTATGAACATCACGTACACTTTAGAAAATGTTACTTCATTGGTATAACCTGCTAGCTGGTAGTTTCACATATTATTAGTATGTTTGCTCTCATATGATAGTTTAGGTGTTACATCCATTACTTAGATACCCCATGCATATATATATATATTCATTCTGTATGCAATATTGTGGGCTTTATGCCGATATTCACTGCTTATTGACTCATGATTTTGGGATTTTGAATTTCCATGAGATTTTTGGATTCGGGGAAAAACCGCAAGAATTTTATAAACTCATTATCATTTTAAAAATCTTAGTTGCGGTTTTCTCGTGATAAGATTGTTGGGTTCCTAAGCACGACAGCAAGGTTTCGGGTGGTATCATACATGCCAAATAAAATTTTTTGTCATGCTTAAACAACCCTAAACAAGATCTTAAACTAGAGATTTTGACAATACAAAGTGTAAACTACTTTACATTTAAGTGATTAGGGATTACAATCTTTGTAGTCTTCTCCATCACTTCTATAGCCCTAAGTTGTGGCCCCTTCGCTGCGATCATCGAGCTCCCGGACTCTTGAGAGGCTCCACATGGTGTATGATGCATGCTTGCTTGTAGTCTTCAAAATCTAAGATGATCTATTTCGAGGAAACACAAACTCAAGCTTTCTCTTCACTAATGTAGAAATAGTGAAGCTAACACCCTAATCTAAATGGCTGGTATAGAGGATGATGATGAAGTAGGAAGTGGGCTCTTTTTAGTTTTCTTTTTCTCACTTTATTTCATCACATAAGAAAAAGCTAGCAAGTTTTCATGAGGAAGAAGAAGATGAACAAGTGATAAAAAATATGAGCTTAGGTTAGAAATGCAACCATGGCGAGTTAGTATATGTCATGGCTAACTCTTGTAGAGAATAAACCATGGTCAAAATGATTAGAGTTAGGTTAATAAATATCTTAGCCAAAACAAAATTGGTTGACTTAGTCAATGTTCTACAAGCTTCATCCAAGCTCATGACTAATTCTCCACAATTTTGAATTTGCAAAAATAAATATAAACTCAACATTTATCACAATAGCATGGTGTAATTCTCATACACACAAGTTGCATGTATAACCTAGCATGTCACAATTATACGAATCACATATATATAATTTTGTAACAAAAGAAAATAATACATTAAACATATATCACATATATGTTAAATGTATCCAAATGTGAGAAAATGAAATACTTAAGTGAGCACATTTTAGTTAATGTAATTTAATATATCAAATATATAATTATACATTAAATTATTAAATCAACACTTGATTTAATAATCCGGCTATATCATATATATAACCGACTAATACAAAATGTATTATTTCATCGAATCAACACTTGATCCGATAATCTGGCTATATCTCATATAACCGGTCGATATCACATATCGCAAGAATAGAATACGGTATCACATACTGGTGTCAATCTCGGTCCCACACATATCACATATGTGCTCCTACTCCGTTTCTCCTGAGCCAGGAAACCTCTGTGTAGGACTCTAAAGACTCGTCAATACGCCGGCAGTAGGTGATGATCATATCAAATACCCACAAGCCGCAAACGGCCACCTAAACGTAACGGCCACCCGGGTATTGAGCGATCAAAAGATCAACAAGCAAGCCTGTACATACTCCTGCGAATCTAATCAGTAACACTTCCGTACAGTCCGGTCTCTTCTTTGATATGTCGCATATCCAGTTTAGGGGTGGTAAACGTCAGACCACAGTAACCGATAAGTCGTGTCGATGTGAAGCTCATAACGGGTTGAGAAACTACTGATAACACTTACCGGTAGATCTCCTTATCAGCCCTTGCCAGGGACTTCTAGTTATAGCCAATCGAACACAGCGCAACATCAACCCCCAATACCGGGAGAGACGAAACCCCTTCTATCACTCATTGCCTCCATGTGATTCAGGACTGTACCCAAAAGCCACCGTTTTGCACGTTCTCATGAACGTGGTAAGGTGGAAATCAAAGCACAGTGGGAATCACACAATAATCTATGACGATCTCGGGTCTACAGACTAACCTGTACCAGTGTCACCAGAGAACTGCTATCTGACGATATGTATAATAACATCTAGGAGTTCTCGGCGAGTCTGTTCAGTGTACCCAGTCTCCATTGAGCACCCATACACCATATTTGATGTCAAACACTAATGGATGTGGAATCATCCATCGCCCATCATATGGGTCAAGTTGCGTATACGCTAGTCTACTCTGAAGTATCGATGCCCTATCTTGATACACCCTCGACTAGGAACAATTATAGGATGTACTTTTGGACTACCCTGGCCCCACTAGTATGATTTCCATCATAGTCCTAGTAGTCAAGTACACATCCTAAGGGTTTTATCAACATGTGAGAGTAAGACAGTAACACAATACAAGTCAACATGTTAAGACAAAGAGCAACCAGATAGCATACTATCATATCGAGCAAGAATGTCCTCTCTCTCTATATATATATCCAAGCATCCACTATAATATACATCATATGTACAATAATGGCCTCTAGGGCATATACATAACTAACAATCTCCCACTTGTACTAAAGCCAGCTGTTGTAGTATCTCATAACCAACATCCCGAAGAGTCTCTCAAATTGTATATGGGGTATGGCCTTTGTGAGTGGATCCGCAGTGTTGTCCTTCGTGTCAACTCTCCTGACCTCGATCTCTCGGCGATCAACTATCCCCAGATCAGGTGATACCGCCTCAGAATATGCCTGGATCTCTGATGGGACCTGGGTTCCTTGGCCAAAGCCACAGCTCCATTGTTATCACAATACAAAGGTATTGGATGCTCAATGGACGGAACCACTCCAAGTTCAGTTATGAACTTCTTCATCCAGACAGCCTCTTTGGCAGCATCGTTGGCAGCGATGTATTCAGCCTCTATCGTTGAGTCTGCCACGGTTTCCTATTTGGAACTCTTCCAACAAACCGCCCCTCCATTGTGGGTAAAAACAAATCCCGAGTGCGACTTAGAGTCGTCCTTATCACTTTGGAAGCTCGAATCGGTAAAGGACTCCAACTGGAGTTCTCCGTTACCATATGTACCCCTCCGAAAGACGCAGCGGAGACGCGGTGTACTTCTTGCCTGAAATTCGGGACAGATGCTAATTGGTGCTATTTGTCCACCTCTCCGAAGATGCCAAGTTGATTTATGGCACCATGCATCGAAGGTTTAAACGAATGTGGCCGATGTAGTAGACTTCGTCAGATTCCCCCTCGCTTGAGGGGTTTTTAATTGTGGGGACGCTCTTCCCTGTAGGCGCAAGCCCCTGCAGTTAATTACGCTACCGCATCGCGGTAACAACTTTCTCCTTCTCCAGATGGTCACTTCGTGTCGTGGGTGTTTGTTTTGTATTTGGTTGCCCATGGATTGTATACGGAGAATAAGTTATGTTGTCACCCGTAGGGCGTGGACTAGTCCAAATCCGTATCTTTCTTAGATTTGGATTTGGGGGGTTTAGGTTTAAGGATACGTTAGCCTCAATTGAGACTAAGATCAACTTAAACATTTGCTAAGGATACGTTAATCTAATTTTAGACTAAGATCAACTTAACGGGATCGTTTAGATCCAATAAGAGAGCAATTGAGCTCTATTGTTTAGTTTAGGGACATTGCGGTCGATTACCAGTTTAAGGACATGGTGGTCCATTGTTAGTTTAAAGACATCACGGTCGAGGTTAAGGAATCATAGTCCATGGGTTTAAGGACCCCACAGTCCGATATTAGTTTTAAGACATCACGGTCGAGGTTAAGGACATCATAGTCCATTGGTTTAGGGATCCCACAGTTCGTAGAAATGTGTGGTCGTCGGGACCCGTCACCTCTCTGAAGACGTTGAAGGATTACAACGACAAATATCAGAGGAATAACGAGATGTACCCTCGAACCGATGTGAGTTGGTTGAGAGAGCAGATGTGCTCAATTCAAGATAAGTTGAGGACTTATGGCCAGAATTGGGCTAAGTCCAATTAAAAATGTTTAACATTTTTATTCTTGCCCTGGCTATTAAGCCTTTATTTGGGCTCGGCCCTTTTAATAATGCTAGGCATTGGGCTCTGACATCTTTTGTCTTCATCAGAACAAGTTGTGCTCCGACAATGCACCACGTGGCGCGCCAGGCGCTTTGCGCCAGCTAAAGAGCGCATTGCGCTGTTTTAAAAGCGCAAAACGCAAGTGGTGTCTATGGTTGACACGTTGCATGTTTTGGCGCTGAGCGCCGATCCAAGGAGCGCAAGAGTGCAGTTCATGAGTGCAAGGCACTTTTCAATAGCGCAGAGCGCATCTGATCAATTTTAAAATCAAAGAACAAATTTTATGTTCTTCTTAAAGGAGGTTTTGCCTCAAGATTCAAGAACAAAAGTTCTTGTTTTTATAAAAGGGCTCTGCCTTTATAGATCAAAGATCTATGAATTAAGTAAAATACTTCTTTTATTTTTTTATGATTAGATCTTTTGATCTTTTTCTTTTTATCAAAAAAAAAACCTTGGTCCTTCATTCAGATCTATGATCTTTTTAGAAAATGGTTCTTCTTTTTATGAGATGGTTTCATCTCTGTTATTCAAGAATATAGTGCTTTACCTTGAAGATGAAGAAACAACTTCTTTTTTTTCTAAGAGCTTCCTCTTCTTTCTCTTTGAGTTTTCTCAAACTTTGCAGAGGGTTTTCTCTATCTTTTCTTTTTTTTTTGTTCTGTTTCTTTTCCCTTTTTTTTTATTGAAAAGAATGATCATTGGTCGTTGGGACCCACCACCTCTTCGACGACATTGAGAGATTACAGCGCCACATATCGAAGGTGTGGAGGGATGTACCCTATGAACCTTGTCCCACTCATTAGGGGGCAAGAAAAGGCTGGAGCTTAAGTTTCTCGCTGCTAAAAAAGCTTCTTTGCGTTCACGCACGTGCGTCGCTCGTGTTGGACGCACATATTTGAACGTAGCGCACATGGAGCTTGCGCATATGCGCATTATAGGGGGGAGCAAGCTCCTATGGAGAATGAATCTACTTTTAATATTATTAAATGTTCTCATGTAGTGCGCGCGTGCGTTGCATGTGGTGCGCACATGGCGGGCACACGTGCGTTGCACGTAGCGCACATGGCGCTTGCGCATATGCGCATTATGGGGAGGAGCATGCTCCTATCTTGGAGAACTAAGCTCCTTTGGAGAACTAAGCTCCTTTGAGAATTGAACTCTACCCTTTCTAAGATGTATCCCCTCTTATTTATATCGGAGTGGTAGAGAAGCCATCTCTCCTTTTCCCGATGTGGGACTAAAAATGCATTCCCCATGTGGTAGAGCATTACTTTAGATTACACGTGCATAGCACATTTCCTCATAACTTTTGATCTCGGATGAATTATGAGGCCTATAATATATCAAATCAAAGGATTTTTTGAGACACTTTTGATACCATCAAAATTTAGCTGTTTCTCATTCCGGAGATTGTCAAAATACAGCTCGGAAAATACTGGTTCGCATCTTCTTCCTTAGATCACATGTGCATAGACATTTGCTCATAACTTTTGATCCCGGATGAATTATGAGGCCCATAATATATCAAATCGAAGGTTTTTTCGAGATGTTTTCAATACCATTAGAATTTAGCTGTTTCAAATTCGGGAGTTTGTCAAAATACAGCCCGGAAAATACAGGTTCACATTTTCTTAAGCGTATCGCTGCCATTTGATGCCTTGGGCTCTTTTGTGCAGAAACTTTTGGCGGGAACAAATGCCCCCCACTACTTTGCCCATGTAAGTATATACAAGAATGAAGTAGTGCAGAGTAATTCATAGTGTATGACCAGTTTCGGGTTAGTATATAATTTTCAGAATCTTGATCTAAGAAGAAAACGAGCGGACACAAGCGTCGTCATTTATCATTAACTCAAATCTCGACTCTTAAGGGGTATAGTCCCAAACCCTCAGCTCCATGAGCCGTACCCTTCTATTCCTTTATGTTTTACTCTGGCGTGAAGTAGTTTATATGCTCATGAGTAACTTCTCCATTTCAGTGGCATGTAGCTTTGACAAGTATGACCCATAGATGGTAGATAACAGTTAATCTTGAACTCTTTATAAGATAGTGATGGCTTAGGAGACAGGAGTAGGATCTGTCTCCTAAGACTTTTCAACTTTATGAACCGTGAAGGTCTCATAAAGACTTTTCTCCCTACGAGTCGAGAGGATCTTGTAGGTGTATTTTCTTCTTAAGAATCGTGAGGATTCCTTAGTGTGTTTTCTTTTGAAAGTCGTAAGGATCTCACAAGAGAATTTATTCCCTTACGAGTCGTGAGGACCCGCAAGTGATGGGCGAAGTTGTCCTTATCCACATTTCACGGAGTCAGGAGTTGCTCTGGATGCTTCCCACGGGTTCACTGCTGTGTTCTGCGAGGACCAGGCTCCGCTCTGGACGTTTCCCAAGGGGTCAGGGTTGACATTATCCGCGTTCCACGTGACCAGGAATTTTGCTCTGGATGCTTCCCACGGGTTCACTTCCGTGTTCGGCGAGGACCAGGCTCCGCTCTGGATGCTTCACACGGGGTCATTGCCGTGCTCTGCGAGGACCAGGATCCACTCTGGAAGTTTCCCACGGGGTCAGGATTGACATAAGCCGCGTTCCACGTAACCAGGAATTTTGCTCTGGGTGCTTCCCACGGGTTCACTGCCGTGTTCGGCGAGGACCAGGCTTCGCTCTAGATGCTTCACATGGGGTCATTGCAGTGCTCTGTGAGGACCAGGATCCGCTCTGGATGTTTCCCACGGGGTCAGGATTGACATAAGCCACGTTCCACGTAGCCAGGAATTTTGCTCTGGATGCTTCCCACGGGTTTACTGTCGTGTTCGGCGAGGACCAGGCTCCGCTCTGGATGCTTCACACGGGTTATTGCCGTGCTCTGTGAGGACCTAGATCCGCTCTGGACATTTCCCACGGGGTCAGGATTGACATAAGCCGCGTTCCACGTAACCAGGAATTTTGCTCTAGATGCTTCCCACGGGTTCACTGCCGTGTTCGGGGAGGACTAGGCTCCGGTCTGGATGTTTCACACGGGTTCACTGCCGTGCTCTACGATGACCAGGATACGCTCTGGACATTTCCCACGGGGTCAGGATTAACATATGCCGCGTTCCACGTAGCCAGGAATTTTGCTCTAGATGCTTCCCACGGGTTCACTGCCGTGTTCGGCGAAGACTAGGCTCCGCTCTGGATGCTTCACACGGGGTCATTGCCGTGCTCTGCGAGGACCAGGATCCGCTCTGGACATTTCCCACGGGGTCAGGATTGACATAAGCCGCGTTCCACGTAACCAGAAAGGGTTGACTTTATCCGCATTTCACGGAGTCAGGGTTTGACTCTCGGTCATCTGTACACCGTCGAGTCATGGAACTGGGAGTTTCCGTTGTTCCGCTTCGCTTGATGTTGTGTCTGTTGTAATGAGACGAATGTTGAGATGATCCTCAGGCATCCCCAGGCTATCTGTGAACCGTTGAGATTTGGCTTCTTCTTCTGATGAAACCTGGGGAGGGAAGGTTTGATTCCTTCTTTGTTTGTGCCCCTGGATTGTATACAGGGATTGATGTAATATCACCTGTAGGGCATAAATTTCATTTTTTTATTCATTCCGTGATGCTCTATCATTTCAGCTTTTATATCGCGAAGGTCACGATTGCCCAATCATTTCGGCTATTTTTCGTGGTGCCCAATCATTTCGGCTATATATATTTTTTTATTTTTACTCGCTTCTTTTTATTGCGAGTTGCCCAATCAATTCTGCTATTTTGCATGCATACAATTTTTTACTTGTTGATTTCGTTGCAAGTTGCCCTATCATTTCGGCTATTTCGTATGCATGTGTGGCTCGCTGGCTTTTTGCTGCAAGCTTGGATTTAGACACCGATTTCGGTATCAGCGCCGCTACAACTAGGATATTGCCAGGAGCAAATCATCATTTGCCTCTGTCTACGTCGAACAAAGGTGGCTTAGCAAACAGGGTTAAGATCCTATCGACTAAGGCTTTTAACTTCATGAGCCGTAAGGGTCTTATAAAGGTACTTCTTCCCGCGAGTCGTGAGGATCTCGTAGGTGTAATTTCTCCTTAGGAATCATGAGGATTCCTAAGTGCATGGTCTCTTATAAGTCGTAAGGATCTTACAAGAGGGTTTTCTCCTTATAAGTCGAGAGGACTTACAAGGGTTGTTCACCATATAGACATATACATAGTCACGGATGGGACTTCGTTAGGGAAATGTTTATTCGCGCCCGTGGATTGTATACAAGGGTCAGCATTGAGCCACTTGTAGGGCAGTATTGGAGGTTGTGGGGGCTGCTTAAGAACAGGTTCAGATCCCTATAGCTTAAGTCTTTTGAATCTTTTGAGCCGTGAGGGTCCCATAAGAGAGTTCTCCTTTCGAGTCGTGAGGATCTCCCAAGTGTAATTTCTCCCTAGGGATCGTGGGGATCCCTAGGTGTGTTGCTCCCTTGTGATTCGTAAGGATCTCATGCAGGTGGTTTCTCCTTACAAAGTCGAGAGGACCTTGCAAGTGTCTTTTAACGAGATTACGCCCTTTCGGGTTTTCACAAAACTCGCCGGTAGCCCTGCTGTTTTTACTCACGGAGCCCTTTCGGGTTTTCATCCGTGCCCATTTTACTTATGGACATACCGTTTTCTTTTTTCTCTCTTTTTTTATTCTTTTTTTTATATATCAGCTTTGGGACGCTGCAATCCACCGTAGTTTATCGACATCTCGGTCAACAGCTAGTTTTAGGACATAGTGGTTCGTTGTTAGTTTAAGGACGTTCCGGTCCGCTGTTAGTTTTAAGGACGTTTAGGTCCGTTGTAAAGCAAGTCGGTTACTACTTATAGAGTTTGGGCTTAGTAAGATAGCGAGTGGATATAGTCGTCGTCATCTATCATTGACCTAGGCCGTGACTCGTTAGGCGTTGTATTTCTTCAGGAAGCGACCGTTTATCGGCCTGAAGGGCCTTTCACCATGCATGTCCATGAGTAGATAGGCTCCACCCTGGTAGACCTTGTCTATGATATATGGGCCTTCATAGTTCGGCTCGAATTTCCCCCGCTTAGCGCGATTAGGGATCATAGGTCTTTTAACCACTAGCACGAGTTCGCCTTGGCGGAATGTTCTCGGCCTAGTCAATCTCTCGTATGAGCACGTCATCTTTGCTTTATAAGCATCCAGATTTTGTTGCGCCATGAGCCGGGTTTCATCAAGGGCATCGAGCTCCTCAAGCCGAAGGTGAGCGTTTTCTTCGTCCGTTAACTCGTAGTGAACTGCCACTCGTAGGGAGGGTAGCTCTATCTCGAGGGGGAGTACCGCTTCTGTACCGAATACCAATGCGTACGGCGTTGTGTTCGTGGCTGTTTTGAACGTCGTTCGGTACGCCCAAAGAGCTTCGTGCGGTCTCTCGTGCCAGTCCTTTTTATTTCGAGACACCGTCTTCTTTACAATCTTCGTCAATGTCTTGTTAAAAGCCTCAGCCAGACCATTAGCTCGAGGATTATAGACTGAGGAGTATCTCCAGTCTATGTTATGCTGTTGTGCGAAGTGGCTGATCTTATGGCTTCTGTAGGCTGGTCCGTTATCGGAGATAATCCGTCGCGGGGTGCCAAACCGATAAATGTCGTCTGTCTTGAAGAAATGGAGGATATTCTCCGTCTTCACTTCCCTCAGCGGTACTGCTTCTGTCCATTTGGAGAAATAATCAGTTGTCGCCAAAATGAACCGATGTCCTCTGGACGATGCGGGTTCGATGGGTCCGATTATGTCAGTCCCCCACATTTCGAACGACCAGCTAGCCACTGTCGGATGTAGCAGATTCGGATGCTGATGGATGAAGTCCCCATGATTCTGGCACAAGTGGCACTGCTTCGCGTATTCGAGGCAGTCTTGGATCATCGTGGGCCAATAATAACCCATCTGTTTGATCTTCAGCTTCATCTTCGGCCTGGCTTGGTGAGAACCATAGAGTCCGTCGTGAGTTTCTTGGACGACTCACTTTGCCTCTTCAGGTCCTAGGCATCTTAGCCATAAAGAGTCAAATGATCTCTTATACAGGGTATCATTGACGAAGGCGAAAGATAGGGCTCGCTTCATGAGCTGATGTTTTGAGGATGCATCTTCGGGTGTTCGACGGGATTTGAAGTAGTCTATAAAGACTTCTCTCCAATCCTCAACCTTTTCTTGGTCTTTTATTTATAGAGCCGTTGGCTTGGTCATTCCCTTTTCCTCATACGTCTCTGGAAATATTTCTGCCGGTGCGAGGACTCGACGGCTTTGAACAACGATCCTCACGTCATCGAGGTTTTCGTCAGCCAGTTCTTTAGCGAGCTTGGCTAATGCATCCGCCTTGCTATTTTTCGCACGTGGTATGGTTTCCAAGGTGTAGGAAGGTATTTGGGTCAGCAGTTGTTGTACCCTCTCGCCGTACTTCACCAGTTCCGGTTTGCATGTTTGATAGTCGCCGTTTACTTGACTAACGACCAGTTGGGAATCTCTGTATATGAAGAGGTTTTCAATCCCCATGTCAATGGCGATCTCGAGACCTGCTATCAAAGCTTCATATTCGGCTTCATTGTTTGTCCTCGGCTCTGTTAAGGAGAAGGCAAAGCGCATTATCCCTCCTTGTGGAGTTACGAAAATGAGGCCTACCCCTGATTTGATTATGGGGGTGCTTTGCTTGCGCTTCTTCATGGAAGACGCTCCATCGAAGTAAAGTTCCCATCGGGTATCACTTCCGTCGATCGTGTTAAACGCATGTTCGTCTGGCAATTCGCAGTTCAAGGGAGAATCGGCAGCTATCGGATGCTCAGCGAGGAAGTCGGTGATGGCCTGTCCCTTCATTGCCTTAAGAGGCTGATACGTTATTGAGAATCCATCAAGAGCAAGGCCCATTTAGCGAGCCGCCCCGTCAATATGGCCTTTGACATCAAATATTTGAGAGGATCCACCTTCGATATGAGACGGACATCATGCGTCAATGTATAGTGCCCGAGCTTCGTTATCGCGAAGATTAATGCCAGGCAGTGTTTTTCGATGGGAGAATAATTTCTTTCTTCCCCCAGCAGAACTCGACTCAAATAGTAGAGCGCTCTCTCCTTCCCTTGGTCGTTCTCCTATGCACATAATGCGTCTAAGGAACCTTCAAGGGCGGTTGTATACAGAATGAGAGGTTTTCCCTTGACCGGAGCGGCCAGTACTGGCGGATTCTGCAAGTATTGGTTGATTTCGTCCAGCGCACTTTGGCATTTGTGATCCCAGATGAATGGGATTCCCTTCTTCATCAGGCGACTATAAGGACGGCACTTTCCTGAGAGATTGGCTATGAATCGCCGGATATACGCGAGTTTCCCTTGGAGAGACCGTAATTGCTTGAGAGTCCTCGGTGGGGGCATCTCCATAATTGCCTTGATTTTTGACGGATCTATCTCGACGCCTCGGTGTCGGACAATGAATCCTAGGAACTTTCCTGAGGAAACTCCGAACACGCATTTGAGAGGGTTCATCTTCAAGTTGTATTGCCGAAGGCGTTGAAACACGATCTTCAGATGCTCTACATGTTCCTCGTATGATTTGCTTTTCACCTTGAGGTCATCGATATAGCATTCGACGACTTCATGTATGAAGTCATCGAAGATCTTCGTCATAGCCTTCTGATAGGTGGCACCGGCGTTCTTTAGACCGAAGGGCATCACCTTGTAGCAGAATATACCCAAAGGGGTCCGGAAAGTGGTGTGCTTCTGGTCTTCGGGATGCATTTTTATCTGATTATATCCTGACGAGCCATCCATGAAGGAGAAAACCTCGTGGGTGGGCATATTGTCAATCATTTGCTCGGTGACCGGTACTGGGAAGTCATATTTCGGGCAGGCTTTATTGAGATCCCAAAAATCCACACATATGCATAGTGTCCCATTTTTCTTCATCACTAGGACAATGTTGGCGATCCAGTCAGGGTACTGGACCTCTTGGATGAAGCCAGAGTCGATCAGCTTCTTGACCTCGGCGTTGATGCTCATCTCAAGCTCGAGCCCCATTCTCCTCGGTGCTCGTTTGATTGGCTTGACGTCTGGGGATATTGCCAATTTGTGTACAACAATCTTGGGATCTAGTCCTGGCATCTCGGAATAATTCCATGCGAAGCAATCTTTATGCTGCATGAGCACGTCCTTTAGTGTAGCCACCCTTTCTTCAGACAGTAATTCGCTGACGAACGTCAGTCGCGGGTCACTTGCCGTCCCCAAATCAATTTTCTTGAGCTCATCTGCAGTGGTATGTATTCCATCTTCCAGCTCATTCGGCGCCGGTGGAAACTCTGAGATCACTTCGTCATCATTGTTTTTGAAGCACCAGGGGAGATTATCCATACCGTCGGGGTTTTCTTCTGATAACGTTATCACGTGACAGGTACGATCTCGCTTCCAAGACCGACGTTGATCTGGTTCTACCCTCGTGGATTTGGGTTCATGCCTTTGCGGCGGGGTTACCCTCCAGCTGCTGGATAGAGCGAACCTTCCCTGTCGATATTGATCTTCGACCCAGTTCTTGAAGGTGAAGCAGTCTTCAATACGATGTCCTATTGCCCTATGATAGGAGCAATAGTCCGGATGAGAGACTTCGCCTGCTTGCTCGGAGTGCTTGGAATCCGGGAGTGTAATCAGTTGATGTCTTCTGGAGAGATCAAGTATCTTCCGTGTTTTGTTCTGAGGAAAAGAGTATGCTCGACCCATCTTCTTTACAAAAGACGAATCTGGATTACTCGATTCCCGATCGCGTGGCTTCTTGGACTCGCTCTGCCGCTGTCGAACGCCTTTCCCGTTCTTTGGTTTGTTTCTGCCTCTGCTTTGTGCTTTTTGTACAACGGGTTGACAGGGAGGAGCATTTTCATCTTTCGCGGCCTGTTGAAGAAGGTGTTGCGTCCTGGCTTTCTCGTAGATGGCAATTTTGCGATTGTGGTCGTCTCAAACCTTTTGACTCGCTTCCCTTATAAGCTTGTCCATTTGTTCTTCAAACGACGAACTGAACATTTTTACGTCGGGAGCTCTTTCTGGTTCAGGGTTAGCATTTTCCCAAAAAGCATCCCCCTCTTCATCAAAGTCATGTATGACGTAACAGTCGCGGAGTAGCTCCCGTTTCTTGGATTGAACATACCCGAGTCCGGTCGTTTCCATTCTTCCGTTGGGAAATTTCCGCTGAGTTCCAGGGATGTTCCAGATCCTGTTATAGAACCGTGCTTGTCGAGCAGTTTGCTTAAGGGGTACAGCTTGGCGTCTCAAGAGTCTCCTTAGCCCGTCTATGTAATATCTGGGAAAACGGATGGGCTGGATCCTGTCGAGTGTGGAATCCGCGCCATGCCAGATTTCCTTCTCCACTTTACTTTCCCCGGATCGGTAGAATAGGATCGCCTTTTCACCTTCTCGCCTGGGAGGGACATAGAACGTCTGCAGCTCTTCCACACTGTAGGTATCAAGCGCGTCTAGTTCTTTATGATGTTTGGGCGGAACCATGGCAACTTGCAAACTTTGCTCTTCATCAGCGAATGTTTGAATTGAAGGCCGAGTAGAGAAGATGGCGTTGAACTCATCTTCTGAGTCGCTGCCGTAGATAAGCATAGGAGCGGACGATCCCGGCTTGTTGTACTAGGGTGGACCTGAATAAACTATCTCTTCCTCCTCCTCGGTATCACTCCCGAACACTGGAATGATAGGGATAGCTTTGTCCTTCGGCTTGTGACATCTTTCCGTGTCCTTGAAATCTGGTAAAAAGTACTTTGCATCTTCGTACTTTCGGAATTCGTTTACGGAGAATGGGTTCAGCTCTCCTGTTACAGTATACTCAAGACCATCCTTGAAGTATTTCATACACTGATGTTTTGTAGAGGGGATGATGTTGTACTCGTGTAATCAGGGCCGGCCGAGCAAAGCATTGTAGCATGTCTTTGCGTCAATGACAAGGAACTTGATGTCCGTGACAAGCAGCCCAAAACGTAACGTCAGTATTACGGACCCAAGCATCCATGATGACTGGGAGTCGAACCCGGAGATGGTGATTTTGTCGCGAGCGAGGTGTTGAACGTTCATGCAGATTTCCTTTAACACTTTCACGTTGAGGAGGTTGACGGAAGATCCATTGTCGACCAGGATTTTACCTATCTTGATGTCATGACAGTATCCAGAGACATATAGGGGACGGTTGTGCTCGCATGTCCCAAGGAGGAGATCTTCATCGCCGAAAGTGACATCGGCTGTGTGTACTTCTTCCAGCTCGTCTTTCATCATTTCTTCGGCGAGGGAAGCTTGGAATTGCTCCGGCTCTTGTAGCGCCTTGATCAATGAATCTCTTGCTTCTTTGGATAGTAAAAGGGCGTCGAGAATGCTGAGCTGTGAGGGTAGCTTCCTCAAGTGCGCCAGAACGTTGTAGTCCACCTTACTTTTCTTTGGCGGGTCCTTGGCGGTCAGCTCTTTCATGACTTGGTCATCTAGGGCGATGATCGCACGCCAAAAGCGTGTCGGATATTTAAAAGTTCTAAAGTTTAACCGCGATCAGGACGGTGCCGCTTTGCAGCTAGCCGCGATGAGCACGGGTCGATCCACAGAGAGATGGTAAGTTTTTAGGCTTGTTTTAACGAGTGAACAACGTGGCGGATTTGTTCGTTATCTAACCTATGTGTTATATTCAAGTATAAGGCTTGTTAGGAAACGATAGGATAGTGTAAGTTAATGGATTCCGTATTCAAGTACTTTGAGCTGAACTCAACAAATGAAGCTAGAGCAATCGGCAACAACGTGGATTAGGGTATTTAAGCACAATATTCGTGGAATCCGGCTTATTGACCCTTGTCCGTCCGTTCTTATCTCTTGCTTTCGCCTCCGGCCAAACCGAATGCAACCGATCACGGTTAGGAATCACCTTTACCTTAGTAGGGTAGGGTGCCTAACGGAGAGCTTGCGTAGGATTTGGGCAGAGTTTCAAATGGAAAAGACGGGAAAAGGAAATGAGGAACGAAATGTTAACTTACAAAATCTTTCTCTTTTCCTAACAACAATATTCACACCATTCACAAAACAAACCAAAAAGAGAAGAACAATGAGAAGAAAAGATTACAAGCAATTAATTAAAGTGCATGGAATTTAAGTGCGAGAATTAAAAGAGAAAGAATAAAATGCAAGTAAGTAAAAGATTAGGAACCAAAGAACATATTGCAAGATATAGGTTCAATAACCCAAACTTAAACCTGCAAGCTCAATAAAGAGGTTGCAAGATCAAGAGAGGGCAAAGAACTCATGGTGAAGGAAACACAAAAGAACACTTTATTAAACTTCAAGAATGATACAAACCCTTGAGATCAATAACCAACTCTTAAACTTTCAAGCTCAATGAAGATGTTGAAGGATCAAGAGAAGGTTAAGAACTCAAGGGGACTAAGCTATTTACATTAAAGGAGAATAGAAAACTTGGACAAAGAATGACAATCCAAGACTAAAGAATGACTCTTGAACCTTTGCCCACTTCCTGCTATTTATAGGCAAAGAAGAAAAGAAAATAAGCAATAAAAATAGGGCTACGTGGCAGCAAGAAGGGGCGTATGAAGAACTGGGGCCCACTAGAGCCTGCAGGGCCGGCCAGGCCGGTCTATAATATGATGTGGCCGGCCACATCATGTTGGAACGGTCTCGTACTTGGTGTGTTGACTTGTTAGGTCCCCCACATCACTTTGGTCCAATTTGTTTTCTCTGTTTTGACTTGATTTGCACCCAAAGCTTGGAGGGAAATTCGAATTTCTAAATCAACACCAAATTTTTAGCATTAAATGCTCATAACTTCATTCCCACATATGCCTAAATCATGGCTGCCCCCATTATGGTTTTGTTGATTTGTCCATTTGATTTTATTTTGCACTTGTTATTGGAGGGAATTTTTAATACAATTCAACACATGATCTTCAGCATTAAATGCTCATTACTCCATTCCCACATGTGGCTTGATTCATGGCTGCCCCATTATGGCCCATGCTGATTTTTTTAATTGACTTTGATTTGATTTCAGTTTTGGAAGGAAAAAATCATTACATGATGTTTATACTTGAATGCATATAATATTTTGCCTTGAATGCATATCCACATGTGCCTAAAATTCTTGTGTACACATTTGTTGTGTTGGACCATTTAGATAGAAAAATGTGTACACAAACTGGTTGCAAAAAGGGACTCCTGAAGTATCGGTCGGATTGCGGTTCTGGTTGCAGTGTCGGCTCTCAATTGATATATCCATGCTTTTAAATGTATTTCCAGTATTTTATCATGGATACCTGTAATCTGTATTACTGAGCAAACACTGGTTAATAGTACCGATAAATACAACAAATAGATAATGAATGGGCGGTATTAGAATGCAGTTTTCTGATATGAACAAATACCCCCAAACTTATCTTTTGCTCGTCCCGAGCAAAACCATTTATTCACAAAAGAAAATCCTAACCGCACTTTCGCAGGGAACGCGATTGCACTGAGCGTGTGCAACAAGCCGTTAAATCTCTAGGTGTCCCTAGTAGGAGGAGTGTTGTCTCCTGAGGGTTTTCAGCGGATACTACCAACAAAATCTCGTCAAGCTAGTTTTGCGAAATAACTATGATTCAAACCCTAAGGTTTTGTTTAAAAGATAGCAATTCTATTATTCTAAATTTAGAACAATCGAACCTTTATTTTTCACAACTCGCTTCTCATTTAACTTAAGATTTTATATGTCTTTACGTGCAGTGCAAATAGTGTCATTAAGTTTTAAAAGGATCGATTAAAATCGTCATGTCACAAAATAAAGCCCAGATAAAAATTTAAAAAGGATCACATAAGTTTTATAAAGAGTTAAGTATTTCTCAAGTTTCGTTTTCCAGTAAAGTTTCAAATTCAGAATTTCTATCTTCCTTAACAGGAAACTAGGTCTTATTTTTCACTCCACCTTTTTCTTGTTTTTATTTCATACACACCTTTGTGAACATGCAATAGTCTTTATCATAGAATGAAACCTTCATATCTCCGCTAGAAATACTTTTTTATAAAAATCTGTCTTTTGTCAAGATTATTCTCACACAAAGAACCGTTAGGAATTTTAACTCGGAGAGAACACTTGCTTGACTTTGTTTTAATTTGGACTTTCTAGACTTCTTAGCGAGATTTGGGCCAATGCTCCCAAACCAGTTGGTTTTAGGGCATTAGGTGTAGAGACACCCCAGCGTACTTAATTACTCAAGTTACCGAGGCCCAAAAACAAAAGACAATTTTGTTAGTTATATGTATGCCCTAGAGGCCATTACTATACATAGGATGTATATTGTAGTGGATGCTTGGACATATATAGGGAGGACTTTCTTGCTCTACATGATAGTATGCTATCTGGTTGCTCTTTACCTTAACGTGTACACTGATTGTCTCTCTGTTACATATTGGTAAAGCCCTTAGGATGTGTACTTGACTACCTGGACTATGATGCAGATCATACTAGTGGGGACATGGTAGTCCATAAGTACATCCTTCAAGGTCCCTAGTCGTGGGTGTATCGAGACAGGGCATCGATATACCAGAGTAGACTAGCGTATACCTTCTCGACCCATACAGATGGGCGATGGATGATCCCATATCCATTGGTGTTTGACATCAGAGATGATATATGGGTGCTCAGTGGAGACTGGGTGCACTGGACGGACTCGCCGAGAACTCCCAAATAGTATTATACCTTACGTCAGATGGCATTTCTCTGGTGACACTGGTACAGGTTAGTCTTTAGACCCGAGATTGTCATAGAGTCTTGTGTGATTCCCACTGTGCTTTGATTTCCACCTTACCACGTCCAAGAGGGCGTGCAAAACGATGGTTTTTGGGTGCAGTCCCGAATCACATGGAGGCAATGAGCGATAGGAGGGGATTCATCTCTCCCGGTATAGGGAGTTGATGTTGCGCTGTATTCGATTGGCTATAACCAGAAATCCCTGGCCATGGTTACTGAGATTTACTGGTAAGTGTTACCAGTAGTTTCTTGAACTGTTATAGACTTCATATCGACACGACTTATCGAGCTATTGGGGTCTGACGTTTACCACCCTTAGGCGAGATATGCGACATATCAAACGAACAGACCGGACTGTACGGTAAGTGTTACTGATTGGATTCACAGGAGTGTGAGAGGGCTTGCTCGTCGATCTTCTGATCGCTCAATACCCGGTTGGCCGTTACGTTTAGCAGACTGCTTGCGGCTTGTGGGTGTTTGATATGATCATCACCTGCTGCCGGCGTATTGACGAGTCTTTAGAGTCCTACACAGAGGTTTCCTGGCTCAACCGAAACGAAATAGGAGCGCATATGAGATATGTGCGGGACCGAGAATAATGCGTGTATGTGATACCGTATTCTATTCTCGCGATGAATGTATCGATTGGTTGTATGCGATATAACCTAGTTATCGAATCAAGGATTGATTCGATAAGTCGATACATTGGATATTAGTCGGTCATATGCGATATGAACGGATCGTTAAATCAAGTGTTGATTTAATGATTTAATGTATAATTATATATTTGATATATTACTTTGCATTAACTAGTATTTGTTCACTTAAGA
Source organism: Agapanthus africanus (assembly GCA_030015575.1). NCBI lineage: Eukaryota > Viridiplantae > Streptophyta > Magnoliopsida > Asparagales > Amaryllidaceae > Agapanthus > Agapanthus africanus. The sequence goes on along the minus strand of JASDDO010000019.1, from coordinate 725,988,595 downwards.
TTGATTATCTTACTTGAATGTGCACATTGTATATATGATATATGTTTGTGCACTAGTTTGTATCATGTTTGATTATACATGCTAACTTGGGTTTGTGTTGATTAAACCATGTTTAAGTAAATGGTTAGGTTTTTATTTATTTATTTATTTATTCTTTTGGAAAGATAAATGAAATGGTGGCTTATTTTGTTCTTTTGTTGAAACTTCATGAAGGTTTGAAAGATTGACCATTTTGTTTCTTTCCTTTAACCTAACCATTCAACTTAACCCTAGTTTATTCTCTACACTCACCCATGGTTACAAAATGATAACCATCACTTGATTTTGTTTTAATGATTATTATTCTTTTTCATTCTTCTTCTTCAAGATGAAGAAAGAAAAGCTTTCTACAAAAATGTCAAGTGAAGATTCCAAGTGGGAAATCCAAATCCAAAGTGAACCCACTTCCTATTTCTTCATCCTCTAGCACTTGCCATATAGTATAGGGTGTTTTCTTCACAAGTTTCATGACTTGGTGAAGTTGGAGCTTGATCTTGAGTTGCCTCGACGTAGATCATCTTCGGCATCGAAGTCGATGACCCAGCCGGATCATTTCTTCGACGAAACCATCGCTAGAGTCCGGGATTCGATGATCGCAGCGGAGGGACTTCATCACGGAGCTATGGAGGTGGAGGACCGGATCTACAAAGGTTGTATTTTCCGTTCACTCTTAGTTAAGTTGTTAACTAGTTGCATGTTTCGCCTTATCCTCTAGTTATCGATCCGTATTAGGGTTTGTAGGCGCATGAAAAATTTGAATTTGGCATGGTTGATGCCTTGTGAGGCCTCTTGAGCATGCCTAGGAACCCTACAGTGGTATCAGAGCCTAGCTAGAGCCTTAGGCGAAGTGTAGACGATGTTAGAAATCCGAACGAACCCCGAAACCCTAACAAAACCACTCTCTGGAAATTTTCTGGAATTTTGGATTTTTGTGAATTAAAAATTGCCAAAAAATTCAGCAGGGAATTGTAGGAGTTACTGTGAACCACGTGACGCTAACTCGACTAAAGAGCCGCGGAACCGCGGCCCCACCCTGTCTTTAGCGACGGTTCCGCCGCCATATTGGTGAGTTAGGCCACGTGGCTTGCACAGTAATTCTTGTCTGGAAGTGCTGAGTCTTCTGGGAATTTTTATATTTTACTCAACAGTTGAGTTTTCTGGGGCTGTTTTGGGAACTCGTGGATTCGATCGGATTGTCTAATCTTGTCTATGTGTTTTCCGGATAATTATTGAATATGTTAAAAAGTTCGACCGGATATAAATACCCACCTTTTCCCCTGTCGGAAAATTTCCAAGTGTTGGATCTTTCCGTGGTTTAATAACGTTCTAAGTAGTGCAAGTAACGCGATGGACCCTCTAGAAGACAACAAACCTTAACTCGATTATGTGACCGTCTTGAACTGCCTTTTGAACCTTCGGGTTTGGGGCAGTACGGCGTGCCACATATGAGGCGTTGGCTTGACCCTTCTACGGCTGGACCGTTGGTACTGAGGCATGAACTGGATGTTTTTAAACTTATTTCACGTGTTGAGCTGTTTCGGGAAAACTTGGGTGTTTGACTATTCGATCGGAAAGTTTAACACTTTCTGTTTATCTGGAATGTGGTACAATATTTGGAATCCACAAATAGTTATGAGATAACTGAATGAATGTTATAAACATAGCACTTTAGTCTCACTTGATCGGTTGCCATGGAATTTTGATGTGATCAAAAGTCCGTCGCAATCACGTAGCGTACGCGGATACTCGCCGGGTAAATTTAATAGACAGCCTCACCCCATAGTCCCGACCAAGTGACTGTAGGAGAACCCCGTCGCCGAAATCCGTTCGGGTGCTCGCGGCAGCGGTGTTCCGTCTTGGTGCACTTCGTCGACGGTGTCGGGGGTGCGGCCGCCTACTAAAGTTTGCGACGAGCATTCGATCAGGATGTCGGGAATCTTGTTGAATTGCCCGACTTGATATTGAAAAGAGTTTTCGATAATGAGACTAAAATGCGGGGTTTATAATTGTTAGGCATGCGATGTCTAAGGAATTCATTTGATTAGGCATGCGATGTCTAAGGAGGTTGCGGATTCCAACTGTTGTAGTTTTACACTTTTTTTTTCTGCGACCGTAAGTGTAATATGTGATATCGCCGGTTTTATTGCTATATGTCAACGACAATTGGGATACGCATGTTTACTTACGTTGATGACATGTGATGTTATGTGTTGTTGGATATGTTATATTGGATCGTCGTGTTTAAATAGCCGGGGTTTTTTATGTGAGATGAGTGTTTTTCATTTTCATTCATGTAAAAACCTGTATGTAATATTCTTTTATTGGGGCACTTCCAGGTTGCGGAAGATGTCACCTTATGTATATTATTTACTTTTCCGCACTAGGAAAGACCCAAGGAGGGGAGCACAAGTAACCGGGTTCTAGGGTCCAGTGGGAGACCATCTCGAGGAGTCGAGTCCGGGTCTCCTAACCCTAGAATTGGTAGGGTTGCTTGCCGCTCTCGTAGGGGTCTAGGGGTGTGGGTTTGGCTATTCATCGTGACCGTGGAATTCTTGTTTTATACTGGCTTGTATTAAAAACACGGACGTCCTAGTATATCTAATATTTCATATGATATTTTCTGCTGCGTTATCTATGATGTGATCATGTGATATGTTCTGTGATAAATACTGTATATAGTATATACGATATATTATATAGACGTTACTTATGTTTTACACCCGCGCTAGCCCTGTCCCGCTCTGCCGTTAGTTACCTAACATAACGGTGCACGAGGGGACATCGAGACGAATGCGGATGGCATAAGTGTACGTCGTATTTATCTATGATGTTTAGGTGCTTAAATGATGGGACTTCATTAATATGATTAATGAAAGAAAAGAAACCTAAAGATGTTGTGGAATCGAATTTCAAAAATAAAACAGGTAGCTACAGTTCTTGCTTTGCACAGCGGTATATATGATATATTCTGCACCTTATTCGATGAGGAAAGGGCCGACGATCCCTTCACCGGGAGTGACCCCTTTAGCAATAACTGGAAGATGCTACAACTCTCGGTTTGTCTTTTGATTGCTTCTATAGTTTCTGCTTTGCACAGTGATATATATGATATATCCCGCACCTCATTCGACGAGGAAAGGGCCGACGATCCCTTCACCGGGAGTGACCCCTTTAGCAAAACTAGAAAAGCCTCAAAAACACTCCATTTCAAAATCATTTGATTCTACAACGATATCAAGTTCATTACGCAATAGGTTTTCAGAAAAACCTGTCGTAGCCTTCCGTCATTTCAGATAAGTACTAGTTAGTATTCGTGCTGCGGTAGTTTGGCCTCCGTCAATGCGTAGTGTACGGTAGCTAACTAGTGCTTATCTGCTAGCATATGATGCGATTGGATTAGGGTATTCGTACGGCGTTGTTTGGCCTCCGTCAAGGGTCGTGCGGATGGGTTTAATTCAATCAGGAAATGACGGGTTGAACTTGACTAGCGGACTATAGGTAGTTTGGCCTCCGTCAAGGTCATAGGACGCTAGGGGCAAAATTATCGGGAATTTCAAGTGTTGAAATTTGCAATGAGATTGCATACCTTCTATGAGATAGTTGGATCCCGATACCCGCTGCGAGTAAGAGTTACTCCTGGGAGAGTTTTACACATTACAATTAGCCGATCAAGTAGGTGTCTAGAAAGGTGTTAACGAGGTTACGCCTCTGGGAAAACGAGGTTTACATTAATTAGGTTCGTACGAAAGCACGGGGGACCTCCCTCAAAGTACCGACACTGGCCTGGCTGAAAGTTTGGCGAACTTGTAGCGTGTAATTAATCCCGGCTAGTCTTTCCTTTTAGGTTTTGAAGGAAGATTTGATAAAAACAGTGGGAACCATCCTGATTAGATAAAATAATAACCAATCTATTCTTGAAAGAGCGCACGCAGAGTGTTTTCTTCTCTCTCTCTCCAGGTAGCGACCATATCACGCCTTAATCAAGATAATAATACGGATTATTGACCGAACCCGCTTGTTATACTGAGCTGGGGAACGTTGGTCCCGCTCCAACTTATAATTGTTATAAGACAGAGCAGGAAATAGGGGAATACCAGAATTCTTATGCCGCCCAAACGAAGAAAGTGCATGTGATGCATCTCCTTCGGGTGTGTTCATTATACAGAACTGTTTCTCTATATCCTCTACATTCTGGGTATTTGATACCGGATCAGGATCTCAGATATGTAATCTGTTACATAGGGCTACAGAAAGGTAGAGAACTGAGAACGGGTGATAAGTTTCATGAGGCAGAAAACGGTGCAAGTGTTGCAGCCAGGTCTGTTGGTCACTGTCACCCTGTATTACCTGAATACATTGATTCTGAACGAATGTTATTAGATACCGAACCTGATATACAAAATCATATTAGTCTCTTTATTAGTAAAGAAATGATAAAATTTTGTATTGCTGGATAATGTTTTGAACATTTCCTATATCAAAAGTTGATCGGTTCAGGCACGTTATCTAAAAGCACTGATGTTCTAAATCAAACTACAGTTCTTAGTATACAGAACACACACAAGAGGAAGAGTTCAGAACTGAACGAATCCTTCTTGAGGTATTGTAGACTAGGTCATATCAATGCGACCCGACTAGCTGAACTTACATATAGATGCATATTTAAATTAGTTTGAATTTACATCTTATTAAACTTGCCAGTCATGTCACAGAGATAAGATGACCACAACTCTGTTTATTGGTAACAGAGAAAGAGTTAGTAAACTCTTGGGATTGATACATGTTGATGTATGTAAGGTCCCCCGTCTACACATGCCAGGACCGGTTCTTTGTACTTCGTTACATTCTCTGATGATCTCTCAAGATTCAGTCATATGTTCCTGTTGAAACACAAGTCCGAACCTTTTGAGATATTCACAGAATATAAGTTAGAAGTAGAGAACCAATACGGGTATAAGTATTATGTCCTATGATAAGATCAGGGAGGAGAATACTTGTGCATGGAAGTCTTGGACTGTTCTAAAGGAGAATGACATTCTCTCTCGGTGTTACTCCTCTGAATACACCACAGCACAACGGTGTATCGGGGTGGAGCAATCGCACCATATTAGATATGGTGCGCTCTATGATGAGTACTACTGAGTTACCTGTTTCCTTTTTGGGGTTATGCACTTGAGAAGCTGCATACCTATTGAATTAGGTTCGAATCAGATCACAGCCTACCACTCCATATGAGATATGGTATGGGAATAGCCCATGTCTTAAGCTAGTTAAGATTTGGGGTTGTCCGGCCTATGTCTAAAAGCAAAATCCGGACAAGCTCGAGGCATGGTCAGTCATGTAGAACTGGAAAGGTTCCAGCTATACAAACTACAACAGATGATTTGGTAGAACCAAAGGATTCAGTAGATACCAACGAACCTCAGCCTCTCCGCCGATTTAGTAGGGTTTCTCACCCACCTGAGAGATACTTCTGTTTCTCTATGATAGTGGGAGCGAGGATTGCATCATGAGATGATGACCCAACTAGTTTCGAGCAGGCCATCGAGAGTAGTGACTCTGTAAGAATGGCTGGATGCTAAGCGATCTGAGATGGAATCCATGTACACCAACAAAGTATGGACTTTGGTTGTTATATCTGAAGGGTTAAATCCCCACCAGGAGCAAGTATATCTTGAGAAGATTACTTGGTGTAGATGGAAAAGTTGAGACTTTCAAAGCTAGACTTGTTAAAGGTTTTCGTCATCAACCAGGCGTGGATTATGTTGAAACCTTTTCTAAGGATCTTTGCTTAGGTCCATCCAGATCCTACTTGCCATGGCTACATACCATGACTACGATATCTGGTGGTTGGGTGTCATGACTGCTTTTCTAAATGATGTTTTAGAAGAGAACGTCTGTAAGTACACAGCCAGGGGGCTTCGTAGACTGTGGGAGCAGCGAAAACGTGTGCGAGTTGCTTTATAGGATAAAGCAGACATCGCGGGGTTGGAACGTCTGTTTTGATGTAGTTGTCAAAAGGTTTGACTTCATCGAAATGGTAGATGAACCTTGTATATACAAAAAGGTAGTAGGGAGTATGGTGGTCATCCTCGTAGAGTACGTGGATGACATACTCTTGATAAGAAACGAGTTTCCTATGCTACGCTCGGTCAATCTCCGCTTATCACAATGATTCTCCACATAGGATCAAAGTGATACCTGCTAAATCCTGGGTTCTGATCTATGAGATAGATCTAATTGGATATTAGGATATGCACTAGTTGTAGTGAGACGGTATCAATTGATCCTGGGGAAAATCACTGGAAAGGTTCCAGGTTGATAAGGATGACTGAATGTCAGTCACAGGCATTGTCTTTACCTTCAGTAAAGGGACGGTATGTTGGAAGAGTTCCAAGCTAGATACCGTGACATACTAGACGATAAAGGCTGGATACATCGCTACTTAAGATGCTACCAAAGAGGCTGTCTGGATGTATATTTGTTCATGAGATGAACTTAGTTCCTCCCATTGTGTGACAATGGAGTTGTGGCTTATGCCAAGGAACGTCCGTCCCATCTGTGATCCAGACATATTCTAAGGCAGTATCACCTGATCATGGAGATGGTTGATCTCCAAGGAGATCGAGGTTTGGAGAGTAGACTCAGAGGACAACACGACGGATCCACTCACAAAGGCCTTTTCCCAGAGAGAGACTTTTATGGGATGGTTGAGTATGAGATACTACAACCACTGCTATCAGATAGCCCTAGTGCAAGTGGGAGATTGTTAGTTATATGTATGCCCTAGAGGCCATTACTATACATAGGATGTATATTGTAGTGGATGCTTGGACATATATAGGGAGTACTTTCTTGCTCGACATGATAGTATGCTATCTGATTGCTCTTTACCTTAACGTGTACACTGATTGTCTCTCTGTTACATATTGGTAAAGCCCTTAGGATGTGTACTTGACTACCTGGACTATGATGCAGATCATACTAGTGGGGACATGGTAGTCCATAAGTACATCCTTCAAGGTCCCTAGTCGTGGGTGTATCGAGACAGGGCATCGATATACCAGAGTAGACTAGCGTATACCTTCTCGACCCATACAGATGGGCGATGGATGATCCCATATCGATTGGTGTTTGACATCAGAGATGATATACGGGTGCTCAGTGGAGACTGGGTACACTGGAAGGACTCGCCGAGAACTCCCAGATGGTATTATACCTTACGTCAGATGGCAGTTCTCTGGTGACACTGGTACAGGTTAGTCTGTAGACCCGAGATCGTCATAGAGTCTTGTGTGATTCCCACTGTGCTTTGATTTCCACCTTACCACATCCAAGAGGGCGTGCAAAACGGTGGTTTTTGGGTGCAGTCCCGAATCACATGGAGGCAATGAGCGATAGGAGGGGATTCGTCTCTCCCGGTATAGGGAGTTGATGTTGCGCTGTGTTCGATTGGCTATAACCGGAAATCCCTGGCCTGGGTTGCTGAGATTTATTGGTAAGTGTTACCAGTAGTTTCTCGAACTGTTATAGACCTCATATCGACACGACTTATTGAGCTATTGGGGTCTGACGTTTACAACCCCTAGGCAAGATATGCGACATATCAGACGAACAGACCGGACTGTACGGTAAGTGTTACTGATTGGATTCACAGGAGTATGATCGGGCTTGCTCGTCGATCTTCTGATCGCTCAATACCCGGGTGGCCATTACATTTAGCAGGCCGCTTGCGGCTTGTGGGTGTTTGATATGATCATCACCTGCTGCCGGCGTATTGACGAGTCTTTAGAGTCCTACACAGAGGTTTCCTGGCTCAAGCGAAACGAAATAGGAGCGCATATGAGATATGTGCGGGACCGAGAATAATGCGTGTATGTGATACCGTATTCTATTCTCGCGATGAATGTATCGATTGGTTGTATGCGATATAACCTAGTTATCGAATCAAGGATTGATTTGATAAGTCGATACATTGGATATTAGTCGGTCATATGCGATTTGACCGGATCGTTAAATCAATTGTTGATTTAATGATTTAATGTATAATTATATATTTGATATATTACTTTGCATTAACTAGTATTTTTTCACTTAAGATTGATTATCTCACTTGAATGTGCACGTTGTATATATGATATATGTTTGTGCACTAGTTTGTATCATGTTTGATGATACATGCTAACTTGGGTTTGTGTTGATTAAACCATGTTTAAGTAAATGGTTAGGTTTTTATTTATTTATTTATTTATTCTTTTGGAAAGATAAATGAAATGGTGGCTTGTTTTGTTCTTTTGTTGAAACTTCATGAAGGTTTGAAAGCTTGACCATTTTGTTTCTTTCCTTTAACCTAACCATTCAACTTAACCCTAGTTTATTCTCTACACACACCCATGGTTACAAAATGATAACCATCACTTGATTTTGTTTTAATGATTATTATTCTTTTTCATTCTTCTTCTTCTTTTTCAAGATGAAGGAAGAAAAGCTTTCTACAAAAATGTCAAGTGATGATTCCAAGTGAGAAATCCAAATCTAAAGTGAACCCACTTCCTATTTCTTCATCCTATACCACTTGCCATGTAGTATAGGGTGTTTTCTTCACAAGTTTCATGACTTGGTGAAGTTGGAGCTTGATCTTGAGTTGCCTCGACGTAGATCATCTTCGGCATCGAAGTCGACGACCTAGCCGGATCATTTCTTCGACGAAACCATCGCTAGAGTCCGGGATCCGATGATCGCAGCGGTGGGACTTCATCACGGAGCTATGGAGGTTGAGGACCGGATCTACAAAGGTTGTATTTTCCGTTCACTCTTGGTTAAGTTGTTAACTAGTTGCATGTTTCGCCTTATCCTCTAGTTATCGATCCGTATTAGGGTTTGTAGGCACATGAAAAATTTGAATTTGGCATGGTTGATGCCTTGTGAGACCTCTTGAGCGTGCCTAGGAACCCTATAGATTTTAGCGTGAAAATCATGACGATTTAATTCGAACGGAGATATAACCGGTAGTTCAATTATTTTTTTGGATAAAAGACGTGTTTAGTGGGTTAGGTGTGTAATCATTCCAATCAAGTTCCAGATGGGTTATTTTTCAGAATTAGTTCCAATTAAGGCATCAATAACATCCCTTCATATCCGCTTCACTTCATAAACTATTCTTGATATTACTTATTTCAGAACAAACCTATTTGATCCTCAGAAAATAATTTATCCATTTAAAAGTTTTCAGACATAATAGACTTGTCATCTAATTTTCAAAACTCACAACACGTGTAGTGTGATGTAAAGACGTATATCAACTATAGTTAACTTCAAAGGAGAGTTATCTTTCAGGTTTTCAAAATCTAAAAATAAGATTTAGTTATTCTTATCTTATCAAACAAACCGTCGAAATATTGAATCTAAGTTCTCCCACTAGCTAACTTGACAATAAAGTTTTTATGTTTTTAGAAAATTTTCTGATTTTTATGGGTTTTTAAGTAAGTATGCAAATGCAGAATATACAAATGAATGCGAAAGTAGAAATCTTACCGAGCACACCCACAGACTTAAACTTGACAGTGCCCTCACTGTCAGGCTACACTAAGAGGGTCAAAATTGTCGGTGCCTCCCCAAAAACAATTTATATAAAAAAATAAAATCCAAAAAATATGTACACCAAAAGGTTCCCCCCCAAACTTAAGTAAAACAGTGTTTCCACTGTTAAGCGTTGAAGTTCAGGATTTAGGAGGGAAAGAGAACAGTATCAAGCTATACAAGGCCTTACAAAGGCCAAAAGTGATCACCAACCATTCAAAAATTCTATCATGATAATATGCGGGTTGGTGAAAGAAGATGAAGAGAAAAGAAATGGAGAATACGCGAGACCATTTAGAGAAAGAAGCGGGATACGGTCTCGGTATATGAGAGGAAGAATGGCGGAAGGGGAAAAGAAATGGTGTACGAACTTGAGGGTGAAAATGGAGTGAATAAATTCGCACAATATGTAATGACCGATGTGTAAAAAGCGATTGTGCTAATCTATCAACCCGTCGAGAGATTGGGTCAAATCCCTTAAGATTCGTCAGAAAACATGGGTACGCCAAACTCGGTAAACCAGACATAGGAAATGAAAGTGATACAGTTTCGTGCAAGGTCAGAACGATGGAAGGGACGAAGGGAAGTGATTTAGGGATAGTCTTATTCTCACCAAATAAACTGTCTCGAACTCGAAAGATTCCATCAATGGCTCAAATTGACTGTGAGCAACCGAGTTTGATAGTTCAACCAACTCATCTGAAAATTCAAAGGACTCAAACTCGGGTGGTGAGTCTTCAAAATCGTCCGAAAAAGTGAAACACTTGTAATCATTATCGACTGTAAGAAGAGTGTCAGATTCAAGGAGGAACGCACTAGTGGCGTCAAATGTGCTGTGATTGAATAGAAATTTTTCAAACTCACAGTCCTCCTGCATAATCTTTTGTGTGGTCGGAACGATGGAAAGGATGGAGGGTGATTTAGGAACTATAACAGTTAAAGGTTCAGGAGGATGAATTGGAAAATCCGACACATCAAACAAAAATGGTTCATCGTCAATACTATCCTCAATACTCTCCTCAATACTATCCTCATAATTCTCGTCAAAAATTATCTCATCCATGTAAATCTCATCAAAATCAAGACGCATATGAAGTTCGGGAGAAACATTTAATGACTCAGGATGATGAATTGGAGAGAAAATTTCAGTCAAATCTACGGGTTCATCATCCAAAATACTCCCTGCGTCAATATCCTCAATCAAGTGAAAATTAATATTCTCAGACTCCTCATCAAAAGTATGGATTTCAATCGATTCTGGTTCTAAGATGGAAGTGTAGAGGTCAAAAGGTTTAGGATTGGTTTCACTTGGAATGGACCCTTCACAATCTGGTAAATCAAACACTACAAAATCGCACAACACATTAAACGTTCTATCTTTAATCGGTAAATCTTTTGGGACACTAGATAGACATTCAAAACTGGAGTTGTGTGATTCAATTTGCAATGGGCAGGTTTGATTAGGAAGGGTGTACAGTTCACTTTCACTACTCAAATTCTCATCCTGTCCTACCGCCTCATCATACATTGTAAAATGTGGAGCTAGTTGAAAACTAGCTACCGGGTCACTAGGTTGTATGAGGGCGACCATGGACGCATTCAAATCCATCATCTGTTGGCATGACGCTACCCTAAAGTCTTCCAACAACTGGTCTAGACTAGACTTAGATTGTGAAGGGGTTTCAGTAAAAGATTCAAAGTTGTTTTGATACTGGAAACTGCCAAATGACGGTTCAGAAGCAATGTCCAGGGAAGGTGTACAAGTCGGGTAGGACTGATAGGAATTGAAAGGCTGGACAGGGGTAGGATCAACATACAAATAAGAAGGTGAATGGAATTGTTGATCCAAAGAATTTATAGTGGTGAAAGGAGCGAAAGATCGGTTACAGGATTGTTCAATTTGTTCAGCGATGGACAAAGGACGAATTGCGAAAGGGGTATCAATATAAGAGAGTGGGGGAGGTTGAAAATGTTGATACAAAGTGGATTGCGGAGTGCAAGTGTTTGTCCTAGACGCGTCTATGCGATCTTTCAATGAAATTTTGGGCATGGCGGGGTCGTTCGAAATTCGACCAAAGCAAGAACCTTAGGAAGTTATGTCTGGTTGTGGGTACCAAAGTTCAGCAAGAGTTTTTCGAGGTGGGGTACCCATGATATGAAGAGAGAAGAAGAATAAGAGAAAAGGAGGGGAAAAGAATGTGGTTTTTTTAAAAGTTAGTTATTAACAAAAGAATGAAATATACACTCAAAAAGAATCTGGACCAAATACAATCATGACACAAAAATACCACACACCTAATCGTTCTACGGTTCACCTAGGTCAACTAGACCTGCTCAAGAACTTGGTTGTCGAGGTAAAACTGTGTTGAGAAACAGGCTCAAGATACACGGATTACGAGGCCAGGTAAGTGCAAAGAAAAGGGGAGGTTTTCTGTCGCTTTCGCGAACGTCCTTAATTAAATAACCCTTTCTCTTTTGGCGGTTTCGCCGTGAACACTTTCCTAGACACCCCGTAAACAATATACCGTTAAGCGGTATTCTAAACACAGTTAACCTCTCCTAGTGAGCGCGAAGTCCTTAAAGTCTTAAAGTCTAGTTTTTTTTTAAAATTTGTGCCGGTAAGCGTTATGCTCAGTTTCATGATTTGAGGGCCACGGAAAAAGGTGATGAAATCCTTTACCGTATGTTGTGGGGTTCGCTTGCCCTTAAATCCGTATTAATGTATGCAATGCGCAATTCAATGAAAAAAATTTATTCAAAGAATCAAACAATCGTTTTTTAGTTTAAGCTCAGCACTACAACAAATACGGGTTGGTCAAATTTTATTTTTTTTGGCGTTTGCTAGCGATCATGCAAAGAATACTGCAAAGGTATTATATTGGAAGCGTCGGATTTGAGAAGAAGGTGTTAGTAAAGTACGTACCGTTAAGTTGTGTGTTAAGAAACCCCCGTTGAATCGAAACCTAAACTACTTTAGTGCTAATTGAACGGAAATACAACCTTTGTAGATCCGGTCCTCCACCTCCATAGCTCCGTGATGCTGTCCCCTCACTGCGATCATCGGATCCCGGGCTCTAGCGTCGGCTTCATCGGAGAAATGGGCAGGCTAGGTTGTCGACTTCGATGCCGAAGATGATCTACGTCGAGGCAACACAAGATCAAGCTCTAACTTCACCAAGTCATGAAACTTGTGAAGAAAACACCCTATACTTCTTGGCATGTGGTAGAGGATGAAGAAATAGAAAGTGGGTTCACTTTAGAATTGGATTTCTCACTCTTTTTCTCATTTCACCATTGAAGCTAGCAAGCTTCTTTCTTGAAGAAGAAGAAGAAGAAGATGATAATATGATAAGAATTATGAATAATAGAAAATGAGTGATTCTTATCATATTATCAACCATGGTTATGTGTAGAGAGTAAACTAAGGTTAAGTGAATGGTTAGGTTAGGCATGAAACAAAAAATGGTAGACTTTTTCAAAGCTTCATGAAGCTTCAATGTAAAACAAAGCAAGCCACCATTTCTCTTTTTGCCAAAAGAAATAAATAAATAAATAAATGAATAAATTAAAACCCTAACCATTTACTTAACCAAGGTTTAAACTAAACATACACCTAAACATGCATGTATCATCAAACATGATACAATCAAGTGCACAAAAAATATATCACATATACAATGTGCACTTCAAGTGAGAAAATCCATTTTAAGTGAACCAATACTAGTTAATGGAAAGTAATATATCAAATATATAATTATGCATTAAATCATTAAATCAACGCTTGATTTAACGATCCGGTCATATCGCATATGACCGACTAATATCCAATGTATCGACTTATCGAATCAATCGTTGATTCGATAACTAGGTTATATCGCATACAACCAATCGATACATTCATCGCGAGAATAGAATACGGTATCACATACACGCATTACTCTCGGTCCCGCACATATCTCATATGTGCTCCTATTTCGTTTCGCTTGACCCAGGAAACCTCTGTGTAGGACTCTAAAGACTCGTCAATACGCCGGCAGCAGGTGATGATCATATCAAACACCCACAAGCCGCAAGCGGTCTGCTAAACGTAACGGCCACCCGGGTATTGAGCGATCAAAAGATCGACGAGCAAGCCTGCTCACACTCCTGTGAATCCAACCAGTAACACTTACCGTACAGTCCGGTCTCGTCGTCTGATATGTCGCATATCTCGCCTAGGGGTGGTAAACGTCAGACCCCAATAGCTCAATAAGTCGTGTCGATATGAGGTCTATAACAGTTCGAGAAACTACTGGTAACACTTACCAGTAAATCTCAGCAACCCTGGCCAGGGATTTCCGGTTATAGCCAATCGAACACAGCGCAACATCAACTCCCTATACCAGGAGAGACGAATTCCCTCCTATCGCTCATTGCCTCCATGTGATTCGGGACTGCACCCAAAAGCCACCGTTTTGCACGCCCTCTTGGACGTGGTAAGGTGGAAATCAAAGCACAGTGGAAATCACACAAGACTCTATGACGATCTCGGGTCTACAGACTAACCTGTACCAGTGTCACCAGAGAATTGCCATCTGACGTAAGGTATAATACCATCTGGGAGTTCTCGGCGAGTCCGTCCAGTTTACCCAGTCTCCACTGAGCACCCGTATATCATCTCTGATGTCAAACACCAATGGATATGGGATCATCCATCGCCCATCTGTATGGGTCGAGAAGGTATATGCTAGTCTACTCTGGTATATCGATGCCCCGTCTCGATACACCCACGACTAGGGACCTTGAAGGATGTACTTATAGACTACCATGTCCCCACTAGTATGATCTGCATCTTAGTCCAGGTAGTCAAGCACACATCCTAAGGGCTTTACCAACATGTAACAGAGAGACAATCAGTGTACACGTTAAAGTAAAGAGTAACCAGATAGCATACTATCATATCGAGCAAGAAAGTCATCCCTATATATGTCCAAGCATCCACTACAATATACATCCTATGTATAGTAATGGCCTCTAGGGCATACATATAACTAACAATCTCCCACTTGCACTAGGGCCATCTGATAGCAGTGGTTGTAGTATCTCATACTCAACCATCCCATAAAAGTCTCTCTCTAGGAAAAGGCCTTTGTGAGTGGATCCGCCGTGTTGTCCTCTGAGTCTACTCTTCAAACCTCGATCACCCTGGAGATCAACTATCTCCATGATCAGGTGACACTGCCTTAGAATATATCTGGATCACTGATGGGATGGACGTTCCTTGGCATAAGACACAACTCCATTGTCTCACAATGGTAGGATCGAAGTTCATCTCATGAACTAATATACACCCAGACTGCCTCATTGTTAGCATCTTAAGTAGCGACGTATCTTGCCTTTAATCGTCTAGTATGCCACGGTAACTAGCTTGGAACTCTTCCAACATAGCGTCCTTTTACTGAGGGTAAAGACAATACCTGTGACTGACATTCAGTCGTCCTTATCACCTTGGAACCTTTCCAGTGATTCTCCCCAGGATCAACTGATACCATCTCACTACAACTAGTGAGTCTCCTAACATCCAATTAGATCTATCTCATAGATCCAAAATCCAGGATTTAGGAGGTATCACTTTGATCCTATATGGAGAATCATTGTGATAAGCGGAGATTGATCGAGCGTAGCATAGGAAACTCCTTCCCAATCAAGAGTATGTCATCCACGTACTCTACGAGGATCGCCACCATACTCCCTACTACCTTTTTGTATATACAAGGTTCATCTACCATTTTGATGAAGTCAAACTATTTGACTACTACATCAAAATAGATGTTCCAACTCCGCGATGCCTGCTTTATCCTATAAAGCATCTTGTACACGTTTCTGCTGCTCCCACTGTTTACGAAGCCCTCTGACTGTGTACTTATAGACGCTTTCTTCTAAAACATCATTTAGAAAAGCAGTCATGACACCCAACCGCCAGATATCGCAGTCATGGTATGTAGCCGTGGCAAGTAGGATCCGGATAGACTTAAGCATAGCCACTGGAAAAGGTTTCATCATTATCCACGCCTGGTCGATGACGAAAACCTTTAACAAGTCTAGCTTTGAAAGTTTCAACTTTT
This sequence comes from Agapanthus africanus, assembly GCA_030015575.1. NCBI lineage: Eukaryota > Viridiplantae > Streptophyta > Magnoliopsida > Asparagales > Amaryllidaceae > Agapanthus > Agapanthus africanus. Next base: position 725,972,873 of record JASDDO010000019.1, on the reverse strand, counting down.
CCATCTACACCAAGTAATATTCTCAAGATATACTTGCTCCTGATGGGGATTTAACCCTTCAGATATAGCAACCAATGTCCATACTTTGTTGGTGTGTAAGGATTCCATCTCAGATCGATAAGCATCCAGCCATTCTTATAGAATCTTACTCCTGATGGCCAGCTCGAAACTAGTTGGGTCATCATCTCATGATGCATTCCTCGCTCCCACTGTCTTAGAGAAACCGTAGTAACTCTCTGGTGGGTGAGGAACCCTACTAGATCGGCGGAGAGGCTGAGGTTCGTTGGTAACTATTGAATCCTTTGGTTTTATCAAATCATCTGCTGTTGTTCGTATAGCTGAAACCTTTCCAGTTCTACACAACAGACCTTGCCTCAAGCTTGTCCGGATTTTGCTTTTAGACATAGGCCGGACAACCCCAAATCTTAACAAACTTAAGATATGGACTCTTCCCTTTCCATATCACATATGAAGTGGTAGGCAATTGATTTGATTGGAACCCTATTCAATAGGTATGCAGCTTCTCAAGCGCATAACTCCCAAAAGGAAATAGGAAACTCAGTAGTACTCATCATAGAGCACACCATATCATATAGGGTGCTATTGCTCCGCCCCGATATACCATCGTGCTATGGTGTATTCGAAAGAGTAATGCTGAGAGAGAATCTCATTCTCCTTTAGAATAGTCCAGGATTTTCGTGCTTAAGTATTCTCCTCCCTGATCACATCAAAGGACATAATACTTATACCCTTATTTTGGTTCTCTACTTCTAACTTATATTCTGTGAATATCTCAAAAGTTTCGGACTTGTGTTTCAACAGGAACATATGTCTGAATCTTGAGAGATTATCAGAGAATGTAATGAAGTACAAAGAACCGGTCTTGGCATATGTAGACGGGGAACCTTACATACATCAACATGTATCATCCCAAGAGTTCATTAACTCTTTCTCTGTTTTCAGTAAACAGAGCTGTGGTCATCTTATCTTTGTGACATGACTGACAAGTTTTCACAAGATATAAATTCAAACAGATTTAAATATGCATCTATATGTAACTTTAGCTAGTCGGGTCGCATTGATATGACCAAGTCTACAATACCTAAAGAAGGATTCGTTCATTTCTGAACTCTTCCTCTTGTGCGTGTTCCGTATACTAAGAACTGTAATTTAATTTAGAATATCAATGCTTTTAGATAACGTGCCTGAACCGATCAACTTTTGATATAGGAAATGTTCAAAACATTATCCAACAATACAAAATTTTATCATTTCTTTACTAATAAAGAGACTGATAGGATTTTGTATATCAGGTTCGGTATCTAATAACATTCGTTCAGAATCAATGTATTTGGAATACAGGGTGACAGTGACCAACAGACTTGGCTGCAACACTTGCCCTGTTTTCTGTCTCATGAAACTTATCACCCGTTCTCAGTTCTCCACCTATCTGTAGCCCTATGTATCAGATTACATATTTGGGATCCTGATCCGGTATCTAATACCAAGGACGTAGAGGATACAGAGAAACAGTTCTTTGTAATGAACACACCCGAAGGAGATGCATCATATGCACTTTCTTCGTTTGGGTGGCATAGGAATTCTGGTATTCCCCAATTTCCTGCTATGTCTTATAATAATTATAAGTTGGAGCGGGACCAACGTTCTCCAGCTCAGTATAACAAGCGGGTTCAGTCAATATATCCGTATTTTTATCTTGATTAAGGCGTGATATGGTCGCTACCTGGAGAGAGAGAGAAGAAAACACTCTGCGTGCGCTCTTGCAAGATCAGATTGGTTATTATTTTATCTAATCAGGATGGCTCCCACTGTTTTTATCAAATCTTCCTTCAAACCCTAAATGGAAAGACTAGCCGGGATTAATTACACACTACAAGTTAGCCAATCTTTCAGCCAGGCCAGTGTCGGTACTTTGAGGGAGGTCCCCCGTGCTTTCGCACGAACCTAATTAATGTAAACCTCGTTTTCCCAGAGGCGTAACCTCGTTAACACCTTTCTAGACATCTACTTGATCGGCTAATTGTAATGTGTAAAACTCTCCCAGGAGTAACTCTTACTCGCAGCGGGTGTCGGGATCCAACTATCTCATAGAAGGTATGCAATCTCATTGCAAATTTCAACACTTGAAATTCCCGATAATATTTTGCCCCTAGCAGCTATATGACCTTAACATAGTCAACAAATCATAAGCGCTAGTCAAGTTCAACCCGTCATTTCCCGATTGAATTAAACCCACCCGCACGACCCTTAACATAGTCAACAAAGTCGCACGACTACCCTAATCCAATCGCATCATATGCTTATGCAGATAAGCACTAATTAGCTACCGCACACTACGCCTTAACATAGTCAACAAACGTAGCACGAATACTAACTAGTACTTATCTGAAATGACGGAGGGCTACGACAGGTTTTTCTGAAAACCTATTGCGTAATGAACTTGATATCGTTGCAGAATCAAATGATTTTAAAATGGAGTGTTTCTGAGGCTTTTCTAGTTTTGCTAAAGGGGTCACTCCCGGTGAAGGGATCGTCGGCCCTTTCCTCGTCGAATGAGGTGCGGGATATATATATATATATCACTGTGCAAAGCAGAAACTATAGAAGCAATCAAAAGACAAACCGAGGGGTGTAGCATCTGCCAGTTATTGCTAAAGGAGTCACTCCCGGTGAAGGGATCTCGGTCCTTTCCTTATCGAATAAGGTGCAGGATATATCATATATACCGCTGTGCAAAGCAAGAACTGTAGCTACCTGTTTTATTTTTGAAATTCGATTCTACAACATCTTTAGGTTTCTTTTATTTCATTAATCTCATTAATGAAGTCCCATCATTTAAATTACCTAAACATCACAGATAAATACGACGTACACATATGCCATCCGCATTCGCCTCGATATCCCCTCGTGCACCGTTAGGTTAGGTAACTAACGGCAGAGCGGGGCAGGGCTAGCACGGGTGTAAAACATAAGTAACATCTATATAATATATCATATATACTGTAGTATCTATCATAGAACATCACATGATCACATCACAGATATCGCAGCAGAAGAAACATATGAAACATTGGATATACTAGGACGTCCGTGTTTTCAATACGAGCCAGTATAAAACACAGATTCCACGGTCGCGATGAATAGCCAAACCCACACCCCTAGACCCCTACGAGAGTGGCAAGCAACCCTACCAATTCTAGAGTTAGGAGACCCGGACTCGACTCCTCGAGTTGGTCTCCCACTGGACTCCAGAACCCGGTTACTTGTGCCCTCCTCCTTGGGTCTATCCTAGTGCAGAAAAGTAAATAATATACAAAGGGTGACATCTTCCGCAACCTGGAAGTGCCCCAATAAAAGAATATTACATATAAGTTTTTACATGAATGAAAATGAAAAACACTCATCTCATATAAAAAAAACCCCGGGCTATTCAAACACGACGATCCAATATAACATATCCAGCAACACATAACATCACATGTCATCAACGTAAGTAAATATGTCCATCCTAATTGTCGTTGACATATAGCAACGAAACCGGCGATATCACATATTACACTTATGGTCACAGAAAAGAAAGTGTAAAACTACAACAGTTGGAATCCACAACCATTTTAGACATCGCATGCCTAATCAAATGAAATACTTAGACATCGCATGCCTAACAATTATAAACCCCGCATTTTAGTCTCATTATCAAAAACTCTTTTCAATATCAAGTCGGGCAATTCAACAAGATTCCCGACATTCAGATCGAATGCTCGTCGCAAACTTCAGTAGACGGCCGCACCCCCGACGCCATCGACGAAGTGCACCAAAGCGGAACACCGCTGCCGTGAGCACCCGAACGGATGCTTTCGGCGACGGGGTTCTCCTACAGTCACTTGGTCGGGACTATAGGGTGAGGCTGTCTATTAAGTCTACCCGGCGAGTATCCGCGTACGCTACGTGATTGCGACGGACTTTTGATCACATCAAAATTCCGTGGCAACCGATCAAGTGAGACTAAACTGCTATGTTTATAACATTCATTCAGTTATCTCATAACTACATGTGGATTCAAAATATTGTATCACATTCCAGATAAAATAGAAAATGTTAAACTTTCCGATCGAACATTCAAACACCCAAGTTTTCCCGAAACAGCTCAACACATGAAATAAGTTTAAAAACATTCACTTCATGCCTCAGTACCAACGGTCCAGCCGTAGAAGGGTCAAGCCAACGCCTCACATGTGGCACGCCGTACTGCCCCAAACCCTAAGGTTCAAAGGGCAGTTCAAGACGGTCACATAATCGAGTTAAACTTTGTTGTCTTCTAGAGGGACCATCGCGTTACTTGCACTACTTAGAACGTCATTAAACTACGGAAAAATCCAACACTTGGAATTTTCCCGGCAGGGGAAAAAGTGGGTATTTATATCCGGTCGAACTTTTTAACATATTCTAAAATTACCCGGAAAAGCACATAGACAAAGTTTGAAATTTCCGATCGAATCATCAAAGCTCCAAAACACCCCAGAAAACTCAACTCTTGAGTGCAAATTAAAAATTCCCAGAAAACTCAGCACCTGAAGAAACAAATTACTGTGCAAAAATGGAAGGATGATCTCATCATATAGCCGTGGAACCGCCGCAGAAGCCAAGCTTCTGCCGCGGTTTCGCCGCGCTTTAACCGTATCTTTTAGTCATTTTTGCACCGTAATTCTTAGAACTTCCTGCTGAATTTTTTAAGAATTTTTAATCTGGAAAAAACCCAGTTTTGAAAAAATGTACAGAGAAGGGTTTGTCGGGGTTTACGGGTTCGATCGGACTTCTAACTTCGTCTACACTTCTCCTAAAGCTCTAGCTAGGCTCTGATACCACTGTAGGGTTCCTATGCACACTAATGAGGTCTCACAAGGCATCAACCATGCCAATTTCAAATTTTTCATGTGCCGAGAAACCCTAATACGGATCGTTAACTAGAATTTAGGCAAAACTAAAAGCTACTATACTACTTTAGTGCTAAGTGAACGGAAATACAACCTTTGTAGATCCGGTCCTCCACCTCCATAGCTCCGTGATGATGTCCCATCGCTGCGATCATCGGATCCCGGGCTCTAGCGTCGGCTTCATCGGAGAAATGGGCGGGCTAGGTCGTCGACTTAGATGTCGAAGATGATCTACGTCGAGGCAACACAAGATCAAGCTCCAACTTCACCAAGTCATGAAACTTGTGAAGAAAACACCCTATACTACTTGGCAAGTGGTAGAGGATGAAGAAATAGGAAGTGCGTTCACTTTAGAATTGGATTTCTCACTCTTTTTCTCATTTCACCATTGAAGCTAGCAAGCTTCTTTCTTGAAGAAGAAGAAGAAGATGATAATTTGATAAGAAATATGAATAATAGAAAATGAGTGATTCTTATCATATTAGCAACCATGGTTATGTGTAGAGAGTAAACTAAGGTTAGGTGAATGGTTAGGTTAGGCATGAAACAAAAATGGTAGACTTTTTCAAAGCTTCATAAAGCTTCAATGTAAAACAAAGCAAGCCACCATTTCTCTTTTTGCCAAAAGAAATAAATAAATAAATGAATAAATAAATTAAAACCCTAACCATTTACTTAACCAAGGTTTAAACTAAACATACACCCAAACATGCATGTATCATCAAACATGATACAATCAAGTGCACAAAAAATATATCACATATACAATGTGCACTTCAAGTGAGAAAATCCATTTTAAGTGAACCAATACTAGTTAATGCAAAGTAATATATCAAATATATAATTATGCAATAAATCATTAAATCAACGCTTGATTTAACGATCCGGTCATATCGCATATGACCGACTAATATCCAATGTATCGACTTATCGAATCAATCCTTGATTCGATAACTAGGTTATATCGCATACAACCAATCGATACATTCATCGCGAGAATAGAATACGGTATCACATACACGCATTATTCTCGGTCCCGCACATATCTCATATGTGCTCCTATTTCGTTTCGCTTGAGCCAGGAAACCTCTGTGTAGGACTCTAAAGACTCGTCAATACGCCGGCAGCAGGTGATGATCATATCAAACACCCACAAGCCGCAAGCGGTCTGCTAAACGTAACGGCCACCCGCGTATTGAGCGATCAGAAGATCGATGAGCAAGCCCGCTGACACTCCTGTGAATCCAACAAGTAACACTTACCGTATAGTCTGGTCTCATCGTCTGATATGTCGCATATCTCGCCTAGGGGTGGTAAACGTCAGACCCCAATAGCTCTATAAGTCGTGTCGATATGAGGTCTATAACAGTTCGGGAAACTACTGGTAACACTTACCGGTAAATCTCAGCAACCCTGGCCAGGGATTTCCGGTTATAGCCAATCGAACACAGCGCAACATCAACTCCATATACCGGGAGAGACGAATCCTCTCCTATCGCTCATTGCCTCCATGTGATTCGGGACTGTACCCAAAAGCCACCGTTTTGCATGCCCTCTTGGACGTGGTAAGGTGGAAATTAAAGCATAGTGGGAATTACACAAGACTCTATGACGATCTCGGGTCTACAGACTAACCTGTACCAGTGTCACCAGATAACTGCCATCTGACGTAAGGTATAATACCATCTGGGAGTTCTCGGCGAGTCCGTCCAGTGTACCCAGTCTCCACTGAGCACCCGTATATCATCTCTGATGTCAAACACCAATGGATATGGGATCATCCATCGCCCATCTGTATGGGTCGAGAAGGTATACGCTAGTCTACTCTGGTATATCGATGCCCCGTCTCGATACACCCACGACTAGGGACCTTGAAGGATGTACTTATAGACTACCATGTCCCCACTAGTATGATCTGCATCATAGTCCAGGTAGTCAAGCACACATCCTAAGGGCTTTACCAACATGTAACAGAGAGAAAATCAGTGCACACGTTAAAGTAAAGAGTAACTAGATTGCATACTATCATATCGAGCAAGAAAGTCATCCATATATATGTCCAAGCATCCACTACAATATACATCCTATGTATAGTAATGGCCTCTAGGGCATACATATAACTAACACCTACGAACATGCCCACCGCTGGTACTTCTTTGATGCGCTGTTCGCACTTAGACCACAGATTCCGCCATCGGATTGCGTACTGAACCCATGTCTCGCCCGACTTCACCCTGGCATTGATCAATGTCGTTATTGGGGTGTGTTCACTAGCACTTGCGAATCGCTGGGTGAACAACAACTCCATTTCCGTAAAAGTTTTGACGGAGTCATTTGGAAGTTCGGAGTACCACTCGAACGCTGTCTCCGATAAGCTGCCGACGAATTAGCGAAGCAAGAGCATATCATCGCCGTCGGTGTTGCTGCAAAGAACGCTGAATTGGGCGACGTGCTGGTGAGGATTTCCTGTACTCTTGTACACATGGAATTTCGGGATCGTGTATCCCGACGGGTATTTTATTTGATCATACCAGCCTGGATACGGTCGCCCAGTTTTAAAAATTTACCCAGCCGCTTCATTCGCCTGGTGAACTCGTATCTGCTGGGCGATGTAATCATCAAAGGCAGCTTTGGAGATTGTCTCTTCCTTGGCTGCTGATAGAGCTGGTAGAGGGTTTGATGTTTCTCCTCTATCATCTTCAATTATCACTAGAGGATCTTCGGCTGGGGGATCCAGCTGGATCATCATGCCCACCATATCTTGGAATAGAAAGGCCATTCGTTTTATATTGGCTGCTTGTTTCGCAGCCTCTTTGTCCTTTTTCTCAAGTATTCTTCGAAGGAATTCGGCATCAGTTTCTTGCTCATGGCGTTGCTCCGAGGATGCCTCTGGGCTTTCTTTTGGCCCGGTGAGTGCGGCCATCGCATCATCATCTCCTGAAGCTTCTGCTGCTGCTCTTGAGCTTTTGTCACGGATCGCGTAAGCGGTCGATGACCTGTGGAGATACGGCTATCCTCTTTTCCGGATGCCATATAGACGGTATGCACCATCATGCCCCCAGACTTAGGGCTTTTAGGCTCAGTGCCTTTGACATTTGTCGAAGGCATAGGGATTTTATCCGGCCTTCTCCTCTTATGAGCGGTCGAAGTTGAGGGGGCCGCTGCAGTGGGCACCCAAGTAGCCGTCGTCTTTTGTGGCTAAATAGGACTGTTTTCTTCCCGTCGGACCTTCAGCTTCTTCTGCCGGCGGGAATAGTCTTGATCAACCACCGACTCTCGGACTTGTCGCCAAATTTTGTAAACTTTAGAAGAAAGTCGTTGAGGGGACTGTTACAGCTTCATTTCTGTGACAGTATCCACCGGCGGCGGAGATCTTTTTAGTACGGCGGTAGGCTAATTCCTGCGCACCTTGTTCAGCAGCTCAAAGCTGTTCCCGGTTGGAACAGCAGCATTAATTTCCACCGTTGGAGCCGGTGGAGTTAGCCCAGAAGGGGAGTTGCCCCCAGCCTTCTTTACTCGGCGCCAGTGGTGACGTCGAGCGTGTCGAGCTGTTGGGGTTGGTTTAGCGATGGGAATGGCTTTGTCTTTCCCCCTATCCAGGTGAGGGGTTATTGCTGGTGTCAGTCTCTTAAAAACTGATGTCCGTTAAGAAGCGGTATCCAACCTGTCAAAGATAGACCTTTGAGCAGGAACGGGAGTCGGAGTGGGAGCCGAAATAGTCAGTCTTGTAAAAACTGACCCTTTGGTAGGAGAAGCCGCCTTGACGACTTCTGAAGCAGGGATGGCTATCCTCTTCGGAACAACCTTTTCTGGGATCACAGGAATCATCATGGGCCCGCAGGAATTTTGGCCCGGTCTGGCGAAGACCGAGGAGCTGGAGCTGGACGACCCGTTGAGAGGGCCCGCAGTACTTGCAAGCCGATCAAAGACCGACTTCTTGGGAGCTTCCGGCATTGGCACTGGAGCGGTGAAGCTCGTTGGCAGGAGCATGGTCCCGAAAAACAATCCAGTAGTAGCATGGGTGACTTATTCCACCGACATCGTGAATAGGGATGCCACTTGAGGCCCGTAAGCTATGCCTCCAGATGAGGCGGAGCGTACGTTGCAGTTGCAGCTGGAACATTTTGTAAAAGTGAACGCCATTGATCCTTCTCTTTCTGCACCAAGCAAAACGCCAAATCTTAGTACCTCGAACCCAAGGGCAACCATTAGCAAACCTCGATTCGTTCGCGAAACACGACACACGAAGTGTGGAGTGGAAAGAGGAAGAGGTCCCACCGGGCGTGCCAGAATCTGTTGTTGGATATAGTGCCCTCAGAGTCAATTATTGGATCACAGGCACGTGATTGCAATGATTGAGGGAGGACCTATACCGGTAGGACAGTCTTACTCGAGATGATAGTATGCTATCTGGTTTATCTTTATCATCGTGTACTGCTTTAGGTGACCTTACGAGTCACTATTGCACGTTGATAGAGCCCCTAGGATTCTTGCTTGACTACCAGCAGTATGAGGGCGATCATATACGTGAGAGCTGGAGTCTATAAGCACATCCTTAAAAGGTCCCTAGTCGTGGGAGTTTCGAGACAGGGCATCGATTCTCCAGAGTAGACTAGTGTATACAGTCGAGACCCCGACGAGAGGCGGTGGCCGGTCTCACAAGCCACTGGTGTCAGTTGGTTCACCTAAGATGTATACAGGTGCTCATTGGGTTATGAGTACACCGGACAGTACTCGCCGGGAACCTGCTAGTTGGTATTATACCTGACGTCAGATAGCAGTTCCCTGGTGACATGTGTACAGATTAGTTCATCGACCTGAGATCGTCATTTGTCTCGTGTGAGTTCCCACTGTGCTTTGATTACTACCCTACCACGCTCAAAGGAGACGTGCAAACAGGTTTTAGTTGGGTACAGTCCCGAGCCACATGGAGGCAGTGAGCGTATCTGCAGGGGTTCGTCTCTCCCGGTATTAGGGGTGAGGTCGCGCTGTGTCTAGGAGAGCCAGTACTTGAAAAGTCCTTGGGCAAGGCAGGAGATTTGCTGGTAGGTATTCCAGTAGTATCTCAGGGTGTTCTGGGCTGCACTCGACACGACTTGTACCACTATTGGGGGTATGACTTTTACCAACCCCCTAGGCCCGCCATGCGATGCTCATAGATGAACGGACCGGACTGTACGGATATTGTCACTGACAGGCTCAGTAGGGTGTCAGGATGAGTTCGCTCATCGACGTCCCTTTTGGTCAATAGCTGGTGGCTCGTCACGTATGGCTGATACCTCTGACGTGCTAGTGGTTAAATCCACAGCCATAGTATTGATGAGTCTTTAGAGTCCACCACACACAGTTACTTAGGTTTCGGGCGAAACGCTGTAGAGGCCGTATGGAGATATGGCAGGGTTCGATCAGATACGTGCGGTATTGCACGGATCGTGATCGGACGGATTTTACTAGCCGGCTTTGGTTTAAGCCGGATCCTAGTATTAGACAGTGTAGTTTTGTCTCTTTGCATTTATGTTCAGTGGGAATACAAATGCGGGCATGTATATGCAGTCGCGGGGTTTTCCTGTAATTTATTACGGGATCAGTTTTCTGAAGTTGTCAGTTTGCAATCCGTTCCGGCCGGTTTTCCTTTGTTCCTTCGCGGCCGGACTTTTCGATGGAGTGGGTAATTTGCAATTGTGCAAATTACTTATTGTGGAGGGGTTTCTTGAATTTGTGCGTTCTTTCATCATGAGATTCTTTTCTAGTCCATTCCCTTGCATTTATGGAGAAAGGATTGAGTTGGATGTGAGATTAGAATTTGGTTGTGACCATTTTTCTCATTATGATTCATTTTTCCTCTCTTTATTTAATCATTCATTTTTCCTCCACCCATTTGTAGGGGCCGGACACTTTAGTGAGGGGAGGGGTTTTCATTTTTATGTGTGGATATTTCTCATCTCATTCCTTAAAAAATGAGTGCACCATTTTTCCTCCAAAAGGTTTTTCTCTCTTTATCTCCATCAAAGGCAACTTCTACCCGCAAGAGACAAAGTGATTATATACTTGCCTACAGCACTTCTTGGACGCGTCGGCCAGCCAATTTCGCGCCCGAGTTGCCTCGGTCCAGAGGTGGGAGCCCGTAAACGAACCCGGCTATGTGGTGCCCCTTCCGACGGGGAGGTGACGGACGGAGATTCCGCGGGAGATCGGAGTGGAGACGAAGACCGAAGGACACAGATCGCTTGGTATACTTCTCTACCCATCTTTTAGTTTGCTAGTAGCTAGGTTAATGGCCCGATCCGGGTTAAAAGTCCGCGGTGGTGCCGGTTTGCAAGTTTCGCAAAGTTTTTCGTTTCCGCGTTTCCGGCGTCGGATCGACGGCCGGGGCGCCGCCGTGCACTTACATCTGTTCCCCTCCGAAAGACGCGGCAGAGACGCGGTGTACGTCTTGCCTGAAATTTGGGGCAGATGCTAATTGGTGCTATCCGTCCACCTCTCCAAAGATGCCAAGTTGATTTATGGCACCATGCATCGAAGGTTTAAACGGATGAGGTCGATGTAGCAGACTTCGTCAGATTCCCCCTCGCTTGAGGGGTTTTTGATTGTGGGGACGCTCTTCCCTGTAGGCGCAAGCCCCTGTAGTTAATTACGCTACCGCATCACGGTAACAATTTTCTCCTTCTCCAGATGGTCACTTCGTGTCGGGGGTGTTTGTTTTGTATTTGGTTGCCCGTGGATTGTATACGGAGACTAAGTTATGTTGTCGCCCGTAGGGCGTGGACTAGTCCAAATCCGTATCTTTCTTAGATTTGGATTTGGGGAGTTTGGGTTTAAGGATACGTTAGCCTCATTTGAGACTAAAATCAACTTAAACGTTTGTTAAGGATACGTTAGTCTAATTTTAGACTAAGATCAACTTAACGGGATCGTTTAGATCCAACAAGAGAGCAATTGGGCTCTATTGTTTAGTTTAGGAACATTGCGGTCGATTACCAGTTTAAGGACATGGTGGTCCATTGTTAGTTTAAAGACATCACAGTCGAGGTTAAGGACATCATAGTCCATGGGTTTAAGGACCGCACAGTCCGCTGTTTGTTTTAAGACATCACAGTCGAGGTTAAGGACATCATAGTCCATAAGTTAGGGACCCCACAGTCCGTAGAAATGTGTGGTCGTCGGGACCCGTCACCTCTCCGAAGACGTTGAAGGATTACAACGACAAATATCAGAGGAATAACGAGATGTACTCTCGAACCGATGTAAGTTGGTTCAGAGAGCAGATGTGCTCAATTCAAGATAAGTTGAGGACTTATGGCTAGAATTGGGCTAAGTTTAATTAAAAATGTTTAACATTTTTATTCTTGCTCTGGCTATTAAGCCTTTATTTGGGCTCGGCTCTTTTAATAATGTTAGGCATTGGGCTCTGACATCTTTTGTCTTCATCAGAACAAGTTGTGCTCTGACAATGCGCCACGTTGCGCGCCAGGCGCTTTGCGCCAGCTAAAGAGCGCATTGCGCTGTTTTAAAAGCGCAAAGCGCAAGTGGTGTCTATGGTTGACACGTGGCATGTTTTGGCGATGAGCGCCGATCCAAGGAGCGCAAGAGCGCAGTTCATGAGTGCAAGACACATTTTAATAGCGCAAAGCGCATCTGATCAATTTTAAAATCAAAGAACAAATTTTATGTTCTTCTTAAAGGAGGCTTTGCCTCAAGATTCAAGAACAAAAGTTCTTATTTTTATAAAAGGGCTCTGCCTTTATAGATCAAAGATCTATGAATGAAGTAAAATACTTCTTTTATTTTTTTATTATTAGATCTTTTGATCTTTTTCTTTTTATCAAAAAAAACCTTGGTCTTTTTTTCAGATCTATGATCTTTTTAGAAGATGGTTTTTCTTTTTATGAGATGGTTTCATCTCTATTATTCAAGAACATGGTTCTTTACCATGAAGATGAAGAAAAATCTTCTTTTTTTCTAAGCGCTTACTCTTCTTTCTCTTTGAGTTTTCTCAAAGTTTGCAGAGGGTTTTCTCTATCTTTTCTTTTTGTTTTTGTTCTGTTTCTTTTCCCTTTTTTTTATTGAAAAGAAGGATCATTGGTCGTTGGGACCCACCACCTCTCCGACGACACTGAGAGATTACAGCGCCACATATCGAAGGTGTGGAGGGATGTACCCTTTGAACCATATCCCACTCATTAGGGGGAAAAAACAGGGTGGAGCTTAAACTTCTCGCTGCTGAAAAAGGTTTCTTTGCGTTCGCGCACGTGCGTCGCACGTGTTGGGCGCACATATTTGCACGTAGCGCACATGGAGCTTGCGGATATGCGCATTATGGGGGGGGAGCAAGCTCCTATGGAGAACGTATCTCCTTTTAATAATATTAAATGTTCTCATGTAGTGCGCACGTGCTTTGCACGTGGTGCGCTTGGCGGGCACACGTGCGTTGCACGTAGCGCACATGACGCTTGCGTATATGCGCATTATGGGGAGGAGCATGCTCCTATCTTGGAGAACTAAGCTCCTTTGAGAATTGAATCTTTTGAGAATTGAACTCTCCCTTTCTAAGAGGTATCGCCTCTTATTTTTATGGGAGTGGTAGAGAAGCCATCTCTCCTTTTTCCGATGTGGGACTAAAAATGCATTCCCCATGTGGTAGAGCATTACTTTAGATTACACGTGCATAACACATTTGCTCATAACTTTTGATCTCGGTTGAATTATGAGGCCTATAATATATCAAATTGAAGGAGTTTTTGAGAAACTTTCGATATCATCAAAATTTAGCTGTTTCTCATTTCAGAGTTTGTCAAAATACAGCTCGGAAAATACTGGTTCGCATCTTCTTTCTTAGATCACATGTGCATAGACATTTGCTCATAACTTTTGATCCCGGATGAATTATGAGGCCCATAATATATCAAATCGAAGGTTGTTTCGAGATGCTTTCAATACCATTAGAATTTAGTTGTTACTCATTCAGGAGTTTGTCAAAATACAGCCCGGAAAATACAGGTTCACATTTTCTTAAGCATATCGCTGCCATTTGATGCCTTGGGCTCTTTTGTGCAGAAATTTTTCGCGGGAACACCATACACCAAGAACATTTATTTAGTCCTTCTCAAGTACTTGATTATGTTCTTCACAGCTGTCCAGTGACTCTCTCCTGGATCTGCTTGATACCTACTCACTACACTTAGTGAGTAAGCTACATCGGGTCTGGTACATAGCATCGCGTACATGATAGAGCCTACTGCCGAAGCATAGGGTATCCCTTACATGCGAGCTCTTTCCAAATTAGTCTTAGAAGAAATCTTTTTGGTGAGAGTGAGTCCAGAGATCGTGGGTAAATTCCCAGGCTTGGATTCTTCCATACTAAACTTCTTTAGTATGGTGTCGATGTACCTGGATTTGGACAATCCTAGTATCCGTTGAGATCTATCTCTATAGAGCTTAATTCCCAAGATGCAGTAGGCATCACCTAGATCTTTCAGTGAGAATCTTTTGTTGGCTATAGTGCCCTCAAGTCAATTATTGGATCGCAGGCATGTGATTGCAATGATTGAGGGAGGACCTATACCGGTAGGACAGTCTTACTCGAGATGATAGTATGCTATCTGGTTTATCTTTATCATCGTGTACATGCTTTAGGTGATATTACAGATCACTATTACATGTTGATAGAGCCCATAGGATTCTTGCTTGACTACCAGCAGTATGATGGCGATCATATACGTGAGAGTTGGGTAGTCTATAAGCAAATCTTTAAAATGTCCCTATTCGTGGAAGTTTCGAGACTGGGCATCGATACTCCGAGAGTAGACTAGTGTATACGGATCGAGACCCCGACGAGGGGCGGTGGCCGGTCTCACAAGCCATTGGTGTAAGTTGGTTCACCTAAGGTAGTATACAGGTGCTCATTGGGTTATGAGTACACCGGACGTACTCGCCGGGAATATGCTAGTTGGTATTATACTTATCGTCAGATAGCAGTTCCCTAGTGACATGTGTACAGGTTAGTCTATCGACCTGAGATTGTCATTTGTCTCGTGTGTGTTCCCACTTTGCTTTGATTACTACCCTACCACGGCTCATAAGAGGCATGCAAACAGGTTTTAGTTGGGTACAGTCCTGAGCCACATGGAGGCAGTGAGCGGATCGGCAAGGGATTCGTCTCTTTCGGTATTAGGGGTGATATCACGCTGTGTTTGGAAAGCCATTATACAAAGTCCTTGGCCAAGGCAAGTGAGATTTACTGGTAGGTATTCTAGTAATTTCTCAGAGTGTTCTGGGCTACACTCTGACACGACTTATACCGCTATTGGGGGTCTGACGTTTACCATCCCCCTAAGCCAGATATGCGATACTCATAGACGAACAGACCGGACTGTACGGATATTGTCACTGTCAAGCTTAGTAGGGTTTCTGGATGAGTTCGCTCGTCGGCTTCCCTTTCGCTCAATACCTGGGCAGCCGTTACGTACAGCTAGTGCCACTGACGTGCTTGTGGTTAAACCCACTGCCAGCGTATTGACGAGTCTTTAGAGTCCCACATAGAGGGTTTCCCTAGTTGAGCGAAATGTTGTAAAGGTCGTATGGTTTTATGGAAGGGTTCGATTATATACGTGCACTTGTGCACGGATCATAATCGGACGGATCATACTAGTGGGCTTTGGTTTAAGCCGGATCCTAATATTAGATTGTTGGATTACTTTCATCTCGTTGTATTCGTATTCAGTCGGAATACGGATGCGGGTATGTATATACGGATGAGGGGTATTCTTGTAATTCGTTACGAGTTCACTTTTGGAGTTGCCATTTCTTGTTTGGGTTTTAAACATTTATTTTAATGTTTAAATTGTGATGTGAAATGTGTGAGTATTTGTTTTTGTTTGCACGGAAAATTTTGGGCATATTTCGTGGGCTTTTTTATGTGGTGGCTGTGGATATTTCTTGCTGGCAATTTTGGTGACTCATACTTTGTGATTGGATTTGCATTTAATGTTCTTTGTTTTGATAAAGATATTTTGTGTTGATATTTTGGTGGGGGATTTGTGGCAGCTGGGGATTTGATTGTTGTGAGGATTTTTCTATGTTGATTAATTTAATCATTTAACAACTCACCACTACACCACCACAATTCTACATAGAACATTATTCCATTTTTTGCCGAGCCCAATTCCAGCAAGCTTTTTTTTCTCCAAGCCAAAATCCTATGCTCACTTCTTCACATCTTCTTGGCAACTTCATTCACCTCCACCCAAATCCTTGGGTGCTTTGAGGCAAAGTATTCATACACTATCTCTACTTCACCTTGGGTATCTAGGCTAGCAAACTGGATGCCCGAGTTGCTTCGGTTTTGAAGCGGGAGCCCGTATTACTAATCCTCGACGTGGATTGTCTTCGACGAGGGAGACCGGAGAGCGAACTTGATCAAGGAAGCCATGAAGAGATTGGGACAGAGGTTGAATGCCGAAGGACACAGATCGATCGATATAACCTCTCTAAACTCCTTCTATAGTTAACTAGTATAGGGTTAATGGCATGATCCAGGTTTTAGGGTTACGTTAGCGCCAAGTTTGAAAAGTTTTTATTCCGCATTTGGCCACGGATTGATGGCCGGGGCGCTGCCGTAGCCTTACATCTTTATGATAAGAAGAGCTTGACCGAGTGCAGTATATGAACATCATTTCCTATCAAGAGTATGTCATCAACGTACAATACGAGGAAGACAACCTTACTCTCTGCCACCTTTTTGTATATACAAGGTTCATCTATATTCTTGATGAAGTCAAACTCTTTGACTACCACATCAAAACAGATGTTCCAACTCCGCGATACCTGCTTTAACCCGTAGATGGATTTAAGAAGCTTGCACACCTTTCCGCTGCTCCCACTGTCTACGAAGCCCTCTGGCTGAGTCATGTATACGCATTCTTCTAAATCACCATTTAGAAATGCGGTCTTAACATCCATTTGCCAGATTTCGTAGTCATGGTATGCAGCAATGGCAAGTAAGATCCCGATGGACTTAAGCATAGCCAATGGAGAAAAGGTTTCATCATAATCCACACCTGGTCGTTGTCGAAAACCTTTTGCAACAAATCTAGCTTTGAAATTCTCAACTTTTCCATCTACACCAAGTTTCTTCTTAAAGATCCATTTGCTCTCAATAGGTTTTACCCTTTCAGGAACAACTTCCAAAGTCCATACTTTATTGGTGTACATGGATTCCATCTCATATCGCACTGCATTCAGCCATTTCATAGAGTCCCCACTCGTGATGGCCTGCTCGAAGCTAGTCGGGTCATCATCTTCCATGATGCAATCTTCGCTCCCACCATCGATGAGAAAACCGTAGTATCTCTCAGGTGGATGAGGAACCCTACTAGATCGGTGGAGTGGCTGAGGTTCGTCGGGAACTACTGAATCCTCTTGTTCCACCAAATCTTCTGTCATAGTTTGTATTGCTGGAACTTCTTCCAGTTCTACCTCCTCGCCACTAATTTCCTTTGCAAGAAATTCCTTTTCTAAATAGGTGGCATGTCGAGAAACAAACACCTTTTGTTCCTCAGTGTGGTAGAAGATATACCTTTGTGAGTTTTTGGGATATCCTACAAACTCACACAAAACAGACCTTGCCTCGAGTTTGTCCGGATTATGCCTTTTGACATAGGCCGGACAACCCCATATCTTAACATAATTAAGAGATGGTCTCTTCCTCTTCCATATCTCATATGGAGTGGTAGGCACTGATTTGGTAGGAACCATATTCAATAGGTGTATGGCTGTCTCAAGCGCATACCCCCAAAAGAAAATAGGTAACTCAGTGGTGCTCATCATGGAGCGCACCATATATAATAGGGTGCAATTCCTCCGTTCTGATACACCGTTGTGCTGTGGTGTATACGGAGGAGTAAGCTGAGAGAGAATCCAATTCTCTTTTAGATAGTCCAGGAACTTATTACTCAAGTATTCTTCTCCTCGATTAGATCGAAGGATCTTAATACTTTTACCCGTTTGGTTCTCGATTTCGTTCTTATATTCTTTGAATTTCTTAAAAGCTTCAGACTTTTGTTTCAACAAGAACACATGTCCGTATCTTGAGAGATCGTCAGTGAATGTAATGAAGTATGCGGAACCATTCCTGGCATGTGTAGACATGGGACCGCATACATCACTAGGTATCGGTCCCAAGAGTTCCGTAACTCTTTGTCCGGGTCCACTAAACAGAGTTTTGGTCATCTTTCCTTTGAGACATGAATGGAAAGTTTCATAAGATGATAATTCAAACGGATTCAAATATCCATCTTTATGTAACTTAGCTAGTCGCGTCGCATTGATATGACCTAGTCTACAATTCCACAAGAAGGATTCGTTCATTTTTGAACTCTTCCTCTTGTGTGTGTTTTGTACATTAAGAACTGTAGTTTGATTTAGAACGTATATACCATAATTTAGCGAGCCTGATCCAATCAACTTTTGATTCAGGAAGATGTTCATAACATTATCTTGTACTACAAAATTATATCCTTCTATGTTCAATAAAGAAACTAATATAAGATTGCATATTAGGGTCGGAATGTAATAGCATTCGTTCAGAATCATTGTATTACCATTTTGTAATACAAGGTGATATTCGCCAACTGCTTTGGCTGCGGCATTTGCACCATTTCTTACTCTTATGGAATGATCATCCATTCCCAGTTCCCTACCTTTCCTTAGCCCATGTAACATATTACATATGTGGGATCCCGATCCGGTACCTAATACCCAGGACGTAGAGTGAACTGAGAAACAGTTCTCGATAACTAACGCACCCGAAGAAGATGCAACAACATGATTATTCTTCGTTTGGGCGGCATAGGAGTCCGGATATGTCCCTATTCCCTACTCAGTCTTATAACAATTATAAGAAAGAACGGAACCAACGTTCCCTTGCTCAGTATAACAAGCGGGTTCAGTCAATACATCCATATTATTATCTTGATTAAAGCTTGACATGGTCGCTACCTGGAGAGAGGGAGAAGAAAACACTTTAGCATATGCTCTTGCAAGATTAGATTAGTTATTATCTTATCTAATCAGGATGGCTCCCACTGGTTCTATCAAATCTTCCTTTAAACCCTAAAAGGTAAAACTAGCCGGGATTAATTACACCTTACAAGTTCGTCAATCTTTTAGCCAGGCCAGTGTTGGTACTTTGAGGGAGGTTCCCCGTGCTTTCGCACGGACCTAATTAAAATAAACTTCATTTTCCTAGAGGCATAACCCCGTTAACACTTTTCTAGACACCTACTTGATCGGCTAATTGTGATGTGTAAAACTCTCCCAGGAGTAACTCTTACTCGCAGTGGGTGTCGGGATCCAATTATCTCATAGAAGGTATGCAATCTCATTGCAAATTTCAACACTTGAAATTCCCGATAATGCTTTTGCCCCTAACGTTCTATGACCTTGACGAAAGCCAACAAACCACAGTCCGCTAGTCAAGTTCAACCCATACATTTCATGATTGAATTAAACCCACCCGCACGACCCTTGACGAAAGCCAACAAAGCCGTACGACTACCCTAATTAAATCGCATCATATGCAGTAGATAAGTAGTAAGTAGCTACCGCACACAACGCCTTGACGAAAGCCAACAAACGTAGCACGAATACTAAATATTACTTATCTGAAATGTCGGAGGGCTACGACAGGATTTTCAGAAAACCTTTCGCGTAATGAACTTGATATCGTTGTAGAAACAAGTGATTTTGAAAAGGAGTGTTTTTGAGGCTTTTACTAGTTTCACTAAAGTGGTCACTCCCAGTGAAGGGATCTCGGCTCTTTCCTTATCGAATAAGGTACAGGATATTTCACAAATACCGCTATGCAAAGCAAGAACTATAGAAGAAATCAAAAACAAAACCGAGTGAGTTGTAGCATCTGCTAGTTTCGCTAAAGTGGTCACTCCCGGTGAAGGGATCTCGGCTCTTTCCTTATCGAATAAGGTGCTGGATATTCTACAAGGAATACCGCTATGAAAAGCAAAAACTAGAGCTAACCTTTTTGAAAATTTGATTCTACAACATCTTTTAGGTTTCATTTTCTTTCATTAATCTCATTAATGAAGTACCATCATTTATGCTTCCTAAGTATCACAGAAGAAACGAAAATACAACGTATGCTTATGCCATCCGCATTCGCCACAGTGTGCCGTTATGCACCGTTAGGTTATTTAACTAATGACATACTGGGGCAGGACTAGCGCGGGTGCAAAATATAAGCAACGTTTATTATAAATCATATATATAATAATAGGGCATTCTTCTCACGCATATAAAATGATCACATCATAGAATATCATCAGCAGAAGATAACATATAAAATATTGGATATATTAGGAGGTCCGTTTTTTATTTTGAGCTTGTATAAAACACGGATTCCACGGTCAAGATAAATAGAAAAACCCACATCCCTAGACCCCTATGAGAGCGGCAAGCAACCCTCCCAATTCTAGGGTTAAGAGACCCGGTCTCGACTCCTCGAGATGGCCTCCGACTGGACCCTAGAACCCGGTTGCTTGTGCTCTCCTCCTTGGGTCTATCCAAATGAGGAAAAGAAAATAATATACAATTGTGATATCATCATCAATCCGGAAGTGCCCTAATAAAAGAATATTACATACATTGAATTTTACATGAATGAAAATGAAAAACTCTCATCTCACATAAAACCCCCGGCTATTTAAAACACGACAATCCAATATAACATATCATAGTAACACATAACCTCACATGTCATCAACGTAAGTAAATATGCGTATCCCAATTGTCGTTGACATATAGCAACGAAACCGGCGATACACCACATATTACACTTACGGTCGCAGAAAATAAAATGTCAAACTACAATATTTGGAATCCACAATCACCTTAGACATCGTAAACCCGAAATATCACATATTTCGAATTTCATGCCTAACTATATGAATTCCACATATTGTATCACATTCCATAAAAAGCTAGACGACGTTAAACGTTTCGATCGAATCAAAGAATTCCCAAAATTTCCCAGAGAGCTCAACACTTGAGCAGTGTTAGAACTATCCAGAACCATACCACAGTGCCCATGGACCAGCAGCTGAAGGCCCGTCCTAAGCCTCTCAAGTGGCGCCGCGGAACCGCCGCCAAAACCATGTTTTGGCCGCGGTTCCGCGGTCACTTAGACCAGTTAGGGACTCGTTCTTCAGGTGGGTCCATGGAATTACCTGCATGATTTTTAGAGTATTTTTAACAAGAAAAATTCCAACTTTTAGAAAAATTTCCAGAGAGGGGTCCAAAATTGGGTTTTCGGGGTTTGATCAGACTTCTAACTTTATCTAGACATCGCCTAAACCTCTAGCTTGGCTATGATACCACTGTTGGGTTCCTAAGCACGACAACAAGGTTTCGAGTGGTATCATACATGCCAAATAAAAAATTTTGCCATGCTTAAACAACCCTAAACAAGATCTTTAACGAGAGATTTAGACAATACAAAGTGTAAACTACTTTACATCTAAGTGATTAGAGATTACAACCTTTGTAGTCTTCTCCATCACTTCTATAGCTCCAAGTTGTGGTCCCTTCTTTGCGGTCATCAAGCTCCCGGACTCTTGAGAGGCTCTACACGGTGTATGATGCATGCTTTCTTGTAGTCTTCGAAATCCAAGATGATCTACTTCGAGGAAACACAAACCCAAGCTTTCTCTTCACTAATGTAGAATTAGTGAAGCTAACACCCTAATCTAAATGGATAGTATAGAGGAGGAGGATGAAGTAGGAAGTGGGATCTCTTTAGTTTTCTTTTTCTCACTTTATTTCATCACATAAGAAAAAGCTAGCAAGCTTTCATGAGGAAGAAATAGATGAACAAGTGATGAAAAAAAATGAGCTTAGGTTAGAAATGCAACCATGGTGAGTTAGTATATGTCATGGCTAACTTTTGTAGAGAATAAACCATGGTCAAAGTTATTAGAGTTAGTTTAATAAATATCTTAGCCAAAACAAAATTGGTTGACTTAGTCAATATTCTACAAGCTTCATCCAAGCTCATGAATAATTCTCCACAATTTTGAATCGGCTAAAATAAATATAAACTCAACATTTATCACAATAGCATGGTGTAATTCTCATACACACAAGTTGCATGTATAACCTAGCATGTCACAATTATATATATCACATATATATAATTTTGTAACAAAAGAAAATAATACATTAAACATATATCACATATATGTTAAATGTATCCAAATACGAGAAAATTAAATACTTATGTGAGCACATATTAGTTAATGTAATTTAATATATCAAATATATAATTATACATTAAATTATTAAATCAACACTTGATTTAATAATCCGGCTATATCATATATATAATCGACTAATACAAAATGTATCATTTCATCGAATCAACACTTGATCTGATAACCACTATATCTCATATAACCGGCCGATATCATATATCGCAAGAATAGAATACGGTATCACATACTGGTATCAATCTCGGTCCCACACATACCACATATGTGCTCCTACTCCATTTCGCCTGAGCCAGGAAACCTCTGTGTAGGACTCTAAAGACTCGTCAATACGCCGGCTGTAGGTATGATCATATCAAACACCCACAAGCCGCAAACGGTCACCTAAACGTAACGGCCACCCGGGTATTAAGCGATCAGAAGATCAACAAGTAAGCCTGTACATACTCCTGCGAATCCTGTAAGTCGATGTGCAACACCCTACGAGTTGCGGAAAGGCGGAAATATGAAAAACGATCTTGTTCTATAAGCGTACATCGACTAACCGAAGATCTTTGCTAAACAATAATTAACAACCATAGAAGTTCTTAGCTACTATGTAAAGAGATTATACGTAGTGAATCGTGTCCTTCATCTTTTCGATCTTTACGTCCTCCTCGCCCTCCTCTAAGTGATAGATGATCCACCCGAGAACCCTAATCCAAGCTTCACCTCCAAACTTGAGGTAACTAAGTTTCTCTAGTTGCTAATCAAAGGAACTTAGATCATATAGAGTTAAGTTATGGATTGTTTATTCTATTCTAATCCTTGATCTCAACTCATGAGTGGTAGGATTAGAGTTTGAAGAGAAAGTGAGCTTGAGGAGAGAGAAGGTGAAGATAATAATGATAATGATATTGTTTCTCACTTGAATATATGAAGCATAATGAATAAACAAATAAATGAGTAAATGTGATTATTCATCATGCTAAATTAATTCAATATGAGTGATTCACTATGTGAGTCATTAAGCATTTAATAATGCATTAATGACATGATGAATCACACAAAATGAGTCACAATATCATTTAATGATAATGCCACCTAAACCCTCAAGTCATCATGCTACTAGAAGCTTCCTGTAAAATTACGAGAACGCCCCTCCTATCCGTGAAAACACGGAAAAACTTTAGACTGTATAAATCCAATAACCTGATACTAGAATCTGTCTTAAACCAAAGCCGTCTAGTAAAAACTGTCCGAATGTCGTACGTGCGTTTAAACACGTATTCGTCCGAACCCTTTGTCGTAAAACCATACGACCTCTATATTATTTCGCCTGGAGTTGGGAAATCTCTGTGTGGGACTCTAAAGACTCAACTACTACGCTGGCAGTGGGTTTAACCACAGACCGTAAGCGGCACTAGCTGTACGTAACGGTCCCCAGGTAGATGTCCATAAGAAAGCCGATGAGGAAACCCATCCGAACTCCTACTGAGCCTGTCCGTGACAATATCCGCGCAGTCCGGTCTGTTCATCTAAGAGTATCGCATGTATGGTCTAGGGGGGTGGTGAAAGTCAGACCCCTAATAACCGTACAAGTCGTGCCGGCATGGCTCAAGACCATCCGAGAATCTACTGATCAGTCCATCAATAATTCTTAATCAGCCCTGGCTAGGGACATATGGTAATGACCAACCGATCACAGTGCGATATCAACTCCCTAGACCGGGAGAGACGAATCCCTAACAGTCGCTCACTGCCTCCACGTGGCTCGGGACTGTACCCAACTAAAACCTGTTTGCACGACTCCTTTGAGCCGTGGTAGGGTAATAATCAAAGCACAGTGGGAACTTACACGAGACAAATGATGACTTTAAGTCAACAGACTATCTGCACACATGTCACCTGAGAACTGCTATCTGACGCTAGGTATAATACCATCCAGTCAGTTCTCTGCGAGTCCTGTCCGGTGTACTCACATGAAGTGAGCATCTGTATACAATCTTAGGTGCACATCACCAATGGCTGCGAGACCAATCCATCGCCCCGCGTCAGGGTCTAAATATATATACACTAGTCTACTCTGGAGTATCGATGCCCTATCTCGATACTCCTACGACCAGGGACATTTAAGGATGTGCCTATTGACTATCCAGCTCCCACAAGTATGACTGCAATTACAACACCGGTAGTCAGGCAAAACACCCCATGAGCTTTATCAACATGTTTATAAATACAAAGTAAAATATATCACACGTTTAAGATAAAGACAAACCAAATAGCGTACTATCATTAGCAAGATTGTTATGTACATACATATCCCTAACTGTCTATACAATGAAGGCCTCTAGGGCATATATATATCCAACAATCTCCCACTGGCACTAAGGCCTATAATTTGCGCAATGAGTACCCACTGTCTGCACTAGATCCAGTTGTTGGCGTACCGCATGCCCAACATCTCAAACAGCCTCTCGAACTGGACTTGAGGGACGGCCTTGGTGAATGGATCTGCCGTGTTGTCTTTTGTGTCCACTCTCCGCATCTCGATCTCTCGACGATCCATGATCTCCCTGATCAGGTGATACCGCCTTAAGATATGCCTGGATTTCTGATGGGACCTTGGTTCCTTCGCTTGTTAGTGTATATGCCCTAGAGGCCATTACTGTATCATACTAGTTTGTATATTACTTAATGGAAGCTTGGGATATTCACCTTGTATAGACAATCTTGCTCAAAATAGTAGTATGCTACTTGGTTTGTTTCTGCTTTAATGTGTACATGTGTTTCTTTTAGTATATCACCTATACACATTAGTGGAGCCCTTAGGATCTTTGCTTGATTACCAACGTTGTGATGGCAGTCACACTCGTGGGGGCTGGGTAATCCACAAGTACATCCTTATGCAGGTCCCTAGTCATAGGACTATCGAGACAGGGCATCGATACTCCGGAGTAGACTAGCGTATGCGCTTCTCATCCCAGCAGGGGAGACTGTCTGTCCCACAGCTGTCAGTACGTCGTACTTGAGATAGTATGCGGGTGCTCGTTAGGTTACGAGTACACTGGACAGGACTCGTCAGGAACTGTTGGTTGGTAGTATACCTATCGTCAGTTATCAGTTCCCAGGTGACATGAGTACAGCTTAGTCCGCCGACTTGACACTGTCACTTCGCCTCGAGTGTGTTCCCACTGTACTTAGATTACTACCCTACAACGGCTCAAAGGAGTCGTGCAAACAAGTAGTAGTTGGGTGCAGTCCCGAAGCACTTGGAGGCAGTGACGGTTAGACAGGATTCGTCTCTCCCGGTATTAGGGGTTGATATCGCGCTGTGTCTAGAAGAGCCATTACACAAAGTCCCTGGCCAGGGCAAGCGAGATATACTGGTAGGTTTCCAGTGTTATCTCAGGGAGTTCTGGGCTACACTCCGACACGACTTGTACCGCTATTAGGGGACTGATGTTTACCGCCCCCTAGGTCCGCCATGCGATATTCTCAGACGAATAGACCGGACTGTACGCAGATTGTCACATTCAGGCTCAGTAGGAGTTCAGATGGGTTTCACCTCGTCCGTCTTCTTATCGGTATCTACCTGGGGGCCGTTACGCACAGCTAGTGCCGCTTGTGGTCTGTGGTTAAACCCACTGCCAGCGTAGTGTCGAGTCTTTAGAGTCCCACACAGAGAGCTATTCTTCTTTAGGTAAAAGAGTAGAGGTCGCATGGTTTTGCGACAGGGTTCGGTCACATCCGTGCACTTGTGCACATTTAGTGTCCGGGAAGTTATCACTAGCAGGCTTTGGTTTAAGCCAGATCCTAGTGTACGTTTTGGGATTGGTTTTATCTCGTTTTTATTCGTGTTCCTCGGAACGCGGATGCGGGTGTGTATGCACGGTGGACAGAGACAGAGGCAGAGGATTCTCATTAGGGTTGTTGACTGTTGACTTTGCTAAACCCTAATGAGAATAAGAAGTATGATTAATGATAATATTAATTAAGTATTATTGTGCCATGGTTGGGTTGAAAGGTTGACTTTGTTGACCTGTTGACTTAGTGGACCGGTTGACTAGGTTGGACTTGTTGACCATCATCATGACAATGGCTATCATTTCATGGCAAAGAATTTTGCTTGCTTGTTATTCTTTACAAAATGAGTGCTTGAAATGATATTGCCATTTGACTTGAACCATCATATAATACTCAATTACTATTATTGTTATGATTATTTTTGTTATGAGAGCAAGGGTGAGAAAAGTCTTGCTCATTCTATCATTCTCATTCTCTCTCATCCTCAAGCTCTCCCTCTTCCTCTTGCTCTCTCTCTAGTTCATGGTTCTATTGTCTCATGTGTTGAGAAGCAAGAACCATAGAGATAAAACCCAAAACACTTCTCTACTCATCCTAGTATACAAGGTCTAGCAAGCCAAGTGTTCTAGTTTCCTCAAGATTGAGGTTGGAGCCAAAGGTAGAAGCTTTCAGGTGGATCCATCTTCGGCATAAGGAGACGACGAGGAGAGAACCATCCGACCACCACAAGGAGTCGAAGAGAAGGAGTTCAAGTTAAGGTATAACCCCCTAACCGAGTAGGCAAAACTCCTAGTTAGGTTGTTAGATAGTTGTTTAACAAAGATCCATATTTTGAGTCCATGTTACCACCCAAAGAAAAATCGGTTTTCACTATTTCCGCAACCCCTAAGAACCAGGGAAGGGTAACGTAGACTTACAGTGCTATCAGAGCCTAGTTGAACACTATCTAACATGTTAGCAAAGTAACTAGAAGTTCGATCGGAGAAAAAGTCACGAAACATGCCTGGAATTCAAACTTTCTGTCGATTTTTATACTGCTGTAAAAATTATTTGACATATACCAAAAATTGACTCAGGGTTTTTAGTGTACACTGCAGAAAAACGATCCACAGAACCGACCAACTCACCGCGGAAACGCGGCAAGAACAGCTTCTTGCCGCGGATCCGCGGCCGAGTTGACTCGGCCGTCGATTGACTTTGCTGCAGTGTATTTACTGGGGTATTTTGGGATTTTTGGAATATGATTTTTCTGCCCCGTTTTTCCAGAAAGCAAAATTTGTTTTTGGGGTTTAAAAATCCGTATTTTGATCGAACTTCTAAAGACTTAAGCTAACGGGTTATATCTGTGATGTGATATATGTATTGAACATCTACTAATCGTTATACGTCGATTAGTGGGGGTTATACATATCTGTGATCTGTAATGTTGATGGTATGTGTATATGAATTCATTGGATTGTCGCAGATGAATAGCCGGGGGTTGTGAGATGGGAGTTTTCTTTTTCTTTCAATTCATGTAATTTGTAATTGATGTAATATTATTTATATGGTCGCACAACCGGGATGGGGTTGTAGCCGTCATTGTATAATTTCTTTTACTGTTTTTGCTCCTAGGATAGACCCAAGGTGGGGTGCACAAACTACCGGGTACCTCGAAGTGCCGAGTGGACTACTCACGGTGTTGAGGGAGGTTGCTTCGCTTCGGGTACTTGGCGGGTAGTTTTCCGCACCCGTAGGGGTCTAGGGTGGGGTCTTGGCTATTCATCACGACCGTGTAATCCGCTCTTCGTTACAGGCTCGTACGGAATGCGGATTCCTAGTATATCCAATGTGTTCATCTGTGATCTAGAATGGCTATCATTGCAAGTGACGAATGTGTATATCTATATATGATATCTATTTAGGCGTTTCTTATGTTTTGCATCCGCGCTAGTCCAGCCCCCACTCTGTCGTTAGTTAAGTAACCTAACGGGTAATGACGGGGCCCCGTGGCGAATGCGGATGGCATAAGCATTTGTCATATTTTCGTTGTTTTCTGCAATGGTAGGATTAAATGATGGGACGCATTAAATTAATGCAAGAAAATAAACCAAAGTTGAGTCGTTGGAACACATTCAAAACCACTCGGTTTCTTTTCAAAAACAACTTTTAAACACGGAGCTTAATCCACTCCTGTTAAAAGCTATCTCGTTCCATCGATTATATCAAGTTCACTACGTTCACGGTTTCGCCAAAACCATTCGTAGCCCTCCGTCATTTCACATGGATAGTCAATAGTATTCAAGCTATGTTTGTTGGCCAAAGTCAAGGCATAGTGATTGGTAGCTATTGGGTATTCATGTGCAGCGTAGATAGATGTGTTGGTTTGGGACAGTCGTACTGCCTTTTTGGCCAAAGTCAAGGGTAGGTACGGGTGGGTTCAAATTAACCTGGAGAATGACGGGTAGAACTTGACATGTGACTTATGATTTGTTGGCCAAAGTCAAGGTCATAAGAGCATGGGGCAAAAATCCACATCGGGAGTTTCAAAAGAAACTGAAACTTGCTAGCGCTGCATACCATTTGGAGTGTGATGATTCTGGTAGGATTCCTTCAGTTTTGTAACGCGATGATATTTGGATCCTGATCCTACTGTGAGTATATGCTACTCCTCGGCAAATTTCTCACTTAACGATCAATGCTATAAACCAAGTAGGTGTCTAGAAAGGTGTTAGCGGGGCTACGCCCACAGGGAAAAGTGGTTATTTAATTAAGGAACTTCATGAAAGGGTTCGAAAACCTCCCTCGAAGTACCAACACTGGCCTAGCTGAACGGTTAAGCAAGTAGTTTACGGTGAGATTGATCCCGACTAATTCTTCCTTTTTGGTTTGAGGAGGGATTCGAGAGACAGTGGGAGCCATCCTGTTTAGACAAATTAAAAACCACTCTAAACTTGCAAGAGCATCATGCTAAAGTGTTTCTTCTCTCTCTCCTAATTGTAGCGACCAAACATCATGACTGGACTTAAGTTACTACTAGATAAAAACATACTGACAGGGCCAAACTACAAAGATTGGCTCAGGAATGTCAAAATGGCAATCACTTATGACAAGTTGGGGTATCTCCTTACCACCAAAGCTCCCCCTGTCCCAGGTCCCAAAACCAGCGTCGCGGATAAGGAAATCCGTAAGACCTGGGAAATCGACTGCGCGAAGGCCAAGTGCCTCGTGCTTGCCTCTATGGACAATGAACATCAGAGGAGGCACGAGAATACGGACCTTGAATTCATATTTATCCATAAAAAAGAACTGTATGGAGAGCAATCCCGTATCGCCAGATACGAAGTCTCGAAAAAGCTGTTTTCGGCGAGATTGGCCATCGGATCATCGGTAGCGGAACACGTGCTTAAGATGATTGGCTTCATTGAGGAGCTCGCGGACCTTAGGACCACGTTAGAGAACGAGCTCTACACAGACTTGATTCTCCTGTCCCTTCCTTCCTCTTATGCCCAGTTTATCCTGAACTTCAACTTGCAAGAAGAAGAAGTTGAACTTTCAGAACTCCTCAACTTGCTGAGGAGTGCAGAGGGCACCCTACAGAAAGGTAGGGAAACATCCACTTTGTTTGTAGAAGGATCTTCCTCTTCTAGGTGCAAGGCGAAAGCCAAAGGAAAGAAGAAGAAAGCCCCCGCCAAACCAAGGGGCGGTGTTAGTAAAGTGGATACGAAGGGAAAGACAAAGGCAACAAAGGTAGCGGGAAAGCTTGTGGGAAAGGAAGAATGCTTTTACTGTCACAAGAGTGGACAGTGGAAAAAGGATTACAGGGCTTGGAAAGCCAGAAACCAGGATCTGAAGCAAGTTGCGGCTTCAGCTTCAGGTGTGTATGTTATTGAAAACTGTCTATCAATAAACTCTACATCCTGGGTATTGGATACCGGATCAGGATCTCATATCTGTAATTCTTTGCAGGCACTGAGAAAGCGTAGGGTTTTGAAGGCAGGTGATATGACCCTCAGAGTTGCAAACGGAGCTGGCATGGATGCTGAGTCCGTGGGGGACTATCACCTGGGAATGTCAGATGGACATGTTTTGGTTTTGCGTGATTGTTATTTTGTACCTAATGTAACTTGTAATATCATATCTGTATCTTTATTATCTAAAGAAGGCTATGAATTTGCATTTGTAAGTAATGTTGTGAACATTCACCTTAATCAAGTTTTGATTGGGTCACGTACATTAAGCAATGGTATATACGTATTAAACCAATCATAGATTTTCAATGTCCAGAATACACACAAAAGAAAGTCTCCGGAAACAAATCAGGCTTTCTTATGGCATTGTAGACTGGGTCACATCAATGAGAGAAGGTTGACGAAGTTACATACAGAAGGATATTTGGATCCGTTCGAATATCAATCATATGCAACTTGTCAATCCTGTCTCAAAGGAAAGATGACAAAGACTCCGTTCACTAGACACGGAGTAAGAGCGAGCGATCTCTTGGGACTCGTACACAGCGACGTGTGCGGTCCAATGTCTACGCATGCGCGAAGTGGTTATTCTTACTTCATTACTTTTACGGATGACTTTTCAAGGTACGGATATATATTCTTAATGAAACATAAATCCGAAGCCTTTGGAAAATTCCAGGAATATAAGAATGAAGTAGAAAAACAAACCGGCAAGAGTATCAAGACACTGAGATCTGATCGAGGTGGTGAATACTTGAGTGCCGAGTTCCTGGATTACCTAAAAGAGAATGGAATTCTCTCTCAGCTTACTCCTCCATACACTCCGCAACATAACGGTGTATCGGAGAGACGGAACCGGACCTTATTGGATATGGTACGTTCCATGATGAGTAACGTTGAGTTATCGCGATCATTCTGGGGATATGCACTAGAATCTGCTGCATACCTTTTGAACCGAGTTCCAACTAAGACTGTGCCTACCACACCATATCAGATGTGGTGTGGGAAGAAACCCTATCTTAAGCACATTCAGACATGGGGATGTCCAACTTTTTTCGAAAAGAAGCATGCGGACAAACTCGAGGCACGCTCAGTACAGTGCAAGTTTGTGGGATATCCAAAGAACTCCAAGGGATATTTCTTCTATTGCGAAGAGGAACAAAAGGTTTTTGTTTCTCGTCATGCCCACTTCTTGGAAACTGAGTTTTTGGAAAATCAGATAAGTGGGAGCACAATAGAACTGGAAGAAATTCCAGAACCACGAGCTATTACTGAAAGCTTAGTAGAACCAGAGGGTTCGAAAGATCAGGACATTCCTGCGCCACTCCGCAGGAGTAGTAGGCAGTCTCATCCGCCCGAGAGATACTACGGTTTTCTCATAGACGGGGATAGAGAGGATTGCATCATTGATAGTGATGAGCCGACTCGCTTCCAGGAGGCCATGGAGAGCATTGACTGGGTAAAATGGCTGGATGCAATGAGGACCGAAATGGAGTCCATGTACACCAACAAAGTATGGACGTTGGACGTTGCTCCAAATGGGGTAAAACCCGTAGGATGCAAGTGGATCTTCAAAAGGAAGATTGGTGTAGATGGACAGATTGAGACCTATAAGGCTAGACTTGTTGCAAAGGGTTTTCGTCAAATACCTTGTCTGGACTATGACGAAACCTTTTCTTCAGTGGCTATGCTGAAATCCATTCGGATCCTTCTTGCCATTGCTGCCTTCCACGATTATGAGATTTGGCAGATGGACGTAAAGACTGCTTTTCTAAATGGAAATTTAGAGGAGTGTGTCTATATGGACCAGCCAGAGGGTTTCATTCAGAGTGGGAGCAGCGAAAAGGTGTGCAAGTTGCTTAAGTCCATCTATGGACTAAAGCAGGCATCGCGGAGTTGGAACATCTGTTTTGATGAGACGGTCAAAGAATTTGGCTTTATCAAAAATCCAGATGAACCATGCATCTATAGTAGATTTGTTACAAGAACTGTCGTATTCCTCGTTTTATACGTGGATGACATTCTCTTAATAGGAAATGACATTCCTATGCTATAATTAGTCAAAGGGTTCTTGTCACACAGGTTCTCCATGAAAGACCTGGGTGATGCCTCTTACATTCTGGGGATCCGGATCTATCGTGACAGATCCAAGAGGATATTAGGACTTTCACAGTCCAGGTACATCAACACCATACCGAGAAGATTCAGTATGGAAGATTCCAAGCGCGGTAATCTACCGGCTTGTCACGGGATCACCCTCTCCAAGGAGATGTCTTCCAAGACTGATTTGGAAAGGGATCACATGTCTATTATACCCTACGCTTCTGCGGTAGGAATTATAATGTATGCGATGTTGTGTACCAGACCAGATGTAGCTTATGCACTGAGTGTGGTAAGCCGGTATTAGTCAAACCCTGGGGAGAAGCACTAGATAGTGGTAAAGAACATTCTCAAGTACCTGAGAAGGACTAAGGAGATGTTCTTGGTGTATGGCGGAAAAAACCTCCAGATCGAGGCCTTTGCTGACTCCAGCTTCCAGTGTGACAAGGATGATTCCAAGTCCATGTCGGGTTATGTCTTTACCCTCAATGGAGGGGCGGTGTGTTGGAAGAGTTCCAAACAGGAAACCGTTGCTGACTCGACGATGGAAGCGGAATATATCGCTGCTGCAGATATCGCAAAAGAAGCCGTCTGGATAAGGAAGTTCTTGACAGAACTTCAGGTGGTTCCACCCATTGTTGATCCAATACCTCTGTATTGCGACAACAACGGGGCTATAGCTTTAGCGAAGGAACCCAGGTCCCATCAGAAGTCCAGACACATCTTGAGGCGGTATCCCCTGATCAGGGAGATCATGGGTCGCCAGGAGATCGAGGTTCGGAGAGTTTCTACGAAAGATAACACTGCTGATCCATTCACGAAGGCCTTACCCCAGACTCAGTTCGAGCGGCTGATCGAGATGATAGGTCTTCGATACGCCAGTACATGGCCTTAGTGCAAGTGGGAGATTGTTAGTGTATATGCTCTAGAGGCCATTACTGTATCATACTAGTTTGTATATTACTTAATAGAAGCTTGGGATATTCACCTTGTATAGACAATCTTGCTCAAAATAGTAGTATGCTACTTGGTTAGTTTCTGCTTTAATGTGTACATGTGTTTCTTTTAGTATATCACCTATACACATTAGGGGAACCCTTAGGATCTTTGCTTGATTACTAGCGTTGTGATGGCAGTCACACTCATGGGGGCTGGGTAATCCACAAGCACATCCTTATGCAGGTCCCTAGTCGTAGGACTATCGAGACAGGGCATCGATACTCCGGAGTAGACTAGCGTATGCGCTTCTCATCCCAGCAGGGGAGACGGTCTGTCCTACAGCCGTCAGTATGTCGTACTTGAGATAGTATGCGGGTGCTCGTTAGGTTACGAGTACACTGGACAGGACTCGTCGGGAACTGTTGGTTGGTACTATACCTAACTTAGGTTATCAGTTCCCAGGTGACATGAGTACAGCTTAGTCCGCTGACTTGACACTGTCACTTCGCCTCGAGTGTGTTCCCACTGTACTTAGATTACTACCCTACCACGGCTCAAAGGAGTCGTGCAAACAGATAGTAGTTGGGTGCAGTCTCGAAGCACTTGGAGGCAGTGACGGTTAGACAGGATTCGTCTCTCCCGGTATTGGGGGTTGATATCGCGCTGTGTTTAGGAGAGCCATTATACAAAGTCCTTGGCCAGGGCAAGCGAGATATACTGGTAGGTTTCCAGTGTTATCTCAGGGTGTTCTGGGCTACACTCCGACACGACTTGTACCGCTATTAGGGGACTGACGTTTACTGCCCCCTAGGCCCGCCATGCGATATTCTCAGACGAACAGACCAGACTGTACGCAGATTGTCACATTCAGGCTCAGTAGGAGTTCAGATGGGTTTCACCTCGTCTGTCTTCTTATCGGCATCTACCTGGGGGTCGTTACGCACAGCTTGTGCCGCTTGCGGTCTGTGGTTAAACCCACTGCCAGCGTAGTGTCGAGTCTTTAGAGTCCCATACAGAGAGCTATTCGCCTTTAGGCAAAAGAGTATAGGTCGCATGGTTTTGTGACAGGGTTCGGTCACATCCTTACACTTGTGCACGTTTAGTGTCCGGGCAGTTATCACTAGCGGGCTTTGGTTTAAGCCAGATCCTAGTGTACGTTTTGGGATTGGTTTTATCTCGTTTGTATTCGAGTTCCTCGGAACACGGATGCGGGTATGTATGCACGGTTGACAGAGACAGAGGCAGAGGATTCTCATTAGGGTTGTTGACTGTTGACTTTTGCTAAACCCTAAATAGAATAAGAAATATGATTAATGATAATATTAATTAAGTATTATTGTGCCATGGTTGGGTTGAAAGGTTGACTTTGTTGACTTGTTGACTTAGTTGACCGGTTGACCAGTTTGGACTTGTTGACCATCATCATGACAATGGCTATCATTTCATGGAAAAGACTTTTGCTTGCTTGTTATTCTTTACAAAATGAGTGCATGAAATGATATTGCCATTTGACTTGAACCATCACATAATACTCAATTACTATTATTGTTATGATTATTTTTGTTATGAGCGCAAGGGTGAGAAAAGTCTTGCTCATTCTATCATTCTCATTTTCTCTCATCCTCAAGCTCTCCCTCTTCCTCTTGCTCTCTCTCTAGTTCATGGTTCTATTGTCTCATGTGTTGAGAATCAAGAACCATAGAGATAAAACCCAAAACACTTCTCTACTCATCCTAGTATACAAGGTCTAGCAAGACAAGTGTTTTAGTTTCCTTAAGATTGAGGTTGGAGCCAAAGGTAGAAGCTTTCAGGTGGATCCATCTTCGGCACAAGGAGACGACGAGGAGAGAACCATCCGACCACCATAAGGAGTCGAAGAGAAGGAGTTCAAGTTAAGGTATAACCCCCTAACCGAGTAGACAAAACTCCTAGTTAGGTTGTTAGATAGTTGTTTAACAAAGATCCGTATTTTGAGTCTATGTTACCACCCAAAGAAAAATCGTTTTTCACTATTTCCGCAACCCTAAAGAACCAGGGAAGGGTAACGTGGACTTGCATCGCTAATGCTACAGCCCCATTGTTATCACAATACAAAGGTATTGGATTGGCAATGGACGGAACCACCTGAAGTTCAGAGATGAACTTCTTCATCCAGACAGCTTCTTTTGCGGCTTCACTAGCAGTTATATACTCAGCCTCCATAGTTGAGTCTGCGACGGTATCCTGTTTGGACCTCCTTCAAGATACTGCCCCTCCATTGAGGGTAAACACAAAACCCGAAATGGACTTAGAGTCATCTTTGTCACTTTGGAATCCGGAGTTGGTAAAAGCCTCAACCTGGAGGTCCTCATTACCGTAAATCAAAAACATCTCCTTAGTCTTTCTCAGGTACTTGAGAATGTTCTTTACCGCTATCCAATGCTTCTCACCTGGGTCAGACTGATACCTGCTTACCACACTAAGTGCGTAAGCTACATCTGGTCTGGTACATAACATTGCATACATTATAGATGCTACTACCGAAGCGTAGGGTATAATGCCCAAGCGAGCCCTCTCTTCTTCAGTCTTTGGAGACATCTCTTTGGAGAGGGTGATCCCGTGACAAGCGGGTATATTACCGAGCTTGGAATCTTCCATACTAAATCTCTTTTGTATAGTGTCAATATACCTGGACTGTGAAAGTCCCAACATTCTATTAGATCTATCACGATAGATCTTAATGCCCAGAATGTATGATGCATCTCCCAAGTCTTTCATGGAGAATTTCTGTGACAAGAAGAGCTTTACAGATTGTAGCATAGGGACATCATTCCCTATCAGTGGTATGTCGTCGACATATAAAACAAGGAAGACTACTGCTCCTTCTACAATCTTCCTATAAATATATGGTTCATCTACATTTTTGATAAAGTCAAATTCCTTGACCGTCTCATCAAAGAAGATGTTCCAACTCCGTGATGCTTTCTTTAATCCATAAATGGATTTAAGCAATTTGCACACCTTTCCGCTGCGCCCACTGTCTAAGAAACCTTCTGGTTGATCCATGTAAACACTCTCTTCTAAATGTCCATTTAGAAAAGCTGTTTTTACGTCCATCTGCCAGATTTCATAGTCATGGAAGGCAGCAATGGCAAGCAGGATCCGAATGGATTTAAGCATAGCTACGGGTGAAAAGGTTTCATCATAGTCCAATCCTGGTATTTGACGAAAACCTTTTGCAACGAGTCTAGCTTTGTAGGTTTCCACTTGTCCAAATGTACCAATCTTCTTTTTGAAGATCCATTTGCATCCAACTGGTTTCACCCCAGGAGGAGCAATTTCTAAAGTCCAAACTTTATTGGTATACATGGATTCCAATTCGGATCTCATAGCATCCAGCCACTTCACTGAGTCGCTACTCGTGATAGCCTGCTGAAAACTAGTAGGCTCATCATCATCGATGATGCAATCCTCTCGATCCCCATCCAGAAGAAAACCATAGTACCTTTTAGGAGGATGAGAAAGCCTACTAGATCTGCGGAGTGGCGTTGGTTCGTCATGTTCTATTGAAATCTGAGGTACTACTAAGTCCTCGGTAGTAGTTTGAGGTTCTGGAATTTCTTCCAGCTCTACCGCGCTCCCACTAATTTTTTTTGCAAGAAATTCGCTCTCTGAGAAGACAATGTGGCGAGCGACAAACACCTTTTGTTCTTCGATGTGGTAGACCATATACCCTCTTGAATGCTTGGGGTATCCTACAAACTTGCACAAAACCGATCGTGCCTCGAGCTTGTTCGGATTATGCTTTTTAACATATGCCGGACACCCCCATATCTTGATATACTTGAGATATGGTCTCTTCCCTCTCCATATTTCATATCTT
This sequence comes from Agapanthus africanus, assembly GCA_030015575.1. NCBI lineage: Eukaryota > Viridiplantae > Streptophyta > Magnoliopsida > Asparagales > Amaryllidaceae > Agapanthus > Agapanthus africanus. The sequence continues at coordinate 725,936,005 of JASDDO010000019.1, read as the reverse complement.
GATATACTACTAGAAATAAGGGTTGCCCCTACAGATTTATCCGTAGGGGCAAAAAATTCATCTGTAGGTGCAAACGCCGTAGGTGCAAGTTGAGGCCCTGAACTTGCCCCTACGGTCAAAAACTTGCCCCTACGGAGTTATGTGTAGGTACATTTGCACCTACGGATTAGGGCATAGGGGAAAAAATTTATTTTATTTACGGTTATTTTAATTATATTAACTGTACCTACCGATTTATCCGTAGGGCCAATTAGTATCCCATACGGATATATCCGTAGGTACATATCCGTAGGGGCAAAATATCAGGAATCCTAATATGTTGCCCCTACGAAAATAGCCGTAGGGGTCGTTGTTTGCCCCTACGGATATATCCGTAGGGGCAAGACCAACCCCCCTGACACTGAGATCAGGGGGGAAATATCAGTTACTGCTGATATTTTGCCCCTACGGTTTACGCCGTAGGGGCAACATGTGTACCTACGGATTAATCCGTAGGTACACATTATCTGTTTTTTTTTAAAAAGGGCTGCCTTATTTTTTCTCGGCCTGTGCACAATAATATATATATCAATAAAATATAAAATTAATCATCACACAACATATATCGCAGTATTCATAATCACATCTCACGCATATAATATACAAAAGAAACCCAAATACTGAATATGATATAAATATAAACCAATATCAATATCAATATCAATATCGTTTCAAAATGTTGTACAATATGTATGATATAAATAAATACATGTTTCAAAAAATATGAACCAAAAAGCTACCCTAGCTCGGTCCAGCTCCACCTCTGAATAACGATAGAATAACGCGCGCCTGCTCCTCGGTCAATAAACCTTGCAATTCGGCGCGAGCGGGAGTCTGAGCGTCCTGTGGAGCTGGCGATGTGGTCTGCACAGCAGCCGTCGAGGGAGTGCTTGCGGAGCCGCGGCTGCGGGAGTCTGAGCGGGCGGTGGAGCTATAGGAGCTGTCTGCGGAACCGCAGCCAATGTAGTGGCTTGCGGAGCCCCAGCTGAAGGAGATGCATGCCTCTGCCCCTGTCACGTCTGGACCAAACGTATGTAAGAAGCGTGTAAGAACTATGTATTACTCGAATTCGTATCATTATCAAGTTATTTCGAAATCCCATTTGGATATCTAGTTTGGATAACCGTTGTTTATTTTAATTACATATGTATGTATGATTAATCAAACCTAAGTCTAAAACCTAATAAGCTCATGCTACGTACTAATTATGGATATGTTGATATGTATAATATGACATGATATTTTACTATAAAGTAGTTTACATACCAGCATCTCCTTCAACTCCTCAACGGTGGCCCTCAAGCTCTCCAGTTCCTGCTGGACACGTCGCTCACTGGAGACGGAGGAAGTAACCGCCGGGGTGGAGTCCAACCTCATATGGGCCCTGCTAGGGCCCAGTCCCCGGCCTCTCTCCCAACCTCCGTGATGCCCTCCGTGTGCGGCGTCCAGAACTGGGGTCAGCAGCCTCGGATCGTTCTGTCTGGTAAAATCGATCCCCGAGGCCTCGGCCTGCTCAACCACCCGCTCCTACACCCACATTAAGCAGTAAAATATAAGTATAAAATTTAAACTTGAAGCTTCCAAAACTAAAATTTCAAATATGGGTAGAATAAATATTTAACACTTACGCAATACTCCTGGGTAGCGACGTCGGGATATCAAAGATCGCCCGTGGCGGGATCTGTCGAGGTGCCATGGAAGGCAAGATATGCGGACAGCACGCTCGGTGTACCACCTTGCGCCACGGTCCGAGCTGTCTGCAATATTAGAAAATAACTCTTAATATTAGAAATATTAGAAAATAACTCTTAATATTGCAGAATTTCAGAAAGGTCGGTCTATTGTAATTTACCGATAACTCCATGGCTCGAGTAATATTCCTCGAGCCACCTGTGTAAGTGGGGCGACCCCTCTTCGCCTACTTCCTGTTCTCTGTATTCTGAGCGGCCTGTTTCTGCACAACGCATTAACATTTAGTTTTCTAATTAAGGAACACAAAGAAATAAATTATATCATAAACAATGAATTACATTTAAAATACATACCTGTTTGCGTTGGGAGTCGAAATAATCGCACAATAGAGGCCATGTCTCTACGTCGACTCTCGCAAACGCCGGAGTAAATAGGAGGGACGCTCTCTCTGCCTCGGGGGTCTCCATCCACAGGGAGTAGCAGTCGGCCTTCAGCTCATTCCTGTTGCATCGGACCTTGGTCTGCATGTTCTTCATCAGGCCATTGTACAGAGCATGAAGGTCGAGCACCCTCCCAGGGTGATCAGGGTCGGCTACAGGCTGAAAATCGTAATCCAACTGAAAATACAAAAAAAACATTGTTATTAGATTGAAAGTGTTAATAATAAATATATTGGATAAATCAAATGAAAATAGACCGTTAATACGTACCCGAGCCTGATCAAAGAAGAGGGCGAATGAGCGCCGGTGCTGCTCGCCCCACTCAACGTGAAGTGGATAGTTCTTCACGAGCCTGCTCTCATCCCCCATATATCGGCCGAACCTCTCGGCATGAGGACCGGTATAGCGATAGTCAAGGGTAAAAAGGAGGGGGAATGGTGCTTCCCCCTAGCTCTGTCAGGCCTCAGCCTATGGGACTGATTTGGGCCTCGAGTCCCCCTCTGGGGATGGGGAGGCCCTGCGTCTGCACGAAATATCAAGACAATCAATATTAAGACAAAGTTGTATTAAGAAATCAAGCTTAAGCGAAAATTGAAGTGTGATATATACCTCCGTTGACTATCGCACGAGCCTGGGCCCGGGCAGCAGCACGAGCGGGATGATAGTTCCTCCGGTGAGGAACTACCGGGGTCCCGGATGCGGACGCATCCCCTGCAACTAGAAAATAAACATTGACGCTAAATTTCCATAAAGTTCATATTTATTCTATAGAGCATATGTAAAATGAAAAAATATTTTATATTTATTCATACTAACCTGCAGATGATGCGGATGGTATGGAAGCGGCAGGAGCAGCCCCTGCGGAAGATGTGGACGCACCACCTATAATTAGACAATTAAAAATAGATTATATACGTAATTGCAAAAAAAATGTGTAGATCAATAATATAACGTTCTAAATCAATATGCATGCACTATAGGATATATAAACATACCCGCAGGTGCGGTGGTGTCACCACCTACAGCTAGACAATAATAAAAATTGCCAAGTAAGAGCAAAAGGAATGTGTGTATATTTATTATATAGCATTCTAAATCAATATACATGCACTATACGATATATAAACATACCTGGAGGAGCGGGAGTGGCCTCTGTCCCAGATGTGGACGCATCACCAACAACTAGACAATCAAATATTGACAATATAAGTAATTTTGACATAAACAGGCATGAATATCTGTAATATTACATTCAAAATGGATATGCATGCAGTATACCTGGAGGTGTGGAAAAATCCACACGGAAGGAGGCATCCGAAGGGGTCTCCGATCTGCGTGCAAGACTGGCCCTCTAAAGCTCCCTACGAAGCTCTCCGAGCGGCAGAACCGCTCTGCCTCTGCCTCTGCCGCGGCTGGAGCTCCTGCCGCCCCTCGCTGCTCCCGACATCGTCATCAAATCTAGATAAACGGTTCGTGGACGCATTAGACAATCATTAAAAGTATTGACTATATATGTATAGAGCGTAAAATGTGAAGTAATAATATAACATTACTGATAACTTTTTTCGTTTCGTGGGCGCATTATACATATCTACTTGGATTTCATCGTCGATGTCATTTCTAACCCACGTAACTTCATGATCGGTCGAAGACAACCCGTCCTTCGAAACAGACGGTCGGAGCACTTTAAGCCTTCTCTCTTCTTCGTCCTCATCGCTGTCCTCGTATTCTGGGACATCGTAGACATCTCTGGGTTTCCATCGGCATACAACACTCCACCCCGGATGCTTCAAACACTGTGAGTGGTATACTTGGAACGCTTGGTTCGGAAAGATAAACGGATCTTCCTGACAGTAAAATCGAAGTGTGTTCACACTGGTCAATCCATATTCATCTTTCCAAGTCCCAAGATTGCTTCTCCACCTATCCGTATCGGTTCGCGTATCGTACCAAGTACACTGGAATATATAAAAGGGTTCTGATCGTCCGGGATAGTGGATGCCCAGTATACAATTTAAGTACCCATAATAAATCACACCGTCCGATCCTACCGTCGCAATCCCACTATTCTGAGTGGTTCTAGATGTTTCTAATTCCTTAACTTCGAATTTGTATCCAAGGACACTAAATCCTTTGTAATATGCAACCTCCGTACTAGGAAATTGAGCTAAACATCTTGAATCACTCTCAAATGATCCAGACAAGTTCGGATCGTAGATCTAACAAAACAAATTTTATGACAAATACATAACGATACAAGTTTAGATTAAAACTGCTAGCAATAAAATGTTATTCGAATAACTTACATGATCTGTGACCCAATCACAAAAATTATCCTGATGATATTTTTCCAATTGTTCTTCATTCCAATCAGGATGCCCCTCACGTACCTCGTTAAAATGAATTCTGTTTTCGACAAATAATGGTGACATAAATATTATATCATTTCATACACACAGAAACACAGATATAACAATTAATCCAAAAAAACTTACTCTCTAATTTGTTTAAGACATTCGCAATTAAGCAAGATAAACCGGTATATCTTGTTGATAAACATAGTGTCTACCCTCTTATACTCGGCTTTACCATTTGGTCCGTCTTGAATTCTTCGTGGTCGGTTAAGCCTTGTCTCAATGTTCTCATCCAGATAGCGGGAACAAAATGTGGTTGCTTCATCAAGAAGAAAACCTTGCATGATAGAACCCTCTGGTCGATTTTTATTGCGTATATACTTCTTAAGAGTGTAGAGGTACCTAATGAAAATATGTTGAATAAATAAATACGGGCATACAGGACAACAATAAATTTTTAAATTGCGCGAAATGAAAAATTACACGTACCTTTCGACGGGATACATCCATCGATATTGTACCGATCCGGCTAATTTCGCCTCAGTTGCAAGATGAACCGTCAAGTGTATTATGATATCGAAGAATGACGGTGGGAAAATACGCTCAAACTTGCAAAGTATCAACGCAATAGAATTTTCTAGTTTATCCAGCGTCACAACCTCCAGTGTTTTAGCACACAACTCCCTGAAAAAACAACATAGGTCGTTGATTACAAGACCAACCGAGTCGGGGAGAGAAGTCCTGAGGGCTAAGGGAAGAAGGTGCTCCAAGATAACATGGTGATCATGACTTTTCAGCCCATCGATCTTGCCCTTCACAATTTTTATTTTCTTGCAGAATGATCCTGAGAACCCTGTGGGGACTTTCAAATCATGCAACACCTGCAGGAATCTTTTCTTCTCCGGTTGTGACATATGATAAGCGGCATTGGGAAGTACAAACTTGCCCGGTTTACCCGCTACCGGTCTAGAGTGCAATTCACTTCTTATTCCCCACTCTTGTAGATCCATCCGAGCATTCATGTTGTCTTTAGATTTCCAGTCTTTACAAAAAAGCAAGTTAAGTATGTGCTCTGATACTCCCTTCTCTATATGCATGACGTCCAGACAATGGCGCACTGAATTTGTATACCAGTACGGAAGCTCGAAGAAAATGCTTAACTTGTTCCAATATGGTGGTTTGACCTGTTTCGTCGGATCCATCCCGAAGGTCACGTTATTGTAACCATCCCATTTAGCAGTCACGTCCTCTCCGGACAATGGGGATGGAGGTCCAAGATGCTCCTTATGACCATCAAACTGAACCGTGTCTAACCTATAGGGGTGGTCTGGAGGCAGGAAACGTCGATGGCCGCAATAACAAACCTTCCTGCTAAAATTCAAGAATTTCGATGTTGTGTGTTCATGGCAATGAGGACATGCTTTGTGACCATGTACGGACCAACCTGATAGCATTCCATACGCAGGAAAGTCATTAATTGTCCACATTAAAGCCGCACGCAGTATGAAGGTTGTATTTGTGTTTGCATCATATGTTTCTACACCATCAACGAACAAAGATTTCAACTCCTCGATCAGAGGTCGGAGATAGACGTCGATATTGTTCCCCGGTGAGTTTGGTCCGTCGATAAGAAGAGGCATCATAAAGTATGATTGGTCCATTGCCAACCAAGGCGACAGATTATAAATTATCATTACAACGGGCCATGTGCTGTGACTTCCAGCTATATAGTTGAATGGGCAGAAGCCATCAGTAGCCAGTCCGAGCCGGACATTGCGAGGATCGCTACTGAATATTGCGTGCCTCATATTGAAATCCTTCCATGCCGGTGAATCTCTTGGATGGCTCATTTTTCCATCTTCACTTGGAGGAGCACGGTGATGCCAAATCATTGTCTCGGCTGTTTTCTTGAACCTGAATAGCCTATGTAGCCTCTGTGTTATGGGAAAGTATCGTGCTATCTTCACAGGTATATCAGTATTCTTATCAGAATCTTTCGGCTTATACCTGGCCTCTCCGCATGTTGGACACTCTTTCAAATCTGAATTCTCTTTCCGGTACAACACGCAATTTTTAGGACATGCTTGAATCTTCTCGCACTTTAGACCCAAATCAGACATCATCTTCTGGGCTTCGTACCAGCTGTCGGGCACATTATTTTCCGGAGGCATAGAATCTTTCAAGAACGAAAGAAGCATTATGAATGACTTGTTGCTCCATCCATTTAGACACTTAATCTGGAAAAGTTGGACGAACCATGAGAGGGTGGAATACTTCGCATTCTCATAAATTGGTTTCTTAGCATTATTCATGAAATTTTCATATTTATCCGCACGCGGTCCTTGACCGGAAGGAATGTCATCTTTGGTACGAATAGATTCACCTAGGGCAGCCTCTACCATATCCTCCATTTCTTCTGATGGAAATAAATTTCCGTATCCTGCCGTATTACCGAATTCTTCTTCTTCTCCTGCCGCATTATCGTGTTCTCCTTCTTCTGCCGCAGTACTGCATTCTTCTTCTTCCCCGTGATATTTTCAAGTTGTATAAATTCTAGTAAACCCATGTTTTACAATATGAAACTCTGCCAATTCTACCTTCTGCCAGTACTTATTGCCACATTTATCGCACGGACAGAGAATCTTCTCTATTATGATCTTATTATGTGCGCGTGCAAATTCAAGGAAAGCAGCAACTCCTGCGACAAACTTAGGTTGCATACGTTGTTTTCAATCCATATACATCCAGTCCTTAACTCTGACGTACTCATGGGCCATGTTAGACTGTATAACATATAAATTGTAGGTTATGCTGACTATATTGAGAAATATAAGAATGGGATAGTTACTGACAAAGGAGAAAATCCGTGTATATGCTTTGTGTGTGCGTTTGTCGTTGAAAAGAATAAATTATCGCACGTATGTTAACCGATAGACGGGGACTAAGTGGCGCTTTTAGTTTCATATATGAGTATCGATGAGAATATGAAGCTTTCATATTATCATATAGTGGTTTTAACCCGAACATCTCGAATCGCTCTCTAATTATGCGTTTGTTATGTATTCTTGTTGTATGTGTGTGTTCCGGCTGTCGGGGGTAGGCTTCTATCCCATTAAGAATGTATAGAGCGAACACCCATCACTTGTGCTTTCAACCGTTTCGAGTAAATTTCGGCAGCACCTCCCCGCTGTTCTCCGAGTACACTGTAATAGAATAGATAATCATTTCAAAGCTGTGAAACAACGTTGAAATGAACATCTAATCTATCTTTGTACACGGAGAACTAGCGGAAAGGTACCGATGAAATATCTCGAAACGGATGAAAACACAAGTGAATGGAGGTGTTTGCTTTATACATTCTTAACTTGTGTACACGGGACAAATCTATGGGTTACCATACGATTGAATTTTCTCGTCGCGTAGACTATACGACGGTTGTTAGTATCGAGCTATACTGTCCGATATTTAACAACCTTCGTATAGTTCTATGTCACGACGAGCATCGCACGTATGTTAACCGATAGACGGGGACAAAGTGGCGCTTTTAGTTTCATATATGAGTATCGATGGGAATACGAAGGTTTTATATTATGATATAGTGGTTTTAACCCGAACATCTTGAATCGCTCTCAAATTATGCGTTTTTTGTGTATTCTTGTTATATGTGTGTGTTCCGGCTGTCGGGGGTAAGCTTCTATCCCATTAAGAATGTATAGAGCGAACACCCATCACTTGTGCTTTCAACCGTTTCGAATAAATTTCGGCAACACGTCCTCGCTGTTCTCCGAGTACACTGTAATAGAATAGATAATCATTTCAAAGCTGTGAAACAACGTTGAAATGAACATCTAATCTATCTTTGTACACGGAGAACCAGCGGAAAGGTACCGACGAAATATTTCGAAACAGATGAAAACACAAGTGAATGAAGGCGTTTGCTTTATACATTCTTAATTTGTCCATACGGGACAAATCTATGGGTTACCATACGATTGAATTTTCTCGTCGCGTAGACTATATGACGGTTGTTACTATCGAGCTATACTGTCCGATATTTAACAACCTTCGTATAGTTCTATGCCACGACGAGCATCGCACGTATGTTAACCGATAGACGGAGACAAAGTGGCGCTTTTAGTTTCATATATGAGTATCGATGGGAATACGAAGGTTTCATATTATCATCGAGTATCATATATGGGTTTTAACCTGAACATCTCGAATCGCTCTCTAATTATGCGTTTGTTGTGCATTCGTGTTGTATGTGTAACATGATTTTAAACCATTGAGATCAAGATTGATATAACTGATCATCCTACATTGCAATAGCATTCATCAACCAAAAACTATTATTGCAATGGCATTCATCTATAACAATCAACAATTAAAACTACAAATGTAGGATACTAATATCATAAAGCATTATACGCAACATATGAATTCACATGACTGAAACATGCATCAAAAAAACATGTTCATCCAAAAGAAAGGCCACTGTCAACAAATATAGACAAATACGTTATAAAAACAGTAACTAATTAACAAGTTGATTAGCATCTGGATCAAGAAAATGATAGGAAAAACAATTGACTATGATCTATAATGATAAGTCTATTACCATGACTCTCGACTAACAAAGGTAGCTTTTCGTCCTCTGTAGCTTGGTAATTGGGATTTCATGGCGAATAAAAATATGCATATGCTGTTTGACCGGGAACTTCAATAGGAAACTCAATAAGGTCGGGTGTACTGAAGTACGCTTTGTATTTCGCTATATCAGGTGATGAAGCCCAAGCCCAAGCTGGCCCAGCCCCACCCCAACCGAACCCTATCGAAGGTAAAGAACGTCCTTACACTTTCATATTTCTATTAATGATGCAAGTCTCCACCAAGTTAAATTCTTGCAATATCATTACCTATATTTGATTTAATGCTTCAAACCCTTCGAGCATATGTAAAAACATATTTGTATGCTGTTATGTAGCTATAGTGAAAGTTATTTACTGTAATATAAAATTAATATATTGGATTATAAAAATAAAGAAAATGTTACTATACTGATAATTGTCATAAAAGCGCGCTCTTCAAAGAAAATAAATAAATAAATAAAATAAAGCCTGATACTCAATTACTCAGTTTTTAAATTAAAAAAGAAGAAGAAGAAAGAACAAAAAGAAATTCATACATGCATGTTGTCTCCCCATTTTTTCATAAATTAAGCCAACTTTTCTATACATGCTAGTAATTACTGGATACATTCAGGTTAAATGCATAGAGCTAGCCGTAATTTCCTCTACGGTAAACTTTCATCAATGCAACACTTTGGTTCGCCTAACTAGATCGCCATTCACGAACACAATCTATTTATATGGCATGATTTTATACACTTAATTTTACCACATTTAATGAAAATGAATCATTCATGATTTGATACGTGTATATACATCGATACCCAACCCCAACCAAACCCTAGCCCCAGCCCCAGCCCAGCCCCAGCCCCCGTCCCGCCCTGCCCTGCCCTAACCCTAACCCCAGCCCCAGCTAAACCCCAACCCCAACCCTAAGCCAAACCCTAACCCCAGCCCCAGCCCCAGCCCCAGCCGCAGCCGAACCCCAACCCTAACCCTAACCCCAACCCCGACCGCAACCCCTGCCGAACCCTAACTACAACTGCAACCCCATCCCCAGCCATGAACCCTAGCCCTAAATAATCAAAAATTTCTTTAATTTAGTTGAAGATTTACTAACTTGAACGGCGGTGGCGACGACGAGAACGGTGGTGGTGGCGACGAGAACGGCGGCGACGATGAGAACGGCGGTGGCGGTGATGAGAACGGCGGCGACGACGAGAACGGAGGTGGCGACGACAAGAACGGCGGTGGCGATTTGGGGATTTTGTTTCGCGCATGATCGAGAGAGGGAGAAAGAGATAACGGGCGTAGGCGATCGATCTGTGCGTTTATTAAATCGCTATTTAGTTGCCCCTACGGATTTGTCCGTAGGTCCTTAGTTTGCGGCTCCGTAGGGGAAAACACCAAATTAAGAATTAATATTTTTATTCTTGAACGTCTTGGCCCGTAGGGGCAACCTTCTAGCCCTACGGATAAATCCGTAGGGCCAACATAAATCTGCCCCTACGGATTTCAATATCCGTAGGGGCAACCCCCTATTTTACTAGTGTCTTGCTCTCTCTCTCGAGTTCATGGTTCTATTGTCTCATGTGTTGAGAAGAAAAAACCATAGAGATAAAACCCAAAACACTTCTCTACTCATCCTAGTATACAAGGTCTAGCAAGCCAAGTGTTCTAGTTTCCTCAAGATTGAGGTTGGAGCTAAAGGTAGAAGCTTTCAGGTGGATCCATTTTCGGCACAAGGAAATGACGAGGAGAGAACCATCCGACCACCACAAGGAGTCGAAGAGAAGGAGTTCAAGTTAAGGTATAACCCCCTAACCGAGTAGGCAAAACTTCTAGTTAGGTTGTTAGATAGTTGTTTAACAACGATCCGTATTTTGAGTCCATGTTACCACCCAAAAAAAAATCGTTTTTCAATATTTCCGCAACCCCAAAGAACCGGGGAAGGGTAACGTGGACTTACAGTGGTATCAGAGCCTAGTTAAACACTATCTAACATGTTAGCAAAGTAACTAGAAGTTCGATCGGAGAAAAAGTCACGAAACATGCCTGGAATTCAAACTTTCTGTCGATTTTTATACTGCTGTAAAAATTATTTGACATATACCAAAAATCGACTCAGGGTTTTTAGTGTACACTGCAGAAAAACGATCCACAGAACCGACCAACTCATCGTGGAAACGCGGCAAGAACAGCTTCTTGCCGCGGATCCGCGGCCGAGTTGACTCGGCCGTGGATCGGCTTTGCTGCAGTGTATTTACTGGGGTATTTTGGGATTTTTGGAATATGATTTTTCTGCCCCGATTTTCCAGAAAGCAAAATTTGTTTTGGGGGTTTAAAAATCCGTATTTTGATCGAACTTTTAAAGACTTAAGCTAACGGGTTATATCTGTGATGTGATATATGTATTGAACGTCTGCTAATCGCTATACGTCGATTAGTGGGGTTATACATATCTGTGATCTGTAATGTTGATGGTAAGTGTATATGAATTCATTAGATTGTCGCAGATGAATAGCCGGGGGGTTGTGAGATGAGAGTTTTCTTTTTCTTTCAATTCATGTAATTTGTAATTGATGTAATATTATTTATATGGCCGCACAACCGGGATGGGGTTGTAGCTGTCATTGTATAATTTCTTTTACTGTTTTTGCTCCTAGGATAGACCCAAGGCGGGGTGCACAAACTACCGGGTACCTCGATGTGCCGAGTGGCCTACTCACGGTGTTGAGGGAGGTTACTTCGCTTCGGGTACTTGGCGGGTAGTTTGCCGCACCCGTAGGGGTCTAGGGTGGGGTCTTGGCTATTCATCACGACCGTGTAATCCGCTCTTCGTTACAGGTTCGTACGGAATGCGGATTCCTACTATATCCAATGTGTTCATCTGTGATCTGGAATGGCTATCATTACATATGATGAATGTGTATATCTATATATGATATCTATTTAGGCGTTGCTTATGTTTTGCATCCGCGCTAGTCCAGCCCCCGCTCTGTCGTTAGTTAAGTAACCTAACGTGTAATGACGGGGCCCCGTGGTGAATGCGGATGGCATAAGCGTACGTCATATTTTCGTTATTTTCTGCAATGGTAGGATTAAATGATGGGACGCATTAAATTAATGCAAGAAAATAAACCAAAGTTGAGTCGTTGGAACACTTTCAAAACCACTCGGTTTCTTTTCAAAAACAACTTTTAAACGCGGAGCTTAATCCACTCCTTTTAAAAGCTATCTCGTTCCATCGATTATATCAAGTTCACTACGTTCACGGTTTCTCCAAAACCATTCGTAGCCCTCCGTCGTTTCACATGGATAGTCAATAGTATTCAAGCTATGTTTGTTGGCCAAAGTCAAGGCATAGTGATTGGTAGCTATTGGGTATTCATGAGCAGCATAGATAGATGTGTTGGTTTGGGACAGTCATACTGCTTTGTTGGCCAAAGTCAAGGGTAGGTACGGGTGGGTTCAAATTAACCTGGAGAATGACGGGTAGAACTTGACATGTGACTTATGATTTGTTAGCCAAAGTCAAGGTCATAAGACCATGGGGCAAAAATCCACATCGGGAGTTTCAAAAGAAACTGAAACTTGCTAGCGCTGCATACCATTTGGAGTGTGATGATTCTGGTAGGATTCCTTCAGTTTTGTCACGCGATGATATTTGGATCCCGATACTACTGTGAGTATATGCGACTCCTCGGGAAATTTCTCACTTAACGATCAATGCTATAAACTAAGTAGGTGTCTAGAAAGGTGTTAGCGGGGCTACGCCCACAGGGAAAAGTGATTATTTAATTAAGGAACTTCGCGAAAGCGTTAGAAAACCTCCCTCGAAGTACCAACACTGGCCTGGCTGAACGGTTAAGCAAGTATTGTACGGTGAGATTGATCCCGACTAATTCTTCCTTTTTGGTTTGAGGAGGGATTCGAGAGACAGTGGGAGCCATCCTGTTTAGAAAAATTAAAAACCACTCTAAACTTGCAAGAGCATCATGCTAAAGTGTTTCTTCTCTCTCTCCTAATTGCAGCGACCAAACATCATGACTGGACTTAAGTTACTACTAGATAAAAACATACTGACAGGGCCAAACTACAAAGATTGGCTCAGGAATGTCAAAATAGCAATCACTTATGACAAGTTGGGGTATCTCCTTACCACCAAAGCTCCCCCTGTCCCAGGTCCCAAAACCAGCGTCGCGGATAAGGAAATCCGTAAGACCTGGGAAATCGACAGCGCGAAGGTCAAGTGCCTCGTGCTTGCCTCTATGGACAATGAACATCAGAGGAGGCACAAGAATATGGACCTTGAATTCATATTTCTCCATAAAAAAGAACTGTATGGAGAGCAATCCCGTATCGCCAGATACGAAGTCTCGAAAAAGCTGTTTTCGGCGAGATTGGCCGTCGGATCATCGGTAGCGGAACACGTGCTTAAGATGATTGGCTTCATTGAGGAGCTCGCGGACCTTAGGACCACGTTAGAGAACGAGCTCTACACGGACTTGATTCTCCAGTCCCTTCCTTCCACTTATGCCCAGTTTATCCTGAACTTCAATTTGCAAGAAAAAGAAGTTGAACTTTCAGAACTCCTCAACATGCTGAGGAGTGCAGAGGGCACCCTACAGAAAGGTAGGGAAACATCCACTTTGTTTGTAGAAGGATCTTCTTCTTCTAGGTGCAAGGCGAAAGCCAAGGGAAAGAAGAAGAAAGCCCCCGCCAAACCAAGGGGCGGTGTTAGTAAAGTGGATACGAAGGGAAAGACAAAGGCAACAATGGTAGCGGGAAAGCTTATGGGAAAGGAAGAATGCTTTTACTGTCACAAGAGTAGACACTGGAAAAAGGATTGCAGGGCTTGGAAAGCCAGAAACCAGGATCTGAAGCAAGTTGCGGCTTCAGCTTCAGGTGTGTATGTTATTGAAAACTGTCTATCAATAAACTCTACATCCTGGGTATTGGATACCGGATCAGGATCTCATATCTGTAATTCTTTGCAGGCACTGAGAAAGCGTAGGGTTTTGAAGGCAGGTGATATGACCCTCAGAGTTGCAAACGGAGTTGGCATGGATGCTGAGTCCGTAGGGGACTATCACCTGGGAATGTCAGATGGACATGTTTTGGTTTTGTGTGATTGTTATTTTATACCCAATGTAACCAGTAATATCATATCTGTATCTTTATTATCTAAAGAAGGTTATGAATTTGCATTTGTAAGTAATGTTGTGAACATTCACCTTAATCAAGTTTTGATTGGGTCTGGTACATTAAGCAATGGTATATACGTATTAAACCAACCATAGATTTTCAATGTCCAGAATACACACAAAAGAATGTCTCCGGAAACAAATCAGGCTTTCTTATGGCATTGTAGACTGGGTCACATCAATAAGAGAAGGTTGACGAAGTTACATACAGAAGGATATTTGGATCCGTTCGAATATCAATCATATGCAACTTGTCAATCCTGTCTCAAAGGAAAGATGACAAAGACTCCGTTCACTGGATACGGAGTAAGAGCGAGCGAGCTCTTGGGACTCGTACACAGCGACGTGTGCGGTCCAATGTCTACGCATGCACGAAGTGGTTATTCTTACTTCATTACTTTTACGGATGACTTTTCAAGGTACGGATATGTCTTCTTAATGAAACATAAATCCGAAGCCTTTGGAAAATTCCAGGAAAATAAGAATGAAGTAGAAAAACAAACCGGCAAGAGTATCAAGACCTGAGATCTGATCGAGGTGGTGAATACTTGAGTGCCGAGTTCCTGAATTACCTAAAAGAGAATGGAATTCTCTCTCAGCTTACTCCTCCATACACTCCGCAATATAACGGTGTATCGGAGAGACGGAACCGGACCCTATTGGATATGGTACGTTCCATGATGAGTAACGTTGAGTTATCGCGATCATTCTGGGGATATGCACTAGAATCAGCTGCATACCTTTTGAACCGAGTTTCAACTAAGACTGTGCCTACCACACCATATCAGATGTGGTGTGGGAAGAAACTCTATCTTAAGCACATTAAGACATGGGGATGTCCAGCTTTTGTCAAAAAACAGCATGCGGACAAACTCGAGGCACGCTCAGTACAGTGCAAGTTTGTGGGATATCCAAAGAACTCCAAGGGATATTTCTTCTATTGCGAAGAGGAACAAAAGGTTTTTGTTTCTCGTCATGCCCACTTCTTGGAAACTGAGTTTTTGGAAAATCAGATAAGTGGGAGCGCAATAGAACTAGAAGAAATTCCAGAACCATGAGCTATTACTGAAAGCTTAGTAGAACCAGAGGGTTCGAAAGATCAGGACATTCCTGCTCCACTCCGCAGGAGTAGTAGGCAGTCTCATCCGCCCGAGAGATACTACGGTTTTCTCATAGATGGGGATATAGAGGATTGCATCATTGATAGTGATGAGCCGACTAGCTTCCAGCAGGCCATGCAGAGCATTGACTCGGTAAAATGGCTGGATGCAATGCGGACCGAAATGGAGTCCATGTACACCAACAAAGTATGGACGTTGGACGTTGCTCCAAATGTGGTAAAACCCGTAGGATGCAAGTGGATCTTCAAAAGGAAGATTGGTGTAGATGGACAGGTTGAGACCTATAAGGCTAGACTTGTTGCAAAGGGTTTTCGTCAAATACCTTGTCTGGACTATGACGAAACCTTTTCTTCAGTGGCTATGCTGAAATCCATTCGGATCTTTCTTGCCATTGCTGCCTTCCATGATTATGAGATTTGGCAGATGGACGTAAAGACCGCTTTTCTAAATGGAAATTTAGAGGAGTGTGTCTATATGGACCAGCCAGAGGGTTTCATTCAGAGTGGGAGCAGCGGAAAGGTGTGCAAGTTTCTTAAGTCCATCTATGGACTAAAGCAGGCATCGCGGAGTTGGAACATCTGTTTTGATGAGACGGTAAAAGAATTTGGCTTTATCAAAAATCCAGATGAACCATGCATCTATAGTAGATTTGTAGCAAGAACTGTCGTATTTCTCGTTTTATACGTGGATGACATTCTCTTAATAGGAAATGACATTCCTATGCTACAATCAGTCAAAGGGTTCTTGTCACACAGGTTCTCCATGAAAGACCTGGGTGATGCCTCTTACATTCTGGGGATCCGGATCTATCATGACAGATCCAAGAGGTTATTAGGACTTTCACAGTCCAGGTACATCGACACCATACTGAGAAGATTCAGTATGGAAGATTCCAAGCGCGGTAATCTACCGGCATGTCACGGGATCACCCTCTCCAAGGAGATGTCTCCCAAGACTGATTTGGAAAGGGATCGCATGTCTATTATACCCTACGCTTCTGCGGTAGGCACTATAATGTATGCGATGTTGTGTACCAGACCAGATGTAGCTTATGCACTGAGTGTGGTAAGCCAGTATCAGTCAAACACTGGGGAGAAGCACTGGATAGTGGTAAAGAACATTCTCAAGTACCTGAGAAGGACTAAGGAGATGCTCTTGGTGTATGGCGGAAAAGACCTCCAGATCGAGGCCTTTGCTGACTCCAGCTTCCAGAGTGACAAGGATGATTCCAAGTCCATGTCGGGTTATGTCTTTACCCTCAATGGAGGGGCGGTGTGCTGGAAGAGTTCCAAACAGGAAACCGTTGCTGACTCGATGATGGAAGCGGAATATATCGCTGCTGCAGATGCTGCAAAAGAAGCCGTCTGGATAAGGAAGTTCTTGACAGAACTTCAGGTGGTTCCGTCCATTGTTGATCCAATACCTATGTATTGCGACAACAACGGGGCTATAGCATTAGCGAAGGAACCCAGGTCCCATCAGAAGTTCAGACACATCTTGAGGCGGTATCACCTGATCAGGGAGATCATGGGTCGCCAGGAGATCGAGGTTCGGAGAGTTGCTACGGAAGATAACACTGCTGATCCATTCACGAAGGCCTTACCCCAGACTCAGTTCGAGCGGCTGATCGAGATGATAGGTCTTCGATACGCCAATACATGGCCTTAGTGCAAGTGGGAGATTGTTAGTGTATATGCCTCAGAGGCCATTATTGTATCATACTAGTTTGTATATTACTTAATGGAAGCTTGGGATATTCACCTTGTATAGACAATCTTGCTCAAAATAGTAGTATGCTACTTGGTTAGTTTCTGCTTTAATGTGTACATGTGTTTCTTTTAGTATATCACCTATACACATTAGGGGAACCCTTAGGATCTTTGCTTGATTACCAGCGTTGTGATAGCAGTCACACTCATGGGGGCTGGGTAATCCACAAGCACATCCTAATGCAGGTCCCTAGTCGTAGGACTATCGAGACAGGGCATCGATACTCCGGAGTAGACTAGCGTATGCGCTTCTCATCCCAACAGGGGAGACGGTCTGTCCCACAGCCGTCAGTATGTCGTACTTGAGATACTATGCGGGTGCTCGTTAGGTTACGAGTACACTGGAAATGACTCGTCGGGAACTGTTGGTTGGTACTATACCTATCGTCGGTTATCAGTTCCTAGGTGACATGAGTACAGCTTAGTCCGCTGACTTGACACTGTCACTTCGCCTCGAGTGTGTTCCCACTGTACTTAGATTACTACCCTACCACGGCTCAAAGGAGTCGTGCAAACAAGTAGTAGTTAGGTGCAGTCTCGAAGCACTTGGAGGCAGTGACGGTTAGACATGATTCATCTCTCCCGGTATTGGAGGTTCATATCGCACTGTGTCTAGGAGAGCCATTATACAAAGTCCCTGGCCAGGGCAAGCGAGATATACTGGTAGGTTTCCAGTGTTATCTCAGGGTGTTCTGGGCTACACTCCGACACGACTTGTACCGCTATTAGGGGACTGACGTTTACCGCCCCCCTAGGCCCGCCATGTGATATTCTCAGACGAACAGACCGGACTATACGCAGATTGTCACATTCAGGCTCAGTAGGAGTTCAGATGGGTTTCACCTCGTCCGTCTTCTTATCGGCATCTACCTGGGGGCCGTTACGCACAGCTAGTGCCGCTTGCGGTCTGTGGTTAAACCTACTACCAGCGTAGTGTCGAGTCTTTAGAGACCCATACAGAGAGCTATTCGCCTTTAGGCAAAAGAGTAGAGGTCGCATGGTTTTGCGACAGGGTTCGGTCACATCCGTACACTTGTGCACGTTTAGTGTCCGGGCAGTTATCACTAGCGGGCTTTGGTTTAAGCCAGATCCTAGTGTACGTTTTGGGATTGGTTTTATCTCGTTTGTATTCATGTTCCTCGGAACGCGGATGCGGATGTGTATGCACGGTTGACAGAGACAGAGGCAGAGGATTCTCATTAGGATTGTTGACTGTTGACTTTTGCTAAACCCTAATGGGAATAAGAAATATGATTAATGATAATATTAATTAAGTATTATTGTGCCATGGTTGGGTTGAAAGGTTGACTTTGTTGACTTAGTTGACCGGTTGACTAGGTTGGACTTGTTGACCATCATCATGACAATGGCTATCATTTCATGGCAAAGACTTTTGCTTGCTTGTTATTCTTTACAAAATGAGTGCATGAAATGATATTGCCATTTGACTTGAACCATCACATAATACTCAATTACTATTATTGTTATGATTATTTTTGTTATGAGTGCAAGCGTGAGAAAAGTCTTGCTCATTCTATCATTCCCATTCTCTCTCATCCTCAAGCTCTCCCGCTTCCTCTTTCTCTCTCTCTAGTTCATGGTTCTATTGTCTCATGTATTGAGAAGCAAGAACCATAGAGATAAATCCAAAACACTTCTCTACTCATCCTAGCATACAAGGTCTAGCAAGCCAAGTGTTCTAGTTTCCTCAAGATTGAGGTTGAAGCCAAAGGTAGAAGCTTTCAGGTGGATCCATCTTCGGCACAAGGAGACGACGAGGAGAGAACCATCCGACCACCATAAGGAGTCGAAGAGAAAGAGTTCAAGTGGAGGTATAACCCCCTAACCGAGTAGGCAAAACTCCTAGTTAGGTTGTTAGATAGTTGTTTAACAAAGATCCGTATTTTGAGTCTATGTCACCACCCAAAGAAAAATCGTTTTTCACTATTTCCGCAACCCTAAAGTACCGGGGAAGGGTAACGTGGACTTACATCGCTAATGCTACAGCCCCATTGTTATCACAATACAAAGGTATTGGATTGGCAATGGACGGAACCACCTGAAGTTCAGAGATGAACTTCTTCATCCAGACAGCTTCTTTTGCGGCTTCACTAGCAGCTATATACTCAGCCTCCATAGTTGAGTCTGCGACGGTATCCTGTTTAGAACTCCTCTAAGATACTGCCCCTCCATTGAGGGTAAACACAAAACCCGAAATGGACTAAGAGTCATCTTTGTCACTTTGGAATCCAGAGTCGGTAAAAGCCCTAACCTGGAGGTCCTCATTACCGTAAATCAAGAACATCTCCTTAGTCCTTCTCAGGTACTTGAGAATGTTCTTTACCGCTATCCAATGCTTCTCACCTGGGTCAGACTGATACCTGCTTACCACACTAAGTGTGTAAGCTATATCTGGTCTGGTACATAACATTGCATACATTATAGATCCTACTACCGAAGCGTAGGGTATA
Organism: Agapanthus africanus; assembly: GCA_030015575.1. Classification (NCBI taxonomy): domain Eukaryota; kingdom Viridiplantae; phylum Streptophyta; class Magnoliopsida; order Asparagales; family Amaryllidaceae; genus Agapanthus; species Agapanthus africanus. The sequence continues at coordinate 725,916,284 of JASDDO010000019.1, read as the reverse complement.
ATCCCCATGCGAGCCCTCTCTTCATCAGTCTTTGGAGACATCTCTTTGGAGAGGGTGATCCCGTGACAAGCGGGTATATTACCGCTCTTGGAATCTTCCATACTAAATCTCTTTATTATAGTGTCAATATACCTGGACTGTGAAAGTCCCAACATTCTATTAGATCTATCACGATAGATCTTAATACCCAGAATGTATGATGCATCTCCCAAGTCTTTCTTGGAGAATTTCTGTGACAAGAAGAGCTTTACTGATTGTAGCATAGGGACATCATTCCCTATCAGTGGTATGTCGTCGACATATAAAACAAGGAAGACTACTGCTCCTTCTACAATCTTCCTATAAATACATGGTTCATCTATATTTTTGATAAAGTCAAATTCCTTGACCGTCTCATCAAAGAAGATGTTCCAACTCCGTGATGCTTGTTTTAATCCATAAATAGATTTAAGCAATTTGCACACCTTTCCACTGGGCCCACTGTCTAAGAAACCTTCTGGTTGATCCATGTAAACACTCTCTTCTAAATGTCCATTTAGAAAAGCTGTTTTTACGTCCATCTGCCAGATTTCATAGTCATAGAAGGCAGCAATGGCAAGCAGGATCCGAATGGATTTAAGCATAGCTACGGGTGAAAAGGTTTCATCATAGTCCAATCCTGGTCTTTGACGAAAACCTTTTGCAACGAGTCTAGCTTTGTAGGTTTCCACTTGTCCAAATGTACCAATCTTCTTTTTGAAGATCCATTTGCATCCAACTGGTTTCACCCCAGGAGGAGCAATTTCTAAAGTCCAAACTTTATTGGTATACATGGATTCCATTTCGGATCTCATAGCATCCAGCCACTTCACTGAGTCGTTGCTCGTGATAGCCTGCTGAAAACTAGTAGGCTCATCATCATCGATGATGCAATCCTCTCGATCCCCATCCAGAAGAAAACCATAGTACCTTTCAGGAGGATGAGAAAGCCTACTAGATCTGCGGAGTGGCGTTGGTTCGTCATGTTCTATTGAAATCTGAGGTACTACTAAGTCCTCGGTAGTAGTTTGAGGTTCTGGAATTTCTTCCAGCTCTACCGCGCTCCGACTAATTTTTTTTGCAAGAAATTCGCTCTCTAAGAAGATAATGTGGCGAGCGAAAAACACCTTTTGTTCTTCAGTGTGGTAGACCATATACCCTCTTGAATGCTTGGGGTATCCTACAAACTTGCATAAAACCGATCGTGCCTCGAGCTTGTCCAGATTATGCTTTTTTACATATGCCGGACACCCCCATATCTTGATATACTTGAGATATGGTCTCTTCCCTCTCCATATTTCATATGGAGTGGTAGGCACAGACTTAGTCGGAACTCTATTCAATAGGTATGTTGCTGATTCTAGAGCAAAACCCCAGAAGGAAAGTGGCAACTCAGCACTACTCATCATTGAACACACCATATCTAATAGCGTGCGATTCCTCCTTTCTGATACACCATTATGCTGAGGTGTATAAGGCGGAGTAAGCTGAGAGAGAATTCCATTCTCTTTTAAGCATTCAAGGAAAGTGGTACTTAAGTATTCTCCACCTCGATCAGATCAAAGTGTCTTGATGCTTTTACCATTCTGTTTCTCTACTTCATTCTTATACTCCTTAAACTTCTCAAAGGCCTCGGATTTATGCTTCATTAAGAACACATGTCCATACCTAGAGAATTCATCAGTAAAAGTGATGAAGTAGGAGTGACCGCTTCGTGCATGTGTAGATATTGGACCACATACATCACTGTGTACAAGTTCCAAGAGTTCTGTGGCTCTTTCTCCGTGTCCGGTGAACGGAGATTTGGACATTTTTCCTTTGATACATGATTGACAAGTTTTATATGATGAATATTCAAACGGATCTAAATATCCATCTTTATGTAACTTAGTCAACCTTGTTTCGTTTATATGACCAAGTCTACAATGCCATAGGAAGGCTTGGTTTGAATCTAGAGCCTTTCTTTTAAGCGTGTTTTGAATATTGAAAACTTGAGGTTGATTAAGTATGTATATGCCGTTTTCCAGTATGCCAAACCCAATCATTTCTTGATTTAGGAGAATGTTCATGACATTTCTTTCAAGCGCAAAATTATATCCTTTATAAGACAATAAAGATACTGATATAATATTACACAGCATACTGGGAATACAATAACAGTTGTACAATACCAAAATGTTCCCACTAGTCAACCCTAGGTGATATTCTCCTATTGCAACAGCATTTATGTGCATTCCATTGCCCATCCGGAGAGTCATATCACCTGTCTCCAGTACTCTACTATTTCTCAGACCTGCAAAGAATTACAGATGTGTGAACCAGAACCGGTATCAAGTACCCATGATGTAGAGTTTACTGAAAGATAATTTTCGATTACAAACACACCTGAAGCAGAAGCAACAGCCTGCTTCGTGTCCTTTGCCTTGAAGGCCATACAGTCCTTATTCCAGTGCCCTTGCTTGTAACAATAATAGCATTCGTTCTTATCCGCCTTCACCCTTCCTACCTTGTTCGTTCCCTGCACCTTCTTGACCCCGCCTTTCGGTTTGGTGGCTTTCATCTTCTTCTTCCCTTTAGCTTTCGCTTTAGATTTAGAAGAGGATGATTGGCCAACATACAGAACATGGGTCTTCTCCTTTTTCAAGGAGGTCTCTGCTACCCTCAACATGTTGAGGAGCTTTGGAAGATCAGCTTCCATTTCGTACATATTGAAGTTCAGCACGAACTGAGAGAAGGTGTGGGGAAGGGACTGCAAAATCAAGTCGATGTACAAATCATTCTCTAGCACACATCCCAGGTTTGCGAGTTCCTCAACGAAGCTGATCATTTTGAGGTCGTGCTCTCCTACTGATGATCCTGGAGCTAACCTCATCTGAAAGAGTTTCCTTGAGGTCTCGTACCTCGCGATATGGGAGTGCACCCCATACAATTCCTTGCAATGGAGAAAGATGGATACAATATCCATACTCTCGTGCTGTTTCTGGAGTTCATTGGTCATGGACGCCAGCACGATACACTTAGCTTTCTCACAGTCTAGATCCCAGGTTTTGCGAACTTCCTTGTCCGCAACTGAGGAATCTAGTCCTGGGATAAGGGGAGGAACAACGGTGGTAACATATGCTACTTTTTCATAAGTCAGTGCAATGTTGACGTTCCTTAGACAATCTTTATAGTTATGTCCAGTCAGTATATATTTTTCAAGTAATAGTTTTAGTCCTGTCATGGTAGCTGCCAGAGAGAGAGAAAAGAAACACTTAGCAAATGCTTTTGCAAGTTTAGATTGGTTTATTAATTTATCTAAACAGGATGGCTCCCACTGTTTCCTCAAATCCTTCTTCAAAACCTAAAAGAAGAACTAGTCAGGATTTAATCACACGTCACAATACTTGCTTAACCTTTCAGCCAGGCCAGTGTTGGTACTTCGAGGGAGGTTTTCCAACGCTTTCGCAAAGTTCCTTAATTAAATAACCTCTTTTCCCTGGAGGCGTAGCCCCTCTAACACCTTTTTGGACACCTACTTGGTTTATAGCATTGATTGTTAAGTGAGAAAATTTCCCGAGAGTAATCATAATCATCAGTGAGATCGGGATCCAACTATCATTGTATGATGCCCTAGATGGAAGCCACTCTAGTCACCATACTCCAGAAGGTATGCTAAATCTGCAAGTTTCAATTTTTTAAACTCCCGATGTGAATTTTACCCCAAGCTCTTATGACCTTGACGTAGGACAACAAATCATAAGATGCAAGTCAAGTTCTACATGTCGTTGTCCTGATTAATTTAGGTCCATCGTACATGTCCTTGAAGTAGGCCAACAAGACTGTACGTCTGTCCTAAACTAATGCATCTATCTATGCAACAAAAAAGCAACACATTGCTACCATCCACTATGCCTTGACATAGGCCAACAAACATAGCATGAATACGATGTGCTGTTTTATTTGAAACGACGGAGGGTTACGACTGGTTTTTGGGAAAAAACCGTTAACGTAGTGAACTTGATATGATCGAAGGAACCAAGATAGCTGTTTTTAAAAGGAGTGGTTTAAGCTCCGTATTTAAAAATTTGCCTTTTTGAAGAAAACCGAGTGGTTTTGAAATTGTTCCAATGATTAAGTTTAGGTTTTATTTTCTTTGCATTAATAATAATGCGTCCCATCATTAACCTATCATTACAGATAACAACGAAAATACAACATTCTCTTATGCCATCCGCATTCGCCACGGGGTCCCGTCATCACCCGTTAGGTTACTTAACTAACGGCAGAGCGGGGGCTGAGCTAGCGCGGGTGTAAAACATAAGTGACGTCTAAATAGCTATCATATATAGATATTGTACATTCGTCACACGCAATAATAGGCATTTCAGATCACAGATGAACATTATTGGATTATGCAAGCAATCCGCGTTTCTTTTGAGCCTGCAACGAAAGATGGATTACACAGTTGTGATGAACAGCCATTACCCCACCCAAGACCCCTACGGGTACGGCAAACTACCCGCCAAGTGCCCGAAGTGAAGCGGTCTTCCTCAACAACGTGAGTAGGCCACTAAACACTTCAAAGTACCCGGTAGTTTGTGCACCCCACCTTGGGTCTATCCTAGGAGCATAAACAGTAAAATGAAATAATACAACGGTGGCTACAACCGCAACCTGGATGTTCCCCGCAAAATAATATTACAACATATTACAATTACATCGAATGAATTAATATAATAACCCATCATAAAAACCCGGCTAATCATCACAACAATCCAATACAGTTCATAATCACAAACAGTTAAAACATTACAGATATGTGCAACCCCCTGCCAACCGACATACTAGCAGTTAGGGGAGGTTTACGAACACATAATACAGTTCACAGATAAAATTAAACAAGCAAACATCATATAATTTCGATCGATCAAACACATTAGATTCTACTCCAAAACTTCTCTGTAAATCTGAAACTTGAGCAGAAAATAAATCATTCCAGAAAAGACAAAACATCACAGAAGATTCACAGGGAAAAACTAGACTGAATCGGCTCCAACTCGGCCGCGGATCCGCGGCGGATCGGTGGGATCTGCCACGGTTCCGCGGCTCAGTGGCCGATTCAGGAGCCCATTTTTTTCTATGTTCTTATAATTTCATGTAGGTTATTCTGGAGGTCCCTGAAAAATTTTTAGGCCTCATTTTAAAATCGACAGAAACTATATGATATCGTTATATTTTCCGGTTCATTTTGCGTTCGAAATTCATACGACTTTGCAAATGAGTTAATTATTGTTTAGTGAGGCTCTGATACCATTGTAAGTCGATGTGCAACACCCCACGAGTTGTGGGGAGGCGGAAATATGAAAAACGATCTTGTTCTATAAGCGTACATCGACTAACCGAAGATCTTTGCTAAACGATAATTAACAACAACCATAGAAGTTCTTAGCTACTATGTAAAGAGATTATACCTAGTGAATCGTGTCCTTCATCTTTTCGATCTCTACGTCCTCCTCGGCCTCCTCTAAGTGATAGATGATCCACCCGAGAACCCTAATCCAAGCTTCACCTCCAAACTTGAGGTAACTAAGTTTCTCTAGTTGCTAATCAAAGGAACTTAGATCATATAGAGTTAGGTTATGGAGTGTTTAGTCTATTCTAATCCTTGATCTCAACTCATGAGTGGTAGGATTAAAGTTTGAAGAGAGAGTGAGCTTGAGGAGAGAGAAGGTGAAGATAATAATGATAATGATATTGTTTCTCACTTGAATATATGAAGCATAATGAATAAACAAATAAATGAATAAATGTGATTATTCATCATGCTACATTAATTCAATATGAGTGATTCACTATGTGAGTCATTAAGCATTTAATAATGCATTAATGACATGATGAATCACACAAAATGAGTCACAATATCATTTAATGATAATGCCACCTAAACCCTCAAGTCATCATGCTTCTAGAAGCTTCACGTGAAATTACGAGAACGCCCCTCCTATCCGTGAAAACACGGAAAAACTTTAGACTGTATAAATCCAATAACCTGATACTATAATCTGGCTTAAACCAAAGCCGTCTAGTAAAAACTGTCTGGATGTCGTACGTGCATTTAAACACGTATTCGTCCGAACCCTTTGTTGTAAAACCATACGACCTCTATATTGTTTCGCCTGGAGTTGGGAAATCTCTGTGTGGGACTCTAAAGACTCGACTACTACGCTGGCAGTAGGTTTAACCACAGACCGCAAGCGGCACTAGTTGTACATAACTGTCCCCAGGTAGATGTCGATAAGAAAGCCGATGAGGAAACCCATCCGAACTCCTACTGAGCTTATCCGTGACAATATCCGCGCAGTCTGGTCTGTTCGTCTAAGAGTATCGCATGTATGGTCTAGGGGGTGGTGAAAGTCAGACCCCTAATAACCGTACAAGTCGTGCCGGCATGGCTCAAGACCATCCGAAAATTTACTGATCAGTCCATCAGTAATTCTCAATCAGCCCTGGCCAGGGACTTATAGTAATTACCAACTGATCACAGTGCGATATCAACTCCCTAGACCGGGAGAGACGAATCCCTAACAGTCGCTCACTGCCTCTACGTGGCTCGGGACTGTGCCCAACTAAAACCTGTTTGCACGACTCCTTTGAGCCGTGGTAGGGTAATAATCAAAGCACAGTGGGAAATTACATGAGACAAATGATGACTTTAAGTCAACAGACTATCTGCACACATGTCACCTGAGAACTGCTATCTGACGCTAGGTATAATACCATCCAGTCAGTTATCTACGAGTCCTGTCTGGTGTACTCACATGAAGTAAGCATCTGTATACAATCTTAGGTGCACATCACCAATGGCTGCGGGACCAATCCATCGCCCGTCGTCAGGGTCTAGATATGTATACACTAGTCTACTCTGGAGTATCGATGCCCTGTCTCGATACTCCTGCGACAAGGGACATTTAAGGATGTGCCTATTGACTATCCAGCTCCTACAAGTATGACTGCCATCACAACGCCGGTAGTCAGGCAAAACACCCTATGGGCTTTATCAACATGTTTATAAATACAAAGTAAAATATATCACACGTTTAAGATAAAGACAACCAAATAGCGTACTATCATTAGCAAGATTGTTATGTACATACATATCCCTAACTGTCTATACAATGAAGGCCTCTAGGGCATATATATATCCAACAAATCCAATCAGTAACACTTCTATACAGTCCGGTCTCTTCGTCTGATATGTCGCATATCCAGTCTAGGGGTGGTAAACGTCAGACCACAGTAACCGATAAGTCGTGTCGATGTGAGGCTCATAACGGGTCGAGAAACTACTGATAACACTTACCAGTAGATCTCCATATCAGCCCTGGCCAGGGACTTCTAGTTATAGCCAATCTAACACATCGCATCATAAACCCCCAATACCGAGAGAGACGAAACCCCTCCTATCGCTGATTGCCTCCATGTAATTCGGGACTGTACCCAAAAGCCACCGTTTTGCACGTTCTCATGAACGTGGTAAGGTTGAAATCAAAGCACAGTGGGAATCATATAAGTCTCTATGACGATCTCGGGTCTACGGACTAACCTGTACCAGTGTCACCAGAGAACTGCTATCTGACGATAGGTATAATACCATCTAGGTGTTCTCGACGAATCCGTTCAGTGTACCCAGTCTCCACTGAGCACCCGTACACCATCTTTGATGTCAAACACCAATGGATGTGAGATCATCCATCGCCCATCATATGGGACAAGATGCGTATACGCTAGTCTACTCTGGAGTATCGATGCCCTATCTCGGTACACCCTCGACTAGGAACAATTATAGGATGTACTTTTGGACTACCCCGGCCCCACAAGTATGATCTCCATCATAGTCCTAGTAGTCAAGTACACATCCTAAGGGCTTTATCACCATGTAAGAGAAAGACATTAACACAATACAAGTCAATATGTTAAGAAAAAGAGCAACCAGATAGCATACTAACATATCGAGCATGAAAGTCCTCTCTCTCTATATATATCCAAGCATCTACTATAATATACATCATATGTACAATAATGGCCTATAAGGCATATACATAACTAACAATGATGTGTACGGCGTCCACCATGAGTTTTTTCGGTTTTTGAGCTGTATCATATACCCGATTCGAGGAGGGGGATGCACTGTCTGTAGGTACATGGTGGACCCGGTAAGGTACCCCATGGCAAGATGGACGTATTGAGAAGACGTTGAGCCCGGCAGGGGAGCATTACTTACCGGTGATAGTTGGCGCGGCGGATATCCGGAGGATACCGACCGTAGTATTGGGATATTGGGACATTGAGATATTGAGACATTGAGATGTTGAGATATACGGATTTGGTGACGATGCTTGACACAGATTTTCTGTCGATTCACTGATGATGTTCCAGCTTTATTATACAAGATTTTCTTATACCAGATATATCCCGATTTCGTGGTTGATTGTTTCATTTATGATGCATTCATACATCAGATATATGACTTGTTGTTGCTTAGTGACACTAACACGAGTATATGGTATTGTAGTAATGTTTAGATGATTACCCTTACCACTAATAGATATTTCAGTATATTATGAGTACAGTATGGTATGACCCAGGAGATCGTTATACATTCGGTTTCTACTCGGTGATGTCTTCTACTCACGAGTTGGCAACTCACCCCCGTTGTGCCACAGTTTCTTACAGGTTTTGTCGTACAGGTTCCATGACGGCTTCACTGGCACACTACATCCTTCCGGTTGATTGCTTTGGTGGGTGGGTTCACTTGCATCGTGACCACCGTTGTACTTTTATTTATTCAGTTGTATCTAGTAAGCTCCATCAAACAGACTTGTATATTTAGTAGACTTTGATGACCACAACTTCTATATTCTTTCGGCCTTAGAGTCACGCTCATGTATTTATTAATGTTTTCTAGTGTCGATGCTCACTTGAGCCGACCTAGTGTTTTCTTATTTCTTGTTTTCAGATGCTTATATCATATTATGATGATATATGTTGCATGTGGTTGTGATTCCGCCATTTGGCGAAGAGCTAGCTCCCGCTTGGGGATACCTTTGTTCATTACTTGTATATATTCATGTTTGTATCTGTTTGGGGCCAGTATTTATAAAGGAAACTCTGCCGAAATTTTCGGGAAAATTTGATGTTTTAAAATGTTTTAATGTGACTTTATTTCACTAAAATCACCTTTCTAAGTTAAGTTTTCCTTCACTCTATTTCTTTAAGTGGTTTAGATTTCTGGGATTTGGCTTACATAGATTATGTTACGCCTCTAGATGTTTTCGTAATTTAAGTGCCAGTCACGTTCCACATACCCGGATCATGATATAGTTGGTACCAAAGCGTTAGGTTTAACCTTGGTTCGAGTCTAGGTTTGACTGTGCGGAGTCTAGGGCGTATATTTATATTCGGAACCTAGGCTTGACATTACGGAACTTAGACTTGGCTGATGAAGTATTACACCCGAATTTTCGTCGCGTAGGTTGACCTTGGTTGATGGAGTAGGTAACTTAAGTAGAGTGATGTACCGTATGTATGTTCCGCGGCATACTTATGATTCGCTACTCCGCTTAAGAAGCCTTAGGATGTATATTTCTTAGGCACAGTATTTCTATTCGTTCCTATGATCTATCCTCATCGATGTCGGATTGTGGTTTCTGTTACCATGGTTACACGAGCAGAGAGAGCTGTGGCTAGAGGCCAGCCAGGATGTAGGGACTGTTGATGTACCGTCAACTCCAGATGATTAAGACGTTGTCTACCATGCGGACAGATGAGCCAGCTGTTGCTGAGTTGATAAGATATCGTTCCCAGATCATTGAAGCTAACGCAGCATGGGTCTACACTTAGGGATAAGATAGAAGATCGCTAGTCACCCTTAGATAAGGCTAGGACCTTTTTTTGTTGGATACTCCGATGCGAGATCATTCAGCTAGAAGATGACACCACACAGGCATGTTGTGAGTCGATCGAGACAGGACGAGCATAGATGCATCACTCCGATGATTTGGACAAGTTCCCGAGGATGTGGTTGGCCAGATGCCGTCTACAGGACATTAGAGATACCGAGTTTGTAGCTTCGAGAGAGACTCTAGATATGAGTGCGGCCGTTTGGAGCGCATTTCACACAGCTACGAAGAGATAATTCCAAATCGGTTCACATTGAAGAAAAGAAGAGTAAGAGGTTCGTAAGAGATTTTGACAAGATGACGTTCCACTCTGTTGACATCAGAAATGTGATACGCATGCAGAGACGTTGAATATGGATATATCTTCCAGAAGAAGTCGTGATGAGTATGCAGCTGTTCCGGAACAAGAAATGGATTAAGTAAAGGGTGATAACTTCTGGGCAGTTCGGCAGAGATAAGATTTGGGAGAGACCCCGACAGAATCTTTCTGGAATACTACACAAGAAGACTTGTACCCAGGATCAGTCGTATTACGCACACTCTGCGGGCCAGAGTTTCCATCATTGACGAGATATGTTATGAGTGACCATGATAATTGGTCAGAAGATCTTCAGAGAAGCGTCAGAACGGGACTGTTTCCGTCAGTACCCCGAATCGGGTTGTCAAGCCAAGAGGGAATAAAACAGGTAATCCCCAGAGAGAGATGAGAACCTAAGGGCACAATGCGTCATACCGTGAATAGGAGGCAAGTAGATATCTTGCTCTGCTAGCTTTGAATGCACCGGCACCCTTCGATCTTGAAGGAGGGGCACGTTGATGATAGTATTTATGATTTGTGATTTGGTGATTCGAATATCACGTTTCCGTTATTTGGATTCTAGTATTGTGAGGATTTCGTTTTATGATTGATATTTCCTATGTGCACCACAATTGCACATGATTCACATTTCTATGTATCAGTTGTACTGATTTTCGTTTTGTGAAGACCCATTGCATCTGATTTTGATTTCATACCCTCCGATATATTCGATTTTGAATTCATGCATAGGGTTTGCACATGATTTTGACTTATTTATTTAGTGTAATTTACATGAGCTTTTCGTGCCTTGATGTGATTTTGTGCACGCAGATGCATGCGTTTATAAGTTTATATACCACGGTGTACCTGATTTGGATTGACGTATGTTGTATACCGTCGATTTCGATTGTGATATTCGATATTTGTTTTCGTGCACCTTATGTACTTGGTTTGGATTCTTGCGCATACTTGGCGCACTAGATGCGATTTTGTGCACACCAGATGCACTAAATCGGGATTCTTCATGCATATCAGATGCACCAGATATTGTCGTCAGGCACACCCGTTGCACTTGACAGATGTTTTCGAGCACACCCATTACACTTAGATTTTATTTCTGTGCACATGTATGACACATGCATGTTGGCTATAGTGACCTCAAGTCAATTATTGGACCACATGCACGTGATTGCAATGATTGAGGGAGGACCTATACCGGTAGAACAGTCTTACTCGAGATGATAGTATGCTATCTGGTTTGTCTTTATCATCGCGTACATGCTTCAGGTGACATTATAGATCACTATTACACGTTGATAGATCCCATAAGATTCTTGCTTGACTACCAGCAGTATGATGGTGATCATATACGTGAGAGTTGGGTAGTCTATAAGCACATCCTTAAAGTGTCCCTAGTCGGGGGAGTTTCGAGACAGGGCATCGATACTCCAGAGTAGACTAGTGTATATAGATCGAGACCCCGACGAGGGGCGATGGCCGGTCTCACAAGCCATTGGTGTCAGTTGGTTCACCTAAGATGTATACAGGTGCTCATTGGGTTATGAGTACACCGGACGGACTCACAGGGGCACTGCTGATTGGTACTATACCTATCGTCAGGAGCAGTTCCCAGGTGACATGACTATAGCTTAGTCCGTTGACTTGACACTGCTACTTTGCCTCAAGTGTGTCCCTACTGTTCTTTGATTGCTACCCTACCATGGCTCAAAGGAGTCGTGCAAACAGGTAGTAGTTGGGTGCAGTCCCGAAGCACTTGGAGGCAGTGGCGGTTAGACAGGATTCGTCTCTCCCGGTATTGGGGGTTGATATCGTGATGTGTCTGGAGAGCTATTACACAAAGTCCTTGGCCAAGCCAAGTGAGATTTACTTGTATGTATTCAAGTAGTTTCTCAAGGTGTTCAGGGCTACACTCCGACCTGACTTATACCGCTATTGGGGCTCTGATGTTTACCATCCCCCTAGTCCCGATATGCGATACTCTTAGACGAACAGATCGGAATGTACGGAGATTGTCACAGATAGGCTCAAGAGGATTCCAGGATGAGTTCGCTCATCGGCCTCCCTTTTGCTCAATATCTGGGCAGCCGTTACGTACAGCTAGTGCCACTGACGTGCTTGTGGTTAAACCCACTGCCAGCGTATTGACGAGTCTTTAGTGTCCCCCACAGAAAGTTTCCCAAGTTCGGGCGAAACATTGTAGAGGCCGTATGGTTTTATGGCAGGGTTCTATCATATACGTGCACTTATGCACGGATCATGATCGGACGGATCATACTAGTGGGCTTTGGTTTAAGCCGGATCCTAGAATTAGATTGTTGGATTACTTTCGTCTCGTAGTATTCGTACTCAGTAGGAATATGGATGCGGGTATGTATATACAGATGAGGGGTATTCTTATGATCCGTCACAAGATTACTTTAGTTGATGCCATTTCTTTTTGGATTAAACTTTTGGTTTAAAGTTTGATTATGTGGAAATTGTGAGTGCAAGTTTTAACCTAGGGCTTTAAATGAGGCATGTGCTATTTTGGTGACTCATGGTGTGATTTTTTGTGCCATGACCATTTCTTTATTGATTTGGGGTGTGGGATATTATGTGGAGCATGAGAGGGCAGCCATATAGGGTTGTGGTTTGGTCTTGAGTTTTTGAGAGAGCTCACACAAAAGATCTCACACAAAATAGCAATGCCATTTTTCATCACTAGCTTTTCTCATGCTCACAACTATTCACTTCATATGGTTTCTTCTTCACCTCCACCCTATCCCTCTCATGTGTTGAGAATCCTAGGGTGATTGTGACAAAGTAATCATACACTATCTATACTTCACCTTGGACATGTCGGCTAGCAAACTTCATGTCCGAGTTGTTTCGGTTTGAAGCGGGAGCCTGTATAAAGAATCCTCGACGTGGAGCCACTTCGACGAGCGAGATCGGAGAGCGAACTTCGTTGGGGCAGCTGCGAGGAGCTTGGCGCAGAGATTGAAGACCGAAGGACACGGATCGATCGGTATAATCTCTGAACACTTTACAGTAGTTAGCTAGTTTACGGTTAATGGTTCGATCCAGGTGATTAGTTGTGGCGGCGCTAAGTTTCAAAAGTTTTTTTTCCGCATTTAGCCTCGGATTGACGGCCGGGGCACTGCCGTAGCCCAACAATGCATTGATTTCGATTTCCGTGTGCACCAGACCCACGTGGCATTCTTGTACACATTTGGGATCGATTTCTTTTGGGAACAGTTTGTTTTATGATATTTACTATTTGGTTTAGTAACTGAGCAGGACTGTTCTGAGAACAGTACCTAAGTGTTTTCGCATGCATTGATATTTACTGAAGGGATTTCAAAAATGTGCTATAGCCTCAATATTTTCTTACGTGTCCATGATGACAAGAAACCTTATGAAAGGAAAACCCTCTCTGAGGTTATTTTCAAAAGGCGGACAGTGTATGTTAAACAAAGGATATATATATATGTATGTATAGCTATTTTTCCTCATAATGAACATCCACTACTTGTGCTGTGATACGCGCATCGCACGGCGGTTTGAAAAGGAATTTTGCATGCATTTCTATATGGATGTGTTGATGATTTTACAACGATGTGTACTATATACATGTTATAGTTTGATTACGTCATGTTTGATTTCGTATTGGTTTTGGAAATTTGTATTTTCTTCATAACTCCGATGATTGCGTGACGCTTGACGGAGTTTTGATTTTGAGTTTTGCCCTCGTTTTCATGCGCAAGTGTTGCGCTATGATATATTTGATGTATTCATGATTTCGGAGCCCCGACGACTTGATAGTTTGCTGAAGTGTTTTAAATAATTAGAGGGTTTAAATTTAAATTCAGGGACCGAATTTATTTAAGGGGTGAAGATTGTAACATTTTAGAAAATAAAATATTATTTTTAGGAATTTAAATAATTAAATTAATAATTATTATGAATTATTATACAATTATTTGTAAATGGGTTATTTACTAAACTCGATTAGTATTTACTAATTTTGAATTAAGTGTGTTATGTGCATGTGACATGCAACATAACATGTTGCATGGGACTTATTGTATTTTTCTTTTGTTGAACCATGGCCAAAATTCCTCATTTGCCTTTATTTATGTTTTGGTTTTAAATAAAAAGATAAAAGAAAAAGGGAATTTTTAAATGGGACATGGGAGGTATGGGCTTGGCATGGGAGAAGAGAGAGAGAGAGTGAGAGAGGGGAGGGGTATTGACCATGGCTCATCACCCATTCTCACTTCACTTCTTATTCATCTTCTTCATCTCCTTCTTATCTCCCCTCCACCTCCTTCTACCACCTCAAGCCACCCCCAAAATCCAAAACAAAAACTCATACCTCATTCACAAAAAATGTGCACAAGCTCACTACTAACATGTTGTTGTGATCAAGTGATGATTTTGAGGACTTTGAGAAACTCAAGAAACTTTTTGAGTTGCCTAATGAGGTATTTCCTACACCGTTGGTTTAGTAATTGAGTTTCTTTAGCATCTATTTTAGTTTAGAATAAGTTATGTGAGGATTAGTGAACTTTGAAAATTCCAAGTTGAGCTTTAGGGGATTCTATGAGTTGTGATGGTGTAATTAAGGTGTAATTAGTGACTACAACCCCTCTAGTGTTAAAACTTGGAACAAAACTGAGACTTGAAACCATGCATAACTGAAAATATTTCCGATATCGGTTTTGTAAAAATTGTGAGGTTATAAGGAATCTGGAGGAACCCGGGACCTTTATAAAAAAAATAAACATATACATTAACCTAGTTAGACCAATAGGAGACCACCACGAGAAGACGAGGCCAAAATTCAAAAGTGGGGCCGGCGGGGGCGGTTACTGTAGCACTATTGGCCGTTCGGATTTTGGCTGTTGATGTTGGGTTTTGGCCTGTAGCTCAGACTCCTCATAACTTAGCTGTATTGTTCTTTTTGTCCCAAATTACCTGAGGCAAAATCTGGGAGCGTTTGAGTTAATAATAGAAATGGTTTTCAGATTTCTAAAACATAAATTTTGGCATTTGATTGTGGGTTTGGTCGTTAGACGTTTGTACATCAACGACGAGGGTTTATGATTGTTTTTTGCATTCGTAGGCTATAGGTTCTAAGCTATGAGCACTTCGCATGTCGTGTCAGTTTTTGAATCGGATTTTGATGCGATACAATGTATTTTGTGATATGTAGGTACTTCACGTGGACTTCAGGATGACAAGGGAAAACAAACGTCATCGACTTCGGCAAGCGAGGATCAAGATGAGTAGATGTATATCTACGGGGGAAGTCAGGTAGATGGCGTATAGCAACCCCGCAAACGTTGAATCGGGTTACTACTATATTACTATGAGTTTGGATGCGATATTGGATACTTAGCAAGTAGGGTATTTTAGAAGACTTTATGTTAGATTAGGTTGATCTGGGAAGACCTATCCATAGGATGATTATCTTGGTGGAGAATTGCAGGCTATATGTAGACACGCACACGCGCGCGCGCATACACACACGTGATTTTGTGTGTATATGTGTGTATATATATATGCATGTATGTGTGTATGTGTGTGTGTGTGTATAAATATATACATATACACGGGTGATGAGGATAGTATGTGATATGAGGAGATGAGTCGACATGACCAGGCATGATGCCGTGAGGTTCTGATATGTGATTGAGTCGTGATATGAGATATGATATGATATTGTAGTGGATCGTTGGGCGATATGTTTTCCATACATACGATAATCAGTGAGTTGATGATATTGGAATGTACGAAACTTTAGAACAGTACCCCTGATCATGATATTGTTCGATGATGATACCATATGAATAATGATGTATATATGATTGTTGACCCGTACCCTCAATTTTGGGGATGTCGTACGACGGATTTTTCCGTACGAGGTATAGGTATGATAATTGATCCGCACTCTTGACTCGAGGATGTCGTACTATGTATTATACAGTACGTGACGCTATGAGGCTAGATCGCCGACTACTAGGTATATCGACTCGGAATATATGTGGATTTTCTTATCTCTCCGACTAGTTCCTTAGTTTAGTCTTTTAGTGTTTGGATAGATGCCAGGCTAGGCTCGCGTCATACCTATTTTCAAAACTAACGAATCGTGAGTATTTTCAAAGGACCACCCGAGGGATGCTACGGATTTTTCATAAGATATCTTTTCTCAAAAACACCGTAGCCCCTACTTTTCTAAAAACCACGATTCGTGCTATTTCAAAACACCAAACCCGTATGACTCGTACACCGATATGTATATTGATTAATGTTACATTTACTATTCCCTTTTCTGTTATATTTATGTTCTCATTGCATTGCATATTTATCACATGTGTTTCTCTAGCTATTATAAATCCCGTCTGTTAGGACACATGTACCATTACCACTGATGCACATGTTCCACGTACACTTACTTGCCGGCATACACACATCATCATCGGTAATTGCCTTGTCATGTACACTTTAGAAAATGTTATTTCATTGGTATAACCTGCTAGCTGGTAGTTTCACATATTATTAGTATGTTTGCTCTCATATGCTAGTTTACATGTTACATCCCTTACTTATATATATATATATATTCTGTATGCAATATTGTGTGCTTTATGCTGATGTTCACTGCTTATTGACTCTTGATTTTGGGATTTGGGATTTCCATGAGATTTCTGGATTCGGGGGAAAACTGCAAGAATTTTATAAACTCATTATCATTTTAAAAATGAAAGTTGCGGTTTTCTCGTGATATGATGAGTATGGCGTCCACCATGAATTTTCTCGGTTCTTGAGTTATATCATATACTCGATTCGAGGAGGGGGATGCATCGTCTGCGGGTACATGGTGGACCCGGTGAGGTACCCCGGGGCAACATGGACGTATTGAGAAGGCGTTGAGCCCGGTAGGGAAGCATTACCTACCGGTGATAGTTGGAGCGGCGGATATCCGGAGGATACCGACCATAGTATTGGGATATTGAGATATTGTGAAATTGGGATATTGAGATATTGAGACATTGAGATATTAAGATGTTGAGATGTTGAGATGTTGAGATATACGGATTTTGTGTCAATGCTTGACACAGATTTTCTGTCGATTCACCGATGATGTTCCATCTTTATTATACAAGATTTTCTTGTACCAGTTATATCCAGATTTCGTAGTTGATTGTTTCATTTATGATGCATTCATACATTAGATATATGACTTGTTGTTGCTTAGTGACACTGACACGCGTACATGATATTACAGTAATGTTTAGATGATTACCCTTACCACTAATAGATATTTCAGTATATTATGAGTACAGTATGGTATAACCTAAGAGATCGTTATGCATTCGGTTTCTACTCGGTGATGTCTTCTACTCACGAGTTGGCAACTCACCCCCGTTGTGCCACAGTTTGTTGTAGGTTTTGCCGTACAGGTTCCATGACGGCTTCGCTGGCACACTACTTCCTTCCGGGTGATTGCTTTGGTGGGTGGGTTCACTTGCATAATGACCACCATTGTACTTTTATTTATTCAGTTGTATCTAGTAAGCTCCATCAACCAGACTTGTATATTTAGTAGACTTAGATGACCACAGCTTGTATATTCTTTCGGCCTTAGAGTCGCGCTCATGTATTTATTGATATTTTCTGGTGTCGATGCTCACTTGAGCCGACGTGGTGTTTTCTTATTTGTTGTTTTCAGATGCTTATCTCATATTATGATGATATATGTTGCATGTGGTTGTGATTCCTCCATTTGGCGAAGAGCTAGCTGTTCATACCATAATTTTGCATTATTTTATTCCCCATTCTTATTCAGTTTATAAATAAACAGGTGCTTTTGACCCATGTCTACTACATAGTTGCAGGTTACAGGTTCCCGGAACAAAAACAGTGAAAAGGATAAAAAGACGATACAAAAGTGCGACTACGACCAACAAATGGAAGAATCTTGATCAAGCCTACAGTTAAAGACTAAACGAAGATCAATGGATGATCTCACAAAGAACAAAGGCAGTGCAAGGTTCAATACTTCGTCACGAAGCAACGGTAAAAAGTCCACTACAATTATTCACTGTGGAAATCTGGAAGAAGACCAGAAGATATTCTGAAGAACCAACCAAACAAATAGGAAGACAAATATAGACAGAATCAGCACAGGAAATTTCAGAACACAATCTCCCTTTTTGGCGGCGGAACCACGGCCAAACCTTGCAATTGGCCGCGGATCCGCGGTCGTGTGGGGCCCATGTCGGTGTAGAAAGTTTGTTGCGTCTGGCGGCGCGTTGACTTGTCTTCCTAGGGGTATTTTTGTAATAGCAGATGTGCGAGTCGATTGTAACCCTAGGATTTCTATCCTCTATAAATAGGAACCCTAAATCTTCTATTAGGTCATGCCTCTTCTTGTGCCTCATTTTATATCTAAAATTCAGATCTGTAATTTTCTGTAATGAATGACGAGTGCATCAAATTAGAGTAAGTTTTCAATTCTTGCCCTAGTTAATTTTATTTCATTTCCCTAGTATAATTTCTTATCTTCCCTAGTTAGATCTTTTATTCTCTGCCCTAGATAGATAGTTTAGAGATGTTCTTCAATTCTCTAATGAGCGAGTAGTCTCCTCGCTTGTTAGGTTAGGTTTGGGGAAGGCTTGAGAGATGATGATCTCTCACCCCTTTCTTGCCCATCACACGTTTTTATAGGACTCCATGCATACACCCACACACCGCTCCCTACGGCACCCTATCCCACGAGGCAGCATTGATATCGTAGTATAAAGGCCCGGTTGAGCGTGTTTTCCGTGGAGGTTAGGGTAAGGATTAAGAAAGGAAGGACAAGAACCTAGAGGAAGAAACACCATTTCTTCCCGATGGTACTAATCCCCTTTATTAATAATTACCATAACTCCTAAAGTGATCTTAATTTGGGTATAGAAAGCGGTGAGGAAATCTTTGCATTTCCAAACTTAACCTAAACCTAACCCTAGCAAGATTTAGATCTAGATAAACTTAGTTTTTAGATTTAATCAATCCGACACCAATCGGAATTAACTCGTTAGAACAATTAGGAAATACACAACATCTCTGTGGACCGACCCGTACTCACCGGCTAGCTACCAAGCGACGCCGTTCTTGATTGCGGTTATAAATATTTTTGATTCATCTTTCGAAAGCGCATAAGCACGCTAAATAATATTTTAATCAAATGGCGCCGTTGCCGTGGATGGCGTGTTATTTTCTTTTTGCAATATCGGGTTAATATAAAAATAAAAAAATCATAAAAACTGAAAAATAAAAAAAAATATAAAAAATTATCATCTTTTATTTTGTGAAGGGTATTTTTCGTGTGAATTTTGCAGAACAGAAGAACAAATTCGGATCTGGAAAAATCCAGAGATCAAAACAGAAAACTGCATATCCGAACAACAGAGGATACTAACAACAGAGGAGCAGAAGAAATATGGTGATCTGAACCGCACATCTTGCCGCTTTTCCGCCGCGTTGACCAGACTTTGACCGCGCATCCGCGGTCAGGAGGTGACATCATCATCTCAAAAATTTTCTCGAGAACCGAACAGCCCAGACGACTGCGCTTCCGCCGCCAGAACCCCCTCCTTGCCGCGGAACCGCCGCCTCCGCGTGAAATCAGCACGTGCAAATTTTTCTGTGGGCTTTCTCTCTCCTCCTCTGCAAATCCCAATATCTTCTCTATCAAATCTCCTGCAGGATTCTTTGCGCTAAAAAATCTCTCCCCCTTCTCAATAACTTGATCTTGTGCAGGATTCTTTGCGCCGCGCTAAAAACTAAAAATTTTGATTGCAAGTGATTGTTACTGCTTTGCATATTTTTAATCGGACTTTAAGGGGCTTGAAACCAATCCAGATTGGGTGGGGATTTCATCACCCTTCCCAGGACCCCAGAAATCACATAAGGCATATTGCATTGACCATCTTTTAATTAAAAAAATATTAGACTCAGCCCTAAGGACTTCGCGCTCAATAGGACAAAGGACTAGTTGTAGGCATCGGCCGTTGATCCTAACCTGACTTTGTGGTGTCTAGGCAACTGTGTCTAAGGCGAGTTGTTACTTAATTAGGGCCACTACTTGTAGTGGAGTGCCTCCCACTCACCTGGCACTTACCTGGCCGCAATTGGTGGTGAAGAGGCGGTTTGAGGTCCTATTTCTAGCCCTTTGGAACAGTTAGGAGCTGTCTAGCTGACCTAGGTGATACTAGATCTAGGCCTGATTGTGTATTTGTGGTTGATTGAATTTGTGTCAAAGCCTTTTATCGAAAATCTTTTTTGCAAAAAGCTCCACATAAAAAAAATACACAAAAAGAAAAAAAGGTAAAATTTTTATAAGAAGACGTGCAAATTTTGTCGCTAAGAAATCCGTGCACCCCACTTACAACCACCTCCTTTTTCTTCTCCTTTCTTACATCATGGGTACCCTACCTCCCAAAACTCTTGCCGAACTTTGGTACCCTCATCCAAACTTTGCTTTATACGCGAATTGTTTTGGTCGAATTACGGACGACCCCTCCATACCCAAAATTTCTTTGAAAGATCGAATAGAAGCGGCTAGGAAAAACAGTTAGACTCCGCAATCCAGTTTGTATCAACCGTTGCAACCTTCACCACCTTCGTACGATGATACTCCTTTTTCGAGTCCTGTTGTAACTCCGAAACCCATGTCTATCGCTGAACATATTGAAAAATCTCATAACCGATCTTTCACTCCTTTCAACACTTCCAGTTCTTGAGATCAACAAGTCCATTCACCTTTTTACCCAAATGTTGATCATACTCCTTTCCAACCATTCAATTCCTACCAGTCCTACCCAACTTCCGCACCGTCCCCAGACATTGCTTCTACACAACCATTTGGGAGTTTCACTTATCCAAACAATTTTGAATCTTTTACTGAAACCCCTTCACAACCCATGTCTAGTCTGGAAAAGTCATTGGAAGCTTATATGGTAGCGAAAAACCAAATGATGAGGAATGTGGATGCGTCCATGGCCGCCCTTCTACAACCTAGTGAACCGGTAGCTGGTTTCCAACTAGCTCCAAATTTTCAAATGTATAATGAGGCGGGTGGACAGAGTGAGAATTTAAGTGGAGAGAGTGAGTTCTACACACTTCCAAATCAAACCTACCCATCACCAATTGAATCCCACAACTCCTATTTTCAAACAAGTGTCCCAAATGATTCATCAGTTAAAAATAAAACATTTAATGAGTTGTGTGACTTTGTAGTGCTTGATTTGCTAGATTGTGAAGAGCCCCTTTCGAGTGAAAACATCACTAATCCTTTCGACCTCTACACCTCTAATCTAGAACCTGAATTGATAAATATCCATGCTTTTGATAAGGTGTCTAAAAAAATTGATTTTCACTTGATTGAGGATATTGACGCCGGGAATGTTTTAGATGATGAACCCGTAAATTTGACTGAAATTTTATCTCCAATTCATCATCCCGAGTCATTAAATGTTTCTCCCGAACTTCATATGCGTCTTGATTTTGATGATAATAGCATGGATGAGATAACTTTTGAGGAGAATTATGAGGATAGTATTGAGGAGAGTATTGAGGATAATATTGAGGATGAACCTGTTTTGTTTGATGTTCCGGATTTTCCAGTTCATCCTCCTGAATCTTTAACTGTTATACTTCCTAAATCACCCTCCCTCCTTTCCATCGTTCCGACCACGCAAAAGAACACACTGGAGGACTGTGAGCTTGAAAAATTTCTGTTTGATCACAACAGTTTTGACGCCACTAGTGCGTACCTCTTTGAATCTGACACAGTTCTCACAGCTGATAACGATTACGAGTGTTTCACTTTTCCGGACGATTTTGAAGACTCACCGTCCGAGTTTGAGTCCTTTGAATTTTCAGATGAGTTTGTTGAACCATCAGACTCGGTTTCTTACAGTCATTTCGAACCATTGATGGAATCCTTCAAGATCGAGACAGATTACTTAGGTGAGAATAAGACTATCCCTAAATCACTCCCTTTCGTCCTTCCTATCGTTTCGACCACGCAAGAATCCGTCGCGTTTCCATTTTCAGTGGATGGTTTACCAAGTTCAAAGTACCCATGTTTTCTCGCGAATCTTGAGGGATTTGACCCCATATCTCAACGGGTTGATAGATTAGCACAATCGTTTTTAACACATCGGTCATCATAAATTGCGCTAATTTATTCACTCGATTTACACCCTCAAGATCGTACTACACTTCTTTCTCTTTTCCGCCATTCTTCTCCTCCACCGAGACCATATTCCACTCTTCTCCCCAATCGGTCTCGTGTGCTTCTCATTTCCTTTCTCTACACTCCATTCTTCCACCAACCATACCATTATCATGATAGAATTTTTGAATGGTTGGTGCCAACCTTTGGTCTGTGTAAGGCCTTGTATAGTTTGATTTTTTTCCTCCCTAACTCTGAACTTTAATGTTTAAAACAGTGGAAACACTGTCTCACTTAAGTTTGGGGAGAACCTTTTTGTATATATATATTTTTTTGTTTTTTCTTTTAACAATAAAAATATAAAAAAAATTGTAAATAAATAAACAGGGGAGTGCCGAAATTTTTTGACCCTCTTGGTGTGACATTACAGTGAGGACACTGTCAAGTTTAAGATTGGGGGTGTGCTCGGTAAGCCTTCTTCCTTCGCATTCATGTGTATATTTTTGCATTTACATACTTATTTTAAAACCCATAAAAATTGAAAATTTTAAAAATTAAAGTATTCAATTTTGGCCATAATTGACTTGAGTTTGACAAAAAGGTTAACTAGCTAGGAACAACTAGATCTTATATTTAGTAAATTAAAAACCCCTAAAAATAACCTTTCTTAAAATTTAACGGTAGAAAGTATATGTCTTTGTAGTTTATTTAGAAATAGGCAAATTTTGAGTTCACTTCTTGGGCTAAGTTAAAACAAGGGAAGAGTATTGATATTTTTATTGAAGTGTAAGTCTGAAAAATAATTCCTAAGCTTAAGTCTAAATTCTGAAAATGTATACCCTACAAATTGCACAAACACTAACCATGAAACTTGGAATAGTAGAAGAGACCTTGAAATGCTCTTGTCTAAAGTCCTTAGTACGAAAAAAAGTTAAAATAAAAATACAAGTGTTAATAAAGAGATAAAAAAAAATGAACACTGGTTTTTGTAATTACTTAAGGCTGCATTAATGAAAAAATATTTAGCGAGGATGCCTTATCACCTAGTGCCTTAGACCAACTGGTTTGGAAGTCACTGCTAAAGCCTTAGGTGTTACAAGACTAGGAATTAAGCTTTATTGTGCATACACATTTTATAATCGGTTGTTGGTACCTCAAGAAGTATTAACGATCACATGAAGGATATGTGAGCGAAATTCATCTAAAAATTCACTAATTAAGAAGTGCTTTGGACAATGGACAAGAGTATGATTGCTTGATTTGAATTTCCAAGTGTAGGGGTGATTTATACACACAAGTACGGGTATGTGATTGGGGTTTAGATAAGAGATAGGAATGAAGAATATGACTTATATCTGTAATAGAGATGATAAAAATTCTTATGTTGAGATGAAACCCTAGAAGGAAAACTTAAGAGATGCCAAAAGCTAAGTAAATTCACAAGAATATATATAATCTTAAGTTAAATAATAAGGAAGCGTGGAAAATATGGGTGGATGATTTATGAGTCGAAGATAATAGAATTCCTTGTTAGAAAACCTAATTGGAGAATAAAAGTCAATGGGCCTAATTGATAGGATTTTGTGGGTAGTATCCGCTGAAAACCCTCAGGAGACAACACTCCTCCTACTAGGGACACCTAGTGGTTTAACGGCTTGTTACACGAGCTCATTGCAATCGCGATTCCCTACGAAAGTGTGGCTAGGATTTTTTCGAGAATAAAACTAGGTTTGCTCGAGGACGAGCAAAAGATAAGTTTGGGGTATTTGTTCATACCATAATTTTGCATTATTTTATTCCATATTCTTATTCAGTTTACAAATAAACAGGTGCGTTTGACCCATGTCTGCTGCATAGTTGCAGGTTACAGATTCTCGGAACAAAAATAGTGAAAAGGATAAAAAGACGATACAAAAATGCGACTACGACCAACAAATGGAAGAATCTTGATCAAGCCTACAGTTAAAGACTAAACGAAGATCAATGGTTGATCGCATAAAGAACAAAGGCAGTACAAGGTTCAAGACTTCGTCACGAAGCAACGGTAAAAGGTCCACTACAATTATTCACTGTGGAAATATGGAAAAAGACCAGAAGATATTCTGAAGAACCAACCAAAGAAATAGGAAGACGAATATAGACAGAATCAGCACAGGAAATTTCAGAACACAATCTCCCTTTTTGGCCGCGGAACCGCGGCCAAACCTTGCTATTGGCCATGGATCAGCGGCCGTGTGGGGCCCGTGTCGGTGCAGAAAGTTTGTTGCGTCTGGCGGCGCGTTGACTAGTCTTCCTAAGGGTATTTTTGTAATAGCAGATGTGCGAGTCGATTGTAACCCTAGGGTTTCTATCTTCTATAAATAGGAACCCTAAATCTTGTATTAGGTCATGCCTCTTCTTGTGCCTCATTTTATATCTAAAATTCAGATCTGTAATTTTCTGCAATGAATGAAGAGTGCATCAAATTAGAGTAAGTTTTCAATTCTTGCCCTAGTTAATTTTATTTCATTGCCCTAGTATAATTGCTTATCTTCCCTAGTTAGGTCTTTTATTCTCTGCCGTACTTAGATCTTTTATTCTCTGCCATAGATAGATAGTTTAGAGATGTTTTTCAATTCCCTAATGAGTGAGTAGTCTCCTCACTTGTTAGGGTTAGCTTTGGGGAAGGCTTGAGAGATGAAGATCTCTCACCCCTTTCTTGCCCATCACACGTTTTTATAGGACTCCATGCATACACCCACACACCGCTCTCTACGGCACCCTATTCCACGAGGTAGCGGTGATACCGTAGTATAAAGACCCGGTTGAGCGTGTTTTTCATGGAGGTTAGGGTAAGGATTAAGAAAGGAAAGACAAGAACCTAGAGAAAGAAACACCGTTTCTTCCCGATGGTACTAATCCCCTTTATTAATAATTACCAAAACTTCTAAAGTGATCTTAATTTGAGTATAGAAAGCGGCGAGGAAATCTTTGCATTTCCAAACTTAACCTAAACCTAACCCTAGCAAGATTTAGATATAGATAAACTTAGTTTTTAGATTTAATCAATCCAACACCAATCGGAATTAACTCGTTAGAACTATTAGAAAATACACAACATCCCTGTGGACCGACCCGTACTTACCGGCTAGCTACCAAGTGACGTCGTTCTTGATTGCGGTTATAAAAATTTTTAATTCATCTTTCGAAAGCGCATAAGCACGCTAAATAATATTTCAATCACTAGCTCCCGTTTGGGGATGCCTTTGTTCATTACTTGTATATGTTCATGTTTGTACCTGTTTAGGGCCAGTATTTACAAAGGAAACTCTGCCGAAATTTTCGGGAAAATTTGAAGTTTTAAAATGTTTTAATGTGACTTTATCTCACTAAAATCACATTTTTAAGTTAAGTTTTCCTTCACTCTATTTCTTTAAATGGTTTAGATTTCTTGGCTTTGGCTTACTTAGATTACGTTACGCCTCTAAAAGTTTTCGTAATTTATGTGCCAGTCACGTTCCACATACCCGGGTTGTGACAGTTGGTTTGTCTTCTAGTATGATATTTCAGAACTAGCAAACACATTGAAGGTAGCCACTAGCGTCTGTTGCGTTGCCAAAAGCACACCTCAAGACTACTTGATGATGCTTACAAGTGATATCTCCTCAAGATTACGACACGTAGCGAATGACGTGTGCCGAAAGCTATGGAGGTGGAATAAAGGAGGTGCATTTTAAGGGTACCTCGGGACCTAGTCTCGAGGAATGTATCCGGCCTTCCAGGAGATCTCCCTGAACACATTCCACCTTCATCTAGGAAACTACCAACAGCTCATCTCCGAGCCCCTGACATGCCGAGCTTCCTCGGCCTGCCAGCTCGTCTCTGAGCCCCTGACCTGCCGAGCTTCCTTGTCCTCCCGGCTCGTCTTCGAGCCCCTGACGTTCCGAGCTTCCTCGGCCTCCCCGATCGACTAGGAGAGCGGATCCCATGCGCCCCGCAACGGCTCCGCGTATATTTCCACGGTGAGATATCTGCCTCCCCATGATCCGCGTCCCACACGGACGCATCCCTACATTAATGGGCGCATCTCACCATTAAAGGCGAGGATAACTGCAACGCCTTGAAAAGTCGTTTAGGTAATTTCCCGATAATCGGTAAATAATTGGTATTTTCCGTAAAATATAATTATAATTATTTTTCAATATAGGCCTAATTGTACCTAATTTAGATATGTAATTGCTAGTATTTGGTAATTTATTTGCCACTTATAAATTTCTAGTTGTTTAAAAAGAATTCCTTAATTAATTATTTTAAACATTATTTTAAGCTTTTAAATATATATTAAATTAGTGATAAATACAAATTTGAATGTGCTAATTACATACTTAATAACCATGACAAGCCAAAATCTAGGGTCAAAGGAAAAAAATAAAATAAAAAATAAAATAAACCATGTAATGATATATCTTGCAATTAGGAAGCTCGAGGGGTGATTTTAGCATGGAAATTTCTATGCAATCATCCACTCATCCTAACTCCTTCAATCAGGGCCGAGCCCACCTGCAGGAAGCCCCTTCCAATTTTCCCTTCAACTCATTTGAAATGAAACAATATGAGATGAATAAAATATTGTAATTAAAGTATAGTGTTTATTGAGGCATGGGAGGGGTTTGACTTGGAGAAAAATCTAGTACACCCACACACTCCTTCCCATTTCTTTCACTGCGAAAATAATTCTGCAGTCCTCCCCCACTTGCTTCCATCTCCTTCCATCTCAAAAAAACTCCCCAAAATACATCAAAATCCCAATTAAAACCTCACAAATTCAAGTCAATTCTTCATCCTTTCTCCTTAGCCAAATCTTGCTTGAATCTTGGAGCAAGGAGACCATTTTGGGGAGGCTAAATCACATGCTAGACCTTTAATATTTGAGGTATAATCTTCACCCAATTGATACTTGTTGGTTAATTTCCTTAAACTAAATTGTTTGTGTTAAATTGGTGCTAATTTCAATTTTGGGTTTTTAAAGATGAGGGTTTGAGTTAGAACTAGGGTTTCAACCATCATTACTATGTTAACTAAGCTTAGTTTGCTATCTAGTGACTATACAAACCTAATCTAAGTAGTTACCTTGTTTAAGTGGGCTTCAATTTATTCTAAGCAAGTGATTATGCAAGCAAATTGCATGATTTTTGTGTGTTTTGGGAGAGATTATTTTAAGTAATGAAGTTTGGGTTAATTTCGTTGTTTATTTGTGAATGTGGCCATTAGGTCGTTAATCCATGAATGTTTGCACCGAAATCCCATTTGAATGCTTACTAGGTTTTTGTTTTAATTAGGTTTTTGTTTTAATTAGGTGTTGATTTAATTTGATGTTGTGACTATATATCTAACATCTCCTATGATAATTAGAGTATTGTGAATGAGCGATATGTATGATTGGGTTCTAGGTTGGTGGTTGTTTCGTATAGCAATCCTAGTTGAGGTTGTGGCGATGCCGTACACATTTTTTTTGTGCATACAAGTATAGCTTGAGGGCGTTTATTCTTCGTATCGTTGTCCTTGTACCTTCTTAGAGTTTTAGCTTGATGTTTTGCGTTTGTGCAAATTCCAGGATCGGTCGCGGAGACTTCGGACGCGGCACGAAAAGGAAAAACGGTGATTAGACCAGGCTAGCTGAGGCTTTCCGGTGAGTAAATGTACACATCTACGGGGGAAATCGTTTGGATGGCGCAAGTCGCCCGATAACTAGATTTATGTTTAGAACTTATAATTATATGCGTAGTTCCTAGTTAATTACTCCGTTGCATTGCATCATTCATCACATGTATATATACTGTGCTAGTACCTCATAGGACACTCGCATTATTACCATTGGTTTATACTGCACGGGCACTATTCATGGGGACACACACGCCTTGGTAATTGCTATGAGACGAACACTTATAACTGTCTAAATCCGCATTTTATCACTTGCGCTAATTATTTACTAATAAACCCGAAATTGATATATTTAATTCATTAATATGGATATGTACGATTGCTAGTCACATACACATATCTTATTGCATCATTGTTCATGCATAACTTTCTAGTTTCCGCATTGCATTGCATATTGTTAATATCATAGACATTCATATCATGATTTTACTCGAGGATTCCCCTATTTATGAGATTTATGGATTTGGAGAAACCGCAAGGATTTGAAAACATATTACCATTTTAAAAATATAAGTTTGCGGTTTTCTCGTGATATGACGCATCTATCGTCCACCATGAGATTTCTCGGTGCCTGAGCAGTATCAAACACCCGACTCGAGGAGGAGGAACCGTTTGTGGGTGCATGGTGGACCCGGTGCGGTACCCCGAGGCAAAATGGTCGCAGATGATGGCGTTGAGCCCGACAGGGGAGCACCACTGACCGGTTATTTGTGACGCGGCGGATATCCGGAGGATACCGACGTAGTCTTGAGTTATAATGATATAGGCCAGTCAGGATTGCCGAAGCCCTAGATCAGATATTTGGGTCAGTCTGGATTGCCGGAGCCCGGGATAAATGAGATATACATATTTAGTGTCGATGCTTGACACAGACTTTTACTGATTTCATTGATGAAACTACAGCTAAATTTCAAAAGTTAAATAAGATAAGAACACAAGTTTTCCATGTTAATCATATTCAAATCATTTGTTATTTATTGCATTCATGTTGCATACATATTGTTACATCGCATCATATTAGTATATTGTAGGCTGTAATATCATTGTGTACATGCTTACGATAGCCTTATTAGATGTTATATTTTACTCACGAGTTGGCAACTCACCCTCGTCATGCCACAGTGTTTTGCAGGTCTGACCCGTCAGCACAGTAGCGGCGGGCGCACCTCCTCTTTTGCTCTTTTTGCTTGGACTCACAGCATTGTTCATAAGGGGGTTGCGGGATTATTTTGTTGCCACCTTGTATCATTTTTGTATCTAGTGTACTCCATCTACCGTATCTACCACTTGTATTATTGTATTAGCGATTTAGAGATGAGACAGCGAGACTTGTACTTTTATGTTGTATCTTTGAGTCGAGCTCACTTGAGCCGACATGATGCTTTATTACTTGTGCCTTTTATGCTTATTTTGCACATTGATAATTTTTATTGCGTGGGATTTGAGTCCGCCGTGGGCGAAGAGCTAGCTCCCACTTGGGGATGCCTTATTTCATGTTATTCATATATTCTTGTTTTGTACCCGTTTGGGGCCAGTATTTACAAAGGAGACTCTGCCGAAATTTTCGGAAAAATGGATGTTGCTTTTAAAAAGCTTGATGTGACTTATTTGATTAAAATCGCTTTCAATAAATTGGTTTTCCTTCACTCTACTGCTTTTGGTTTTGATTTCTGGGTTTCGGCTTCCTTAGATTACGTACGCCTCGAGACGTTTCGTAATTTAAGTGCCAGTCATGCTCCGTACTTTTCGGGTCGTGACAATAACGCTGGGGCGTAACTGACGGGGGGGGTATCTCACGCCCGCTCGTTCCAAGTGACCCCTATTTAAACCCCCTTCAGATGAATCAGGTATCAAAATTTATCTCAATACGCCGCTACTCTGCACCTTTTCCTCGGCACTAACTTGATCATCGGAGGGTCCTATGGTGGTCACCCACCCCGGGACTTCATTCTAGGTAGCTCGGTGTCCAACATCAACGCATTGAGATCCACACTCAACAACTCCAAAACCAAATCTTAGCTGTCCAAGAGCGCTATCGTAGGATCTACGGAGGACAGCATCTGATGAAGATCCTGACTTCCATCAGTTGGCGCCGTCTTCGCGACGGCCCAAAAGAAGACTGGGGGCGGAAGTTCGTCCCAACATGGTCCGAGCTCGACCTTAAGGCCTGCCTTGCTGACCAAGCCTTCCGCTGCGCCCTGATCCCCGGAAGATAGTCGTGGGGAGAGCCAGAAGCATGCACGGGTCTCGACTCCTCGGGCGAGGGAGGAGGAGGAGAAGGAAGCCACCGACGTTCCCATAAAAAAGAACATGATAAGTCATACCGATGTCTGGCCTATAACGGTCTGAGAAACTACTGTTAACACTTATCAGTAAATCTCATAAGCTTTCGTGGCCAGGGACTTCCAGTTATAGCCAATAGAGTATAGCGCAACATCAACCCCCTGTTGGGTTACGGCAGTGCCCCGGCCATCAAAAAGGGAACAAATACGGAACAAAAAATTTCTAAACTGGCGCTACCATTACCCGATGCCCGGATCTACCCTAAACCTTATACTAGCAATATGTAAACTCGGAGTTAGATGGTTATACCGAGTTGATCCGTGTCCTTCGGTCATGAACCATCATCCCAAGCTCCTAGAGGTTGTGGATCTAGTTTGGTTACTGGTCTTCCTCCATCTATGATGATCCACCTGAGGGAAACAGCGCAAGCTCCAGCCTCGCCAAGCGAGGCAATCGACGCTCCAAGGTTGCTAGCAAAGGAGAGTGGAGGTGTAGGATGTTAGTGTATATGCCCTAGAGGCCATTACTGTATCATACTAGTTTGTATATTAGTTAATGGAAGCTTGGGATATTCACAGTTGTATAGACAATCTTGCTCAAAATAGTAGTATGCTACTTGGTTTGTTTCTACTTTAATGTGTGCATGTGTTTCTTTTAGAATATTGCCTATACACATTAGTGGAGCCCTTAGGATCTTTGCTTGATTACCAGCGTTGTGATGGCAGTCACACTAGTGGGGGCTGGGTAATCTACAAGCACATCCTTATACAGGTCCTTAGTCGTAGGATTATCGATACAGGGCATCGATACTCCAGAGTAGACTAGTGTATACGCTTCTCATCCCAGGATGGGAGATGGTCTATCCCACAGCCATCAGTACGTCGTACAGGAGATAGTATGTAGGTGCTCGTTAGGTTACGAGTACACTAGGAAGGACTCACTGGGAACTATTGGTTTGGTAGTATACCTATCATCAGTTATCAGTTCCCAGGTGACATGAGTACAGCATAGTCCGTTGACTTGACACTATTACTTCGCCTCGAGTGTGTTCCCACTGTTCTTAGATTACTACCGTACCACGGCTCAAATGAGTCGTGCAAACAGGTAGTAGTTGGGTGCATGCCCGAAGTACTTGGAGGCAGTGACGGTTAGACAGGATTCGTCTCTCCCGGTATTGGGGGTTGATATCGCACTGTGTCTAGGAGAGCTATTACACAAAGTCCCTGGCCAGGGATAGCGAGATATACTGGTAGCATTTCCAGTGTTATCTCAGGGTGTTCTGGGCTACACACCGACACGACTTGTACCGCTATTAGGGGACTGACGTTTACCGCCCCCTAGGCTCGACATGCAATACTCTCAGACGAACAGACCGGACTGTACGTAGATTGTCACATTCAGGCTCAGTAGGAGTTCGGATGGGTTCACCTCATCAGTCTTCTTATCGGCATCTACCTGGGGGCCATTACGTACAGCTAGTACCGCTTGCGGCCTGTGGTTAAACCCACTACCAGTGTAGTGTCGTGGCTTTAGAGTCCCACACAGAGAGCTATTCGCCTTTGGGCAAAACAGAGTAGAGGTCGCATAGTTTTGCGACAGGGTTCGTTCACATCCGCGCACTTGTGCACGTTTGGTGTCCGGGCAGTTATTACTATCGGGCTTTGGTTTAATCCAGATCCTAGTATATGTTTTGGGATTTGTTTTATCTCATTGTATTCGTGTTCCTCGGAACACGGATGCGAGTGTGTATGCACAGTTGACAGAGGCAGAGGCAGAGGATTCTCGTTAGGGTTGTTGACCGTTAACTTTTTTCTAAAACCTAATGAGAATAAGAAATATGATTAATAATATTAATTAAGTAGTATTGTGCCATGGTTGAGTTGAACATTTGACTTTTGTTGAATTGTTGACTTTTTTGACCGGTTGACCATTATGGACTTGTTGACCATCATCATTTCATTTCAATGATGCTTCCTATTCTTTGCAAAATGCATTAAATGCATGAAATGATAATGGTCATTGAAACTAACCATCACGATTCTTAATTATTATTATTATCATCAGTATTCTTTCTTTTGTGAGTATGGTTGTAAAAGTCAAGCTCATTCTCACTTTCTCATTCTCTCTCATCCAAAGCTCACCCTCTTCCTCTCTCTCTCAAAGCTCTCATGTCTCATGTGTTGAGAAGCATAAGCTATTGAGATAAAACCCTCAAAACTCTCCTCTACTCACTCTAGAGTTCTAGGTCTAGCAAGCCAAGCACTTTAGTTGCCTCTCGGTTGAGGTAGGAGCTCAAGGTAGAGGCTTTCGGGTGGATCCTTCTTCGAAAACAAGGAGACTACGAGGTGGAGCCGTTCCAACTACTCCAAGGAGCAAGAAGAGAAGGAGTTCAAGACCTAGGTATAACCCTCTAACATAGTAGTTAAACTTCTAGTTAGTTTGCTCGGTTTTTGTTTAGCGAAGATCCTCTTTTCTAGTCCATGTTGCCTTGTGTCAAAAATCATTTTTTTTTACCATTTCCGCCTCCCCGTAAGAACCGGGGTGGGCAACATGGACTTACAGTGGTATCAGAGCCTAGCTAAACAACAACTAGCATGTTTGAAAAGTATTTAGAATTTCGATCCGAGAAAAAATCGCAAAACACGTCCGAAAACTGAACTTTCTGCCTATTTTTAAACTGCTCCAAAAATAATTCCACATACCTTAAAAATCGGCTCAGGGTTTTCTAAGAACAGTCAGCAAAAACGTGCCACTGACTCGGACAACGCGTCGCTGAACCGCAGAGAGAACATGCTTCTTGCCGCGGATCCGCGGCCGAGTTGACTCGGCCGCGACTCGTCTTTGCTGCAGTTTGCTCAGTGTTCTATTTTGGGATTTTTAGGATATTTTGTTTCTGCCCAGATTTTCCAAAGAACAAAGTTGTGTTTGGGGTAGCTACAAATCCGTATTTTTGATCGCAGTTCTGTAAACTTTAGCTAATGGGTTATATCTGTGATGTGATGTATGCACTGAACGTCAACTAATCGCTATACGTCGATTAGTGGGGGTTGTGCATATCTGTGTTCTGTAATGTTGTTGGATTGTATATAGGAACTCGTTGGATTGTCGCGGATGAATAGCCGGGGGTTGTGAGATGAGAGTTTTCTTTATCTTTCAATTGATATAATATGTAAATTGATGTAATATTATTTTATGGCCGCACATCCGGGATGAGGTTGTAGCCGCCATTGTATATTATTTCTTTTACTGTTTTTTCTCCTAGGATAGACCCAAGGAGGGGTGCATAAACTACCGGGTACCTCGAAGTGCCGAGTGTCCTACTCATGTTGTTGAGGGAGGTTGCTTCACTTCGGGTACTTGGCGGGTAGTTTGCCGCACCCGTAGGGGTCTAGGGTGGGGTTTGGCTATTCATCGCGACTGTGTAATCCGTCTTTCGTTGCAGGCTCGAACGAAACGCGGATTTCTAGTATATCCAATGTGTTCATCTGTGATCTGGAATGACTATCATTGCATCTGACGAATGTATATATCTATATATGATATCTAGTAGGCGTTGCTTATGTTTTGCATCCGCGCTAGTCCAGCCCCTGCTCTGTCGTTTGTTAAGTAACCTAACGGGTAATGACGGGGCCCCGTGGCGAATGCGGATGGCATAAGCGTACGTCATATTTTCGTTGTTTTCTGCAATGGTAGGATTAAATGATGGGGCGCATTAAATTAATGAAAGAAAATAAACCAAAGTTAAAATCGTTGGAACAATTTCAAAACCACTCGGTTTCTTTTCAAAATAACTTTTAAACGCGGAGCTTAAACCACTCCTTTTAAAAGCTATCTGGTTCCTTCGATTATATCAAGTTTACTACGTTCACGGTTTCGCCAAAACCATTCGTAGCCCTCCATCATTTCAGCTAAATATTCGGTAGTATTCAAGCTATGTATTTTGACCTACCCTAAGGCATAGTGATTGGTAGCTGCCGGATATTTATCTGTTGCATAGATAGATGCGTTGGTTTGAGACAGTCGTACTGCCATTTTGGCCTACGTCAAGGGTATGTACGGGTGGGTTCAAATTAACCTGGTAAATGATGGGTAGAACTTGACATGTGACTTATGATATTTTGGCCTACGTCAAGGTCATAAAAGCATGGGGCAAAAATCCACATCGGGAGTTTCTAATGAAACTGAAACTTGCTAGTGCTGCATACCATTTGGAGTGTGATGATTCTGGTAGGATTCCTTCAGTTTTATCGCACGATGATATTTCGATCCCGATCCTACTGTGAGTATATGCTACTCCTCGGGAACTTTCTCACTTAACGATCAATGCTATAAACCAAGTAGGTGTCTAGAAAGGTGTTAGCGGGGCTACGCCCACAGGGAAAAGAGGTTATTTAATTAAGGAACTTCGCGAGAGAGTTGGAAAACCTCCCTCGAAGTACCAACACTGGCCTGGCTGAACGGTTAAGCAAGTATTGTACGGTGAGATTGATCCTGGCTAATTCTTCTTTTTTGGTTTGAGGAAGGATTCGAGAAACAGCGGGAGCCATCCTGTTTAGACAAACTAAAAATCACTCTAAACTTGCAAGAGCATCATGCTAAAGTGTTTCTTCTCTCTCTCCTAATTGCAGCAACCAAACATCATGACCGGACTTAAGTTACTACTAGAAAAAAATACACTAACAGGGCCAAATGACAAAGATTGGCTCAGGAATGTCAAAATGGCAATCACTTATGACAAGTTGGGGTATCTCCTTACCACCAAAGCTGCCCCTGTCCCAGGACCTCAATCCAGCGTCGCGGATAAGGAAATCTGTAAGACCTGGGAGATTGATTGCGCGAGGGCCAAGTGCATCATGCTTGCCTCTATGGACAATGAACATTAGAGGAGGCACGAGGATATAGACCTAGAATCCATATTTCTTCATACAAAAGATCTGTATGGAGAGCAATCCCGTATCGCCAGATACGAAGTCTCGAAAAAGTTATTTTCGGCGAGATTGGCCGTCGGATCATCTGCAGCGAAACACGTGCTTCAGATGATTGGCTACATTGAAGAGCTCGCGGACCTCGGGACCACGTTAGAGAACGAGCTCTACACTGACTTGATTCTCCAGTCCCTTCCTTCCACTTACGCCCAG
This sequence comes from Agapanthus africanus, assembly GCA_030015575.1. Taxonomy (NCBI): domain Eukaryota; kingdom Viridiplantae; phylum Streptophyta; class Magnoliopsida; order Asparagales; family Amaryllidaceae; genus Agapanthus; species Agapanthus africanus. The sequence continues at coordinate 725,880,674 of JASDDO010000019.1, read as the reverse complement.
TTTATCCTGAATTTCAACATGCAAGGAAAGGAAGTTGAACTTCCGGAACTCCATAACATGTTGAGGAGTGCAGAGGGCACCCTGAAGAAAGTAAGGGAAACACCCGCTTTGTCTGTTGGAGGACCTTCTTCTTCTAGGTCCAAGGCGAAAGCCAAAGGAAAGAAGAAGAAAACCCCCACCAAAGCAAGAGGCGGTATTAGTAAAGTGGAAGCCAAAGGATAGGCCAAAATGGCAAAGGTAGCGGGACAGCTTGTGGGGAAGGAAGAATGCTTTTATTGTCATAAAAAAGGACACTGGAAGAAAGATTGCAGGGCTTGGAAGGCCAAGAACCAGGACCCGAAGCAAGTTGTGGCTTCGGCTTCAGGTGTGTATGTTATTGAAAACTGTCTATCAGTAAACTCTATTTCCTGGATATTGGATACCGGATCAGGATCTCATATCTATAATTCTTTACAGGCACTGAGAAAGCGTAGGGTTTTGAAGGCAGATGATATGACCCTCAGAGTTGCAAACGGAGCTGGCATGGATGTTGAGTCCGTGGGGGACTATCACTTGGGATTGTCAGATGGACATGTTTTGGTTTTGCGTGATTGTTATTTTGCACCCAGTACGACTTGTAATATCATATCTGTATCTTTAATGTCAAAAGAAGGTTATGATTTTGCATTTATAAGCAATGTTGTAAACATTCACCTTAATCATGTTCTGATTGGGTCGGGTACATTAAGCAACGGTATATACGTATTGAACCAACCACAGATTTTCAATGTCCAGAATACACACAAAAGAAAGTCACCAGAAATAAATCATGCTTTCTTATGGCATTGTAGACTGGGTTACATCAATGAGAGAAGGTTGACGAAGTTACATAAAGAGGGATATTTGGATCCGTTCGAATATCAATCATATGCAACTTGTCAATCCTGTCTCAAAGGAAAGATGACAAAGACTCCGTTTACTGGACATGGAGTAAGAGCGAGCGAGCTCTTGGGACTCGTACACAGCGATGTATGTGTTAGTTGTATGTATGCCCTAGAGGCCAGTATTGTACAGATGATGTATATTATATTGGATGCCTGGACATATATAGAGATGACTTTCTTGCTCGATATGATAGTATGCTATCTGGTTACTCTTTATCTTAACATGTACACTTGTCCCTTTAAACTGTCTTATAGTTACATGTTGATAAAGCCCTTAGGATGTGTACTTGACTACCTGGACTATGATGCAGATCATACTAGTGGGGACATGGTAGTCCATAAGTACATCCTTCAAGGTCCCTAGTCGTGGGTGTATCGAGACAGGGCATCGATATACCAGTGTAGACTAGCGTATACGCTTCTCGACCCATGAGATGGGCGATGGATGATCCCATATCCATTGGTGTTTGACATCAGAGATGGTGTACGAGTGCTCAGTGGAGACTGAGTACACTGGACGGACTCGCCGAGAACTCCCAGATGGTATTATACCTCACGTCAGATGGCAATTCTCAGGTGACACTTGTGCAGGTTAGTCTGTAGACCCGAGATCGTCATAGAGTCTTATGTGATTCCCACTGTGCTTTGATCTCCACCTTACCACGTCCATGAGGGCATGAAAAACGGTGGTCTTTGGGTACAGTCCCGAGTCATATGGAGGCAATAAGCGATAGGAGGGGTTTCGTCTCTCCCGGTATTGGGGGTTGATGTTGCGCTGTGCTCGATTGGCCGTAACAGGGAAGTCCCTGGCCTGGGCTGATCAGAGATTTGCTGGTAAGTGTTACCAGTAGTTTCTCGACCCGTTATGAGCCTCACATCTGCACGACTTATCGGTTATTGGGGTCTGACGTTTACCACCCCTAGACCCGATATGCGACATATCAGACGAACAGACCGGACTGTACGGTAAGTGTTATTGGTTGGATTCACAGGAGTGTGAGCGGGCTAGCTCGTCGATCTTCTGATCGCTCAATACCCGGATGGCTGTTACGTTTAGCAGACCGCTTGCGGCTTGTGGGTGCTTGATATGATCATCATCTGCTACCGGCGTATTGACGAGTCTTTAGAGTCCTACACAGAGGTTTCCTGGCTCAAGCGAAACGAAATAGGAGCGCATATAAGATATGTGCAGGACCGAGAATAATACGTGTATGTGATACCGTATTTCATTCTCGCGATGGATGTATCGATTGGTTATATTCGATATAACCTATATATCGAATCAAGGATTGATTCGATAAGCCGATACTTAGGATACTAGTCGGTTATATGCGATATGACCGGATCGTTAAATCAAATGTTGATTTAATGATTTAATGTATAATTATATATTTGATATATTACTTTGCATTAGCTAGTATTAGTTCACTTTAAATGGATTTTCTCACTTAATGTGCAAGTTGTATATGTGATATACTTTTGTGCACATGTTTGTATCATGTTTGATGATGCTTGCTCATATGGTTAAGTGTATAGAATTAAACCATGGTTAAGTTGATGATTAGGGTATTTCTTTTTCATTTATTTATTTATTTGTTTATTTATTTATTTGGAAAAGATAAAGATGAGAATGGTGGCTTTCTTTGTTTCTTATTGAAGCTTCATGAAGCTTTGACTTAGTCACCATTCTTGTCTCATGCTTAACCCTAACCATTTGAACTAGCCCTAGTTCATTCTCTACACTTAACTATGGTTAAGATTATGATAAGTTTTCATTTTCTTTTTCATTTTAGAACACTTATCATATTCCTTCTTCTTCTTCATCATCTTCTTCTTCAAGAAAAGCTTAAGTCCATCAATGGCAACTTGAGCAAAAGTGAGAGAAATCCAATTCTAAAGTGAACCCACCTCCTATTTCTTCACCCTCTACCTCTTGCCAAGTAGTATAGGATGTTTTCTTCACAAGTTTCACAACTTGGTGAAGTTGGAGCTTGAACTTGTGATGCCTCGACGTAGATCTTCTTCGGCACGAAGCCGACGACCTAGTCCGCCCATTTCTCCGATGAAGCCGACGATTGAGTCCATGATTCGAGATGGACAGCGAGAGGACGCCTACGTGGAGCTAAGGAAGTGGAGAACCGGATCTACAAAGGTTGTAGCCTCTCTCCTTTAGTTAAAATGTTAACTAGATTCGTTTTTCGCCTAATCTTCTAGTCAACGATCCGTATTAGGGTTTCTCGGCACCCGTAAAATTTGAAATTGGCATGGATGATGCCTTGTGAGTCTTCATTAGAGTGCCTAGGAACCCTTCAGTGGTATCAGAGCCTAGCTAGAGCCTTAAGCGAAGTCTAGACGACGTTTGAAACCCGATCGAACCGAAACCCTAATTCCCGATATGCTCTCTGGACTTTTTCTAAAATCTGGGATTTTTCCATATTAAAAATGCTTAAAAAATTCAGCAGGGAATTCTAAGAATTACGATGCAAAATTTATCCCATGATCTGCTAAGGGCGCGGCGGAACCGCGGCAGAAGCCTGGCTTCTGCGGCGGTTCCGCGGCCATCTGATGACATCATCTGTCCTTTTTGGCACAGTAATTCCTATTTTATTATGCTGAATTTTCTGGGAATTTTTAATTTGACTCAAGAGTTGAGTGTTCTGGGGTTGTATTGGGAATCGACGATTCGATCGGATTATCAAGCCTTGTCTATGTGGCTTTCCGGATATTTTAGAATATGTTAAAAGGTTCGACCGGATATAAATACCCAACTTTTCCCCTGCCGGAAAATATCCAAGTGTTGGATTTTTCTGTGGTTTAAGGACGTTCTGAGTAGTGCAAGTAACGCGATGGTCCCTCTAGAAGACAACAAACCTTAACTCGATTATATGACCGTCTTGAACTGCCCTTTGAACCTTCGGGTTTGGGGCAGTACGGCGTGCCACATGTGAGGCGTTGGCTTGACCCTTCTACGGCTGGACCGTTGGTACTGAGGCATGAAATGAATGTCTTTGAACTTATTTCATGTGTTGATCGGTGTCGGGAAAACTTGGGTGTTCGAATGTTCGATCGGAAAGTTTAATATTTTCTATTTATCCGGAATGGGATACAATAATTGGAATTCACAAACAGTTATGAGATAACTGAATGAATGTTATAAATCTGGCACTTTAGTCTCACTTGATATTGAAAAGAGTTTTCGGTAATGAGACTAAAATGCGGGGTTTATAATTGTTAGGCATGTGATGTCTAAGTATTTCATTTGATCAGGCATGCGATGTCTATAGAGGTTGCGGATTCCAATTGTTGTAGTTTTATACTTTCTTTTCTGTGACCGTAAGTGTAATATGTGATATCACCGGTTTCATTGCTATATGTCAACGACAATTGGGATGCGCATATTTACTTACGTTGATGACATGTGATGTTATGTGTTGCCGGATATGTTATATTGGATCATCGTGTTTGAATAGCCGGGGGTTTTTATGTGAGATGAGTGTTTTTCATTTTCATTCATGTAAAAACTTGTATGTAATATTCTTTTATTTGGGGCACTTCCAGGTTGCGGAAGTTGTCACCTTTTGTATATTATTTACTTTTTTGCACTAGGATAGACCCAAGGAGGGGAGCACAAGTAACCGGGTTCTAGGGTCCAGTGGGAGACCATCTCGAGGAGTCGAGTCCGGGTCTCCTAACCCTAGGATTGGTAGGGTTGCTTGCCTCTCTCGTAGGGGTCTAGGGGTGTGGGATTAGCTATTCATCACGACCGTGGAATCCGTGTTTTATACTGGCTCGTATTGAAAACACGGACGTCCTACTATATCCAATGTTTCATATGTTTCTTCTACTGCGACATCTGTGATGTGATCATGTGATGTTCTGTGATAGATACTGTATATAGTATATATGATATATTATATAGACGTTACTTATGTTTTGCACCCGCACTAGCCCTGCCCTGCTCTGTCGTTAGTTACCTAACCTAACGGTGTACGAGGGGACATCGAGGCGAATGCGGATGGCATAAGTGTACGTCGTATTTATCTGTGATGTTTAGGTGACATAAATGATGGGACTTCATTAATGTGATTAATGAAAGAAAAGAAACCTAAGATGTTGTAGAATCAAATTTTAAAATAAAAAAGGTAGCTACAGTTCTTGTTTTGCATAGCGGTATATGTGATATACCCTGCACCTTATTCGATAAGGAAAGGACCGAGATCCCTTCACCGGGAGTGACTCCTTTAGCAATAACTGGCAGATGCTACACACTCGGTTTGACTTTTGATTGCTTCTATAGTTTCTGCTTTGCACAGTGATATATATGATATATCCCGCACCTCATTCAACGAGGAAAGGGCTGACGATCCCTTCACCGGGAGTGACCCCTTTAGCAAAACTAGAAAAGCCTCAAAATCACTCCATTTCAAAATTGTATTTGATTCTACAACGATATCAAGTTCATTACGCAATAGGTTTTCAGAAAAACCTGTCGTAGCCCTCCGTCATTTCAGATAAGTACTAGTTAGTATTCGTGCTACGTTTGTTGACTATGTTAAGGCGTAGTGTGCGGTAGCTAATTAGTGCTTATATGCATAAGCATATGATGCGATTGGATTAGGGTAGTCGTGCGACTTTGTTGACTATGTTAAGGGTCGTGCGGGTGGGTTTAATTCAATCGAGAAATGACGGGTTGAACTTGACTAGCACTTATGATTTGTTGACTATGTTAAGGTCATATAGCTGCTAGGGACAAAATATTATCGGTAATTTCAAGTGTTGAAATTTGCAATGAGATTGCATACCTTCTATGAGATAGTTGGATCCCGATACCCACTGCAAGTAAGAGTTACTCCTGGGAGAGTTTTACACATTACAATTAGCCGATCAAGTAGGTGTCTAGAAAGGTGTCAACGGGGTTACGCCTCAGGGAAAACGAGGTTTACATTAATTAGGTTCGTGCGAAAGCACGGGGGACCTCCCTCAAAGTACCGACACTGGCCTGGCTGAAAGATTGGCGAACTTGTAATGTGTAATTAATCCCGGCTAGTCTTTCCTTTTAGGGTTTGAAGGAAGATTTGATAAAAACCAGTGGGAGCCATCCTGATTAGATAAGATAATAACCAATCTGATCTTGCACGAGCTTACGCTACAGTATTTTCTTCTCTCTCTCTCCAGGTAGCGACCATTTCATGCCCTAATAAAGATAATAATATGGATGTATTGACCGAACCCGCATGTTATACTGTGCTGGGGAACGTTGGTTCCGTTCTTACCTATAAGAGTTATAGGACTGAACAGGATATAGGGGAATACCAGGATTCCCATGCCACCCGAATGAAGAAAGTACATGATGATGCATTTTCTTCGGGTGTGTTCGTTACAGAGAACTGTTTCTCCATTTGCTCTACGTCCTGGGTATTAGATACCGGGTCAGGATCTCATATATGTTATCAGTTACATGGGCTTAGGAAAGGTAGAGAACTTGGAGAAGGTGATAAAGATATTAGAGTTGGAAATGGTGCAATTGTTGCAGCTAAGACTGTCGGGGAATATCAACTTGTATTACCAACTGGTAATACATTGGTTCTGAACGAATGCTATTACATGCCGAACCTGATATGCAACATTATATCGGTTTCTTTGTTAAGCAAAGAGGGATATAATTTTGTATTACAGGACAATGTTATGAACATTTTCCGTAACCAAAAGTTGGTTGGATCAGGCACGTTGTGCAATGGCATTTATGTTCTAAACCAATCAACAGTTCTGAGCATAACAAACACACACAAGAGGAAGAGTTCAGAACTGAACGAATCCTTCTTGTGGCATTGTAGACTGGGTCACATCAATGCGACACGACTGGCTAAGTTGCATAAGGATGGATATTTGAAACCATTCAAATTTTCATCTTATGACACTTGCCAGTCATGTCTTAAAGGAAAGATGACCAAAACTCCATTTACGGGACACGGAGAAAGAGTTACCGAACTCTTGGGACTGATACATAGTGATGTATGCGGTCCCATGTCTACGCATGCCAGGGATGGTTCTTCGTACTTCATTACATTCACTGACGATCTCTCTAGATTCGGATATGTGTTCCTGATGAAACACAAATCAGAAGCTTTTGAGAAATTTAGAGAATATAAACAAGAAGTCGAAAACCAAACCGGAAAAAGTATTAAAATCCTTCGATCTGATCGAGGAGGTGAATACTTGAGCAATGAATTCCTGAACTTCCTAAAAGAGAATGGGATTCTCTCTCAGCTGACTCCTCCATATACACCACAGCACAACGGTGTATCAGAACGGCGGAACCGCACCCTATTAGATATGGTGCGCTCTATGATGAGCACAGCTGAGTTACCTATTTCCTTCTGGGGATATGCGCTGGAGACAGCAACATACCTATTGAATCAAGTTCCATCTAAATCTGTACCTACCACACCATATGAGATATGGAGTGGGAAGAGACCATATTTTAAACGAGTTAAGATATGGGGTTGTCCGGCCTATGTCAAAAGGCAAAATCCAGACAAACTCGAGGCACGGTCAGTTCTTTGCAAGTTTGTGGGATATCCTAAGAATTCACAAGGATATTTTTTTTCTACCATGCTGAAGAACAAAAGGTGTTTGTTTCTCAATATGCCACCTTTTTAGAAAAGGAATTCCTTGAAAAAGAAATTAGTGGCAAAGTGGTAGAACAGGAAGAAGTTCCAGATACACAAACCGTAACTGAAGATTTAGTGGAACCAGAAGATTCAGTAGCTCCAAATGAACCTCAACCTCTCCGCCGATCTAGTAGGGTTCCTCGCCAACCTGATAGATACTATGGTTTTCTCATGGATGGTGGGAGCGAGGATTGCATCATGAAGGATGATGACCCAACTAGCTTCGAGCAGGCCATCACGAGTAGGGACTCAGTGAAATGGCTGGATGCAATGCGGTCTGAGATGGAATCCATGTACACCAACAAAGTATGAACTTTGGAAGTTGCTCCTGAAGGGGTAAAACCCATTGGGAGCAAGTGGATCTTTAAGAAGAAACTTGGTGTAGATGGGAAAGTGGAGACTTTCAAAGCTAGACTTGTTGCAAAGGGTTTACGTCAAAGACCAGGTATGGACTATGACGAAACCTTTTCTCCAGTGGCTATGCTTAAATCCATCCGGATCATGCTTGCCATCGCTGCATATCATGACTACGAAATCTGGCAAATGGATGTTAAGAACGCCTTTCTAAATGGTGATTTAGAAGAGTGCGTGTACATGACTCAGCCAGAGGGCTTCGTAGACAGTGGGAGCAGCGGGAAGGTGTGCAAGCTGCTTAAATCCATTTATGGATTAAAGCAAGTATCGCGGAGTTGGAACATCTGCTTTGACGTCGTTATCAAAGAGTTTGATTTCGTCAAAAATACAGATGAACCTTGTATCTACAAGAAGGTGGCAGAGAGTAAGGTTGTCTTCCTCGTATTGTACATGGACGACATACTCTTGATAGGAAATGATATTCCTATGCTGCAATCGGTCAAGCTCTTCTTATCACAAAGATTCTCAATGAAAGATCTTGGTGATGCCTCCTGCATATTGGGAATTAGGATCTATAGAGATAGATCCAAACGGATATTGGGATTGTCCCAATCCAGGTACATTGACACCATACTAAAGAGATTTAGTATGGAAGAATCCAAGCGTGGGAACTTGCCCACGATCTCCGGAGTCACTCTCTCCAAAGAGATGTCTCCCAAGACTGATTTGGAGAGAGCTCGCATGCAAGGGATACCCTATGCTTCGGCTCTAGGCTCTATCATGTATGCGATGCTATGTACCAGACCCGATGTAGCATACTCACTAAGTGTAGTGAGCAGGTATCAAGCTGATCCTGGAGAGAGTCACTGGACAGCTGTGAAGAGCATTCTCAAGTACTTGCGAAGGACTAAAGAGATGCTCTTGGTGTATGGTAACGGAGAACTCCAAATGGAGTCCTTTACCGATTCGAGCTTCCAGAGTGATAAGGACGACTCTAAGTCGCAGTCGGGATTTGTCTTTACCCTTTACGGAGGGGCGGTTAGCTGGAAGAGTTCCAAGCAGGAAACCGTGGCAAACTCGACGATGGAGGCTGAATACATCGCTGCCAACGATGCTGCCAAAGAGGCTGTCTGGATCAAGAAGTTCATTACTGAACTTGGTGTGGTTCCATCCATTGAGCATCCAATACCTTTGTATTGCGATAACAATGGAGCGGTGGCTTTGGCCAAGGAACCCAGGTCCCATCAGCGATCCAGGCATATTCTGAGGCGGTATCACCTGATCCGGAAGATAGTTGATCGCCGGGAGATCGAGGTCAGGAGGGTTGACACGAAGAACAACACGGCGGATCCACTCACAAAGGCCATTCCCCAGATACAGTTTAAGAGACTCTTCGGGATGCTCGGTATGCGATACTACAGCAGCTGGCCCTAGTGCAAGTGGGAGATTGTTAGTTGTATGTATGCCCTAGAGGCCAGTATTGTACAGATGATGTATTATATTGGATGCCTGGACATATATAGAGATGACTTTCTTGCTCGATATGATAGTATGCTATCTGGTTACTCTTTATCTTAACATGTACACTTGTCCCTTTAAACTGTCTTATAGTTACATGTTGATAAAGCCCTTAGGATGTGTACTTGACTACCTGGACTATGATGCAGATCATACTAGTGGGGACATGGTAGTCCATAAGTACATCCTTCAAGGTCCCTAGTCGTGGGTGTATCGAGACAGGGCATCGATATACCAGTGTAGACTAGCGTATACGCTTCTCGACCCATGAGATGGGCGATGGATGATCCCATATCCATTGGTGTTTGACATCAGAGATGGTGTACGGGTGCTCAGTGGAGACTGAGTACACTGGACGGACTCGCCGAGAACTCCCAGATGGTATTATACCTCACGTCAGATGGCAGTTCTCAGGTGACACTTGTGCAGGTTAGTCTGTAGACCCGAGATCGTCATAGAGTCTTATGTGATTCCCACTGTGCTTTGATCTCCATCTTACCACGTCCATGAGGGCGTGCAAAACGGTGGTCTTTGGGTACAGTCCCGAGTCACATGGAGGCAATGAGCGATAGGAGGGGTTTTGTCTCTCCCGGTATTGGGGGTTGATGTTGCGCTGTGCTCGATTGGCCGTAACAGGGAAGTCCCTGGCCAGGGCTGATCAGAGATTTGCTGGTAAGTGTTACCAGTAGTTTCTCGACCCGTTATGAGCCTCACATCGGCATGACTTATCGGTTATTGGGGTCTGACGTTTACCACCCCTAGACCTGATATGCGACATATCAGACGAACAGACCGGACTGTACGGTAAGTCTTACTGGTTGGATTCACAGGAGTGTGAGCGGGCTAGCTCGTCGATCTTCTGATCGCTCAATACCCGGATGGCCGTTACGTTTATCAGACCGCTTGCGGCTTGTGGGTGCTTGATATGATCATCATCTGCTACCGGCGTATTGACGAGTCTTTAGAGTCCTACACAGAGGTTTCCTGGCTCAAGCGAAACGAAATAGGAGCGCATATGAGATATGTGCAGGACCGAGAATAATGCGTGTATGTGATACCGTATTTCATTCTCGCGATGGATGTATCGATTGGTTATATTCGATATAACCTAGATATCGAATCAAGGATTGATTCGATAAGCCGATACATAGGATACTAGTCGGTTATATGCGATATGACCGGATCGTTAAATCAAATGTTGATTTAATGATTTAATGTATAATTATATATTTGATATATTACTTTGCATTAGCTAGTATTAGTTCACTTTAAATGGATTTTCTCACTTAATGTGCAAGTTGTATATGTGATATACTTTTGTGCACATGTTTGTATCATGTTTGATGATGCTTGCTCATATGGTTAAGTGTATAGAATTAAACCATGGTTAAGTTGATGATTAGGGTTTTTCTTTTTCATTTATTTATTTATTTGTTTATTTATTTATTTGGAAAAGATAAAGATGAGAATGGTGGCTTTCTTTGTTTCTTATTGAAGCTTCATGAAGCTTTGACTTAGTCACCATTCTTGTCTCATGCTTAACCCTAACCATTTGAACTAACCCTAGTTCATTCTCTACACTTAACTATGGTTAAGATTATGATAAGTTTTCATTTTCTTTTTCATTTTAGAACACTTATCATATTCCTTCTTCTTCATCATCATCTTTTCTTCAAGAAAAGCTTAAGTCCATCAATGGCAACTTGAGCAAAAGTGAGAGAAATCCAATTCTAAAGTGAACCCACCTCCTATTTCTTCACCCTCTACCTCTTGCCAAGTAGTATAGGGTGTTTTCTTCACAAGTTTCACAACTTGGTGAAGTTGGAGCTTGAACTTGTGATGCCTCGACGTAGATCTTCTTCGGCACGAAGCCGACGACCTAGTCCGCCCATTTCTCCGATGAAGCCGACGATTGAGTCTATGATTCGAGATGGACAGCGAGAGGACGCCTATGTGGAGCTAAGGAAGTGGAGAACCGGATCTACAAAGGTTGTAGCCTCTCTCCTTTAGTTAAAATGTTAACTAGATTCGTTTTTCGCCTAATCTTCTAGTCAACGATCCGTATTAGGGTTTCTCGGCACCCGTAAAATTTGAAATTGGCATGGTTGATGCCTTGTGAGTCTTCATTAGAGTGCCTAGGAACCCTTCAGTATGCGGTCCAATGTCTACAAATGCTTGAAGTGGTTATTCTTACTTCATTACATTTAAGGATGATTTTTCAAGGTTCGGGCATGTCTTCTTAATGAAGCATAAATCTGAAGCCTTTGAAAAATTCCAGGAATACAAGAATGAAGTAGAAAAACAAACAGGCAAAAGTATCAAGAAACTAAGATCTGATCGAGGTGGTGAATACTTGAGTGCCGAGTTCCTGGGTTACCTAAAAGAGAATGGAATTCTCTCTCAACTTACTCCTCCATACACCCCACAACATAATGGTGTATCGGAGAGACGGAACCGAACCCTATTGGATATGTTATGTTCCATGATGAGTAACGCTGAGTTGCCGCGATCTTTCTGGGGATATGCACTAGAATCAGCTGCATATCTTTTGAACCGAGTTCCAACTAAGACTGTGCCTACCACACCATATCAGATGTGGTGTGGGAAGAAACCCTATCTTCAATATCTGAAGATTTGGGGATGTCCAACTTTTATCAAAAAGCAGCATGCGGACAAACTCGAGGCACGCTCAGTACAGTGCAAGTTTGTAGGATACCTAAAGAACTCCAGGGGGTATCTTTTATATCACGCAGAAGAACAAAAGGTTTTTGTCTCTCGTCATGCCCACTTTCTGGAACATCGGTTCTTAGAAAAAGAAACAAGTGGGAGCGCAATAGAACTGGAAGAAATTCCAGAACCACAAGCTATTGCTGAAAGCTTAGTGAAACCAGAGGGTTCGAAAGAACAGGACATTCCTGCGCCGCTCCGCAGGAGTAGTAGGCAGTCTCATCCGCCCGAGAGATACTACGGTTTTCACATAGACGGGGATAGAGAGGATTGCATCATTGATAATGATGAGCCGACTAGCTTCCAGCAGGCCATTTAGAGCGTTGACTCGGTAAAATGGCTGGATGCAATACGGACCGAAATGGAGTCCATGTACACCAACAAAGTATGGACTTTGGACGTTGCTCCAGAAGGGGTAAAACCCGTAGGCTGCAAATAGATCTTCAAAAGGAACATTGGTGTAGATGGACAGGTTGAGACCTATAAGGCTAGACTTGTTGCAAAGGGTTTTCCTCAAAGACCTGGTTTGGACTATGACAAAACCTTTTCTCCACTGGCTATGCTCAAATCCATTCGGATCCTTCTTGCCATTGCTGCCTTCCACGATTATGAGATTTGGCAGATGGACGTAAAAACCGCTTTTCTAAATGGAAATTTAGAGGATTGTGTCTATATGGACCAGCCAGAGGGTTTCATTCAGAGTGGGAGCAGCGGGAAGGTGTGCAAGTTGTTTAAGTCCATTTATGGACTGAAGCTGGAATCGTGGAGTTGGAACATCTGCTTTGATGAGACGGTCAAAGAATTTGGATTTATCAAAAATCCAGATGAACCATGCATCTATAGTAAAATTGTAGCACGAACTGTCGTATTTCTCGTTTTATACTTGGATGGCATTCTCTTGATAGGAAATGACATTCCTATGCTACAATCTGTCAAAGGGTTCTTGTCACACAGGTTCTCCATGAAAGACCTGGGTGATGCCTCTTACATTCTGGGGATCCGGATCTATCGTGATAGGTCCAAGAGGATATTAGAACTTTCACAGTCCAGGTACATCGACACCATACTGAAAAGATTTAGTATGGAAGATTCCAAGCGCGGTAATTTATCGGCTTGTCACGGGATCACCCTCTCCAAAGAGATGTCTCTCAAGACTGATTTGGAAAGGGATCGCATGTCTATTATACCCTACGCATCTGCGGTAGGCTCTATAATGTATGCGATGTTGTGCACCAGACCAGATGTAGCTTATGCACTGAGTGTGGTAAGCCGATATCAGTCAAACCCTGGGGAGAAGCACTGGATAGCGGTAAAGAACATTCTGAAGTACCTGAGAAGGACTAATGATGTGTTTTTAGTTTACGACGGAAAAGACCTCTAGTTGGAGGCCTTTGCTGACTCCAGCTTCCAGAGTAACAAGGATGACTCCAAATCCATGTCTGGTTATGTCTTTACCCTCAATGGAGGGGCGGTGTGTTGGAAGAGTTCCAAACAAGAAACTATTGCTGACTCGACGATGGAAGCGGAATATATCACTGCATCTAATGCCGTAAAAGAAGCAGTCTGGATGAAGAAGTTCTTGACAGAACTTCAGGTGGTTCCTTCCATTGTTGATCCAATACCTCTGTATTGTGACAACAATGGGGCTATAGCTTTAGCGAAGGAACCCATGTCCCATCAGAAGTCCAGACACATCTTGAGGCGGTATCATCTGATCAGGGAGATCGTGGATCGCCGGGAGATCGAGGTTCGGAGGGTTGCTACAGAAGATAACACTGTAGATCCATTCACGAAGGCCATACCCCAGACTCAGTTCGAGCGGCTGATCGAGATGATAGGTCTTCGATACGCCAGTACATGGCCGTAGTGCAAATGGGAGATTGTTAGTGTATATGCCCTAAAGGCCATTACTGTATCATACTAGTTTGTATATTACTTAATGGAAGCTTGGGATATTCACAGTTGTATAGACAATCTTGCTCGAAATAGTAGTATGCTACTTAGTTTGTTTCTACTTTAATGTGTGCATGTGTTTCTTTTAGCATATTGCCTATACACATTAGTGGAGCCCTTAGGATCTTTGCTTGATTACCAGCGTTATGATGGCAGTCACACTAGTGGGGGATGGGTAATCTACAAGAAAATCCTTATACAGGTCCCTAGTCGTAGGATTATCGATACAGGGCATCGATACACCAGAGTAGAATAGTGTATACGCTTCTCATCCCAGGAGGGGAGACGGTATGTCCCACAGCCATCAGTACGTCGTACTGGAGATAGTATGCAGGTGCTCGTTAGGTTACGAGTACACTGGACAGGACTCACTGGGAACTATTGGTTTGGTAATATACCTATCGTCAGTTATCAGTTCCTAGATGACATGAGTACAGCATAGTCCGTTGACTTGACACTGTCACTTCGCCTCGAGTGTGTTCCCACTGTTCTTAGATTACTACCCTACCACGACTTAAATGAGTCGTGCAAACAGGTAGTAGTTAGGTGCAGCCCCAAAGCACTTGGAGGCAGTGACGGTTAGACAGGATTCGTCTCTCCCGGTATTGGGGGTTGATATCGCACAGTGTCTAGGAGAGCCATTACACAAAGTCCCTGGCCAGAGCTAGCGAGATATACTGGTAGCTTTTCCAGTGTTATCTCAGGGTGTTCTTGGCTACACTCCAACATGACTTGTACCCCTATTAGGGGACTGACGTTTACCGCCCTCCTAAGCCCGACATGCGATACTCTCAGACGAACAGACCGGACTGTACGAAGATTGTCACATTCAGGCTCAGTAGGTGTTCGGATGGGTTCACTTCATCAGTCTTCTTATCGGCATTTACCTGGGGACCGTTACGTACAGCTAGTATCGCTTGCGGCCTGTGGTTAAACCCACCGCCAGCGTAGTGTCGAGTCTTTAGAGTCCCACACAGAGAGCTATTCGCCTTTGGGCAAAACAGAGTAGAGGTCGCATTGTTTTGCGACAGGGTTCGTTCATATCCGCGCACTTGTGCACGTTTGGTGTCCGGGCAGTTATTACTAGCGGGCTTTGGTTTAAGCCAGATCCTAGTATATGTTTTGGGATTGGTTTTATCTCATTGTATTCATGTTCCTCGGAACACGGATGCGGGTATGTATGCACAGTTGACAGAGGCAAAGGCAGAGGATTCTCGTTAGGGTTGTTGACCGTTGACTTTTTTCTAAACCCTAATGAGAATAAGAAATATGATTAATAATATTAATTAAGTATTATTGTGCCATAGTTGAGTTCAATATTTGACTTTTGTTGACTTGTTGACTTTGTTGACCGGTTGACCATTGTGGACTTGTTGACCATCATCATTTCATTTCAATGATGCTTCTTATTCTTTGCAAAATGCATTAAATGCATGAAATGATAATGGTCATTGAAACTAACCATCACAATTCTTAATTATTATTATTATCATCATTATTCTTTCTTTTGTGAGCATGGTTGTAAAAGTCAAGCTCATTCTCACTTCCTCATTCTCTCTCATCCAAAGCCCACCCTCTTCCTCTCTCTCAAAGCTTTCATGTCTCATGTGTTGAGAAGCATGAGCTATTGAGATAAAACCCTTAAAAATCTTCTCTACTAACTCTAGAATTCTAAGTCTAGCAAGCCAAGCACTTTAGTTGTCTCTCGGTTGAGGTAGGAGCTCAAGGTAGAGGCTTTTGGGTGGATCCTTCTTCGACAACAAGGAGAATACGAGGTGGAGCCGTTCCAACCACTCCAAAGAGCAAGAAAAGAAGGAGTTCAAGACCTAGGTATAACCCTCTAACACAGTAGTTAAACTTCTAGTTAGTTTGCTAGGTTTTTGTTTTGCAAAGATCCTCTTTTCTAGTCCATGTTGCCTTGTGTCAAAAATCGTTTTTTTTACCGTTTCCGCCTCCCCGTAAGAACCGGGATGGGCAACGTGGACTTACATAGGAATGCGTCACTATAATTTTCTCTCATCATAAATGCTCCATGAGCAACTCAAGAAGATGAATAAGGAGGTGAGGAAACATGTGGCATGAGCAAGTGTGGAAAATGGCTAAGTCTCCAAGCGAGTGAGAATGGATCAAGTGAAGAAAAGAAAATGAGCAAGGCCACTCAAGAAATTGTGGCTGCCCCCCCTCTCTCAATCATGCACACACAAAATATCTCTTTTCATTTTACCAATAAACAAGTCCATGCAGTACCTCTCTACATGCTAAACAATGTTCATGCCACCTCACCCCCTCCACCTTATTTCCTAAAATGATATTTCCAAAAAGAAAAATCAATTAATGAGGTGGCCATCTTCTAGAAGATATCCCGTATAAATACGGAATACAACCCGGTACACGTATCGAAATACATATACGCGTATTCGTACAAAAATACGAATAGCCAAGAGAGAAAATGAATAGTGAACAATAATACTAGAATACATATATAAATTATTAAATCAAAACCTGATTTAATAATCCGACTTAATCCTAAGCCGCAAGTATTATCAACCGTCCGATTAAAGTCTGTATAGCCGGTACACATATTTAATCGGACACCTGTATGTACGAACATACATCATCTACACCATATTGCTTGAAACGTGAAAAACCCTCTGTGTGGGACTCTAAGGAGTCATCAATATGCTGGCAGTAGGTTTAACCACAAACACGTCAGCGGCACTAGCTATACGTAACGGCTACCCAGGTATTGAGCGAAAGGAAGGCCGATGAGCAAACTCATCCAAACCCCTACTGAACCTAACAGTGACAATATCCGTACAGTCCGGTCTGTTTGTCTAAGAGTATCGCATATCGGGTCTAGGGGGGTAGATAAAGTCAGAGCTCTACTGACGCGATAATTCGTGTCGGTATGTAACCCATCACCACCTGAGAAACTATCGATCCAGGATCGGTAATTCTCGTTTACCCCGGCCGAGGATTTCTGGTGATGGCCACCTGTGTACAACGCGACATCAACCCCTAATACTGGAAGAGTCGAATCCCCGACGATCCGCTCACCGCCTTCATGTGGCTCGGGACTGCACCCAACTAAAACCTGTTTGCACGACTCCTTTGAGCCATGGTAGGGTAGTAATCAAAGCACAGTGAGAACTCACACGAGAAAAATGACGATCTTAGGTCGACAGACTAACCTGTACATATGTCACCAGGGAACTGCTATCTGACAATAGGTATAATACCAACTAGCAGGTTCCCGGTGAGTCCGTCCAGTGTACCCATAACACAATGAGCACCTGTATACTATCTTAGGTGAAAAAAATAACACCGTCGGCTTGTGAGACCGGGCCAGTGCCCGGTCTACTCTGGATAAGTATACACTAGTCTACTCTGGAGTATCGATGTCCAGTCTCGAAACTCCCATGACTAGGGACATTTAAGGATGTACTTATAGACCACCCAGCTCTCACGTATATGATCGCCATCATAATGCTGGTAGTCAAGCAAGAATCCTATGGGCTCTATTAACATGTAATAGTGATGATAAAGACAAACCAGATTGTAGGGTTCCTAGGCACTCTTACAAGGGTTCATAAGGCATCAACCATGCCCGAATAAAATTTTAGACGTGCCGAACAACCTAAGGCCGGGATCTTTGCTAGATTATTAGGATTTAACATGCAAGTAAACATCTTTACAACTAAGTGTGAGGGATTACAACCTTTATAGTCCGCTCCTTCGCTTCATAAGCTCCGAGTAGAAGTCCCTTCGCCGCGATCCACGATCTCCCGGACTCAAGAGAGGCTCCACGACTCGAACGATCCATGCTAGCTTGTAGTGTTCCTTTTATCCGATAATCTACGTCGAAGTTGCTACAACTCAAGCTCTCTCACTCTAATGAGGTGAAAACCCTAATCTAATCGGCTAGATTAGATGAGGATGATGGAGTAGTATTTATGCTTTCTTTTTATATCAAATTCTCACATGAAAACATCACAAAAGGAAAACCTAGTAAGCTTTCTCAAAGCTCAAGGTTGAAGATGAAGAAGAAATAATGCATAATCCTTTTGTGATGAATAATGAAATGAATACATGATTAATCATGGAACCATGGTCTAGGATGACAAGGATAACCTTTGTAGAGAATTAACTAGGGCTAGCGTTTGGTTGGGTTAACGAATGAGTCATGAGAAAATATCAATAATAATATCTTAAGCATGACAAATGAAATTCCTTCTAGAAGATGCAAGAAGAAACTAACCCAAATCAAACCCTAACCTTGTTTAATCTCCACTAAACACGTTTCATCATTAATCATATCATGTTACAATAATATATATCACATATATATTATATATCTGTAACAAAAGAAAATAATACAATTAACATATATCGCATATATATTAATGTATTACCCGGTGAGAAAATGAAATAATAAAGCGAGCCAATATTAGATAATGTAATACAATATATCATATATATTATTATACATTAAATCATCGAATCAACACTTGATCCGACAATCCGGCTATATCGAATATAACCGACTAATATATCATGTACCGATTCATCGAATCAACACTTGATCCGATGACCCGGCTCATATCTAAATATCGCGAGAATATAATACGGCATCTCATATCGCATTATCCTCGGTCCTGCAAAGATCACATATATGCCCCTACTCCGTTTTGCCTGAGTCAAGAAATCTCTGTGTAGGACTCTAAAGAATCGTCAATACACCGGTAGCAGGTGATGATCATATCAAACACCCACAAGCTGCAAGCGGTCAGCTAAACGTAACAGCCACCCAGGTATTGAGCGATCAGAAGATCAATAAGCTAGCATGTCCATTCTCCTGTGAATCCAATCAGTAACACTCCCGTACAGTCCTGTCTCTTCGTACGATATGTCGCATATCAAGTCTAGTAGTGGTATACGTCAGAACCCAGTAACCAATAAGTTGTGTCGATGTGAGGCTCATAACAGGTCGAGAAACTACTGGTAACACTTACCAGTAAATCTCTATATCCGCCCTGGCCAGGGACTTCCAGTTATAGCCAATCGAACACAGCACAACATCAACTCCCTATACCGGGAGAGACAAATCCCCTCCTATCGCTCATTGCCTCCATGTGATTCGGGACTGCACCCAAAAGCCACCGTTTTGCACGCTCTCTTGGACGTGGTAAGATGGAAATCAAAGCACAGTGGGAATCACATAAGACTCTATGACGATCTCGGGTCTATAGACTACCCTGTACCAGTGTCACTAGAGAACAGCCATCTGACGTGTGGTATATCACCATCTGGGAGTTCTTGGCGAGTCTGTCCAGTGTACCCAGTCTCCACTGAGCACCCGTACACCATCCTTGATGTCAAACACCGATGGATATGGGATCATCCATCGCCCATCATATGGGTCAAGATGCATATACGCTAGTCTACTCTGGTGTATCGATGCCCTGTCTCGATATACCCTTGACTAGAAACAGTTATAGGATGTACTCATCGACTACCATGGCTCCACTAGTATGATCTCATCATAGTCCCAGTAGTCGAGTACAGATCCTAAGGGCTTTATCAACATGTGAGAGTAAGACGGTAAACAATATATAAGTCAACATGTTAAGATAAAGTGAAACCAAATAGCATACTATCATGTCGAGCAAGAAAGTCCTCTCTATATATATCCAAGCATCCATTATAATATACATCATATGTACAACAATGACCTCTAGGGCATATACATAACTAACAGGTTCCCGGTGAGTCCGTCCAGTGTACCCATAACACAATGAGCACCTGTATACTATCTTAGGTGAAAAAAATAACACCATTGGCTTGTGAGACCGGGCCAGCGCCCGGTCTACTCTGGATCAGTATACACTAGTCTACTCTGGAGTATCGATGCCCAGTCTCGAAACTCCCATGACTAAGGACATTTAAGGATGTACTTATAGACCACCCAACTCTCACGTATATGATCGCCATCATAATGCTGGTAGTCAAGCAAGAATCTTATGGGCTCTATCAACATGTAATAGTGATGATAATGACAAACCAGATAGCATACTATCATCTCGAGTAAGACTATTCTACCGGTATAGGTTCTCCCTCAATCATCATAATCACTTACCTGTAACTATGATAATTGCCTTGAGGGCACTATAGACAACAATCTCCCGCTTGCACTTAAGGCCAATTATTGCGGTGTCGCATACTCACAGTTCGTGTGATACCGAACACCCAACTTCTCTACTAATCAGTTTCGCAAAGCCCATTTGCGAAACTATTGCGTTCGAGAAATAGCCTCAGTGAGTGGATCCGCTCCAGTGTTTATTTCTGTATCTCTCTATATCTCAACATCGCGGAGAAAGCTATCTCTCTAAATGAGCAATACCTGTCTTAAAATATGTCTGGATATCTGATGGGACCCAGTTCATAAATGAACTCCAAATCCAGCAAACTTCTTAGACTGTATCGTCTACTGAACTTAATCAGAATACCGCGCCATGCCTTCCTCAGTATCTGCTTGGACCACCTGTCCAACATACTGTCCCTCAAAAGAGCGAAAAATTAAACTCTGACAGTTACTATGTCATCCAAGTCATCTTGGAAGCCTGAAATGATAACCGTCTCCTGAAGGAGGCTGCCATTACCATATCCCAAGAACATCAACTTATGTTCATAACTGCTTCTCAATTTTTTTCCAGGATTGGATTAATATATGCTTATTGCAGCTAGTGCAAAAGCAATATCTGGTGTGGTATTTGACATCACATGATTGACTCAATCGCCTAAGCAAGTGATATGCCAATCATGCAAATACCTCTCCCCTTTAGACTGTAAGACAACCTTTAGAGAGGGTGACTCCATCACCTGCAGGTACACCACCATGCCAGGAGTCGCCCATTCTACAACACCTTTAGAATAGTGTCAAAGCACCCAAATTTGGAAATTTCCCAAATCTAAATCTAAAACTATAGATCTAGTGACCAGAAAACCTGATATTTTATCTATATCCTGTATGGAGAAAAACCTTGTGACAACCACTGTATAACCGATCGTAGTATAGGAAGATCTCTTCCTATCAAGAGTATGTCATCCAAATACCAGGACATCACTCCCTACTACCTTCTTACCAGATCCATCTCCTATTTTGATGAAGTCAAAACCTATGACTGCCACATAAAAAATAGATGATCTATTTCCGCTATACCTGCTTTAGTCTATAAATAGACATAAGCTACTTGCCCTCTATGCTTCCGCTGCTCCCACTGACTACAACAATTCTCTGGCAGAGTCACATACATGTGCACTTCTAAAGTTAGTTTAGAACGACGCTATACTCATCCTCTGGCTGGGTCTCAAAGTCTAGAACAGCAGTAATGGCAAGTCTGGGTAACCAAGAAGCTCCCTGTCACCGTCTCTGAGAACACCGAAATACCTCTCGGGTACCTGAGGTTACCCACCAAATCCGTGGAGTGGCTAATGGAATGTCAAATAAAATTGAATCCGTAGATTCTATTAAATTTTCAGTAATCGTTTGTGGTTCTGGAATCACTTCTAGTTCTACCATACTCCCACTTCTGTTTTCTGAAAAAATCCATTTTACTAAAACTGTGGTGAGTCAAGAACAATATCACTATTGATCTTCCTGATGGTAGAAAGTTAATCCTCGTCAAAGCCCGGGATAACCCACAAACTGCCATTACTGAAACGTGCCTTGAGTTTATCCGGATTCTGGTTTTAAGTATCAGCTGGACAACTCCCTATACCTTAACATCGTTAAGATATAAATTGATTCCATATATATCTAATATAGAAACAAAAGCACTAATTTAATTGGAACCAGATTCAAAATCATGCAGCTGTCTCCAGTGCATATCAACCAAATGGAAAGAGGCCAATCAGCATTACTTATCTAGGAGTGCATCCATATATGAGTAACCTGAAAGAGAAGCAAGTTCTCAAAAACCATTACTATCAACGGAATACCAAACACAAGTATCTACATCTTCGACTACCTCGAAGAATCCTGATACTTCTAACAAATGGTTCTCTACTTTATTCTTATACCTATAACTTCTCAATATCTGGACCTTGTATTTCAACGAAATGCTTGTCTAGAACCGGAGAAGTCATGAGTAAACAGAATATAGTACGAGTACCAACCCTATTGTCCTAATGGACACTGGACAACATACAATACTTTGTATAAGTCCCCTGAGTTCAATAACTCAAACCTTGTGCATCGTAGGTTGAAAACTGTGCTATGGTTAAAAAGAATTACACCACTATTGAATGCACCTTACCTAACCATCAACCGATATAGGTAAATGTCACAGACATGATTTCAAAAAGTTATATCTCACTTTATAAAATAAAAGTACAGATATATCAGTTTGAAATTGGTGCATAACAACGGATATTCAAAACCAAATATTTGTCGTCAGGCAAAACCTAGGTGATTTCCTCAAATATCACCAATTACAACGAATTCCGATATTATAAGGATCTAATCACCCAATTCCCAATATCTTACTCCCACTCACCATCTGTAATAACATATAGATGTGAGAAACTGATCTGGTAAATACATACCTTGGAGTGAGATTCCATTTTGGGAAAACAGTTTTCAATTAACATCGTACAGTGAAACTGAAACATGAAATTGTTTCGAAGGGGTAACCAGGTCTTCCTTGTAATGCCTCTTCCACTATCCTGATTCATGATTGTAACCGTATACTTCCATTCCCTCACTCCAATCCCTTTATTATGTATTTACTTATTACCTTCTGTACACCTTCTTTAGGCTAATTTGTTTTCTTACTTCCCTACCCTTCGGCACCGGCCCAAGGTTTGGAAGAAGACTATCCAATAATCGTAATAGGTGTACACTCCTTATGCCAGGAGCCCTCGCAACCTGAGAGAAGGTAATGGGAAAAGACATCTGAATAATCCTATTCTATTTCTCCTAAACCGGAAACCATTCTCGAATCTGGAACGAATTCCTTCGAGTTCGTATGTAACTATACGATGGCATGTCTAAGGACGTTCGTTGTGATACGAAGTGTTCTGGAGAAATCCAAAGTGGATGTGGGAGTGACAGGGGTATACACGATTTTGTCGTGAATGATAGCCGTCGCAATTTTCTTTGCCGTTATTCTAATCCATTTATTTGTCTTTACTTATTACCTTCTGTACACCACACTTAGGCTAATTGGTTTTCTTCCTACCCTACCATTCGGCACCTGCCTATGGTTTGAAGGAAGACTATCCAATAAGCTCAATAGGTGTACCCTCTCCTAATCCTAGGAGCCCTCACAGCCAGAGAGAAGGTAAAGGGAAAAGACAACCGAATAATCTTATTCAATCTCTCCAGAACCAGAATCCATCCTCGAATCTGGAACAAGTTCCTTCGAGTTCGTAAGTAACTATACGACGGATTTATCCAATAGGAGTGGATGTTCGCAGTGATACGGGGTGTTCTGGAGAAATGCAAAGGTGATATAGAAGTGGCAAGGATATATGCGACACCGTGACATTCCAAAAGCCAAAGTGTTTTAAGAAGGTTCGGTTAACTGGGTTCATGAGTTTTAGTTTAAGGCGGGTCATAGTCGCAGCCAAAGAGAGAGAAAGAAAAGAAACACTCAGCGTGCACTTTAATCTAGATCAGAATGGTTAATCACTTTATCTAATCAGGATGGCTCCCACTGTTTCCTCGAATTCTCCTCCAAACCCAAAAGGAGAATTAGTCGGGATCATCTAAAATCACCCGAGGAGTGATCCTACTCATCAGTGGGAATCGGGATCCAACTATCATCGCATTGTAACTTGATGGAAGCCATTCAAGTCACCATACTCTAAAAGGTATGTGCATGCCTGGCAACTTTCTTGTATGTTTGAAACTCCCGATGTGTGTTTTTAATCCTTGGATCCAAGTGACCTTGACATGGTCAACAAGTCAAAGGGTCCTAGTCAACCCGTCATTGTCCTGATTGCATTAGACCCGCTCGCATAAACCCTTGACAAGGTCAACAAGGTCTAATAACTGTCCTAACCAATCCACATATCCATGCGACAGAAAAGTATTACAGAGCTACCGCATACTACGCCTCGGCAAGGCAAGACAAACGTAGCACGAATACTAAGAAATACTAATCTGAAATGACGGAGGGCTACGGCCGGTTTTTGGCGAAAACCTTTAACGTAATGAACTTGATATCGTTGAAGGAATCCAAGTGGTTTTATAAATATATAGTGGTGAAAACTTCTGCTAAAGTGGTCACTCCCAGTGAAGGGATCTCGGCTCTTTCCTCATCGAATGAGGTGAAGGATATTCCAAACTGAATACCACGATACAAAGCAAAAGAATCGACTATAGTAAAGTTATTACGTTGACACAAACTTCTGCCCAAGGCATCACTCCCGATGAAGGGATCTCGGCCCTTGCCTCGTCGAATGAGGTACAGGATATTCCCAATCGAATACCACTGTGCAAAGCAAAAGAGAACGTCTGTAATGTCAGTTTTTTTTTAAAAAAACTTGGTTCCAACAATATCAAATAGGTTTATTTTCCTTGCATTGATCAGAATCAACGCAGTCCCTGTAAGTCTACGGTAGCGCCTCGGCCGCCATTCTAACGCCAAACGCGGAACAAAAACTTTAATAACTGGCGCTATTGCATACTATAACCCGGATCTTGCCATTAACGCTAAACCAACAAACTGTAAAGAGGTAGAAAGGCTATACCGATCGATCCGAGTCCTTCGGTCTTTAGCCATCATCCCACGCTCCTCGTGGCAACTCCGATCTCCTGTCTCTTCGTCGAGGTGGCACCATGTCAACGGATCTTTAAACGGGCTCCCGCCTCTATACCGAGGCAACTCAGACATGAAGTATGCTAACCGACATGTCCAAGATGAAGTAGAGAATAAGTAGAATACTTTGTCTCAAACATCATATGAGAGGGATAGGGTGGAGGTTGAAGAAGATGCAAAGAGATAGAAATTGTGAAGTCAAGAAAAATCTAGTGAGCAAAATAACCAAGCACAAAAAAATCCCTTGGCTGCCCAAAATAATGGTGATGATATATATAAAGTTTTGCGATGAAATATCAAGGAAAATAACCTACCAAAATATCTCCAACTCAACCCTAAAATATCACACCCAAAACATGTTAGTTATATGTATGCCCTAGAGGCCATTACTGTACATAGGATGTATATTGTAATGGATGCTTGGACATATATAGGGAGGACTTTCTTGCTCGACATGATAGTACGCTATCTGGTTGTACTTTATCCTAACATGTACTCTGATTGTCTCTCTGTTACATGTTGATAAAGCCCTTAGGATATGTACTCGACTATTGGGACTATGATGAGATCATACTAGTGGGGCCACAGTAGTCGACGAGTACATCTTATAACTGTTCCTAGTCGAGGGTGTATTGAGACAGGGCATCGATACACAAGAGTAGACTAGCGTATACGCATCTTGACCCATATGATGGGCGATGGATGATCCCATATCCATCGGTGATTGACATCAAGGATGGTATACGGGTGCTCAGTGGAGACTGGGTACACTGGAAGGACTCACCGAGAACTCCCAGATGGTATTATACCTCACGTCAGATGGCAGTTCTCCGGTGATACTGGTACAGAGTAGTCTGTTGACCCGAGATCGTCATAGAGTCTTGTGTGATTCCCACTGTGCTTTGATTTCCATCATACCACGTCCAAGAGGGCATGAAAAAAGGTGTCTTTTGGGTACAGTCCCTAATCACATGGAGGCAATGAGCGATAGGAGGGGATTCGTCTCTCCCGGTATAGGGAATTGATGTTGTGCTGTGTTCGATTGGCTATAACTGGAAATCCCTGCCCAGGGTTGCTGAGATTTACTGGTAAGAGTTATCAGTAGTTTCTTGAACTGTTATAGACCTCATATCGACACGACTTATCAAGCTACTGGCGTCTGACATATACCACCCCTAGGCGAGATATGCGACATATCAGACGACGAGACCGGACTGTACGGGAGTGTTACTGATTGGATTCGCAGGAGAAAGTACAGGCTTGCTTGTTGATCTTCTGATCGCTCAATACCTGGGTGGCTGTTAGGTTTAGCTGACCGCTTGCAGCTTGTGGGTGTTTGATATGATCATCACCTACTGCCGGCGTATTGACAATTCTTTAGAGTCCTACACAGAGGTTTCTTGGCTCAGGCAAAACGGAGTAGGAGCACATATGTGATATGTGTGGGACCGAGAACAATACGTGTATGTGATACCGTATTAGATTCTCACGATATGAGATATCGACCGGGTATATATGATATAGCCGGGTCATCGGATCAAGTGTTGATTCGATGAACTGATACAGATTATATTAGTCGGTTATTTGTGAAATAGCCGGATTACTGGATCAAGTGTTGATACGATAATTTAATGTATAATTATATATTTGATATATTAAATTACATTAACTGATATAAGCTCACTAAAAGATTCTTTTTCTCACTCGGGTAATACATTGATATATATGCGATATATGTTAATTGTATTATTTTATTTTGTTACAATAAATATTATATATGTGATATATAATATTGTAACATGATATGGTTATTAATGCAACATGTTTTGTGGCGTTTAATTGAGGTTAAGGTTTGGATTAAGGTTAAGTCTTCATGAAGCTTTCAAGAAGCTTCTTGAATCTTTGACTTTGACTTGGATATTTTGTGATATTTGCTTAACCCAACCCAACCCTTTAACCCTAATTAAGTCTCTACATGAGTTAGCCTCTTCATAGTCTACCATGGTTGCATCATTAATCATTATGATTACATTTTCATTATTCATCACAAATGGAATTGGATATTCTTCTTCTTCTTCTTCCTTGGAAAAAGCTTTCTAGCTTTTTGCTAAGTGATGATTATGAGTGAGTAATTGAAAACAAAAGAGAGCTAAATTCCTACTTCATCATCCTCATCTATCCTTTCCATTTAAATGAGGGTGTTCACTTCATTTAGTGAGTGAGAGCTTGTGTTAATGAAACTTCAAGGTAGATCATCTTTGTTATCGAAGATCGGAAGCAAGCTTGCATCTTTCTCTTCGTCGAGCCTCTCGAGAGTCCGGAACTTGATGATCGCAGCGAAGGGACCTCAACACGGAGCTTATGAAGTGAAGGACCGGATCAACAAAGGTTGTAATCCCTCTCATTTAGTGTTAAAGTATTTAACATGCTTTGTTTCGCCTAATCTCTAGTCTAAGATCTTGGTTTAGGGTTGTTCGGCACGGCTAAATTTTAAATCGGGCATGGTTGATGCCTTATAGACCCTTGTGCGTATGCCTAATTACCCTACAGTGGTATCAGAGCCAAGCTAGAGCTTTAGGCGAAGTCTAGACGAAGTTTAAAGTCCGATCGAACTCCGAATACCCGTAAAACCCTAGTTTCTGGATATTTTTCAAAAAGTTGATTTTTTTCATATTAAAAATGCTTTAAAAAATCAGCAGGGAACTCTATGGAACTGTGTGAAAAACGACAAGGTAATTCACCCAAGGCGCCGCGGAACCGCGGCATGAGCATGGGTCGCGCGGCGGTTCCGCGGCCGTACAGTGAATTCATTATTTTCTTTTTGCACAGTAAAGTCCCTATGTATTTCCTGATGGTTCTGGGTATTTTTAATTTTTACTCAAGTGTTGAATTTTCTGGGTTGTATTGGGAGCTCGTTGATTCGATCGGATAATTTAACTTCGTTTAAGTTTTTTCGGATTATTTTAGAAACTGTTAAAAAGTTCGAACGGATATCAATAACTCACTTTTTCCCCTGTCGGAAATTTTTTCAAAGGTTGGATTTTTTCTCGAGTTTGAAACTTCCGGAAAATAATGCAAGTAACGCGGTGGACCCTCTAGAAGAACACAAACCTTAACTCGATTATGTGACCGTCTGAACCGCCTCTGGACCTTAGGGTTTGGGGCAATACGGCGTTGCCACATGTGAGGCGTTGGCTTGACCCTTCTACGGCTGGACCATTGGTACTGTGGCATGTGATGGATATTTTTTGAACTCCGCTCAAGTGTTGAGCTATTTGGGAAATATTGGGTTTTTGATTATTCGATCGGAAAGTTTAACACTGTCTTTTTATCTGGAATGTGATACAATATTTGGAATCCACAGGAAGTTATGAGATAACTAATTTGAATGTTATAAATCTAGCAGTTCAGTCTCAGATGATCGGTTGCCATGGAATTTTGATGTGATCAAAAGTCCGTCGCAATCACGTAGCGTACGCGGATACTCGCCGGGTAAACTTAATAGATAGCCATGCCCCATAGCCCCAACCAAGTGACTGTAGGAGAACCCCGTCGCCAAAAGCATCCATTCGGGTGCTCACGGCAGCGGTGTTCCGCCTTAGTGCACTTTGTCGACGGCATCCGGGGGTGCGACCGTCTACTAAAGTTTGCGACGAGCATTCGATCAGGATGTCGGGAATCTTGTTGAATTGCCCGACTTGATATTGAAAAGATTTTTCGATAATGAGACTAAAATGCGGGGTTTATAATTGCTAGGCATGCGATGTCTAAGGAATTCATTTGGTTAGGCATGAGATGTCTAAGGAGGTTGCGGATTCCAACTGTTGTAGTTTTACACTTTCTTTTCTGTGACCGTAAGCGTAGTATGTGGTGTATCGCCGGCTTCGTTGCTATACATCAACGACAATCAGGATACACATACTTGCTTATGTTGATGATATGAGATATTATGTGTTGCTGTGATATGTTATATTGGATCGTCGCGTTCTGAATAGCCAGGGGTTTTGTGTGAGATGAGAGTTTTTTTCTTTTTCCTTCATGTAAAATTCATTTGTATGTAATATTCTTTTATTGGGGCACTTCCGGGTTGAGGATGATGTCACCATTGTATATTATTTACTTTTCCACATTAGGTAGACCCAAGGCGGGGAGCATAGGTAACCAGGTTCTAGGGTCTAGTAGGAGACCATCTCGAGGAGTCGAGATCGGATCTCCTAACCCTAGAATTGGCATAGTTGCTTGCCGCTCTCATAGGGGTCTAGGGATGTGGGTTTGGCTATTCATCGCGACCGTGGAATCCGTGTTTTATACAGGCTCGTACTAAAACACGGACGTCCTAGTATATCCAATATTTCATATATGCTCTTCTGCTGCAATGTTCTCTGATGAGATCATATTACTGCCTGAGACGAATGTTTATATTATATATATGAGATATATGTTATATTGTAGATTTCGTTTCAAATGAGATGCTTGTGAAGCATAATAAAATGGGACTTCATTAATGAGATTAATGAAACTAAAAAGAAACCAAAAGATGTTGTAGAAACTTGTTTAAAAACTGGTAGCTCTAGTTCTTATTTTGCATAGCGGTGTTCCTTGTAGAACATCCAGCACCTTATTCGATAAGGAAAGAGCCGAGATCCCTTCATCGGGAGTGACCTCTTTAGTGAAACTATCAGATGCTGTTAGTTATATGTATGCCCTAGAGTCCATTACTGTACATACGATGTATATTGTAGTGGATGCTTGGACATATATAGGGAGGACTTTCTTGCTCGACATGATAGTATGCTATCTGGTTGTACTTTATCTTAACATATACCCTGATTGTCTCTATGTTACATGTTGATAAAGCCCTTAGGATATGTACTCGACTACTAGGACTATGATGAGATCATACTAGTGAGGCCAGGGTAGTCGACGAGTACATCCTATAACTGTTCCTAGTCGAGAGTGTATCGAGACAGGGCATCGACGCACCATAGTAGACTAGCGTATACGCATCTTGACCCATATGATGGGCGATGGATGATCCCATATCCATCGGTGTTTGACATCAAGGATGGTGTACGGGTGCTCAGTAGAGACTGGGCACACTGGACGGACTCGCCGAGAACTCCCAGATGGTATTATACCTCACGTCAGATGGCAGTTCTCCGGTGACACTGGTACAGAGTAGTCTGTTGACCCGAGATCGTCATAGAGTCTTCTGTGATTCCCACTGTGCTTTGATTTCCATCATACCACATCCAAGAGGGCATGCAAAACGGTGGCTTTTGGGTACAGTCCCGAATCACATGGAGGCAATGAGCGATAGGAGGGGATTCGTCTCTCTCGGTATAGGGAGTTGATGTTGTGCTGTGTTCGATTGGCTATAACCGGAAATCCCTGGCCAGGGTTGCTGAGATTTACTGGTAAGTGTTATCAGTAGTTTCTCGAACTGTTATAGACCTCATATCGACACGACTTATCAAGCTACTGGGGTCTGACGTTTACCATCCCTAGGCTAGATATGCGACATATCAGACGACGAGACCGGACTGTATGGGAGTGTTACTGATTGGATTCACATGAGAATGCACAGGCTTGCTTGTTGATCTTCTGATCGCTCAATACCCGGGTGGCCGTTACGTTTAGCAGACCGCTTGCGGCTTGTGGGTGTTTGATATGATCATCACCTACTGCCGGCGTATTGACGAGTCTTTAGAGTTCTACACAGGGGTTTCCTGGCTCAAGCGAAACGGAGTAGGAGCACATATGTGATATATGCGGGACTGGGATTGATATGATATGAGATACCGTATTCAATTCTCGCGATTTGTAACATTGATCGGTTGTATGCGATATAACCGGGTTATCGGATCAAGTGTTGATTCGATAAGTTGTTACACAAGATATTAGTCGGTTATAGCCAGGTTATTAAATCAAGAGTTGATTTAATAATTTAATGTATAATTATATATTTGATATATTACATTACATTAACTAGTATTAGCCCACTTAAGATTTATTTTCTCACTTGATTGTGCATGAGTGTATATGTGATATATATTTGTGTACATATGATTGTGTCATGCTTGATGATACATCAAAGATGGGTGTATGAGACTTATACAAGGATTAGGGTAAAGATTAGGGCTTTGTTTATATCTTAGGAATAACAAAAGAGAAATACTTTGTCAAAGTTCTCAAGCTTTCATGAAGCTTGTGGAAACATTGACAAAGTCAACTCTTTTGTCATTCTTAAGGATATTTAGTTAACCCAACCCTTAACCATATACCTTGGTCAATTCTCTACATGAGTTAAGCATGATAGCTTAACTCACCCATGGTTACATTATTGAAGTGGAGATAAATCATATGATGATATTATTCCTTCTTCTTCATCTTCATCAAGCTCCTTGAAAAAGCTTTCAAGCTATAATGGTGCTATGAGAAAAAATGTAAGAAAATCAATTCTAAAGTGAGCCCACCTCCTACTTCTTCATCCTCTACCACTTTCCATATAGTAGAGTGTGTTCTCTTCACAAAGTTCATGACCAAGTGAAGGCATAGCTTGAGTTAGTGTCTCCCCGACGTAGATCATATTCTCCCTCGAAGTCATCAAAGCAAGCACGTTCATTCTTCTTGTGGAGCTTCTCTAGAGTCCAGAGTTCACGATCGCAGTGAAGGGGACATCTACACGGAGCTATTGAAGTGAAGGACCGGATCTACAAAGGTTGTAATCCCTCTCACTTAGTGTTAAAGTGTTTAACCCGCTTGTTTTCACCTAAACTCTAGTATAAAGATCCGGCTTTGGGTTGTTCGGCACGGCTAAATTTTTAATCGGGTATGGTTGATGCCTCATAGACCCTTGTGAGCGTGCCTAGCAACCCTACAGTGGTATCAGAGCCAAGCTAGAGCTTTAGGCGAAGTCTGAGCGAAGTTAAAAGTCCGATCGAAACCCGAAACCCTAATTTGAACCCTTCTCTGTAAATTTTTCAAAAATGTGATTTTTTATGAATTAAAAATACTTAAAAAAATCAGCGGGGAATTATATGGATACGTGTAAAAATTTACATTGTAATTCGCCTAAGACGCCGTGGAACCGCGGCAGGAGCATGGGTCCCGCAGCGGTTCCGCGGCCGTAGAGGCTAATTAAGGTTATATTTTTTGCACAGTAATGTCCGTACGGTTTTCCTGATTCTTTTGGGATATTTTTATTTTTACTCAAGTGTTGAGTTTTCTAGGGTTGTATTGGGGACTCGTTGATTCGATCGGATAATAAAACTTCGTTTAAGTTTTTTCCGAATAATTTTTAGAAACTGTTAAAAAGATTGAACGGATATCAATAACTCACTTTTTCCCTTGCCGGAAAATTTCCAAGTGTTGGATTTTTCCGTAGTTTAAGAACGTTCTAAGTCGTGCAAGTAACGCGATGGACCCTCTAAAAGACAACAAACCTTAACTCTATTATGTGACCGTCTTGAACTGCCTCTAAACCTTAGGGTTTGTGGCAGTACGGCATGCCACATGTGAGGCGTTGGCTTGAACCTTCTACGGCTGGACCATTGGTACTGTGGCATGTGATGGATGTTTTTAAACTAATCTCAAGAGTTGAGCTATTTGGGAAATCTTGGGTGTTTGTTTATTCGATCGGAAAGTTTGGCATTATCTATTTATCTGGAATGTGATACAATATTTGGAATCCACAAGTAGTTATGAGATAACTAATTTGAATGTTATAAACATAGCACTTTAGTCTCAGATGATCGGTTGCCACGGAATTTTGATGTGATCAAAAGTCCGTCGCAATCACGTAGCGTACGCGGATACTCGCCGGGTAAACTTAATAGACAGCGATGCCCCATAGCCCCGACCAAGTGACTGTAGGAGAACCCCATCGCCAAAAGCATCCGTTCGGGTGCTTGCGGCAGCGGTGTTCCGCCTTAGTGCACTTCGTCGACGGCATCCGGGAGTGCGGCCGTCTACTAAAGTTTGCGACGTGCATTCGATCAGAATGTCGGGAATCTTGATGAATTTCCCGACTTGATATTGAAAAGAGTTTTCGATAAATGAGACTAAAATGCGGGGTTTATAATGGTTAGGCATGCGATATCTGAGGAGGTTGCGGATTCCAACTGTTGTAGTTTTACACTTTCTTTTCTGCGACCGTAAGTATAATATGTGGTGTATCGCCGGTTTCGTTGCTATACATCAACGACAATCGGGATATGCATACTTGCTTACGTTGATGATATGAGATATTATGTGTTGCTGTGATATGTTATATTGGATCGTCGCGTTCTGAATAGACGGGGTTTTTATGTGAGATGAGAGTTTTTCTTTTTCATTTATGTAAAATTCATTTGTATGTAATATTCTTTTATTGGGGCACTTCCGGGCCGAGGATGATGTCACCATTGTATATTATTTACTTTTCCGCATTAGGTAGACCCAAGGCGGGGAGCACAAGTAACCGGGTTCTGGGGTCCAGTGGGAGACCATCTCAAGGAGTTGAGACTGGGTCTCCTAACCCTAGAATTGGCAGTGTTGCTTGCCGCTCTCGTAGGGGTCTCGGGATGTGGGTTTGGCTATTCATCGCTACCGTGGAATCCGTATTTTATACAGGCTCGTATTAAAACACGGACGTCCTAGTATATCCAATATTTCATATATGTTCTTTTGCTGCAATGTTCTGTGATGAGATCATATTACTGCCTGAGACGAATGTTTATATTATATATATGAGATATATATTATATATTGTTGATTTCGTTTCATATCTGATGCTTGTGATGCATATTAAAAATGGGACTTCATTAATGAGATTAATGAAATAAAAGAAACCTAAAGATGTTGTAGAAACTTGTTTAAAAACTGGTAGATCTAGTTCTTGCTTTGCATAGCGGTGTTCCTTATAGAACATCCAACACCTTATTCGATAAGGAAAGAGCCGAGATCCCTTTACCGGGGGTGACCTCTTTAGTGAAACTAGCAGATGCTACAAACTCGGTTTGTCTTTTGATTGCTTCTATAGTTCTTGCTTTGCATAGTGATATTTGTGAAATATCCTGCACCTTATTCGATGAGGAAAGGGCCGACGATCCCTTCACCGGGAGTGACCCCTTTAGCAAAACTAGAAAAGCCTCAAAAACACTCCATTTAAAAATCACTCGATTCTACAACGATATCAAGTTCATTACGCAAAGGGTTTTCTTAAAAACCTGTCGTAGCCCTCCATCATTTCAGATAAGTACTAGTTAGTATTCGTGCTGCGGTAGTTTGGCCTCCGTCAAGGCGTAGTGTACGGTAGCTAACTAATGCTTATCTGCTAGCAGATGATGCGATTGGATTAGGGTATTCATACGGCGTAGTTTGGCCTCCGTCAAGGGTCGTGCGGATGGGTTTAATTCAATCAGGAAATGACGGGTTGAACTTGACTAGCGGACTATGGGTAGTTTGTCCTCCGTCAAGGTCATAGGACGCTAGGGGTAAAATATTATCTGGAATTTCAAGTGTTGAAATTTGCAATGAGATTGCATACCTTCTATGAGATAGTTGGATCCTGATACCCAGTGCGAGTAAGAGTTACTCCTGGGAGAGTTTTATACATTACAATTAGCCAATCAAGTAGGTGTCTAGAAAGGTGTCAACGGGGTTACGCCCCTGGGAAAACGAGGTTTACTTTAATTAGGTTCGTGAGAAAGCACGGGGGACCTCCCTCAAAGTACCGACACTGGCCTGGCTGAAAGATTGGCGAACTTGAAGCGTGTAATTAATCCCGGCTAGTCTTTCCTTTTAGGGTTTGAAGGAAGATTTGATTAAAACAGTGGGAGACATCCTGATTAGATATATCAGATAACCAATCTAATCTTGCAAGAGCATACGCTGAGTGTTTTCTTCTCTCTCTCTCCAGGTACCGACCATATCACGCCTTAATCAAGATAATAAAACGGATGAATTGACCGAACCCGCTAGTTATACTGAGCTGGGGAACGTTGATCCAGCTCCAACTTATAATTGTTATAAGACAGAGCAGGAAATTGGGGAATACCAGATTTCCCGTGCCGCCCAAACGAAGAAAGTGCATGCCGATGCATCTTCTTCAGGTGTGTTCATTACAGAAAACTGTTTCTCAGTGTCCTTTACGTCCTGGGTATGAGATACGGATCAGGATCCCTCATATGTAATCTGTTACATGGGCTACAGATAGGTAGAGAACTGAGAACTGGTGATAATTTTCATGAGATAGAAACGGTGCAAGTGTTGCAGCCAAGTCTGTTGGTCACTATCATCCTGTATTACCAGAATACATTGATTCTGAACGAATGTTATTAGATACCGAACCTGATATACAACATCATATCAGTCTCTTTATTATTAAAGAAAGAATATAATTTTGTATTGTTGGATAATGTTTTGTACATTTCCTATATCAAGAGTTGATCGGTTCAGGCACGTTATCTAAAAGCATAGACGTTCTAAATCAAACTACAGTTCTTAGTATACAGAACACACACAAGATAAAGAGTTCAGAAATGAACGAATCCTTCTTGTGGTATTGTAGACTAGGTCATATCAATGCGACCCGACTAGCTAAGTTACATTTAGATGCATATTTAAATCTGTTTGAATTTACATCTTGTGAAACTTGCCGGTCATGTCACAAAGATAAGATGACCATAGCTCTGTTTATTGGAAACAGAGAAAGAGTTAGTGAACTCTTAGGATTGATACATGATGATGTATGTAAGGTCCCCTGTCTACAATGCCAAGACCGGTTCTTTGTACTTCATTACATTCTCTGATGATCTCTCAAGATTCAGACATATGTTCCTGTTGAAACACAAGTCCGAAGCTTTTGAGATATTCACAGAATATAAGTTAGAAGTAGAGAACCAAAATACGGGTATAAGTATTATGTCCTTTGATGAGATCAAGGAGGAGAATACTTCAGCACGGAAATCCTGGACTAATTCTAAAGGAGAATGAGATTCTCTCTCAGCATTACTCCTCCGCATACACCATAGCACGTCGGTGTATCGGGGCGGAGCAATAGCACCCTATGTGATATGGTGTGCTCTATGATGAGTACTACTGAGTTTCCTATTTCCTTTTAGGAGTTATGCACTTGAGAAGATGCATACCTATTGAATAGGGTTCAAATCAAATTAGTTACCTACCACTTCATATGTGATATGGAATGGGAAGAGTCCATATCTTAAGTTTGTTAAGATTTAGGGTTGTCCAGCCTATGTCTAAAAGCATAATCCGGACAAGCTTGAGGCAAAGTCAGATCTATGGAAGTTTGTTTGATATCCCAAGCATTCGCAAGGGAATATCTTCTACCTAACCGAGGAACAAAAGAAGTTTTGTTTCTCAGCATGCCACCTTTGTGAAAGGGAATTTCTTGAGAAGAAATTAGTGGTCATGAGGTAGAACCGGATGGAGTTCCAGCTATACAAACTATAGCAAATGATTTGGTAGAACCGAAGGATTCTGTTGGAGATAGTGCCCTCAAAGTCAATTATTGGATCACAGGCACATGATTACAATGATTGATGGATGACCTATGCCGGTAGGACAGTCTTACTCAAGATGATAGCATGCTATCTTATTTACCTTTATCATCGTGTACTGCTTCAGGTGACCTTACAGGTCACTATTACACGTTGATAGAGCCCCTAGGATTCTTGCTTGACTGCCAGCAGTATGAGGGCGATCATATACGTGGGAGCTGGGGTCTATAAGCCCATCCTTAAAAGGTCCCTAGTCGTGGGAGTTTCGAGACAGGGCATCGATACTCCAGAGTAGACTAGTGTATACAGTCGAGACCCCGACGAGGGGCGGTGGCCAGTCTCACAAGCCACTGGTGTCAGTTGGTTCACCTAAGATGTATACAGGTGCTCATTGGGTTATGAGTACACCGGACAGGACTCGCCGGGAACATGCTAGTTGGTCTTATACCTGACGTCAGATAGCAGTTCCCTGATGACATGTTTACAGGTTAGTTAATCGACCTGAGATCGTCATTTGTCTCGTGTGAGTTCCCACTGTACTTTGATAACTACCCTACCACGCTCAAAGGAGACATGCAAACAGGTTTTAGTTGGGTACAGTCCCGAGCGACATGGAGGCAGTGAGCGGATCTGCAGGGGTTCGTCTCTCCCGGTATTGGGGGTGAGGTCGCGCTGTGTCTAGAAGAGCCATTACACGAAGTCCTTGGCCAAGGCAGGAGATTTACTGGTAGGTATTCCAGTAGTATCTCAGTGTGTTCTGGGCTACATTCCGACACGACTTGTACCACTTTTGGTGGTCTGACTTTTACCAACCCCTAGGCTCGCCATGCGATGCTCATAGACGAACGGACCGGACTGTACGGATATTATCACTGACAGGCCCAGTAGGGTGTCAGGATGAGTTCGCTCATCGACGTCCCTTTTGGTCAATACCTTGTAGCCCGTTACGTATGGCTAATACCTCTGACGTGCTAGTGGTTAAATCCACAACCAAAGTATTGACGAGTCTTTAGAGTCCCCCACAGACCGTTTTCTCAAGTTTCGGGCGAAACGCTGTAGTGGCCGTATGGAGATATGGAAGGGTTCGATCAGATACGTGCGGTATTGCACGGATCATGATCGGACGGATAATACTAGCGGGCTTTGGTTTAAACCGGATCCTAGTATTGTACAGTGTAGATTTTGTCTCATTGCATTTGTATTCAGTCGGAATACAAATGCGGGTATGTATATACGGTCGCGGGGTTTTCTTGTAATTTATTACGGAATCAGTTTTTGAAGTTGCCAGTTTGCTTTCCGTTTCGGCCATTTTTCCTTTGTTCTTTCTTTGGCTGAAATTTGGTGGAGGGGGTTATTTGCAATTGTGCAATTAACAATTGAGAAGACTTTTGCATCATGATGGTTTCATGATGGTTCACCATCCATTGACTTCATTTGACTTCATCATGGCTTGACTTTTGTGATGACATGGGTTTGATGATGGGTTTATAAGTGTTGGACTTGGTTTGTGATTATGATAACCCTTTCTCTCTCTTGCATTATTTGGCTCACTCATTTTTGATCCACTCACTCCTCCTCTCATTCTCTCCTTGATCATGGCCGGCCACACATTAAAGGGGGGGCTGTCCAAAAATTTATGTGAGGGTTTGGGTTCTCATTTGGCTTGAAAAATTCCTAAGTTCATCACGAAATTCCATAGTTCATTTCCTCCACCTAAAAGGGCAACTTCTTACAACCCCATGAGACATAGAGTTCCACACTATTCTATAGCAATTCTTGGACACGTCGACTCGCCAACTTCGTGCCCGAGTTGCCTCGGTCCAGAGGTGGAAGCCCGTAAAAGAACCCGGCGAAGTGGTGCCCTTCCGACGAGGAGATGAAGACCGGAGATTCCGCGGGGAGATCGGGACGATGACGAGAAGACCGAAGGATACGGATCGCTCGGTATATCTCTCTACCCCTTCTCTAGTTTGCTAGGACTATGTTAATTGCCTGATCCGGGTTTATAGTGCGTGGTGGTGCCGGTTTACAAGTTTAAAAGAAAAGTATCGTTTCCGTATTTTAGTCTCGGATTGACGGCTGGGGCGCCGCCGTGCACTTATACTGGTATCAGAGCCACACCATTAACCTAGTCTAGCTTGCTCTAACGTGTTTACAAGTTCGATCGAACGGATTTTCCGAAACCGCATTTTCAAAGTAACAGTTTCTGTCGAATTTTTCTAGTACTCAAAAAATTATTTGGTACGTTGTAAAAATACGTGCAGGTTTTCTTTATGCATTCTGTGAAAATTTGGTCGCATGTTATTACTATTCCACCGCGGAACCGCGGCCAAACCTATGCTTGGGCCGCGGTTCCGGCACCACTTTTACTGTTCAATGCACAAAAATTTTACAGAGAGATTCTGAGTTGAAAATAGGGTTTTTGGAATATTCTTTTTTGGGCCCAGATTTTCCTTGAGTGCTACAGTAGTGCTTGGGGCCCACTTCGATAAATTTGATAGATCAAAAATTTTAAACATGTTAGTTCACAGTATTTACATTATATCTGCGACCGTGAATGTCATTTGATCGGTAAATCCTGTCTAACTGCTATAGACCTTTTAGACGGATTTGCGAACATGACATTCACGTTGATGTTCTATGATGTGCTATGATGTTGCGGATTGGTCATGGGGGATATGCTGGATGCAATGTTAGTACAATTTGGTTTATTATGTACAATTGATATTGCGGGGCGAGCGTCCGACATGTGGACTGCCGTTACTGCCTGTTTGTATATTATTCTTTTGGGGCACGACCGGGGTGAGGTCAATGTACCCGTTGCATGTATATTTTACTTTCTGTACTAGGATTACCCCAAGGTGGGGTGCACGGGTAGCCGGGTTCTAGAGGGCAACGGGCTCCCATATCATGGCGTTGAGACGGAGGGGGCTTCACTCTAGAATTGGTGGGCTATTCGCCGCACTCGTAGGGGGTACAGGTTGACCCAAGGAGGGGTGCCTAAGTTACCGGATTCCGTGAAGTGGTAGGTGGTCCATTCACGTTGCTGAAGGGGGCTGCCTCGCTTCAGGTTTTGGCGGGTAACTTGCCGCGCCCGTAGGGGTCTAGGATTTCATTGCACAGACTATCCACACGACCAGGGGAACGTCGGGTTTCAGTAGCGGCTCTATGAAACCCGGGGATCCCAGATATCTGTATTGTTCTGTGATACTTATTACATTTCTTTGATGTTGCATTTTATCACGCCTTAAGCGAATATTATATATTGATATATATATTAGTAGATGTTGTATATGTTTTGCATCCGCGCTAGTCCAGTCCCCGCTCTGTCGTTAGTTAAGTAACCTAACGGGTGATGACGGGACCCAGTGACGAATGCGGATGGCATATACGTACATCATTATTTTTGTTCTTTGTGGAGTGATCAATTGATGGGACTGCGTTGATTCGGATCAATGCAAGCTAAACAAACCTATTCTGATGTTGTTGGAACAATTTTCAAAAAGCTGTTATTGCAAGGGCGTTCTCTTTTGTTTTGCACAGTGGTATTCAGTTGGAATATCCTGCACCTCAGTCGACGAGGCAAGGGCCGAGATCCCTTCACCGGGAGTGACCCCTTGGACAGAAGTTTGCGTCAGGGCAATAACTTCACTATAGTCGTTTGCTTTTGCTTTGCATCGTGGTATTCAGTTGGAATATCCTGCACCTCATTCTACGGGGAAAGAGCCGAGATCCCTTCCCCGGGAGTGACCTCTTTAGCAAAGGTTTTCGTTACTATATTTTTATAAAAAGCTATCCGGTTCCTTCAACGATATCAAGTTCATTACGTTAAGGGTTTTTCGCCAAAAACCATTCATAGCCCTCTGTCGTTTCAGACGGGTAGCACGTAGTATTCATGCTATGTTTGTTGACCTTCGTCAAGGCATAGTGAATGGTAGCTGCTTGTTACCTTTCTGCTGCATAGATAGATGCGTTGGTTTGGGACAGTCGTATAGCCTTGTTGACCTTCGTCAAGGGTTTGTATGGGTGGGTTCAAATTAACCTGGACAATGACGGGTAGAACTTGACATGTGACTTATGATTTGTTGACCTTCGTCAAGGTCATAAAGGCATGGAGCAAAAATCACATCGGGAGTTTCTAAAGAAACTGAAACTTGCCAGATATGCGCATACCTTCTGGAGTGTGATAACGTGAGCAGATTCCGTCACGTTATCATGCGATGATAGTTGGATCCCAATTCCCACTGATGAGTTGGTTTACTCCTCGGGTGATCCCGACTAATTTTTCTTCAGGTTTGGAGGAGAATTTGACGGTACAGTGGGAGGTTTCCTGATTAGATAAAGTGATAACCATTCTGATCTAGGTTAGAGTGCACGCTGAGTGTTTCTTTTCTCTCTCTCTTTGGCAGCGACCATGACTCGGCCCTTGACTATGACTCAGTGACCAAAATTAACCGAACCTTCTTAAACTCTGGCTTTTGGATTGTCAAAGTTGCATACATCATTGCCACTCCTACTTTTACCCTTTTCTCCAGGACACCCCGTATTACTACGAACGTCCACTTCCATTGGATAAAACCATCGTATGGTTATATACGAACTCGAAGGAATTTATTCGAGGATGGTTTCCGGTTCTGGAGAAAACGAATAGGACTATTCAGTTGTCTTTTCCTTTTACCTTCTCTCAGGTTGCGAGTGTTCCTTGCATTAGGATAGTACATCTATTACGCAAATTGGATAGTCTTTTTCCAAACCATAGGCAGGTGCCGACCGGTAGGGAATGAAGAAAACCAATTAGCCTAACAATGGTGTACATAAGGTATTATGTAAAGACAAATAAAGGGATTAGAAGGAGGGCAAAAGTAAATTGCGACTGCTATTCCCGACCAAACCAAGTATTTCATCACCACTCCTACTTCACCTTTGTATTTCTCCAGGACACTCCGTATCACTACGAAGATCCACAGTTTATTGGATACTCCATCGTATGGTTATATACGAACTCGAAAGGAACTTGTTCCAGTTCGGGGATGGATTCTTGTTCAGGAGAAATAGGAATAAGGTTTATTCAGGTGTCTTTTATCTTCACCTTCTCTCGCATTGCGAGTGCTCCTAGGATTGGGACAGTACACCCATTATGCTTATTGGATAGACTTCTTCCAAACCATAGGCTGGTGCCGATCGGTAGGGAAGGAAGAAAACCATTTAGCCTAAAGGGGTGTGCAGAAGATAATGACTAAAGACATATGAAGGGATGTGAAGAGATGGTATAGAAATATACAGTTACAGTTGTGAATCTGGATAATGGAAGAGGCATTACTAGGAATACCCGGATACCCCATCGAAACATTTCAATGTTTCAGTTTCACTGTGTACTGTTAAAAGAAAACTGATTTCCCAATCAGCCCTTGCTCCAGGGTATGTATTTACCAGATATGATTCTCACATCTGTATGGTTTTACAGATGATGAGTGGGAGTAAGTTATTGGGAATTAGGTGATCATCCTCATTATATCGGAATTCGTTGTAATTGGTGATATTTGAGGAAATCACCTGGGTTGTTTGCCGGACGGCAAATATTTGGTTTTGAATATCCGCTGTTATGCACCAATTTCAAATTGATATATCTGTACGTCTATTTTTATAGAGTGGAATATACCTTTTTGAAATTATGTCCATGACATTTACCTATATCAGTGGATGGTTAGGTAAGGAGCATTAAACAACGGTGTAATTCTTCTTAACCATAAGTACAGTTTTCAACCTACGACACACAGGGTTTGAGTTATTCAACTCAGGGGACTTATACAGAGTATTGTATGTTGTCCAGTGTCCATTAGGACAGAGGGGTTGGTCCTCGTACTATATTCGGTTTACTTATGACTTCTCTAGTTTTTAGACAAGTGTTTCGTAGAAACGCAAGGTCCGAATTTTGAGAAGTTATAGGTATATGAATAAAATAGAGAACCAGGTGTTGCAAGTATCGGGATTCTTCAAGGTGATCGAAGATGCTGATACTTTTGTAGGGTCTTCAGTTGATAGTAATGATTAAGAGAACTTGTTTTTCTTTCAGGTTACTCATAATTGGAAGTACTCCTAAGTTGAGTAATGCTGATCGGCCTCTTTCCATTTAGTTGACATGCACTGGAGACAGTTGCATGATTTGAATCTGGTTCAATTAAATCAGTGCCTTTATTTCTGTATTGGATATAGAACAGTTCATATCTTGACAATGTTAAGGTACGGGGAATTGTCCGGCTTATGCTTAAAACCATACTCTGGATAACTCAAGGCACGTTTCTGTAATGGCTGTTTGTGGGTTGACCCAGGCTGTGACGAGGGTTGACTTTCTACCATCTGGAAGATCAATAGTGATATTATTCTTGACTCGCCACAGTTTTAATAAAAATGGATTTTTTTAGAAAACAGTAGTGGGAGTATGGTAGAACTGGAAGTGATTCCAGAACGGCAAACGATTACTAAAATTTGATAAGAACCTAAAGATTCGATCTGATTGACATTCCATTGGCCACTCCGCAGATTTGGTCGGTAACCTCAGGCACCCGAGAGGTACTCCGGTAGCCTCAAGGACGGGGACGGGGAGGTTCTTGTTTACCAAGACTTTCCATTGCTGTTGTTCCAGACTGTGAGACCCGGCAGGAGGATGAGTATAGCGTCGTTCTAAACTAGCTTTAGAAGTGTACGTTTATATGACTCTGCCAGAGGGTTGTCATGGTCAGTGGGAGCAGCGGAAGCATAGTGGAAAAATGGCTTATGTCTATTTATAGACTAAAGCAGATATAGCGGAGATAGATCATCTATTTCTGATGTGACCATCATAGGTTTGACTTCATCAGAATAGGGGATGGATATGTTAAGAAGGTAGTAGCGTGTGATGTCCTGGCATTTGGATGTCATACACAGAGTAGGAAGTGAAATTCCTTTACTACGGTCGGTTATACTTTGGTTGTCATACAGTAGTTTCTCCACATGGGACTTGGATTTTATATCAGACATCCTGGTTACTGGATCTATGGTTTTTGATCTAGATTTGGGTAGTATCCCAATCTGGGTACTTAGACATCGTTCTAAAGGTGCTTTAGAATGGACGACTCTTGGCACGGTAGTGCACCTGCAGGTGATGGAGTCACCCTCTCTAAAGGTGTCTTACAGACTAAAGGGGAGAGGGATGTGCATGATTAGAAGATCACTTGCTCAGGCAATTATGTCAATCATGAGATGTCAAGTACCACACCAGATGTTGTTTTTACAGTAGATGCAATAAATTGATATTAATCCAATCCTGGAGAAACGATCGGAAGCAGTTTTAGAACATAAGTGGATGTTCTAGGGATATGATAACAACAGTCTCTTTTAGGAGACAGTTATCACTCCAGGCTTCCAAGGTGACATGGATGACAGAGAGGTTGTCAGAGTTATAGTTTTCCTTCTGACAAGGGGCGGTATTTTGGACAGGTGGTCAAAAGGGATACTGAGGGAGGTATAATGCAGGATACTGATTAAGTTCAGTTGACGATACAGTCTAAGAAGTTTGGATTTTGAGTTCATTTATGAGCTAGGTCCCATTAGATATCCAGACATATTCTAAGACAAGTATTGCTCATTTCGGGAGATGGCTTTCTCCGCGAACTTGAGATAAAGAGAGACATAAAAAGAAACATCAAGGCGGATCCACTCACTGAGGCTATTCCTCGAACACATTAGTTTCGCAAACTGGTTTTGTGAGACTGATCAGTAGAGGAGTTGGGTGTTCGGTATCACACGGCCTGTGAGTATGCGACATCGCAATAATTAGCCTTGAGTGCAAGTGGGAGATTGTGGGAGATAGTGCCCTCAAAGTCAATTATTGGATCACAGACACGTG
The DNA here is from genome assembly GCA_030015575.1 of Agapanthus africanus. Taxonomy (NCBI): domain Eukaryota; kingdom Viridiplantae; phylum Streptophyta; class Magnoliopsida; order Asparagales; family Amaryllidaceae; genus Agapanthus; species Agapanthus africanus. The sequence goes on along the minus strand of JASDDO010000019.1, from coordinate 725,836,316 downwards.
ATTGCAATGATTGATGGAGGACCTATGCCGGTAGGACAGTCTTACTCAAGATGATAGTATGCTATCTGGTTTACCTTTATCAACGTGTACTGCTTCAGGTGACCTTACAGGTCACTATTACACGTTGATAGAGCCCATAGGATTCTAGCTTGACTGCCAGCAGTATGAGGGCGATCATATACGTGGGAGCTGGGGTCTATAAGCACATCCTTAAAAGGTCCCTAGTCGTGGGAGTTTCGAGACAGGGCATCGATACTCCAGAGTAGACTAGTGTATACAGTCGAGACCCCGACGAGGGGCGGTGGACAGTCTCACAAGCCACTGGTGTCAGTTGGTTCACCTAAGATGTATACAGGTGCTCATTGGGTTATAAGTACACCGTACAGGACTCACCGGGAACATGCCAGTTGGTCTTATACCTGACGACAGATAGCAGTTCCCTGGTGACATGTGTACAGGTTAGTTCATCGACCTGAGATCGTCATTTGTCTCGTGTGAGTTCCTACTGTACTTTGATTACTATCCTACCACGCTCAAAGGAGACACGCAAACAGGTTTTAGTTGGGTACTGTCCCGAGCCATATGGAGGCAGTGAGTGAATCTGCAGGGGTTCGTCTCTCCCGGTATTGGGGGTGAGGTCACGCTGTGTCTAGAAGAGCCATTACACGAAGTCCTTGGCCAAGGCAGGAAATTTACTGGTAGGTATTTCAGTAGTATCTCAGGGTGTTCTGGGCTACACTCCGACACGACTTGTACCGGTTTTGGGGGTCTGACTTTTACTAACCCCCTAGGCCCGCCAAGTGATGCTCATAGATGAACGGACCGGACTGTATGGATATTGTCACTGACAGGCTCAGTAGGGTGTCAGGATGAGTTCGCTCATCGACGTCCCTTTTGGTCAATACTTGGTAGCCCGTTACGTATGGCTAATACCTCTGACGTGCTAGTGGTTAAATCCACAACCAAAGTATTGACGAGTCTTTAGAGTCCCCCACAGACCGTTTTCTCAAGTTTCGGGCGAAACGCTGTAGAGGCCGTATGGAGATATGGCAGGGTTCGATCAGATACGTGCGGTATTGCACGGATCATGATCGGACGGATAATACTAGCGGGCTTTGGTTTAAACCGGATCCTAGTATTGTACAGTGTAGATTTTGTCTCATTGCATTTGTATTCGGTCGGAATACAAATGCGGGTATGTATATACAGTCGCGGGGTTTTCCTGTAATTTATTACGGAATCAGTTTTTGAAGTTGCCAGTTTGCTTTCCGTTTCGGCCATTTTTTCTTTGTTCTTTCTTTGGCTGAAATTTGGTGGAGGGGGTTATTTGCAATTGTGCAATTAACAATTGAGAAGACTTTTGCATCATGATGGTTTCATGATGGTGCACCATCCATTGACTTCATTTGACTTCCTCATGGCTTGACTTTTGTAATGACATGGGTTTGATGATGGGTTTATGAGTGTTGGACTTGGTTTGTGATTATGATAACCCTTTCTCTCTCTTGCATTATTTGGCTCACTCATTTTTGATCCACTCACTCCTCCTCTCATTCTCTCCTTGATCATGGCCGGCCACACATTGAAGGGGGGGCTGTCCAAAAAATTTTGTGAGGGTTTGGGTTCTCATTTGTCTTGAAAAATTCCTAAGTTCATCATAAAATTCTATAGTTCGTTTCCTGCACCTAAAAGGGCTACTTCTTACAACCCCATGAGACATAGGGTTCCACACTATTCTACAGCAATTCTTGGACACGTCGACTCGCCAACTTCATGCCCGAGTTGCCTCGGTCCAGAGGTGGGAGCCCGTAAAAGAACCCGGCGAAGTGGTGCCCTTCCGACGAGGAGATGAAGACCGGAGATTCCGCGGGGAGATCGGGACGACGATGAGAAGACCGAAGGACACGGATCAATGGGTATATCTCTCTACCCCTTCTCTAGTTTTCTAGGACTATGTTAATGGCCCGATCCGGATTTATAGTGCGCGGTGGTGCTGGTTTACAAGTTTAAAAGAAAAGTATCGTTTCCGCATTTTGGTCTCGGATTGACGGCCGGGGCGCCGCCGTGCACTTAAAGATTCAATAGTAACCAACGAACCTCAGCCTCTCCGCCGATTTAGTAAGGTTCCTCACCCACCTGAGAGATACTTTGGTTTCTCTGTGACTATGACAGCGAGGATTGCATCATGAGATGATGACCTAACTAGTTTCGAGCTGGCTATCAGGAGTGAGACTCTATAAGAATGGCTAGATGCTTATCGATCTGAGATGGAATCCTTATACACCAACAAAGTATGGACTTTGGTTGCTTTATCTGAAGGGTTAAATCCCCATCAGGAGCAAGTATATCTTAAGAAGATTACTTGGTGTACATGGAAAAGTTAAGACTTTTAAAGCTATACTTAAGTCCATCCAGATCCTACTTGCCATGGCTACATACCATGACTACGATATCTGGTGTTTGGGTGTCATGACTGCTTTTCTAAATGATGTTTTAGAAGTGAGCGTCTATAAGTACACAGCCAGAAGGCTTCGTAGACAGTGGGAGTAGCGGAAACGTGTGCAAGATGTTTTATGTGATAAAGCAGGCATCGCGGAGTTGGAACGTCTGTTTTGATGTGGTAGTCAAAGAGTTCGACTTCATCAAAATGGTAGATGAACCTTGTATATACAAAAAGGTAGTAGGAAGTATACTGGTGATCCTCGTAGAGTACGTGGATGACATACTCTTGATAAGGAAGGAGTTTCCTATGCTATTCTCGGTCAATCTTCGCTTATCACAAGGATTGTCCATATACGATCAAAATGATACCTTCTAAATCCTGGGTTTTGGATCTATGAGATAGATCTAATTGGATGTTAGGATTCTCACTAGATGTAGTGAGATGGTATCAATCGATCCTGGGGAGAATCACTGGAAAACTTACAGGGTGATAAGGACGACTGAATGTCAGTCGCAGGCATTGTCTTTACCCTCAGTGGGGGGACGGTATGTTGGAAGAGTTCCAAGCTAGATACCGTGACATACTAGAGGATTAAAGGCAAGATACATCGTTACTAAGGATGCTACCAAAGAGGCAGTCTGGATATATATAAGTTCATGAGATGAACTTCGTTCCTACCATTGTGTGACAATGGAGTTGTGGCTTTGGCCAAGGAACCCCCGTCCCATCAGAAATCCAGATATAATTCTTAGGCAGTATCACCTGATCATGGAGATGGTTGATCTCCAGGGAGATCGTGGTTAGGAGAGTAGACACAGAGGACAACAGCGCGGATCCACTCACAATGGCCTTTTTCTCAGTAGAGACTTTTATGGGATGGTTGAGTATGAGATACTTCAACCACAGCTAATTGTTGGGTATGAGATACCACAACAGATGGCCCTAGTGCAAGTGGGAGATTGTTAGTTATATGTATGCCCTAGAGGCCATTACTGTACATACGATGTATATTGTAGTGGAAGCTTGGACATATATAGGGAGGACTTTCTTGCTCGACATGATAGTATGCTATCTGGTTGTACTTTATCTTAACATGTACTCTGATTGTCTCTATGTTACATGTTGATAAAGCCCTTAGGATATATACTCGACTACTGGGACTATGATGAGATCATACTAGTGGGGCCAGGGTAGTCGACGAGTACATCCTATAACTGTTCCTAGTCGAGGGTGTATCGAGACAGGGCATCGATGCACCAGAGTAGACTAGCGTATACTCATCTTGACCCATAGGATAGGCGATGGATGATCCCATATCCATCGGTGTTTGACATCAAGGATAGGGTACGGGTGCTCAGTAGAGACTAGGTATACTGGACGGACTCGCCGAGAACTCCCAGATGGTATTATACCTCACGTCAGATGGCAGTTCTCCGGTGACACTGGTACAGAGTAGTCTGTTGACCCGAGATCGTCATAGAGTCTTCTGTGATTCCCACTGTGCTTTGATTTCTATCATACCACGTCCAAGAGGGCGTGCAAAAAGGTGGCTTTTGGGTACAGTCCCGAATCACATGGAGGCAATGAGCGATAGGAGGGGATTCGTCTCTCCCGGTATAGGGAGTTGATGTTGTGCTGTGTTCGATTGGCTATAACCGGAAATCCATGGCCAGGGTTGCTGAGATTTACTGGTAAGTGTTATCAGTTGTTTCTCGAACTGTTATAGACCTCATGTCGACACGACTTATCAAGCTACTGGGGTCTGACGTTTACTACCCCTAGGCGAAATATGCGACATATCAGACGACGAGACCGGACTGTATGGGAGTGTTACCGATTGGATTCACAGGAGAATGCACAGGCTTGCTTGTTGATCTTCTGATCGCTCAATACCCGGGTGGCCGTTACGTTTAGCAGACCGCTTGCGGCTTGTGGGTGTTTGATATGATCATCACCTACTGCCGGCGTATTGACGAGTCTTTAGAGTCCTACACAGGGGTTTCCTGGCTCAAGTGAAACGGAGTAGGAGGACATATGTGATATGTGCGGGACCGAGATTGATACGATATGAGATACCGTATTCTATTCTCACAATTTGTAACATTGATCGTTTGTATGCGATATAACCGGGTTATCGGATCAAGTGTTGATTCGATAAGTTGTTACACAAGATATTAGTCGGTTATAGCCGGGTTATTAAATCAAGAGTTGATTTAATAATTTAATGTATAATTATATATTTGATATATTACATTACGTTAGCTAGTATTAGCTCACTTGATTGTGCATGAGTGTATATGTGATATATATTTGTGTACATATGATTGTGTCATGCTTGATGATACATCAAAGATGGGTGTATGAGACTTATACCAAGATTAGGGTAAAGATTAGGGTTTTATTTATATCTTAAGAATAACAAAAGAGAAAGACTTTGTCAAAGTTCTCAAGCTTTCATGACCCTTGTGGAAACATTGACAAAGTCAACTCTTTTGTCATTCTTAAGGATATTTAGTTAACCCAACCCTTAACCATATACCTTGGTCAATTCTCTTTATGAGTTAAGCATGATAGCTTAACTCACCCATGGTTACATTATTGAAGTGGAGATAATTCATATGATGATATTATTCCTTCTTCTTCTTCTTCATCAAGCTCCTTGAAAAAGCTTTCAAGCTCTAATAGTGCTATGAGGAAAAATGTGAGAAAATCAATTCTAATGTGAGCCCACCTCCTACTTCTTCATCCTCTACCACTTGCCATGTAGTAGAGTGTGTTCTCTTCACAAAGTTCATGACTGTCACGACCCAAAAGAGCACGTGACTGGCCCTTGAACCATATGAAGTCTATAGGACTCCATCTGATCCAAGTAAGCCAAAAGACCAGAAATCTAAAACCATTTTAAGAGTAAAGAAACATATCTTGTAAATTATTTTCCCTTGAGGCATTTTATCTAACACTTACTACGCATAAACAAAGAGCACAACCCACACAAGCAATATAATATACAACGCCGAAGGGCGAGGATCAAACTCAAAAGAAACTCACAATAACATGAAAACCTTAACACTACTAAGCGCGGCTCTAAGGTCGAAATAATACATCACTAGTGTCTGAGTCTGAAACAATATACAAGTTTTGGTTGATGGAATTTCTAGATACAAAGAATAATACATATACAAGGGTGGTTCTGATGCAAAGAACCCACCTACCAAGCAAATCACCAGCAAAGGAAGCAATGTGCCGGAAATGCCGCTATGGAACCTGTACGGTAAAACCTGCAAGAACTGTGGCACAACGGGGGTGAGTTGCCAACTCGTGAATAGAAAATATCTACAAGCAGAAATTGAAAGCATGACATAATCCTAAGTCAAACGATCAGATATAATATAAACCTCAAATGAATAAGTCTGAATCATAGTAAAGTGGCAATGTAATATCTGAACATAAGTGTAGTGCCAAGTACTCGTGCCAGTGCCTCATGTAATAATATATCATAAGTATGATGTATGTATGCGGTAAAATGAAAACAGAAGATATCATGAATGAAATCATCAGGAAATCAACGTCGAGCATCGACACAAACTATATATCTCAAAATTAAGTGAAACCTATATTTCATGTATCCGATATGTATGCAGCATTCATGAAGGTACTCTATCAGGTACTACTAATATGTGATGCAATGCATATACAATAAATGTGGGGTAGGGGAGATATAATATGCCATCGACCGTAAAGGCTCCGAGCACATAGGCTCCTCTCAAATCGAGCTCATAAGCTCCGAGCACATAGGCTCCTCTCACATCGAGCTCATAGGCTCCGAGCACATAGGCTCCTCTCATAATGCATATGTAAATTTGCATAGATCATCATGATGATATATTAAGTATGCGTATATATATATCAGCGTCCCATACCACTAATATATATATACTCTATGGGTATACATATATATTTCAGCGTCCCATACCACAGATATATATACGCAGGAGTAAAACAATCCATAATCATCATATGCAACCATATCACAGTGCGAAATCCATGAATTATAATACATGCAACAAGAACACTAATATAAGCATGCAACTATGTAAAGGCATATGCACAAGGAATATGAATCAATAACATATGAGCATGCAATGCAATGCGAGCCGTAGAATAAATGGTAAATGAATAATAATGCAGCTTGCCATTTGAAATAAGACAAATCGGGGTTTTTGTAATAGGTATGACTTGGGTCTAGTCTAACATCTATTATGCAAACCACAGATCTAAGTATCAAGTCAACTGGGAGGGGTATGCAATCCACCTAAATCTAAGTCGATATAAATATATATACATATAATAGTCGGTGATCCCGCCTCAATAGTATCGCGTACAATACAGTATATCATATGACAATCCTCAAGTCATGAGTGCGGATCTATCATCAATATAAAGCTCGTACGGTAAATCGTCGTACGGCATCCCAATAGCTGGGTACGGGTCAATATCACATTATCTCATCAAGTACCTGGTATTCTTATCATCATAACACATAATCTGGGATACTGAATCTAAGTCTAGTACAAATCGATACCATCTATATAATTATGAATGCGGGGGTAAAACACATGCCCAAAGGCCCGCTAAGAATCACATATCGTATCCCAAATACGAATCATATCAAATCACCGATCTCACGGCACCATGCCCAATATCATCGACTCATCTCCAAAGTCATCCAATATCAACATCAACACAGTGTAAGTATAGTGAATATGCAAGGGTGTGCGTGTGGGTGTAAACCTATTCTAGGGTTCGTGGCTATGAACTACACTAGTTTACTTCTAAGCCTAAACTATCCATAAAACACCTAACACAGTATCCATGACACACTATAACTATCATATATAGTATATCAACTATGGACTGCGGGGGTGCTATACGTCATCCCCCGACTTCCCCCTGTAGATATAATCTACTCACCTTGCGTCTTCATTGTCGACGTCACCACGCGTTTGCTTGTCGTCCCGATGTCTTCATGGGGTACCTACACATTAACGTATCGCAAATGCGTATCAAAACCAATTCCGAACTAAAACGGCATACGAATCTCAAAATGATACGCTAAGATCTATAGGTTAGAACCTATAGACAACGCCTTCCAAACCCATCAACAACCCTCGATATCGTCGTATAAACGCCAAATAGTCGAGGTAAAACACAATACACAAATTCAGAATTAAAAATACGGAATACGGAAACACGAATCCAAAACAGCAATTAAGGAAATAGGCTCCAGATTTCACCCTAGGTCAGATTAGATAAATTTATACATGCCAGGGGCCTAAACTACAGATGTAGGAGCAGCAGAACCAAAACGCCCCAAATTGGTGCAGGTCTGGCCGCAATTTGCGGCCAGAGGGAATTAATTGGCGGCCGGGTCATGGAGTTAGGGGCTAGGGTCTTGGTGGTAGCTTCCTGGGTGCCTGCACATGTCACTGTCCATTCAATTTTATTTTAGGATGTCTCGGGTGATAGCAGATCTCATAAAAGCCTCCCAGATTTCATAACTTTTCCGATATCGGTTTCTAAATCCGTATTTCGGATTTCAACTCTCAGGCTGGGGTCTCAATTCATGCACTAGGGTATTTATCTAACCTCAACTGAGCTCAATTTCACATTACAACCCAAAATTCCCTCAAACCCTAACTAGGTTTTCTCCAATCCACAAAAACACATAATATCGGTTCTAAACTAAACGTAGTGTCACGACCCGAAATGGGCACGTGACAGCCCCAATACTACGCAACGCCTAAAGACGTAACGCAGTAAAAGAAAGCCAAAACCCAGAAATCTAAATCAAGAAAATACGGAAAAGATAATATAACTTTTTGAAAACATTTGAAATCGCAACCCAAATTCCTTAAAAGTCCTACTTTCTTTCTTTAAAATTTTAGCAACACCCTTTTTTGTAAAAAGTGGCCCAAAGGCGGAAAACAATCACTTCACAAATATACGACGTCATAGCGAAGAAATAAAGATAATAGAGAGAAAGCTGTATATAAAAGACAATAAATCCACAATTAATATACAATATCGTCCTCACCAAGTCTCTAAGTCAACAACATACTAGTAGATGGAGAGTACAAAATACAACGAATGTACAATATGAAATACAGATAATCATCCAACCCACCTAAGCAAAATAGTACTGTGAGCTGATGCGGTATCTGTAGCAAAAGATGATAGATGAATTGCTGAATAGCCTGCTGATTGATGTGATTTAGCGTGCTTGCGCTTTCTAAAAGATAGATCAAAAATATTTGTAACCGCAATCAAGAACGGCGTCGCTTTGCAGCTAGCCGGTGAGTACGGGTCGGTCCACAGGGATGTTGTGAATTTCCGATTCGCGCTAACGAGTTAATTCCGAAGGGTGTTCGGATTGATTATTAAATCTAAAAATTGAAGTTGTATGATACTAGAATTAGAAACTTGCTAGGATTAGGTTTAGGGAAAATTTGGTAAACAAAGATCTACATCTCTTTCCATTGCCTTTAATTAAAGATATCATATTAGTGTTATGCTAAATCTTAACAAAAGGGATTAGGATGATTGGGAAGATTGATTCTCCCTCTAGATCCTTGTCCTTCCTTTCTTAATTTTTACCCTAACCTCCATGGAAAACCTTAAAATCCGGGCCTTTAGACTACGGAATCACCGTTACCTCGAGGGTAGAGTGCCGTAGGGAGCGGAATAAGAAGGTATGCATGGAGTTCTAATTTTCATAAAAGATTGGCAAAGAAAAGAGATGAGAGATCTTCATCTCTCAAATCCTTCACTATTCCTAACCCTAACAAGCGAGGAAACTACTCGCTCATTGAAGGGATTTAAAAACATCTATCTAGGGCAGAGAATAAAAATTACCTAGGGCAAAAATTGAAATCTAAACTAGAGCAAGGAATTAAATCTACTTACAGACGCATCTCTCCAATCATCAACACAGGGTTGTCAGATCTGAATTCATGAATTGAAAAGCAACACTGATGCTCTCCAAAAGAATTCTAAAATTTATTAATGAAGGGAGGCATAAGAATTACAATGATTAGAGTTCCTATTTATAAAGAATAGGAAACCCTAGGGTTACATTTGACCCGCATGTCTACAATTACAAATATACCCCCAGGAAATCTTTCCATAGCCGACTCAACATTATGGTAAAATTTTATTTGAATGAGGGCTTTATAAGGCCGCGGAACCGCGGCATTGGCGCGCTTGGGCCGCGGTTCCGCGGCTCAATGGTGAGTTCATCTGATTGTTTTTCCTGGGCTTCTTTAGGTTACTCTGGGCTTCTTTATTCTTTATTCCTTTTATCAGTTGGGCTTCTATATTAATTCCAGATCTTCAGTGAACACTTTGTAATGGATCTTTTAACCGTCTTTCTTTCAAATTTGGATCTTGCGTTGCCTTATTGGTGGTGAAGCGTTCTTCTGCTGGGCTTTACTAAGATCCTCCTAATTGTTGGTCAAAAGTCCTTCTTTTGTGTCGTCTTTTGTGTTTTTCACTGTTTTCGCGCCAAGAACCTGTAACCTGTAATATGTAGCAGACATGCGTCAAAAGCACCTGTTTTCATTGTAAAATGCATAAGAATGGGGAATACAAAATGCAATATTATGTTATGAACAAATACCCCCAAACTTATCATTTGCTCGTCCTCGAGCAAACTTATTATTTTATTCTCATTAAAAATCTAACCTAGCCGCACTTTCGCAGGGAAACGCGATTGCACTGAGCACGTGCAACAAGCCGTTAAACCTCTAGGTGTCCCTAGTAGGAGGAGTGTTGTCTCCTGAGGGTTTTCAGCGGATTACACCCACAAAATCCTATCAATTTGGCTGTTCGACTTTTGTTTTCCAATTAGGTCTTCTAACAAGGAATTCTATTATCTTTTGATTCGCAAATTATCCACCCATATTCTTCACACTTCCTCATCATTTAACTTAAGATTATATATGTTCTATAGAATTACTTAGCTTTCGGCATTTCTTAAGTTTTCCTTCTAGAGTTTCATCTCCACTTAGGAATTTCTATCAACTCTATTAAATATACAAGTTTTATTCTTCATTCCTTTCTCTTATCTAAACTCTAATCATATATCCCCACGTGTGTGTAGATGTCACCCCTACACTTGGAAATTCAAATCAAGCAATTGTACTCCCATCCATTGTCCAAAGCACTTCTTACATTGTGAATTTTTACTTGAATTTCGCTTACACATCCTTCATGTGACCGTTAATACTTCTTGAGGTACCAACGACCGATTACAAGATGCGTTAGCACTTTAAAGCGTACTTCCTAGTTTTGCAACACCCAAGGCTTTTAGCAGTGACTCCCAAACCAGTTGGTCTAAGGCACTAGGTGATGAAGCACCCTCGCTAAATATTTTTCTATTTTTGCAGCCTTAAGTAATCACAAAAACCAGTGTCCATTTTTTTATTCTTCATTCATATTTTTTTTATTTTCATCGTACTAAGGACTTTAGACAAGAGCATTTCAAGGTCTCCTCTACTATTCTAAGTTTCAAGGTGCGTGATTGTGCAAATTGTAGGGTATACATTTTCAGAATCTAGACTTAAGTTAGGAACTATTTTTCAAACTTATACTCTAATAAGAATATCAATACTCTTCCCTTGTTTAGACTTAACCCAAGAAGTGAACCCAAAATTTGCCTATTTCTAAATAAACTACAAGGCATATACTTTCTACCGTTAAACTTTAAGGAATGTTATTTTTAGGGTTTTTAATTTACTAAGTCTAAGATCTAGTTGTTCCTAGCCAGTTAATCTATTTGTCAAACTCAAGTCAATTGGCCAAAATTGAATACATTAATTTTTATAATTTTTGAAATTTTTTAATTTTTATGGGCTTTCAAATAAATATGCAAATGCAAAAATATGTACAAATGAATGCAAAGGAAGAAGACGTACCGAGCATGCCCCCAAACTTGAACTTGACAGTGTCCTCACTGTCATGCTAAACCAAGAGTGTAAAAATGCCGGCACTCCCCTGTTTATTTATTTATAATTTTTTTTTTTATATTTTTAATGTTTTGAATTTTTTTTTATTTTTTTATAGAAAAAGAAAACAAAAAGATATATACATATATACAACGAGATTCCCCCCAAACTTAAGCTTGGCCTTACACAAGCCAAAGGTTAGTACCAACCATTCAAAAATCTTATCGTGGTAATGGTATAGTTGGTGCCAGAATGGGATGGAAAGAAAAAAGATGAGAAGCACATGAGACCGAATGAGAAGAAGGGTAGTAGAATACGGTCTCGGTGTGGGAGAAGAATGGCGGAAAGAAGAAAGAAGTGGAGTACGATCTTGAGAGTGTAAATTGAGTGAATAAATTAGCGCAATATGTAATGACTGATATGTTATAAACGATTGCGCTAACCTATCAACCCGTCGGGAAATGGGGTCAAATCCCTCAAGATTCGCAAGAAAACATGGGCACGCCGAACTTGGTATCGGAGATGAAAGCGTAACGGTCATTTGCCCGGTCGGAACGATAGGACGGACGAAAGGGAGTGAATTAGGGATAGTGTCTTTCTCACCATAGTAAACTGTTTCGAACTTGAAAGATTCCATTAATGGTTCGAAACTACTATAATCAACCGAGTCTGATGGCTCATCTGAAAATGTAAATGACTCAAACTCGGGCGGTGAGTCATCAACATCGTCCGAAAAAGTGAAACACTTGTAGGTGTCATCGTCTGTGAGAATTGTGTCAGATTCAAAGGAAAAGGTTTCAAGCTCACAGTCTTCAAGCGGGGTCGGAACGATGGGAAGGAGGGAGGGTGGTATAACATTCAAAGGTTCAGGAGAATGAATTGGAAAATCAGACACATCAAACAAAAATGATTCAACCTCAATATTATCCTCAAGACTCTCCTCAATACTCTCCTCGATATTCAACTCATCCATGCCATTATCATCAAAATCTAGACGCATATGAGATTCGGGAGAAACATTTAATAACTCGGGATGATGATTTGAACATAAAATCTCAAGTAAATCGACAGGTTCATCATCCGAAATATTCCCGGCGTCTATATTCTCAATCAAGTGAAAATCAATTTCTTTAGACACCTCATCAAAAGCATGGATATCTATCGATTTAGGTTCTAGAGTGGAGGTGTAAAGATCGAAAGGATTAGGTGCGGTTTCACTCAAAAGGGGTTCCTCACAATCTGGCAAATCAAACAATACAAAATCACACAACTCATTTTTATTTTCCACAGGTGAACTATTTAGGGCAATCGATGGAAAACAGGAGTTGTGGGCTTCAATTGGGTAAGGGTAGGTTTGATTTGAAAATCCTCTCATTCTCACTCTGTCCAACTGCCGCCTCATAGATTGAAAAATTTGGAGCTAGCGGGACACTAGCTACCGGTTCACTAGGTTGCATAAGGGCGGCCATGGACGCTTCCACATTCCTCATCATTTTATTTGTTGCAGCAATATATGCCTCCAACGACTCTTCCAAATTAGACTTGGGTGGTGAGGGGGTTTCAGTAAAAGATTCAAAATTGGTTGGATATGTGAAACTCCCTAATGGCTGTGTAGAAGTAGTGTCTAGTGAAGGTGGTAAGGTCGGGTAGGACTGGTAAGAAGTGGGTGGTAGGACAGGGGTAGGGTCTACATATGGATAAAAATGTGAATAATCTTGTGGATCCCTAGAACTAGATGTGTGGAGAGGGGTGAAAGATCGGCTGCGAGATTGAGCAATATGCTCAGCAATGGACATCGGCCTAAGAGTGTCAGAAGGACTCGAAAGAGTGGTATCAACATATGGAAGTGGTGAAGGTTGACTTGGTTGACACAAAGTGGGTTGAAAAGTCAAACTGTTTCTCCTAGACTCCTCTATGTGATCTTTCAAAGATTTTTTAGGCATGGAAGGATCGTCTTTAAATTGACCGAACACATTGACATATGACGCAAAATTAGGTTCGGGATACCAAAGTTCGGCTAATGATTTATTGTGTGGGGTACCCATGTTAGAAAAAGAAAGGTGACAAGATGGAAGGTTGGGAGGTGCAAGGATTTATTTGGGGCAAAAAAATTTTGCAAGTTCTATAAAATATTTGTCCTTTTTATTTTCATTTTTCATTGATTTTTTTTTCTCTTTATTTGGAAAATTTTGTTGCAAAAAGATTTTAGAGAAAAGATATGCAACAACAAAATATTTTATAGAAAAGATATGCAACAACAAAATATTACTTGCAATTGGTTATTATTTGAAGCATATCACAAGAATCTTTATTTGGAAAAAATTGTTGCAAAAAGATATTCGAGAAAAGATATGCAACAAAAAGATTACTTGCAATCAATTTCAATTTTGAGCGGGGCCCAAAAATCCTGCACAAGACTGTTATTTGGAAGGGAATATATTTTTTAATGTGCACAAAATCCTGCGGGAATTTTTCAGAAAAAGAAAATATCTAGAATTACAGAAGAGGAACAGAGAAGCTTACAGAAAAATTTTCACGAGAAGATGCCACTAGATCGCCGCCCTTCCGCGGCAATAGCGCACTAACACCGCGGTTCCGCGGCCCTCTGGACAGAACGGATCCCCAAAAAAATTCTGGTGCGACGACTCGACAAGACGGCCGCGGTTCCGCGGCCTAAGGTAGGTTTTGGCCGCGGAATCGCGGCATTTTGGTCGGTTCACTGCTGCAAAACAATCCAGTGTTCTGTTGTTTAAAATATCTTCTGTTCCGATACCCCATTTTCCGTTTCGCTTTCTGGAAATTTCCAGATCCGAATTTGTATATCCTGCAAAAATTCAACCACAAAGTATCCCTTCCAAAAATAACAAATTATATATATTTTTATATTTTTTGATTTTTTTTTAGATTTTTATGATTTTTTTTAAAATTTTATGATTAACCCGAAATTGCGAAAAGAAAATTCTACGCCATCCCCGGCAACGGCGCCATTTGATTGATGCGATTTAGCGTGCTTGCGCTTTCTAAAAGATAGATCAAAAATATTTGTAACCGCAATCAAGAACGGCGTCGCTTTACAGCTAGCCGGTGAGTACGGGTCGGTCCACAGGGATGTTGTGAATTTCCGATTCGCGCTAACGAGTTAATTCCGAAGGGTGTTCGGATTGATTATTAAATCTAAAAATTGAAGTTGTATGATACTAGAATTAGAAACTTGCTAGGATTAGGTTTAGGGAAAATTTGGTAAACAAAGATCTACATCTCTTTCCATTGCCTTTAATTAAAGATATCATATTAGTGTTATGGTAAATCTTAACAAAAGGGATTAGGATGATTGGGAAGATTGATTCTCCCTCTAGATCCTTGTCCTTCCTTTCTTAATTTTTACCCTAACCTCCATGGAAAACCTTAAAATCCGGGCCTTTAGACTACGGAATCACCGTTACCTCGAGGGTAGAGTGCCGTAGGGAGCGGAATAAGAAGGTATGCATGGAGTTCTAATTTTCATAAAAGATTGGCAAAGAAAAGAGATGAGAGATCTTCATCTCTCAAATCCTTCCCTATTCCTAACCCTAACAAGCGAGGAAACTACTCGCTCATTGAAGGGATTTAAAAACATCTATCTATGGCAGAGAATAAAAATTACCTAGGGCAAAAATTGAAATCTAAACTAGAGCAAGGAATTAAATCTACTTACAGATGCATCTCTCCAATCATCAATACAGGGTTGTCAGATCTGAATTCATGAATTGAAAAGAAACACTAATGCTCTCCAAAAGAATTCTAAAATTTATTAATGAAGGGAGGCATAAGAATTACAATGATTAGAGTTCCTATTTATAAAGAATAGGAAACCCTAGGGTTACATTTGACCCGCATGTCTACAATTACAAATATACCCCCAGGAAATCTTTCCATAGCCGACTCAACATTATGGTAAAATTTTATTTGAATGAGGGCATTATAAGGCCGCGGAACCGCGGCATTGGCGCGCTTGGGCCGCGGTTCCGCGGCTCAATGGTGAGTTCATCTGATTGTTTTTCCTGGGCTTCTTTAGGTTACTCTGGGCTTCTTTATTCTTTATTCCTTTTATCAGTTGGGCTTCTATATTAATTCCAGATCTTCAGTGAACACTTTGTAATGGATCTTTTAACCGTCTTTCTATCAAATTTGGATCTTGCGTTGCCTTGTTGGTGGTGAAGCGTTCTTCTGCTGGGCTTTACTAAGATCCTCCTAATTGTTGGTCAAAAGTCCTTCTTTTGTGTCGTCTTTTGTGTTTTTCACTGTTTTCGCGCCAAGAACCTGTAACCTGTAATATGTAGCAGACATGCGTCAAAAGCACCTGTTTTCATTGTAAAATGCATAAGAATGGGGAATACAAAATGCAATATTATGTTATGAACACCTGCCTCGACTACTCTGGGGAACAACCTGAAACACCTGTGGCACAACGGGGGTGAGTTGCCAACTCGTGAATAGTAGATAACATATGCAGGTAATCGCAGGAATGTACATAAAGCATGAATCTAAGATATGCGATTACAGTAATAGCATGTCATGTGAATGCAAAGTAATGGAAAGTACACTAGCAGGTACAATCTATATGTGAAGCAATAATGACATGATAATAGTATGCAATAACTATGCAATAGGGATATGAGAAAGTAGATATGCAACTATCATAAGGGTACACTAACAGGTACTACCAATAAATGAAACTGTGCATAAAATAGATAAGTGTGAGGTATGGGGTGGAATATGTCATTTCCACGAAAACCTGACATCGTGGCAGGATCACAATCCATCAAGTCACTCAAATCCTAAATCCTCAAGTCAGCCCCCAAGTTGGGCTCTCATATCATATAACTCTCACATCTCCTCAATGTACAATATCGAATAGATCTCCTATATCCCGAATGTACAAATCATCAATCTCTTTCATATCTAATATCCAATCTCATTGAATCACCTATATCCCAAGTCGAATCTCAAATAATATCTAACATCCTATATATATATATATTTGCAGAATTAAAATATGATGGGGGCAATATGTTAGATATATGTATGCCCTAGAGGCCATTACTGTACATAGGATGTATATTGTAGTGGATGCTGGGACATATATTGGGAGGACTATCTTGCTCGACATGATAGTATGCTATCTGGTTACTCTTTACCTTAACGTGTATACTGATTGTCTCTCTGCTACATGTTGGTGAAGCCCTTAGGATGTTTACTTGATTACCTGGACTATGATGCGGATCATACTAGTGGGGACATGGTAGTCCATAAGAACATCCTTCAAGGTCCTTAGTCGTGGGTGTATCGAGACAGGGCATCGATATACCAGTGTAGACTAGCGTATACCTTCTCGACCCATACAGATGGGTGATGGATGATCCCATATCCATTGGTGTTTGACATCAGAGATGATATACGGGTGCTCAGTGGAGACTGGGTACACTGGACGGACTCGCCGAGAACTCCCAGATGGTATTATACCTTACGTCAGATGGCAGTTCTCTGGTGACACTGGTATAGGTTAGTCTGTTGACCCGAGATCGTCATAGAGTCTTGTGTGATTCCCACTGTGCTTTGATTTCCACCTTACCACGTCCAAGAGGGCGTGCAAAACGGTGGTTTTGGGGTACAGTCCCGATTCACATGGAGGCAATGAGCGATAGGAGGGGATTTGTCTCTCCCGGTATAGGGAGTTGATGTTGCGCTGTGTTCGATTGGCTATAACCGGAAATCCCTGGCCAGGGTTGCTGAGATTTACTGGTAAGTGTTACCAGTAGTTTCTCGAACTGTTATAGACCTCATATCGACACGACTTATCGAGCTATTGGGGTCTGACGTTTACCACCCCTAGGCGAGATATGCGATATATCAGACGAACAGACCGGACTGTACGGTAAGTGTTACTGGTTGGATTCACAGGAGTGTGAGCGGGCTTGCTCGTCGATCTTCTGATCGCTCAATACCTGGATGGCCGTTATGTTTAGCAGACCGCTTGCGGCTTGTGGGTGTTTGATAGGATCATCACCTGCTACCGGCGTATTGACGAGTCTTTAGAGTCCTACACAGAGGTTTTCTGGCTCAAGAGAAACGAAATAGGTGCGCATATGAGATATGTGCGGGACCGAGAATAATGCGTGTATGTGATACCGTATTCTATTCTCGCGATGAATGTATCGATTGGTTGTATGCGATATAACCTAGTTATCGAATCGACGATTGATTCGATAAGTCGGTACATTGGATATTAGTCGGTCATATGCGATGTGACCGGATCGTTAAATCAAGTGTTGATTTAATGATTTAATGTATAATTATATATTTGATATATTACTTTACATTAACTAATATTGGTTCACTTAAGATGTTTTTCTCACTTGTTTGTGTACTTTGTATATATGATATATTTTTGTGCACAAGTTTGTATCATGTTTGATGATACATGCAAACTTGGGTGTATGTTTGAATTAAACCATGGTTAGTTAATGGTTAGGGTTTCATATGCTTTATTTACTTATTCATTTGATAAAGAAATAAAATGGTGGCTAACTTTGGATTTTGTTGAAGCTTCATGAAGCTTTGAAAGCTTGACCATTTTGTTTCTTTCCTTAACCCTAACCAATCACCTAACCCTAGTTTATTCTCTACACTTAACCATGGTTGCTATATGATAAGAATCTCTTTGTTTTCTATTTTCATGAATTCTTATCATATTATCATCATCTTCTTCTTCTTCTTCAAGAAGAAAGAAGCTTGCTAGCTTCAATGGTGAAATGAGAAAAAGAGTGAGTAATCCAATTCTAAAGTGAACCCACTTCCTATTTCTTCATCCTCTACCACTTGCCAAGTAGTATAGGGTGTTTTCTTCACAAGTTTCATGACTTGGTGAAGTTGAAGCTTGATCTTGTGTTGCCTCGACGTAGATCATCTTCGGCATCAAAGTCGACGACCTAGCCCGATCATTTCTTCGACGAAGCCATTACTAGAGTCCGGGATCCGATGATCGCAGTGGAGGGACGTCAACACGGAGCTATGGAGGTGGAGGACCGGATCTACAAAGGTTGTATTTCCGTTCACTCTTAGTTAAGTTGTTAACTAGTTGCATGTTTCGCCTATTCTCTAGTTAACGATCCGTATTAGGGTTTGTAGGCACCGGAAAATTTTGAATTTGGCATGGTTGATGCCTTGTGAGACCTCTTGAGCGTGCCTAGGAACCCTACAGTGGTATCAGAGCCTAGCTAGAGCCTTAGGCGATGAGTAGACGGAGTTAGAAACCCGATCGAACCCGAAACCCCAATCCATGACCCCTCCCTGTACATTTTTTCAAAACTGGGTTTTTTCCAGATTAAAAATGCTTAAAAAATTCAGCAGGAAGTTCTACGAATTACGGTGCAAAAACGACCAAAAGATACGCCTAAAACGCGGCGGAACCGCGGCAGAAGCTTGGCTATTGCGACGGTTCCGCGGCCATATGATGAGATCAGCCTTCAATTTTTGCACAGTAATTTGTTTCTTCAGGTGCTGAGTTTTCTGGGAATTTTTAATTTGCACTCAAGAGTTGAGTTTTCTGGGGTGTATTGGGGACTCGGTGTTTCGATCGGAATGTTTAACTCCGTCTATGTGTTTTCCGGATAATTTTTGAATATGTTAAAAAGTTCGACCGGATATAAATACCCACTTTTTCCCCTGCCGGGATATTTCCAAGTGTTGGATTTTTCCGTAGTGTAATGACGTTCTAAGTAGTGCAAGTAACGCGATGGTCCCTCTAGAAGACAACAAACCTTAACTCGATTATGTGACCGTCTTGAACTGCCCTTTGAAACTTAGTGTTTGGGGCAGTACGGCGTGCCACATGTGAAGCGTTGGCTTGACCCTTCTACGGCTGGACCGTTGGTACTGAGGCATGAAGTGAATGTTTTTAAACTTATTTCATGTGTTAAGCTGTTTCGGGAAAATTTGGGTGTTTAACTGTTCGATCGGAAAGTTTAACATTTTCTGTTTATCTGGAATGTGATACAACATTTGGAATTCCCAAGTAGTTATGAGATAACTAATATGAATGTTATAAACATAGCAGTTTAGTCTCACTTGATCGGTTGCCACGGAATTTTGATGTGATCAAAAGTCCGTCGCAATCACGTAGCGTACGCGGATACTCGCCGGTAAACTTAATAGACAGCTATGCCCCATAACCCCGACCAAGTGACTGTAGGAGAACTCCATCGCCGAAAGCATCCGTTCGGATGCTCGCGGCAGCGGTGTTCCGCCTTAGTGCACTTCGTCGACGGTATCGGGGGTGCGGCTGTCTACTAAAGTTTGCGACGAGCATTCGGTCAGGATG
This sequence comes from Agapanthus africanus, assembly GCA_030015575.1. Taxonomy (NCBI): domain Eukaryota; kingdom Viridiplantae; phylum Streptophyta; class Magnoliopsida; order Asparagales; family Amaryllidaceae; genus Agapanthus; species Agapanthus africanus. The sequence goes on along the minus strand of JASDDO010000019.1, from coordinate 725,816,512 downwards.
CCGGGAATCTTGTTGAATTACCCGACTATATATATTGAAAAGAGTTTTCGATAAATGAGAATAAAATGCGGGGTTTATAATTGTTAGGCATGTGATGTCTAAGGAATTCATTTGATTAGGCATGCGATATCTAAAGAGGTTGCGGATTCCAACTGTTGTAGTTTTACACTTTCTTTTCTGTGACCGTAAGTGTAATATGTGATATCGCCGGTTTCGTTGCTATATGTCAACGACAATTGGGATGGGCATATTTACTTACGTTGATGGCATGTGATGTTATGTGTTGCTAGATATGTTATATTGGATCGTCGTGTTTGAATAGCCGGGTTTTTTTATGTGAGATGAGTGTTTTTCATTTTCATTCATGTAAATACTTGTATGTAATATTCTTTTATTGGGGCACTTCCAGGTTGCGGAAGATGTCACCCTTTGTATATTATTTACTTTTCCGCACTAGGATAGACCCAAGGAGGAGGGCACAAGTAACCGGGTTCTGGAGTCCAGTCGGAGACCAACTCGAGGAGTCGAGTCCGGGTCTCCTAACTCTAGAATTGGTACGGTTGCTTACCGCTCTCGTAGGGGTCTAGGGGTGTGGGATTGGCTATTCATCACGACCGTGGAATCCGTGTTTTATACTGGCTCGTATTGAAAATACGGACGTCCTAGTATATCAAATGTTTCATATGATTCTTCTGCTGCGATATCTGTGATGTGATCATTTGATATGCTGTGATGGATACTGTATATAGTATATATGATATATTATATAGACGTTACTTATGTTTTACACCCGCGCTAGCCCTGCCCCGCTCTGCCGTTAGTCACCTAACCTAACGGTGCACGAGGGGACATCGAGGCGAATGCGGATGGCATAAGTGTACGTCGTATTTATTTGTGATGTTTAGGTGGACTTAAATGATGGGACTTCATTAATGTGATTAATGAAAGAAAAGAAACCTAAGATGTTGTAGAATCGAATTTCAAAAATAAAACAGGTAGCTACAGTTCTTGCTTTGCATAGTGATATATATGATATATCCTGCACCTTATTCGATGAGGAAAGGGCCGACGATCCCTTCACCGGGAGTGACCCCTTTAGCAAAACTAGAAAAGCCTCAAAAACACTCCATTTCAAAATTATTTGATTCTACAACGATATCAAGTTCATTACGCAATATGTTTTCAGAAAAACCTGTCGTAGCCCTCCGTCATTTCAGATAAGTACTAGTTAGTATTCGTGCTACGTTTGTTGACTATGTCAAGGCGTAGTGTGCGGTAGCTAATTAATGCTTATCTGTATAAGCATATGCGATTGGATTAGGGTAGTCGTGCGACTTTGTTGACTATGTTAAGGGTCGTGCGGGTGGGTTTAATTCAATCGGGAAATGACGGGTTGAACTTGACTAGCACTTATGATTTGTTGACTATGTTAAGGTCATATAGCTGCTAGGGGCAAAATATTATCGGGAATTTCAAGTGTTGAAATTTGCAATGAGATTGCATACCTTCTATGAGATAGTTGGATCCCGATACCCACTGCGAGTAATTGTTACTCCTGCGAGAGTTTTACACATTACAATTAGCCGATCTAGTAGGTGTCTAGAAAGGTGTCAATGGGGTTACGCCTCTAGGAAAACTAGGTTTACGTTAATTAGGTCTGTGCGAAAGCACGGGGCACCTCCATCAAAGTACCGACACTGGCCTGGCTGAAAGATTGGTGAACTTGTAGCGTGTAATTAATCCCGGCTAGTCTTTCCTTTTAGGGTTTGAAGGAAGATTTGATAAAAACAGTGGGAGCCATCCTGATTAGATAAAACAATAACCAATCTGATCTTGCAAGAGCATACGCTGAGTGTTTTCTTCTCTCTCTCTCCAGGTAGCGACCATATCACGCCTTAATCAAGATAATAAAACGGATATTGACCGAACCCACTTGTTATACTGAGCTGGGGAACGTTGGTCCCGCTCCAACTTATAATTGTTAAAAGTCAGAGCAGGAAATTGGGGAATACCAGAATTTCCGTGCCGCCCGTGCATACTGATGCATCATCTTCGGGTGTATTCATTACAAAGAACTGTTTCTCTGTATCCTCTACGTCCTGGGTATTTGATACTGGATCATGATCCCAGATATGTAATCTATTACATAGGGCTACAGAAAGGTAGAGAACTGAGAACGGGTGATAAGTTTCATGAGGCAGAAAACGGTGCAAGTGTTGCAGCCAAGTCTGTTGGTCAATGTCACCATGTATTACAAATACATTGATTCTGAACAAATGTTATTAGATACCGAACCTGATATACAACATCATATCAGTCTTTTTATTCGTAAAGAAAGGATATAATTTTGTATTGTTGGATAATGTTTTGAACATTTCCTATATCAAAAGTTGACCGGTTCAGGCACGTTATCTAAAAGCATTGATGTTCTAAATCAAACTACAGTTCTTAGTATACGGAACACACACAAGAGGAAGAGTTCAGAAATGAACGAATCCTTCTTGAGGCATTGTAGACTAGGTCATATCAATGCGACCCGACTGGCTGAAGTTACATTTAGATGCATATTTAAATTAGTTTGAATTTACATCTTGTGAAACTTGCCAGTCATGTCACAAAGATAAGATGACCATAGCACCGTTTATTGGAAACAGAGAAAGAGTTAGTGAACTCTTGGGATGATACATGTTGATGTATGTAGGTCCCCTGTCTACACATGCCAAGACCGATTCTTTGTACTTCATTACATTCTCTGATGATCTCTTTAGATTCAGACATATGTTCCTGTTGAAACACAAGTCCGAACCATTTGAGATATTCACAGAATATAAGTTAGAAGTAGAAAACCAAAATACGAGTATAAGTATTATGTCCTATGATGAGATCAGGGAGGAGAATACTTGTGCATGGAATTCTTGGACTATTCTAAAGGAGAATGAGATTCTCTCTCAGCATTACTCCTTCGTATACACCATAGCACAATGGTATATCGGGGCGGAGCAATCACACCCTATATGATAAGGTGTGCTCTATGACGAGTACTACTGAGTTACCTATTTCCTTTTGGTAGATATGCACTTGTGAAGTTGCATACCTATTGAATAGGGTTCAAATCAAATCAGTTGCCTACCACTTCATATGTGATATGGAAAGGGAAGAGCCCATCTCTTAAGTCAGTTAAGATTTGGGGTTGTCCGGCCTATGTCTAAAAGCAAAATCCGGACAAGCTCGAGGCAAGGTCTGTAATATAGAACTGGAAAGGTTCCAGCTATACAAACTGCAGCAGATGATTTGATAAAACCAAAGGATTCAATAGTTACCAACGAACCTCAGCCTCTCCGCTGATCTAGTAGGGTTCCTCACCCACCTGAGAGATACTTCGGTTTCTCTATGACAGTGGGAGCGAGGATTGCATCATGAGATGATGACCCAACTGGTTTCGAGTTGGCCATCAGGAGTAAGACTCTGTAAGAATGGCTGGATGCTTAGTGATCTGAGATGGAATCCTTATACACCAACAAAGTATGGACTTTTGTTGCTTTATCTGAAGGGTTAAATCCCCATCAGGAGCAAGTAAATCTTGAGAAGATTACTTGGTGTACATGGAAAAGTTGAGACTTTCAAAGCTAGATTTGTTAAAGGTTTGCATCATTGACCAGGTATGGATTATGCTGAAACCTTTTCTAAGGATCTATGTTTAAGTCCATCCAGATCCTACTTGCCACGGCTACATACCATGACTACGATATCTGGTGGTTGGGTGTCATGACTGCTTTTCTAAATGATGTTTTGGAAGAGAGCGTCTATAAGTACACAGCCAGAGGGCTTCGTAGACAGTGGGAGCAGCGGAAACGTGAGCAAGATGTTTTATGTAATAAAGCAGGCATCGCGAAGTTGGAATATCTGTTTTGATGTAGTAGTCAAAGAGTTTGACTTCATCAAAATGGTAGATGAACCTTGTATATACAAAAAGGTAGTAGGAAGTATGGTGATGATCCTCGTAGAGTACGTGAATGACATACTCTTGATAGGGAAGGAGTTTCCTATGCTACGCTCTGTCAATCTCCGCTCATCATAAGGATTCTCCATAAAGGATCAAAGTGATACCTCCTAAATCCTGGGTTTTTGATCTATGAGATAGATTTAATTGGATATTAGGATACTCACTAGTTGTAGTGAGATGGTATCAATTGATCCTGGGGAGAATCACTGGAAAGGTTCCAGGGTGATAAGGATGACTGAATGTCAGTCACAGGCATTGTCTTCACCCTCAGTAAAGGGACGGTATGTTGGAAGAGTTCCAAGCTAGATACCGTGGCATACTAGACGATAAAGGCTGGATGCATCGCTACTTAAGATACTACCAAAGAGTCAGTTTGGGTGTATATTGGTTCATGAGATGAACTAGGTTCCAACCATTATGTGACAATGGAAGTGTGTCTTTGGCCCAGGAACCCCGGTCCCATCAGTGACCCAGACGTATTCTGAGGCAGCATCACCTGATCATGGAGATAGTTGATCTCCAGGGTGATCGAGGTTAGGAGAGAAAACTCAGAGGACAACACGGCGCATCCATTCATAAAGGCCTTTCCCAGAGAGAGACTTTTATGGGATGGTTGAGTATGAGATACTACAACCACTGCTACAGATGGCCCTAGTGCAAGTGGGAGATTGTTAGTTATATGTATGCCCTAGAGGCCATTACTGTACATAGGATGTATATTGTAGTGGATGCTGGGACATATATAGGGAGGACTTTCTTGCTCGACATGATAGTATGCTATCTGGTTACTCTTTACCTTAACGTGTATACTGACTGTCTCTATGCTACATGTTGGTGAAGCCCTTAGGATGTTTACTTGAATACCTGGACTATGATGCGGATCATACTAGTGGGGACATGGTAGTCCATAAGAACATCCTTCAAGGTCCCTAGTCGTGGGTGTATCGAGACAGGGCATCGATATACCAGTGTAGACTAGCGTATACCTTCTCGACCCATACAGATGGACGATGGATGATCCCATATCCATTGGAGTTTGACATCAGAGATGATATACGGGTGCTCAGTGGAGACTGGGTACACTGGACGGACTCGCTGAGAACTCCCAGATGGTATTATACCTTACGTCGATGGCAGTTCTCTGGTGACACTGGTACAGGTAAGTCTGTTGACCCGAGATCGTCATAGAGTCTTGTGTGATTCCCACTGTGCTTAGATTTCCACCTTACCACGTCTAAGAGGGCGTGCAAAACGGTGGTTTTTAGGTACAGTCCCGATTCACATGGAGGCAATGAGCGATAGGAGGGGATTCGTCTCTCCCGGTATAGGGAGTTGATGTTGCGCTGTGTTCGATTGGCTATAACCGGAAATCCCTGGCCAGGGTTGCTGAGATTTACTGGTAAGTGTTACCAGTAGTTTCTTGAACTATTATAGACCTCATATCGACACGACTTATCGAGCTATTGGGGTCTGACGTTTACCACCACAAGGCGAGATATGCGACATATCAGACGAACAGACCGGACTGTATGGTAAGTGTTACTGGTTGGATTCACAGGAGTGTGAGCGGGCTTGCTCGTCGATCTTCTGATCGCTCAATACCCGGGTGGCCGTCATGTTTAGCAGACCGCTTGCGACTTGTGGGTGTTTGATATGATCATCACCTGCTACCGGTGTATTGACGAGTCTTTAGAGTCCTACACAGAGGTTTCCTGGCTCAAGCGAAACGAAATAGGAGCGCATATGAGATATGTGCGGGACCGAGAATAATGCGTGTATGTGATACCGTATTCTATTCTCGCGATGAATGTATCGATTGGTTGTATGAGATATAACCTAGTTATCGAATCGAGGATTGATTCGATAAGTCGGTACATTGGATATTAGTCGGTCATATGCGATGTGACCGGATCGTTAAATCAAGTGTTGATTTAATGATTTAATGTATAATTATATTTTTGATATATTACTTTATATTAACTAATATTGGTTCACTTAAGATGTTTTTCTCACTTGTTTGTGCACATTGTATATATGATATATTTTTGTGCACAAGTTTGTATCATGTTTGATGATACATGCAAACTTGGGTGTATGTTTGAATTAAACCATGGTTAGTTAATGGTTAGGGTTTCATATGCTTTATTTACTTATTCATTTGAGAAAGAAATAAAATGATGGCTAACTTTGGATTTTGTTGAAGCTTCATGAAGCTTTGAAAGCTTGACTATTTTGTTTCTTTCCTTAACCCTAACCATTCACCTAACCCTAGTTTATTCTCTACACTTAACCATGGTTGCTATATGATAAGAATCACTTTGTTTTCTATTTTCATGAATTCTTATCATATTATCATCTTCTTCTTCTTCTTCTTCTTCTTCTTCAAGAAGAAAGAAGCTAGCTAGCTTCAATGGTTAAATGAGAAAAAGAGTGAGAAATCCAATTCTAAAGTGAACCCACTTCATATTTCTTCATGCTCTACCACTTGCCAAGTAGTATAGGGTGTTTTCTTCACAAGTTTCATGACTTGGTGAAGTTGGAGATTGATCTTGTGTTGCCTCGACGTAGAGCATCTTCGGCATCAAAGTCGACGACCTAGCCCGATCATTTCTTCGACGAAACCATTACTAGAGTCCGGGATCCGATGATCGCAGCGGAGGGACGTCAACGCGGAGCTATAGAGGTGGAGGACCGGATCTACAAAGGTTGTATTTACGTTCACTCTTAGTTAAGTTGTTAACTAGTTGCATGTTTCGCCTATTCTCTAGTTAACGATCCGTATTAGGGTTTGTAGGCACCGGAAAATTTTGAATTTGGCATGGTTGATGCCTTGTGAGACCTCTTGAGCGTGCCTAGGAACCCTACACAATACACATATATTAGCGACCCATTCTACTGATATTGGTGTAAGGGTATATATAATAACGGCTAAATCCCCTGTTATATATACAAAGGTATTAAAAGAAATATTATGAAAACAATGTGCCAAGCATCGACACAGAAATCCCGATCACGTATCATACGCTATCCCGAAAGCACGAGTGCCTAGCTCTGACCGTCGCCTTTCGACGTATGCATACGTATATGACTCCCAGCGGTGTCTCCGTGATCCCCCGCCGAGTCATGGGTACTGTCACCGGTAGGTACTCGCCCGCCACCAGGCTCAATCGGCAAAATCCATCGATCTTCTTGCCAAGGGGTACCATACCGGGCCCCACCATGTACCCTCATACGGCAACCACACCTCGTATGGAGTATATAATCAGAACCGATAAATCTCATGGTAGCTGCGCAAATATCATATCAAGGAAACCGGGTTTTTCAATGTATGCATAATTTCATGAACTCCCGCGGTTCCCAAATCCCGAAAACATCATGTAAAATCCAAATAAACAATGTGCAAATCGAGGAATAAATATATGCGATATATCTGAATGCGAGCATGTAAATGAAAGTATATAGCTGAAACCAGATGTATGCAAAATCAATAAGGTACAGCTAAGTATAGGTATCTACCTATAAGTAAAATATGTCGTATACCCCCCATGGAATAAGTAGAATATGAAGGATACCCCCCTGGGTATGAGTAAAATGTGTACAAGGTATACTTGTAGCTGTATCGCAAGGTGTAGATGTACCTATCACTAAAGGCAAGATACACTATAGGTATACCGATAAGCTAGATGTCAAGTATGATAAGCAATATAGTATCTATAAAGGGTTGTGTGTGACATGGCAATTATTGACGGTGTGTGTGTAGCATACAATCCGTGCTCGTGCAACATGAACCGTCAATAATATATGGAGTGTCCTACGGCTGCTAGTCACAGTACAACTATATCAAGAAAATAAAGTAAAGGCGCAATTCTAACAATGACGTAGAATATGCGACAGGTATTTGAATCCTAGCCCAGACGCATAACGCCATGCGGGCGATTCCCCTGTAGATGTTAAATCTACTCACCTACGCTCTACGCTAGGTGAATCCTACCATCTGCTCCCCCCTGTAGCAGTGTCCGTGGTCCCTGCCTGCAAACCTGCAAATAAGACATGGAAATCACATATAAACCAAATATCTCGCAAAACACGATATCGAACCCAAACGAGAAACTCGCGTCACGAACTAAACGCGCGTGTGCACGATACGCTAAAACGTGTGTATACGCGTCTAAAACCATCGCGATACGCTGGATCACAGAACTAACTCACGTATCGCACGTATCGCGCAAACAAACGGACATGAAAAACGATATATGATCCCAGATTTTCCTACAGGTCAAAACTTACAAAACTACACATGCCAAAACACAACAAAACACTACAGAGAACCCTAGCCAAGACCCCAACACCTAAATCCTCTTCCTGGCCGCAATTTGCGGCCAGATTGAATTAATTGGTGGCCTGGGTAGGAAGAGGGTGGCTCGTGTTCTTGTGGTGGTATCTAGACCTAGTGTACATGCCTCAGTTTTCTCAATTTTAACCTGAAGGTCCCGGGTCAAAAGCAGATCACAGAAAGCCAATACATTGCTTAAAAACACCAATTCGCACTAAAAGGAAACCCTATGGTATTTTAGTGTAATCTGGGTCAAATCTCAGTTAAGATGACCTTAACAACACTTAAATGGGTAGGGTTTACCAACACAATCATCAATTAATCAACATTCTAGACCATTCACCACAATCTAGCACTAACTAGCTATTAAACACAAACCGAAGCTAATCAATGCACAACTTAAGCAAGCTAGGAATTTGGGTTAAGAAATTATACCCTAATGGACCTTAGAGAGCAGGAGAGGACGTGTATAGAGGAGATGAGGGTTGCTACTGCTGCTGGGGGCCCTGTTGTTGTTGCCAGGTGCTGCTGATGCTAGGCTGATGCTGCTTGCTACTGATGCCGATGTTGCTGATGGTGCTGTTGTTGGTGTTGCTGATGGTGCTGCTGCTGCAAGCTGTTGCTGGTGCCACTAGCTGCTACTCCTCTCAAGAAGCTGGAGCTGATGTTGGTGTTGCTTCCTCTGCTGCTGAAGCTGCTAATATTGTTGTTGTTGTTTATTCTGTTGTTGTTGCTGCTGCTGCTGCTGCTCCTTCAGTTGTTGTTGTTTTTGCTGCTGCTGTTGTGTGGGTGTGTGTATGTGTGAGTTTGAGAGTGAGAGGATGAGAGAAATGAGTGAGAATGAGAGAACACTAACAAGTCAACCCCCTCCTCTCTCTCTCTCTCTTCATTAAATGAAGGCATGGGCAAGCCATCATGGCTCATAATCCACTCTCTCTCTCTCTCACACCAAGTCAACACAAAAACAACCATTTCCATAAACAAAATAAAAAGAAAACAACAACCATAATTAAAACCCAAAATGACTTAATACAAAACTTAAAATGGCTTAAGGAAATGTTTAGTCCACCATGGTTGCCAATCATGGTTAAACCCCAAAAACAACCCTAGTTATCATGCACAAGTGTGTGCAAGCCTAGGAAAAATCTAATAAAATATTCAATAAATAGGATAAAATAATTAAAAACCAAATTGGTAAACCTTTTTATTAAAAACTATATATAAAAATATAATTAGCCATAAAACACAATCTAAGGTGTTACAATCTCCCCCCCCCCTTAAAAGAAATTCGTCCCCGAATTTAAAAATATACTGCTACGCGTACCATCAAAGAGAAGATTACAACTCTCAAATCTCGCTCGCAGCCTCCCAAGGGATTACCGCACTGTATGGCTATGCCCAAGAAAACCCTTCACAGATGGCAAGACCCTTGACCAACGTTCCTCCACCTGCCGAGCCATTAACACAATTGGCTGCTGGTGAACGAAAGATCGCGTCCAAGCTAAATGGTCTGGTGCTAAATCATGTGAGAAAGGCAATGAAGGTAATTGTAAAGCATCATCACAAGGAATGCGGGGTGAAAATCCAATAATCTGGACGGAATTGCCAAATTAAGGGCAACGAAACTAACTTGCTTATAGGATCTCAGAAGGACCAAAATTCTGGGATAAACTTCCCAAAATCCAACACGTCTTTTATCGGATAAATCCGCAGGAATATATGGTTTGCCATTGCGCACTTAAGTCTATGACCAACACGGTTGCATAAGACCTCTGTCCGCGATGAACAATTTTCATCGTGACCTGAATCAAATGGATCATCTCCGAAGTCTCTAGACATAGCTGGGGTCCAAAATCCTACTCACGCAGAGTCAGAAAAACAACAGACTGGTGATCGACACGACCTAACCCCTAAGCTTAAGGGTGGCCAATTGGAGTGTCTCTTGATAACGGCTATCGAAGGAGAATCCTAACGATGGCGAGTGACGATCCCCAACTGCTGATAACAATCAAAACAAACACACCACTTAAAAAAAGAACAACTGAGCAAACTGAGTATAACCGGACGACAAGAATCCGAATGGAGTCACACCCTGACTAAACTTGGGTAGAAACCATAACGACATTCATGGAGATCTGCTCCCACTCTAACTTCGGAACAGTTAAAGATTGCAATTCTCCAACCGGCCTCAAATGCTCAACCCAAACACACAACAAGACCGACACCTTGAAACGAAACCTGAAACTTCACTTTACATCCTTATCCACCCGTAACTATCTCACAAGTCACGCTAAATGTTGGTGGAACTTGAATGCATATAGAGAGTTGACAGATGTGCATGTTCTAGGATTACACGTCTCTACCCGATGATACCAGGTACACAAACGCGTCCCTAACTTAGCACACCATTGTCACAAATCAAGGTCTCCGAATCATTACCCAGCCGAGTATGCTCAAGTATCACTGACGAACGAGCATGGGCGAGCAGTGTCTCGCAAAAACGATTAAGGAAAAGTGGTCGGGTGCGGACATGAGCAAGCTGTCCCCTCCGTAGAGACGAACTTAAGCTGTACTCGACGATCACACAAGAATTGTAAATCTGCAGAAGACTATCACAACAATCAAAATCCACTGCAGGAAGATGTACGTTAAGCTCTGGTGGTCCGTGAAAATCTGACATGACTCTCGAACAAGTAGTGTCTCGAAATCTCCAACGCAAAACCACCGCGGCCATCTCCAGATCATGAGTGGAATATCCTTCTCGTACTTCCTCCAAATGTAGGGGAGAAAAAGCGATAACTCTATAGTGTCACCTCAGTACACACTCGAGCCCACTCACGAAACATTACAGTTAACAACAAAATCGTCCGAACAAAAAACAAAGAAAGAACTGATGCAGTTGTTTAACAGAATCTTCCACTGCTGAAAACTCCGCACGCATGCCTCAGTCTACAGAAAAGAAATCTCCATTTCGGTCAATTTAGTCGACGGTGCAGCACTACCTTAGCAATCCTGCACGAAACGGCGGTAAAACCTGCTAAGCCCCAAATCCACGGACCTTCGTCCTGCACATAAGCCTGGGCCTAGGTTGTACGGCCGTGATCTCCCTCGGAACCATACGAAACCGTCTCCCGTGACTATAAGACCTAGGAGTCAACACGAACAAGCCTGAAGAAACACTCCAAGAATCTAGCGAACCACTGGGACTCTCCCAGTATCTGCAACAAATCCTCAAGTGCTACTCCTGTCCCTCAAGACACATTAGATAGACCAGAATGTCGTAAATAACAAAACAATGACTGGTCGAGGAACGGCCTGCAGAAATCCGGTTCATCATATATACGAATGCTGCTAGGGCACTGGTGAGTCCAGTGACACACCAAAACACACAAAGCCCGTAGCACGCACAAGGCAGTCTTCGGAATGCCATCACTCCGAACCCGCAATAATGATGACCTGATCCTAAGCAAACTTAGAAAATGTCTCACACTCTGGAGCTGATCGAGGAAATCGTCACGGCGAGGTGAAGGATACCTATCCGCACCGTAAGCCGGTTCAATTGACGATCCGTCGATACACAACCTCAAACTGCCGTCTTTCTCCTTGACGAACAGGAATAGGAGCTTCCAAAAGCGAGACACTAAGACGCACAAAACTCCCCAAACCATAATTCTGCAGCTGATCCTTAAGCTCCCAAGCTTCGCCGGCCCATCTGGAACAACGTCGGAAAACTCTTGCACGAGAGGAACTCGGTCCAACAATCCCACTGTGGCACCGGTATCACAAATGAATGCCAAGAATCCACGACATCTCCTCAAAAGCCGACTAACGAAAAAGGCAGAATTCAAGATGTGAGAGGCGGCACAACTATCCACCTGCACAACAAGAACTGACTTGCTGGGGAAAACAAACCTGACTGTTTCCTCACGGTAGTCCATAAACGCCTAGCACGTAGCTATCCATTCCGTGCCCAGGAGAACGTCAAATCCAACATCTCTAGGAGGATCAAAACGACGGAAGAATCTCTATCCCCTATCCGATTGGCACACAACTGAAATATGTGTCGCGCAACAAAGAATCGCTGACAGAAGTTAAAACAACAAACTACGACTAATCTATCCAACCACGCACAAGCATGAAAAACAAACGAATACATCTGTCACGCCCCGCTTCCCAAAGTACGCAAAATTGGGCACGTGACATAGCCAACCATGCTACCTGTGGGTAGGACGCATCCGTCCACAGTCACATTACGGTTGTAGAGATATCAAGAACAGTAAAAATAAACTAAACTAATACATGTCCAAATCCATAATAACAAGAATCAATAAACAATAAGTGCGGAAGCTAATGATCCAATACAATGAATAAACAGTACGTCCCATAATGCGGGCTCACATCTGGAAATGAGAAGAAATAAATAAACTAACCCTAAGGACTCACTGTTCAGCCTGCTGGCTGAAGTACTCCTGCTCGGTCGTCGACAAAGGTACGGAATCTGGGCCATGCAAAACCCAGATGTCAGCGCGTCATGACATCAAGTACATAGTATAAACATGGTAATGAGCAATGCAAGTATGAACATGAATAAGCAGTAATAAGAAAATAACGAGCAGGGTAATGTGCAGTGGTGACTAAACTGTCCTATCAGGTTTTCTACTCTATAGTCTTTGAAACCAATTGATGAATCGTCGATGTAACTCAATAGTATCCCGTGCGTGCCCGGGACCACGGTCATGATCCTCGGGGCTGAATCCGAGACGTGCCGCTAAGCAGTAAAAGGTAGTAGGATAGATGAGTGATGTCAGCATCAACACTCCGGAGCTGGCCAAGCCCGTAAGACTGATCAGAACAAGTATCGAACTGTTGAGTTACAAGTCGGTTTCACCTTTGATTTCCCTATACCCCCAAGCTATGTATGTCAGGTCAGGTATTCAGTAGTCAAGGACTAATGCCAACACAAAATCCGGTAAGAGTAGGTCTGTCTGGATAGACAGCAGGGATGGTCGGGTTTGTCGGCATTAGGCATGAGATCAGGTAACAGGTCAGGTATTGTATAAAGGTGTCATGTCATGTCAAGAGTGTACGGTACCATATCATGTCAAGTAGGAAGTGTAACAGGTCATGTCAGGAAGCACAAGATATCATGTGGGTGCTCATAATCAAACTATCATAAACATGTGTATAAATAAACAAGTATGAGTACTATTAGAACAATAAACTGGAACATGTAATATGATAGGCAAATAGATATAATTTCAAGGATATGGATGCATAGTTATTGATTAGGGTTACATTTATAGTTCCAATATTAATTAGGATGCAATTTATTAAACATGGAGTATTAATATCACATTATTATGTAGTAATGTGATCTATGGATGCAATTATATTTATCTTAAATGCGATGGATGCAAACGGGTATCCGAAGAGTTATAAAACTATAAAATGGTAGTGTGGGATGTACAACTAAGCAATATGTGATATAAATATTTATATAATAATATTAATATGGATAGCATATTCAAAGCGATTAGTAACTATAAAAGCTGTATTGATTAACCATGCACAAGAAGGTTCCGTTCAGAAATTCAGCGTCACCCTAATTTGTAAAATAGCTTAAAAATAACAAACGTTCTCCAAAAGGGACGTATCATATACCAAAACAAAGATAATTCAATAAGGTTTTCAGTTTTATAAGTATAAGCATCTCAGGTTATCCCTACAAAAAGTTATGAATATTCAAAGTTGAAAGTTTGCTGCTGGAATTTCCCTGGACAGCAGTTTAGAGACGTGTTCATTTGCATTTTACGTTAATTAAACAATTTATTTTTCAAGTAAATATTTCATAGAGTTATAGTATTCTGAATTAGCTTCGTAACGAACTAAAGAACGTATCCTAATGATTTTTCTATGATTTATAATGAATTTTATAAGATAAGGTGTACAGTAAATTTCAGATTTGTCATATCCGATTTTTCAACGACATTTCATATGTAAACTATAAGATTTTCAAATGTATAATATTATAAAATGAAGATTATAAAAGTATATAGCATGTAGCAAGATTAACTTGCCTCGATGGGTCGCGAATCGGGAAAACGGAACGTTAACCGTCGGCGGGGAAAACTCGCGACGGCGCACGGTTCACGGAATGAACCCAAACGACGAACAAAGGAACCACACGGGTCGGGGTATCTCGCTGGAACGTCGAGAAACGTCACCGGCACGACGGAATTCCGGTAACAAAAGAACAATTAAAAGAAATGAGAAACGAGACATGAAGCAAGAAGAGAAAAATGATAAAGAGAAGTACGAGAGAATATATAAGGGAGAGGGAGAGAGAGGAAAAAGTGGAGAGAGAGAGAGAGAAAGTGGGGCCCACGGGGTTAAAGGGGAGGTTGCGATTGGCTGAGAGAATAAATTAAGAAGGATATAAAGATTGTAAAAATATTATATGGTTAACTTAAAGATTTAAAAGATAGGTAATGAACAGTAAGATATCAGGTTAGTTAGAAAAATATATGCGAAGGTTTTAATAATATTAAAATTTAGGATTTTGGCGCCAAATGAAACATTTCCAAATTGCGCCCGGGTTGGTTCCAAAAATTCGAAATTCAAATAATAGGATTTTAGGCGGGTTCCAAATTTTAAAATGAATTGTTTTATGATTAAAAAGCATACTCCCAAAACGGACACACGCACGTGCACGTAGCCATCTAAACTCGCCCGTTTCACTGAACGGGACGAGAATACAATGCACGGACGCTACCACGAGGCTAAGGGTGTCAAGTAGGCCAAGAAGAATATTTTCAATTTTATTTTGGGTGCTAAAATTTGTTATATGCAGAAATGACTTTGCCGGGTAAATTATGCAATAAGAACCAAACAAGTAAGATAAATGAAATGAGCAATGCCAAACACTCAACCAGTAACAGAAATAGTATTATTGGGCTCGGGTGTTACATCATACCCAACTACAAAAAGAATTTCGTCCCCGAAATTCCAAGAATTCAGTCCTCGAAATTCCAAGAATTCAAGATAGATAACTACAGGAAAAGGTGAGGAAACTTCTGCCGGATCTCGTCTTCTCGCTCCCAAGTGGATTCTCCATGCGATCGATTACCCCAAGAGACTAGCACAAGGGGGATAACCTTGTTCTTAAGAACCTTTTCTCTTCGATCCTTGATTTCAATTGGTCGCTCCTCAAAAGTCAAGTCTTCTCGTACTGTTAGCTCCAAATGATCCAAAACGTGTGTTTCATCTCGAACATACTTACGGAGTTGAGATACGTGAAACACATTGTGCACTCCTGCCAATGACTGCGGTAACGCCAACCGGTACGCTACCTCTCCAACACGCTCCAATATTTCGAAGGGTCCAACGAATCGAGGACTAAGCTTTCCCCGACTGCCAAAGCGAATCACCCCTCTAGTCGGTGATATCTTCAGGAATACCAAATCACCCACGGCGAACTCTAGAGGTCTTCTTGACGTGTCGGCCCAACTTTTCTGTCTGTCTTGAGCTGCCTTCATATGCTTTCTGATTGTATTCACCTTATCAACTGTCTGTACCACCAAATCTGGCCCTAGTAACCTTCGTTCACCCACATCATCCCAACAAACAGGCGAACGGCATTTACGACCATACAACGCTTCAAACGGAGCCATCTGAATAGTCGCTTGGAAGCTATTGTTGTACGAAAACTCCACCAGGTGTAGATGATCTTCCCAAGAACCTTTGAAGTCCAACATGCAAGCCCTCAACATATCCTCAAGGGTCTGGATCGTTCTCTCTGATTGTCCATCAGTTTGAGGATGATAAGCTGTGCTGAGCTTCAATCGAGTCCCCAAACTTTCTTGTAAACTCCTCCAAAAGTGCGACAAGAACCGAGTGTCCCGATCGGACACGATGCTTACCGGCACTCCATGCAATCTGACAATCTCCTGCATGTATCGCTCTGCCAAAGTCTCTGTCGATTGACCAACCCGAAAAGGAATAAAGTGAGCTGCTGTGGTCAAACGATCGACAATCACCCATACGGCATTGTTGTCCTTTGGACTCCGCGGCAAGCCGTCACGAAATCCATGGTTATATGTTCCCACTTCCACTGAGGAATCGGAAGTGGTTGCAATAAACCAGCAACCCTTTGGTGTTCAGCCTTGACTTGCTGACACACCAAGCACTTAGCCACGAAGCGAGCAATTTCCCGTTTCATACCTTCCCACCAAAAGTGCTGTCGAATATCTCGGTACATCTTTGTCCCTCCTGGATGTACAGAGTACGCTGAACTGTGTGCCTCCTTCATAAGCTCTTCACGCACATCTCCTTTTGGCACAAACACACGGCTACCATATCTCAACGAACCATCTTCATGGATCAGTAAATCGGTTCGTAGTCCGGCTCCAACCTGTTCTCGAAACTTTTGCAGTCTAGGATCCTGCGATTGTGTCGCTTTAATCTTCTCAACTAAGGACGACTGTACTTGCAACTGCATCAACTGTCCTGTAGCATGGGGTAGCACAACTTCCAAGTCAAATCTCCGAAAATCCGCAACGATCTCTCTGTGTGCAGTCAATATCTGAATTGCTGGTAACCGACTCAGCGCATCTGGCACGACGTTAACTTTTCCCGGATGGTACTTAAGATCAAGGTCATAGTCGGCCATCAGCTCCAACCATCTGCGTTGCCTCATGTTCAACTCCTTCTGAGTGAACACATAATTCAAACTCTTGTGATCCGTAAAGACTTCAACTCTCTCGCCCAAAAGGTAGTGTCTCCAAAATCTTCAGGGCGAAGATCACGGCTGCAAGCTCTAAGTCATGAGTCGGATAGTTCTTCTTATGAGTCTTCAGTTGTCTCGATGCGTAAGCGACGACTTTCCCATTCTGCATCAAAACACATCCCAATCCCTTTCCAGATGCGTCGCTATGAATCACCAGTCCTCCTGAATTATCCGGTACGGTCAGGATCGGGGCGGTTATCAACTTCTGCTTCAGCGTCTCGAAGGCCAATGCACATCCATCCGTCCAAACAAACGGTACCTCCTTACGCGTAAGCTTGGTTAACGGCTCAGCTAAACGAGCGAAGTTCTCCACAAATCTTCTGTAGTAACCGGCGAGTCCAAGAACACTTCTTATCTCCGCAACATCTTTGGAATAGGCCAATCTCGAACTGCTGTAATCTTCTCGGGATCAACGGCGATTCCATTGCCCGACACAACATGCCCCAGAAACTTCACTTCTTCCAGCCAGAATTCACACTTACTCATCTTCGCAAATAACTTCTCTTGTCTCAGCGTCTGCAGTGCGATCCTTAAGTGCTCAGCATGCTCTTTTGGACTCTTCGAGTACACCAGAATATCGTCAATGAATACCACAATAAACTGGTCCAAGAATGGTGAAAAGATCCGGTTCATCAAATCCATGAATATTGCCGGCGCATTAGTCACTCCGAAGGGCATCACCAAATACTCGAAATGTCCATATCGAGTTCGAAACGCCGTCTTGCAAATGTCTTCTGCTTTCACTCGGACCTGATGATATCCTGATCGCAGGTCCAGTTTCGAGAATACCCTCGCGCCACTAAGCTGCTCAAAAAGTTCTCCAATGCGAGGGATCGGGTATTTGTTCTTAATAGTCACCCGGTTCAATTCTCGATAATCAATGCACATCCTTCTCGTGCCATCCTTCTTCTTTACTAAAAGGACTGGAGCTCCCCAAGGCGAGTTGCTGCTTCGAATCCATCCCTTCTCGAGTAATTCACCCACTTGTTTCTTAACTTCTTCCAATTCCACCGGTGCCATCGGATAATAAGATTTTGATACTGGCGCTGCACCAGGAATAAGGTCAATCGCAAACTCCACATCTCGCTTCGGCGGTAAGCCCGAAATATCTGCAAATACATCCATAAAGTCGCGGACAGCTGCCGGCTCTTCATTACTATCCACTACCATAGCCGCAAGAACATTGTTCGTCGGCCTAGCCCTAAACTCGACCGGCCCGACAGAACTGCTTCCTTACCGCAACTGCTGTCTGCATCGTTGGCCGCGAAAGGTCCAGCGAGACTACTGAGTCTCGTCCACTCCGCTGCATGCACGTCCACGGTTGCTCCATTCTGCCTTAGTCCGATAAATTTCTCCTCCATTTCCTCCCGTGCAGTCCGCGGGAAGAACTTTTCCAAGAAACTTTTAGAGAAATCCGCCCAACTGATTGGCTTGGACAAGCGGGTCTCCTCCACCAGCCACCACTCTCGGGCGTAATCCACCAGCTGAATGCGCACCACATCAACTCTCTTGTCGTCTGGGATCTGTGCCGCAATCAGTAAATTCTCCGTGTCTACTAGCCACTGCTCGGCTGGCAACGGCTCCTCCAGAAAAGTGAAAGTAGACGGATCCAAAAGTCTGAAATCTGCTACGGTCCTTACTCGGTCAACTGGTCTAGTTCCAACATCGTTTACAGACTGCTGAACGATCTGCAAACCTTCCTGAAATAAGTCCGCTTGCTGCTGGATCAGCTCGGTCTGTCTCTTTGATTTCCAGCATTCCTCTTATCACTCCAAGCATGGCGGCTTCGTTCACACGCCTCTGGTAAGTCTTCAACTTCTTACCTGTCATAATCCTGAACTCAAAACACCCAACATTAGCATGATGATAGATTCTGAATGTGGATCAAGGCTAGAACTCCAAGATACTTAAATAGAGTACTGCATTGTAGCTATGCCGCGGTATCATAGCCGCAATTACTTAACTCCACCCAAGTCGCCCAAGTCCTAGGGATAACAAGAAATCAGGTTTCCGAGTCGACATGCAAAGTAAGTTTGCACGTCGTAAAAGATATAATCAGGAAGAATGTGATTCAAGAATGGTAAAACGGTCAATGTGGCTGGACATGTTTCCTAAACACGGGTATTCTGATTCGTGTATTGGGTACAATACCCAACTACAAAAGAATCAACCCGACTAACCTATGGCTCTGATACCATAAAACCATGTCACGCCCCGCTTCCCAAAGTACGCAAAATTGGGCACGTGACATAGCCAACCATGCTACCTATGGGTAGGACGCATCCGTCCACAGTCACATTACGGTTGTAGAGATATCAAGAACAGTAAAAATAAACTAAACTAATACATGTCCAAATCCATAATAACAAGAATCAATAAACAATAAGTGCGGAAGCTAATGATCCAATACAATGAATAAACAGTACGTCCCATAATGCGGGCTCACATCTGGAAATGAGAAGAAATAAATAAACTAACCCTAAGGACTCACTGTTCAGCCTGCTGGCTGAAGTACTCCTGCTCGGTCGTCGACAAAGGTACGGAATCTGGGCCATGCAAAACCCAGACGTCAGCGCGTCATGACATCAAGTACATAGTATAAACATGGTAATGAGCAATGCAAGTATGAACATGAATAAGCAGTAATAAGAAAATAACGAGCAGGGTAATGTGCAGTGGTGACTAAACTGTCCTATCAGGTTTTCTACTCTATAGTCTTTGAAACCAATTGATGAATCGTCGATGTAACTCAATAGTATCCCGTGCGTGCCCGGGACCACGGTCATGATCCTCGGGGCTGAATCCGAGACGTGCCGCTAAGCAGTAAAAGGTAGTAGGATAGATGAGTGATGTCAGCATCAACACTCCGGAGCTGGCCAAGCCCGTAAGACTGATCAGAACAAGTATCGAACTGTTGAGTTACAAGTCGGTTTCACCTTTGATTTCCCCATACCCCCAAGCTATGTATGTCAGGTCAGGTATTCAGTAGTCAAGGACTAATGCCAACACAAAATCCGGTAAGAGTAGGTCTGTCTAGATAGACAGCAGGGATGGTCGGGTTTGTCGGCATTAAGCATGAGATCAGGTAACAGGTCAGGTAATGTATAAAGGTGTCATGTCATGTCAAGAGTGTACGGTACCATATCATGTCAAGTAGGAAGTGTAACAGGTCATGTCAGGAAGCACAAGATATCATGTGGGTGCTCATAATCAAACTATCATAAACATGTGTATAAATAAACAAGTATGAGTACTATTAGAACAATAAACTGGAACATGTAATATGATAGGCAAATAGATATAATTTCAAGGATATGGATGCATAGTTATTGATTAGGGTTACATTTATAGTTCCAATATTAATTAGGATGCAATTTATTAAACATGGAGTATTAATATCACATTATTATGTAGTAATGTGATCTATGGATGCAATTATATTTATCTTAAATGCGATGGATGCAAACGGGTATCCGAAGAGTTATAAAACTATAAAATGGTAGTGTGGGATGTACAACTAAGCAATATGTGATATAAATATTTATATAATAATATTAATATGGATAGCATATTCAAAGCGATTAGTAACTATAAAAGCTGTATTGATTAACCATGCACAAGAAGGTTCCGTTCAGAAATTCAGCGTCACCCTAATTTGTAAAATAGCTTAAAAATATCAAACGTTCTCCAAAAGGGACGTATCATATACCAAAACAAAGATAATTCAATAAGGTTTTCAGTTTTATAAGTATAAGCATCTCAGGTTATCCCTACAAAAAGTTATGAATATTCAAAGTTGAAAGTTTGCTGCTGGAATTTCCTTGGACAGCAGTTTAGAGACGTGTTCATTTGCATTTTACGTTAATTAAACAATTTATTTTTCAAGTAAATATTTCATAGAGTTATAGTATTCTGAATTAGCTTCGTAACGAACTAAAGAACGTATCCTAATGATTTTTCTATGATTTATAATGAATTTTATAAGATAAGGTGTACAGTAAATTTCAGATTTGTCATATCCGATTTTTCAACGACATTTCATATGTAAACTATAAGATTTTCAAATGTATAATATTATAAAATGAAGATTATAAAAGTATATAGCATGTAGCAAGATTAACTTGCCTCGATGGGTCGCGAATCGGGAAAACGGAACGTTAACCGTCGGCGGGGAAAACTCGCGACGGCGCACGGTTCACGGAATGAACCCAAACGACGAACAAAGGAACCACACGGGTCGGGGTATCTCGCTGGAACGTCGAGAAATGTCACCGGCACGACGGAATTCCGGTAACAAAAGAACAATTAAAAGAAATGAGAAACGAGACATGAAGCAAGAAGAGAAAAATGATAAAGAGAAGTACGAGAGAATATATAAGGGAGAGGGAGAGAGAGGAAAAAGTGGAGAGAGAGAGAGAGAAAGTGGGGCCCACGGGGTTAAAGGGGAGGTTGCGATTGGCTGAGAGAATAAATTAAGAAGGATATAAAGATTGTAAAAATATTATATGGTTAACTTAAAGATTTAAAAGATAGGTAATGAACAGTAAGATATCAGGTTAGTTAGAAAAATATATGCGAAGGTTTTAATAATATTAAAATTTAGGATTTTGGCGCCAAATGAAACATTTCCAAATTGCGCCCGGGTTGGGTCCAAAAATTCGAAATTCAAATAATAGGATTTTAGGCGGGTTCCAAATTTTAAAATGAATTGTTTTATGATTAAAAAGCATACTCCCAAAACGGACACACGCACGTGCACGTAGCCATCCAAACTCGCCCGTTTCACTGAACGGGACGAGAATACAATGCACGGACGCTACCACGAGGCTAAGGGTGTCAAGTAGGCCAAGAAGAATATTTTCAATTTTATTTTGGGTGCTAAAATTTGTTATATGCAGAAATGACTTTGCCGGGTAAATTATGCAATAAGAACCAAACAAGTAAGATAAATGAAATGAGCAATGCCAAACACTCAACCAGTAACAGAAATAGTATTATTGGGCTCGGGTGTTACAACATCAAAAGAACAAGCGAATTAAAGATACCTGAAAACCCCACATTGGACGCCTGCGCGTCCCGATGAGTAGAAGCAAACTCCTGTGTCTGCCCTCTACTCGCAGCTGGATGAACCCCTCTGGTAGACTGAGCCCTCTGAGCGAACCTTCCACGTCCACGGCCTCTCTGAAAACGATCATGACGAGGTGCTAAGGAACAATCCCTGACGAAGTGCTGAAGGCTCCCGCATCGAAAGCATCCACGCGCTGACTGCTGACCATCCTGGGGATGAGAGCTGTACGACTGTCCTCGTCCTAAGCCTCTGCTACTCCCACGACGGCCATGAAATCTGTCCCGACGACCAAACCTCTGCCTCTGGGCTGGTATGCTGGTACGAGTCCTCCACTTTCCTGGAATATGTGCTTCGTCAACTGGAGCTGCAACCACTGGTGCTATGTAGGTGACGGACTGCTGCACGCTGATCGTAAGTGACAACTGAGTAACAGGGGTGACAACCTCCTGTCGTAGCTCCCGAACGACATTAACCAATGAACTCATAGTCTGGCGGAAGTCCTGCATCTCTGCCAAAAGTCTATCAATATTATATGTCGTAGGCTGATCCGTCTGCACCCGTGCAACTAGAGTGCCATCCTGGTCAGTACTCGTCTCACCCGAGCCAACTCTGACCTCGGCCCTCGCTGCATCACTCTGAGTCCCCATAGTCATCGACGGCAAGGCTATAAATAGATATAATATTCGATGAGAAATAGGAATCGAATCTCAAGGATATGAATCATCAAGGTAGGAATTTCAAGCAAATTGTACTTAAGTCACTTAAGGCGAAGTATCGCATCGTGGGTATGCTGCAGACATACACACACTACGTCACTCTGCTTAAGCTACCTACTCCATCATACTAAGGTCATCCTACACTCCGAAAGGTAAAACCTAGCGCTCTGATACCAACTTTGTCACGACCCGAAATGGACACGTGACGGCCCCAATACTACGCAACGCCTAAAGACGTAACGCAGTAAAAGAAAGCCAAAACCCAGAAATCTAAACCAAGAAAATACGGAAAAGATAATATAAGTTTTTGAAAACATTTGAAATAGCAACCCAAATTCCTTAAAAGTCCTACTTTCTTTCTTTAAAATTTTAGCAACACCCCTTTTTGTAAAAAGTGGCCCAAAGGCGGAAAACAATCACATCACAAATATACGACGCCGTAGCGAAGAAATAAAGACAATAGGGAGAAAGCTGTATATAAAAGACAACAAATCCACAATTAATATACAATATCGTCCTCACCAAGTCTCGAAGTCAACAACATACTAGTAGATGGAGAGTACAAAATACAACGAATGTACAATATGAAATACAGATAATCATCCAACCCACCTAAGCAAAATAGTACTGTGAGCTGATGCGGTATCTGTAGCAAAAGATGATAGATGAATAGCTGAATAGCCTGCCTCGACTACTCTGGGGAACAACCTGAAACACCTGTGGCACAACGGGGGTGAGTTGTTAACTCGTGAATAGTAGATAACATATGCAGGTAATCGCAGGAATGTACGTACAGCATGAATCTAAGATATGCGATTACAGTAATAGCATGTCATGTGAATGCAAAGTAATGGAAAGTACACTGGCAGGTACAATCTATATGTGAAGCAATAATGACATGATAATAGTATGCAATAACTATGCAATAGGGATATGAGAAAGTAGATATGCAACTATCATAAGGGTACACTAACAGGTACTACCAATATATGAAACTGTGCATAAAATAGATAAGTGTGAGGTATGGGGTGGAATATGTCATTTCCATGGAAACCTGACATCGTGGCAGGATCACAATCCATCAAGACACTCAAATCCCAAATCCTCAAGTCAGCCCCCAAGTTGGGCTCTCATATCATATAAGTCTCACATCTCCTCAATTTACAATATCGAATAGATCTCCTATATCCCAAATGTACAAATCATCAATCTCTTTCATATCCAATATCCAATCTCAATGAATCACCTATATCCCAAGTCGAATCTCAAATAATTTCTAACATCCTATATATTTATTTGCAGAAGTAAAATATGATGGGGGCAATACACATATATTAGCGTCCCATTCCACTAATATTGGTGTAAGGGTATATATAACAACGGCTAAATCCTCTGTTATATATACAAAGGTATTAAAAGAAATATCATGAAAACAATGTGCCAAGCATCGAGACAGAAATCCCGATCACGTATCATACGCTATCCCGAAAGCACGAGTGCCTAGCTCTGACCCTCGCCTTTCGACGTATGCATAGGTACATGACTCCCAGCGGTGTCTCCATGATCCCCCGTCGAGTCATAGGTACTGTCACCGGTAGGTAGTCGCCCGCCTCCAGGCTCAATCGGCAAAATCCATCGATCTTCTTGCCGAGGGGAACCATACCGGGCCCCACCATGTACCCTCATACGGCAACCACACCTCGTATGGAGTATATAATCAGAACCGATAAATCTCATGGTGGCTGCGCAAATATCATATCTAGGAAATCGGGTTTTTCAATGTATGCATAATTTCATGAACTCCCACGGTTCCCAAATGCCGAAAACATCATGTAAAATCCAAATAAACAATGCGCAAATCGAGGAATAAATATATGCGATATAACTGAATGCGAGCATGTAAATGAAAGTATATAGCTGAAACCAGATGTATGCAAAATCAATAAGGTACAGCTAAGTATAGGTATCTACCTATAAGTAAAAGATGACGTATACCCCCTGGGTATAAGTAGAATATGAAGGATACCCCTCTGGGTATGAGTAAAATATGTACAAGGTATACCTGTAGCTGTATCGCAAGGTGTAGATGTACCTATCACTAAAGGCAAGATACACTATAGGTATACCAGTAATCTAGATGTCAAGTATGATAAGCAATATAGTATCTATAAAGGGTTGTGTGTGACATGGCAATTATTGGCGGTGTGTGTGTAGCATACAATCCGTGCTCGTGCAATATGAACCGTCAATAATATGTGCAGTGTCCTACGGCTGCTAGTCACAGTACAACTATATCAAGAAAATAAAGTAAAGGCGCAATTCTAACAATGACGTAGAATATGCGACAGGTATTTGAATCCTAGCCCAGACGCATAACGCCATGCGGGCGATTTCCCTGTAGATGTTAAATCTACTCACCTACGCTCCACGCTAGGTGAATCCTACCATCTGCTCCCCCCTATAGCAGTGTCCGTGGTCCCTGCGTGCAAACCTGCAAATAAGACATGGAAATCACATATAAGCCAAATATCTCGCAAAACGCGATATCCAACCCAAAGGAGAAACTCGCGTCACGAACTAAACGCGCGTGTGCACGATACGCTAAAACGTGTGTATACGCGGCTAAAACCATCGCGACACGCCGCGATACGCTGGATCACAGAACCAACTCACGTATCGCGCGTATCGCGCAAACAAACGGACATGCAAAACGATATATGATCCCAGATTTTCCTACAGGTCAAAACATACAAAACTACACATGCCAAAATACTACAAAACACTGCAGGGAACCCTAGCCAAGACCCCAACACCTAAATCCTCTTCCTGGCCGCAATTTGCGGCCAGATTGAATTAATTGGCGGCCTGGGTAGGGAGAGGGTGGCTCGTGTTCTTGTGGTGGTATCTAGACCTAGTGTACATGCCCCAGTTTTCTCAATTTTAAGCTGAAGGTCCTGGGTCAAAAGCAGATCACAGAAAGCCAATACATTTCTTAAAAACTCCAATTCACACTAAAAGAAAACCCTATGGTATTTTAGTGTAATCTGGGTCAAATCTCAGTTAAGGTGACCTTAACAACACTTAAATGGGTAGGGTTTACCAACACAATCATCAATTAATCGACATTCTAGACCATTCACCACAATCTAGCACTAAATAGCTATTAAACACAAACCGAAGCTAATCAATGCACAACTTAAGCAAGCTAGGAATTTGGGTTAAGAAATTATACCCTAATGGACCCTAGAGAGCAGGAGAGGAAGTGTATAGAGGAGATGAGGGTTGCTACTGCTGCTGGGGGCCCTTTTGTTGTTGCCAGGTGCTGCTGCTGCTAAGCTGATGCTGCTTGCTGCTGATGCTGATGTTGCTGATGGTGTTGTTGTTGGTGTTGCTGATGGTGCTGCTGCTGCGAGCTGTTGCTGGTGCCACGAGCTGCTGCTCCTCTCAAGAAGCTGGAGCTGATGCTGGTGTTGCTGCCTCTGCTGCTGAAGCTGCTAATATTGTTGTTGTTGTTTATTCTGTTGTTGTTGCTGCCACTGCTGCTGCTCCTGCTCTGCTGCTGCTGCTTCAGTTGTTGTTGTTTTTGTTGCTGCTGCTGTTGTGCGGGTGTGTGTATGTGTGAGTTTGAGAGTGAGAGGATGAGAGAAATGAGTGAGAATGAGAGAACACTAACAAGTCAACCCCCTCCTCTCTCTCTCTCTCTCTCTTCATTAAATGAAGGCATGGGCATGCCATCAAGCCTCATAATGCACTCTCTCTCTCTCTCTCTCACACCAAGTCAACACAAAAACAACCATTTCCATAAACAAAATAAAAAGAAAACAACAACCATAATTAAAACCCAAAATGACTTAATACAAAACTTAAAATGGCTTAAGGAAATGTTTAGTTCACCATGATTGCCAATCGTGGTTAAACCCTAAAAACAACCCTAGTTATCATGCACAAGTGTGTGCAAGCCTAGGAAAAATCTAATAAAATATTCAATAAATAGGATAAAATAATTAAAAACCAAATTGGTAAACCTTTTTATTAAAAACTATATATAAAAATATAATTAGCTATAAAACACAATCTAAGGTATTACAATCTCCCCCCCCCCCTTGAAAGAAATTCGTCACCGAATTTAAAAATATACTGCTACGCGTACCTTCAAAGAGAAGATTACAACTCTCAAATCTCGCTCGCAGCCTCCCAAGGGATTACCGCACTGTACGGCTACGCCCAAGAAAACCCTTCACAGATGGCAAGACCATTGACCGACGTTCCTCCACCTGCCGAGCCATTAACACAATTGGATGCTGGTGAACGAAAGATCGCGTCCAAGCTAAATGGTCTGTTGCTAAATCATGTGAGAAAGGCAATGAAGGTAATTGTAAAGCATCATCACAAGGAATGCGGGGTGAAAATCCAATAATCTGAGCGGAAGTGCCAAATTAAGGGCAACGAAACTAACTTGCTTATAGGATCTCAGAAGGACCAAAATTCTGGGATAAACTTCCTAAAATCCAACACGTCTTTTATCGGATAAATCCACAGGAATATATGGTTTGCCATTGCTCACTTAAGTCTACGACCAACACGGTTGCATAAGACCTCTGTCCGCGATGAACAATTTTCATCCTGACCTGAATCAATTGGATCATCTCCGAAGTCTCTAGACATAGCTGGGGTCCAAAATCCTACTCACGCAGAGTCAGAAAAACAACAGACTGGTGATCGACACGACCTAACCCCTAAGCCTAAGGGTGGCCAATTGGAGTGTCTCTTGATAACGGCTATCGAAGGAGAATCCTAACGATGGCGAGTGACGATCCCCAACTGGTGACAACAATCAAAACAAACACACCACTTAAAAAAAGAACAACTGAGCAAACTGAGTATAACCGGACGACAAGAATCTGAATGGAGTCACACCCTGACTAAACTTGGGTAGAAACCATAACGAAATTCGTGGAGATCTGCTCCCACTCTTACTTCGGAACGGTTAAAGATTGCAATTCTCCAGCCGGCCTAAGATGCTCAACCCAAACACACAACAAGACCAACACCTTGAAACGAAACCTGAAACTTCTCTTTACATCCCTATCCACACGTAAGTATCTCACAAGTCATGCTAAATGTTGGTGGAACTTGAATGCATATAGAGAGTTGACAGATGTGCATGTTCTAGGATTACACGTCTCTACCCGATGATACCAGGTACACAAACGCGTCCCTAACTTAGCACACCATTGTCACAAATCAAGGTCTCTGAATCATTACCCAGCCGAGTATGCTCAAGTATCACTAACGAACGAGCATGGGCGGGCAGTGTCTCGCAAAAACGATTAAGGAAAAGTGGTCGGGCGCGGACATGAGCAAGTTGTCCCCTCCGTAGAGACGAACTTAAGCTGTACTCGACGATCACACAAGAACTGTAAATCTGCAGAAGACTATCACAACAATCAAAATCCGCTGCAGGAAGATGTACGTTAAGCTCTGGTGGTCCATGAAAATCTGACATGACTCTCGAACAAGTAGTGTCTCCAAATCTCCAACGCAAAACCACCGCGGCCATCTTCAGATCATGAGTGGAATATCCTTCTCGTACTTCCTCCAAATGTAGGGGAGCAAAAGCGATAACTCTATAGTGTCACCTCAGTACACACTCGAGCCCACTCACGAAACATTACAGTTAACAACAAAATCGCCCGAACCAAAAACAAAGAAAGAACTGATGCAGTTGTTTAACAGAATCTTCAACTGCTAAAAACTCCACACGCATGCCTCAGTCTACAGAAAAGAAATCTCCATCTCGGTCAATTTAGTCGACGGTGCAGCACTACCTTAGCAATTCTGCACGAAACGGCGGTAAAACCTGCTAAGCCCCAAATCCACGGACCTTCACCCTGCACATAAGCTTGAGCCTAGGTTGTACGGCCGCGATCTCCCTCGGAACCATACGAAACCGTCTCCCGTGACTATAAGACTTAGGAGTCAACACGAACAAGCCTGAAGAAACTCTCCAAGAATCTAGCGAACCACTGGGACTCTCCCAGTATCTGCAACAAATCCTCAAGTGCTACTCCTGTCCCTCAAGACACATTAGATAGACCAGAATGTCGTAAATAACACAACAATGACTGGTCGAGGAACGGCTTGTAGAAATCTGGTTCATCATATATACGAATGCTGCTAGGGCACTGGTGAGTCCAGTGACACACCAAAACACACAAAGCCCGTAGCACGCACAAGGCAGTCTTCGGAATGCCATCACTCCGAACCTGCAATAATGATGACCTGATCCCAAGCAAACTTAGAAAATGTCTCACACTCTGGAGCTGATCGAGAAAATCATCACGGCGAGGTGAAGGATACCTATCCGCACCGTAAGCCGGTTCAATTGACGATCCGTCGATACACAACCTCAAACTGCCGTCTTTCTCCTTGACGAACAGGAATAGGAGCTTCCAAAAGCGAGACACTAAGACGCACAAAACTCCCCAAACCATAACTCTGGAGCTGATCCTTAAGCTCCCAAGCTTCGCCGGTCCATCTGGAACAACGTCGGAAAACTCTTGCAAGAAAGGAACTCGGTCCAACAATCCCACTGTGGCTCCGGTATCACAAATGAACGCCAAGAATCCACGACATCTCCTCAAAAGCCGACTAACGAAAAATGCTGAATTTAAGCTGTGAGAGGCGGCACAACTATCCACCTGCACAACAAGAACTGACTTGCCGGGGAAAACAAACCTGACTGTTTCCTCACGGTAGTCCACAAACGCCTAGCACATAGCTAACCTGTCCGTGCCCAGGAGAACGTCAAATCCAACATCTCTAGGAGGATCAAAATGACGGAAGAATCTCTATCCCCTATCCGATTGGCACACAACTGAAATACGTGTCGCGCAACAAAGAATCGCTGACAGAAGTTAAAACAACAAACTACGACTAATCTACCCAACCACGCACAAGCATGAAAAACAAACGAATACATCAAAAGAACAAGCGAATTAAAGATACCTGAAAACTCCACATTGGACGCCTGCGCGTCCCGAAGAGTAGAAGCAAACTCCTGTGTCTGCCCTCTACTCGCAGCTGGATGAACTCCTCTGGTAGACTGAGCCCTCTGAGCGAACCTTCCACGTCCACGGCCTCTCTGAAAACGATCATGACGAGGTGCTAAGGAACAATCCCTGACGAAGTGCTGAAGGGTCCCGCAACGAAAGCATCCACACGCTGACTGCTGACCATCCTAGGGATGAGAGCTGAACGACTGTCCTCGTCCTAAGCCTCTGCTACTCCCACGACGGCCATGAAATCTGTCCCGACGACCAAACCTCTGCCTCTGGGCTGGTATGCTGGTACGAGTCCTCCACTGTCCTGGAATATGTGCTTCGTCAACTGGAGCTGCAACCACTGGTGCTATGTAGGTGACGGACTGCTGCACGCTGATCGTAAGTGACAACTGAGTAACAAGGGTGACAACCTCCTGTCGTAGCTCCCGAACGACATCAACCAATGAACTCATAGTCTTGCGGAAGTCCTGCATCTCTGCCATAAGTCTATCAATAGTATATGTCGTAGGCTGATCCGTCTGCACCTATGCAACTAGAGTGCCATCCTGGTCAGTACTCGTCTCACCCGAGCCAACCCTGACCTCGGCCCTCGCTGCATCACTCTGAGTCCCCATAGTCATCGGCGGCAAGGCTATAAATAGATATAAGATTCGATGAGAAATATGAATCGAATCTCAAGGATATGAATCATCAAGGAAGGAATTTCAAGCAAATTGTACTTAGGTCACTTAAGGCGAAGTATCGCATTGTGGGTATGCTGCAGACATACACACACTACGTCACTCTGCTTAAGCTACCTACTCCATCATACTAAGGTCATCCTACACTCCGAAAGGTAAAACCTAGCGCTCTGATACCAACTTTGTCACGACCCGAAATGGGCACGCGACAGCCTCAATACTACGCAACGCCTAAAGACGTAACGCAGTAAAAGAAAGACAAAACCCAGAAATCTAAACTAAGAAAATACGGAAAAGATAATATAAGTTTTTGAAAACATTTGAAATCGCAACCCAAATTCCTTAAAAGTCCTACTTTCTTTCTTTAAAATTTTAGCAACACCCCTTTTTGTAAAAAGTGGCCCAAAGGCGGAAAACAATCACATCACAAATATACGACGCCGTAGCGAAGAAATAAAGACAATAGAGAGAAAGCTGTATATAAAAGACAACAAATCCACAATTAATATACAATATCGTCCTCACCAAGTCTCTAAGTCAACAACATACTAGTAGATGGAGAGTACAAAATACAACGAATGTACAATATGAAATACAGATAATCATCCAACCCACCTAAGCAAAATAGTACTGTGAGCTGATGCGGTAACTGTAGCAAAAGATGATAGATGAATAGCTGAATAGTCTGCCTCGACTACTCTGGGGAACAACCTGAAACACCTGTGGCACAACGGGGGTGAGTTGCCAACTCATGAATAGTAGATAACATATGTAGGTAATCGCAGGA
Organism: Agapanthus africanus; assembly: GCA_030015575.1. Lineage (NCBI taxonomy): Eukaryota > Viridiplantae > Streptophyta > Magnoliopsida > Asparagales > Amaryllidaceae > Agapanthus > Agapanthus africanus. Next base: position 725,785,076 of record JASDDO010000019.1, on the reverse strand, counting down.
ATGTACGTACAGCATGAATCTAAGATATGCGATTACAGTAATAGCATGTCATGTGAATGCAAAGTAATGGAAAGTACACTGGCAGGTACAATCTATATGTGAAGCAATAATGACATGATAATAGTATGCAATAACTATGCAATAGGGATATGAGAAAGCAGATATGCAACTATCATAAGGGTACACTAACAGGTACAACCAATATATGAAACTGTGCATAAAATAGATAAGTGTGAGGTATGGGGTGGAATATGTCATTTCCACGGAAACCTGACATCGTGGCAGGATCACAATCCATCAAGACACTCAAATCCCAAATCCTCAAGTCAGCCCCCAAGTTGGGCTCTCATTTCATATAAGTCTCACATCTCCTCAATGTACAATATCGAATAGATCTCCTATATCCCAAATGTACAAATCATCAATCTCTTTCATATCCAATATCCAATCTCAATGAATCACCTATATCCCAAGTAGAATCTCAAATAATTTCTAACATCCTATATATATATTTGCAGAAGTAAAATATGATGGGGGCAATACACATATATTAGCGTCCCATTCTACTAATATTGGTGTAAGGGTATATATAACAATGGCTAAATCCCCTGTTATATATACAAAGGTATTAAAAGAAATATCATGAAAACAATGTGCCAAGCATCGAGACAGAAATCCCGATCACGTATCATACGCTATCCCGAAAGCACGAGTGCCTAGCTCTGATCCTCGCCTTTCGACGTATGCATACGTACATGACTCCCAGCGGTGTCTCCGTGATCCCCCGTCGAGTCATGAGTACTGTCACCGGTAGGTAGTCGCCCGCCTCCAGGCTCAATCGGCAAAATCCATCGATCTTCTTGCCGAGGGGAACCATACCGGGCCCTACCATGTACCCTCATACGGCAACCACACCTCGTATGGAGTATATAATCAGAACCGATAAATCTCATGGTGGCTGCGCAAATATCATAGCAAGGAAACCGGGTTTTCAATGTATGCATAATTTCATGAACTCCCGTGGTTCCCAAATCCCGAAAACATCATGTAAAATCCATATAAACAATGCGCAAATCGAGGAATAAATATATGCGATATATCTGAATGCGAGCATGTAAATGAAAGTATATAGCTGAAACCAGATGTATGCAAAATCAATAAGGTACAGCTAACTATAGGTATCTACCTATAAGTAAAAGATATCGTATACCCCCCTGGGTATAAGTAGAATATGAAGGATACCCCCCTGGGTATGAGTAAAATATGTACAAGGTATACCTGTAGCTGTATCGCAAGGTGTAGATGTACCTATCACTAAAGGCAAGATACACTATAGGTATACCGATAAGCTAGATGTCAAGTATGATAAGCAATATAGTATCTATAAAGGGTTGTGTGTAACATGGAAATTATTGACGGTGTGTGTGTAGCATACAATCCGTGCTCGTGCAACATGAACCGTCAATAATATGTGCAGTGTCCTACGGCTGCAGGTCACAGTACAACTATATCAAGGAAATAAAGTAAAGGCGCAATTCTAACAATGACGTAGAATATGCGACAGGTATTTGAATCCTAGCCCAGACGCATAACGCCATGCGGGCGATTCCCCTGTAGATGTTAAATCTACTCACCTACGCTCCACGCTAGGTGAATCCTACCATCTGCTCCCCCCTGTAGCAGTGACCATGGTCTCTGCCTGCAAACCTGCAAATAAGACATGGAAATCACATATAAGCCAAATATCTCGCATAACGCGATATCGAACCCAAATGAGAAACTCGCGTCACGAACTAAACGCGCGTGTGCACAATACGCTAAAACGTGTGTATACGCGTCTAAAACCATCGCGATACGCCGCGATACACTTGATCATAGAACCAACTCACGTATCGCGCGTATCGCGCAAACAAACGGACATGCAAAACGATATATGATCCCAGATTTTCCTACAGGTCAAAACATACAAAACTACACATGCCAAAACACTACAAAACACTGCAGAGAACCCTAGCCAAGACCCCAACACCTAAATCCTCTTCCTGGCCGCAATTTGCGGCCAGATTGAATTAATTGGAGGTCTGGGTAGGGAGAGGGTGGCTCGTGTTCTTGTGGTGGTATCTAGACCGAGTGTACATGCCCCAGTTTTGTCAATTTTAACCTGAAGTTCCCGGGTCAAAAGCAGATCACAGAAAGCCAATACATTGCTTAAAAACACCAATTCGCACTACTTTTCCGTACTAGGATAGACCCAAGGAGGAGAGCACAAGTAACCGGGTTGAGTCTAGTGGGAGACCAACTCGAGGAGTCGAGTCCGGGTCTCCTAACTCTAGAATTGGTAGGGTTGCTTGCCGCTCTCGTAGGGGTCTAGGGGTGTGGTTTGGCTATTCATCGCGACCGTGGAATCCGTGTTTTATAGAGGCTCAAAATAAAACACGGACGTCCTAGTATATCCAATGTTTCATATGTTTCTTCTGCTGCGATATCTGTGATGTGATCATTTGATGTTCTGTGAAAAATACTGTATATAGCATATATGATATATTATATAGGCGTTACTTATGTTTTACACCCGCACTAGCCCTGCCCCGCTCTACCGTTAGTTACCTAACCTAATGGTGCACGAGGGGACATCGAGGCGAATGCGGATGACATAAGTGTACGTCGTATTTATCTGTGATGTTTAGGTGACTTAAATGATGGGACTTCATTAATGTGATTAATGAAAGAAAAGAAACCTAAAAGATGTTGTGGAATCAAATTTTAATAAAAAGGGTAGCTACAGTTTTGCTTTGCATAGCGATATATATAATATATCCCGCACCTTATTCGATGAAGAAAGAGCCGAGATCCCTTCACCGGGAGTGACCTCTTAAGCAAAACTGGCAGATGCTACAACACTCGGTTTGCTTTTGACTGCTTTTGGAGTTTTGCTTTGCACAGTGATGTATATGATATATCCTGCACCTTATTCCATAAGGAAAGAGCCGAGATCCCTTCATAGAGAGTGACCTCTTTAGCAAAACTAATAAAGGCCTCAAAATCACTCCATTTCAAAATTCACTAGATTCTACAATGATTTCAAGTTCATTACGCAATAGGTTTTCAGAAAAACCTGTCGTAGCCCTCCGTCATTTCAGATAAGTTGTATATAGTATTCGTGCTGCATTTGTTGGCTTTCGTCAAGGTGTAGTGTGCGGTAGCTATATACTGCTTATCTGCTGCATATGATGCGAGTGGATTAGGGTAGTCGTACGACTTTATTGACTTTCGTCAAGGGTCGTGCGGGTGGGTTTAATTCAATCAAGAAATGTACGGGTTGAACTTGACTAGCGGGCTATGGTTTGTTGGCTTTCGTCAAGGTCATAGCACGTTAGGGGCAAAATATTATCGGGAATTTCAAGTGTTGAGATTTGCAATGAGATTGCATACCTTCTATGAGATAGTTGGATCCCGATACCCACTGCGAGTAATTGTTACTCCCGGGAGAGTTTTACACAGGACAATTAGCCGATCAAATAGGTGTCTAGAAAGGTGTCAACGGGGTTACGCCTCTGGGAAAACGAGATTTACTTTAATTAGGTCCATGCGAAAGCACGGGGAACCTCCCTCAAAGTACCGACACTGGTCTGGCTGAAAGATTGGCAAAGTTGTAGGGTGTAATTAATCTCGGCTAGTCTTTCCTTTTAGGGTTTGAAGGAAGATTTGATAAAAACAGTGGGAGCCATCCTGATTAGATAAAATAATAACCAATCTGATCTTGCAAGAGAATACGCTAAAGTGTTTTCTTCTCTCTCTCTCCAGGTAGCGACCATATCATGCCTTAATAAAGATAATAATATGGATGTAATGACCGAACCCGCATGTTATACTGTGCTGGGGAACGTTGGTTCCATTCTTTTTTATAAGAGTTATAAGACCGAACAGGATATAGGGGAATACCAGGATTCTCATGCCACCCGAATGAAGAAAGTACATGTTGATGCATTTTCTTCGGGTGTGTTCGTTACAGAGAACTGTTTCTCTATTTGCTCTACGTCCTGGGTATTAGATACCGGGTCAGGATCCCATATATGTAATCAGTTACATGGGCTTAGGAAAGGTAGAGAACTTGGAGAAGGTGATAAAGACATAAGGGTTGGAAATGGTGCAATTGTTGCAGCTAAAACCGTCGGGGAATATCACCTTGTATTGCCAACTGGTAATACATTGATTCTGAACGAATGCTATTACATGCCGAACCTGATATGCAACATTATATTTGTTTCTTTGTTGAGTAAAGAGGGATATAATTTTGTATTACAGGATAATGTTATGAACATTTTCCTAAACCAAAAGTTTGTTGGATCAGGCACGTTGTGCAATGGCATTTATGTTCTAAATCAATCAACAGTTTTGAGCATAACAAACACACACAAGAGGAAGAGTTCAGAACTGAACAAATCCTTCTTGTGGCATTGTAGACTGGGTCACATCAATGCGACACGACTAGCTAAGTTGCATAAAGATGGATATTTGAAACCGTTCGAATTTTCATATTATGACACTTGCCAGTTATGTCTCAAAGGCAAGATGACCAAAACTCCATTTACGGGACACGGAGAAAGAGTTACTGAACTCTTGGGACTGATACATAGTGATGTATGCGGTCCCATGTCTACACATGCCAGGGATGGTTCTTCGTACTTTATTACATTCACTGACGATCTCTCTAGATTCGGATATGTGTTCCTGATTTGGAGAAAGCACGCATGCAAGGGATACCCTATGCTTCGGCAGTAGGCTTTATCATGTACGCGATGCTATGTACCAGACCCGATGTAGCATACTGACTAAGTGTAGTGAGTAGGTATCAAGATGATCCTGGAGAGAGTCACTGGACAGCTGTGAAGAGCATTCTCAAGTACTTACGAAGGACTAAAGAGATGCTCTTAGTGTATGGTAATGGAGAACTCCAAGTGGAGTCCTTTACCGATTCAAGCTTCCAGAGTGATAAGGACGACTCTAAGTCGCAGTCGGGATTTGTCTTTACCCTTTACGGAGGGGCGGTTAGCTGGAAGAGTTCCAAGCAGGAAACCGTGGCAGACTCGACGATGGAGGCTGAATACATCGCTGCCAACGATGCTGTCAAAGAGGCTGTCTGGATCAAGAAGTTCATTACTGAACTTGGAGTGGTTCCATCCATTGAGCATCCAATACCTTTGTATTGCGATAACAATGGAGCAGTGGCTTTGGCCAAGTAACCCAGGTCCCATCAGAGATCCAGACATATTCTGAGGTGGTATAACCTGATCCGGGAGATAGTTGATCGCCGGGAGATCGAGGTCAGGAGGGTTAACACGAAGAACAACACAGCGGATCCACTCACGAAGGCCATTCCCCAGATACAGTTTAAGAAACTCTTCGGGATGCTTGGTATGCGATACTACAGCAGCTGGCCCTAGTGCAAGTGGGAGATTGTTAGTTGTATGTATGCCCTAGAGGCCAGTATTGTACAGATGATGTATATTATATTAGATGCTTGGACATATATAGAGAGGACTTTCTTGCTCGATATGATAGTATGCTATCTGGTTGCACTTTACTTTAACATGTATACTTGTCTCTTTATACTGTCTTATCGTTACATGTTGGTAAAGCCCTTAGGATGTGTACTTGACTACCTGGACTATGATGCGGATCATACTAGTGGGGACATGGTAGTCCATAAGTACATCCTTCAAGGTCCCTAGTCATGGGTGTATCGAGAAGGGGCATCTATATACCAATGTAGATTAGCATGTACGCATCTTGACCCATGAGATGGGTGATGGATGATCCCATTTCCATTGGTGTTTGACATCAGAGATGGTATACGGGTGCTCAGTGGAGACTGGGTACACTGGACGGACTCGCCGAGAACTCCCAGATGGTATTATACCTCACGTCAGATGGCAGTTCTCTGGTGACACTTGTGCAGGTTAGTCTGTAGACCCGAGATCGTCATAGAGTCTTGTGTGATTCCCACTGTGCTTTGATTTCCACCTTACCACGTCCATGAGGGCATGCAAAACGGTGGTTTTTGGGTACAGTCCCGAGTCACATGGAGGCAATGAGCGATAGGAGGGGTTTCGTCTCTCCCGGTATTGGGGGTTGATGTTGCGCAGTGCTCGATTGGCCGTAACAGGGAAGTCCCTGGCGAGGGCTAATTTAAAGATTTACTGGTAAGTGTTATCAGTAGTTTCTCGACCCGTTATGAGCCTCACATCGGCACGACTTATCGGTTATTGGGGTCTGACGTTTACCACCCCTAGACTTGATATGCGACATATCAGACGAGGAGACCGGACTGTACGGGAAGTGTTACCGGCAGGCTTTTACAGGAGTTGGAGCGGGCTTGCTTGCTGATCTTCTGATCGCTCAATACCCGGGTAGCCGTTACGTCCAGCTAGTACCGCTGACGGCTTGTGGGTGCTTGATGTGATCATCACCTACTGCCGGCGTATTGACGAGTCTTTAGAGTCCTACATAGAGGTTTTACTGGCTCAGGCAAAACGAGATAGGAGCGCATATGTGATATGTGCAGGACCGAGAATAATGCGTGTATATGATACCGTATTCTATTCTCGCGACTTTCTGTATCGGTCGGTTATATATATATAGGATATAGCCGGGTTATCGAATCAAGTGTTGATTCGATAAGGCGATACATTGGAGGTTAGTCGGTTATATGTGATATGACCGGATTATTAAGTCAAGTGTTGATTTAATAATTTATTGTATAATTGTATATTTGATATACTAGTTTACATTAACTAACACTAGTTCACTTAGGGTTTTTTCTCACATGTACAAACTTTAACATATATATGATATATGTTAAAATGTGTTATCTTATTGTATCATGGTTGATGATACAACATTCATGTGTGTATGAGACATACACCATCCTATTTGTTATGATTGGGTTTAATGTTTAAAAGTAATTACAAAATTAGTGGAAAATTAGAAAATGCATGAAGCTTGTAGAAGCTTGTGGATGCATTGACTAAAGTCCACTAGATTTGTTTTTACTTTGGACTTTAACCTAACCATCACACACTTAGCTATGGTAAAGTCTCTACATGAGTTAGTATATGATACTCACTCACCATGGTTAGCATTCTCAATTGATCATTATCCCCATCTCTTTCTTTTCTTCTTCTTCTTCATAACAAGAAAGAAAAAGCTTGCTAGGGTTTGATCCAAAGTGAGATAGATTGTGAGAAACATAATTGTAAAGAGAACCCACTTCCTATTTCTCCATCCTCTACTAGAGTAGCACTTTAGTATAGGGTGTTTGCTTCACTAATTCTCTAGTTAGTGAAGTAGAAGCTTGAGTCGGAATTCCCTCGACGTAGATCATCTTCGGCCTCGGAGACTTCAAGCAAGGTCGCACCTTTCGCCTCGTGAAGCCATGCAAGGGTCCGGGAGAACCACGATCGCAGCGAAGGGACTTCATCAAGGAGCTAAAGAAGTGAAGGACCGATCTACAAAGGTTGTATTTCGTATCCCTTTAGAGTAAAGTTGTTTACTTGCTTTTAGTTTCGCCTAAACTCTAGTATACGATCTTGCTTAGTGTTATTCGGCACATAAAAATTTAATTTTGGCATGGTCGATGCCTTGTAGAGACTTGTTAGTGTGCCTAGTAACCCTACAATACTCATCTTCCTGCTAGGTCTCATTGTCTAGAACAGCAGTAGTGTCAAGTTTGGGTAATCAAGAACCTCCCTGTCACCGTCTTTGAGGATACCGAAGTACCTCTCGTATGCCTGAAGTTACCCACCATATCTGCGGAGTGGCTAATGGAATTTCAAATCCAAATGAATTCTTAGGTTCTATTAAATTTTCATTAATCATTTGTGGTTTTGGAATAACTTCCAGTTCTACCATACTCCCACTAATGTTTTCTGAAAAGAATCCAATTTTACTAAAACTGGTGGCGAGTTAAGAACAATATAACTATTGATCTTCCAGATTGTAGAATGTTAACCCTCGTCAAAGCCCGCGAAAACCCATAAACAACCATTATTGAAACGTGCCTTGAGTTTATCCAGAGTATGGTTTTAAGCATCAGCCGGACAACTCCATATATCTTAACATCGTTAAGATATGAATCCATTCTATATACACTATAGAAACAAAGGCACTAATTTAATTGGAACCAGATTCAAATCATGCATCTGTCTCCAGTGCATGTCAACTAAGTGGAAGGAGGCCAAACATCATTACTAATCTAGGAGTGCATCCACATATGAGTAATGTGAAAGAGCAGCAAGTTCACAAAACCATTACTATCAATGGAATACCAAACACAAGTATCTACATCTTCGATCATCTTGAAAAATCATGATACTTGCAACATATGGTTCTCTATTTTATTCTTATACCTATGACTTCTCAAAACTTGGATCTTGTATTTCAACGAAATGCATGTCTAAAACTAGAGAAATCACAAGTAAACAAAATATAGTACGAGGACCAATCCCTATGTCCTAATGGACACTGGACAGCATACAATACTTTGTATAAGTCCCCTGAGTTTGATAACCCAAACTCTGTGCATCGTAGGTTGAAAAATGTACTATGGTTAAGAAGAATTACACCGCTGTTGAATGCTCCTTACCCAATCACCAACTGATATAGGTAAATATCTTAGACATAATTTCAAAAAGTTATATCTCACTTTATAAAATAAGCATATAGATATATCAGTTTGAAATTGGTGTATAACAACGGATATTCAAAACCAAATATTTGCCGTCAGGCAAAAACCCAAGTGATTTCCTCAAATATCACCAATTACAAAGAATTCTGATATATAGAGGATCTAATGACCCAATTCCCAATATCTTACTCCCACTCACCATCTGTAACACTATACAGATGTGAGAAACGAATATGGTAAATACATACCCTTGAGTTAGAATCCAATTGGGAAAACTGTTTTCTATTAACATCGTACAGTAAGACTGAAACATGAAAATGTTTCAAAGGGGTAATCTGGTATTCCTAGTAATGCCTCTTCCGCTATCCTGATTCATGACTGTAACCGTATAGTTCTGTCCCCTCACTCCAATCCCTTTATTATGTCTTTACTTATTATCTTCTGTACACCACCTTTAGGCAAATTGGTTTTCTTCCTTCCCTACCTTTCGGCACCAGCCTAAGGTTTGGAAGAAGACTATCCAATAAGCGTAATAGGTGTACTCTCCTAATCCTAGGAGCCCTCGCAACCTGAGAGAAGGTAAAGGGAAAAGACAACTGAATAATCCTTATTCTATTTCTCCTGAACCATAAACCATCCTCAAACTGGAACTAGTTCCTTTGAGTTCGTATGTAACTATACGATGGCGTATCCAATAAATGTGGATCTTTGTAGTGATACGAAATGTTTTGGAGAAATGCAAAGGTGAAGTAGGAGTGGCGATGATATACGCGGTTTCGTCGTGAATGATAGCAGTCGCAATTTACTTTGCCCTCTTTCTAATCCCTTTATTTGTCTTTACTTATTACCTTCTGTACACCACACTTAAGCTAATTGGTTTTCTTCCTTCCTACCTTTCGGTACTTGCCTATAGTTTAAAAGAAGACTATCCAATAAGCGCAATAGATGTACCTTCTCCTAATTCTAGGAGCCCTCATAACATGAGAGAAGGTAAAGGGAAAAGACAACCGAATAATCCTATTCAATTTCTCCTGAACCAGAATCCATTCTCAAATCTGGAACAAGTTCCTTCGAGTTCATATATAACTATACAATGGATTATCCAATAGATGTGGATCTTCGTAGTGATACGGGGTATTCTGGAGAAATGCAAAGCTGATATAGAAGTAGAAAGGATATATGCGACTCTATGACAATCCAAAAGCCAAATTGTTTAAGAAGGTTCTGTTAACTTGGTTCATGAGTTTTAGTTTGGGGTCAGGTCATGGTCGCTGCCAAAGAGAGAGAGAAAAGAAACACTCAGCGTGCACTCTAACCTAGATCAGAATGATTAATCACTTTATCTAATCAGGAAGACTCCCACTGTTTCCTCGAATTCTTCTCTAAACCCAAAAGGAGAATTAGTCGGTATCATCTAAAATCACCCGAGGAGTAAACCTACTCATCAGTGGGAATCGGGATCCAACAATCATTGTAACGTTCTGAAAAATCGTTTAGGTGAAATTTCCGATAATCGGTAAAATAACTGGTGTTTTCCGTAAAAATCAAGATATAATTATTTTTCAACATAGACTTAAATATACCTATTCTAGCTATACAATTGCCAGTATTTGTTATTTAATTGGTCACTTATAAATTGCGAGTTTAATTAAATATTTTTCTTAATTAATTATTTTAAATATTATTTTTAAGCTTTAACTTATACATTGAATTAGTGCTAATTACAAATGAGAATGGGTTAATTACACAAATGTGAACCGTGACAACCTAGAACCTAGTTTGTAACATGTTCACTTTTTCTCATTTTGTTTTCCATGGTTCTAGAAAATTCTAGGGTTATATAGAAAAGAAAATTAAAATAAAATAATAAACAATGAAGTATGGTGTTTAAATACTTGTATTATGGGGTTTTTTTACTTAGAAGTTTCCACACACACACCCACACTCACACACCCTTTGCTGGCCGAGCCTGCACAGCCCCCCTCTCCTTGAACTTCACTTCTTCACCTCATCAAAAATAAAATAAAATGAAAGGAATAAAAATAAAACAAGGATAATAAGGTATGGTATAAAGATAAATGAGGTATAGGGGTGTTTCTTGACTTGACCACAACACAACTCACTCATTTTCCCCTCTCTTTCCTCATGGTTGAAACGCCATTGCAGCAGCCCCTATTTTCTACACCTCATTTCCAACTCAAAATTCTTCATTTTTGCTTCAAACATCCTTAAAAAGTCTCACTAATTCCTAATTAAACCTCTACCCAATTTTCCTTGGCCTAATCTACCATGTTTCTTGGAGCAAGAGAGCCATTTGGGGAGGTCAAGTTTGCATGTTTAATCTCATGATTTTGAGGTATAATCTTAACCCAATGGTTACTTGATGATTAATTACTTCAATTTATTTAATTTTGGTGTTTAATTATGGTTCTAATTGCAAACTTGAAATTTCAAGAAAAGGGTTTGGTTTAAATCAAGGTTTTATCATCTAATTATGGTGGTAATATGAAGTTAAACATGTTAAGTCTTGCAAAATCTAAACTAGTTTTTAAATTGTTAATTGTTACTTTTAAATTATTTTAATTATATAATTTTGCAAACTAAGTTTTTAATTAGTGTGTAAATAGGTGAAATTAAAATATAGTTAGTAATTGTGTGGCCTAACTATGATATTAAGTGAACATTGTGGCCACTAGATTTGTTAAAACATTTAGATTTGAACTAAAATGGTAAATTGATGCTTACTAGGTTTTTGGAATAAATCGATTTTTAATTAAGTTTGAGGTTTTGATGATTTACTATCTATTTCCTAAAATAATTAGTGTGTTGTGAATGCACGATTGGTACGTTTGGGTACTAGGCTTGGTAGTTGCCACGTATAGTGACCCTAGTTGTGGTTTGTGGCGTTGTCGCGAGCGCGTTTTGTGCACCAAGTGCGTGCGCGTACAGTTAGTGCACATGGTTGACTTGTATTGTTTGTGTCCGCTACTATTTATATATCTATTCTTTTACTTACTTGTGTGCGTTTCTAGGATCGGGTGCAGAGGCGTCGGATGTGGCGTGGAAAAGGCAAGGCTGAGTTCGGATCAGATTAGCCGAGGTGTCCTTGTGAGTAGATGTACACATCTACGGGAAAATCGTCTGGATGGCGCAAGGTGCCCGATAGTTAGGATTACTAGTAGTACTTGCATTTATATGAGTAGTTTCCTAATTAATCATCTCATTGCATCGCATCATCTTATGTGTGTGTGTGTGTGTGTGTGTGTGTGTGTGTGTGATATCATCTTATAGGACACTTGCACCATTACCATTAGTTTATGCCGTACGTTCACTATTCATGTAAACACACATGCCATTGGTAATTTCTATGCCACTAACACTATAGAACTTTCTTATAATCGATACCCGTGCATTTGCATCATATATGATATGTAGACTTGTGGTGGTATATTCATCTCATCAGGATTGGATACGTTGGATTGCTAGTTATATGTATATACTTCATTGCACCGTCGTTCATGCATAGTTTTCTAATCACACACCGTATTTCATATTCTTGATACCATAGGCACTCATCATCGCTGACATGTTCACATATTGTGAATTTTCTTGGAGATTTCCGTGTTTATGAGATTTATGGATTTTGGGAAAAACCGCAAGAATTTAATAAACCTACTTTCATTTTTAAAATTGCAAGTTGCGGTTTTCTCGTGATATGATGTATGTGTCTTCCACCATGAGTTTTCTCGGTTCTCTAGCTGTATCATTTACCCGATTCGAGGAGGGGGATGCACCGTCTGCTGGTACATGGTGGACCCGGTACGGTATCTCGGGGCAAGAGGATCGCAGATGATGGCGTTGAGCCCGGCAGTGGAGCACTACCGACCAGTTATTTTTTACGCGGCGGATATCCGGAGGATACCGACGTAGTCGTGAGATTTGATGATATGGGTCGATCCGTACCGACGGAGTTTGAGATATTGAGATATTGAGATATTGGGATATATATATATATATATTGTGTCGATGCTTGACACGGATTTTCTGTTGATTTCATTGATGATACTTCAGCTTATTGCACTGAGGTTTTTCTAAGATAAGAATAAAGATTTTCTCATACAAAACTTGTTCAGGTTTCGTGTTTGATTATGCATTTATGTTGTACGTCGTATCATATCGATATGCGTAGGTTGAGACGCATTTGCGTGCATGCTTACGATAGCCTTATTAGATATTACTTACTACTCACGAGTTGGCTACTCACCCCCGTTGTGCCACAGTATCTTGTAGATTCGACCCGTCAACGCAGTAGCGGCGGGCGTACTTCTTCTTCTGCTCCATTGCATCGATTTGCAGCTTTGCTTTTAGGTGGGTTGCGAGGATACTTTTGTTCCATCTTGTATTATTATTTATATATAGTATACTCTATCTACCCTTGTATATTTGACTAGACGGTAAGACTCGTGGGACTTGTATTTTTGATGTTTGGTGTCGATGCCCACTTTAGCCGATGTGGTGTATCTCATTTCTTGCTTTCAGATACTTATTTTGCACTTTTGATATACATATTGCATGTGGTTGTGATTCCGCCATTGGCGAAGAGCTATCTCCCGCTTGGGGATGCCTTTATTCATTATTTATATGTATTTTCATGTGTTGTACCCATTTGGGGGCCAGTATTTACAAAAGAGACTCTGCCGAAATTTTCGGGAAAATCTGATGTTGCTTTTAAATGTTTAATGCCACTTATTTTGTTAAAACCAATTGCTTTAAAACAAGTTTTCCTTCACTCTAATTGTTAAACGGTTTAGTTTTCTGAGCTTTGGCTTACTTAGATTACGTTGCGCCTTGAGACGTTTCGTAGTTTAAGTGCTAGTCACGTTCCATACCTTCAGGTCGTTTCAAAGTTGGTATCAGAGCGATAGGTTTTACCTTTCTGAGTGTAGGATGACCTTTGGTAGATGGAGTAAGTGACTTAAGCAAAGTGACGTAGTGTGTGTATTTTCCACGGTATACTTACGATACGGTACTCCGCCTAAATGACCTTAGGATATATATTTTCTTGTATTTCCTTCCTTGATTCCGGAAATCCTTTGATTTAATCGCAATATTCCTATCAATCCTGTTTCGTTCCAGCCACTATGTCGCCGGAGCCTATGAGGGCCAGAGGGCTGCCGCCAAAGATGAGATTAGTGCAGGCACGTTGGAGATGAGGACCAATCAGGGCGGTATGCCTACCCCTCACGGACAGATTGATCTGCCTTCTTTAGGACGGATGGCTAGGCTGGAGTCAAGTATTCAGGACTTACGACAGATGGTTGGATTGTTAGTTGAGGTTGGCCGAGCTCCGAAAGCCACTGATGTCCCCCTACTGCAGGGAATGTGATTGTACCTGCTGCTCAGGAAGCTGATTCTGTTGTTACCAAGATTATTTCCGTATCCATACAGTAGTTTTTGAGGATGAAGCCTCTAGTTTTTACCGGCACAGATGCAGCGGAGGATATGTAGACAATCATCGACAGGATGGCTAGGATTTGTCGTTCACAGAGATGTTCTGACGAGATATGGATTGAGCTTGCAAGTTTTCGTCTAGAGAGGTCTTGTTCAGACGTGGTGCGAGTCAATTGAGAGAGGCCGAGCTGTAGACCTACTTCCTATGACTTGGGAGGAGTTCACAGCTGTATTTCTTGCTCGTTTCATTCCGGAAAGCGTTCGAGATGTCCGAGCTCGTATTTTTGAGTCTTTGCGCAAGACTCCAGGTGTAACCCTTCGAAAATCGTTTAGGCAGTTTTTCGGTAATCGGCTAATTTTTCGGCTTTTTCCGTAAAAAGTCAAAATAGGTATTTTTCATTGTAGACCTAATTATACAAAATTTAGATAAGATATTACTATAATTTTGTCACTAAAATGTCACTTATAATTATCTAGTTAAATAAAAAAAAATCGTAATTAATTATTTTTTTATTATTTTAGGCTTTTTTAAAATACATTAAATTAGTGATAAATACAAATTTAATTAGGTAAATTTCATAATTAGGAATATTTATAAGCTAAAATATGGTGTTAATAAAATTGTATCATGACTTGCAACATTTTAGTTTTATGGTGTGAAAATTATGAAAAAAATGATGTAAAAAGGGGTTTTTTTGTAAAAAGTTGATGTGAAATGCATTAAATGAGATTTGAGGGATCTTTTTGACCTAGAAACTTCTCCAAAAATCCCACACCCTCTTCTCTAGCTGCTGGCCGAGCCTCCTCAGCAGAAAATTCCCCATTTCCTCACTTCTTTCTTGCTTCATTTTCATGCCAAAATCCATTAAAAATTCACAAATTTCCATCTCAATTCAAAACAAAACCCTAATCCACTCTCTCCTCAACCAAATTTAGTTCAAAACTAGAAGAAAGGAGGCTTCTTTGGTGGCTTGATCATGCTAGGGTTCCATTTGTGAGGTTAAATTCTAAACTAGTTTGTTAACTTGTAGTTTATGTGTGCTAAAATTCAATTTTGAAGTATTAATTTAGTTGTAAATTCTTGTTCATGAAAATCAAGAATGGGATTTGATGTTGAACTAGGGTTTGAAGCATGGTTGTTAGAGTTAAGTTAGGGCTTTGAAATTTCCTAACCCACTGCCCCTACGGTTATATACGTAGGTGCAACCCACTGCTACAAAGAAGGGTTGCCCCTACGGATATATCCGTAGGTGCAACCCACTGCCCCTACGGTTATATACGTAGGGGCGAAAAAATACCCCGTAGGTGCAAAGGCCGCAGGTGCAAGTCGAGGCCCTGAACTTATCCCTACGGTTAAATTCTTGCCCCTACGGATATGTATGTAGGTCCAGTTTCCCCTACGGATTAAGCCGTAGGGTATAAGATTTTATATTATTTACGGTTTATTTTAATAAATTACTTGGACCTACGGCTATAGCCGTAGGGGCATGTACTACCCCCTACGGATATATTCGTAGGTACTTTTCCGTAGGGGCACAAATTCAGGATTCCTGATATGTGCCCCTACGGATAACGCCGTAGGGGAATGTCAGTGGCCCCTACGGATATCTCCGTAGAGGGATTCCCAAACACCTGGCACTGACATCTGGGGGAAATATCAGTTACTGCTGATATTTAGCCCCTACGGATATATCCGTAGGGGTAACGTGTAGGCCTACGGATTAATCCGTAGGTACATATTGTCTGAAATTTTTTTTAAAAAATGTCCTGCTTGATTTTTTCCCGCCCTGTGCACAATAATGTATACATCAATCAAATCATATATTGCAGTATTCATAATCACATCTCACGCATATATATAATATACAAAAGAAACACAAAAACTGAATATGATATAAATACAAACCAATATGAATATCGTTTCAAAATGTAGTACAATGTGTATGATATAAATAAATACATGTTTCAAAAAAAAAGAACCAAAAATCTACCCTAGCTCGGTCCAGCTCGGTCCTGCTCCTCGGTCAATAAACTCTGCAATTCGTCGCGAGCGGGAGTCTGAGTGGGCGGTGGAGCTACATGAGCTGTCTGCGGAACCGCAGCCGAAGGAGATGCGTGTGGAGGCTCGGCCGATCTACCCTGTCGCGTCTGGATATAACTTGTGTAAGAAGCGTGTAAGAACTGTTTATTATTCGAATTCGTATCATTATTAAGTTATTTCGAAACCCTGTTTGGATATCTAGTTTGGAAAAGCGTTGTTTATTTCAATTACATATGTATGTATGATTAATAAAACATAAGTCTACAACCAAATAAGCTCAGGCTATGTACTGATATTGGATATGTTGATATCTATAATATGACATTATATTTTACTATTAAGTAGTATACATACCAGCATCCCATTCAACTCCTGAACGGTGGCCTTCAAGCTCTCCTGTTCCTGCTGGATACGTCGCTAACTGGAGACGGAGGAAGTAACCACCGGGGTGGAGTCCAACCTCATATGGGCCCTGCTAGAGCCCAGTCCTCGGCCTATCTCCAAACCTCCGTGGTGCCGTCCGTGTGCGGCGTCCAGGACTGGGGTCAGCAGCCTCGAATGTTGCCTTCCCCCTAGCAACTGTCAGAACATTATATTTAGCACATACTGGTCTATAAAATTGACAAGAAATACCAAAATCAACAAATTCAAAGCCTTACCTACAGAGATAGAAGATGTGCTCCTCTGGTATCTGCATGTATCAAAATTTGAATAATATTAATTAATTTCAGTACATACATACTAACAAGGTAAACTCGCATATAGCGCTGCTTACACATATGACAGGGAGTGAACAAGCTCTTGTAGATCATCAAGCGCAAATCTAATCTCATCAAGCAGCCCATGATAATGAGTTGGACGACTAAGAGCAAAAGAAATGTGTGTATATTTATCATATAGCATTCTAAATCAATATACTTGCCCTATATAATATATAAACATACCTGGAGGAACGGGAGTGACCTCTGTCCCTGATATGGACGCATCACCAACAACTAGACAATCAAACATTGACAATATAAGTAATTTTGACATAAACATGCATGGATATCTATAATATTACATTCAAAATGGATATTAGAGAGCGCACCTGCAGTGAGAAGTGGTAAAAGTATCACCCAACTAGGGTGTAATTTACAGAATCAGTTGAGACTCTTAAAAGTCATAGAAGAACCCGACCTGCACAAATCTGATGTATGCTTTCCATTGGACACTAAGAAGTCTCTAAAGGGAAAAGCCTATGTGAAAGCCATCATTAGTTCATATCAGAAGATTGATGCTGAAACAGAGAACGAGAAATGTCATTTTTTTCTTCTTCCGCCACATTACTGTCTTCTCCTTCTGCCACATTACTGTCTTCTCCTTCTTATGATGTGCGCATGCAAATTCAATGACTATATTGAGAATATTGATTAATAGTGGGTAGGAAAAGTATTTCTCAAATGTCTTTTGCGTCTTAAAACCATAAACTACTAAGTAATGACATACATAATTTTTTTAGTATAAATGTTGTTATTTTAAGTTTTCCCTTATAGAGATATGATCTAACTGCATCTATCAACTATAAGTGTGCAGAAAATTATGATAAGAAATCATAAGAAAGGGTCGTAGCCATGCATAACTTTGAATCTACATACCAAATCATGCAAAAGCATGCACTTATTGTCACCTTGCCTTAGAATATAAAATATCTTGGAAGACTATAAGCGAGCATTTAAATCTCGATAGCTTTTGACTTCAACATATATTTTTCTCAAGTACCATGAAATATACTTGCTCCGTATAAACCGTTTTCAGGAAGATGGATTAATAATGACAAATTATCCATTGTGGCTCACTAGGTTAGCATTTTCTCTTCTATTGACCATCTTTCTAATCAGCTTGGTAAATTTATTCGGAACCGGCTGTGAATCATTAAAAGACGTGCATAAGAAAGAGAACTAAAATACAGATATATAGCATACCGATACATCGAAACTTCATATTTGCGATGGCAATCCAGAGATATTTATTTCTACACACGTGGTGCGCGTGCGAATGCGTCAGGCATCATGGACAAATATTTCAGAACATGGAAAGTATTATTCGTATAAAGTAATTAAACTTTTAAACACCTTGGGTAGATATTTTCTTAGTTGATGCAATCATATCATGAGGACTAAATTTAAGCTATTATACATATGCTTATGTATTTTTCTAACCTAAAATATCACACACACACAGAGAGAGAGAGAGAGAGAACACCTGGTAGGTAAATAAATCAGGTAGCAGGATCCTGAAGAAATAGAGTCCATAGCATTGCTCATCATCATCATCCATGATCCCTTTGATAATATTTTTTCAAAGGGATCACGGATGATGATGATGAGCAATGCTATGGACTCCATTTCTTCAGGATCCTGCTACCTAATTTCTCTATCTACCTGGTGTTCTCCCCCTCTCTCTCTCTCTCTGTGTGTGTGATATATTAGATTAGAAAAATACATAAGCATATGTATAATAGCTTAAATTTAGTCATCATGATATGATTGCATCAACTAAGAAAATATCTACCCAAGGTGTTTAAAAGTTTTAATTACTTTATACGAATAATACTTTCCATGTTCTGAAATATTTGTCCATGATGCCTGACGCATTCGCACGCGCACCACGTGTGTAGAAATAAATATCTCTGGATTGCCATCGCAACTATGAAGTTTCGATGTATCGGTATGCTATATATCTGTATTTTAGTTCTCTTTCTTATGCATGTCTTTTAATGATTCGCAGCCGGTTCCGAATAAATTTACCAAGCTGATTAGAAAGATGGTCAATAGAAGAGAAAATGCTAACCTAGTGAGCCACAATGGATAATTTGTCATTATTAATCCATCTTCCTGAAAACGGTTTATACGGAGCAAGTATATTTCATGGTACTTGAGAAAAATATATGTTGAAGTCAAAAGCTATCGAGATTTAAATGCTCGCTTATAGTCTTCCAAGATATTTTATATTCTAAGGCAAGGTGACAATAAGTGCATGCTTTTGCATGATTTGGTATGTAGATTCAAAGTTATGCATGGCTACGACCCTTTCTTATGATTTCTTATCATAATTTTCTGCACACTTATAGTTGATAGATGCAGTTAGATCATATCTCTATAAGGGAAAACTTAAAATAACAACCTCTATACTAAAAAAATTATGTATGTCATTACTTAGTAGTTTATGGTTTTAAGACGCAAAAGCCATTTGAGAAATACTTTTCCTACCCACTATTAATCCATATTCTCAATATAGTCATTGAATTTGCACGCGAACATCATAAGAAGGAGAAGACAGTAATGTGGCAGAAGGAGAAGACAGTAATGTGGCGGAAGAAGAAAAAAATGACATTTCTCGTTCTCTGTTTCAGCATCAATCTTCTGATATGAACTAATGATGGCTTTCACATAGGCTTTTCCCATTAGAGACTTCTTAGTGTCCAATGGAAAGTATACATCAGATTTGTGCAGGTCGGGTTCTTCTATGACTTTTAAGAGTCTCAACTGATTCTGTAAATTACACCCTAGTTGGGTGATACTTTTACCACTTCTCACTGCAGGTGCGCTCTTTAATATCCATTTTGAATATCGATACTTACATTCAAAATTGATATTAGAGAGCGCACCTGCAGTGAGAAGTGGTAAAAGTATCACCCAACTAGGGTGTAATTTACAGAATCAGTTGAGACTCTTAAAAGTCATAGAAGAACTCGACCTGCACAAATCTGATGTATGCTTTCCATTGGACACTAAGAAGTCTCTAATGGGAAAAGCCTATGTGAAAGACATCAATAGTTCATATCAGAAGATTGATGCTGAAACAGAGAACGAGAAATGTCATTTTTTTCTTCTTCCGCCACATTACTGTCTTCTCCTTCTGCCACATTACTGTCTTCTCCTTCTTATTATGTGCGCGTGCAAATTCAATGACTATATTGAGAATATGGATTAATAGTGGGTAGAAAAAGTATTTCTCAAATGTCTTTTGCGTCTTAAAACCATAGACTACTAAGTAATGGCATACATAATTTTTTTAGTATAAAAGTTGTTATTTTAAGTGCGCGTGCAAATTCAATGAAAGTTAGATTTGAGGATACCCATGTATGAGTTGTATTCTATATATGTGTGTTTCGATTTATGATTTCGCTTAAGTGTAGGGTTGTTTTTACTTAAAGAAGTATCACCATCTACTATATATAAAAAAATATAGCAAACTAGGATTGGTATTCAAATCCCAGTCCAGATTGGTATTCAAAATTTATTTAATTAGTTTGTGATCCACATCATTTGATTCGTTGCTTGAGGCATCAATGTAGGCACAAATATCGGCGACGAGGAACTCGACGAGGAAGAACGAGGGCGGTGGCGGGCTGAGAACGGAGGGCGCGCGGTGGCGACGAAGAGAAAATTGGAGACGCGGGAACGAGAGAAAATTTTGGGAACGAGAGGGAAAGATATCGAGGCGTATATTAGTATCGATGGGAATATGAAGGTTTCATATTATCATCGAGTATCATATATTGGTTTTAACCTGAATATCTTGAGTCGCTCTCTAATTATGCGTTTGTTGTGCATTCGTGTTGTATGTGTAACATGATTTTAAACCATTGAGATCAAGATTGATAGAACTGATCATCCTACATTGCAATAGCATTCATCGACCAAAAATAGATTGCGGTCTGGATATGGCATATTGGCAGATGTTACCTATATGCATAAATCTTATGTCTAATGACCATAAGATTGTCGGAGACAGTTTTGATGTTTTGTGGGTTTGGTTTTATACTTGGGACAATCCAATGTTGACACACACACATAAATAACAAATTAAAGTAAACTAACTAAGAGGCATGTTTGAGTTTTATACTGGGATCACAAATAGCATGATGGCTGCAAACAGGTTGCTTGAATACTTGCAGACAATCCAATGTTGCCTCGCCATTTCTATAAATTTTAAACTCCCTGGAAAATTATCATCACTCAGGATTACTTTAGGGCCAGTTTGGCTGCTTCTTGCTTGTGACTCAACATTCAGCTTTTTGTTGATTTGGAACTCAGAGAGTGTTGCAAAACAAATCCAAAACTAAATAAACCTCAAACTAGCTACAGAGAAGGCAAACAGCAAACCCCATGAAGTTTGGCTTTCAAGGGTTTTCCCACTAAAATACACTTAAATGCAGCACTTTAAGGAAGCTTGCAGCAATATAAAAACTTTTAGGTAGTTTAGTGAAAAACTGCAGTGCTTCAAGATTGTTTAAGTTTTATGTGTGCTTAAGCTGTCATACAGAAATTATCGTTGCAAAAATGTTCGCAACCCTAGCTTTTCCAGCAACGATACTGGAATACGAGCCTCAGATATGCCAGCTTAGGAATCAAAATAAGAAAGAGATTTGGGGTTATCCTAAGTCCAAAGTCAAACGGGCTCGAGAAATATATAAACCCAAAAAAATGACTGCATAAAGATCTCATAAAGATGAAAAGGATGTTATGCAAGCTCTGAACAAATCTTGAACGGAACTTTCACAAGAATTTACAATACCCGACCAGAATCCAATCCTGAGTTTGATGAAGCTTCAGGCCTTCAGCTTCCCCACAGAAAATAGTTAGGGCAAACCCTTTGCAAAACCATAGCTTTCATGCAGAGATGACGCTCAGAACATGCCAGCTTCCAAACACATTGAATAATACATAATCTCCCATACTCTCTCTCTCTCAATCAGACAGTTTATATTTGGATTTGAATTTAGGAAAAGAAATAAGATGGCTACAAACCATCTTGCCTCGCCAATCTCATAACTATAAAGCTCATAAAAGTGGAAGCTTGAGGGCAAGCCATCATCGCCTCCATTCAATTGAAGCCAAATCATCCACAAAAAATAGAAATAAATATAATAATTGATCGATAGGCAAAATTGCAAGAAACCTATTCAGATTTTTGCATGAAAAAATAAGAGATGTAAATTAAGTAAAAGATTACCAAATGAAATTATCCCATCACTTGAACCCCCTCTCAAGACATTTTAGCAAAAATTCCCCCAGTAATTTTCTTCGGTTTAACCGTTTTATATCATAGAAGAAAGATAAATTTCAAATGTATATACATGCATACACACACACACATCATATACACAGTTTTTGAATGTTGCCAGAATTTCAACGGTAATTCTAGATTTTTCCAAACTCTGAAGGCTTCACAAAAATTTTAAATACAGATAATAATATGATTGAAGAGATCAATCACCAATTTTTTAATGAGGATCAACTGAAACCCCAAACAGAGCAAGCAAATTACAAAGATCCCAAAACCCCGCGTGGCCCAGCCCCAGCCCCAGCCCCCAGCCCCAGCCCCAGCCCCCAGCCCCAGCCCAACCCTAACCCCAGCGTGGCCAGCTAAACCCCAACACCAACCCTAAGGCAAACCCTAACCCCAGCCCCACCCCAGCAGCAGCCGAACCCTAACCCTAACCCTACCCTGACCCCGACCCCGACCGCGACCGCGACCAGCTAAACCCCAACACCAACCCTAAGGCAAACCCTAACCCCAGCCCCACCCCAGCAGCAGCCGAACCCCAACCCTAACCCTACCCTGACCCCGACCCCGACCCCGACCGCGACCGCGACCGCGACCCCTGCCCAACCCCAACTCGCGCGCAACCCCAGACCCAGCCATGAACCCTAAGCCCAAAATAATCCAAAAATTCTTTAATTTACCTCGAGATTTACTCACCTGAACGGCTGCTGCTGGGGCTGGGGCGACGACCTGAACCGCGGTGGCGACGAGAACTGCGATGGCGAAGAAACCGGCGGTGGCGACGAGGAGAACGACGGTGGCGACGACGGCGTGGCGATTTGGGGATTTTTCTCGCGCCAGATCGAGAGAGAGAGAGAGAGAAAGTGAGCGTAGGCGATCGGTCTGGGGTCTTAATAAATCGATATTTACTTGTCCCTACGGATATACCCGTAGGTCCTTTGTTTGCGCCACCGTAGGGGCAAATACCAAATTAAGAATTAATTTTTTAATTCTTGAACGTCAGTGCCCGTAGGGGCAACCCTTTAGCCCTACGGAGTAATCCGTAGGGCCAAGTAAAATCTGCCCCAACGGATAATTCCATCCGTAGGGGCAACCCCCTATTTTACTAGTGTATTAGAGTGCGCGAACGCGGGGTTTTGTCTAGTCGGGTTTTAGTTTTGTCGATTTCCCCGAAATGACGATTCTAGTTAACGATTAGCGATTTTCGTGCATTTTCCCGCGCACCGAGTGTATGTTATGTTTAATTCGAGAGCGTCGATAATTGTATATTGTGATTTGCATCGTTTTAGGTTTTGTAATCTTATGCTTGGTGTTGTGCAAATATAGGATCGGTCGGGGAAATATCGGACACGGTGCGTAAAGACAAGGCGGTAGTCGGATCGGTTTAGCGGGGATTTCAGGTGAGTAGATGTATTCATCTATGGGGGAATCGTCTGGATGGCGCGATGCACCCCCTAGTTAGGATTACTCTACTTCTTGCAAGATTTATATTGTTAGTTAACTTATTCCTTTTATGTACATTGCATACCCTTATAGCTAACCGTATATTAGATTGCATGGACTTTCATCTACACTTATACGATATCACTTCGTAGGACATGAACACCATTACCATTGGCATCTGTTGCACGCGCACTATTCATGTGACACACACGCCTTTGGTAATTGCCATGCCACGTGCACTTTAGAACCTGTTTAACTTAATATCGCCATTTGCATTCATACATGATATATGAAATTGCATAGCATGCATATACCTCGCATTATCATCATATTTACATAGATTTCTATCCAAAATTCACATCATATACATTGATATCATAGACATTTATCATATATAACATGTGAACATTATGATTTTCTTAAGGATTTCAGTATTGCTGCGATTTCTGGATTTTTGGGGAAAACCGCAAGAATTTAACAAAAGCTTATATTTATTATTTTTAAAACAAAGTTACGGTTTTCTCGTGATGTATGTGTCGTCCACCATGAGTTTTCATGTTTTCTGTTGGATTTCGAGACCGGATTCGAGGAGTGGATGAACCGTCTCGGGTACATGGTGGGCCCGGTATGGTACCTCGGGGCAAGAAGATCGAGTTGTAGACGATGAGCCTAGCAGAGGAAGACTACCTACTGGAGATGTCTGGCGCGGCGGTTATCCGGAGGATACCGACCGTTGTCGTGAGATTTGATGATATGGGCCGATCCGGACTGACGGAGCCCGATATTTGAGACATTGATACAGTGAGACATTGAGACAGATATGATTCATTTTTGGTGTCGATACTTGACACGGGTTTTCAGATGATTTCTTGATGGTACCTAGCTATTATACAGATAATCTTTTTTTTTAAGTTAAGCATGCAGTACCCTTAGCATTTAAAACACTTAAAGATTTAGTAATGATATTGCATACATGTGCATGCATACTAGAGATATTATATCACATATGGACATACATGTTGTTCCGCATTGCGTGCATTCTTACGATTGCCTTACTAGATGTTATATTCTACTCACGAGCTGGCAACTCACCCCCGTTGTGCCACAGTGTCTTGCAGGTCGGACTCATCAGTCTTGTAGCAGCGGCTATCTTATCATCAGCTCCTTTTGCTCAGACTCGCGACATCGCCCGTAGGTGGGTTGCGAGCACACTTTATTTCTTTTTTTGCTTTATCATTGTATCTAGTATTCTCCATCTACCACTTTATATTGTATATGCGACCTAGTGATGAGACTGAGAGATTGTATATATGTGGTTTCTTTTGGATCGAGCTCACTTGAGCCGGCGTTGTGTTTTCTGGTATTTTGCGTTTCTTTTATTCTCTTTTCTTGATATTACTTATATATCGCGTGTGGTTGTGATCCGCCTTGGGCGAAGAGCTAGCTCCCGCTTGGGGATGCCATTTTTATGATTACAGGTTTATTATCTTGTTGTACCCATTTTGGGGGATAGAAAATACAGGGGAGACTCTGCCGAAATTTTTGGAAATTTTTGATGTTTTTTTTTTTTAGGGAGTCTATGCAACTTATTTGATTTAAAAACCGTTTTCATTTAAGGTTTTTCCTTCACTCTCTTTTAAATTTTGGTTTAGATTCTTCTGGGCTTTGGCTGACTTAGGTTACAGTACGCCTTTAGACGTCTCGTAATCTAAGTGCCAGTCACGCTCCGTACTTTCGGGTCGTGACACCAGGGATGACAGTGTCCGAGTATGACATTTAGATTACTCGGTGGTCCGATATGCTCCTTACCTGGTAGACACTAAAGAGAAACGGATAGAGAGGTTCGTGTGGAGATTGGACATGCAGTTACTCCTTGCTATTGGTTCCCAGCATTTTGACACTTATGCAGCCGCGATGGATGCAGCCTTACTGCTAGAGGAGCACATTTCTGAGATTTCGATCGTTTTTGGATCGAAGCGAATTTGTACCGGTATGCCAGCTCAGAGGCGATTAGATAGGCGCAGTTGTAACAAGTATTCTTTCGGTGTTTTCTTCCGATGCGTATTTCTTTTTTGTGTTATTTGAAATGGTATCCGCATATTTTGTATCGAAGTCTAGTCGATAGTAGTCCTTGCTAAATCAACCGCTTGTTGTGAATTCTTCCATAGACTAGTCTTTTGTAGTTCTATGTATTTCTCATTCGTGTTTATTTTTTTCGTATCAGAGATAGGGATTCTTCTGTCAATGTAACGTTTTGAAAATCGTTTCGGTGAAATTTCGGAAAAATCGGTAAAATAAGGGGGTTTTCTGTAAAAAGTCAAAATACAAATATCTTTATTTTAAAATTAAATATACATATTCTAGCTATGTAATTGCTAGTATTTGGTGTTTATGGAGCCACTGGTGAAATTTCAAATTTTCTGAAAAAATTTCCGAAATTAATTATTTTAATATTATTTTAAGCCGTCACTAATATATTTAATTAGGGAAAATTACAAATTGGAATGAGTTGAAACAAATTTTGTGCATCATAACACATTAAACAAAATTTTATCATGTGGTTTTTGAAATGAAATGGTTTGCCAAAACGGTGTTAGAAAATATCGAAGAAAAAGGCTTAAATAGTGAATTTAGTGTTAATGGATGTTTGGGGGTATAGTATTTATCATTTTCCATCACCCCACACCCATACCCACACTCACACACCCCCATTTATCTTTTTTCTTGGCTGAATTCAGCAACCCCTCCCTCAATCTTTTCCCCACTTGTGTTGCAAAAGAAAAGAAAAGAAAAGAAAAAGGAAATGTAGAAATGAGAGTGGACTTTGACTAGGTTGACTAGATATCATTTTCCCCACCTCCCTCTCTCTCCTCTTTCCCCCTACTTGCAGCCGAGCCCCCACTTCTTGCTGTCCGGAATTTTCCCCCAAAACCCCACCTCATTTCCCCTCAAAAAAATGTCCAAATTCCATCAAAAATCAAGCTAAAATCCAAATCCGACTCCTACCCATTTTCCCTCATCTTCTTTAGTATGGATCTTGGTGCAAGGATTTCAAATTGGAGGTCTAGATTTCAAGTTTAATTCATGGTTGTGAGGTATAACCTTTGACCCATTGTTCAATTGTTGATTTAATTCCTTAATGAAGCTTATTAGGTGCTAATTTATACTTTAATTGAAAGATGTGGGTTTGCAACAGAAGGTTTAGATTAGGGTTTGGGAAAATCTAATTAGGGTTTTGTGTTGTGAGACTATGGTTGTGGGATGTATTTGCCATATCAAGGTTATGCTAAATCAAATTAAGTTGCTAGTTTGCATTTTTGTTGATTTAAATTGTGATAATTATATAAATTGTAAACTAGGGTTTTAAAATAATTATATTTTGGCGAGATAAAATTCTAATTAAGGTTCCATGTCATTATAAATATTATATTGAGTGGTTTAATGCTTTTAGTTCATGAAAATCCAAGCTAAATTATTGTTTGTGCATTTTTGCTATAAAATTGTTAAAATTTGGGTATATTGTAAACTAGAATTTTGGGGTTAACGAAATTTATTGGGATTAAATTATGGAAATTGTTTTTATGACTTATTTAAGATATTTAATAAGTATTATGGCCGCTAGATTTGTTTAAACGTCGAGTTTTGTAATAAAACGGGTAATTTTTGCTTGCTAGATTTTCGGAAAAATGGCTTTTAAGGTGAATTTGGGGTTTTTGTGAATTTTAACCTATTTTATTTTATAATTAGTGTTCGTGAATGCGCAAATGAGAGTGTTTGGGTTTTTCTCGATGGTTTGACGTTTGTACATCGACATCGAGGGTTGGTTTGGCTATTCTTGCATGCGTAGGCGATAGGTTTTGACCTATGCGTGATGCGCGTGCCGATTTGATTTTCGTATGCCGTTTCGATTTCGAATTTGGTTTTAATGCGATACGGTGCGTTATGATATGTAGATACCCCATGTGGAGTTCGAGACGACAAGCAAGCGCGTGGCGACGTCGGGACCGGCGAGCGAGGACCAGGTGAGTAGATTTATATCTACGGGGAGAAGTCGGGTGGATGGCGTATACCACCCCCGCAGTTCGTGGTGATGTATACGAATACGTATACACACCAATATTTTTATTATATATATTATGCTGATATGAGACTTGATGATAAAGGTAGATTCTAGGTGTTCATGGATTAGTTTAGTGTTAGTTGCGAAACCCTAGAGTAATTGTTACACCCACACACGCACATACACACATGCATACATCTATGTTATTACCTGTGCGTATATGGGGAGATGTGTTTATGTGTTCACCTGGGTATGGGACTAGGTGTTCACATACTGGATTTGCGGATGATACTTGGGATTGAGATGAGTCGATGAGATTTGAGTTAAGGCCGTGAGATCGGTGATATGGCAGGATTCGTACTTGAGATACGTCCTGATGTTATAGCGGATCTTTGGATGAAAATGCCATGTGAATAGTGATATTAGTAGTGTACTAGACGTAGGTCAGTACCCCAGATGATGATCTTGATAAAGAGGATACCAGATGAACAGTGTGATGAGTATGATATTGACCCGTACCCAGATTTGGGGATGCCGTACGATGGATTTACGTACGACCTATATATTGATGATTGATCCGTACTCTTGACTTGGGATGTCTGATTATAGATATGGTATCGGATATGATATTATTGAGGCGGGATCACCGACTAATATATATACAGGTATGTATACGTATCGACTCAGATGTTAGGCGGTTTTCTTACCTGTAGTTCAGCCTGTTAGTTCAGCCGTATAGTTTAGTGTAGTTGTTAGACTAGATTAGACACCTACCTATTTCAAAACTAACAAATCGTGGGTATTTTAGAAGACAGGTCAAGGGATTTTATGGATATTTCAAAAGACGTATCTTTTCTTAAAAACACCGTAGCCCTTATTTTCAAAATACCGCGATTCATGTTATTTCAAAAGGCACTATTGTAAGACTTATATTAGGATAATGCAGTTTAGTTATCGTTGTGTCTAGTGTTCAGCTCCCGCATATTATTGTTGTTGCTCCGCATCGCATACTTATTGTAATTCATATTTCATTATTGATATCATGATGTTAGGACACCATCACCATTACCGATGATGCGTATGTACCACGTACACTTACTTGCCGGCTCACACACATCTTCATCGGTAATTGCCATGTCACGTACACTTAGAAAATACTATTTCATTGACATAGGTTGTTAGCTAATAGTTTAGACATGATATTAGTGTACTTGCCTTATATGCCAGTTTAGACATTGTAGTTATTACTTGTTACTTCATGCATACTGTTATTCATTGTTATGCCGCATTCATGGATTCTCACGCATATATTCACTATTTTACGTGCTATTGAGGTTTTGGATTCGGATTTCCATGAGATTTTCTGGATTTGGGGGAAAACCGCAAAACTTATACAAACTTCTTCTCTCTTTTTAAATAAAAAGCGCGGTTTTCCCATGATGTATGAGTCGTCCACCATGAGTTTGCTGATGGATTTCGAGACCCGATTGGAGGAGACGGATGAACCGTTTCGGGTACATGGTGGACCCGGTAAGGTACCCCGGGGCAAGAAGGTCGTGTTGCTGACGTTGAGCCTGGCAGGGGAGCACTACCGACCGGTGATATTACCCGACGCGTCGGATATCCGGAGGATACCTTCGTAGTCTTGTGATGGATGGTAGGGGCCGGTCTGGACTGACGGCGCCCTAGATATTGAGATTTGATACATTGAGATTTCGAGATATTGAGGTATTGAGATTTGATGATCCAGGTCAGTCCGGGTAGCCGGAGCCTGAGATATTGAGATATGTGGATTTATGTTTTTATGTCGATGCTAGACACGGTTTATACTGATTTCCTTATGATACCTCATTTTTTAAAAAAAATACAGAAATCTCACTGAGTTATGAAAGTAGTTTCTTTAGTACATGTACTCTGTTTTCATGCATTCATACATCATCCATATGATATATTGCTATCTGAGGCACTGACACGAGCACTTGGTATTACTGTTGTTTAGAGGTATACCCTAGCCATTGTTATAGGCTGCTGGTTATATATTTGAGGATGTATATTGATCGTATGACCTAGGATTGCGTCATACATGCGATTCCTGTTCGTAGATGTATTCTATTCACGAGTTGGCAACTCACCCCCGTTGTGCCCCAGTTTCTTGCAGGTTTTGCCGTACAGGTTTCATTACGGCTTTGCTGGCACTGCTTCTTTCGGGTGACTTGCTAGTAGGTGGGTTTATTTGTATCGTACCCATCATTATACATTGTATATTATCATTCAGTTGTATCTAGAAGTTCCATCAACTAAACATGTATTTATTTTTGAGCTAGAGACAGTGATGTTATTCTTTCGACCTTAGAGTCGCGCGTTATTTTTTCTGTGGATTTCTTGTTGTTTTGAGTTACTTTTGAGTTTTGATCCTCGCCCTTGGCGTTGTATATTATATTGCTTGTGTTGTTGTGACCGTCGATTGATGAAGAGCTAGCTCCCGCTTGGAGATGCCTATTATTGATTTCGTATACTATTCATGTTGTATCCCGTTTGGGGGCCAGTATTTACAAAGGAGACTCTGCCGAAATTTTCAGTAAATATTTGATGTTTTTAAAAACGTATAATTCGGCTTATACTATTAAAACTACTTGATTTGAATTGGTTTTCCTTCACTCTACTACTTTTCTTAGTTTGGATTTCTGGGTTTTTGGCTTATTTAGATTACGTACGCCTCGAGACGTTTCGTAGTTTAAGTGCCGGTCATGTTCCGTACTTTCGGGACGTGACAGTCAATTTGATACTTCTCGATATGTTTGACTTCAAAGTTCTTCTGAGTATGGATTGGTTAGCCATGTGTTATGTATTCATGGACTGCCGTAAGAGGGCAGTCGGATTTAGTTTTCCGGGTAAGCCAGTTCTTGTTTGTTTTTTGGGAGACCGTAGTGTCACCTTTCCCAGTCTGATTTCTTCTAGTCGCTCTAGTCAGCTTTTGAGAAAAGGATATCAGGAATTCTTAGCGTATGTTTATGATGTTGGAGCCGCAGAGGTCCTGTTGGACCAGGTCCCAATTGGGAGAGAGTTTCCAGATGTTTTCCTGATGAGTTGCTTGTTTTGTAACCAGAGCGCGATATTGAGTTCTGCTTTGACTTGATTCCCGGCACGGTGCCTTTTTCTATACCGCCATATCGGATGGACCCGGCGGAGCTTAAAGAACTGAAGGATCGGTTGCAAGATTTGTTGGATAAAGGGCTTGTTTGTCCGAGTGTGTCACTTTGGGGAGCTCATGTTCTGTTCGTCAAGAAGAAAGGCGGCAGTTGTGTTGGTGCATCGATGATCGTCAGTTGGATCAGGTTACTGTTCGGATTAGATATCCTCTACCTCACATCGACGATTTATTTGATTAGCTCCAAGGTGCAGGACATTTCTCGAAGATTGACTTGCGATCAGGTGACCATTAGTTGCGGGTTCGAGAGGATGATATTCCGAAGACTGCTTTTCGCACACGTTAATGGCATTATGAGTTTTGGTGATGTCGTTCGAGCTTACCAATGCCCCAGCAGCGTTTATGGATTTGATGAACCGTATATTTAGGCCGTTTCTTGATCAGTCTATCATCGTGTTCATTGAGGACATCTTAGTGTGCTTTTGGAGCCGAGTGGACCCTGGGTAGCATTTGAGAATTTTGTTGTAGACCTTCACGGAGCATCAGCTATTCGCTAAATCATCCACGTGTGTTTTTCTGGTTGGATAATGTGGACTTCTTAGGACACGTAGTTATGAGAGATGGTAAGTATGGAATCGAAGAAGATCGAGTCAGTTCAGCACTGGCCCAGACCTGTATCAGTGACGGAGGCTCGCAGCATTTTGGGTTTGGACGGATACTATTGATATTTCTTATAGGATTTTCGCATATAACTACAACGTTGACCGGGTTGACCCAGAAGGGTGTTTCTTTTCATTGGGCTAAGGTATGCGAGCAGAACTATTCCACACATGACTTAGAGATGGTTGCGGTGATTTTTACACTTAAGATTTGGAGACACTACTTATACGACGAGTCGTGCTAGATATTTACGGACCACAAGAAGCTTAAAGTATATCTTTCAGCAGCGAGATCTAAATTTGAGACAACACAGATGGATAGAGCTAGTGAAATACTCTGACTGCGAGATTCTTTATCGTCCGGGCAAAGCGAATGTTGTGGCAGATTCTTTGAGTCGGAGGCCCGGAGATAGCTTTTCTTGTTGAGCACAGTTCAGAGACTGTCGACGGCAGATTAGAAGATTCCTTGTGACAGCCGAGTGAAGTACGTCGACCGGGGGACAACTTGTCTGTGTCTGTACACATCCCCAATTACTCGATCGTATCCATGAGGCACAGTCCGATGACGTTCGTTTGTCAGAGATCATGGAGCAGGTTCGACAGGGTAGAGATTCAGAGTTCATGATTGATGATCGGGGAGTACTACGATTTGGGATTCGACTGTGTGTGCCAGATTCCGAGGGACTGAAACACGAGATCTTAGAGGAGGCACATCAGTCAGCATACAGTGTTCATCCGGTTTCCACCGAGGTGTATTATGATTTGAGAGAAGTCTACTGGTGTGAAGGGATGAAGAGAGATGTCACAGATTTTGTTTGGGATGCTGACTTTTCAGTAAGTCAAGGCTGAGCATCAGAGGCCAGCAGGAGAATTACAACCTTTGCCCATTCCGGAGTGGAAATGGGAACAACTTTCTATGGATTGTATCAAGGGTCTACCGAGGACCAATCGAGAGAATGGCTCTATTTGAGTGATCGTAGACCGATTGACGAAAACAGCTCACTTTCTGCCAGTGAAGACCACTTTCGGATTCGTTCAGTATGCTCGGACATATGTTGATGAGATTGTGCGACTATATGGAGTTCCGACTTGTATTGTGTCCGACAGAGGCACCAAGTTCAGCAGCCGACTATTGTAGAAACATTAAGAGACCTTGGACACCAGATTGAGTTTCAGTGCAGTTTTCTATCCGCAGACCGACTGTCAATCAGAGCGGACCATTCAGACTCTTGAGGATATGCTCCGAGCTTGCATTCTAGTTTTCGGTGGCAGTTGGGATCGCCACTTGCTCTTGATAGAGTTTTCCTATAATAACAGCTTCCAGGAGACGATTCAGATGGCACCTTTCGAGGCGTTATATGTGAGGAGATGTTGATCGCCAGTTTGTTGGTCAGAGCTCAGTGAGAGCAGTATTTTTGGGACCATAGATTGTGCAGGAGATGACCGAAAAGATACAGTTGATTTGAGATAGGATAAGAGCGGCCCAGAGCAGCAGAAATATTATGCAGACTAACGTTAGAGTAGACTTGAGTTTATAGTTAGCGATCATGTTTTCTTAAGGGTTTCTTCGATGGAGGGCGTATTGAGATTCTGAAAGAAAGGGAAGCTTAGTCCCAGATATGTGGGTCCCTTCGAGATTCTCGAGCATGTCGACACGGTTGCTTATCGTTTGGCTCTTCCACCCAGCTTTCCAGATATTCACCCCGTGTTTCATGTATCAATGCTCCGCAAGTACCTTCATGACCCCTCTCACGTGATACAGCATCAGGCTGGAGCGCGATCTTTCTTTCACCAAGCAGCCGATAGTCATTCTCGATCGGCAGGTGAAGAAACCAAGGTCGTCATACCGTCCATAAAGGGTTCTTGGCATGGCCCGAACGGCGAAAAAGTAACGTGGGAAGCCGAGGACGAGATGCAGAAGAAATATTCCCATCTCTTCGAGGGTACGCGTAGTTAAACTTTAAATTCGGGGACCGAATTTCTTTAAGGAGGGAAGATTGTAATGTTCTGAAAAATCATTTAGGTGAAATTTCCGATAATCGGTAAAATAACTGTTGTTTTCCGTAAAAACCAAGATATAATTATTTTTCAACATAGACTTAAATATACCTATTCTAGCTATGTAATTGCTAGTATTTGGTATTTAATTGGTCACTTATAAATTGCGAGTTTAATTAAATATTTTTCTTAATTAATTATTTAAAATATTATTTTTAAGCTTTCACATATACATTTAATTAGTGCTAATTACAAATGAGAATGGATTAATTACATAAATATGAAGCATGACAACCTAGAACCTAGTTTGTAACATGTTCTCTTTTTCTCATTTTGTTTTTCATGGTTCTAGAAAATTCTAGGGTTATGTAGAAAAGAAAATTAAAAGAAAATAATAAACAATGAAGTTTGGTGTTTAAATACTTGTGGTATGGGTTTTTTTTACTTAGAAATTTACACACACACACACACACCCTTTGCTGGCCGAGCCTGCACAGCCCCCCCTCTCCTTGAACTTCACTTCTTCACCTCATCAAAAATAAAATAAAATGAAAGGAATAAAAATAAAACAAGGATAATGAGGTATGGGGGTGTTTATTGACTTGACCATAACACAACTCACTCATTTTCCCCTCTCTTTCCTCATGGCCGAAACCCCATTGCAGCAGCCCCCATTTTCTCCACCTTATTTCCAACTCAAAATTCTTCATTTTTGCTTCAAAAATCCTTAAAAAGTCTCACTAATTACTAATTAAACCTATACCCAATTTTCCTTGGCCTAATCTAGCATGGATCTTGGAGCAAGAGAGTCATTTGGGGAGGTCAAGTTTGCATGTTTGATCTTATGATTTTGAGGTATAATCTTAACCCAATGGTTACTTGATGATTAATTACTTCAATTTATTTTTTTTTGGTGTTTAATTTTGGTTCTAATTGCAAACTTGAAATTTCAAGAAAAGGGTTTGGTTTAAATCAAGGTTTTATCATCTAATTATAGTGGCAATGTGAAATTAAACATGTTAAGTCTTGCAAAATCTAAGCTAGTTGTTAAATTGCTAATTGTTACTTTTAAATTATCTTAATTATATAATTTTGAAAACTAAGTTTTTAATTAGTGTGTAAATAGGTGAAATTAAAATATAGTTAGTAATTGTGTGGCCTAACTATGATATTAAGTGAACATTATGGCCACTAGATTTGTTAAAACATTTAGATTTGAACTAAAATGATAAATTGATTCTTACAGGTTTTTGGAATAAATCGATTTTTAATTAAGTTTGAGGTTTTGATGATTTACTATCTATTTCCTAAAATAATTAGTGTGTTGTGAATGCGCGATTGGTACGTTTGGGTACTAGGCTTGGTAGTTGCCACGTATAGCGACCCTAGTTGTGGTTTGTGGCGTTGTCGCGAGCGCTTTTTGTGTACCGAGTGCGTGCGCGTCCAGTTAGTGAGCGTGGCTGACTTGTATCGTTTATGCCCGAGACTATTTATATATCTGTTCTCTTACTTACTTGTGTGTGATTTTAAGATCGGGTGCAGAGGCGTCGGATGTGGCGCGGAAAAGGCAAGGCTGAGATCGGATCAGATTAGCCGAGGCGTCCCAGTAAGTAGATGTACACATCTACGGGGAAATCGTCTGGATGGCGCAAGGCGCCCGATAGTTAGGATTACTAGTAGTACTTGCATTTATATGGATAGTTTCCTAGTTAATCATCTCATTGCATCGCATCATCTTCTATGTGTGTGTGTGTGTGTATGTGTGGTGTATGATATCATCTCATAGGACACTTGCATCATTACCATTGGTTCATGCCGCACGTGCACTATTCATGCAAACACACACGCCATTGGTAATTGCTGTGCCACTAACACTATAGAACTTGCTTAGAATCGATACCCGTGCATTTGTATCATATATGATATGTAGACTTGTGGTTGTATATTCATCTCATCAGGATTGGATACGTTGGATTGCTAGTTATATGTATATACTTCATTGCACCATCGTTCATGCATAGTTTTCTAGTCACACACCGTATTTCATATTATTGATACCATAGGCATTCATCATCGCTGACATGTTCACATATTGTGATTTTTCTTGGAGATTTCCGTGTTTATGAGATTTATGGATTTTGGGGAAAACCGTAAGAATTTAATAAACCTACTATCATTTTTAAAAATGCAAGTTGCGGTTTTCTCGTGATATGATGTATGTGTCGTCCATCATGAATTTTCTCAATTCTCGAGCTGTATCATTTACCCGATTTAAGGAGGGGGATGCACCGTCTGCGGGTACATAATAGACCCGGTATGGTACCTTGGGGGCAAGAGGATCGCAGATGATGGCGTTGAGCCCGGCATGGGAGCACTACCGACCGGTTATTTTTGACGCGACGGATATACGGAGGATACCGACGTAGTCATGAGATTTGATGATATGGGTCGATCTGGACCGACGGGGCCCGAGATATTGAGATATCGAGACATTGAGATATTGAGATATTGAGATATTGAGACATTGAGATATTGGGATATATATATATATATATATTGTGTTGATACTTGACACGGATTTTCTGTTGATTTCATTGATGATACTTCAGCTTATTGCACAGTGGTTTTTCTAAGATAAGTATAAAGATTTTCTTATACCAGACTTGTTCAGGTTTCGTGCTCGATTATGCATTCATGTTGTACATCGTATCATATCGATATGCGTAAGTTGAGACGCGTTTGCGTGCATGCTTACGATAGCCTTATTAGATATTACTTACTACTCACGAGTTAGCAACTCACCCTCGTTGTGCCACAGTATCTTGCACGTTCGACCCTGTAACATTTCAGAAAAATAAAATATTATTTTTGGGAATTTTTATAATTAAATAATAATATAATGAATATTTTAATAAGGCGGTATAATTAAATACTGATAAATTGGGGAAAAATTTGGAAAATTATAGAAATTACAAAAAAGAAGGCGCTTTATGTGATTTATGCAAATTATGAAATTTTACGATTTATTATACACTATTTTAATGCTAATCGCGATTAAATATCGCTAATCGCGCATTAAGCGTTTTGTGCACATGACATGCACATGTCATTTTTGGCATTTTTTCATTTTTCCTAGCATGACTTTTCTTCATTTTCAAGCATGATTCGGTTTAAATGTAATGAGAAGAAAAGATAAAGAAAAGAAAAGAAAAGAAAAGGGAAATGAATAAAGAAAGGCGTATGGGCATGTGAGAGAGAGGGTGAGGGGTCAACCATAGTCACGGCCCATTGTTCTCACTTCATCATCTTCATCTTTTCTTCTTCTTCTTCCTCTCATGGCAGCACCTCACTCCCCCTCCACTTCAAACCCTCAAATCATCATCAAAACAACACCAAAAGTCCATCCCCACTTCATTAAAAACACGCACAAGTTCACAAGCTACACATTGGACAAAGAAAAATGGGATTTTGAAGATCTAGGGGATTCATAAGTGCCAAATGAGGTAATCTCTTCACCATTTATGTAGTTTTTCATTCACTTTAGCTTAAATACATGTTTAGAAGTGATTAGGCGATGTTTAGCGAACTTTGAAAATCTTAAGTTAGGGTTTGAAGAATTTTTGAGTTGTGGTTGTGTTTACGGACCTTAATGGTGACCTTAAACCCCCTTGTTGTTAGAACCCAGACCTAACACGAAACAAACACCTGAAACCCAAAAACAAAAACCTTCCATGTCGGTTTGTGAAGTAGTAGTGGGTGCAGGGAAATCTGGGATGACCTGGGAGTTTTACTAGAAAAGTAAACAACACTAATAGCCTAGATTGACCACCACGAGACCACCCTACCAATACGACATCCCAACTCTTCTGAAAATCCGCGCATGCCAGATTTTACCTGCATGTGGCTGGCCATGGGGTGAGGGATTAGGTCCAGGTTATTTCAGTAGGTCATATACACCCTATATATCACCCTAGTGTTGTTTGCTTACCTTGCTTTCACCTTAAACAAAATCTAGGACTAAATTCATGAGTTGTTGTTTTGATTCGGGGTTATATTGTTAGTTATATGTATGCCCTAGAGGCCATTACTATACATGAGATGTATATTGTAGTGGATGCTTGGACATATATAGGGTGGACTTTCTTGCTTGACATGATAGTATGCTATCTGGTTACTCTTTACCTTAACATGTACAATAATTGTCTCTCTGTTACATGGTGGTAAAGCCCTTAGGATGAGTACTTGACTACCAGGACTATCATGCAAATGGTACTAGTGGGGCCATGGTAGTCCATAAATACATCCTTGAAGGTTCCTAGTCGTGGGTGTATCGAGACGGGGCATCGATATGCCAGAGTAGACTAGCGTATACCTTCTCGACCCATATAGATGGGCGATTGATGATCCCATATCCATTGGTGTTGACATCAGAGATGATATACGGGTGCTCAGTAGAGACTGGGTACACTGGACGGACTCGCTGAGAACTCCCGATGGTATTATACCTCACGTCAGATGGCAGTTTTCTGGTGACACTGGTACAGGTTAGTCTGTAGACCTGAGATCGTCATAGAGTCTTGTGTGATTCCCACTGTGCTTTAATTTCCACCTTACCACGCCCAAGAGGGCGTGCAAAACGGTGTTTTTTGGGTACAGTCTCGAGTCACATGGGGGCAATGAGCGATAGGAGGGGTTTCGTCTCTCCCGGTATTGGGGGTTGATGTTGTGCTGTGTTCAATTGACCATAACAGGGACGTCCCTGGCCAGGGCTGGTTTAGAGATTTACTGGTAAGTGTTACCAGTAGTTTCTCGACCCGTTATGAGCCTCATATTGGCATGACTTATCGGTTATTGGGGTCTGACGTTTACCACCCCTGGACTTGATATGCGATATATCAGACAAGGAGACCGAACTGTACGATAGTGTCACTGTTAGGCTTTTGTAGGAGTTGGAGTGGGCTTGCTTGCTGATCTTCTGATCGCTCAATACCCTGGTAGCCGTTACGTCCAGCTAGTACCGCTGACGGCTTGTGGGTGCTTGATGTGATCATCACCTACTGCGAACGTATTGACGAGTCTTTAGAGTACATATGTGATATATGCGGGACCGAGAATAATGCATGTATGTGATACCGTATTTTATTCTCGCGACTTTTGTATCAGTCGGTTATATGAGATATAGCCAGGTTATCAAATCAAGGTTTGATTCGATAAGTCGATACATTGGATGTTAGTCGGTTATATGTGATATAACCGGATTATTAAGTCAAGTGTTGATTTAATAATTTAGTGTATAATTGTATATGTGATATACTAATTTACATTAACTAACATTGGTTCACTTAAGCATTTGTTTTTCTCACTTGTGCACAACTTAATATATATGTGATGTATATTTATTTGTGTTCATTTTGTATCATGGTTGTTGTTACAACTTACATGGGTGTATAAGACTTATACCATACTAATTATAGTGTTAGGTTTTTTATTTTAAAGTAATTCTAAAATTAGTGGATGATGAGCTCACATGCATGAAGCTTCATGAAGCTTATGGTTGCATTGACTTAGTCCACTAGTTTTGTTTTACTTAAGATATTAATTAACCTAACCATTATAATGTAGACATGGTTATGTCTCTACATGAGTTAGTATATGATACCCACTCACCTATGGTTAGCTATCTCACTTGGATTAAATTCATTCTCATCTCTTTCTTCATCTTCTTCTTCCAAAAGAAAAGCTTGCTATGGTTTGATCCAAGTGAGGAAATATTGTGAGAAAAGAGATTCTAAAGTGAACCCGTTTCCTATTTCTCCATCCTCTACTAGATTAGCACTTTAGTATAGGGTGTTTTCTTCACTTTGTTGAAGTGGTAGCTTGAGTTAGTAATCCCTCGACGTAGATCATCTTCGGCCTCGATGACTTCAAGCAATACCGTTGCTATCTTCTCATGGAGCCGTCCGAGAGTCCGGGAGCACAATGATCACAGCGAAGGGACTACTACAAGGAGCTTATGAAGTGAAGGACCGATCTACAAAGGTTATATTTCCTTTTTCACTTAGATAGTAAATGGTTTACTATATGTTTTCCGTATTGTATTCTAGTTAACGATCATGTTAAGAGTTCCTTGAAACGGCAATTTTTGAAATTGGCATAGACGATGCCTCCCGAAACCTTGCTGCCGTCGATAGGAACCCTACAGTGGTATCAGAGCCTAGCTAGGAAATTATACATATAATGTTAGATTAAGAACATGAAACAAACTCCAAACTTGAAACCCTAAAATCCATGTTTCTGTCGATTTTAAAACGAGCCCTAAAATTTTTTTAAACATGTACAGAGTCATATATATGTGATGACATGAACACTAATAAAATTTGGAGGCATTTGTGGACTTTTGGGCGGGCGAGACCCCCCCATACCGGCCAATTCCGAGCACCCCCCTCCAAATTTTTCCAGTATTCTATTACATGGGTTTTAATGCTTCAGGAGTTGTTTATTTTTGCTAAATTGTCATGTGATGTTAATTTACTATAATAACAAATCGAAGTGTTTCGTAGTCGTATTTTAACTATTTTCGGGATGCTTTAGATGATATTAAAAAGTTCAAACGGATATCAAATACCCACTTTTTCCCTTGTCGGAAAATTTTCCAAGTGTTGGATTTTTCCCGTGATTAAAAAAGCTTTCAAAGATCATGCAAGTTATTCGATGGACCCTCTAGAAGAACAAAACCTCGACTCGATTATGTGACCGTCAAAACCGCCATTGAACTCTCGGGTTTGTGGTGGTTCAGCGGTGCCACATGTGAGGCGTTGGTTTGGCCCTTCTACGGCTGTTTCATTGGTACTGTGGCGTGTGCTGAAAAACTTTAAAACTACGCTCAAGTGTTGAGCTTTCTGGGTAATTTTGGGTGTTTAATGGTTTGATTGGAATGTTTAACATCGTCTAGCTTTTTCTATAATGTGATACAATATGTGGAATTCATACTGTTAGGCATAAAATGCGAAGTATGTGATATTTCGAATTTATGATGTCTAAGGAGTTTGTGGATTCCAGATGCTGTAGTTTTACAGTTTCTTTTCTACGACCGTAAGTGTAATATGTGATATCGCCGGTTTCGTTGTTATACGTCAACGATAATTGGGTTGCGCATATTTACTTACGTTGATGACATGTGATGTTATGTGTTGCTGGATATGTTTTATTGGATCATCGCATTTTGAATAGCCAGGGGTTTTATGTGAGATGAGAGTTTTTATTTTCATTCATGTAAATTTAAATGTATGTAATATTCTTTTATTGGGGCACTTCCGGGTTGAGGTTGATGTCACCATATGTATATTATTTACTTTTCCGCACAAGGATATACCCAAAGAGGAGAGCACAAGTAACCGGGTTCTAGAGTCCAGTGGGAGACCAACTCGAGGAGTCAAGTCCGGGTCTCCTAACTCTAGAATTGGGAGGGTTGCTTGACGATCTCGTAGGGGTATAGGGGTATGGGTTTGGCTATTCATCGCGACCATGGAATCCGTGTTTTATAGAGGCTCAAAATAAAACACAGACCTCATAGTATATCCAATATTTCATATGTTTCTTCTGCCGCGATATCTGTGATGTGATCATTTAATATGTTGAGATAGATATTGTATATAGTATATATGATATATTATATAGATATTGCTTATGTTTTACACCCGCACTAGCACTGCCCCGCTCTGCTGTTAGTTACCTAACCTAACGGTGCACGAGGGGACATCGAGGTGAATGCGGATGGCATAAACCTACGTTGTATTTATCTGTGATGTTTAGGTGACTTATATGATGGTACTTCATTAATGTGATTAATGAAAGAAAAGAAACCTAAAAGATGTTGTGGAATCGAATTTTCAAAAACAGGAAGCTACAATTCTTGCTTTGCATAGCGGTGTTCCTTGTAGAACATCCTGCACCTTATTCGATAAGGAAAGGGCCGAAATCCCTTCACCGGGAGTGACCCCTTTAGCAATAACTGGCAGATGCTACAACCCTCGGTTTGTCTTTTGATTGCTTTTATAGTTTTTGCTTTGCATAGTGATATATGTGATATATCCTGCACCTCATTCGACGAGGAAAGAGCGGAGATCCCTTCACCGGGAGTGACCACTTTAGCGAAACTAGCAAAAGCCTCAAAAACACTCCATTTTAAAATCATTTGATTCTACAACGATATCAAGTTCATTAAGCAATAGGTTTTCAGAAAAACCTATCGTAGCCCTCCGTCATTTCAGATAGATACTACTTAGTATTCGTGCTACGTTTGTTGACTATGTTAAGGCGTAGTGTGTGGTAGCTAATTAGTGTTTATCTGTTTATGTATATGATGCAGATTGGATTAGGGTAGTCGTACGACTTTGTTGACTATGTTAAGGGTCGTGCGGGTGGGTTTAATTCAATCAAGAAATGACGGGTTGAACTTGGCTAGCGCTTATGATTTGTTGACTATGTTAAGGTCATGAGTTGCTAGGGGCAAAATTATCAGGAATTTCAAGTGTTGAAATTTGCAATGAGATTGTATACCTTCTATGAGATAGTTGGATCCCGATACCCACTGCGAGTAATTGTTACCCTTGGGAGAGTTTTACACATTACAATTAACCGATCAAATAGGTGTAGAAAGGTGTCAACGGGGTGACGCCCATGGGAAAATGAGGTTTATTTTAATTAGGTCCGTGCGAAAGCACGGGGAACCTCCCTCAAAGTACCGGCACTGGCCTGGATGAAAGATTGGCGAAATTGTAGGGTGTAATTAATCCCAGCTATTCTTTCCTTTTAGGGTTTGAAGGAAGATTTGATAAAAACAATGGGAGCCATCCTGATTAGATAAAATAATAACCAATCTAATCTTGCAAGAGCGCACGCAGAGTGTTTTCTTCTCTCTCTCTCTCTCTCCAGGTAGCGACCATGTCACGCCTTAATCAAGATAATAAAATGGATGTATTGACCGAATCCACTTGTTATACTGTGTTGGGGAACGTTGGTCCCGCTCCAACTTATAATTGTTATAAGACCGAGCAGGAAATAGCGGATTACCAGGATTCCCGTGCCGCCCAAACGAAGAAAGTGTATGATGATGCATCTTCTTCGGGTGTGTTCATTACCGAGAACTGTTTCTCAATAACCTCTACGTCCTGGGTATGAGATACCGGATTAAGATCCGATATATGTAATATGTTACATGGGCTACAGATAGGTAGAGAACTGAGAACGGATGATAAAATTTCAAGAGATCGAAACGGTGCAATTGTTGCAGCCAAGATGTTGGCAGTTATCACCCTGTATTACCAAATACATTGATTCTGAACGAATGTTATTAGATACCGAACCTGATATACACAATCATATCAGTCTCTTTATTTAGTAAAGAAGGATATAATTTTGTATTGTTGGATAATTTTTTGAACATTTCCTATATCAAGTGTTGATCAGTTCAGGCACGTTATCTAAAAGCATATACGTTCTAAATCAAACTACAGTTCTTAACGTACAGAACACACACAAGAGGAAGAGTTCAGAAATGAAAGAATTCTTCTTGAGGCATTATAGACTAGGTCATATCAATGCGACCCGACTAGCTAAAGTTAAATAAAGATGCATATTTAAATCAGTTTGAATTTACATCTTGTGAAACTTGCCAGTCATGTCACAAAGATAAGACGACCATAGCTCCATTTATTGGAAACAGAGAAAGAGTTAGTGAACTCTTGGGATTGATACATGATGATGTATGTAGGTCCCCTGTCTACACATGCCAGGAACGGTTCTTTGTACTTCATTACATTCAATGATGATCTCTCATGATTTGGACATATGTTCCTGTTGAAACACAAGTCAGAAACTTTTGAGATATTCAAAGAATATAAGTCATAAGTAGAGAACCAAAAAGGGTATAAGTATTATGTCCTTTGATAATGATCGGGGAGGAGAATACTTGAGCACGGAGTTCCTGGACTATTCTAAAGGAGAATGAGATTCTATCTCAGCATTACTCCTCCGAATACACCACAGCACAACGGTATATCGGGACGGAGCAATTGCACCCTATGAGATATGGTGCGCTCTATGACGAGTATTACTGAGTTGCCTATTTCCTTTTGGGGGTTATGCACTTGAGAAGCTGCATACCTATTGAATAGGGTTCAAACCAAATCAGGTGTCTACCACTCCATATGAGATATGGTATGGGAAGAGCCCATCTCTTAAGGAAGTTAAGATTTGGGGTTGTCCGGCCTATGTATAAAAGCAAAATCCGGACAAGCTCGAGGCAAGATCTGTTCTGTGGAAGTTTGTTTGATATCCCAAGCATTCGCAAGGGAATATCTTCTACCACACCGAGGAACAAAAAGGTGTTTTTGTTTCTCGGCATGTCACCTTTTTTAGAAAAGGAATTTATTTTGGAAAGAAATTTGTGGTCATGAGGTAGAACTGGAAGGAGTTCCAGCTATACAAACTGCAGCTGATGATTTGGTAGAACCGGAGGATTCAGTAGCTCCCAACGAACCTCAGCCTCTCCGCCGATCTAGTAGGGTTCCATACCCACCTCAGAGATACTTTGGTTTTCTCTATGACAGTGGGAGCGAGGATTGCATCATGTGATGATGACCCAACTATTTTCGAGCAGGCCATCAAGAGTAGGGACTCTGTAAGAATGGCTGAATACTAAACGATCTGAGATGGAATCTATGTACACCAAAGAAGTATGGACTTTAGTTGCTATATCTAAATGGTTATATCCCCATTAGGAGCAAGTATATCTTGAGAAGATTACTTGGTGTATATGGAAAAGTTGAGACTTTCAAAGCTAGACTTATTAAAGGTTTGCATCATCAACCAGGTGTGGCTTATGATGAAACCTTTTCTAAATGCCTATG
The DNA here is from genome assembly GCA_030015575.1 of Agapanthus africanus. NCBI lineage: Eukaryota > Viridiplantae > Streptophyta > Magnoliopsida > Asparagales > Amaryllidaceae > Agapanthus > Agapanthus africanus. The sequence continues at coordinate 725,740,626 of JASDDO010000019.1, read as the reverse complement.
CTTAAGTCTATCCAGACCCTACTTGCCACTGCTACATACCATAACTACGATATCTGGCGGTTGGGTGTCATGACTGCTATTCTAAATAGTGATTTAGAAGAGAGCGTCTATAAGTACACAGCCAGAGGGCTTCATAGACAGTGGGAGCAGCGGAAACGTGTGCAAGTTGCTTTACTGGTTAAATCAGGCATCGCGGAGTTGGAACATCTGTTTTGATATGGTAGTCAAAGCGTTTGACTTCATCAAAGTGGTAGATGAACCTTGTATATACAAAAAGGTAGTAAGAAGTATGGTGGCGATCTCCGTAATTTACGTGGATGACATACTCTTGATGGGAAAGGAGTTTCCTATGCTACACTCAGTCAATCTCCTCTTATCACAATGATTCTCCATACAGGATCAAGGTGATACTTCTTAAATCCAGGGTTTTTTAATCTATGAGATAGATCTAAGTGGATGTTAGGATTCTCACTAGGTGTAGTGAGATGGTATCAATCGATCCTGGGGAGAATCACTGGATATCTTCCAGAGTGATAAGGTTGACTGAATGTCAGTCGCAGGCATTGTCTTTACCCTCAGTGGAGGGACGGTATGTTGGAAGAGTTCCAAGCTAGATACCGTGGCATACTAAAAGATAAAGGCTGGATACATCGCTACCAAAGATGCTACCAAAGAGGCAGTCTGGGTGTATATTAGTTCATGAGATGAACTTCGTTCCTACTAATGTATGACAATGGGGTTGTGGCTTATGCCTAGGAACGCCTGTCCCATCAGTGATCCAGACATATTCTAAGGCAGTATCACCTGATCATGGAGATGGTTGATCTCCAGGGGATCGAGGTTAGGAGAGTAGACTCAGAGGACAACATGGCGGATCCACTCACAAAGGCCTTTTCCCATAGAGAGACTTTTATGGGATGGTTGAGTATGAGATACTACAACCATTGTTATCAAATGGCCCTAGTGCAAGTGGGAGATTGTTAGTTATATGTATGCCCTAGAGGCCATTACTATACATGAGATGTATATTGTAGTGGATGCTTAGACATATATAGTGAGGACTTTCTTGCTCGACATGATAGTATGCTATCTGGTTACTCTTTACCTTAACATGTACAATAATTGTCTCTCTGTTACATGTTGGTAAAGCCCTTAGGATGAGTACTTGACAACCAGGTTTATCATGCAAATGGTACTAGTGTGGCCATGGTAGTCCATAAGTACATCCTTTAAAGTCCGTAGTCGTGGGTGTATCGAGACGGGGCATCGATATGCCAGAGTAAACTAGCGTATACCTTCTCGACCCATATAGACGGGCGATGGATAATCCTATATCCATTGGTGTTTGAAATCAGAGATGATATACGGGTGCTCAGTGGAGACTGGTTACACTGGACGGACTCGCCGAGATCAGATGGTATTATACCTCACGTCAGATGGCAGTTCTCTGGTGACACTGGTACAGGTTAGTCTGTAGACCCGAGATCGTCATAGAGTCTTGTGTGATTCCCACTGTGCTTTGATTTCCACCTTACCACGTCCAAGAGGGCGTGCAAAACGGTGGTTTTTGGGTACAGTCATGAGTCACATGGAGGCAATGAGCGATAGGAGAGGTTTCGTCTCTCCCGGTATTGGGGGTTGATGTTGCACTGTGCTCGATTGGCCATAACAGGGAAGTCCCTGGCCAGGGCTGATTTAGAGATTTACTGGTAATGTTACCAGTAGTTTCTTGACCCGTTATGAGCCTCATATCGGCATGACATATCGGTTATTGGGGTCTGACGTTTACCACCCCTAAACTTGATATGCGACATATCAGACAAGGAGACCGGACTGTACAGTAGTGTCACTGTAAAGCTTTTGCAGGAGTTGGAGTGGGCTTTCTTGCAGATCTTCTGATCGCTCAATACCCGGGTAGCCGTTACTTCTAGCTAGTACCGCTGACGGCTTGTAGGTGCTTGATGTGATCATCACCTACTGCCGGCGTATTGACGAGTCTTTAGAGTCCTACATAAAAGGTTTTACTGGCTCAGGCAAAATGAAATAGGAGCACATATGAAATATGTGCGGGACCGAGAATAATGCGTGTATGTGATACCGTATTTTATTCTCGCGACTTTTGTATCGGTCGGTTATATGAGATATAGCCGGGTTATCAAATCAAGGGTTGATTCGATAGTCAAGACATTGGATGTTAGTCGATTATATGTGATATAACCGGATTATTAAGTCAAGTGTTGATTTAATAATTTAGTGTATAATTGTATATGTGATATACTAATTTACATTAACTTACATTGGTTCACTTAAGCATTTGTTTTTCTCACTTGTGCACAACTTAATATATATGTGATATATATTTATTTATGTTCATTTTGTATCATGGTTGTTGATAAAACTTATATGGGTGTATAAGACTTATACCATACTAATTATAGTGTTAGGTTTTTTATATTTGAAGTAATTCTAAAATTAGTGGATGATGAGCTCACATGCATGAAGCTTCATGAAGCTTATGGTTGCATTGACTTAGTCTACTAGTTTTGTTTTACTTAAGATATTAATTAACCTAACCATTATAATGTTGCCATGGTTATGTCTCTACATGAGTTAATATATGATACCCACGCACCCATGGTTAGCTATCTCACTTGGATTAAATTCATTCTCATCTCTTTCTTCATCTTCTTCTTCCAAAAGAAAAGCTTGCTAGGGTTTGATCCAAGTGAGGAAATTTTGTGAGAAAAGAGATTCTAAAGTGAACCAATTTCCTATTTCTCCATCCTCTACTAGATTAGCACTTTAGTATAGGGTGTTTGTTTCACTTTGGTGAAGTGGTAGCTTGAGTTAGTAATCCCTCGACGTAGATCATCTTCGGCCTCGAAGGCTTCAAGCAATACCGTTGCTATCTTCTCATGGAGCCATCCGAGAGTCCGGGAGCACAATGATCGCAGCGAAGGGACTACTACAAGGAGCTTATGAAGTGAAGAACCGATCTACAAAGGTTGTATTTCATTTTTCACTTAGATAGTAAATGGTTTACTATATGTTTTCCGTATTGTATTCTATTTAACGATCATGTTAAGAGTTCCTTGAAACGGCAGTTTTTGAAAATGGCATGGACGATGCCTCCCGAAACCTTTCTACCGTCGGTAGGAACCCTACATATATTTTTCGTATTTTGGATTCTGGATTTTAGTATTTGTGTTTTACTTCGATCACTTGACGTTTGTACGTCGAAATCGAGTGTTATTTGGTTGATTTGCGAGAGCAGACCATAGATTTTGACCTATGTGAGAAACGTGTGTCGTTTTGGTTTTAAATTGGATTTTAATGCGGCACGATATGTTATGATGTGTATGTACCATGAGGACTTTGAGATGACAAGCAAGCGAGTGGCGACGTCAGTATCGGCAAACGAAAATCAAGGTGAGTAGATATATATCTACGGGGGAAGTCGGGTGGATGGCGTATTGCACCACCGCAGTTCGAAGTATAGTATGCTTTATATATATATATATATATATATATATATATATATATATATGATATTTGTTATGTTAACTTGGATTTTCAAGATAGGTTATAGGGTTCATGATATAGTTTAGTGTTTTTAGAAGTTAATGTTATGGTTTAATGTTAGTTGTGAAACCCAAGAATAAGGTTTGCACCCACACGCGCACACACATGCATTCTTTTTTATATTTGTGCGTATATGGGGATATGAATACACACACACACACACACACACACGCATGGGTATGGGACTATGTATAAATATATATACCAAATCTGGGTACGGGTCAAAAATCACATTTATCTCATTATTCGTCTGGTATCCTTTTCATCATATGTCATGATCTGGGTGTACTGATCTAATTCTAGTACAATACTGATACCATCTATGTATGCATGCGTGTGTATGAAAACACCACGCCCAAAGGACCCGCTAAAAATATCGTGTCGTATCTCATAATATGATCCACGTCATATCACCGATCACCTGACCTCAAGCCCAATCTTATCGACTCATCTCCAATCCCAAGTACTATCCTCATAATCCATGTATATGTATGACGTACGATGGATATACCGTACGAGCTATATTGATGATAGATCCGCACTCTTGACTCGAGGATGTCATATTATATAGGGTATCGTATGGGATACTATTGAGACGGGATCACCGACTATTAATATATATATATATATATATATATATATATATGAATCGACTCAGATTTAGGTGGTTTTTCCTTACCCTTATGATTAGTCTGTTAGTTAGACCTGTAGTTATTTATAGACTCATTTATATTATTGCATATTCATTATTGTTGTATTTGTTATTCAGATCCCGCATATTCTTGCTGATCGCATCGCATTGCATGCTTATATTGTATTTTCATATGCTATTAATGAAATCATACTGTCAGGACACCACCACCATTACCGATGATGCGTATGTTCCACGTACACCTACGTGCTGGCTCACACACATTATCATCGGTAATTTCCATGTCACGTACACTTTAGTGAATATTATTTCATTGACATAGCTTGTTAGCTGATAGTTTCGACATGGTATTAGCGTACTTGCTTTTATATGCTAGTTTAGACATTGCATTTATTACTTGCTATATCATGTATATTATTATTCACTGTCATGCATTATTATTTAGGGCCAGTCCGGATTTGCCGGAGCCCAATACTTTTAAATTTATTGTCTTTTATTCTCGAGATTTTGGTTTTCCATGAGATTTAAGGATTTAGAGAAACCGCAAGATTTTATAAAACTGATTATCATTTTAAAATGAAAGTTGCGGTTTTCTCATGATATGATTTGAGATATGTCCACCATGAGTTTTTTCGGCTCTTGAGCGATATCATACACCCAATTCGAGGAGGAGTAGGAACCTTCTGTGGGTGCATGGTGGACCCGGTACGGTATCCCGGGGCAAGAAGATCGCAGTTGATCGGCGTTAAGCCTGTGACAGGGGAGCATTGCTGACCAGTGATTGTTTTGCGACTCGACGGATATCCGGAGGACACCGATCGGAGTCGGGCCAGTCCGGATAGCCAAAGCCCAGGGGCCAGTCCGGATAACCGGAGCCCCAGATATTGATACTTGAAGTATTTGAGATTTGATGATACAGGCCAGTCCGGATAGCCGGAGCCTGAGATATTGAGATATCGGGTTATATTTTGTGTCGATGCTGGACACTGATTTATGATGATTTCATTGATGAAATTTCAATTTATATATAGATATCTCACTAAAATAAGAAAACAGTTTTATCATTTATATGCCTTCTGTTTTCATATTATGACCTTCATACCTCATACATGTGATATATTGCTACCTGAGGCACTGACACGAGCACATGAGATTACACTTATGTATAGATGTTTACCCTTGCCACCTTTTCATGCTTCAGACCTTATCATATTGAGGATATTTATTTATTTTGATCGTATTGACCTAGGATTGAGTCATACATACGATTTCTGCTCGGTGATGTTTTCTACTCACGAGTTGGCAACTCACCACCGTTGTGCCACAGTTTCTTGCAGGTTTTGCCGTACAGCTTTCATGCAACTTTGCTGGTGTTAGTGTATATGCCCTAGAGGCCATTACTGTATCATACTAGTTTGTATATTATTTGATGGAAGCTTAGGATATTCACAGTTGTATAGACAATCTTGCTCAAAATGGTAGTATGCTACTTGGTTTGTTTCTACTTTAATATGTGCATGTGTTTCTTTTAGCATATCGCCTATACACATTAGTGGAGCCCTTATGATCTTTGCTTGATTACCTGCATTATGATGGCAGTCACACTAGTGGGGGCTGGGTAATCTACAAGCACATCCTTATACAGGTCCCTAATCGTAGGATTATCGAGACAGGGCATCGATACTCCGGAGTAGACCATCATTGATCTTTTCTAAACCCTAATGAGAATAAGAAATATGATTAATAATAATATTAATTAAGTATTATTGTGCCATGGTTGAGTTGAAAGTTTGACTTTTGTTGACTTGTTGACTTTGTTGACCGGTTGACTATTTTGGACTTGTTGACCATCATCATTTCATGGCTATGACTTTTGATTACTTGTTGTTCTTTACAAAATGCATTAAATGCATGAAATGATAATGGACATTGATATGAACCATCACATATACTTAATTATTATTATTATCATGATTATTTTCTTTTTTGTGAGCATGGTTGTAAAAAGTCAAGCTCATTCTATTATATTGATTCTCTCTCATCCAAGCTCTCCCTCTTCCTCTCTCTCAAAGCTCTCATGTCTCATGAGTTGAGAAAGATGAGCCATTGAGATAAAACCCTCAAAACTCTTCTTTACTCACTCTAGAGTATAAGGTCTAGCAAGCCAAGCACTTTAGTTTCCTCTCGGTTGAGGTAGGAGCTCAAGGTAGAAGCTTTCGGGTGGATCCTTCTTCGACAACAAGAGGACTACGAGGTGGAGCCGATCCAACCACTCCAAGGAGCAAGAAGAGAAGGAGTTCAAGACCTAGGTATAACCCCCTAACATAGTAGTTAAACTTCTAGTTAGTTTGCTAGGTGTTTGTTTAGCAAAGATCCTATTCTAAAGTCCATGTTACCTTTACCGTAAAAATCGTTTTTTACCGTTTCCGCATCCCCGAAAGAACCGGGACGGGTAACGTGGACTTACAGTGGTATCAGAGCCTAGCTAAACAACAACTAGCAAGTTAGCAAAGTATTTAGAATTTCGATCGGAGAAAAAATCACAAAATGAGTCCAAGAACTGAACTTTCTGCCGATTTTTAAACTGTTCAAAAAATGATTCCACGTACACTAAAAATCGGCTCAGGGTTTTGTAGGAAGACAAAGGAAAAACGAGTCACTGACTCGGTCAACGCGCCGTGGAACCACGGCGGGAACAAGCTTCTTGCCGCGGATCCGCGGCCGAGTTGACTCGGCCGTGAATCGTTTTTGCTGCAGTATTCTCAGTGTTCTGTTTTGGGATTTTTAGAATATTTTGTTTCTGCCCAGATTTTCCATAGAACAAAGTTGTGTTTGGGGTAGTTACAAATCCGTATTTTTGATCGAAGTTCTGTAGACTTTAGCTAATGGGTTATATCTATGATGTGATATATGTATTGAACGTCTGCTAATCGCTATACGTCAATTAGTGGGGGTTATATATATCTGTGATCTGTAATGCTGATGGTTTGTGTATATGAACTCGTTGGATTGTCGCGGATGAATAGCCAGGTGGTTATGAGATGAGAGTTTTCTTTAACTTTTCATTTGATGTAATATGTAATTGATGTAATATTATTTTTATGGCCGCACATCCGGGATGGGGTTATAGCCGCCATTGTATATTATTTCTTTTACTGTTTTTGCTCCTAGGATAGACCCAAGGTGGGGTGCACAAACTACCGGGTACCTTGAAGTGCCGAGTGGCCTACTCATGTTGTTGAGGGAGGTTGCTTCACTTCGGGTACTTGGCGGGTAGTTTTTCGCACCCGTAAGGGTCTAGGGTGGGGTCTTGGCTATTCATCGCGACCATGTAATCCGCTTTTCGTTGCAGGCTCGAACGAAGCACGGATTCCTAGTATATCCAATGTGTTCATCTGTGATCTGGAATGGCTATCATTGCATCTGACGAATGTATATATCTATATATGATATCTAGTAGGTGTTGCTTATGTTTTGCATCCGCGCTAGTCCAGCCCCCACTCTGTCGTTAGTTAAGTAACCTAACGGGTAATGACGGGGCCCCGTGGCGAATGCGGATGGCATAAGCGTACGTCATATTTTCGTTGTTTTCTGCAATGGTAGGATTAAATGATGGGACGCATTAAATTAATACAAGAAAATAAACCAAAGTTAAAGTCGTTGGAACAATTTCAAAACCACTCGGTTTCTTTTCAAAACAGAAAACTTTTAAAAACGCGGAGCTTAAACCACTCCTTTTAAAAGCTATCAAGGTTCCTTCGATTATATCAAGTTCACTATGTTCACGGTTTCGCCAAAACCATTCGTAGCCCTCCGTCATTTCATATGAATATTCAATAGTATTCAAGCTATGTTTGTTGACCTTCGTCAAGGCATAGTGATTGGTAGCTATTGGATGTTCATATGTAGCATAGATAGATGCGTTGGTTTGGGACAGTCGTATTACCTTGTTGACCTTCGTCAAGGGTATATACGGGTGGGTTCAAATTAACCTGGACAATGACGGGTAGAACTTGACATGTGACTTATGATTTGTTGACCTTCGTCAAGGTCATAAGAGCATGGGGCAAAAATCCACATCGGGAGTTTCTAAAGAAACTGAAACTTGCTAGCGCTGCATACCATTTGGAGTGTGATGATTCTGGTAGGATTCCTTCAGTTTTATCGCATGATGATATTTGGATCCCGATCCTACTGTGAGTATATGCTACTCCTCGGGAACTTTCTCACTTAACGATCAATGCTATAAACCAAGTAGGTGTCTAGAAAGGTGTTAGCGGGGCTACGCCCACAGGGAAAAGAGGTTATTTAATTAAGAAACTTCGCGAAAGCGTTGGAAAACCTCCTTCGAAGTACCAATACTGGCCTGGCTGAACGGTTAATCAAGTATTGTACGGCAAGATTGATCCCGACTAATTCTTCCTTTTTGGTTTGACGAAGGATTCGAGAAACAGTGGGAGCCATCCTGTTTAGATAAACTAAAAACCAATCTAAACATGCAAGAGCATCATGCTGAGTGTTTTCTTCTCTCTCTCTTAATTGCAGCGACCCAGTGACCACAGAGAGGTTACATCTAGATAATAAAATGACTGAATCTGACTGTTATGACTGGCAAAGGTCTGTCCAGATGTCCATTGCCCATAACGAGCTGGGACACCTCTTAACTAATCAAACCCCTGCCGTCTCAGGACCAGTTTCCCCTATCATGGATGTAGGGTTACTAGGCACTCTAATAAGGTTCTACAAGGCATCAACCATGCCCGATTAAAATTTTATCCATGCCGAATAACCCTAAACAAGATCTTCGCTAGATGATTAGGGTTACACATGCAAGTAAATAACATTTACTACTAAGTGAATACGAAATACAACCTTTGTAGATCGGTCCTTCACTTCTAAAGCTCCTTGTCATAGTCCCTTCGCTTCGATCATGGTTCTCCCGGGCTCTTGCATGGCTTCATAAGGCGAAAGAAGCGTCCTTGCTTGAAGTCTTCGAGGCCGAAGATGATCTACGTCGAGGGACTACCTACTCAAGCTACTACTTCACTAACTAGAGAATTAGAACTAAAGTGCTAGTCTAGTAGAGGATGGAGAAATAGGAAGTGGGTTCTCTTTAGAATTTTATTTCTCACAATCTTTCACTCTCCTTTTAAAACCCTAGCAAGCTTTTTCTTTTGCTCAAAGAAGAAGAAGATGAACAAAAGAAAAAAGATGAGGATAATGATCAAGTGAGTGAGCTAACCATGGTGAGTGAGTATCATATACTAACTCATGTAGAGACATTACCATGGCTAATCCAAAATGGTTAAGTTAATAAAAATCTAAAGTAAAACAAAGTTAGTGGACTTTGTCAAAGCATCCACAAGCTTCTACAAGCTTCATGCTTATGACAAAAGGTCCACTAATTTGTAATTACCTTAAATAATTATTAACCACCATTTAAAATAGAATGGTGTATGTCTTGCACACCCATGCATGATGTATCAACAACCATGATACAAAATGAAAAACACATTTTAATATATATCACATATATATTAAAGTTGTGCACATGTGAGAAAAATCCTTAAGTGAACAAATGTTAGTTAATGTAAATTAGTACATCATATAGACAATTATACACTAAATTATTAAATCAACACTTGACTTAATAATCCGGTTATATCTCATATAACCGACTAACATCCAATGTATCGACTTATCGAATCAACACTTGATTCGATAACCCGGCTATATCTTATATAACTGACCGATACAAAAAGTCACGAGAATAGAATACGGTATCACATACACGCATTATTCTCGGTCCCGCACATATCACATATACGCTCCTATTTCGTTTTGCCTGAGCCAGTAAAACCTCTATGTAGGACTCTAAAGACTCGTCAATACGCCGGCAGTAGGTGATGATCACATCAAGCACCCACAAGCCGTCAGTGGTACAAGGTGGACGTAACGGCTACCCGGGTATTGAGCGATCAGAAGATCAGCAAGCAAGCCCGCTCCAACTCCTATAAAATCCTAACGGTAACACTTCCCGTACAGTCCGGTCTCCTCGTCTGATATGTCGCATATCAAGTCTAGGGGTGGTAAACGTCAGACCCCAATAACCGATAAGTCGTGCCGATCTGAGGCTCATAACCGGTCGAGAAACTACTGGTAACAAATCAGCCCTGGCCAGGGACTTCCCTGTTATGGCCAATCGAGCACAGCGCAACATCAACCCCCAATACCGGGAGAGACGAAACCCTTCCTATCGCTCATTGCCCCCATGTGACTCAGGACTGTACCCAAAAACCACCGTTTTGCACGCCCTCTTGGACGTGGTAAGGTGGAAATCAAAGCACGGTAGGGATTATACAAGACTCTATGACGATCTCGGGTCTACAGACTAACCTGCACAAGTGTCACCAGAGAACTGCCATCTGACGTGAGGTATAATACCATCTGGGAGTTCTCGGCGAGTCCGTCCAGTGTACCCAGTCTCCACTGAGCACCCGTATACCATCTCTGATGTCAAACACCAATGGATATGGAATCATCCATCGCCCATCTCATGGGTCAAGAAGTGTATACGCTAGTCTACTCTGGTATATCGATGCCCTGTCTCGATACACCTACGACTAGGAACATTAAAGGATGTACTTATGGACTACTCTGTCCCCACTAGTATAATCTGCATCATTGTCCAGGTAGTCAAGTACACATCCTAAGGGCTTTACCAACATGTAACTATAAGACAGTATCAAGAGACTAGTATACATGTTAAGATAAAGAGCAACCAGATAGCATACTATCATATCGAGCGAGAAAGTCCTCTCTATATATGTCCAAGCATACAATATAATATACATCATCTGTACAATACTGGCCTCTAGGGCATACATACAACAAACAATCTCCCACTTGCACTAGGGCCAGCTGCTGTAGTGTCGCATACCAAGCATCCCGAAGAGTCTCTCAAACTGTATCTGGGGAATGGCCTTCGTGAGTGGATCCGCAGTGTTGTTCTTCATGTCAACCATCCTGACCTCGATCTCCCGGCGATCTACTATCTCCCGGATCAGGTGGTTGTTAGTTGTATGTATGCCCTAGAGGCCAGTATTGTACAGATAATGTATATTATATTGGATGCTTGGACATATATAGAGATGACTTTCTTGCTCGATATGATAGTATGCTATCTGGTTGCTCTTTATCTTAACATGTATACTAGTCTCTTTAAACTGTCTTATAGTTACATGTTGGTATAGCCCTTAGGATGTGTACTTGACTACCTGGACTATGATGCAGATCATACTAGTGGGGACATGGTAGTCTATAGGTACATCCTTCAAGGTCCCTAGTCGTGGGTGTATCGAGACGGGGCATCGATATACCAGTGTAGACTAGCGTATACGCTTCTCGACCCATGAGATAGGCAATGGATGATCCCATATCCATTGATGTTTGACTTCAGAGATGGTATACGGGTGCTCAGTGGAGACTGGGTACACTGGACGGACTCGCCGAGAACTCCCAGATGGTATTATAACTCACGTCAGATGGCAGTTCTCAGGTGACACTTGTGCAGGTTAGTCTGTAGACCCGAGATCGTCATAGAGTCTTGTGTGATTCCCACTGTGCTTTGATCTCCACCTTACCACGTCCATGAGGGCGTGCAAAACGGTGGTTTTTGGGTACAGTCCCGAGTCACATGGAGGCAATGAGCGATAGGAGGGGTTTCGTCTCTCCCGGTATTGGGGGTTGATGTTGCGCTGTGCTCGATTGGCCGTAACAGGGAAGTCCCTGGCCAGGGCTGATCAGAGATTTACTGGTAAGTGTTACCAGTAGTTTCTCGACCCGTTATGAGCCTCACATCGGCATGACTTATCGGTTATTGGGGTCTGACGTTTACCACCCCTAGACTTGATATGCGACATATCAGACGAACAGACCGGACTGTACAGTAAGTGTTACTGGTTAGATTCACAGGAGTGTGAGCGGGCTTGCTCGTCGATCTTCTGATCGATCAATACCCGGGTGGCCGTTACGTTTGGCAGACCGCTTGCGGCTTGTGGGTGTATGATATGATCATCACCTGCTGCCGGCGTATTGACGAGTCTTTAGAGTCCTACACAGAGGTTTCCTGGCTCAAGCGAAACGAAATAGGAGCGCATATGAGATATGTGCGGGACCGAGAATAATGCGTGTATGTGATACCGTATTTCATTCTCGCGATGAATGTTTCGATTGGTTGTATGCGATATAACCTAGTTATCGAATCGAAGATTGATTCGATAAGTCGATACATTGGATACTAGTCGGTTATGTGCGACATGACCGGATCATTGAATCAAGTGTTGATTTAATGATTTAATGTATAATTATATATTTGATATATTACTTTGCATTAACTAGTATTGGTTCACTTTAAAAGGATTTTCTCACTTGATGTGCACATTGTATATGTGATATATTTTTTGTGCACTTGATTGTATCATGTTTGATGATACATGCCAACTTGAGTTTGTGTAAAGATTAAACCATGGTTATATGAATGGTTAGGGTTTTGTTTACTTATTCATTTATTAATTTTGATTATTTATTTTGGAAAAGAAAATGGAAATGGTGGCTTTCTTTGTTTCTTTCATGAAGCTTCATGAAGGGTTGAAAGCTTGACCATTTTTGTTTTATTCCCTTAACCTAACCATTCACCTAACCCTAGTTTACTCTCTACACTTGACCATGGTTAGTATATGATAAGTATTCATATTATTTTCATTAGAAAAGAAAGACTTATCATATTCTATCATCTTCTTCTTCTTCTTCTTCAAGAAGAAAACTTGCCACCATTAATGGTATCTTGAGAAAAAGAGTGAGAAATCCAATTCTAAAGTGAACCCACTTCCTATTTCTTCATCCTCTACCTCTTTCCAAGTAGTATAGGGTGTTTTCTTCACAAGTTTCACAACTTGGTGAAGTTGGAGCTTGATCTTGAGTTGCCTCGACGTAGATCTTCTTCGGCATCGAAGTCGACAACCTAGTCCGCACATTTCTCCGATGAAGCCGATGCTAGAGTCCGAGATCCGATATGGACAGCAAGGGGACGTCTACGTGGAGCTAAGAAAGTGGAGAACCGGATCTACAAAGGTTGTAGCCTCTTTCTTTTAGTTAAGTTGTTATCTAGTTTCACTTTTCGCCTAAACTCTAGTCAACGAATCCGTATTAGGGTTTCTCGGCACTTGTAAAATTTGAAATTGGCATGGTTGATGCCTTGTACGACCTCATTAGCGTGCCTAGGATCCCTACAGTGATACCACCTCAGAATATGCCTGGATCGCTGATGGGACCTGGATTCCTTGGCCAAAGCCACTGCTCCATTGTTATCACAATACAAAGGTATTGGACGCTCAATGGATGGAACCACACCAAGTTCAGTAATGAACTTCTTGATCCAGACAGCCTCTTTGGCAGCATCGTTGGCAGCGATGTATTCAGCCTCCATCGTCGAGTCTGCCACAGTTTCCTTCTTGGAACTCTTCCAGCTAACCGCCCCTCCGTAAAAGGTAAAGACAAATCCCGAGTGCGACTTAGAGTTGTCCTTATCACTCTAGAAGCTCGAATCGGTAAAGGACTCCACTTGGAGTTCTCCGTTACTATACACCAAGAGCATCTCTTTAGTCCTTCGCAAGTACTTGAGAATTCTCTTCACAGCTGTCCAGTGACTCTCTCCAGGATCAGCTTGATACCTACTCACTACACTTAGTGAGTGTGCTAAATCGGGTCTGGTACGTAGCATCACGCACATGATAGAGCCTATAGCCGAAGCATAGGGTATCCCTTGCATGCGAACTCTCTCCAAATCAGTCTTGGGAGACATCTCTTTGGAGAGAGTGAGTCCAGAGATCGTGGGTAAGCTCCCACGCTTGGATTCTTCCATACTAAACCACTTTATTATGGTGTCAATGTACCTGGATTGGGACAATCCCAATATCCTTTTAGATCTATCTCTATAGATCATAATTCCCAGTATGCAGGAGGCATCACCTAGATCTTTCATTGAGAATCTTTGTGATAAGAAGAGCTTGACCGATTGCAGCTTAGGAATGTCATTTCCTATCAAAAGTATGACGTCCACGTACAATACGAGGAAGACAACCTTACTCTCTGCCACCTTCTTGTAGATACAAGGTTCATCTACGTTTTTGACGAAATCAAACTCTTTGATAACGGCGTCAAAGCAGATGTTCCAACTCCGCGATACTTGCTTTAATCCATAAATGGATTTTAAGCAGCTTGCACACCTTCCCGCTGCTCCCACTAGCTACGAAGCCCTCTGGCTGAGTCATGTACACGCTCTCTTCTATATCACCGTTTAGAAAGGCGGTCTTAACATCCATTTGCCAGATTTCGTAGTCATGATATGCAGCGATGGCAAGCATGATCCGGATGGATTTAAGCATAGCCACTGGAGAAAAGGTTTCGTCATAGTCCACACCCGGCCTTTGACGAAAACCCTTTGCAACAAGTATAGCTTTGAAAGTCTCCACTTTCCCGTCTACACCAAGTTTTTTCTTGAAGATCCACTTGCTCCCAATGGGTTTTACCCCTTTAGGAGAATCTTCTAAAGTCCATACTTTGTTGGTGTACATGGATTCTATCGTGGACCGCATTGCATACAGCCATTTCACCGAGTCACCACTCGAGATGTCCTGCTCGAAGCTAGTTGGGTCATCATCAACCATGATGTGATCCTCGCTCCCACCATCCATGAGAAAACCGTAGTATCTCTCAGGTGGGTGAGGAACCCTACTAGATCTGCGGAGTGGCTGGGGTTCATCGGGAACTACCGAATCGTCTAGTTCCATCAAATCTTCAGTTGTGGTTTGTACAGCTGGAACCTCTTCCAGTTCTACCTCAGAGCCACTAATCTCTTTTGCAAGAAATTCCTTTTCTAAAAAGGCGGCGTGTTGAGCAACAAACACCCTTTGTTCCTCATTGTGATAGAAGATATACCCTCGCGAATGCTTGGGATATCCAACAAACTTACACAAAACAGACCTTGCCTCGAGTTTGTCCGGTTTTTGTCTTTTGACATAGGCCGGGCAACCCCATATCTTAATAAAATTAAGATATAGCCTCTTCCCCTCCCATATCTTATATGGGGTGGTAGGAACAGATTTGGTAGGAACCCTATTCAGTAGGTATGCCGCTGTCTCTAGTGCATAGCCCCAGAAGGAAATAGGTAACTCAGCTATGCTCATCATAGAGCGTACCATATCTAATAGGGTGCGATTCCTCCGTTCTGATACACCGTTGTGCTGTGGTGAATATGGAGGAGTTAGCTGAGAGAGAATCCCATTCTCTTTTAGGAAGTCCAGGAATTCAATCCTCAAGTATTCACCTCCTCGATCAGATTGAAGGATTTTAATACTTTTCCCGGTTTGGTTCTCGACTTCTTGTTTATATTCTCTAAATTTCTTAAAATCATCTGATTTGTATTTTATCAGGAACACATACCCGAATCTAGAGAGATCGTCAGTGAATGTAATGAAGTACGAAGAACCATCCCTGGCATGTGTAGACATAGGACCGCATACATCACTATGTACTAGTCCTAAGAGCTCAGTAACTCTTTCTCCGTGTCACGTAAACTGAGTTTTGGTCATCTTGCCTTTGAGACATGACTGGAAAGTGTCATAAGATGAAAATTCGAACGGTTTCAAATATCCATCCTTATGCAACTTAGCTAGCCATGTCGCATTTATATGACCAAGTCTACAATGCCACAAGAAGGATTCGTTCATTTCTGAACTCTTCCTCTTGTGTATGTTTGTTATATTAAGGACTGTAGTTTGATTGAGAACGTATATGCCATTAAATAACGAACCTGATCCAATCAACTTTTGATTCAGGAATATGTTCATAACATCATCCTGTACTACAAAACTATATCCTTCTTTGCTCAATAAAGAAACTGATATAAGATTTCATATCAGGGTCGGAATGTAATAGCATTCGTTCAGAACCAATGTATTACCATTTGGTAACACAAGGTGATATTTGCCAACTGCTTTGGCTGCAACATTTTCACCATTCCCTACTCTTACGGAATGATCACCCTCTCCCAGTTCCCTACCTTTACATAGCCCATGTAACATATTACATATATGGGATCCTGATCCGGTATCTAATACCCAGGACGTAGAGTGAACTGAGAAACAGTTCTCTGTAACGAACACACCCGAAGAAAATGCATCAACATGTACTTTCTTCATTCGGGTGACATGGGAATCCTGGTATTCCCCTATATCCTGTTCAGTCCTATAACTCTTATAAGAAAGAACGGAACCAACGTTTCCCAGCACAGTATAACACGCGGGTTCGGTCAATACATCCATATTATTATCTTGATTAAGGCATGATATGGTCGCTACCTGGAGAGAGAGAGAAGAAAACACTTTAGCGTATGCTCTTGCAAGATCGGATTGGTTATTATTTTATCTAATCAGGATGGCTCCCACTGTTTTTATCAAATCTTCCTTCAAACCCTAAAAGGAAAGACTAGCCGGGATTAATTACACCTTACAACTTCGCCAATCTTTCAGCCAGGCCAGTGTCGGTACTTTGAGGGAGGTTCCCCGTGCTTTCGCACGGACCTAATTAAAGTAAACCTCATTTTCCCAGTGGCATAACCCCGTTGACACTTTTCTAGACACCTACTTGATCGGCTAATTGTCCTGTGTAAAACTCTCTCAGGAGTAACAATTACTCGCAGTGGGTATCGGGATCCAACAATCCCATAGAAGGTATGCAATCTCATTGCAAATTTCAACACTTGAAATTCCCGATAATATTTTGCCCCAACCATCCCATGACCTTGACGGAGGTCAACAAACCACAGTGTGCAAGTCAAGTTCAACCCGTGATTTCTTGATTGAATTAAACCTACCCGCACGACCCTTGACGGAGGTCAACAAGGTCGTACGACAACCCTAATCCAATCTGCATCATATGCATAAGCAGATAAATACTAGTTAGCTACCGCACACTACGCCTTGACGGAGGTTAACAAACGTAGCACGAATACTAAGTAGGACTTATCTAAAATCACGGAGGGCTACAACAAGTTTTTCTGAAAACCTATTGCGTAATGAACTTGATATCGTTATAGAATCGAGTGAATTTTGAAATGGAGTGATTTTGAGGCTTTCATTAGTTTTGCTAAAGAGATCATTCCCGGTGAAGGGATCTCGGCTCTTTCCTCATCGAATAAGGTGCAGGACATATCATATATATCACTATGCAAGGCAAAACTCTAAAAGCAATCAAAAGACAAACCGAGTGTTGTAGCATCTGCCATTTTTGCTAAAGAGGTCACTCCCGGTGAAGGGATCTCGGCTCTTTCCTCATCGAATAAGGTGCAGGATATATCATATATATCGCTATGCAAAGCGAAAACTGTAGCTACCCTTTTTGAAAATTTGATTCTACAACATCTTTTAGGTTTCTTTTCTTTCATTAATCATATTAATGAAGTCCCATCATTTAAGTCACCTAAACATCACAGATAAATACGACGTACACTTATGCCATCCGCATTTGCCTCGATGTCCCCTCGTGCACCGTTAGGTTAGGTAACTAACGGCAGAGCGGGGCAGAGCTAGCGCGGATGTAAAATATAAGTAACGTCTATATAATATATCATATATACTATATACAATATCTATCACAACATATCAAATGATCACATCACAGATATCTAAGCAGAAGAAACATATGAAATATTGGATATACTAGGACGTCCGTGTTTTATTTTGAGCCTCTATAAAACACGAATTCCACGGTCACGATGAATAGCCAAACCCACACCCCTAGACCACTACGAGAGCGGCAAGCAACCCTACCAATTCTAGAGTTAGGAGACCCGGACTCGACTCCTTGAGTTGGTCTCCCACTGGACTCTAAAACCCGGTTACTTGTGCTCTCATCCTTGGGTCTATCCTAGTGCGGAAAAGTAAATAATACACAAATGGTGACATCAACATCATCCCGGAAGTGCCCCAATAAAAGAATATTACATACATTTAATTTTACATGAATGAAAATAAAAACCCTCATCTCACATAAAACCCCCGGCTATTCAGAAACGCGACGATCCAATATAACATATCCAGCAACGCATAACATCACATGTCATCAACGTAAGTAAATATGCGCATCCCAATTGTTGTTGACATATAGCAACGAAACCGGCGATATCACATATTACACTTACGGTCGCAGAAAAAAAAGTGTAAAACTACAACATTTGGAATCCACAATCTCTTTAGACATCGTAAATCCGAAATATCACATAATTCGCATTTCATGCCTAACTATTTGAATTCCAGATATTATATCACATTCCAGATAAATAGACAGTATTAAACTTTCCGATCGAATAATCAAACAACCAAGAATTCCCAAATAGTTCTCAACACTTGAGGGGAGTTTAAAAACATCCATCACATGCCACCGTACCAATGGTCCTGCCGTAGAAGGGTCAAGCCAACGCCTCAAATGTGGCAACGCCGTACTCCCCAAAACCCTAAGGTTCAAAAGGCAGTTCAAGATGGTCACATAATTGAGTTAAGGTTTGTTGTCTTCTAGAGGGTCCATTGCGTAACTTGCATGATTTAGACGTTCTTAAACTACGGAAAAATCCAACACTTGGAAATTTCCCGTGTCGGGAAAAAGTGAGTTATTGATATCTGTTAAAACTTTTTAAGACTTTCTAAATATCCGGAAAACATAACGAAATTAAATATTCCGATCGAATCAACGAATACAAAATAATCCTCAGAACACTCAACACATGAGTCAGGTTAAAAATACCCAGAAAACTAAACATGCAGCTACGGTCATTACTGTGCTAAAACGAGTGCATAAGTCTTCTGTACTGCCGCGGATCCGCGGTACGACCGCGGTTCCGCGGCGGTTTGTACGGCTTATGCGGTCGTTTTTCACTGTAATGAGTATATTACCCTGCTGATTTTTTTAGGTATTTTTAATTCAGAAAAATCACAGTTTTTAAAAAATGTCCAGAGAGGGAGTCGTTTTGACGTTTCGGGATTCGTTCGGAGTTTTAACTTCGTATACACGTCGCCTAAAACTCTAGCTAGGCTCTGATACCGCTGTAAGGTTACTAGGCACTCTAATAAGGTTCTACAATGCATCAACCATGCCCGATTAAAATTTTAGCCGTGCCGAATAACCCTAAACAAGATCATTGCTAGATGATTAGGGTTACACATTCAAGTAAATAACATTTACTACTAAGTGAATACGAAATACAACCTTTGTAGATCGGACCTTCACTTCTAAAGCTCCTTGTCGTAGTCCCTTCGCTACGATCATGGTTCTCCCGGGCTCTTGCATGGCTTCACGAGGCGAAAGAAGCGTCCTTGCTTGAAGTCTTCGAGGCCGAAGATGATCTACGTCGAGGGAATACCAACTCAAGCTACTTCTTCACTAACTAGAGAATTAGAACTAAAGTGCTAGTCTAGTAGAGGATGGAGAAATAGGAAGTGGGTTCTCTTTAGAATTTTATTTCTCACAATCTTTCACTCTCCTTTTAAAACCCTAGCAAGCTTTTTCTTTTGCTCAAAGAAGAAGAAGATGAACAAAAGAAAAAAGATGTGGATAATGATTAAGTGAGTGAGCTAACCATGGTGAGTGAGTATCATATACTAACTCATGTAAAGACATTACCATGGTTAATCCTAAATGGTTAAGTTAATAAAAATCTAAAGTAAAACAAAGTTAGTGGACTTTGTCAAAGCATCCACAAGCTTCTACAAGCTTCATGCTTGTGACAAAAGGTCCACTAATTTGTAATTACCTTAAATAATTATTAACAACCATTTAAAATAGAATGGTGTATGTCTTGCACACCCATGCATGATGTATCAACAACCATGATACAAAATGAAAAACACATTTTAATATATATCACATATATATTAAAGTTGTGCACATGTGAGAAAAATCCTTAAGTGAACAAATGTTAGTTAATGTAAATTAGTATATCATATATACAATTATACACTAAATTATTAAATCAACACTTGACTTAATAATCCGGTTATATCTCATATAACCGACTAACATCCAATGTATCGACTTATCAAATCAACACTTAATTCGATAACCCGGCTATATCTTATATAACCGACCGATACAAAAAGTCGCGAGAATAGAATACGGTATCACATACACGCATTATTCTCAGTCCCTCACATATCACATATGCGCTCCTATTTCGTTTTTCCTAAGCAAGTATAACCTTTATGTAGGACACTAAAGACTCGTCAATACGCCGGCAGTAGGTGATGATCACATCAAGCACCCACAAGCCGTCAGCGGTACTAGTTGGACGTAATGGCTACCCGGGTATTGAGCGATCAGAAGATCAGCAAGCAAGCCCGCTCCAACTCCTGTAAAAGCCTAACGGTAACACTTCCCGTACAGTCCGGTCTCCTCGTCCGATATGTCGCATATCAAGTCTAGGGGTGGTAAACGCCAGACCCCAACAACCGATAAGTCATGCCGATCTGAGACTCATAACCGGTCGAGAAACTACTGGTAACACTTACTTGTAAATCTCTAAATCAGCCCTGGCCAGGGACTTCCCTGTTATGGCCAATCGAGCACAGCGCAACATCAACCCCCAATACCGGGAGAGACGAAACCCCTCCTATCGCTCATTGCCTCCATGTGACTCGGGAATGTACCCAAAAACCACCGTTTTGCACGCCCTCTTGGACGTGGTAAAGTGGAAATCAAAGCACAGTATGAATCACACAAGACTCTATGACGATCTCGGGTCTACAGACTAACCTGCACAAGTGTCACCAGAGAACTGCCATCTGATGTGAGGTATAATACCATCTGTGAGTTCTCGGCGAGTCCGTCCAGTGTACTCAGTCTCCACTGAGCACCCATATACCATCTCTGATGTCAAACACCAGTGGATATGGGATCATCCATCGCCTATCTCATGGGTCGAGAAGCGTATAAGCTAGTCTACTCTGGTATATCGATGCCCTGTCTCAATACACCTACGACTAGGAACATTAAAGGATGTACTTATGGACTACTCTGTCCCCACTAGTATGATCTGCATCATAGTCCAGGTAGTCAAGTACACATCCTAAGGGCTTTACCAACATGTAACTATAAGACAGTATCAAGAGACTAGTATACATGTTAAGTTAAAGAGAAACCAAATAGCATACTATCATATCGAGCAAGAAAGTCCTCTCTATATATGTCCAAGCATCCAATATAATATACATCATCTGTACAATACTGGCCTCTAGGGCATACATACAACTAACAACGGATATTGATAT
Source organism: Agapanthus africanus (assembly GCA_030015575.1). Lineage (NCBI taxonomy): Eukaryota > Viridiplantae > Streptophyta > Magnoliopsida > Asparagales > Amaryllidaceae > Agapanthus > Agapanthus africanus. The sequence goes on along the minus strand of JASDDO010000019.1, from coordinate 725,719,014 downwards.
CCATAAGGCATCGAAAAAAGACTGTGCGAATGCCAAGTGACTCGTGTTGGCCTCAGCTGATGGTGCATACAAGAAGCAGCACGAGAAGATGGACTTAGCTTCTATCTTCCTCCATAACAAAGATTTATATGGAGAGCAATCTCATATCGCAAGATATGAGACCTCGAACGAATTGCTTCAAGCGAGGTTGGCTATCGGGTCATCTGTAGGGGGCAACATCCTTACAGAGACCAGCTATTTTGATGAGCTCATAGACCTGAAGACCACGTTGAAGAACGGGTCAAGTACTGACTTGATTCTACAGTCTCTGCCCTCTACTTATACCCTGAAGGAAACCAGGGAAGTAGAAGGAAAGGGAAGGGCAAAAGTTTCGGGACTGGATGTAGTAAAGGAGGGACGTTCCTCTTGTTACGGGAATGGATATTGGCAGAAGGATTGCAGAGCTAGCAAAGCCAGTAGCCAGGATTCGAAGCATGTTGTGGCTTCGGCTTCGGGTGTGTTTGTAGTAGAAACTGTATGTCAGTTAACCCTACTTCCTGGGTTTTGGATACCGGATCAGGATCTCACATCTGTAATTCATTACAGGCTCTGAGAAACCGCAAGGTTAACAGAATAGGTGATATGACTCTCAGGGTTGCCAACGAAATGAGCATGGACGCTGAATCCGTAGGGGAATATCATCTTGGACTGACAGCTGGGCAGATATTGATTCTGCGTAACTGTTTGTATGTACCTAGTGCGACTTGTAATATCATATCTATATCCTTACTTTCTAAGGAACGATATGATTTTACTTTTGTAAGCAATGTGATCCACATCCACCTAAATCAAGTTCTGATTGGGTCAGGTACATTAGAAAACGGAATATACGTATTGAATCAAGCTCAGATTTTCAGTGTCCAGAACACACTTAAATGAAAGTCTCCAGAAACAAATCAGGCTTTCTTATGGCATTGTAGACTGGGTCACATTAATGAGACACGGTTAACAAAGTTACATAAAGAAGGATACTTGAATCCGTTCGAGTATCAGTCTTATGCTACTTGTGAATCTTGTCTCATGGGAAAGATGACAAAGACTCCGTTCACTGGACACGGAGTAAGAGCGAGCGAGCTCTTGGGACTCATACACAGTGACGTGTGTGTTCCAATGTCTATACATGCTCGAAGTGGTTATTCATACTTCATTACTTTTACGGATGATTTCTCTAGGTATGGACATATCTTCCTAATGAAGCATAAATTCGAGGCCTTTGAGAAATTCCGGGAATACAAGAATGAAGTTGAAAAACAAACAGGTAAAAGTATCAAGACACTGAGATCTGATCGAGGTGGTGAATACTTGAGTGCCGAGTTTCTGGGCTACTTAAAAGAGAATGGAATTCTCTCTCAACTTACTCCTCCATACACACCACAGCACAACGGTGTATCGGAAAGGAGGAATCGAACCCTATTAGATATTGTTCGTTCCATGATGAGTAAGGCTAAGTTACCGCGATCCTTCTGGGGTTATACACTAGAATCAGCTGCATATCTTTTGAACAAGGCTCCAACCAAGACTGTTCCTACCACCCCATATCAGATGTGGAGTGGGAAGAAACCCTGTCTTAAGTATCTTAAGACATGGGGATGTCCAGCTTTTGTAAAAAAGCAGCATGCGGACAAGCTCGAGGCATGCTCAGTACTGTGTAAGTTTGTAGGATACCCCATGAACTCCAGGGGGTATCTTTTCTATTCCGCAGAGGAACAAAAGGTTTTTGTTTCTCAGCATGCCCACTTCTTGGAAACTGAATTTTTAGAAAGTCAGATAAGTGGGAGCGCAATAGAACTGGAAGAAATTCCAGAACCACGAGCTATTACTGAAAGCTTAGTAGAACCAGAGGGTTCGAAAGAACAGCACATTCCTGTGCCGCTCCACAGCAGTAGTAGGCAGTCTCATCCGCCCGACAGATACTACGGTTTTCTCATAGACGGGGATAGAGAGGATTGCATTATTGATTATGATGAGCCTACTAGCTTCCAGCAAGCCATTCAGAGCGGTGACTCAGTAAATGGCTGGATGCAATGCGGACCGAGATGGAGTCCATGTACACTAAAAAAGTTTGGACTTTGGACTTTGCTCCAGAAGGGGTAAAACCCGTAGGCTGCAAATGGATCTTCAAAAAGAAGATGGGTGCAGATGGGCAGGTTGAAACCTATAAAGCTAGACTTGCTGCAAAGGGTTTTCGTCAAAGACCTGGTTTGGATTATGACGAGACCTTTTCTCCAGTGGCTAGGCTCAAATCCATTCGGATCCTTCTTACCATTGCTGCCTTCCACGATTATGAGATCTGGCAGATGGACGTAAAGACGGCTTTCCTAAATGGAAATTTGGAAGAGTGCGTCTATATGGATCAGCCGGAGGGATTCATTCAGAGTGGGAGCAGCGGTAAAGTGTGCAAGTTGCTCAAGTCCATCTATGGACTGAAGCAGGCATCGCGGAGTTGGATCATCTACTTTGATGATACTGTCAAAGAATTCGACTTTATCAAAAACCCAGATGAACCATGCATTTACAGTAAGATTGTAGGGAGAACTGTGGTATTTCTCGTCTTGTACGTAGATGACATTCTCCTAATAGGAAATGATATTCCTATGCTACAGTCAGTCAAAGGATTCTTGTCACAGAGGTTCTCCATGAAGGACCTGGGCGATGCCAACTACATTCTGGGGATCCAGATCTATCGTGATAGATCTAAAAGGATGTTGGGACTTTCGCAGTCCAGGTACATCGACACCGTACTGAAACGATTCAGTATGGAAGATTCAAAGCGCGGTAATTTACCGACTTGTCACGGAATCACCCTCTCCAAATAGATGTCTCTCAAGACTGATTTGGAAAGGGCTCGCATGTCATCTATACCCTACGCATCTGCGGTAGGCTCTATAATGTATACGATGTTGTGTACCAGACCAGATGTAGCATACGCATTGAGCGTTGTAAGCCGGTATCAGTCAGACCCAGGGGAGAAATACTGGATAGCAGTAAAGAACATTCTCAAGTACCTGAGAAGAACTAAGGAGATGTTCTTGGTGTATGGCGGAAAAGACCTCCAGATCGAGGCCTTTGCTGACTCCAGCTTCCAGAGTGACAAGGATGACTCCAAGTCCATGTCGGGTTATGTCTTTACCCTCAATGGAGGGGCGGTTTGCTGGAAGAGCTCCAAGCAAGAAATCGTTGCTGACTCAACTATGGAAGCGGAGTACATAGCTGCTTGCGTTGCCGCAAAGGAAGATGTCTGGATGAAGAAGTTCCTCATGGAACTTCAGGTGGTTCCTACCATTGTTGATCCAATACCGCTGGCGCTATAGCTTTAGCAAAGGAACCCAGGTCCCATCAGAAGTCCAGGCACATTTTGAGGCGGTACCACCTGATCAGGGAGATCGTAGATCGCCGGGAGATCGAGGTGAAGAGAGTAAATTCGGAGAATAACACTGCAGATCCATTCACGAAGGCCTTACCCCAGACTCAGTTCGAGCGGCTGATCGAGATGATAGGTCTTCGATACGCCAGTACATGGCCTTAGTGCAAGTGGGAGATTGTTAGTGTATATGCCCTAGAGGCCATTACTGTATCATACTAGTTTGTATATTACTTGATGGAAGCTTGGGATATTCACAGTTGTATAGACAATCTTGCTCAAAATGGTAGTATGCTACTTGGTTTGTTTCTACTTTAATGTGTGCATGTGTTTCTTTTAGCATATCGCCTATACATATTAGTGGAGCCCTTAGGATCTTTGCTTGATTACCAGCGTTGTGATGGCAGTCACACTAGTGGGGGCTGGGTAATCTACAAGCACATCCTTATACAGGTCCATAGTCGTAGGATTATCGAGACAGGGCATCATACTCCGGAGTAGACTAGCGTATGCGCTTCTCATCCCAGTAGGGGAGACAGTCTGTCCCACAGCCGTCAGTACATCGTACTTGAGATAGTATGCGGGTGCTCGTTAGGTTACGAGTACACTGGACAGAACTCGTCGGGAACTGTTGGTTGGTACTATACCTATCGTCAGTTATCAGTTCCCAGGTGACATGAGTACAGCTTAGTCCGCTGACTTAACACTGTCACTTTTCCTCGAGTGTGTTCCCACTGTTCTTATATTGCTACCCTACCACGGCTCAAAAGAGTCGTGCAAACAGGTAGCGGTTGGGTGCAGTCCCGAAGCACTTGGAGGCAGTGACGGTTAGACAGGATCCGTCTCTCCTGGTATTGGGGGTTGATATCGTGCCGTGTCAAGGAGAGCCTTTACACATAGTCGTCCCTGGCCAGGGCAAGCGAGATATACTGGTAGGTTATCCAGTGTTGTCTCAGGATGTTATGGGCTACACTCCGACACGACTTGTACCGTTATTAGGGGACTGATGTTCACCACCCCCTAGGCCCGCCATGCGATATTCTCAGACGAACAGACCGGACTGTATGGAGATTGTCACATTCAGGCTCAGTAGGAGTTCGGATGGGTTCACCCCATCAGTCTTCTTATCGGCATCTACTTGGGGACCGTTACGTACAGCTAGTACCGCTTGCGGCCTGTGGTTAAACCCACTGCCAGCGTAGTGTCGAGTCTTTAGAGTCCCACACAGAGAGCTATTCTCCTTTGGGCAAAACAGAGTAGAGGTCGCATGGTTTTGCGACAGGGTTCGTTCACATCCGCGCACTTGTGCACGTTTGGTGTCCGGGCAGTCATTACTAGCGGGCTTTGGTTTAAGCCAGATCCTAGTATACGTTTTGGGATTGGTTTTATCTCATTGTATTCGTGTTCCTCGGAACACGGATGCGGGTGTGTATGCACAGTTGATAGAGGCATAGGCAGAGGATTCTCATTAGGCTTGTTGACTGTTGACCTTTTCTAAACCCTAATGAGAATAAGAAATATGATTAACAATATTATTAATTAAGTATTATTATGCCATGGTTGAGTTGAAAGTTTGACTTTTGTTGACTTGTTGACTTTGTTGACCGGTTGACTATTTTGGACTTGTTGACCATCATCATTTCATGGATATGACTTTTGTTTACTTGTTGTTCTTTACAAAATACATTAAATGCATGAATTGATAATGGCCACTGATATGAACCATCACATATACTAAATTATTATTATTATCATAATTATTTTCTTTTTTGTGAGCATGGTTGTAAAAAGTCAAGCTCATTCTATCATATTGATTCTCTCTCATCCAAGCTTTGACTCTTCCTCTCTCTCAAGGCTCTCATGTCTCATGAGTTGAGAAACATGAGCCATTGAGATAAAACCCTCAAAACTCTTCTCTACTCACTCTAGAGTACAAGGTCTAGCAAGCCAAGCACTTTAGTTTCCTCTCGGTTGAGGTAGGAGCTCAAGGTAGAAGATTTCGGGTGGATCCTTCTTCGACAACAAGAGGACTACGAGGTGGAGCCGATCCAACCACTCCAAGGAGCAAGAAGAGAATGAGTTCAAGACCTAGGTATAACCCCCTAACATAGTAGTTAAACTTCTAGTTAGTTTGCTAGGTGTTTGTTTTGCAAAGATCCTATTCTAAAGTCCATGTTACCTTTACCGTAAAAATCGTTTTTTACCGTTTCCGCATCCCCGAAAGAACCGGGACGGGTAACGTGGACTTACAGCTAGCACACTGCTTCTATTGCGGTTGATTTGCTTTGGTAGGCAGGTTCACTCGTATCGTGACCACCCTTGTACTTTATTTATATTCAGTTGTATCTAGTAACTCCATCAACCAAACTTGTATATTTATTGACTTAGCAGACTAGTGATGTTTATTCTTTCGACCTTAGAATCGCGCGTTGTATTATTATGGATTTCATGTTGTTGTGAGTTTCCTTTTCAGTTTTGATTCTCGCCCTTCGGTGTTGTATATTATATTGCTTGTGTGGTTGTGTCCGTCGATTGACGAAGAGCTAGCTCTCTCATGGGGATGCCTTTTTCATTGATGTATATATATTATTCATGTTGTACCACGTTCGGGGCCAGTATTTACAAAGGAAATTCTGTCGAAATTTTCAGAAAAGACTTGATGTTTTAAAAATGCATAATTAGGCTTATGCTATTAAAACAAGTTTTCCTTCATTTATTATTTAAAATGGTTTTAGATTTCTAGGCTTTTGGCTTACTTGAATTAGATGTGGTCCTATAAACTTCATACGATTCAAGTGCCAGTCACGTGCTATTTCGGGTCGTGACAAAGTTGGTATCAGAGCGCTGGGTTAACCTTGGTTTGAGTCTAGGTTTGACTATGCGGAGCCTAGGGCGTTTGTATATATACAGAATCTAGGCTTGACCTTACGGAACTTAGACTTAGTCTAGGGGGTATTAGACCCGAACTTTCGTCGCGTAGGTTGACCTTGGTTGATGGAGTAGGTGACTTAAGGAGAGTGACGTACCGTGTGTATGTTCCGCGGCATACTTACGATACGCCACTCCGCTTAAGAAGCCTTAGGATGTACATTTCCTTACACAGCATTATATTCATTCATGGTCTATCCTCATCGATATCAGTTTATTATTTTGCTTCCAAGATTACACGGGCAGAGAGAGCTACGGTTAGAGTTCCGGTCAGCACGAGCTCGTCATGGACGAGGACTGACCAGGGCGTGATTCCAGGGACATACGATTGTATAGAGAGGCGTCGTCTTATTGTGTTTTCGCGCCATGAGCGTTTGATGGATCGCTTTTACGAGATTACTCGGACGTGCAGATCAGCACCAGAGGATTGAGCCACTGATAGAGGCCAGCCAGATGTGATGACTGTCAATGTATCGCTTATTCATGATGATTGAGGCACTGTTCAGCGTGCAAACGAACGAGCCAGTTGTTGCTGCGAACGACGAGATATCGCCCCAGATGTTGGAGCTATTGCAGTACGAGTTGTACTTAGAGATATGATAGAAGATCGCTAGTCACTCGAGGATGAATGACTGGGACATGTGGTTCGTTCACTTACCCCAATGCGAGGTCATCAGATTGATTGATTCCAGCTTAAGAAGACTTCGCGCAGATACGTTAGGAGTCGATAGAGACGATCGAATGTCAGAAACCCATTTTCCAAGTTTATGGTATTTGAAGAAAACATGCAAGTGATTCTACGGACCCTCTAGAAGAATGAAACCCTAACTCGATATAATGACCATAAGAACGCCTTTAAATCTTAGGGTTTGCGGCAGTTCAGCGGTGCTATTAATGAGGCTTGGATTTTCCCGTCTACGGTTGGTCCATAGGTGCTGTGGCATGTACTCGATATTATTAAACTGTACTCAAGATGTTGAGCTCTTGGGGGATTATGAGGTTTTGACGAATGGTTCAACATCTTTCGGATATCATGTGATAGAATGCATTGCTTGGGAGACTCCAGATACGAGTATAGTGTAACGTTTCTGAAATCGTTATACGAATTTTTCCGTTTTAGGGTAAAATAGTCGGTATTTTCTGTTTTAACCGATTTTGATCAAACTTCTGTATAAACTTGCCGGTACCTAGTTTAGCTAAAATAAAGCTATTGCGCGAACTTTAGGGGTCAATGGGAACTTTTGGTTCAAATAAAACTTTTCCCTAATTAAATATTATTTTAAGCGGTAAATTATATACGTAAATTATGGTAATTACTTCTAATGAGAATTATTTGCTAATCTTATCACTAGAATTAGTTTAGAACCTTCTTTTTTAATATCTAGATTTTTTTGATGACTAATGGTTTAAGATTTAAAAAGAAAAGAAAAAGAATGAAAAGGTGTCAAAAAGGACATTAATGCATTTATTAGCATTTATTGCTATTTCTTACTAGAAATTTCCACACATTTTACACAAACCCCCCCGACCCATGCTATGGCCGAGCTTTCCTTTGCTGCCCTCTCATATTTCCTTGCTCATTTCTATCATTCCAAGCTCCAAAAATTCATCGAAATCCAAAAATAAATCCACAAAATTCCTAAACAAAAAATTAAACCATCATCCTTCTTCACTAACAAGCTCGGATCTTCATGAAAAAGCATCATTTTGGAGGGTTAATTTTAGTGATGTTGCAAAATTGAGATCTTATTTATGAGGTATAAATCCTAAACCTAATCCTAATTTGTTGCTTAATTCCTGAAACTTGCTTAATTATGTGCTAATTATAGCTTTAAAGTTCGTGTGTAATAAATTCATGATAATTAATTATGAAATCAAGTTAGGATTTTGATGTGCTTATGTTGTTAAGCAAGATGTGTAGATTTGGAAAAGTTAAGTATTTTGTTAAAATGATAATTGTTATTTTTCCTAATCGCCTATTAAGCTTAATCGCAAACTAAGTTTTTCTAACTCAATTTTGGGAAAGATTAAAAATATGGAAAGGATTTGGATAGCATAGTTAAGCTATTTTATGATGTTTGAAATCGCTAGAATTGTTAAATTTGTAGACTTGTGCGAAATTGAGATAAAATGATATAAGCTGCTTACTAGCTTTTCGGTAAAATTTGGCGTGGGTTTTAAATGAAAATGGAGATGACTTAAATATTAATACCTACGATATTTATTATGTTTGTAAATGCATATTGGTATTATTGGGTTTTTAATGTGGCAGTTTTCATGTATAGTGACCCTATTTAGGGTTTCGGCAATGTTTCCCGGTATTTGGATTCTTAGTTTTGAGTTTTTGATGCTGTATTTGGTCGTTGGATATTTGTACGTCAACAACAAGGGTAGTTGATTGTTTTGCATGTGTAGGCTATAGATTTTAACCTATGAGCGCACCGCGTGCCGTACTTTTGGATTTCGGAATTTGATGTTAATAGCTTTGCGAATTCGTATTGATTGTAGGTACATTCGCATGGATTCCGAGACGACGAAGCGTATCGACTACGGCTAAGCGAGGAGTTTAGCAGGTGAGTAGATTATATCTACCGGGGAAGTCGGGTGGATGGCGTATAGCACCCCCGCAAATATTGGATTGAAAGATCGTTTGATTATTATATCCTGATAAATGATAGGCGACTGATATGATTTTAGGACTTGCAAAAGATAATATGATAGAAGTGGACATTAGTGAACATATTGGTTTAGGAGAATATGAAATGATAATTGAATCATGATGAGTAATATTTGAAAGAGAACAAGTGTGATGTTTATACTAATGTGTTGCGAGATATTAGTGTAATGAATGGGTATACGATATGATATGATGACTTAGTGTGATAGGTCGTTATATGGATCTGAGTCGATATGTGATGGTTGATACCTTTGTAGGTCCCCTGATATGAGATTGACATGGATGTGACCTGAGAGATTGGTATATAATTATCATGGATAATGATTGCATAATGAGTGATATACCGTACGAGACTTAGATCCATACCCCGATGTTGTATATGTTGATAAAATCCCTATTTGTTAATGCCGCTGTACGTTAAGTTACCGTATGCGATGACTTTTACCTGTTGATTTATCCATACCTCTGATTAGAGGATGCCGTACGATGGATTGTACCGTACGTGATGTTGTGAGGCTGGATGCCAATTGATAGATTCACCGGCTCGGTCTTGTTGATATGTATACCCCATAGCATTTGATTCATTATATGCATTACGCTGCATTCATGCTATTATCATTGCATTTCTTATACCTGTGCTAGTACATCTACACCATTATCGATGATGCGTATGTTACACATACACAGATTTTTGATGGCTCACACACTTCTTCATCGATAATTGCTATGTCACTTACACAGTAGAATTGCTATATCATGGTATGATATACTGCCATGTTCATATCGCTATGCTAGGTTGCACGATATATTGACATGTACACCCACATATCTCGCTACAGTTGCATATACCCCTAGGTGGTATTGCATTGACATGTGATATTGAGACGTTGACTATTGCGCCATTGCACTCATGAAATTCATCTTACATACTTGATTACATGTAGATACTTATACCTTGCTACAGTTACATGTACACTTCATATGATGCTGCACTTATTTCCGGAGGATTTGGGAACCGCAAGATTTATTTTTAAAGCTGGATTCATTTTAAAGAGCGGCTTTCCTTTAATATGCTCATATTGTTGTTTTATGTTGCATATATCAGTTTTCATGGATTTACGCATTGAGATATAGATTTCATATGATTTATGGATTTGAGAACCGTGGGGGTATTTCAAGAAAACTATGCATTGTTTGAAAACCTGGTTTCTCTTGATATGGTATTTCAGTGCGTCTACCTTGTGATTTCTCGGTTCTGAGATTGGCATGTGAAACCCGATTCGAGGAGCGAGAGGCACCGTCTGCGGGTACATGGTGGACCCTGTATGGTACCCCGGGGCGAGTGGTGATTTCGTGGTGTAGACGATAAGCCTGACAGAGGGACCACTACCTACCGGTGATAGTATTTAGACTCGGCGGTTATCGTGGGGATACCGACCGGAGTGATGTACGGACATGACATCAGGGCCAGTCGTGGTGACAGTGCCTGAGTTATGAGGATTTATGTGTCGATGCTAGACACGGGTATTCATGATGTTTCGGGTGTCAGTGGTAGACACCCAGGTTTCCATGATTGTGATGTGGCATTGATGGACACACATTCTTTGATATCCTCATATTTACCTGCTTATGCTTTTATGATATTTACATGCAGGAGTTGTTGTGTCTGTGGTTGACACGTGGACGAGATCCACTGCATACATACATTGATTTTATTGTTGAACGAGATCCACCTGCATACATGCATTGATTCATTGTTGGATGATTATACACTTGCTGTTAGGCATTTATATTGTGTTGGCACATATGCAGATACGGTCAGCTTAGATATCATAGTATTACCTTTATGATATAGTTGACCTAGGAATCGTTGTTACTTTCGATTTCTACATGTTGATGTTTTCTATTCACGAGTTGGCAACTCACCCCCGTTGTGCCTCAGTTCTTACAGGTTGTCCGCTCGTATCAGTAGCGGCATTGCTGGCACATAGCTTGCTTTCGGGTGATTTGTTTCGGTAGGTGGTACATGTTTGATCGTTCCCCTCTCGTACTTGTTATTCATATTGTATCTAGTCACTCCATCAAATCAGAAACTAGAAATTGTATATGTTGCAGACTTAGAAGACTTGTAGTTGCGAGACTTGAGCGATTGGTTTTTATGTTCGCTTTTGGGGTTGATGTCTTGCTTTACTTTATTTCTTTTTGTGGATCTTCGCCGTTGGGCGTCGTATACTTGTTATTTATAGTTGTGGTGTTTCCTCCGTTGGGCGTGTTTTGCTCCCGTTTGGGATGCTTTCTATATATTCCTTGTTGTACCCATTTTCAGGACTAGTTTCTACAAAGGAGGTGCTGCCGAAATTTTTATGACAACCAAGGAAAAGAGTTAAGTGAAGTTTTAAGGATTTTTACTTAAGTTTCTAAATGTTGTAAATGTTTTCTTTACTTACTTCTATTGTAAGGTTTAGATTTCTGGGTTTCGGCTTACTTAGGTTACGTTACGCCTGTAGACGTTGCGTAATTTAAGTGCCGGTCATGAGCTAATATTTTGGGTTGTGACAAAGTTGGTATCAGAGCGCTAGGTTTAACCTTAGTTCAAGTCTAGGTTTGACTATGTGGGGTCTAGAGCATATATTTTGGAACCTAGGCTTGACCTTACGGAACTTAGACTTGAACAAGAGGGTGTTAGACCCGAACTTTCGTTTCATAGGCTGACCCTGATTGATGGAGTAGGTAGCTTGAGTAGAGTGATGTACCGTACTTATGTTCCGCGGCATATTTACGATACGATACTCTACTTAAGTGACCTTAGGATGTACATATCTTGAGACTGGTGATTCTCTCCGTTCCTTTGATTATACCTCCTTTGAGATACTTGATTTTATTCGCTTCCATGATCATACTCTCAGTGATTTGACTCTTCCTTATGATCATGTATCCATTTCGGGATCTGTTGACTCCTTCAGCCCTTGATCTTTTTCGTCGATACTTGATTGAGGTTCCTGTCACCATGGTTTGAGCGCAGATTGAGCTGCTGCTGGTGATGCGGTCAGGGTGAGCTCGTCGTGGACGAGGACTGACCATCGTGTTTTCTGGTGACATGGGAACGTATCGATGTAGTGTTGTATTGTTGTGACCCCTCGTGTGAGACGAGTGTGCGGTTGTGTACCGGATGACCGGGCCTTTGTCAGAGGTTGCCTGTTGGGAGAGGACTGTTGATGTACAGTATACCCCTAAGATTGTGATGTCATCTACCATGCAGACAGATGACCCAGCCATTGCTAAGATTGATGTGAGGCCGCTTCCAGAGCTTTCGAGCTGAGATCGCTGGAGCTTTCAGGCAGAGAGGCGACAGGTGATAGCTAGTCTATCTTGAGTTATGAGACGAAGGTGATTCGTCAGATTGATGCGCCGATGCAGGCCCAGCTGAGTTGAAGATTTCCATTGCGGAGAATCTTACTCAGGTCGAGTGTAGACCGACCCAGAGATGACCGTTGATGTATAGTCTATCCTTGAGGATTGAGGCCATTGTTTAGCATGCGGACAAAGGATGTTCACATGTCGTCTAGGCGGAGTTGAAAGGTTTGAACGAATGTTAGAAAACCCATTTTTTCCATGTTTAAAGTATTCGGAAGGACATGCAAGTGCTTCTGTGGACCCTCTAGAAGAATGAAACCCTAACTCGACGTGATGACCATGAAACGGCTTTTGAACTTTAGGGTTTGCGGCAGTTTAGCGGTGCCATCAGCGAGGCTTGGATCTGCCCTTCTACGGTCGGTCTATAGGCACTGTGGCATATACCAAATATTATTAAACCGTGCTCAGGTGTTGAGTTCTCGGAAAATTTTGGGACCTTTGATGACTCGATAGAAAAGTTTAACGCCGTCCGGATGTCCTGTGATAGGAGATCAGCAACAAGACCAACTTCGGATAGAGGACCTCACCAGGTGTGTTGTGAGTTGATCGAAAACGGACGAGTATTGAGTATTCCTCCGATTGTTGGGACGGGTTCCCTAGGACGTGTTCGGCTAGATATCTTCGATAGAGTGATGAAGATACCGTGTTTGAAGTTCGAGTCCGTGTGAGAGACTCCGGATTGACTGTAGCCGAGAACATTTGCGGTATGCAGATAGCATAATGCGACGTCAAGTGGACGATAATGATGACGAGTGGAGCAAGAGGTTCGTCCGAGATGTTAACGAGCTGTTGTTACTCCCCGTTGAGATTAGAGATCGGATATGTGTACAAAGGAGTTGAGATACGACCAGTTTCCGAGGAAAAGTTGTGCTGAGAATGCAGATGTCCAGAGAACGAGGAAGATTATGTAAGAGTACCAGCTTCCGTATAGTTCGGCGTAGGCGAGATCGGAAGAGACCTTGAGCCGGTTCCTTCCATGACACTGCTGCAATAAGATTTGCACCGAGGATCAGATGTGTTACGTGTATTCTGAGGACCCAGAGACAGAGGACGCCAGACCGTGGGCAGGGGGCGAGAGGATGTTCTTTCTCTACCAGTTTGGGCGCACCGACTTTTTCTTCTACATTGTAAGAGGTGTACCTCAATTTCATTCATTGCGATTTGCGTTGTGATCCGAGTATCACACTTGCATCGCTAGGATTTCGAGTTTCATGATATTTCGTGCACCATGGCTGCACCTACTGGGTATTTACATTTTGTGCATAGTTGTTGCACTGGATATACGTTTTACACACTAGTGTATTGGTTCGTGAATCGTGCATATCTATTTGCACTAGATATTGATTTTCTGCCTTGATTGGTTCGAAAGAGTGTGTTTGTAGAATAACCGCAATCAGAACAGTGTCGCGCGTAGCTAGACCGAGGTGAGTTCGGGTCGTCCTCAGGGAAACGTTGAATATTTTAATCTTACTTTAGATGTGTTGAAAGAGAGAGGGGGAATAAAGAATATTGAAGAATGGTTGTAGGATCTAGATCTACATTTAAACACTAATGCAAAATATAGATCTAGATTAATTACGGATGTAAATTTATATAAGAGGAGGGCCTGTAGGGTTCATTAGGATTTAGTAGTTATGGATGATTAATTAAAAATTACTCTTTCTATCCTTTAATAGATTTAAAACTAGAACGACAGTGATGCGTGTAGATTAGGGTTTCTGGAGGGAAAAGGAATCCCACTCTTAACCCCTATCTCGACACGGAACTCCGTTCATATCTAGCCTTTACAAAAATAATCATTAATCTAATCTCTAATCGCGGTCGAGGCTAACAAAGAATTGGTAGCGTGACCGATTAGGATGTTAATAATTCTTTTGATAAAGTTTATAAACTTTATAGGACGTAAAAAGAGTTTAAGGATTTTCATCATCCATTAACCTACCTTAATCCTACGAACCCTAACAAGCGGAGAATTACTCGCGCATGTTGGGAGAAAAAGAGATGGAGAGAAAATGCATAATTAAACTACGAAGAAATAGAATAAGAAAAAGAAAGCTACTTTATTAATCAACAATATTCATTACACTTTGATTCCTTAGAAAATGATTACAAAGACTAGTTGCTTCTCGATCTCTTCTAAGGAAGTAGATGAACCGTTGATGATCAGTCTGGATGCGTGAGCCGTCTTGGACTTCATGATCGCGTCGACTTGATGATTTTTCCAAGAGGCTCTCGGTCTTTATTTATAGTCCTAAAGCCAGAAAATTAGCTTCCTAATTTGGAAGCAAGTAGTTAGTATCCAACAGAGAAAATCCCATCTCCTAAGTCTTCCAAACCGCGGCGGATCTGCGGCCAATAGGGGGGTTTGGCCGCAGATCCGCGGCCAAAAAGTGGGATCGTTTGGGGATTTTTCTGGGGCTTTTCTTCTTATGACACGTGGAGATCTCTGGAACCACTGGAAATTGGAAATCTTTTCTTTGTTGCTGCCAGCTTTGATTTCTTAGTTTGCTTTCTTAATTAGGCAGGTTTGCTCTTAACAACTTTGATTCCCTTGATTTTTTGCCCTGAAAAATTCTGCACAATAACTCAAATAATATTTAATAGAGTTTGTTATATTAAGATATTAATTTCACCATTAAGATTTGGTCAATGGTATTTTTGCATACATTTTCCTACCAAATGTTAATTATAATATATCAACACATGAAAAATAGTAATTTTACAGATAAACCCTCATATGTATCATATATTATAATAAACACCTTTTCTAGTATAGATTTAGTAGGGAAAATGTAATAACAAATGTGCAGTTTTATCAACTAAACAAATACCCCCAAACTTATCTTTGATCATCCCGAGCAAACTAGTTTATTCAAGAGAAGGAGAAAAAGAAAGGAGAAAACTAAGCACACTTTCGTAGACAAACACGATTGCACTAAGCACGTGCAACAAGCCGTTAAACCTCTAGGTGTCTCTAGTAGGAGGAGTGTTGTCTCCTGAGGGTTTTCAGCGGATTACACCCACAAAATCCTATAATAAAAGAGTGATGGTGAAATTTACATATAAAGATAAGAACCATAAAAGAAATACTTTGGAAAATTTAGAGTTTCTGACTCCACTAGCTTTTCAGTTGTCATGAGCCCTATCTTAATAGTCATGAAAAGATGTTAGAAATCACATTATCCCTCAATAAAACATCGTCTTTATTCTTCATTCATACCTTTCATCCAAACATCGATCATATAACCCTACGTGTGTGTAATGGACATCCTTACACTCGGAGAATTCAATTCAAGCTATCATACTCTTGTCCATCTACCTCAGTACTTTTTAATCGATGAATATTTAGTTTGCTCACACAATTTTCATGGACCGTTAATACTTCTTGAGGTACTAACCGACCGATTACTTATGTGCTTGCTAATTAGGTGACAGTATTTTCCTCGTCTTGCACCACCTAAGGCTTAGCAGTAACTCCCAAACCAGTTGGTCTAAGGCACTAGGTGATGAAGCACCCTTGCTATATTTTTTTATTGCTGCCTTGGCGATAACAAAACCAGTGTTCATTTTTCTTTTCACCATTTTTATATTTTCTTCATTTATTATTTCCTTCATACTTTGGGTTTTAGACAAGAGTATTTCAAGGTATCATCTACTATCCCGAGTTTCAAGACGTGTGTAAGTGCATATAGTAGGGTATCAACATTCAAATATTTGGCTTCCAGAATAGAAACTATGTAAGTGCACGGCGGCGCCCCGGCCGTCAATCCGACGGCCAATTGCGGAAACGGTGATAAACTTTAATTTTGCGAACTTTGCAAACCGGCACCACCGCGCACTAAACCCCGGATCGGGCTATTAAACTAGATCTAGCTAACAACAAGACGGGTTAAAGATGTACCGAGTGATCCGAGTCCTCCGGTCTTCTCGTCGTCGTCCCGATCTCCCGCGGATCCTCCGGTCGTCACGTCCTTGCCGGAAGGGCACCACATCATCTGCATCTTTTACGGACTCCCACCTCAATACCGAGGCAACTCGGGCATGAAGCTGGCAAGTCGACATGCCCAAGATGTGCTGTAGAATGTAGTGTAGAATGCGCTTTGTCTCAATGGGGTTTGTAGTTGCCATGATGGAGGAATTAACAAGATATCAACTTGGGAATTTTGGTGGCAAGCTAAAATGAGATGGATGCTTAATTTCTTGCCACACCAAAAATGAAATCAACCCCATACCCTACATGAAGTGGCCGGCCATCTCTAGTGGAGAAAGGTGGAGGGATCAAAACTATATCAAAGAGGGAGGTGAGTGTAGGATAAAGTAAGGAGGTGTCCATATACAAACATCATCATAACAAAACCCATACCCAAATCAAATCCATTCACTTCACAATAAATGCAAGAATGGTGCAAAAGAAAAGATGCTCTCATAATAAATCCTTTTGCAAGAAAACCCCTCCACAAATGTTATTTGCAAACTTGCAAATAACCCCCTCCATCGGAAAAGTCCGGCCGGGAAAGAACAAACGAAAACCGGCCGGAACGGAATGCAAACTGGCAACTCCAGAAAACTGGTCCCGTAATAAATTACAGGAAAACCCCGATACTGTGCATACACACCCGCATCTGTATTCCGACCGGATACAAATGCAAAAAGACAAAATCTACACTGTACTAAACTAGGACCGGCTTAAACCAAAGCCGGCTAGTAAAAACCGTTCGATCCTGATCCGTGCAATACCGCACGTATCTGATCGAACCCTGCCATATATCCATACGGCCGCTAGTACAAACCGTCCGATCCTGATCCGTGCAATACCGCACGTATCTGATCGGACCCTGCCATATCTCCATACGGCCTCTACAGCGTTTCGCCCGAAAGCTGAGTAACTGAAAGTGTGGTGGACTCTAAAGACTCGTCAATACTATGGCTGTGGATTTAACCACTAGCACGTCAGAGGTATAAGCCAATACGTAACGGGCCACCAGCTATTGACCAAAAGGGACGTCGATGAGCGAACTCATCCTGACACCCTACTGAGCCTGTCAGTGACAATATCTGTACAGTCCGGTCCGTTCGTCTATGAGCATCGCATGTCGGGCCTAGGGGGTGGGTAAAAGTCAGACCCCCAAAAGCGGTACAAGTCGTGTCGGAGTGTAGCCCAGAACACCCTGAGATACTACTGGAATACCTACCAGTAAATCTCCTGCCTTGGCCAAGGACTTCGTGTAATGGCTCTCCTAGACACAGCGCGACCTCACCCCCAATACCGGGAGAGACGAACCCCTGAAGATCCGCTCACTGCCTCCATGTGGCTCGGGACTGTACCCAACTAAAACCTGTTTGCACGACTCCTTTGAGCCGTGGTAGGGTAGTAATCAAAGTACAGTGGGAACTCACACGAGACAAATGACGATCCCCAGGTCGATGAACTAACCTGTACACATGTCACCTGGGAACTGCTATCTGACGTCAGGTATAAGACCAACTAGCATGTTCCCGGCGAGTCCTGTCCGGTGTACTCATAACCTAATGAGCACCTGTATACATCTTAGGTGATCCAACTGACACCAGTGGTTTGTGAGACCGGCCACCGCCCCTCGTCGGGGTCTCGACTGTATACACTAGTCTACTCTGGAGAATCGATGCCCTGTCTCGAAACTCCAACGACTAGGGACCTTTTAAGGATGTGCTTATAGACTCCAGCTCTCACTTATATGATCGCCCTCATACTGCCGGCAGTCAAGCAAGAATCATAGGGGCTCTACCAACGTGTAATAGCGACTTGTCAGGTCACCTGAAGCAGTACACGATGATAAAGGTAAACCAGATAGCAAACTATCATCTCGAGTAAGACTGTCGTACCGGGATAGGTCCTCCCTCAATCATTGCAATCACGTGCCTGTGATCCAATAATTGACTCTGAGGGCACTATCTCCAACAAACTATTTTTCAGACTTATTTTTATCCTCAGATTAGTGACTTCCTTCATCTTACTAACCCTTAGGACAACAGCTCATAACTACTTATTAGCAGTTCGTTTAAGAAAACTTCTAATTTTCTTGGTTTTCTTAAACTATTCCTATCTTTTGGATGTAATTTTTCACTTTCTATTCTTTTATTATATAAAAAAAATTGTTCTTATATATAGTATAATGCAAAGTATGCGTAAATAAGCACAAACCTCCCCCAAACTTGTTTTCAACAGTGTCCTCACTGTTGCTATCTGCTGGATCACAAAAACCTGTAAGCTTGGGAGGACATTATTAATGGGGGCAAGAATATATGAAAGTGAAAATCCTCCCCCAAACTTATTTTTGGCTCACAAATTTGAGGACAAAAGTTATGTTCAAGAGCCAAAAATATACCCCCCCCTCAGACATGAGTTAGACAATACGAAGCATTTTAAGAGGGGATGAGTCATTTGGTCAAAGTAAGACTTTACAAAGACCAAAAGTTTACACCAACCATTCAAAGATTTTATCAGTATAGCGTATAGGTTGGTGGAAGAATGTGTTGTATCGAGTCAAGAAAAAATGGGGAAGGGATAAGAGGTGGTCTGGAAAGGGTTTGAAATTAGAGAAAAGAAAGAATGGGGATGAATGTGAATGATTAGGAAGAAGGAATGGTGACGGTTCAACCTCTATAGGTGGAGATTGATCAATCACAAAATCCGTATTGTTTAAAAATTCAAGTTCGTCAGCAAAAAGTTCTTCAAAACTTTTATCAATGGTGTGATTGAACATTTTGCTGTCAAAGAGTTTTGTGCCAGAATTTATCCTACTTGATTCATCAAAAATCATTGAGGTAGAGGACTCGAAAAACTCATCTACCTCATTTTCAAAAATATCGAAATCAAGTTGAATTTCTGGTATTACTGAACTTGAATTAACGGATTGTGATTCATCAAAACTCACTGAAACAATAGGAACAGAAGAAGAACCGGAGAAAGTAGAAGGTGAAATGGTTAAACAAATTGGTGTGTCGAGTGTTGCTAAACCAGATGTGGAAGATGGAGGCTGTATTTCGGTCTGATCTTCGGGTATACCATTATCATCAACTTCAAGACATATCTGGGGTTCGGGAAGAATTAAAGGCTCAAGATGATGACCACAAGGAAGTGAAAGGATTTGATGAATTGGTAGGACAAAATCATCCAAAATTTCGGGTTCATCAATCAATATATCCCCAACGTCAATCACCTCATTCAAGTGAAGATTAAAATTCTCAAACACCTCATCAAAAGTATGGTTTTTAATCAGTTTTGGTTCAAGAGTGGAGGTGTAGAGATCACAAGGGTTGGGTATGGTTTCACTTGAAATGGACCCTTCACAATCGGGTAAATCAAACATTACAAAGTCACACAACTTATCAGATATTCTATCTTCAATTGATGAATCATTTGGTGTACTTGATGAATCTATGAAACTGGAGTTGTGGATTTCAGTTTGGAATGGGGAGATTTGATTAGGAAGGGTGTACAGTTCTGTCTCACTACCCAAATTCTCATTTTGTCCTATGCCCGAATCATATACTGAAAAATTTTGGGCAGGTTTGAGATTCTTTGCTTGCATCCACTCTGTTGTTTCCTTCCTAATTTGGTTCGACAATTCCAGAAATTTTTCTAATGTTTGCTCAAGACTAGACTTGGGTCGATAAGGGGTTTCAGGATAAGATTGAAATTCATGTGGATAATTAAAACTCCCAAATGAATGATTAGAAGGACTGTCTAGAGAAAGTGGAAAAGTTGGATTGGATTGATAAGAATAGAATGGTTGTGAAAATTGGGTGGGAGTAGGGTCAACATTATGATAAGAAGAATATTGATATGGGTTGGTCGGTTGGCTATCAAACTTTTCTTTGGAAAGTGGAGGTGATGGTTTATATTGGTCCGGGTTGAAACTTTGGCCTCTAGCCTTAGCTATGTGCTCAGCAATGGACATTTGTCTAGGGGCTTCCTCACTCTGGGTATCAACTGAAACAGGTGTAGGATTAGGATACGGTTGATAAGACCTAGACTGAGGTGGCCAACTGTTTCTTCCTGCTTGTTCTATATGATCTCTTAAGGACATGGAAGAGCCGGACGGTATACCGAAGGGATTACGAAAACAAGAGATATCTGGTTGTGGACAACAAAGCTCGGTAAGTGTACTTCTGTTTAGGTCACCCATTATAAGAAAATATGAAGGGGGAAGGGGTAAAAAGGGGAGAAAATAATTGGTTTGTTTTGAAAAATGACGGATTTAGACAAATCACACAAAAATGCACAAACAACCCTAGAACTATGGTTACCTAGGTCCAGTCTCTAGACCGCTCCTAGACTTCCAAAGGACAAGCCGTAGGATCAATCCTCTACCATCTCATTACTACCCTTGTAGCCAGGTAAGTGCCAGGTGGGTGGGAGGCTCCCCACTATGAAAGTAGTGGTCCTAATTAAGTAACCACTCGCCTTAGACACACTTGCCTAGACACCACAAAAGTAATGGAGATAAGCGATAGATTACCCACGACCTTCCTCTATCCTTATTGAGCGCGACAGTCCTTAGAGTCTGGTCTAGATATTTTTTAAATTAATGTAGGGTTGATGCAGATGCTCGTTTGTGAATTGTGGAGCTTAGGAAGGGTGATGAAATCCCCACCTAATCTGGATTTTGGTCTTGCCCCTTAAAAATCCGTATTAAAATATGCAAAAACAAACCGCAAAACAAAACTTTGCAAAAAGATTTTTGAGCGGCGATATTTTGCAAAGAATCCTGCAGAAAAGATATTTTATTGGATTTCAGAGGAGAGAGGAAGATATAGAAAATATACCAGAGAAGTTTGCAGCCCTAAATCTCCTCTCCCGCCGCTCTTTCGCCGCCAAATGAGCTCCTTTGCCGCGGTTCCGCCGCTGGTTGGAGGGATCAGGTGGTGAAAGTTTGCTCTGTGGGCTCCTGTACTCCTCTGGATCTTGATGAATGTCTCTGTCTTCTGTTTCCTCAAGTCTGTGACTCCAGATTTCCTTGCAAAATTCACACAATAATCATTAAATATACAATTTGCAGTTTTGTTTTAATTATGATATAGATCGTATAAGAATTCAACACAAAAAGTAAGAATAAAAAATTACGCACGTTTCCCCGGCAACGGCGCCATTTGATTGGTTCGAAAGAGTATGTTTGTAGAATAACCGCAATCAGAACGGTGTCGCGCGTAGCTAGACCGAGGTGGGTACGGGTCGTCCTCAGGGAAACGTTGAATATTTTAATCTTACATTAGATGTGTTGAAAGAGAGAGGGGAATAAAGAATACTGAAGAATGGTTGTAGGATCTAGATTTACGTTTAAACACTAATGCAAAATATAGATCTAGATTAACTATGGATGTAAATTTATATAAGAGGAAGGCCTGTAGGGTTCATTAGGATTTAGTAGTTATGGATGATTAATTAAAAATTACTCTATCTATCCTTTAATAGATTTAAAACTAGAACGACAATGATGCGTGTAGATTAGGGTTTCTGGAGGGAAAAGGAATCCCACTCTTAACCCCTATCTCGACACGGAACTCCGTTCATATCCAGCCTTTACCAAAATAATCATTAATCTAATCTCTAATCGCGGTCGAGGGTAACAAAGAATTGGTAGCGTGCCCGATTAGGATGTTAATAATTCTTTTGATAAAGTTTATAAACTTTATAGGACGTAAAAAGAATTTAAGGATTTTCTTCATCCATTAACCTACCCTAATCCTACGAACCCTAACAAGCGGAGAATTACTCGCGCATGTTGGGAGAAAAAGAGATGGAGAGAAAATGCATAATTAAACTACGAAGAAATAGAATAAGAAAAAGAAAGCTACCTTTATTAATTAACAATATTCATTACACTTTGATTCCTAAGAAAATGATTACAAAGACTAGTTGCTTCTCGATCTCTTCTAAGGAGGTAGATAAACCGTTGATGATCAGTCTGGATACGTGAGCCGTCTTGGACTTCGTGATCGCGTCGACTTGATGATTTTTCCAAGAAGCTCTCGGTCTTTATTTAGAGTCCCAAAGCCAGAAAATTAGCTTCCTAATTTAGAAGCAAGTAGTTAGTATCCAACAGAGAAAATCCCATCTCCTAAGTCTTCCAAACCGCGGCGGATCCGCGGCCAATAGGGGGGTTTGGCCGCGAATCCGCGGCCAAAAAGTGGGATCGTTTGGGGATTTTTCTGGGGCTTTTCTTCTTATGACACGTGGAGATCTCTGGAACCACTGGAAATTGGAAATCTTTTCTTTGTTGCTGCCAGCCTTGATTTCTTAGTTTGCTTTCTTAATTAGGCAGGTTTGCTCTTAACAACTTTGATTCCCTTGATTTTTAGCCCTGAAAAATTCTGCACAATAACTCAAATAATATTTAGTAGAGTTTGTTATATTGAGATATTAATTTCACCATTAAGATTTGGTCAATGGTATTTTTGCATACATTTTCCTACCAAATGTTAATTATAATATATCAACACATGAAAAATAGTATTTTTACAGATAAACCCTCATATATATCATATATTAAAATAAACACCTTTTCTAGTATAGAAATAGTAGGAAAAATGTAATAACAAATGTGCAGTTTTATCAACTGAACATGCCTTAGCTGCACATGTTTATGATTTCGTGGATTTCATACAGTTGATTTGATATGTGCGTGTGGTACGCACTCGATTTGATTTTAGCACTCGGTATAAATCATATGTGCTCGCAGTGCATTGATACGTGTTTTGTGCACGCAGTTGCACACTTTTAGAAATTTATACTCCTCGGTACGCTCGTGTGGTTTTCATACGCATTTGAGTTATTGATGACATTTCGTGCACGGGATGCACAGTATATGATATTTCATGCACTGGATGCACAAGATTGGTATTTCGTGCATTGGTTGCACTCGATTTATATCTTTGAGCATTCATTTTACCGGATTTGTATTTTCGTGCGCGTGCATACTTGAGGTTCGTTTTTGTGCATGCTACTGCACTTGATGCTTATTACGGACCTGACGCACTTGGGTCGGATTTTGCGCATATTAGGCGCTTGATTTAGATTTTTATTCGTGCATGTGGGATGCACTTGATTAAGATTTTATTTGTCCACACCGGATGCACTCTATTGGGATTTTCGTCCGTGCATGATAGTTGCACTGGATTGAGATTTTCGTGCACTATAGATGCACTAGATGTTGTTGTCGTGCACACCTGTTGCACTGGACAGATGCTTTCGTGCACACCCGTTGCACTTAGTTGCTTTCATGCATATTGGCACTTGTATTTGGGTTTGAATTCCGTGCGCACCAGACGTACGTGGTTGTTGGATACGCCTTTTGAGCCAGATTTTGCCTTTGAGCACTTTGTTTTCATGATGAGGCCTAAACTTTGTAGTATCCTAACAGGACTGATCCGAGAACGGTACCTGTGTACTTTTGCATGCATAAAAAGTTTATCAAGAGGTTTCAAAAAGGAGCTATAGTCTTGCTATTTCTTACGTGTCTGCGTGTGACACGAAAGTTTACAAATAAAGCCTTTTGGGATATTTCAAAAAGACGGGACGCATATTTTGGCAAAAGATATATGCTGCTATATTATTACTTTAACAATGAGCGTCCGTCGCTTGTGCCGTGAGTTACGCATTACGCGGCAATTCAGAAAAGATTATGCATATGAATTATTCGGTTTTTGGAGTTTTTTCAAACAGGATGCATACTATATAATTATTATAGTATTTGATTAGTGCATATAGGATTTCGGTAGTGGATTTGAGATCTGTATCTCCTTTGTGACTCCGATGATATTCGTGCAAGTCAGATGATTTGCGTGACGCTTGACGGAGATCGGTTTTGAGTTTCGTACTCATTTTTCCGGCGCACAGGATGCGCTGTGGTTTTCTGTTTCTTCCGTTATTTCGGAGCCACATTGATTTAGCTGTTTATTGCAATGTTTTAGTATTTGGGGGTATAAAATTTAAATTTAAATTCGGGGACCGAATTTCTTTAAGGGGGGAAGATTGTAACGTTTCTGAAATCGTTATGCGAATTTTTCCGTTTTAGGGTAAAATAGTCGGTATTTTCCGTTTTAACCGATTTTGATCAAACTTCCGTATAAACTTGCCGGCACCTAGTTTAGCTAAAATAAAGCTAGTGCGCGAACTTTGGGGGTCAATGGGAAGTTTTGGTTCAAATAAAACTTTTCCCTAATTAAATATTATTTTAAATGGTAAATTATACACGTAAATTGTGGTAATTACTTCTAATGAGAATTATTTGCTAATCTTATCACCAGAATTAGTTTAGAACCTTCTTTTTTAATATCTAGATTTTTTTGATGACTAATGGTTTAATATTTAAAAATAAAAGAAAAAGAATGAAAAGGTGGCAAAAAGGACATTAAAGCATTTATTTGCATTTATTGCTATTTCTTACTAGAAATTTCCACACATTTTACACAAACCCCCTCCCCCACCCATGCTATGGCCGAGCCTTTCCTTTGCTACCCTCTCATATTTCCTTGCTCATTTCCATCATTCCAAGCTCCAAAAATTCATCGAAATCCTAAAATAAATCCACAAAATTCCTAAACAAAAAATTAGACCATCATCCTTCTTCACTAACCAGCTCGGATCTTCATGAAAAAAGCATCATTTTGGAGGGTTAATTTTGGTGATGTTGCAAAATTGAGATCTTGTTTATGAGGTATAAATCCTAAACCTAATCCTAATTTGTTACTTAATTCCTTAAACTTGCTTAATTATGTGCTAATTATAGCTTTAAAGTTCGTGTGTAATAAATTCATGATAATTAATTATGAAATCAAGTTAGGATTTTGATGTGCTTATGTTGTTAAGCAAGATGTGTAGATTTGGAAAAGTTAAGTATTTTGTGAAAATGATAATTGTTATTTTTCCTAATCGCCTATTAAGCTTAATTCCAAACTAGGTTTTTCTAACTTATTTTTGGGAAAGATTAAAAATATGGAAGGGGTTTGGATTGCTTAGTTAAGCTATTTTATGATATTTGAAATCGCTAGAATTGTTAAATTTCTAGACTTGTGCGAAATTGAGATAAAATGATATAAGCTGCTTACTAGCTTTTCAGTAAAATTTGGAGTGGGTTTTAAATGAAAATGGAGATGACTTAAATATTAATACCTACGATATTTATTCTATATGTAAATGCGTATTGGTATTATTGGGTTTTTAATGTGGCAGTTTTCATGTATAGTGACCCTATTTAAAGTTTCGGCAATGTTTTTCGGTATTTGGATTGTTGGTTTTGAGTTTTGGATACTGTATTTGGTCGTTGGATGTTTGTACGTCAATGATAAGGGTAGTTGATTGTTTTGCATGTGTAGGCTATAGGTTCTAACCTATGAGCGCACCGCGTGCCGTACTTTTGGATTTCGGAATTTGATGTTAATAGCTTTGCGAATTCGTATTGATTATAGGTACATTCACGTGGATTCCGAGACGACGAAACGTATCGACTACGGCTAAGTGAGGTGTTTAGCAGGTGAGTAGATTATATCTACCGGGGAAGTCGGGTGGATGGCGTATAGCACCCCCGCAAATATTGGAATGAATGATCGTTTGATTATTATATCCTGATAAATGATAGGCGACTGATATGATTTTAGGACTTGCAAAAGATAATATGATAGAAGTGGACATTAGTGAACATATTGGTTTAGGAGAATATGAAATGATAATTGAATCATGATGAGTAATATTTGAAAGAGAACAAGTATGATGTTTATACTAATGTGTTGCGAGATATTAGTGTAATGAACGGGTATACGATATGATATGATGACTTAGTGTGATAGGTCGTTATATGGATTTGAGTCGATATGTGATGGTTGATACCTTTGTAGGTCACCTGATATGAGATTGACATAGATGTGACCTGAGAGATTGGTATATAATTATCATGGATAATGATTGCATAATGAGTGATATGCCGTACGAGACTTAGATCCGTTCCCCGATGTTGTATAGGTTGATAAAATCCTTATTTGTTAATGCCGCTGTACGTTAGGTTACCGTACGCGATGACTTTTACCTTGATTTATCCATACCCCTGATTAGAGAATGCCGTACGATGGATTATGCCGTACGTGATGTTGTGAGGCTGGATGCCGATTGATATATTCACCAACTCGGTCTTCTTGATATGTATACCCAATAGCATTTGATTCATTATATGCATTATGCTGCATTCATGCTATTCTCATTGCATTTCTTATACCTGTGCTAGTACACCTACACCATTATCGATGATGTGTATATTACACATACACAGATTTGCCGGCTCACGCACTTCTTCATCGATAATTGCCATGTCACTTACACAGTAGAATTGTTATATCATGCTATGATATACTGCCATGTTCATATCACTATGCTAGGTTGCACGATATATTGACATGTACACCCACATATCTCGCTACAGTTGCATATACCCCTAGGTGGTATTGCATTGACATGTGATATTGAGACGTTGACTATTGCGCCATTGCACTTATGAAATGCATCATACATACTTGATTACATGTAGATACTTATACCTTGCTACAGTTATATGTACACTTCATATGATGCTGCACTTGTTTTCGGAGGATTTGGGAGCCGCAAGATATATTTTTAAAGCTGGATTCATTTTAAAGAGCGGCTTTCCCTTAATATGCTCATATTTTTGTTTTATGTTGCATATATCAGTTTTCATGGATTTACGCATTGAGATATGGATTTCATATGATTTATGGATTTGTGAACCGTGGGGGTATTTCAAGAAAACTATGTATTGTTTGAAAACCCGGTTTCTCTTGATATGATATTTCAGTGCGTCCACCATGTGATTTCTCGGTTCTGAGATTGGCATGTGAAACCCGATTTGAGGAGCGGGAGGCACCGTCCGCTGGTACATGGTGGATCCAGTATGGTACCCCGGGGCGAGTGGTGATTTCGTGGTGTAGACGATAAGCCTGACAGAGGGACCACTACCTACCGGTGATAGTATTTGGACTCAGCGGTTATCGTGGGGATACCGACCGGAGTGATGTACGGACATGACATCAGGGCCAGTCGTGGTGACAGCGCCTGAGTTATGAGGATTTACGTGTCGTTGCTAGACACAGGTATTCATGATGTTTCGGGTGTCGGTGATAGACACCCAGGTTTCCATGATTGTGATGTGGCATTGATGGACACACATTCTTTGATATCCTCATATTTACCTGCATATGCTTTTATGATATTTCCATGCAGGAGTTGTTGTGTCAGTGGTTGACACGTAGACGAGATCCACTGCATACATGCATTGATTTTATTGTTGGACGAGATCCACCTGCATACATGTATTGATTCATTGTTGGATGATTATACACTTGCTGTTAGGCATTTATATTGTGTTGGCACATATGCAGATACAGTCACCTTAGATATCATAGTATTACCTTTATGATATAGTTAACCTAGGAATCGTTGTTTATTTCGATTTCTATCTGTTGATGTTTTCTACTCACAAGTTTGCAACTCACCCCCGTTGTGCCTCAGTTCTTGCAGGTTGTCCGCTCGGATCAGTAGCGGCATTGCTGGCACATAGCTTGTTTTCGGGTGATTTGTTTTGGTAGGTGGTATATGTTGGATCATTCCCCTCTCGTACTTGTTATTCATATTGTATCTAGTCACTCCATCAAATCGGAAACTAGAAATTGTATATGTTGCAGACTTAGAAGACTTGTAGTTGTGAGACTTGAGCGATGGGTTTTTATGTTCGCTTTTGGGGTTGATGTCTTGCTTTACTTTATTTCCTTTTGTGGATCTTCGCCAATTGGCGTCGTATACTTGTTATTTATAGTTGTGGTGTTTCCTTCGTTGGGCGTGTTTTGCTCCTGTTTGGGATGCTTTCTATATATTCCTTGTTGTACCCGTTACAGGGCTAGTTTTTACAAAGGAGGGGCTGCCAAAATTTTTATGAAAATCAAGGAAAAGAGTTAAGTGATGTTTTAAGGATTTTTACTTAAGTTTCTAAATGTTGTAAATGTTTTCTTTACTTACTTCTATTGTAAGGTTTAGATTTCTGGGTTTCGGCTTACTTAGGTTACGTTACGCCTGTAGACGTTGCGTAATTTAAGTGTCGGTCATGAGCTAATATTTTGGGTCGTGACATATAGCCGTTGGAGCACAGTCCATACAGCCACGAAGAGACGAGTCTGAAGCAGTCGACATTAGAGAAAAGTGGAGTAAGATGTTCGTACGAGATCTTGATGAAATGACGTTCCACTCCGCCGACATCAGAGATGTGATGCGCATGCAGAGGTATTGTATATGGATATATCTTCCAAAAGGAGTCGCGATGAGTATGCAGCCATTCCGGAACAAGAAACAGATATAGTAGAGGGTGATAACCTCCGGCCAGTTCGGCAAAAACAATATTTGGGAGAGACCCCGACAAGACCTTTCTGGAATAATTTACGAGAAGACTTGGACCCAGGAGTGGTCATATAACGCACACCCAGCAGGCCAGAGTTCGACATCGTCGACGGGATATGTTATGAGTGACCACGACAGTTGGCTAGAGATTCTTAGAGGATGTGCTTGAGCGGGACTATTCCGCCATACTTGATTTTGGTATTTTGGGCGATCTATTCGTATGATTGAGTTTTGATGACTGAGTTTCATGATATTTGTTTTCGTGTACCATGGTTTCACCTACTGGATATTTATATTTTGCGCATAGTTATTACACTTGAGATATGCTTTATACACCGTTGTGTTGATTTATAATTTGTGCACAGTCATTGCGCTTAATATGGTTTTTGTG
Source organism: Agapanthus africanus (assembly GCA_030015575.1). Classification (NCBI taxonomy): domain Eukaryota; kingdom Viridiplantae; phylum Streptophyta; class Magnoliopsida; order Asparagales; family Amaryllidaceae; genus Agapanthus; species Agapanthus africanus. The sequence goes on along the minus strand of JASDDO010000019.1, from coordinate 725,689,769 downwards.
CCTTGGCTGCACATGTTTATGATTTCATGGATTTCATACAGTTGGGTTGATTTTGTGCATATGGTACGCACACAATTCGGTTTTCGCACTCGGTATAGTTCATATATGCTTGCAGTGTATTGATACATATTTTGTGCACGCTGATGCACATGGTTATGAGATTATATACCACGGTATACCTGATTTGGATTTGGATTGAAATGTGTTGTATACCGTCGATTTCGATTGTGATACTCGATATTTGTTTTGTGCACCTTGTGCACCTGATTGGATTCTTGCGCATATTTGACGCGCTTGGATTGAATTTTACGCATGTTCGGCGCTTCATATTGGATTTTGTGATTTCGTGCATATTGGATGCACATGATTTAGATTTTATTCATGCATGATGGATGCACCTGGTTTGGATTTTCGCGCATGTTGGGCGCATGATATGAGATACGATTTTGGTGCATACCAGATGCACTAAATCGGGATTCTTTGTGCATATCATATACACCCGATATTGTTGTCAGGTACATCGTTGCCTCTGACAGGTGTTTCGTGCACACCCGTTGCACTTAGATTTTGTTCTGTGCACATGTATGGCACATTCATGGATTTTGATTTCCGTTCACACCAGACGCACGCGACATTCTTAGGCACATTTTGGGATTGGTTTCTTATGGAGCGGCACGTTTTTATGATATTTACTATTTGTTTTCGTATTGAGCAGGACTAGTCAGAGAACAGTACCTGGATAAATTTTGCATGCATTGATAGTTATCGAAAGGATTTCCAGAAAAGGAAGCTATAGTCTCAGTATTTACCTACGTAGCTGAGATGACACGAAACGTTTAAAAACAAGGAAACCCTTCTAAATTATTTTCAAAACGGCGAGACGTGCATATTAAACAAAGGATATATATAGATATAGCTATTTTCTTACAATAAACGTCTGCCACCGTGCCGTGTTACGTGCATCGCACAACAACATAAAAAGGTTTTGGCATGCATTTTTTCCAGATGTTTTAATGATATTTACATGTAGAGTTTTAAGTATATCATGTTGGTTTTCGTATTGGATTTAAACATTGGTGTATTCACCATAACTTCGATGATTGCGGGATGCTTGACGAAGTTTTGATTTTGGATTATATACTTGGTTTTCATGCGCATGCATTGCGCCACTATGTGCTTTATGTATTTATGATCTCGGGACCCCGACGGCTTAGTCTTTTACTGAAATGTTTTAGTATTTGAGGGGTTTAATTTAAATTCGGGGACCGAATTTCTTTAAGGGGGAAGATTGTAACATTTCAGAAAAATAAAATATTATTTTTGGGAATTTTTATGATTAAATAATAATATATTGAATATTTTAATAAGGCGGTATAATTAAATATCGATAAATTGGGGAAAATTTTAGAAAATTATAGAAATTACTAAAAAGAAGGTGCTTTATGTGATTTATGCAAATTATGAAATTTTACGATTTATTACACACTATTTTAATGCTAATCGCGATTAAATATCGCTAATCGCGTATTAAGCGTTTTGTGCACATGACATGCACACGTCATTTTTGGCATTTTTACATTTTTCCTTGCATGGCTTTTCTTCATTTTCAAGCATGATTTGTTTTAAATGAAATGAGAAGAAAAGATAAAGAAAAGAAAAGAAAAGAAAAGGGAAATGAATAAAGAAAGGGGTATGGGCATGAGAGAGAGAGAGGGTGAGGGGTCAACCATAGTCATGGTCCATTGTTCTCAATTCATTATCTTCATCTTTTCTTCTTCTTCTTCCTCTCATGGCAGCACCTCACTCCCCCTCCACTTCAAACCCTCAAATCATCATCAAAACAAAACAAAAACTCCATCCCCACTTCATTAAAAACATGCACAAGCTCATAAGCTACACTTTGGACAAAGAAAAATGGGATTTTGATGCTCTAGGGGATTCATGAGTGCCAAATGAGATAACCTCTTCACCATTTGTGTAGTTTTTCATTCACTTTAGCTTAAATACATGTTTAGAAGTGAATAGGCGATGTTTAGCGAACTTTGAAAAACTTAAGTTAGGGTTTGAGGGATTTTTGAGTTGTGGTTGAGTTTACGGACCTTACTGGTGACCTTAAACCCCCCTTGGTGTTAGAACCCAGACTTAACATGAAACAAACACCTGAAACCCAAAAACAGAAACCTTCCATGTCGGTTTGTGAAGTAGTATTGGGTGCAGGGAAATCTGGGATGACCTGGGAGTTTTACTAGAAAGTAAACAACACTAATAGCCTAGATTGACCACCACGAGACCACCCTACCAATACGACATCCCAACTCCCCTGAAAATCTGAGCAGGTCGGATTTTACCTGAATGTGGCTGGCCATGGGGTGAGGGATTGGGTCCAGGTTGCTTAAGTAAGTCATATACACCCTATATATCACCCTAGTGTTATTTGCTTACCTTGTTTTCACCTTAAACAAAATTGGGGACTAAATTCATGAGTTGCTGTTTTAATTCGGGGTTATATTTTTCGTATTTTGGATTCTGGATTTTAGTATTTGTGTTTTACCTCGATCACTTGATGTTTGTATGTCGAAATCGAGTATTATTTGGTTGATTTGCGAGAGCAGACCATAGGTTTTGACCTATGTGAGAAACGTGTGTCATTTTGGTTTTAAATTGGATTTTAATGCGGCACGATACGTTATGATGTGTAAGTACCCCACGAAGACTTCGAGACGACAGGCAAGCGAGTGGCGACGTCGGCATCGGCATATGAAGATCATGGTGAGTAGATATATATCTACAGGCGAAGTCGGGTGGATGGCGTATAGCACCCCCGCAGTTCGAAGTATAGTATGCTTTATATATGGGATATATATATATATATATATATGATATTTGTTACGTTAACATGGATTTTCAAGATAGGTTATAGGGTTCATGATATAGTTTAGTGTTTTTATAAGTTAACGTTATGGTTTAATGTTAGTTGCGAAACCCTAGAATAAGGTTTACACCCACACGCACACGCACACATGCATTCTTTTTTATATTTGTGCGTACACACACACACGCATGGGTATATATATATATATATATACGTATACATATACATGGATTATGAGGATAGTATTTGGGATTGGAGATGAGTCGATGAGATTGGGCTTGAGGACAGGTGATCAGTGATATGACGTGGATCGTATTATGAGATACGACACGATATTTTTAGCGGGTCCTTTGGGCGTGGTGTTTTCATACACACGCATGTATACATAGATGGTATCAGTGTTGTACTAGACTTAGATCAGTACCAATAGATCACGACATATGATGAAAAGGATACCAGACGAATAATGAGATAAATGTGATTTTTGACACGTACCCAGATTTGGGATGCCGTACGATAGATTTATCGTACGAGCTATATTGATGATAGATCCGCAGTCTTGACTCAAGGATGTCATATTATATAGGGTATCGTATGGAATACTATTGAGGCAGGATCACCTATTATTATTATTATTATTATATATATATATATATATATATCGACTCAGATTTAGGTGGTTTTTCCTTACCCTTATGATTAGTCTGTTAGTTAGACTTGTAGTTATTTGTAGACTCGTTTATATTATTGCATATTCATTATTGTTGTATTTGTTATTCAGCTCCCGCATATTCTTGCTGCTCGCATCGCATTGCATACTTATATTGTATTTTCATATGCTATTAATGAAATCATGCTGTCAGGACACCAGCACCATTACCGATGATGTGTATGTTCTACGTACACCTACTTGTCGGCATACACACATCATCATCGATAATTTCCATGTCACGTACACTTTAGAGAATATTATTCCATTGGCATAGCTTGTTAGCTGATAGTTTCGACATAGTATTAGAGTACTTGCTTTTATATGCTAGTTTAGACATTGCATTTATTACTTGCTATTTCATGCATATTATTATTCACTGTCATGTATTATTATTTAGGGCCAGTCCGGATTTGCCAGAGCCCAATACTTTTAAATTCATTGTCTTTTGTTCTCGAGATTTGGGTTTTCCATGAGATTTATGGATTTGGAGAAACCACAAGATTTTATAAAACTGATTATCATTTTAAAATGAAAGTTGCGGTTTTCTCATGATATGATTTGAGATATGTCCACCATGAGTTTTCTCGGCTCTTGAGTGATATCATACACCCAATTTGAGGAGGAGTAGGAACTGTCTGTGGGTGCATGGTGGACCCGGTGCGGTATCCCGGGGCAAGAAGATCACAGTTGTTTGGCGTTGAGCCTGTGACAGGGGAGCATTGCTGACCGGTGATTGTTTTGTGACTCGACGGATATCCGGAGGATACCGATCGGAGTCGGGCCAGTCCAGATAGCCGGAGCCCAGGGGCCAGTCCGGATAGCCGGAGCCCCAGATATTGATACTTGAGGTATTTGAGATTTGATGATACAGGCCAGTCCGGATAGTCGGAGCCTGAGATATTGAGATATTGGGTTATATTTTGTGTCGATGCTAGAAACTGATTTATGTTGATTTCATTGATGACATTTTGATTTATATACAGATATCTCACTAAAACAAGAAAACAGTTTTAGCATTTATATGCCTTCTATTTTCATATTATGACCTTCATACCTCATACATGTGATATATTGCTACCTGAGGCACTGACACGAGCACATGGGATTACACTTATGTATAGATGTTTACCCTTGCCATCTTTTCATGCTTCAGACCTTATCATATTGAGGATATTTATTTATTTTGATTGTATTGACCTAGGATTGAGTCATACATACGATTTCTGCTCGGTGATGTTTTCTACTCACGAGTTGGCTACTCACCCCCGTTGTGCCACAGTTTCTTGCAGGTTTTGCCGTGCAAGTTTCGTGCGACTTTGCTGGCACACTGCTTCCATTGCGGGTGATTTTCTTTGGTAGGTGGGTTCACTTGCATCATGATCACCCTTGTACTTTATTTACATTCAGTTGTATCTAGTAACTCCATCAACCAAACTTGTATATTTATTGACTTAGCAGACCAGTGATGTTTATTCTTTCGACCTTAGAGTCGCGCGTTGTATTATTATGGATTTCATGTTGTTGTGAGTTTCCTTTTCAGTTTTGATCCTCGCCCTTCGGCGTTGTATATTATATTGCTTGCGTGGCTGTGTCCGTCGATTGACGAAGAGCTAGCTCCCTCTTGGGGATGCCTTTTTCATTGATGTATATATATTATTCATGTTGTACCCCGTTCGGAGCCAGTATTTACAAAGGAAACTCTGCCGAAATTTTCAGAAGAGACTTGATGTTTTAAAAACGTATAATTCGGCTTATGCTATTAAAACCCGTTTTCCTTCATTTATTATTTAAAATGGTTTTAGATTTCTGGGCTTTTGGATTACTTGAATTAGATGTGATCCTATAGACTTCATACGATTCAAGTGCCAGTCACGTGCTATTTCGGGTCGTGACAGACCCGTCAGCGTAGTAGCGGCGGGCGTACTTCTTCTTTTGCTCCATCGCATCGATTTACAGTTTTGCTCTTAGGTGGGTTGCGAGGATACTTTTGTTCCATCTTGTATCATTATTTGTATGTAGTATACTCCATTTACCCTTGTATATTTGACTAGATGGTGAGACTCGTGGGACTTGTATTTGTGATGTTTGGTGTCGATGCTCACTTGAGCCGATATGGTGTTTCTCATTTCTTGCTTTCAGATGCTTATTTTGCACTTTTGATATACATATTGCATTTGGTTGTGATTCCGCCATTGGCAAAGAGCTAGCTCCCACTTGGGAATTCCTTTATTCATTATTTATATGTATTTTCATATGTTATACCCATTTGGGAGCCAGTATTTACAAAGGAGACCCTGCCGAAATTTTCGGGAAAATCTGATGTTGCTTTTAAATGTTTAATGCCACTTATTTTGTTAAAACCGCTTTCTTTAAAACAAGTTTTCCTTCACTCTAATTGTTAAACGGTTTAGTTTTCTGGGCTTTGTCTTACTTAGATTACGTTGCGCCTTGAGACGTTTCGTAGTTTAAGTGCCAGTCATGTTCCGTACCTTCAGGTCGTAACAATCATCGTATGATATCTTGATGGAATCCACTCAAGTTACTACACTCCAGAAATTATGCGCAAGCCTAGCAAGTTTCCTGTATGTTTGAAACTCTCGATGTGATTTTTACCCCTAGGACCCAAGTGACCTTGACTAAAGATCAAAATGTCAAAAGGTCCTAGTCAAGTTCTACCCATCATTTTCTTGATTGCATTAGACCCACCCGTACAAACCTTGAATAAAGATCAAAATGATCGCACGACTGTCCTAACCAATCCACATATCCATGTGATGGAAAAGCACTACATAGCTATGGAACACTACGCCTCGACTAAAGATCGAAATGCGCAGCACGAATACTAAGCACTACCAATCCAAAATGACAGAGGGCTACGGCTGGTTTTTGGCAAAAAGCCTTTAACGTAATGAACTTGATCTCGTTGAAAGAATGCAAGTGGTTGTCAAATATATAGTGGCGAAAACTTTTGCTAAAGAGGTCACTCCCGGTGAAGGGATCTCGGCTCTTTCCTCGTGGAATGAGGTGCAGGATATTCCAAACTGAATACCACGATGCAAAGCAAAAGAAAATGACTGTAGTGTAGTTATTACGCTGACGCAAACTTTTGCTCAAGGGGTCACTCCCGATGAAGGGATCTCGGGCCTTGCCTCGTTGAATGAGGTGTTGGATATTCATAACCGAATACCACTGTGCAAAGCAAAAGAAAACGTTTGTAATGTCAGTTTTAAAAAAACTTGGTTCCAACAACATCATATAAAGGTTTGTTTTATCCTTGCATTGATCAGAATCAACGCAGTCCCATCAATTAATCACACCAGAAAAGAACAAAAATATATGATGTATGTATATGTCATCCGCATTCGTCACTGGTCCCCGTCATCACCCGTTAGGTTACTTAACTAACGACAGAGCGGGGGTTGGCCTAGAGCGGGTGCAAAACTGTCATGACCCGAAATGGCACGTGACTGGCACTTGAATCATGTGAAGTCTATAGGACCCCGCCTAATCCAAGTAAGCCAAAAGCCCATAAATCTAAACCATTTAAGGAAAATAATGGAGGTGAAGTTTTGAAATAAGGTTTAACGAAATCAGGTTCCTTCTTTAAATACATAAGTAATGATATATGAAAACACAGTCTTTGTATCTAACTTGAAAACATTTTCGTTATTGAAAATTTGGGCAGCACCTCCTTTGTGTATTTTAACCCGAAAACGGTACAAGCAATATAATAAAAGGCTTCCCCAAGAGGGAGCTAGCTCTTCGCCAAATGGCAGAACAACCACGCAAGATAAAATGAATATACAACGTCGAAGGGTGAGGATCAAGACTCAGAAAGAAAGTAAAGAACTCAACATCATCAAGGAAGCCGGAAAACCATAATAATACATGAGCGCGACTCTAAGGTCGAAAGAATAACAACTGTGGTTTTCTAAGTCTACTAAATATACAAGTCTGGTTGATGGAGCTTACTAGATACAACTGAAATAAATAAAAGTACAACGGTGGTCACGATGCAAGTGAACCCACCTACCAAAGCAATCACCCGGAAGAAAGTGAAATGCCAGCAAGCCGCTACGGAACCTGTACGGAAAAAAATGCAAGAAACTGTGGCACGACGGGGATGAGTTGCCAACTCGTGAGTAGAAGACATTACCGAGCAGAAATCAAAAGTATGACTCTCCTAGGTCATACAATAATGTCCTCATAATATACCCTCAAACATCTAATAGTTGCAAGGGTAATCATCTAAACATAAGTGTAATACCAAGTGCTCGTGTCAGTTCCTCAGGTAGCAACATATCACATATATGATGTACGAATGCATTAAGAATGAAAGCAGAATACATCTTGTATGAGAAAACTGTTTTCTTATCTCAGTAAGATTTTAGTGTAAAAACCGAAGTATCATCAATGAAATCGACAGAAAAGTCCGTATCAAACATCGATACAATATCCTCAATATCTCGGGCTCCGTCGGTCCGGATCGGCCTATATCATCAAATCTCATGACTACGGTCGGTCTCCTCCGGACGACCACCGAACCAAACATCACCGGTCGGTAGTGCTTCCTTGCCGGGCTCAACGCCTTTCTATATGATCCTCTTGCCCTGGGGTACCGCACCGGGTCCACCATGTACCCGCAGACAGTGCATCCCCCTCCTCGAATCGGGTATGTGATACAGCTCAAAAACCGAGAAAACTCATGGTGGACACCACACATATCATATCATGAGAAAACCGCAAATTTCTATTTTTAGAAATGATAATGAGTTTATAAAATCCTTGCTGTTTCTCCAAATCCAGAAATCTCATGGAAAATCCGAAATCCAAAAATCGAGAGTCAATAAACAGTGAATTACCAGCATAAAGCCCCATAATATTGCATGACAAATGAATATACACATGCATGAGTATCTAAGTAAAGAATGCAATATCTAAACTAGCATAGTAATGATATATTGGGACTATCAGCTAGCAAGTTATATCAATGATGTAATATTCTCTAAAGTGTACGTTACATGGCAATTACCGATAATGATGTGTGTGAGCCGGCAAGAAAGTGTTCGTGGACATACGCATCATCGGTAATGGTACTGGTGTCCTAACAAACGATATCATAATAGTTAAAGAAACACATGTATGAACATGCAATGCAATGAGAACATGAATATAACGGAGAATGAATAGTAAACGCAACATTGAAGAATATACATTTCTATATACGAGTCATACAGTTTTAGCATTTGAAATAGCACGAATCGTGGTTTTTAGACAATAGGGGATACGGTGTTTTTAAGAAAATGTACGTCCTTTGAAAAATCCGTAATATCCCTCGGGTTGTCTTTTGAAAATACTCACGATTCGTTAGTTTTTGAAAATAGGTATGACTCGAGCCTGGTCTAACATCTTCCTAATCAACTAAAAGACTAAACTATGGAACTAGTCGAAAAGGTAAGAAATCCACCTAAATTCCGAGTCGATATACCTAGTAGTCGGCGATCCAGCCTCATAGCGTCACGTAATGTATAATACATAGTATGGCATCCTCGAGTCAAGAGTGCGGATCAATCATCATATCTATATCTCGTACGGTAAAATCCATCGTACGACATCCTAAAATTGAGGGTACGGTTCAACTATCATATATGCATCATCATTCATATGTCATCATCATCGAACGATATCATGATCAGGGGTACTGTTCTAAAATCTCGTACATTCCAATATCATCAACACATATTATCGTATGTATGAATACACATCGCCTAACGACCCACTATAATATCATGTTATATATCATATCGTGACTCGAACACATATCCAACCTCACGGCATCATGCCCGATCATATTGACTCATCTCCAACTATCATATATACCATCCCCATCCCATGTGTATATGTACGTATATTTATATATATAAACCTACACTCATACATGAATACACACACACACACACACACACATATACACACAAAAACAAGTGTGCGTGCGTGCGTGCGTGTGACTACATGTAACCTGCGATTCGCCTCCAAGGTAATCATCCTCTGGATAGGTCTTCCTAAATTAACCTAATCTAACCTAAGGTCTTCTAAATACCCTACTCACCAAGTATCCAATGTCACATCAAAAACCCATAATAATAAAATGGTAATAACCCTATTCTACGTTTGCGGGGGTGCTATACGCCATCCACCCGACTTCCCCCGTAGATATACATCTACTCACCTTGATCCTCGCTTGCCGAAGTCAAAGACGCCACGCTCTTCCTTCCGATGTCCACGTGAGGGTGCCTACATATCACAAAATATATCGTATCGCATTAAAATCCGATTCAAAACCGACACGACACGCGAAGTGCTCATAGGTTAGAACCTATAGTCTACGAATGCAAAAACAATCATAGAACCCTCGTCGTTAACGTACAAACGTCCAACAACCAAATCCACAATTTAAATAACAAAATCCATGTTTTAGAAATCGGAAAACCATTGCTATTATTAACTTAAATGCTCCCAGATTTTTCCTCAGGTAATCTGGAACAAAATAAAAAATACAGTTGCTAAGTTATGAAGAGTGTGAGCTACAAGACAAAACCCAACATCAACAACCAAATTCTGGCCGACCAATAGTGCTACAGTAACCGCCCCCGCCGGCCCAATGTTTGAAATTTGGTCTCGCCTTCTCGTGGTGGTCTCATTTTGGGATAACTAGGTTAATGTATATGTTTAATTTTTTTTTATAAAGGTTCCGGGTTGCTCCAGATTCCCTGTAGACCTCAAGAAATATCACAAAACCGACACGGAAAGTTTCAAGTTCATGTCTTGGGGTTTTAGTCACTGGTTTGGTCCAGGATAAAAGCACTACAAGGGCTTGTGATCACAACTAAACCTCATTAACACCTTGGCAAACCATAGTATCTCCTAATTCCTCTTCCAGAAAATTCTAATATCGCTAATCTAGACAAGTTTAACTCTAAACTACACTAAGATTTTAGAAAGTCTAAAAACTAAACTAAAGACATGGGATTTACCTCATTTGGCAACTCAAGAATTTTCTTAAGTTGCTCAAAGTCTTCAAAATCCAAACTTGAGGCCTCCATAGGGTTTGTAGTGAGGTTGTGCACCATTTTTGTGAAGGGAGTAAGGTGTTTAGGCTAAGTTTTGAAGGTGGTTTGTGAGGTAGAGGAGGTGGATGATGAGGAGGGAGGAGGTCAAGAAAATGAAGAAGGGAAAATGAAGAAGAGGAGATGAACCATGGTGGGATGAAGAAATATCTCTCTCTCTCTCTCTCTCACTCTCACTAGCCCATACCTCCTTGTCCCCATGCTATGCCACATATTATTATTCATCTTCTTTTATCTTTTCTCTTTTTTTTTGAAAAACAACAAAATCAAGAACCATATATGCATGCACATGAAGAATGGCTCAAAATATGAAATAAGCATTTGCAACATGTCATGTTGCATGTCATGCACATAGCATACATAATACAAAATTAGTAAATACTAATCGAGTTTAGTAAATAACCGATTACAATTAATTGTATAATAATTCATAGAATGCCCAAATCACATAAATGCCTTCGAAATCAATAATTGTATTAATTTTCCAAATATTTTACAAATTTTCGGTATATAGTTATACCATATCATTTAAATCTAATCTCCATACTTTAAAATATTCATAATATTTATTAATTTAATTAGTTAAATTCCCAAAACTAATATTTTATTTTCTGAAATGTTACAAAAACATATACAACATCTACTAGTATATATATATATATAACATTTGTCTCAGGCATGATATAAAGCAACACCACAGAAGCATCACAGAAGCAACACAGAATGGTAGATAATCCGGAAGCCTCAGGTTTCCTTTGAGCCGCAAGTGAAACCCGACGTTCACCTGGTCGTGTGGATAGCCTGTGCAATGAAAACCTAAACCCCTATGAGCACAGCAAGTTACCTGCCAAAACCAGAAGTGAGGCAACCCCCTTCATCAAAGTGAATGGGCCACCCGGCACTTCACGGAATCCGGTAACTTGAGCGCCCCTCCGTAGGTCATATCTATACCCCTTACGAGTGTGGCGAATAGCCCGCTAATTATAGAGTGAGGCCCCCTCCATCTCAATGCCATGAGAAGCGGGTCAGTTGCCCTCTAGAACCCGGCTATTCGTGCACTCCATCGCGGGGTAATCCTACTACAGAAAATAAAATAATATGTACAACGGTGACATCAACCTCAACCCGGTCGTGCCCCAAACAAATAATATACAAACTGGCAGTGACGGCAGTCCACATGTCGGACGCTCGTCCCGCAATATCAAAGGTACAAATGAAACTAAACTGCACTACCATTGCACCCAAGGCTATCCATCACGACAATCTGCATAAACCATAACCAGATATATATCCATAGAAACAAGTAACTGAAACAAGTGTGTAACCCCGTCTAATTGAGCATATAGCAATTAGACAACGTTACCAACACATCCACGCATGCAAACGAAGTCACGACATTAGAATTCCAAAACATAATTAGTACACATCCCAAATATACTAAGGATCAAAAAACAAGTGCACAAAACATCCAAAAGAGTCGAGTTTTGAGCCAATTCGGAGGTCTGAATCAAAACGAAATGTGTCCGAACCTTCGTGGGGAGTTAGAGCATGAAATTAACTTCGAGGCGGGGAGCCTAGAGGGAGTACCCCACCCCCGAGGCCACCACTAAGTGGCCAGAGGGTGAGGCAGACCCGAAACTGCCTATACAGGGGCAGTTTTGGGTCCCCACCACTACGACCACCTTGTGGTGGTCTTGGGGAGTGGGCCCAGCCATTCGGTTCCCCTAGGGTCTCCCTGGGGTGCCCACGCAGCACCCCACGGCTTCTCGGTTCAAACCAAGAGCCCGCGGGGTGTGCAAACATCTCAAAACTCAAAAATTCAGGACTGTTTTTTCGACAGTTTTCGATTCCCAAAAAAATGTTAATTCTAATGTCGCAACTAGCTAGTTTAAGGTGTTTGGGTGGCTCTAATACCATGTTGGGTTTTTCTGGTGCCCCGGCTATCAAACCGTGGCCAAATGCGGAACAAAATTTTTTAAAATTTTGGCGCAAACAAAACCCGCATATGTAACACCTTAAGATGTGATTAGTGGCTAATTATACTTTGATAAAAGGTTTTTAATAAAAGTTTAGCAAATTTATTTTTAAATATTTTATCAAATTTAATAAATATTTTATTAGAATTTTCCTAGGCTTGCACACATTTGTGCATGTAAACTAGGGTTAAAATGAGGTTAGACCATGATTAGCAACCATGGTGGACTAACCATCTTGTTAAGCCACTTGGATTTTTTTTTTATTAAGTGTTTTTGGGGTCAATTGTTTTTTTTATAGAAAAAGGATTTGAATTGTTTTGTGTTGACTTCGTGAAAGAGAGAGAGAATGGCATTATGGCATGAGCCATGCCTTCATTAAATGAAGAGGGAGAAGGGGGGGTTGATTAGCATGGTTATCATTCTTTTCTTTTGCTAAACTCTTTTCCTCACAACTCTCTCTCACTCTCACTCACTCATACACACACACACGCATTCATCACAGCAGCAGCAGCAAAAGTTGCAACAGCAGCAGCAGCAGCACCCAGCAGCAGCAACAAGAAGCAGCAGCACCAGAAGCAGTAACAGCAACAGCATCAGCACCATTATCAGCAGCAGCTGCAGCAGTGCAAATTCCTCCTCCTCTTCTTCTTCCTCTTCTTCCTGCACTCTAAGACCAGTGAGTGAGGTATAAGATCTGAGCTCAATTCCTTTTGCTAAACATATGTGTAGAATTAGCTTCGGTTAGTGATAAAAGTGAGTTTTTGTGCTAAATATGGTGAATTGTGTGGACTTTTGGTTAGGAGATGATTTTGCTGGTTAGCCTAGCCTAGTTAAGTGTTATTAAGGCCACTTAAACCTATCTTAACCCCAGATTTCACTAAAATACCCTAGGGTTTTTTTTTGTGCAAAATATAACGTTTTTATGACAAAGTTAGCCTTTCTGTGATCTGCTTATGACCCGGCTCCTTCAGAGAAAATCTGAGCAAACTGGAGCATACTTGGTAGAACTTGATCACACCACCAGAGGACAAGACCACCTACCCTCATTCAGACCGCCGTTTTAATCGTTCTGGCCGCAATTTGCGGACAGATAGGGGTTTTGGGTGCTGGTGTTTTGGCTAGGGTAGTCTACTACATATTATAGTGTTTTGGCATGTGCAATTTTGTAAGTTTTCACCTGTGTCAAAATCTGGGACGATATATCGTTTTTCTAATACGTTTAGTTTGCGTGACACGTGTGATACGTGTGTGTAGGGTTCCTAGGCACCCTAGTGAGGTTTCACAAGGCATCGAACATGCCAATTTCAAAAAATCTAGGTGCTGAGAGACCCGACTACGGATCGTTTGCTAGAAAACTAGGCGAAAAAGCTAACTAGTTAACACTTAACTAAGAGATACGGAAATACAATCTTTGTAGATCCGGTTCTCCACCTCCATAGTTCCGCAACGAAGTCCTCTCCGCTGTCCAAAAAGAATCCGGGCTCTAGCGTCGACTTCATCGGAGAATAAGCGAGCTAGGTCGTCGATGTCCATGCCGAAGATGATCTACGTCGAGGCATCGCTAAATCAAGCTCCGACTTCACCAAGTCAAGAAACTTGTGAAGTAAACACACTCTACTACTTGGCAAGAAGTAGAGGATGAAGAAATAGGAAGTGGGTAGACTTTAGAATTGGATTTCTCACTCTAATTCTCACTTTGCCATTAAAGCTTGTGAAGCTTTTTCTTGAAGTGAAGAAGAAGAAGAAGATGAAGAATATGATAAGTTATATAAAATAGAAAAATAAAACAATACTTATCATAATCTTTACCTTAGTTAAGTGTAGAGAATTGACTAAGGTTGGGTTGATGGTTAGGGTTAAGGATGAGAACAAAAAAGTCATCAAGTCAAAGCTTCATGAAGCTTCAACAAAAAACAAAAGAAGCCACCATTCATTTATCTTTCAATTTATTCAAAATGAATAAATAAATTGTAAGATAAATGAATAAGTAAAACCCTAATTAACAACTTAACCTTGGTTTAATTCTTCACACTTAACCATTAAGCATGTATCATCAAACATGATACAATTAAGTGCACAAAAGTATATCACATATACAACTTGTGAACTTCAAGTGAGAAAATCCATTTAAAGTGAACCAATACTAGTTAATGCAAAGTAATATATCAAATATATAATTATGCATTAAATCATTAAATCAACACTTGATTTAACGACCCGGTCATATCGCATATAACCGACTAATATTCAATGTATCGGCTTATCGAATCAACGCTTGAATCGATAACTAGGTTATATCGCATACAACCATTCGATACATTCATCGCGAGAATGGAATACGGTATCACATACACACATTATTCTCGGTCCCGCACATATCTCATATGCGCTCCTATTTCGTTTCGCTTGAGCCAGGAAACCTCTGTGTAGGACTCTAAAGACTCGTCAATACGCCGGCAGCAGATGATGATCATATCAAACATCCACAAGCCGCAAGAGGTCTGCTAAACGTAACGGCCACCAGGGTATTGAGCGATCTGAAGATCGACGAGCAAGCCCGCTCATACTCCAGTGAATCCAACCAGTAACACTACCGTACAGTCCGGTCTGATCGTCTGATATGTCGCATATCTTGCCTAGGGGTGGTAAACGTCAGACCCCAATAGCTCAATAAGTCGTGTCGATATGAGGTCTATAACAATTCGAGAAACTACTGGTAACACTTACCAGTAAATCTCAGCAACCCTGGCCAGGGATTTCCTGTTATAGCCAATCGAACACAGCGCAACATCAACCCCCTATACCGGGAGAGATGAATCCCCTCCTATCGCTCATTGCCTCCATGTGACTCGGGACTGTACCCAAAAACCACCGTTTTGTACGCCCTCTTGGACGTGGTAAGATGGAAATCAAAGCACAGTAGGAACCACACGAGACTCTATGACGATCTCGGGTCAACAGACTACTCTGTACCAGTGTCACCAGAGAACTGCCATCTGACGTGAGGTATAATACCATCTGGGAGTTCTCGGCGAGTCCGTCCAGTGTACCCAGTCTCTACTGAGCACCCGTATATCATCTCTGATGTCAAACACCAATGGATATGGGATCATCCATCGCCCATCTGTATGGGTCGAGAAGGTACACGCTAGTCTACTCTGATATATCGATGCCCCGTCTCGATACACCCACGACTAGGGACATTGAAGGATGTACTTATGGACTACCATGTCCCCACTAGTATGATCCGCATCATAGTCCAGGTAGTCAAGTACAGATCCTAAGGGCTTTACCAACATGTAACAGAGAGACAATCAGTATACACGTTAAGGTAAAGTTCAACCAGATAGCATACTATCATGTCGAGCAAGAAAGTCCTCCCTATATACGTCCCAGCATCCACTACAAAATACATCCTATGTACAGTAATGGCCTCTAGGGCATACATATAACTAACAATCTCCCACTTGCACTAGGGCCATCTGATAGCAGTGGTTGTAGTATCTCATACTCAACCATCCCATAAAAGTCTCTCTCTGGGAACAGGCCTTTGTGAGTGGATCCGCTGTGTTGTCCTCTGAGTCTACTCTCCAAACCTCGATCTCCCTGGAGATCAACCATCTCCATGATCAAGTGATACTGCCATAGAATATGTCTGGATCACTGATGGGACCGGCGTTCCTTGGCATAAGCCACAACTCCATTGTCACACAATGGGAGGAACAAAGTTCATCTTATGAACCAATATAAACCCAAACAGCCTCTTTGGTAGTATCTTAAGTAGCGATGTATCCTGCCTTTATCGTCTAGTATGTCACGGTATCTAGCTTGGAACTCTTCCAATATACCGTCCCTTTACTGAGGGAAAAGACAATGCCTGCGACTGACATTCAGTCGTCTTTATCACCCTGGAACACTTCCAGTGATTCTCCCTAGGATCAATTGATACTATCTCACTACAACTAGTGAGAATCCCAACATCCAATTAAATCTATCTCATAGATCCAAAACTCAGGATTTAGGAGGTATCACTCTGATCCTACACGGAGAATCTTTGTGATAAACGGAGATTGATCGAGCGTAGCATAAGAAACTCCTTCCCTATCAAGAGTATGTCTTCCACGTACTCTACGAGGATCGTCACCATACTCCCTACTACCTTTTTGTATATACAAGGTTCATCCACCATTTTGATGATGTCAAACTCTTTGACTAATTCATCAAAACAGATGTTCCAACTCCGCGATGCCTGCTTTATCCTATAAAGCATCTTGCACACGTTTCCGCTGCTCCCACTGTCTACGAGGCCCTCTGGCTGTGTACTTATAGATGCTCTCTTCCAAATCATCATTTAGAAAAGCAGTCAAGACACCCAACCACCAGAGATCGTAGTCATGGTATGTAGCCGTGGCAAGTAGGATCTGGATGGACTTAAGCATAGATCCTTAGAAAAAGGTTTCATTATGATCCATATCTGGTCAATTATGCAAACCTTTAACAAGTCTAGCTTTGAAAGTCTCAACTTTTCCATCTACACCAAGTAATCTTCTCAAGATATACTTGCTCCTGATGGGGATTTAACCCTTCAGATATAGCAACCAAAGTCCATACTTTGTTGGTGTATAAGGATTCCATCTCAGATCACTAAGCATCCAGCCATTCTTACAGAGTCTTACTCTTGATGGCCAGCTCGAAACTAGTTGGGTCATCATCTCATGATGTAATCCTCGCTCCCACTGTCATAGAGAAACCGAAGTATCTCTCAGGTGGGTAAGGAACCCTACTAGATCGGCGGAGAGGCTGAGGTTCGTCGGTAACTATTGAATCCTTTGGTTTTATCAAATCATCTGCTGTAATTTGTATAGCTGGAACCATTCCAGTTCTACATAACAGTATTTGCCTCGAGCTTGTCCGGATTTTTCTTTTCAGACATAGGCTGGACAACCCCAAATCTTAACTAACTTAAGAGATGGGCTCTTCCCTTATCATATCTAATATGAAGTGGTAGGCATCTAATTTGATTGGAATCCTATTCAATAGGTATGCAACTTCGTAAGTGCATAACTCCCAAAAGGAAAAAGGTAACTCAGTATTACTCATCATAGAGCACACCATATCAAATAGGGTGTATCTGCTCCGTCCCGATATACCATCGTGCTATGGTGTATACGGAGGAGTAATGCTGAGAGAGAATCTCATTCTCCTTTAGAATAGTCCTGGAATTCCGTGCTCAAGTATTCTCCTCCTTGATCTCATCAAAGGACATAATACTTATACCCGTATTTCGGTTCTCTACTTCTAACTTATATTCTGTGAATATCTCAAAAGGTTCGGACTTGTGTTTCAACAGGAACATAGGTCTGAAACTCGAAAGATTATCAGAGAACGTAATGAAGTATAAAGAACCAGTCCTGGCATGTGTAGACAGGGGACCTACATACATCAACATGTATCATCCCAAGAGTTCACTAACGCTTTCTCTGTTTCCAGTAAACGGAGCTATGGTCATCTTATCTTTGTGACATGACTGGCGAGTTTCACAAGATGTAAATTCAAACTGATTTAAATATGCATCTATATGTAACTCTAGCTAGTCGGGTCACATTGATCTGACCTAGTCTACAATGCCTCAAGTAGGATTCGTTCATTTCTGAACTCTTCCTCTTGTGTGTGTTCCGTATACTAAAGAACTGTAGTTTGATTTAGAACATCAATGCTTTTAGATAACGTGCCTGAACCGATCAACTTTTGATATAGGAAATGTTCAAAACATTATCCAACAATACAAAATTTTACCGTTTCTTTACTAATAAAGAGACAGATATGATTTTGTATATCAGGTTCGGTATCTAATAACATTCGTTCAGAATCAATGTATTGTAATACAGGGTGACAGTGACCAACAGACTTGGCTGCAACTTTTGCCCCGTTTTCTGCCTCATGAAACTTATCACCCGTTCTCAGTTCTCCAACTATCTGTAGCCCTATGTAACAGATTACATATCAGGGATCCTGATCTGGTATCACATACCTAGGACGTAGAGGATATAGAGAAACAGTTCTGTATAAAGAACACACCCGAAGATGATGCATCAGCATGCACTCTCTTCGTTTGGGCGGCACGGGAATTCTGGTAATCCCCAATTTCCTGCTCTGTCTTATAACAATTATAAGTTGGAGCGGGACCAACGTTCCCCAGCTCAGTATAACAAGCGGGTTCGGTCAATAATCCGTATTATTATCTTGATTAAGGCGTGATATGGTCGCTACCAGGAGAGAGAGAGAAGAAAACACTCAGCGTGTGCTCTTGCAAGAATATATTGGTTATAATTTTATCTAATCAGGATGGCTCCCACTGCTTTTTATCAAATCTTCCTTCAAACCCTAAAAGGAAAGACTAGCCGGGATTAATTACACACTACAAGTTCGCCAATCTTTCAGCCAGGCCAGTGTCGGTACTTTGAGGGAGGTCCCCCGTGCTTTCGCACGAACCTAATTACAGTAAACCTCGTTTTCCTATAGGCGTAACCTCGTTGACACCTTTCTAGACACCTACTTGATCGGCTAATTGTAATGTATAAAACTCTCCCAGGAGTAACTCTTACTCGCAGCGGGTATCGGGATCCAACTATCTCATAGAAGGTATGCAATCTCATTGCAAATTTCAACACTTGAAATTCCCGATAATATTTTGCCCCTAGCTCGCTATGACCTTGACGGAGGCCAAACAACCCATAGTCCGCTAGTCAAGTTCAACCCGTCATTTCCTGATTGAATTAAACCCACCCGCACGACCCTTGACGGAGGCCAAACAACGCCGTACGAATACCCTAATCCAATCGCATCATATGCTAGCAGATAAGCACTAGTTAGGTACCGTACACTACGCCTTGATGGAGGCCAAACAACCGCAGCACGAATACTAACTAGTACGTATCTGAAATGACGGAGAGCTACGACAGGTTTTTTCTGAAAACCTATTGCGTAATGAACTTGATATCGTTGTAGAATCAAATGATTTTTAAAATGGAGTGCTTTTGAGGCTTTTCTAGTTTTGCTAAAGGAGTCACTCCCGGTGAAGGGATCGTCGGTCCTTTCCTCGTCGAATGAGGTGCGGGATATATCATATATATCACTGTGCAAAGCAAAACACTTAAAAGCAATCAAAAGACAAACCGAGTGTGTAGCATCTGCCAGTTATTGCTAAAGGAGTCACTCCCGGTGAAGGGATCTCGGTCCTTTCCTCATCGAATAGGGTGCAGGATATATCACATATACCTCTGTGCAAAGCAAGAACTGTAGCTACCTGTTTTATTTTGAAATTCGATTCTACAACATCTTAGGTTTATTTTATTTCATTAATCACATTAATGAAGTCCCATCATTTAAGTACCTAAACATCACAGATAAATACGACGTACACTTATGCCATCCGCATTCGCCTCGATGTCCCCTCGTGCACCGTTAGGTTAGGTAACTAACGGCAGAGCAGGGCAGGGCTAGCACGGGTGTAAAACATAAGTAACGTCTATATAATATATCATATATACTATATATAGTATCTATCACAGAACATCACATGATCACATCACAGATATCGCAGCAGAAGAAACATATGAAATATTGGATATACTAGGACGTCCGTGTTTTCAATACGAGCCAGTATAAAACACGGATTCCACGGTCGCGATGAATAGCCAAACCCACACCCCTAGACCCCTACGAGAGCGGCAAGCAACCCTACCAATTCTAGAGTTAGGAGACCCGGACTCGACTCCTCGAGTTGGTCTCCCACTGGACTCCAGAACCCGGTTACTTGTGCCCTCCTCCTTGGGTCTATCCTAGTGCGGAAAAGTAAATAATATACAAGGGTGACAACTTCCGCAACCTGGAAGTGCCCCAATAAAAGAATATTACATACAAGTTTTTACATGAATGAAAATGAAAAACACTCATCTCACATAAAAAACCCCGGCTATTCAAACACGACGATCCAATATAACATATCCAGCAACTCATAACATCACATGTCATCAACGTAAGTAAATATGCGCATCCCAATTGTCGTTGACATATAGCAACGAAACCGGCGATATCACATATTACACTTACGGTCACAGAAAAGAAAGTGTAAAACTACAACAGTTGGAATCCACAACCTCCTCAGACATTGCATGCCTGACCAAATGAATTCCTTAGACATCGCATGCCTAATAATTATAAACCCCGCATTTTAGTCTCAAAATCGAAAACACTTTTCAATATCAAGTCGGGCAATTCAACAAGATTCCCGACAGCCTGATCAAATGCTCGTCGCAAACTTCAGTAGGCGGCCGCACCCCCTATACCGGCGACGAAGTGCACCAAGGCGGAACACCGCTACCGCGAGCACCCGAACGGATGCTTTCGGCGATGGGGTTCTCCTACAGTCACTTGGTCGGGGCTATGGAGTGAGGCTGTCTATTAAGTTTACCCGGCGAGTATCCGCGTATGCTACGTGATTGCGACGGACTTTTAATCACATCAAAATTCCGTGGCAACCGATCAAGTGAGACTAAACTGCTATGTTTATAACATTCATTCAGTTATCTCATAACTTCTTGTGAATTCCAATTATTGTATCACATTCCGGATAAATAGAAAATGTTAAACTTTCCGATCGAACAATCGAACACCCAAGTTTTCCCGATACAGATCAACACATGAAACAAGTCTAAAAACATTCAGTTCGTGCCTCAGTACCAACGGTCCAGCCGTAGAAGGGTCAAGCCAACGCCTCACATGTGGCACGCCGTACTGCCCCAAACCCGAAGGTTCAAAGGGTAGTTCAAGACGGTCACATAATCGAGTTAAGGTTTGTTGTCTTCTAGAGGGACCATCGTGTTACTTGCACTACTTAGAACGTGATTAAACTACAGAAATATCCAACAGTTGGAAATTTCCCGACAGGGGAAAAATTGGGTATTTATATCCGGTCGAACTTTTTAACATATTAAAAAAAAAATTATCCGGAACGACACATAGACAAAGTTTGACAATCCGATCGAATGTATGAACTCCCAATACAACCCAAAATACTCAACTCTTGATTTCAGATTAAAAATTCCCAGGAAAACCAGCACTGAAAAATAGGAGTTACTGTGCAAAATTCAATGGTAGATAAGACAAAAGGGCCGCGGAAGGGCCGCATTAGCATGCTAATGCCGCGGTTCCGCCGCACTTTAGAAAGATCATTAGGTAATTTTTGCATCGTAATTCTTAGATTTACCTGTTGATTTTTCTGCATATTTTTAATTTGCAAAAATCCACATTTTACAAAAATGTCCAGAGAGCATTTTAAAGTCGGGGTTTCGGGTCGATCGGACTTCTAACTCCGTCTACGCATCGCCTAAGGCTCTAGCTAGGCTCTGATACCACTGTAGGGTTCCTAGGCACCCTAGTGAGGTTTCACAAGGCATCGAACATGCCAATTTCAAAAAATCTAGGTGCCGAGAGACCCGACTACGGATCGTTTGCTAGAAAACTAGGCGAAAAAGCTAACTAGTTAACACTTAACTAAGAGATACGGAAATACAATCTTTGTAGATCCGGTTCTCCACCTCCATAGTTCCGCAACGAAGTCCTCTCCGCTGTCCAAAAAGAATCCGGGCTCTAGCGTCGACTTCATCGGAGAATAAGCGAGCTAGGTCGTCGATGTCCATGCCGAAGATGATCTACGTCGAGACATCACTAAATCAAGCTCCGACTTCACCAAGTCAAGAAACTTGTGAAGTAAACACACTCTACTACTTGGCAAGAGGTAGAGGATGAAGAAATAGGAAGTGGGTAGACTTTAGAATTGGATTTCTCACTCTAATTCTCACTTTGCCATTAAAGCTTGTGAAGCTTTTTCTTGAAGTGAAGAAGAAGAAGAAGATGAAGAATATGATAAGTTATATAAAATAGAAAAATAAAACAATACTTATCATAATCTTTACCTTAGTTAAGTGTAGAGAATTGACAAAGGTTGGGTTGATGGTTAGGGTTAAGGATGAGAACAAAAAAGTCATCAAGTCAAAGCTTCATGAAGCTTCAACAAAAAACAAAAGAAGCCACCATTCATTTATCTTTCAATTTATTCAAAATGAATAAATAAATTGTAAGATAAATGAATAAGTAAAACCCTAATTAACAACTTAACCTTGGTTTAATTCTTCACACTTAACCATTAAGCATGTATCATCAAACATGATACAATTAAATGCACAAAAGTATATCACATATACAACTTGTGAACTTCAAGTGAGAAAATCCATTTAAAGTGAACCAATACTAGTTAATGCAAAGTAATATATCAAATATATAATTATGCATTAAATCATTAAATCAACACTTGATTTAACGACCCGGTCATATCGCATATAACCGACTAATATTCAATGTATCGACTTATCGAATCAACGCTTGAATCGATAACTAGGTTATATCGCATACAACCATTCGATACATTCATCGCGAGAATGGAATACGGTATCACATACACGCATTATTCTCGGTCCCGCACATATCTCATATGCGCTCCTATTTCGTTTCGCTTGAGCCAGGAAACCTCTGTGTAGGACTCTAAAGACTCGTCAATACGCCGGCAGCAGATGATGATCATATCAAACATCCACAAGCCGCAAAGCGGTCTGCTAAACGTAACGGCCACCCGGGTATTGAGCGATCTGAAGATCGACGAGCAAGCCCGCTCATACTCCAGTGAATCCAACCAGTAACACTACCGTACAGTCCGGTCTGATCGTCTGATATGTCGCATATCTTGCCTAGGGGTGGTAAACGTCAGACCCCAATAGCTCAATAAGTCGTGTCGATATGAGGTCTATAACAATTCGAGAAACTACTGGTAACACTTACCAGTAAATCTCAGCAACCCTGGCCAGGGATTTCCTGTTATAGCCAATCGAACACAGCGCAACATCAACCCCCTATACCGGGAGAGACGAATCCCCTCCTATCGCTCATTGCCTCCATGTGACTCGGGACTGTACCCAAAAACCACCGTTTTGCACGCCCTCTTGGACGTGGTAAGATGGAAATCAAAGCACAGTGGGAACCACATGAGACTCTATGACGATCTCGGGTCAACAGACTACTCTGTACCAGTGTCACCAGAGAACTGCCATCTGACGTGAGGTATAATACCATCTGGGAGTTCTCGGCGAGTCCGTCCAGTGTACCCAGTCTCTACTGAGCACCCGTATATCATCTCTGATGTCAAACACCAATGGATATGGGATCATCCATCGCCCATCTGTATGGGTCGAGAAGGTACACGCTAGTCTACTCTGGTATATCGATGCCCCGTCTCGATACACCCACGACTAGGGACATTGAAGGATGTACTTATGGACTACCATGTCCCCACTAGTATGATCCGCATCATAGTCCAGGTAGTCAAGTACAGATCCTAAGGGCTTTACCAACATGTAACAGAGAGACAATCAGTATACACGTTAAGGTAAAGTTCAACCAGATAGCATACTATCATGTCGAGCAAGAAAGTCCTCCCTATATACGTCCCAGCATCCACTACAAAATACATCCTATGTACAGTAATGGCCTCTAGGGCATACATATAACTAACAGTGTGTGGGTTTAGTGTTCCAGCGTATCGCGACGTGTCGGGGTAATTTTAAACGCGTATACACAAGTTTCAGCATATCGGACACACGCGCATTTAGTTCGCGACGCGAGTTTCTCGTTTGATTTCGATATCGCGTTTTGCGAGATATTTTGCTTATAAATGGATTCCTTATGTAAATTCCAGGTTCGCAGGCGGGTACGTCGGACGCCGCAAAGAAAGGGAAGCAAGTGGTCGGCTACGTGTAGCACGTGACCAGGTGAGTAGATTTAACATCTACGGAGAAATCGCCCGTATGGCGTTAAGCGTCACGGCGTGATAGGATATTTTGTCGTAGATATTCATATGGACTATTATAGCATACCTTCTTGTTGCATATAGAATTGGTAGTATATAACACTGCACTGTCACTAATGGTTAAGGTTGCACGAGCACTATTTGTATGTTACACTCACACCGTTAGTGATTGCCATGACATTTGCACTATAGGATTGCTACGAATTACATATCGTTTTGATTGCCGCATCATTGATGATTGTCATGACTTGTCGCATATTCACATATATTGATATCTTCATACCTGCGCACATGCACACTGTATATTCATACCAGTGCACACATATATTGATATCTTCATACCTGCGCACATGCACACTGTATATTCATACCAGTGCACACATATATTGATATCTTCATACCTGCGCACATGCACACTATATATGCATACCAGTGCACACATATATTGATATCTTCATACCTGCGCACATGCACACTGTATATCCATACCAGTGCACACATATATTGATATCTTCATACCTGCGCACATGCACACTGTACATTCATACCAGTGCACACATATATTGATATCTTCATACTTGCGCACATGCATACTGTATTTCCATAGTAGTGCTACACTCATATTCCCGTATATATCCTTTTGCACATCCATACCTACATATGCTACATACATGAATGATATTGACTTGATTTCAAGAAAATTGGGACCGCATGAGATATTTTCAAAACTGGATTCTTTTAAAATAGCGGTTTTCCCTTTTTACTCTTAGTATCATACGACACATTGCATGGATTTACCCATTGAGTTTGGATTTATGGGATTTCTGGATTTGAGAACCGTGGTATCATTTTAAGAAAATACGCAATGTTTTAAAAACCCGGTTTCTCTTGATATGATATTTCAGTGCGTCCACCATGAGTTTTCTCGGTTCCAGAGAGCTTGTGTGAGTATACCCAATTCGAGGAGCGGTAGGCACCGATTGCGGGTATATGGTGGACCTAGTACGGTACACTGGAGCAAAAAGACTCGTATTGTTAGACGGTGAGCCCGGCGGAGGGACTACTACCTTCCGGTGATTGGTTGGACCTGGCGGTTATCCGGAGGATACCGACCAGAGTCGATAGATGGATACGGGACGACACGTACTGTCGGGACCGAGGGCCGATTCCGCAGACAGAGCCCATGGGCCGATCCGGATGGACGGAGCCCGATACTTGAGGATTTGCGTGTCGATGCTAGACACGACTATTTTATGATACTTAGAGTGCCGATGTTGGGCACTCACGATTCTATGAGATTTACAGGATTTGAGGGCCGATGAGGATGACGGTGCCTGAGTTTTACTAGGATTTGGGTGTATTGATGGATACCGATTATTTTCCACGTTGACATTCCGTGTAGATGTTATTTATTCCCATGCTCAGCATTCAGAATTATACAACTCATCCTGTACCTGTAGTACCTGATAGAGTACACATGTTATGCATGATTATTGCATACCTGCTTACCCTATATAGATGTTGTTAGATTGCATTTGCAATGCACGACTATTGCATACCCTGCTCACCCTATATAGGTGTTATTAGATTGCATTAGCTATGCACGATTATTGCATACCCTGCTCATCATATTGAGATGTTATTAGATTGAGCTTGTTGCATGATTATTACGCATCCGGCTCATCATATAGATGTTATCTGTTGGCATAGGATAGAGTATCGCAACACGTGCATACTCGCGATTACCTTTATATGTTATCTATTATTCAGGAGTTGGAAACTCACCCCCGTTGTGCCACAGTGTTTGCAGGTTGTACCTCGGAGTAGTCACGGCAGGCTGCTTTCTTGCATCTTTTGATACAGATACCACTGCAGTTGGCGTGTGAGCCTTTTGCTGAAAGGTGGGTTTTGGTGCGGTATCTGTTTATTTTCCAGTTGTATACATCATTGTATCTAGTATTCACCATCTACTACTTATGTATTGACTTAGAGACCAGTTGTGAGGACGATGTATATTATTTTATACTCTGGTGTCGAGCTCGTTGTGAGCCGACTTTATTTATGCAGCTTTATCTTTCATGATATTTGTTTTCACTTATACTGCTCATTTCTTCGCTACGGCGTCGTATATTATCATTGTGGTGATTGTTTCCTCCGTTGGGCGTGATTGCTCCTGTTTGGGATGCTTATTTCTTATTGTACATCATTTTACTCATATATTGTTTTGTACCCGATTTCGGGGCTAGTTTTTACAAAGAAAATGTTGCCAAAATTTTTAAGATAATAACTGGCACTTTAAAGAATTTTACTAAATTACTTAAGGTTTTCCAAACGTTTTAACAAATGTTTCTATTAAATGTTTAAACACTCAATACTTTTAATGGTTTTGATTTCTAGGTTTCGGCTTACATAGTCGCGTTACGCCTGTAGACGTTATGTGGTTAAGTGCCGGTCACGGGCCGAACTTTGGGTCATGATAAAGTTAGTATCAGAGCATAGGTTTTACCTTCGGAGTGTAGGATGGCCCTGGTACGATGGAGTAGGCAGCTGGAGCAGGGTGGCGTAGCGTGCGTATGTTCCGCGGCATACTCACGATATGGTACTCCGCCTAAGCGACCTTAGGACTTATTGATTGGAATTCCTTCATGATTGTATACTTTCCTGTGATTCGATTTCCGTATCCTTATCGAATCCTACTTTCTTTTCAGCTATTATGCCGCCAAAGACTACAAGGGCGCAGAGAGCCGCCGCGAAAGCCGAGATTCGAGTGGACTCGTCCGAGAAGAGGACTGACCCGGGTACTACACCAGTTGTACCAGAGCAGAATGTTCCTCCTACGACAGATTAGATTTCTATGCTAGGGGCTGGTATGCAGGAGATGCGCCAGATGATAGGATCGCTAGTTGAGACGCTTCGAGCGCAGCGACCAGAGGTTGTTCCACCCGTTACGGGGACCGCGATGGTACCTACTATACAGGCAGTTGCCCCTGCAGCTATGGAGGTTATTACGGTATCGTTATCAGAGTTCATGAGGCTGAAGCCTCCGGTCTTCACAGGCACCGATGCAGCCGAGGACCCACAGTCCTTCATTGATAGGATGGCCCGGATATGTCGTTCACTCAGATGCTCAGATGTGAGATGGGTAGAGTTCTCAAGCTTTCGTCTGGAAGGTCTTGCGCAGAAATGGTGTGAATCGGTTGAGAAGGGCAGAGCAGTCGGTCTTCCTCCTATGACCTGGACCGAGTTTGTGACGGTGTTTCTAGCCCGTTTCCATCCCCAGAGTGTCAGGGATGCCCGAGCACGCAGGTTCAAGTTTTTACGCCAGACGCCGGAGATGACCGTGGAAGAGTATAATGTGCTATTCACCGAGCTATCAGTTTATGCCCCATACCTAGTGGCTACTGAGGAGATGCGAGTCAAGAGATTTGTTCGAGGCTTGCTTACCCTACTGTTCCTCGAAATTAGCGCACAGCATTGCGAGACGTATGCAGCAGCTGTAGACGCAACTCTATTAGTCGAGGAGCGCCTTGCAGAGACTTCGGTAGTTCCAGGGCCGAAGAGGGTTCGTACTAATACAGCAGCACATAGACTTCCATTCGGACGCCGTGATAGACGTCGCACAGGTGGCAGAGACTCGGGGCGAGGTCAGATGTTCAGCTCTTATCCCCAGGAGGGTCCGCAGTCATCGCGTGGATGCTTTAGGTATGGTAGTCCCCGTCACCGTGTCAGAGATTGTACCGAGATACGCCGGAGGGAGGCAGCAGTACCACATGTCACACTTCCACCTTCTCCACCCCAGAGGGCGTTGCCTATTGTACCTACTGTTGCTCCGCGTCAGACTCATGCACAGAGAGGCCGTGGTCGCGGAGGGTTTACTCATAGAGGACGAGGTGGCCGAGGCAGAGGACAGCCAGCTGCCGGCAGAATACAGCCAGTTGCTAGTAGGGGACCGCCAGTTGCAGGCAGAGGACAGGCACGGGTTTTCGTGTTGACGCATCAGGACGCGCAGGCATCCAATGCGGTGGTCTCAGGTACCCTATCAGTATGTTCTGTTGACGCACATGTGTTGTTTGATCCCGGATCCACGCACTCGTACGTTTCCACACACTTCGTACCGAGTTTAGGTAGAGAGTCCGGTTTGCTCGGTCAGCCGCTTGTTGTGACCACTCCTGTGGGAGAGTTGATTGATGTGTAAAACTGTATGTAGTAGTTAATCGCAATGAATATCGGTGTTGCGCGTAGCTAGACCGAGATGAGTACGGGTCGTCCTCTGGGAAACATAGAACCTTTTACTCTTACTTTAGATGTGTCGAAAAAGAGAGGAGGAGGGATAAGAATGCTGATGAATAGTTTCTAGATCTACGTTAAGCACTAATGCAAAATATAGATCTAGATTATTTATTGATGTAGTTAATATTAAAATGGGGCTTGTAAGGTTCGTTAGGATTTAGTAGTTATGGATGATTAATTAAAAATTACCCTTTTTATCCTGTAATAGATTTAAAACTAGAACGACAGTGATGCATGTAGATTAGGGTTTCTGGAGGGAAAAGGAATCCCACTCTTAACCCTTATCTCGACATGGAACTCCGTTCATATCTAGACTTTACCAAAACAATCATTAATCTAATCTCTAATCGCGGTCGAGACTAACAATGAATTGGTAGCGTGCCCGATTAGGATGTTAATGATTGTTTTGATAAAGTTTATAAACTTTATAGGACGTAAAAAGAGTTTAGGTATTTTCATCATCCATTAACCTACTCTAATCCTACGAACCCTAACAAGCGGAGAATTACTCGTGCATGTTGGGAGAAAAAGAGATGGAGAGAAAATGCATAATTAAACTACGAAGAAATAGAATAAGAAAAAGAAAGCTACCTTTATTAATCAACAATATTCATTACACTTTGATTCCTTAGAAAATGATTACAAATACTAGTTTGCTTCTCGATCTCTTCTAAGGAGGTAGATGAACCGTTGAAGATCAGCCTGGATGCGTGAGCCGTCTTGGACTTCGTGATCTCGTTGGCTTGATGATTTTTCCAAGAGGCTCTCGGTCCTTATTTATACTCCAAAAGCCAGAACTCTAGTTTCCAAATTTGGAAGCCAACAGTTAAGATTCAACCAGAGAAAATCCAGCTCCTAACCCATCTGGACCGCGGCGGATCCGCGGCCAAGATTGCGGTTTGGCCGCAGATCCGCGGCCAAGAGGTGTGATCCTTTGATTTTTCTTTCTGGGCTTTTCTCCTTATGACACGTGGAGATCTCTGGAACTTCTGGAAATTGGAAATCTTTTCTTTGTTTCTGCCAGAATTGATTTCTTAGTTTGCTTTCTTAATTTGGCGGGTTTGCTCTTAACAACTTTGATTCCCTTTATTTTTAGCCCTGAAACATTCTGCACAATCTCAACAAATAATATTAGTAGCGTTTTGTTTTATTGAGATATTAATTTCACCATTAAGATTTGGTCAATGGTATCTTTGCATACATTTTCCTACCAAATGTAAATTATAATATATCAACACATGAAAAATAGTATTTTTACAGATAAAACCTCATATGTATGATATATTATAATAAAGACCTTTTCTAATATAGAAATAGTAGGAAAAATGTAATAACAAATGTGCAGTTTTATCAACTGAACAAATACCCCCAAACTTATCTTTGATCGTCCCGAGCAAACTAGTTTATTCAAGAGAAGAATAAGGAGAAAACTGAGCACACTTTTGTAGGCAAACACGATTGCACTAAGCACGTGCAACAAGCCGTTAAACCTCTAGGTGTCCCTAGTAGGAGAAGTGTTGTCTCCTGAGGGTTTTCAGCGGATTACACCCACAAAATCCTATAATAAAAGTGATATGATGAAATTTACATATAAAGATAAGAACCATAAAAGAAATACTTTGAAAATTTAGAATTTCCTACTCCACTAGCTTTTCAGTTGTCATGAGCCCTATCTTAATAGTCATGAAAAGATATTAGAAATCACATCATCCTTCAATAAAACATCGTCTTTATTCTTCATTCCTACCTTTCATCCAAATATCGATCATATAACCCTACGTGTGTGTAAAGAACGTCCCTACACCCGGAGAATTCAATTCAAGCTATCATACTCTTGTCCATCTGCCTCAGTACTTTTTAATTTGATGAATATTTAGATTTGCTCACACATTTTTCATGCGACGGTTAATACTTCTTGAGGTACTAACCGACCGATTACTCATGTGCTTGCTGATTAGGTGATAGTATTTTCCTCGTCTTGCACCACCTAAGGCTTAGCAGTGACTCCTAAACCAGTTGGTCTAAGGCACTAGGTGATGAAGCAGCCTCGCTATATTTTTTTATTGCTGCCTTGGCGATAACAAAACCAGTGTTCATTTTTTTCTTCACCATTTCATATTTTATTCATTTTTTATTTCCTTCATACTTTGGCTTTTAGACAAGAGCATTTCAAGGTATCCTCTACTATCCCGAGTTTCAAGACATGTGTAAGCGCATATAGTAGGGTATCAACATTCAAATATTTGGCTTTCAGAATAGAAACTATTTTTCAGACTTATTTTTATCCTCAGATTAGTGACTTCTTTCATCTTACTAACCCTTGGGACAACAGCTCATAACTACTTATTAGCAGTTCGTTTAAGAAAACTTCGAATTTTCTTGGTTTTCTTAAACTATTCCTATCTTTCATATATAATTTTTCACTTTCTACTCTTTTGTTATAAAAGAATTTTTTTAAATTTTTTTTTGAAAATGTTGTGCTTATGCAAAATATGATGCAAATTGATGTGTAAATAAGCACAAACCTCCCCCAAACCTATTTACAGCAGTGTCCTCACTGATGTCATCCGTTAAGCTCAAAAACATATAGACTTGGGAGGAAAAAAGAGGACAAGAAATAATGTAAGTGAAATCCTCCCCCAAACTTCTTTTTGGCTCACAATTTTGTAAAAATAATTTTCTTTCAAGAGCCAAAAATATCTTTCAAGAGCCAAAATATACCCCCCCCAAACTTGAGTTAAACAATGTTAATCTTTTAAAATCACACGAGGGGGTCAAGGTTATTGGTCAAAGTAAAGCCTTACAAAGACCAAAAGTCAACACCAACCATTCAAAAATTTTATCGATGAAGCACCAAGGTTGGTGGAAGAACATGTCACCTATTGACGTGAAGAAGTGGGGAGGAGATAAGTGGTGTGATGGAAAAGGATTGCGTCTCAATTTGGAGAGACGACACAGTGATAGTAATGATGGATTACTCGCATTATCGTGATTGTCCAGAAGAAGGGGTGGAGGTTCAATTTCTTTATCTTGGAGTTGATTCATCTCAACACCCGTGTCTTTTAAAAATGCGAATTCATCAGCGAAAATTTCCTCAAAGCTTTCATCGATACCCCGAAGAATAATGTCATCAGGAAAAAACAGGGTGATCGTCAGACTCTATAAAAAGTTCCTCATCAGCGTTAGATGTTGACCCGGACAACTCGGTGGAAGAGTCCGTGTATGTATAATGCAGGGTTGGGTCAAACAACAACATATAAAAAGAGTCAGTATCATGAGGTTGATCAAATTCACTGCTGTCGACATCCATTAATTCGACAGAACACACATGAGCATAAGGTTCGGAGGGTTCACTTCCTAACTTGTAAATGTTAAGCTCAATTGACTTCTTTCCAAAGGATAGGGTCATAGAGCCGTTTCTACAATTGATTACTGCGTTGGAAGTGGCCAAAAAGGGTCGGCCGAGTATCACCGGGATTTGGTTTCGTAGGTTCGCTACAGGTTGTGTATCTATAACGATAAAGTCCATAGGGAATATAAATTCCCCGACTTTGATTAACACATCCTCTAGCTTACCCCTAGGTTGGGTGATAGATCGATCGGCCATCTGAAGAGTGCAATGCGCAGGTTTTAACTCTCCAATCCCTAATTGCTCATAAACATAATACGGAAGCAAGTTAACACTAGCACCTAAATCGAGTAGAGCACGATTGATATTTTTACCCCCAATAGAAATAGAAATTGTAGGACTTCCGGGGTCCTTTCGTTTCTTGTGTAGTTGTTGTGTAAAAGCAGTGCTCACATTACTCGCAAGGAAAACTTTTTTAGGTACTTGAACTTTTCTCTTCCTAGTGCACAAGTCTTTTAGGATTTTCGCATAAGATGGGACTTGTTGAATAGCATCTAGGAGCGGAATGTTTATATTAACTTGCTTAAAAATTTCCACAATCTTCTCCATTTGTGGACTTGGTCTGTTGCCCCTTAACCTATTTAGATAAGGTGCTTTATCAATAAGGTTTGGTCCAAAATTGGAGAGGATTGTGGGGATGGAATGAATCCCAGAATTGGAGTGCGGATCGTTTTAGATAGATTTGTGGAAGTGGGCTGAGGGTTCGAGCCTTGGGGAAAACGGAGAATAGGCTCGGATGAAGGTGGGAGACTAGACGAATTAGGGGAAGAAGAAGAAGCTGGGGTATCATTGGTGTCACTAACATCATCACATTGCTCACCCACTCGGTTATTCAGCACTTTTCCCGATCTCAACGTAATAACGGCACTCACATTATAACTTTGTGAGTGGCCAGGATTAGGTATGGGTTGAGATGGGAGTTTCCCTTTTCTCTCTCGCACTCATTGCGGCGTTCAACTGTGCAATTTGGTTTTCTATTGATTTAATACTCTCACCGTGGAAGGCGGAGTCTTTCATTAGGGTATCAATAGAAGACTTCATATCAGCCGACATTTGCATGGAATGTTTCATAAACAAATCCAATGTTTATGCAAGTGAAGAGTTATCGGTACCGGCCAATTGTGGTGCAGAGGAGTTGGCCGGATTTTGAAAATTTTGTTACTGAAAGGGGTGCTGACTTTGTGGTTGTGGTTGCTATGGAGGATGTCTTTGATAATTGCTTTGTTGGGTTTGGTTCCAAGCAAAGTTAGGATGATTCCTCCATCCTTAATTGTACGTGGAAGAATAAGGATCGTTTCTAGGTCGCTGCTGAAAAGAAGCATTAGTTTGAAACGATACATTCATAGGACATTCTTCCATTAAGTGTGAAGGATCTGAACAGCAACCACAGACGGTCTTGGGAAGCGTGACCTGATTTAGGGAGACTGATGAAAATTTGTTCTCAATAGCGTTGAGTTTCTTCTGCATCGCTGCCATTTCGGCTTTCACTGCGATGGAAACATCGAGCTGGTGAATACCTCCCCTAGATGAAGGTGGTCTTACGCTTTCCCACTGCAGAGTGTTTTCAGCGAGATCTTCCAGATATTTCCAAGCTTCGCCGTCATCTTTGGACATGAAATTGCATTAACACATTGTTTCAAGCATCTGCTTTGTCGCTGGATTAATGCCCTCATATATAATTCGACATAAATCCCATCTTTGTATTCCATGATGAGGACGTTGGACAAGCAGATCCTTGAAATGTTCAAAGTACTTCGAAAATGGTTCATTGGGAAGCTGGGTGAACTGGTTGATCTCGCTCCTAATATGGGCAGTCTTATGGTTTGGGTAAAACTTCTTAAGAAATGCTATTATGAATTCATCCCAATTAGTGATAGAGTGTGCGGCAGTATTATAAAGCCATTTTTCTGCCAAGTCGCACAGAGTGAATGGGAGAAGACGTAAGCGCATAGCATTCACAGTCAATTGTGAAGTATCCATCATTGCGCATACGTTTTCGAATTTAGTGATGAAAACATACGCGTCTTCCGACTCAAGCCCGTGAAATTTGGGCAGCAGATTGATGCAGTGGGGTTTAATTTCGAAATTATCCCCGTTAGCTGGTGGAATAGATAGACAAGTGGGAAGAGGACCACGGATAGGATAGCATCTCTCTTGGAGAGAGATGCGCGGTGGATTCTGCGCACTTACGGGCGGTGGCAGTGTGGTATTATAATCTGATGGAGTACCGTCCATCTCGGTCGTGGTGTGTGGTTGGGGAAAAGAAGATGAAGAAGTACCGACTTCGGCGTTGATAGCAGGAACGCGGACAAGACGGGCACTAGAATCCCGTGTCCAGCCGAGCATGCACTAAGCGGGTTTAGCGCAAGTGGCAGCGTGTGTGTGCTTTAAAATTGGTTTGTTTTGAAAAAAGTGGGACTCAAGACAAATCACAAAAAAATGCACAAACAACCCTAGAACTAAGGTTACCTAGGTCAGTCTCTAGACTGCTCCTAGACTTCCAAAGGACAAGCCGTAGGATCAATCCTCTAACGCCTCTTTACTACTCTTGTAGCCAGGTAAGTGCCAGGTAAGTGGGAGGTATCCACTACGTAAGTAGTGGACCTAATTAAGTAACCACTTTTCTTAGACACACTTGCCTAGACACCACAAAAGTAATGCGGATAAGCGATAGATTACCCACGACCTTCCTCTGTCCTTATTGAGCGCGACAGTCCTTAGAGTCTGGTCTAGATAATTTTTAAATTAATGTAGGGCTGATGCAGATGCTCGGTTTATGATTTGTGGGGCTTAGGAAGGGTGATGAAATCCCCACCTAATCTGGATTTGGTCTTTGCCCCTTAAAGTCCATATTAAAATATGTAAAACAAAACCAATCACAAAACTTTGCAAAAAGATTTTTGAGCGGCGATATTTTGCAAAGAATCCTGCAGAAAAGAGATTTTATTGGATTTCAGAGGAGAGAGAAAGAGGTTAGAATCTTACCAGAGAAGATTGAATCCCTGGATCTCCTAACTGGCCGCGCTTCCGCCGCCGATGTGCACTTCCGGCCGCGGATCCGCTGCAAGGAAGAGGGTTCAGGTGATGAGTTTTGCTATGTCGCCTTCTGTACTCCTCTGGATCTCAATGAATGTCTCTGTCTCCTGTTTCCTCAAGTTTGTGACTCCAGATCTCCTTGCAAAAATTTCACACACTTCGTTAAATATACGATTTGCAGTTTTGTTTTAATTATGATATGGATCGAATAAGAATTCAACACAAATAGTAAGACTAAAAAAATTACGCACGTATCCCCGGCAACGGCGCCATTTGATTGATGTGTAAAAGTGTATGTAGTAGTTAACCGCAATCAATAACGGTGTCGCGCGTAGCTAGACCGAGATGAGTACGAGTCATCCTCTGGGAAACATGGAACCTTTTACTCTTACTTTAGATGTGTTGAAAAAGAGAGGAGGAGGGATAAGAATGTTGAGGAATGGTTTCTAGATCTACGTTAAGCACTAATGCAAAATATAGATCTAGATTATTTATGGATGTAGTTAATATTAAAAGGGGGCATGTTGGGTTCGTTAGGATTTAGTAGTTATGGATGAGTAATTAAAAATTACCCTTTTTATCCTTTAATAGATTTAAAACTAGAACGACAGGGATGCATGTAGATTAGGGTTTCTGGAGGGAAAAGGAATCCCACTCTTAACCCTTCTCTCGACACGGAACTCCGTTCATATCTAGCCTTTACCAAAACAATCATTAATCTAATCTCTAATCGCGGTCGAGACTAACAATGAATTGGTAGCGCGCCCGATTAGGATGTTAATGATTGTTTTGATAAAGTTTATAAACTTTATAGGACGTAAAAAGAGTTTAGCTATTTTTATCATCCATTAACCTATCCTAATCCTACGAACCCTAACAAGCGGAGAATTACTCGCGCATGTTGGGAGAAAAAGAGATGGAGAGAAAATGCATAATTAAACTACGAAGAAATAGAATAAGAAAAAGAAAGCTACCTTTATTAATCAACAATATTCATTACACTTTGATTCCTTAGAAAAATGATTACAAATACTAGTTTTCTTCTCGATCTCTTCTAAAGAGGTAGATGAACCGTTGATGATCAGCCTGAATGCGTGAGCCGTCTTGGACTTCGTGATCTCGTCGGCTTGATGATTTTTCCAAGAGGCACTCGGTCCTTATTTATACTCCAAAATCCAGAACTCTAGCTTCCAAATTTAGAAGCCAACAGTTAAGATTCAACCAGAGAAAATCCAGCTCCTAACCCATCTGGACCGCGGCGGATCCGCGGCCAAGATGGTGGTTTGGCCGCGGATCCGCGGCCAAGAGGTGTGATCCTTTGATTTTTCTTTCTTGGCTTTTCTCCTTATGACACGTGGAGATCTCTGGAATTCTGGAAATTAGAAATCTTTTCTTTGTTTCTGCCAGAATTGATTTCTTAGTTTTCTTTCTTAATTAGGCAGGTTTTCTCTTAACAACTTTGATTCCCTTGATTTTTAGCCCTGAAACATTCTGCACAATCTAAACAAATAATATTAGTAGTGTTTTGTTTTATTGAGATATTAATTTCACCATTAAGATTTGGTCAATGGTATCTTTGCGTACATTTTCCTACCAAATGTTAATTATAATATATCAACACATGAAAAATAGTATTTTTACAGATAAACCCTCATATGTATGATATATTATAATAAAGTCCTTTTCTAATATAGAAATAGTAGGAAAAATGTAATAACAAATGTGCAGTTTTATCAACTGAACAAGAGTCGTTTGTTGCTAGGCACGTGTTCCGATCCTGTGTTGTCCGTATTGGCGAGAGAGAGTTTCCTGTCGACTTGATCCTTCTTGAGATGTTGAACTTCGACGTTCTTCTGGGCATAGACTGGTTAGCCACGTGCTATGCGTCTGTGGACTGCTGCGACAAGACGGTTAGATTTTGTTTTCCCGGCGAGTCGCCTTTTGTTGTGCAGGGGGACCGTGGTGCCGCCCCTCACATTTTGATTTCTTCTCTTCGCGCTGGACAGCTGTTGAGGAAGGGATGTCAGGGATTTCTAGCCTATGTTTGCGATACTAGAGCTACAGATGTTCCATTGGACCAGGTTCTGATTGTTTGTGAGTTCCCTGATATCTTCCCTGACGAGCTTCCTGGGTTACCGCCTGAGCGTGACATTGTTTTCTGTATTGATTTGATTCCTGGCACGGGGCTATTTCTATACCGCCTTATCGGATGGCCCCGACGGAGCTTAGTGAGTTGAAGGGTCAGATGAAAGATTTGCTGGATAAAGGACTTATTTGACCCAGTATTTCTCCTTGGGGTCCTCCGGTCCTATTTGTCAAGAAGAAGGATGGCAGTTTGCGTTTGTGTATCTACTACCGCCAGCTGAACAGGGTTACCATGCGGAACAGATATCCTTTGCCACGCATCGACGACTTGTTCGACCAGCTTCAGGGGGCAGGATATTTTTTCGAGAATCGACTTGCGATCAGGATACCATCAGCTGCAGGTTCGACAGGAGGATTGTAGGGTTCCTAGGCACACCCATGAGGTTCCACAAGTGATCAAACATGGCCAATTCTAAATTTTTCTATGTGCCGAGAAACCCTAAAGTAGATCGTTACTAGAGGTAAGGCGATGCATGCAATTAAGCAACTTTATTGCTAAGTGAATGTAAATACAACCTTTGTAGATCCGGTCCTCCACCTCCATAGCTCCGTGATGACGTCCCTCCGCTGCGATCATCGGATCCCGGACTCTGGGGATGGTTTCGTCGAAGAAATGATCGGGCTAGGTCGTCGACTTCGATGCCGAAGATGATCTACGTCGAGGCAACTCAAACTCAAGCTCCACCTTCACCAAGTCATGAAACTTGTGAAGAAAACACCCTATACTACATGGCAAGTGGTAGAGGATGAAGAAATAGGAAGTGGGTTCACTTTGGATTTGGTTTTCTCACTCTTTTTCTCATGTTACCATTGAAGGAAGCAAAGTTTCTTCTTCTTGAAGAAGAAGAAGAAGAAGAAGAAGAAGAAAAAGAATATGATAAGAATTATGAATAATAGAAAATAAAGTCATTCTTATCATTATGCAACCTTGGGTTAGTTTAACAAGTGTAGAGAATAAACTAGGGTTAGGTGAATGGTTAGGTTTAGGAAAGAAACAAGAATGGTCAAAGCTTCTTGAAGCTTCAAGGAAACAACAAAAGAAGAAACCATTTCTTTTCTTGCCCTAAAATAAATAAATAAAATAAATAGTTAAGAAAAGATAACAAAACCCTAACCATTCACTTAAACATGGTTTATTGTAAACATACACCCAAGCTTGCATGTATCATCAAACATGATACAATCAAGTGCACAAAAATATATCACATATACAATGTGCACATCAAGTGAGAAAATCCATTTTAAATGAACCAATACTAGTTAATGCAAAGTAATATATCAAATATATAATTATACATTAAATCATTAAATCAACACTTGATTTAACGATCCGGTCATATCGCATATGACCGACTAATATCCAATGTATCGACTTATCGAATCAATCCTCGATTCGATAACTAGGTTATATCGCATACAACCAATCGATACATTCATCGCGAGAATAGAATACGGTATCACATACATGCATTATTCTCGGTCCCGCACATATCTCATATGCGCTCCTATTTCGTTTTGCTTGAGCCAGGAAACCTCTGTGTAGGACTCTAAAGACTCGTCAATACGCCGGCAGCAGGTGATGATCATATCAAACACCCACAGGCCACAAGCGGTCTGCTAAACGTAACGGCCACCCGGGTATTGAGCGATCAGAAGATCGACGAGCAAGCCCGCTCACACTCCTGTGAATCCAACCAGTAACACTTACCGTACAGTCCGGTCTGTTCGTCTGATATGTCGCATATCTCTCCTAGGGGAGGTAAACGTCAGACCCCAGTAGCTTGATAAGTCATGCCGATATAAGATCTATAACATTCGTGAAACTACT
Organism: Agapanthus africanus; assembly: GCA_030015575.1. NCBI lineage: Eukaryota > Viridiplantae > Streptophyta > Magnoliopsida > Asparagales > Amaryllidaceae > Agapanthus > Agapanthus africanus. The sequence goes on along the minus strand of JASDDO010000019.1, from coordinate 725,650,454 downwards.
GATAACTCTTACCAGTATATCACAGCAACCCTGGCCAGGGATTTCCAGTTATGGCCAGTCGTGCATAGCGCAACATCAACCCCCAATACCGGGAGAGACGAATCCCCTCCTATCGCTCATTGCCTCCATGTGAATCGGGACTGTACCCAAAAATCACCTGTTTTCACGACTCAGTAGAGCCGTGGTAGGGTGGAAATCAAAGCACAGTGGGAGACACACAAGACACTATGACGATCTCGGGTCAACAGACTAAGCTGTACCAGTGTCACCAGAGAACTGCCATATGACGTGAAGTATAATACCATCTGGGAGTTCTCGGCGAGTCCGTTCAGTGTACCCAGTCTCCACTGAGCACCCGCATACCATCTCTGATGTCAAACACCAATGGATATGGGATCATCCATCGCCCATCACATGGGTCGAGAAGATATACGCTAGTCTACTCTGGAATATCGATGCCCCGTCTCGATATTCCTACGACTAGGAACATTGAAGGATGTACTCATGGACTACCCAGGCCCTACTAGTATGATCTACATCATAGTCCTGGAAGTCGAGCACACATCTTAAGGGCTTTATCAACATGTAACAGAGAGACAGAAAGTATACATGTTAAGATAAAAAGCAACCAGATAGCGTACTGTCATGTCGAGCAAGAAAGTCCTACCTATATATGTCCCAGCATCCACTACAATATACATCCAATGTACAGTAATGGCCTCTAGGGCATACATATAACTAACAATCTCCCACTTGCACTAGGGCCATCTGTAGCAGTGGTTGCAGTATCTAATACTCAACCATCCCATATAAGTCTCTCTCTGGGAAAAAGCCTTTGTGAGTGGATCCGCCGCGTTGTCCTCTGAGTCTACTCTCCTAACCTCGATCACCTTGGGGAACAACTATCTCCATGATCAGGTGATGCTGCCTCAGAATATGTCTGGGTCACTGATGGGACTAGGGTTCCTGGGCCAAAGCCACACTTCTATTGTCATACAATGGTAGGAACCTAGTTCATCTTATGAACCAATATACACCCAAACTGCCTCTTTGGTAGTATCTTTAATAGCGATGTTACCAGCCTTTATCGTCTAGTTTGCCACGGTATCTAGCTTGGAACTCTTCCAACATACCGTCCATCCACTAAGGGTAAAGACAATGCCTGCGACTGACATTCAGTCGTCCTTCTCACCCTGGAACCTTTCCAGTGATTCTCCCCAGGATCGATTAATACTATCTTACTACAGCTAGTGAGAATCCTAACATCCATTTAGATCTATCTCATAGACCCAAATCCCAGGATTTAGGAGGTATCACTTTGATCCTGTATGGAGAATCCTTGTGATAAGCGGAGATTGACCGAGTGTAGCATAGGAAACACTTTTCTTATCAAGAGTATGTTGTCCACGTACAATACGAGGATGACCACCTTACTCTCTACTACCTTTTTGTATATACAAGGTTCGTCTACCATTTTGATGAAGTCAAACTCTTTTACTACCACATCAAAACAGACGTTCCAACTCCGCGATGCCTGCTTTATCTTGTAAAGCAACTTGCACATGTTTCCGCTGCTCCAACTGTTTACGAAGCTCTCTGGTTTTGTACTTATAGACATTCTCTTCTAAATCAGTATTTAAAAAAATAGTCATGACACCCAACCACCAGATATCGTAGTCATGGTATGTAGCAATGTTAAGTAGGATCCAGATGGATTTAAGCATAGCCACTTGGAAAAGATTTCATCATTATCCACGCCTGGTCGATGACGAAAACCTTTAACAAATCTAGCTTTGAAAGTCTCAACTTTTCCATCTACACCAAGTAATCTTCTCAAGATATACTTGCTCCTGATGGGGATTTAACCCTTCAGATATAGCAGCCAAAGTCCATACTTTGTTGGTGTAGATGGATTCAATCTCAGATCGCTAAGCATCCAGCCATTCTTACAGAGTCCCTACTCTCGATGGCCTGCTCGAAACTAGTTGGGTCATCATCTCATGATGCATTCCTCGCTCCCACTGTCATCGAGAAACCGAAGTATCTCTCAAGCGGATGAGGAACCCTGCTAGTTCGGCGGAGAGGCTGAGGTTCGTCGGGGACTATTGAATCCTTTGGTTCTTTCAAATCATCAGGTGCAGTTTTGTATAGCTGGAACCTTTCCAATTCTACAGAACTGACCTTGCCTCGATCTTGTCCGGATTTTGCTTTATACATAAGCCGGACAATCCCAAATCTTAACTTACTTGAGAGATAGGCTCTTCCCATACCATATCTTATATGGAGTGGTAGTCAGTGATCTGATTCGAACCTAATTCAATAGGTATGCAGCTTCTCAAGTGCATAACCCCCTTAAAAGAAACAGGTAACTCAGAAATACTCATCATAGAGCACACCATATCATATAGGGTGCTATTGCTCCGCCCTGATACACCGTTGTGCTGTGGTATATTCAGAGGAGTAATACGGAGAGAGAATCTCATTCTCCTTTAGAATAATCCAGGAATTCTATGCATAAGTATTCTCCTCCCTGATCACATCAAAGGACATAATACTTATACCCGTATTGGTTCCCTACTTCTAGCTTATATTCTGTGAATATCTCAAAAGGTTCGGACTTGTGTTTCAACAGGAACATATGTCTGAATCTTGAGAGATCATCAGAGAACGTAATGAAGTATAAAGAACCAGTCCTGGCATGTGTAGACAGGAGACCTTACATACATCATCATGTATCAGTCCCAAGAGTTCACTAACTCTTTCTCTGTTTCCAATAAACAGTGCTATGGTCATCTTATCTTTGTGACATGACTGGCAAGTTTCACAAGATGTAAATTCAAACTGATTTAAATATGCATCTAAAATGTAACTTAAGCTAGTCGGGTCACATTGATATGACCTAGTCTACAATACCTCAAGAAGGAATCGTTCATATCTTAACTCTTCCTCTTGTGTGTGTTCTATATATTAGGAACTGTAGTTTGATTTAGAACGTCAATACTTTTAGATAACGTGCCTGAACCAATCAACTTTTGATATAGGAAATGTTCAAAACATTATCCAACAATACAAAATTTTATCATTTCTTTAATAAATAAAGAGATTGATATGATTTTGTATATTAGGTTCGGTATCTAATAGCATTTGTTCAGAATCGATGTATTGGTAATACAGGGTGACAGTGACCAACAGACTTGGCTGCAACACTTGCCCCGTTTTCTGTCTCATGAAACTTATCACCCGTTCTCAGTTTTCTACCTTTCTGTAGCCCTATGTAACAGATTACATATCTGGGATCCTGATCCGGTATCAAATACCCAGGATGCAGAGGATACTGAGAAACAGTTCTTTATAATGAACACACCCGAAGGAGATGCATCATATGCACTTTCTTCGTTCGGGCGGCATAGGAATTCTGGTATTCCCCTATTTCCTGCTCTGTCTTATAACAATTATAAGTTGGAGCGGGACCAACGTTCCCCAGCTCAGTATAACAAGCGGGTTCGGTCAATAATCCATATTATTATCTTGATTAAGGCGTGATATGGTCGCTACCTGGAGAGAGAGAAGAAAACACTCTACGTGTGCTCTTGCAAGATTAGATTGGTTATTTATTTTATCTAATCAGGATGGCTCCCACTGTTTTTATCAAATCTTCCTTCAAACCCTTAAAGGAAAGACTAGCCGGGATTATTTACACTGTACAAGTTCGCCAATCTTTCAGCCAGGCCAGTGTCGGTACTTTGAGGGAGGTTCCCCGTGCTTTCGCACGGACCTAATTAAAGTAAACCTCGTTTTCCCAGGGGCGTAACCCCGTTGACACCTTTCTAGACACCTACTTGATCGGCTAATTGTAAAGTGCAAAACTCTCCCAGGAGTAACAATTACTCGTAGTGGGTATCGGGATCCAACTATCACATAGAAGGTATGCAATCTCATTGCAAATTTCAACACTTGAAACTCCCGATAAAGATTTTTACACCTAGCACTTATGACCTTAACTATAGTCAACAAATCATAAGTACTAGTCAAGTTCTACCCGTCATTTCATGATTAATTAGACCCACCCACATGACCCTTAACTAAGGTCAACAAAGTCACGCGACTGTCCTAACTAATCGCATCATATGCGGTGTAGGAAGACATCACTTAGCTACCGTACACTGTGCCTTGACTATGGTCAACAAACACAGCACGAATACTAAGTACTCTACTTCCTAAAATGACGGAGGGTTGCGAATGGTTTTTAAGAAAAATTTTAACGCTTTGAACTTGATCTCGTTGCGGAATCAAATGGTTTTTAAATGGAGTGTTTTTGAAGCTCTTCTAGTTTTGCTAAAGGGGTCACTCCCGGTGAAGGGATCGTCGGCCCTTTCCTCCTTGAATGAGGTGCGGGATATATCATATATATCACTGTGCAAAGCAGAAACTATAGAAGCAATCAAAAGACAAACCGAGTGTGTAGCATCTGCCAGTTATTGCTAAAGGAGTCACTCCCGGTGAAGGGATCTCGGTCCTTTCCTCATCGAATAAGGTGCAGGATGTTCTTCAAGGAACACCACGATGCAAAGCAAGAACTGTAGCTACCTGTTTTTATTTTGAAATTCGATTCCACAACATCAATTAGGTTTATTTTCTTTCATTAATCTCATTAATGAATGTCCCATCATTTAAGTTCACCTAAACATCACAGATAAATATAACGTACGCTTATGCCATCCGCATTCGCCTCGATGTCCCGTCTGCACCGTTAGGTTAGGTAACTAACGCCAGAGCGAGGCAGGGCTAGTGCGGGTGCAAAACATAAGCAACGTCTATATAATATATCATATATACTATATACTAAATCTATCTGAACAAATCACATGATCACATCACAGATAACGCAGCAGAAAATATCATATGAAATATTGGATATACTAGGACGTCCGTGTTTTTAATACGAGCCAGTATAAAACACGGATTCCACGGTCGCGATGAATATCCAATCCCACACCCCTAGACCCCTACGAGAGCGGCAAGAAACCCTACCAATTCTAGGGTTAGGAGACCCGGACTCGACTCCTCGAGTTGGTCTCCCACTGGACCCTAGAACCCGGTTACTTGTGCTCCCCTCCTTGGGTCTATCCTAATGCGGAGAAGTAAATAATATACATCAATGGTGACATCTTCCGCAACCTGGAAGTGCCCCAATAAATAAATATTACATACAAGTTTTTACATGAATGAAAATGAAAAACACTCGTCTCACATAAAAACCCCCGGCTATTCAAACACAACGATCCAATATAACATATCCAGCAACACATAACATCACATGTCATCAACGTAAGTAAACATGCGTATCCCAATTGTCGTTGACATATAGCAACGAAACCGGCGATATCACATATTACACTTACGGTCACAGAAAAGAAAGTGTAAAACTACAACAGTTGGAATCCGCAAACTCTTTAGACATCGCATGCCTAACCAAATGAATTCCTTAGACATCGCATGCCTAACAGTTATAAACCACGCATTTTAGTCTCATTATCGAAAACTCTTTTCAATATCAAGTCGGGCAATTCAACAAGATTCCCGACATCCTGAACGAATGCTCGTCGCAAACTTTAGTAGAAGGTCGCACCCCCGATACCGTCGACGAAGTGCACTAAGGCGGAACACCGCTACCGCGAGCACCCGAACGGATGCTTTCGGCGACGGGGTTCTCCTACAGTCACTTGGTCGGGGCTATGGGGTGTAGCTGTCTATTAAGTTTATCCGGCGAGTATCCGTGTACGTTACGCGATTGCGACGGACTTTTGATCGCATCAAAATTCCGTGGCAACCGATCAAGTGAGACTAAAGTGCTTGATTTATAACATCCAAATCGGTTATCTCATAATTGCTTGTGGATTCCAATTATTGTATCACATTCCGGATAAATAGAAAATGTTAAACTTTCCGATCGAACAATCGAACACCCAAGTTTTCCCGAAACAGCTCAACACATGAAATAAGTTTAAAAACATTCACTTCGTGCCTCAGTACCAACGGTCTAGCCGTAGAAGGGTCAAGCCAACGCCTCACATGTGGCACGCCATACTGCCCCAAACCCTAAGGTTCAAAGGGCAGTTCAAGACGGTCACATAATCGAGTTAAGGTTTGTTGTCTTCTAGAGGGACCATCGTGTTACTTACACTACTTAGAACGTCGTTAAACTACGGAAGAATCCAACAATTGGAAATTTCCCGGCAGGGGAAAAAGTGGGTATTTATATCCGGTCGAACTTTTTAACATATTCTAAAATTACCCGGAAGACAAAGTAAACAAAGTTAAATAATCCGATCGAATCATCGAGTCCCAATACAACCCCTGAACACTCAACTCTTGAGTCATAATAAAAATACCCATAAAATATAAATCACAGAAATAGGAATTATGGTGCAAAAATAATAACCTAACTCCTCTGTACGGCCGCGGAACCGCGGCCCAAGCAGACTATTGCCGCGGTTCCGCGGTGGAATGTATGATTTAGGGGGTCGTTTTTCACCACAATTCTTATATTTCCCTGCTGAATTTTTCAGGTATTTTTAATTCAGAAAAATCCACAATTACAGAAAATGTACAGAAAGGGTTGAAAATTAGGGTTTCGGGTTCGATTGGGTTTCTAACTTCGTCGACACATCGCCTAAGGTTCTAGCTAGGCTCTGATACCACTGTAGGGTTCCTAGGCACACCCATGAGGTTCCACAAGTGATCAAACATGGCCAATTCTAAATTTTTCTATGTGCCAAGAAACCCTAATGTAGATCGTTACTAGAGGTAAGGCGATGCATGCAATTAAACAACTTTATTGCTAAGTGAATGGAAATACAACCTTTGTAGATCCGATCCTCCACCTCCATAGCTCCGTGATGACGTCCCTCCGCTGCGATCATCGGATCCAGGACTCTGGCGATGGTTTCGTCGAAGAAATAATCGGGCTAGGTCGTCGACTTCGATGCCGAAGATGATCTACGTCGAGGCAACTCAAACTCAAGCTCCACCTTCACCAAGTCATGAAACTTATGAAGAAAACACCCTATACTACATGGCAAGTGGTAGAGGATGAAGAAATAGAAAGTGGGTTCACTTTGGATTTGGTTTTCTCACTCTTTTTCTCATGTTACCATTGAAGGAAGCAAAGTTTCTTCTTCTTGAAGAAGAAGAAAAAGAATATGATAAGAATTATGAATAATAGAAAATAAAGTCATTCTTATCATTATGCAACCTTGGGTTAGTTTAATAAGTGTAGAGAATAAACTAGGGTTAGGTGAATGGTTAGGTTTAGGAAAGAAACAAGAATGGTCAAAGCTTCTTGAAGCTTCAAGGAAACAACAAAAGAAGAAACCATTTCTTTTCTTGCCCTAAAATAAATAAATAAAATAAATAGTTAAGAAAATATAACAAAACCCTAACCATTCACTTAAACATGGTTTAAAGTAAACATACACCCAAGCTTGCATGTATCATCAAACATGATACAATCAAGTGCACAAAAATATATCACATATACAATGTGCACATCAAGTGAGAAAATCCATTTTAAATGACCAATACTAGTTAATTCAAAGTAATATATCAAATATATAATTATATATTAAATCATTAAATCAACACTTGATTTAACGATCCGGTCATATCGCATATGACCGACTAATATCCAATGTATCGACTTATCGAATCAATCCTCGATTCGATAACTAGGTTATATCGCATACAACCAATCGATACATTCATCGCGAGAATAGAATATAGTATCACATACATGCATTATTCTCGGTCCCGCCCATATCTCATATGCGCTCCTATTTCGTTTTGCTTGAGCCAGGAAACCTCTGTGTAGGACTCTAAAGACTCGTCAATACGCCGGCAGCAGGTGATGATCATATCAAACACCCACAAGCCGCAAGCGGTCTACTAAACGTAACGGCCACCCGGGTATTGAGCGATCAGAAGATCGACGAGCAAGCCCGCTCACACTCCTGTGAATCCAACCAGTAACACTTACCGTACAGTCCGGTCTGTTCGTCTGATATGTTGCATATCTCGCCTAGGGGTGGTAAACGTCAGACCCCAGTAGTTTGATAAGTCATGCCGATATAAGGTCCATAACATTCTTGAAACTACTGATAACTCTTACCAGTATATCACAGCAACCCTGGCCAGGGATTTCCAGTTATGGCCAGTCATGCATAGCGCAACATTAACCCCCAATACCGGGAGAGACGAATCCCCTCCTATCGCTCATTGCCTCCATGTGAATCGGGACTGTATCCAAAATCCACCTGTTTGCACGACTCAGTAGAGCCATGGTAGGGTGGAAATCAAAGCACAGTGGGAGACACACAAGACTCTATGACGATCTCGGGTCAACAGACTAAGTTGTACCAGTGTCACCAGAGAACTGCCATCTGACGTGAGGTATAATACCATCTGGGAGTTCTCGGCGAGTCCGTTCAGTGTACCCAGTCTCCACTGAGCACCCGCATACCATCTCTGATGTCAAACACCAATGGATATGGGATCATCCATCGCCCATCACATGGGTCGAGAAGATATACGCTAGTCTACTCTGGAATATCGATGCCCCGTCTCGATATTCCCACGACTAGGAACATTGAAGAATGTACTCATGGACTACCCACGCCCCACTATTATGTTCTACATCATAGTCCTGGAAGTCGAGCACACATCCTAAGGGCTTTATCAACATGTAACAGAGAGACAGAAAGTATACATGTTAAGATAAAGAGCAACCAGATAGCGTACTATCATGTCGAGCAAGAAAGTCCTACCTATATATGTCCCAGCATCCACTACAATATACATCCAATGTACAGTAATGGCCTCTAGGGCATATATATAACTAACAAGGATATACCGAGGACAGCTTTCCGCACGCGCTACGGCCATTATGAGTTTTTGGTGATGTCGTTTGGACTCACCAACGCCCCAACAACATTTATGGATTTGATGAACCGTATATTCAGGCCATATCTTAATTTGTTCATCATCGTATTCATTGACGATATTTTGGTGTATTCCCGGAGCAGAGAGGAGCACGAGCAGCACCTGCGGATCACACTGCAGACCTTGAGGGAGCACCAGCTTTTCGCAAAATTCTCCAAGTGCGCATTCTGTCTTGACAGCGTAGACTTCTTGGGTCACGTGATTACACGAGACGGTATATGTGTGGACCCGAGGAAGATTGAGGCCGTTCAGAGTTGGCCCAGACCCGCATCAGTTACGGAGATCTGCAGCTTTCTTGGACTGGCCGGCTACTACAGGCGATTTGTGCAGGACTTCTCCCGTATTGCCGCACCTTTAACCGGGTTGACCCGGAAGGGAGTTCCTTTCGATTGGACGGAGGAGTGCGAGCATAGCTTTTAGCAGCTACGGACTTGTTTGACTACGGCGCCGGTGTTATCATTGCCTTCAGGATCAGGAAGATTTGTGGTCTATTGTGACGCTTCTCGAGTGGGGCTAGGGTGCGTATTGATGCAGCATGACAGGATGATCACGTATGCTTCACGGCAGTTGAAGAAACATGAATAGAACTACCCCACTCACGATTTGGAGATGGCTGCAGTGGTCTTTGCACTCAAGATCTGGCGACATTACCTATACGGCGAGTCGTGCCAGATATTCACTGATCACAAGATCTTAAAGTATATATTTCAGCAGCGAGACCTGAATCTTAGACAGCGCCGTTGGATGGAACTAGTGAAGGACTACGATTGCGAGATCTTGTATCACCCGGGCAAGGCGAACGTAGTGGCGGATGCTTTGAGCAAGAGGCTCGGGGGTAGTCTATCCTGTTTGAGCGCAGTACAGAGACAGTCGTCGGCAGATTGGCAGATTTTATGTGACAGCCGAGTGCAGTTCGAGTTCACGCCGATCGGAGGACAGCTTGCGCATGTTCGTGCACGCTCACAGTTGCTTGACCGTATACATGAGGCATAGTACAGTGATGACCGTTGTTCAGAGATCATGGCACAGATTAGAAAGGGTAGATTTTCTGAGTTCGTGATCGATGATCAGGGGATACTGCGATTTGGGACTAGACTGTGTGTACCAGATGCTGAGGGATTGCGGCGTGAGATTCTTGAGGAGGCACATCGATCGGTGTATAGTGTTCATCTGGGTTCCACCAAGATGTACCATGATATGAGAGATGTTTACTGGTGGGACGGAATGAAGAGGGACATCGCAGACTTCGTGTTGAGATGCCCGACTTGTCAGCAAATCAAGGCCGAGCACCAGAGGCCAGCGGGAGAGCTACAGCCGTTACCTATCCCGGAGTGGAAATGGGAGCAGATTTCGATGGACTTCATTATGGGTCTACCTAGAACTAGGCGAGGGTATGACTCCATTTGGGTGATCGTGGATCGTTTGACGAAAGCGGCTCACTTCCTGCCGGTGAAGACGACTTTCGGATTTGCTCAGTATGCCTAGATTTACATCGACGAGATTGTACGACTGCATGGAGACCCGACGTGTATCGTGTCCGACCGAGGCACCCAGTTTACCAGCCGACAATGACAGAGGCTTCAGGAGGCCTTGGGCACCAGCTTGAGTTTCAGCATAGCATTTCATCCGCAGACCGACGGCCAGTCAGAGCGGACTATTCAAACTCTCAAGGACATGCTCCGAGCGTGCGTTTTAGACTTTGGAGGTAGCTGGGATCATCATTTACCCTTGGTGGAGTTCTCCTACAACAATAGTTTCCAGGATACTATTCAGATGGCACCTTTCGAGGCCTTGTATGGGAGGAGATGTAGATCGCCCGTCTAATTGGCAGAGCTCAGTGAGAGCAGTATTTTAGGGCCACAGATCGTACAGGAGACGACCGAGAAGATTCAGCTGATTCGAGACAATATGAGGACAGCTCGGAGCAGGCAGAAATCGTATGCTGACAGACGCCGCCGCGGATTAGAGTTCGCAGTTGGCGATCACGTTTTTCTGAGGGTCTCTCCGATGAAGGGAGTGATGAGGTTTGGACGGAAGGGGAAGCTTAGCCCCAGATTCATAGGTCCCTTCGAGATCCTCGAGCATGTGGGCGCAGTGGCATATCATTTAGCTCTTCCACCCGACTTTCCAGACGTTCACCCCGTATTCCACGTTTCGATGCTTCGCAGATACCTACATGACCCTTCGCACATGATTCAGCATCAGACCGTTCAGCTCGAGCGTGATCTTTCATTCACTGAGCAGCCAGTCGTGATATTGGACCGGCAGGTGAAGAAACTTAGATCGAAGGTCTTGCCATCAGTGAAGGTGCTTTGGCGCAGCCCGAATGGTGAAGAGATCACTTGGGAGGCCAAGGGCGAGATGCATAAGAAATTCCCTCATCTCTTTGAAGGTACGCGTAGCTATATATTTTTTAAAATTCGGGGACGAATTTCTTTAAGGGGGGAAGATTGTAACATCTTAGGATGTGATTAGTGGCTAATTATACTTTAATAAAAGTTTTTTAATAAAAAGTTTACCAAATTGATTTTTAAATAATTTATCAAATTTAATAAATATTTTATTAGAATTTTCCTAGGCTTGCACACACTTGTGCATGTAAACTAGGGTTAAAATGGGGTTAGACCATGATTAGCAACCATGGTGGACTAACCATCTTGTTAAGCCACTTGGATTTTTTTTTATTAAGTGTTTTGGGGTCAATTGTTTTTTTTTATGGAAAAAGGATTTGAATTGTTTTGTGTTGACTTGGTGAGAGAGAGAGAGAGAATGGCATCATGGCATGAGCAATGCCTTCATTAAATGAAGAGAGAGAGAGAGGGGTTGACTAGCATGGTTATCATTCTTTTCTTTTGCTAAACTCTTTTCCTCACAACTCTCTCTCACTCTCACTCACTGATACACACACACACTCATTCATCATAGCAGCAGCAGCAGCAGCACCCAGCAGCAGCAACAAGAAGCAGCAGCAACAGAAGCAGTAACAGCAACAGCATCAGCACCATAATCAGCAGCAGCTGCAGAAGTGCAAACTCCTCCTCCTCTTCTTCTTCCTCTTCTTTCTGTACTCTAAGACCAGTGAGTGAGGTATAGGATCTGAGCTCAATTCCTTTTGCTAAACTCATGTGTAGAATTAGCTTCGGTTAGTGATAAAAGTGAGTTTTTATGCTAAATATGGTGAATTGTGTGGACTTTTGGTTAGGAGATGATTTTGCTAGTTAGCCTAGCCTAGTTAAGTGTTATTACGGCCACTTAAACCTAGCTTAACCCTATATTTCACTAAAATACCCTAAGTTTTCTTTTTGTGCAAAATATAACGTTTTTATGACAAAGTTAGCCTTTCTGTGATCTGCTTGTGACCCGGCTCCTTCAGAGAAAATCTGAGCAAACTGGAGCATACTTGGTAGACCTTGATCACACCATCAGAGGAAGAGACCACCTACCCTCGTTCAGGCCGCCGTTTTAATCGTTCTGGCCGCAATTTGCGGCCAGATAGGAGTTTTAGGTGCTGGGGTTTTGGCTAGGGTAGTCTGCTACATATTATAGTGTTTTGGCATGTGCAATTTTGTAAGTTTTCACCTGTGTAAAAATCTGGGACGATATATCGTTTTTCCAATATGTTTAGTTTGCGCGACACGTGTGATACGTGTGTGGGTTTAGTGTTCCAGCATATCGCGACGTGTCGGGGTAGTTTTAGACGCGTATACACACGTTTCAGCGTATCGGACACACGTGCGTTTAGTTCGCGACGCGAGTTTCTCGTTTGATTTCGATATCGCGTTTTGCGAGATATTTTGCTTATATATGGATTCCTTATGTAAATTCCAAGTTCGCAGGCGGGTACGTCGGACGCCGCAAAGAAGGGGAAGCAAGTGGTCGGCTACGTATAGCACGCGACCAGGTGAGTAGATTTAACATCTACGGGGAAATCGCCTATATGGCGTTAAGCGTCAGGGCGTGATAGGATATTTAGTCGTAGATGTTCATATGGACTATTGTAGCATACCTTCTTGTTGCATATAGAATTGGTAGTATATAACACTGCACTGTCACTAACGGTTAAGGTTGCACGAGCACTATTTGTATGTTACACTCACACCGTTAGTGATTACCATGACACTTGCACTATAGGATTGCTACGAATTATATATCGTTTTGATTGCCGCATCATTGATGATTATCATGACTTGTCGCATATTCACATATATTGATATCTTCATACCTGCGCACATGCATACTGTATATTCATACCAGTGCATACATATATTGATATCTTCATACCTGCGCACATGCACACTGCATATTCATACCAGTGCACACATATATTGATATCTTCATACGTATGCACATGCACACTGCATATTCATACCAGTGCACACATATATTGATATCTTCATACATGCGCACATGCACACTGTATATTCATACCAGGGCACACATATATTGATATCTTCATACCTGCGCACATGCACACTGTATATTCATACAAGTGCACACATATATTGATATCTTCATACCTGCGCACATGCACACTGTATATTCATACCAGTGCACACATATATTGATATCTTCATACCTGCGCACATGCACACTGTATATTCATACCAATGCACACATATATTGATATCTTTATACCTGCGCACATGCACACTGTATATTCATACCAGTGCACACATATATTGATATCTTTATACCTGCGCACATGCACACTGTACATTCATACCAGTGCACACATATATTGATATTTTTATACTTGCGCACATACACGCTGTATTTCCATAGTAGTGTTACACTTATATTCGCTTATATATCCTTTTGCACATCCATACCTACATATGCTACATACATGGATGATATTGACTTGATTTCAAGAAAATAAGGACCGCATGAGATATTTTCAAAACTGGATTCTTTTAAAAGTTTCCCTTTTTACTCTTAGTGTCATATGACACATTTCATGGATTTACGCATTGAGTTTGGATTTATGGGATTTCTGGATTTGAGAAACATGGTATCATTTTAAGAAAATACGCAATGTTTTAAAAACCCGGTTTCTCTTGATATGATATTTCAGTGCGTCCACCATGAGTTTTCTCAGTTCCACAGAGCTTGTGTGAGTATACCCGATTTGAGGAGCGGTAGGCACCGATTACGGGTACATAGTGGACCCGGTACGGTACCACGGGGCAAGATGACTCATATTGTTAGATGGTGAGCCCGGCGGAGGGACTACTACCTACCGGTGATTGGTTGGATCTGGCAGTTATCCGGAGGATACCGACCAGAGTCGATAGATGGATACGGGACGACGCGTACTGCCGGGGCCGAGGGCCGATTCCGCAGACGGAGCCCGTGGGCTGATCCGGACGGACGTTGCCCGATACTTGAGGATTTGCGTGTTGATGCTAGACACGACTATTTTATGATATTTCGAGTGCCTATGTTGGGCACTCACGATTCTATGAGTTTTATAGGATTTGATAGCCGATGAGGATGACGACGTCTAAGTTTTACTGGGATTTGGGTGTATTGATGGACACCGATTATTTTCCACGTTGACATTCCGTGTAGATGTTATTTATTCCCATGCTCAGCATTCAGTAATATACATCTCATCTTGTACCTGTAGTACCTGATAGAGTACACATGTTATGCACGATTATTGCATACCTGCTCACCCTATATAGATGTTACTAGATTGTATTTGTTATGCATGACTATTGCATACCCTGCTCACCCTATATAGGTGTTATTATATTGTATTTGCTATGCACGATTATTGCATACCTTGCTCATCATATTGAGATGTTATTAAATTGCACTTGTTGCATGATTATTACGCATCCAACTCATCATATAGTTGTTATCTGTTGGCATAGGTTAGAGTATTGCAGCACGTGTACACTCGCGATTACCTTTATATGTTATCTACTATTCACGAGTTGGCAACTCGCCCCCGTTGTGCCACAGTGTTTGCAGGTTGTCCCTTGGAGTAGTCACGGCAGGCTGCTTTCTTGCATCTTTTGATATAGATACCACTGCAGTTGGCGCGTGAGCCTTTTGCTGATAGGTGGGTTTTGGTGTGGTATCTGTTTATTTTCCAGTTGTATACATCATTGTATCTAGTATTCTCCATCTACTACTTATGTATTGACTTAAAGACCAGTTGTGAGGACGATATATATTATTTTGTACTCTGGTGTCGAGCTCGTTGTGAGCCGACTTTATTTATGCAGCTTTATCTTTCATGATATTTGTTTTCACTTATACTGCTCATTTCTTCACTACGGCGTCGTATATTATCATTGAGGTGATTGCTTCCGCCGTTGGACGTGATTGCTTCCGCCGTTGGGCGTGATTGCTCCCGTTTGGGATGCTTATTTCTTATTGTACATCATTTTACTCATATATTGTTTTGTACCCGATTTCGGGGCTAGTTTTTACAAAGGAAATGCTGCCAAAATTTTTAAGATAATAACTGGCACTTTAAAGAATTTTACTAAATTACATAAGGTTTTCCAAACGTTTTAACAAATGTTTCTATTAAATATTTAAACACTCAATATTTTTAATGGTTTTGATTTATGGGTTTCGGCTTACTTAGTCGTGTTACGCCTGTAGACGTTACGTGGTTAAGTGCCGGTCAGGGGCCGAACCTTTGGTCTTGACAGCATAAGATCGAACCAAAAACCTATACTGGCAAGCAATGTAAAGAAGTTAGAATGGTTATACCGAAAGAACCAAGTCCTTCGGGTCTTCAACTATCATCCCAAGCT
The DNA here is from genome assembly GCA_030015575.1 of Agapanthus africanus. Classification (NCBI taxonomy): domain Eukaryota; kingdom Viridiplantae; phylum Streptophyta; class Magnoliopsida; order Asparagales; family Amaryllidaceae; genus Agapanthus; species Agapanthus africanus. Next base: position 725,634,681 of record JASDDO010000019.1, on the reverse strand, counting down.
CCTAGTGGTTGCGGATCGAGTTTGGTTGCCGGTCATCCTCCATCTACGATGATCCACCCGAGGGAAACGGCGCAAGCTTCAGCCTCGTCAAGTGAGGAAACCGACACTCCAAGGTTGCTAGCAATGAAGAGTGGAGGTGTAGGATTATCTCACTATTGTTTTTCTCTCATCACAAATGCTCAAAGAGCAACCATAGAAGATGAAGAAGGAGGTGACGAAACATATGGCATGAACAACTAAAGAAAATGTTAGTGTATATGCCCTAGAGGCCATTACTGTATCATACTAGTTTGTATATTACTTAATGGATGCTTGGGATATTCACCTTGTATATACAATCTTGCTCAAAATAGTAGTATGCTACTTGGTTTGTTTCTACTTCAATGTGTACATGTGTTTATTTTTGTATATCGCCTATACACATTAGTAGAGCCCTTAGGATCTTTGCTTGATTACCAGCGATGTGATGGCCGTCACACTAGTGGGGCTGGGTAATCTATAAGCACATCCTTATGCAGGTCCCTGGTCGCAGGACTATCGAGACAGGGCATCGATACTCCGGAGTAGACCAGCGCATGCGCTTCTCATCCCAGTGTGGGAGACGGTCTGTCCCACAGCCGTCAGTACGTCGTACTTGGGATAGTATGCGGGTGCTCGTTAGGTTACGGGTACACTGGACAGGACTCGTCGGGAACTGACTAGTTGGTATTATACCTATCGTCAGTTATCAGTTCCCAGGTGACATGAGTACAGCTTAGTCCGCTGACTTGACACTGTCACTCCGCCTCGAGTGTGTTCCCACTGTACTTTGATCACTACCCTACCACGGCTCAAAGGAGTCGTGCAAACAGGTAGTGGTTGGGTGCAGTCCCGAAGCACTTGGAGGCAGTGACGGTTAGACAGGATTCGTCTCTCCCGGTATTGGGGGTTGACATCGCGCTGTGTCTAGGAGAGCCATTACACGAGTAGTCCCTGGCCAGGGCAAACGAGATATACTGGTAGGTTTCCAGTGTTATCTCAGGGTGTTTTGGGCTTCGCTCCGGCACGACTTGTACCGCTATTGGGGGACTGACGTTTATCGCCCCCCAGGCCCGCCATGCGATGTATCAGACGAACAGACCGGACTGTACGGAGAATGTCACACTCAGGCTCAGTAGGAGTTCAGATGGGTTTCGCCTCGTCGGTCTTCTTGTCGGCATTACCTGGGGACCGTTACGCACAGCTAGTGCCGCTTGCGGTCTGTGGTTAAACCCACTGCCAGCGTAGTGTCGAGTCTTTAGAGTCCCACACAGAAAGCTTTTCGCCTTTAGGCAAAAGAGTAGAGGTCGCATGGTATTGCGACAGGTCGCATGGTTTTTGCGACAGGGTTCGGTCACATCCGTGCACTTGTGCACGTACAGTGTCCGGACAGTTTACACTAGCGGGCTTTGTTTTAAGCCAGATCCTAGTGTACCTTATGGGATTGGATTTATCCAGTTTGCATTCGTGTTCCTCGGAACGCGGATGCGGGTGTGTATGCACAGTTGACAGGGAGGCAGAGGCGGCGGATTCTCATTAGGGTTGTTGACTGTTGACCGTTGACTATTTGACTTTATGCTCAACCCTAATGAGAATATGATATGTGATTAACTACTATATTAATTAAGTATTATGGTGATATGGTTGTTGACTTGTTGACTTTTATTGACTTGTTGACTTTGTTGACTTGTTGACTTTTGTTGACTTGTTGACCGGTTGACTAGGCTTGACTAGTTGACCATCATGATAACCATGGTTATCATTTCATGCCAAAGACTTTTACTTGCTTGCTCATTTGAGTAAAATGAGTGCATGACATGATAAGGTTATGGTTGCTTCAAACCATCACATAAGACTTTTTTGATATGATAAGTTATGATCACTTTGGTTTATGAGAGGGTGAAAGTCAAAAGAGTTGCTCATTCTTTCTTGCTTATTCTCTCTCTTGTTCTTGAGCTCTCCTCTTGCTCTCACCCTCAACCTCTTGCTCCCTCTCTTGATCTATGGTTCTCTTGTCTCATGAGTTGAGAATCAAGAACCATAGATAAAATCCCATTCTATTTCCTCTCTACTCATTCTAGTTCACTAGGTTTAGCAAACCAAGTGAACTAGTTTCTTCAAAGAACGAAGAAGGAGCTAAAGGTTGGAGCTTTCAGGTGGATCTATCTTCGGCGTACGGAGACGACGAGAAGAAGCCATTGGACCACCATCGGAGCTTTGAAGACGAAGGAGTTCAAGACAAGCAAGGTATAACCATCTCCATCCGAGTAGCTAACTCTCTTTAGCAAAGTATGCTAGTTTTAGTTTAGTCCAAGATCCCGACTTTGCTTAGTCCATGTTGCCCCTTGCGCTAAAAATTTGATTTTTATACCGTTTCCGTCTCCCCGTAAGAACCGGGGGTCGCAACGTGGACTTACAGTGGTATCAGAGCCTAACTAAACTTAAACTAGCTTGGTACTAAAGTGTAACGAAGTTCGGAACCGAAAAAAATCCAAAAACCTAACTTTTACAAAACCTGAGTTTCTGTTGAAATTTTTTCTGGTCAAAATGAAAAACTTTATACTCCTAAATTCGGCTCAGGGTTTTGTGTGAACACCTATGAAAAACGGTCCACTGTTTCGTTCAAACCGCCGCGCTTCCGCCGCACGAGGTAGGCATGTGCCGCCGAAGCGCCGCGGTTTGTCGTCTTCTCTGCATCGTTTTTCGTGCAGTGTGTGTCTGTGTTGGTTTTGGGATTTTTGAAATATATTATATGTGCCAAGATTTTCCAGAAAAGAAATTTCCTTTTGGGGTCCTATAATTCCGTATTTTTTCCGAACTTCACTGCACTTTGACTATGATGGTTATATCTGTGATGCTTGCATGTATTGAACGTCGGCTAATCGCTATAAGTCGATTGGTCGGGGTTATACATGATCTGTGTTTGATATTGGAATGTGTATATAAATATGTTGGATTGTCGCGGGTGAATAGCCGGGGGTTGTGAGACGAGAGTTTTCTTTTCTTGCAATTCATGTAAATTTGTAAATTGATGTAATAATTATTTGTATGGCCGCACAACCGGGTCGGGGTTGTAGCCGTCATTGTATAATTTCTTTTTACTGTTTTTGCTCCTAGGATAGACCCATGGAGGGGTGCACAAACTACCGGGTATGCCGAAGTGTCGAGTGGCCTACTCATGGAGATGAGGGAGGTCGCTACGCTTCGGGTACTTGGCGGGTAGTTTGCCGCACCCGTAGGGGTCTTGGGTGGGGTTTTGGCTATTCACCGCGACCGTGTTATCTGTTTTTGTTACAGGCTCGTACAAATTACAGATTGCTAGTATATCCAATGTATTTATCTGTGATCTGAAATGTTTATCATTGCAGTATATCTATATATGATATTATTTAGGCGTTGCTTATGTTTTACAGACGCGCTAGCCCAGCCCCCGCTCTGTCGTTAGTTAAGTAACCTAACGGGTAATGACGGGGCCCCGTGGCGAATGCGAATGGCATAAGCGTACGTCATATTTTGGTTGTTTTCTGCAATGGTAGGATTAAATGATGGGACGCATTAAAAGAACTAATGCAAGAATATCACGCATTAAAAGAACTAATGCAAGATAATAAACCAAGTTAAAGTCGTTGGAACACTTTCGAAAAACCACTCGGTTCTTTTCAAAAACAACTTTTAAATGCGGAGCTTGAGCCACTCCTTTTAAAAGCTATCTCGTTCCATCGACCAAATCAAGTTCACCACGTTCACGGTTTTGCCAAAACCATCCGTAGCCCTCCGTCGTTTCACATGAATAGTCAATAGTATTCAAGCTGTGTATGTTGGCCAAAGTCAAGGCACAGTGATTGGTAGCTATTGGGTGTTCATGTGTAGCATAGATAGATGCGTTGGTTTGGGACAGTCGTACTGCCATTTTGGCCAAAGTCAAGGGTAGGTACGGATGGATCCAAATTAACCTGGATAATGACGGGTAGAACTTGACATGTGACTTATGATATTTTGGCCAAAGTCAAGGTCATAAGAGCATGGGGCAAAAATCCACATCGGGAGTTTCATAAGTACTGAAACTTGCTAGATTTGCATACCATTTGGAGTGTGATGATTCTGGTAGGATTCCTTCAGTTTCATCACGCGATGATATTTGGATCCCGATCCTACTGTGAGTATATGCTACTCCCCGGGAAATTTCTCACTTAACGATCAATGCTATAAACCTAGTAGGTGCCTAGAAAGGTGTTAGCGGGGCTACGCCCCTAGGGAAAAGAGGTTCTCTAATTAATGAACTTCGCGAAAGCGTTGGAAAACCTCCCTCGAAGTACCGACACCGGCCTGGCTGAACGGTTAAGCAAGTATTGTGCGATGGGATTGATCCTGGCTAATTCTTCCTTTATGGTTTGAGGAGGGATTCGAGAAACAGTGGGAGCCATCCTGTTTAGACAAACTAAAACCACTCTAAACTTGCAAGAGCATCATGCTGAGTGTTTCTTCTTCTCTCTCCTAATTGCAGCGACCAATCAACATGACTGGACTTAAGTTACTCCTAGATAAAAACAAACTGACAGGGCCAAACTACAAAGATTGGCTCAGGAATGTCAAGATAGCAATCACTTATGACAAGCTGGGGTATCTTCTTACCACCAAAGCTCCCCTGTCCCTGGTCCAACTTCCAGCGTCGCGGATAAGGAAATCCGCAAGACTTGGGAGATTGATAGCGCGAAGGCCAAGTGCCTCCTGCTTGCCTCGATGGACAACAAACATCAGAGGAGGCATGAGAATATGGACATGGAGTCCATATTGCTTCATACAAAAGAACTGTATGGAGAGCAGTCTCGTATCGCAAGATACGAAGCGTCGAAAAAGTTATTTTCGACAAGAATGGCCGTCGGATCATCAGTAGCCGAGCACGTGCTAAAGATGATCGGCTACATTGAGCAGCTCGCTGACCTAGGGATCACATTGGAGAGTGAGCTATATACGGATATAGTTCTCCAGTCCCTTCCTTCCACTTACGCCCAGTTTATACTGAACTTCAACTTACAAGAAAAAGAGGTTGAACTTTCAGAGCTCTTCAACATGCTGAGGAGCGCAGAGGGCACCCTACAGAAAGGTAGGGAAACATCCACTTTGTTTGTAGGAGGATCATCTTCTTCTAGGTCCAAGGCGAAAGCCAAGGGAAAGAAGAAGAAGGCCCCCGCCAAACCAAGGGGCGGTGTTAGTAAAGTGGATACGAAGGGAAAATGTAAAGCAACAAAGATAGCGGGGAAGCTTGTGGATAAGGAAGAATGCTTCTATTGTCATAAGAGAGGACACTGGAAGAATGATTGCAGGGCCTGGAAGGCCAGAACACAGGAATTGAAGCAGGTTGCAGCTTCAGCTTCAGGTGTGTATGTTATTGAAAACTGTCTTTCAATAAACTCTACTTCCTGGGTATTGGATACCGGATCAGGATCTCATATCTGTAATTCTTTGCAGGCGTTGAGAAACCGTAGGGTTTTGAAGGCAGGTGACATGACCCTCAGAGTTGCGAACGGAGCTAGCATGGATGCTAAAGCCGTGGGGGACTATCACCTGGGAATGTCAGATGGACATGTTTTGGTTTTGCGTAATTGCTTTTTTGTACCCAACGCAACTTGTAATATCATTTCTGTATCTTTAGTTTCTAAAGAAGGTTATGAATTTGCGTTTGTAAGCAATGTTGTAAACATTCACCTTAATCAAGTTTTGATTGGGTCAGGTACTTTGAGTAATGGTATATACGTGTTAAACCAACCACAGATTTTTAATGTCCAGAATACACATAAAAGAAAGTCTCCAGAAATAAATCAGACTTTCTTATGGCATTGTAGATTGGGTCACATCAATGAGAGAAGGTTGACGAAGTTACATACAGAAGGGTATTTGAATGCGTTCGAATATCAGTCGTATGCCACTTGTCAATCCTGTCTCAAAGGAAAGATGATAAAGACTCCGTTTACTGGACATGGAGTAAGAGCGAGCGAGCTCTTAGGACTCGTACACAGTGACGTGTGCGGTCCAATGTCTACACATGCCCGAAGCGGACATTCTTACTTCATTACTTTTACGGATGACTTCTCAAGGTACGGTTATGTCTTCTTAATGAAACATAAGTCCGAGGCCTTTGGAAAATTCCAGGAGTATAAGAATGAAGTGGAGAAACAGACCGGCAAAAGTATTAAGATTCTAAGATCGGATCGAGGTGGAGAATACTTAAGTGCCGAGTTCCTGGACTATTTAAAAGAGAATGGAATTCTCTCTCAGCTTACTCCTCCATACACCCCGCAACATAACGGTGTATCGGAGAGACGGAACCGCACCCTATTGGATATGGTGCGGTCCATGATGAGTAACGCTGAGTTGCTGCGATCATTCTGGGGATATGCGCTAGAATCAGCCGCATACCTTTTGAACCGAGTTCCCACTAAGACTGTGCCTACTACGCCATTTGAGATGTGGTGTGGGAAGAGACCCCATCTTAATCACATTAAGATATGGGGAAGTCCAGCTTTTGTCAAAAAGCAGCATGCGGACAAGCTCGAGGCACGCTCAGTACTGTGCAAGTTTGTGGGATATCCAAAGAATTCCAAGGGATATTTCTTCTACTGTGAAGAGGAACAAAAAGTTCTTGTTTCTCGTCATGCCCACTTTCTAGAACACCAGTTCATAGAAAAAGAAATAAGTGGGAGCGCAGTAGAACTGGAAGAAATTCCAGAACCACGGACTATTACTGAAAGATTAGTGGAACCAGAGGGTTCGGAAGAACAGGACATTCCTACGCCGCTCCGCAGGAGTAGTAGGCAGACTCATCCGCCCGAGAGATACTACGGTTTTCTCGTAGACGGGGATAGAGAGGATTGCATCATAGACTATGATGAGCCTACTAGCTTCCAGCAGGCCGTTCAGAGCGTTGACTCAGTGAAATGGCTGGATGCAATGCGGACCGAAATGGAGTCCATGTACACCAACAAGGTATGGACGTTGGACATTGCTCCAGACGGGGTAAAACCCGTAGGATGCAAGTGGATCTTCAAAAGGAAGATTGGTGTAGATGGACAGGTTGAGACCTATAAAGCTAGGCTGGTTGCAAAGGGTTTCCGTCAAAGACCTGGCTTGGACTATGACGAAACCTTTTCTCCAGTAGCCATGCTGAAATCCATTCGGATCCTTCTTGCCATTGCTGCCTTCCACGATTATGAGATCTGGCAAATGGACGTAAAGACAGCTTTTCTAAATGGAAATTTAGAGGAGTGTGTCTATATGGACCAGCCAGAGGGCTTCATTCAGAGTGGGAGCAGCGGAAAGGTGTGCAAGTTGCTTAAGTCCATCTATGGACTAAAGCAGGCATCGCGGAGTTGGAACATCTGCTTTGATGAGACGGTCAAAGAATTTGGCTTTATCAAAAATCCAGATGAACCATGCATCTATAGTAGATTTGTAGCGAGAACTGTAGCATTCCTCGTTTTATACGTGGATGACATTCTCTTAATAGGAAATGACATTCCTATGCTACAATCTGTCAAGGGGTTCTTGTCACACAGGTTCTCCATGAAAGACCTGGGTGATGCCTCATACATTCTGGGTATCCGGATCTACAGTGACAGATCCAAGAGGATATTAGGACTTTCACAGTCCAGGTACATCGACACCATACTGAAAAGATTCAGTATGGAAGATTCAAAGCGCGGTAACCTACCGGCTTGTCACGGGATCACCCTCTCTAAAGAGATGTCTCCCAAGACTGATTTGGAGAGGGATCGCATGTCTATTATACCCTACGCTTCTGCGGTAGGCTCTATAATGTATGCGATGTTGTGTACCAGACCGGATGTAGCTTATGCACTGAGTGTGGTAAGCCGGTATCAGTCTAACCCTGGGGAGAAACACTGGATAGCGGTAAAGAACATTCTCAAGTACCTGAGAAGGACTAAGGAAATGTTCTTGGTGTATGGCGGAAAAGACCTCCAGATCGAGGCCTTTGCTGACTCCAGCTTCCAGAGTGACAAGGATGATTCCAAGTCCATGTAGGGTTTTGTCTTTACCCTCAATGGAGGGGCGGTGTGTTGGAAGAGTTCCAAACAGGAAACCGTTGCAGACTCGACGATGGAAGCGGAATACATCGCTGCATCTGATGCCGCAAAAGAAGCTGTCTGGATGAGGAAGTTCTTGAAAGAACTTCAGGTGGTTCCGTCCATTGTTGATCCAATACCTCTGTATTGCGACAACAACAGGGCTATAGCTTTAGCGAAGGAACCCAGGTCCCATCAGAGATCCAGGCACATCTTGAGGCGGTATCACCTGATCAGGGAGATCGTAGATCGCCAGGAGATCGAGGTTCGGAGAGTCGCTTCAGAAGATAACACTGCTGATCCATTCACCAAGGCCCTGCCCCAGACTCAGTTCGAGCGGCTGATCGAGATGATAGGTCTTCGATACGCCAGTACATGGCCTTAGTGCAAGTGGGAGATTGTTAGTGTATATGCCCTAGAGGCCATTACTGTATCATACTAGTTTGTATATTACTTAATGGATGCTTGGGATATTCACCTTGTATATACAATCTTGCTCAAAATAGTAGTATGCTACTTGGTTTGTTTCTACTTCAATGTGTACATGTGTTTATTTTTGTATATCGCCTATACACATTAGTAGAGCCCTTAGGATCTTTGCTTGATTACCAGCGATGTGATGGCCGTCACACTAGTGGGGCTGGGTAATCTATAAGCACATCCTTATGCAGGTCCCTGGTCGCAGGACTATCGAGACAGGGCATCGATACTCCGGAGTAGACCAGCGCATGCGCTTCTCATCCCAGTGTGGGAGACGGTCTGTCCCACAGCCGTCAGTACGTCGTACTTGGGATAGTATGCGGGTGCTCGTTAGGTTACGGGTACACTGGACAGGACTCGTCGGGAACTGACTAGTTGGTATTATACCTATCGTCAGTTATCAGTTCCCAGGTGACATGAGTACAGCTTAGTTCGCTGACTTGACACTGTCACTCCGCCTCGAGTGTGTTCCCACTGTACTTTGATCACTACCCTACCACGGCTCAAAGGAGTCGTGCAAACAGGTAGTGGTTGGGTGCAGTCCCGAAGCACTTGGAGGCAGTGACGGTTAGACAGGATTCGTCTCTCTCGGTATTGGGGGTTGACATCGCGCTGTGTCTAGGAGAGCCATTACACGAGTAGTCCCTGGCCAGGGCAAACGAGATATACTGGTAGGTTTCCAGTGTTATCTCAGGGTGTTTTGGGCTTCGCTCCGGCACGACTTGTACCGCTATTGGGGGACTGACGTTTACCGCCCCCCAGGCCCGCCATGCGATGTATCAGACGAACAGACCGGACTGTACGGAGAATGTCACACTCAGGCTCAGTAGGAGTTCAGATGGGTTTCGCCTCGTCGGTCTTCTTGTCGGCATTACCTGGGGACCGTTACGCACAGCTAGTGCCGCTTGCGGTCTGTGGTTAAACCCACTGCCAGCGTAGTGTCGAGTCTTTAGAGTCCCACACAGAAAGCTTTTCGCCTTTAGGCAAAAGAGTAGAGGTCGCATGGTATTGCGACAGGTCGCATGGTTTTTGCGACAGGGTTCGGTCACATCCGTGCACTTGTGCACGTACAGTGTCCGGACAGTTTACACTAGCGGGCTTTGTTTTAAGCCAGATCCTAGTGTACCTTATGGGATTGGATTTATCCAGTTTGCATTCGTGTTCCTTGGAACGCGGATGCGGGTGTGTATGCACAGTTGACAGGGAGGCAGAGGCGGCGGATTCTCATTAGGGTTGTTGACTGTTGACCGTTGACTATTTGACTTTATGCTCAACCCTAATGAGAATATGATATGTGATTAACTACTATATTAATTAAGTATTATGGTGATATGGTTGTTGACTTGTTGACTTTTGTTGACTTATTGACTTTGTTGACTTGTTGACTTTTGTTGACTTGTTGACCGGTTGACTAGGCTTGACTAGTTGACCATCATGATAACCATGGTTATCATTTCATGCCAAAGACTTTTACTTGCTTGCTCATTTGAGTAAAATGAGTGCATGACATGATAAGGTTATGGTTGCTTCAAACCATCACATAAGACTTTTTTGATATGATGAGTTATGATCACTTTGGTTTATGAGAGGGTGAAAGACAAAAGAGTTGCTCATTCTTTCTTGCTCATTCTCTCTCTTGTTCTTGAGCTCTCCTCTTGCTCTCACCCTCAACCTCTTGCTCCTTCTCTTGATCTATGGTTTTCTTGTCTCATGAGTTGAGAATCAAGAACCATAGATAAAATCCCATTCTATTTCCTCTCTACTCATTCTAGTTCACTAGGTTTAGCAAACCAAGTGAACTAGTTTCTTCAAAGAACGAAGAAGGAGCTAAAGGTTGGAGCTTTCAGGTGGATCTATCTTCGGCGTACGGAGACGACGAGAAGAAGCCATTGGACCACCATCGGAGCTTTGAAGACGAAGGAGTTCAAGACAAGAAAGGTATAACCATCTCCATCCGAGTAGCTAACTCTCTTTAGCAAAGTATGCTAGTTTTAGTTTAGTCCAAGATCCCGACTTTGCTTAGTCCATGTTGCCCCTTGCGCTAAAAATTTGATTTTTATACCGTTTCCGCCTCCCCGTAAGAACCGGGGGTCGCAACGTGGACTTACAGAAAATGTCTATGTCTCTAACTGAGTGAGTATGAATCAAGTGATGAAGCAAGTAATGAAGCAAGTCTAGAAAAATCAAAGCATGGCATGTAGGGAAAAAATAGTGGCAGCCACTCTCAATCATGCACACAAAAATCACCTCTCATTTTTCAATAAAAATTAAACAAGACCGATACCTCTCTATATGCCTTGCATTGTTCATGCCATATCACCCCCTCCACCTCATTTGTAAAACAAATGATTTCCTAAAAGGAAAATCATACAAATGAGGTGTCCACTTCTAGAAGCTATTCCGTATAAATACGGAATACATCCCGGTACACGTATCGAAATACATATACGCGTATTCGTACAAAAATACGAATAGCCAAGAGAGAGAAATGAATAGTGAACAACAATACTAGAATACATATATATATATATATACATATATAAATTATTAAATTAAAACCTGATTTAATAATCCGGCTTAATCCTAAGCCGCTAGTATTACCAACCGTCCAATTAAAGTCTGTGCAGCCTGTACACATATTTAATCAGACACCTGTATGGACCAACATACGCCATCTACACCATATCGCCTGAACCGTGAAAACCCTCTGTGTGGGACTTTAAAGACTCGACAATACGCTGGTAGTGGGTTTAACCATAAGCACGTCAGCGGCACTAGTTGTACGTAACGGCTACCCAGGTATTGAGCGAAAGCAAGGCCGACAAGCAAACTCATCTAAACCCCTACCGAGCCTAATAGTGGCAATCTCCGTACAGTCCGGTCTGTTCGTCTAAAAGTATTGCATATCGAGTCTAGGGAGTGGATAAAGTCAGACCCCTAATAACGGGATATTTCGTGTCGGTATGAAGCCCATCACCACATGAGAAACTACTGATCCGAATCAGTAATTCTTGACTACCTTGGCTAAGGATTTCTGTTGATGGCCACCCGTGCACTGCGCGACATCAACCCCTAATACTGGGAGAGACGAATCCCCGACGATCCGCTCACTGCCTCTATGTGGCTCGGGACTGTACCCAACTAAAATCTGTTTGCACGACTCCTTTTAGCCGTGGTAGGGTAGTAATCAAAGCACAGTGAGAACTCACACAAGACAAGTGACGATCTTAGGTCGACAGACTAACCTGCATACATGTCACCTGGGAACTTCTATCTGACAATAGGTATAATACCATCTGGCAGGTTCCCGGCGAGTCCGTCTAGTGTACTCATAACCCAATGAGCACCTGTATGCTATCTTAAGTGACTAACTGACACCAATGACTTGTGAGACCGGCCACCGGCCAACTAGTGCAAAATCAATATCAGGTGTTGACATGACATTGCATGATTGACTCAATTGCTTAAGAAAATGATATGTCATTCATGTCAGTCCCTCTCTTCATCAGTCCAAAAGACATCCCTTTAAGAGAGGGTGACTCCATCACCTGCGGGTACACCACCTCGCCAGGAGTCATCCATTCCAAAACACATTTAGAATGCTGTCTAAGTACCTGATTAGGAAACTTCCCAAATTTAGATCTAAAACCAGAATTATCTATCTGATATTGTACAAGACATTGCATGATTGACTCAATCGTCTAAGAAAATGATATGTCATTCATGCCAGTCTCTCTCTTCATCAGTCTAAAAGATATCTTTTTTAGAGATGGTGACTCCATCACCTGCGGGTACACTACCACACCAAGAGTCGTCCATTCTAAAATACTTTTAAAATGCTGTATAAGTACCCGATTTAGAAAACATCCCAAATCTAGATCTAGTCACCAGAATTCCTGATATACTACCCACATCCAACATGGAGAAAATACTATGTGAGAACCAAAGTTTAATCGATTGTAGTACAGGAACATCACTTCCTATTTGGAGTATGTCATCCAAATCCTGGACAGTACTCCCTACATTCTTCTTATTAGGTTCATCTTTTATTTTGATGAAGTCAATCACCTTGACTGTCACATCAAAACAGATAATCTGTCTCCGCTATCCATGCTTCAGTCTACGAATAGACATAAGTATCTTGCACACCTTCCGCTGCTCCCACTGACTACGATAACCCCCTGGCAGAGTCATATACACGTGCACTTCCAAAATCCCATTTGGAAAGACGTTATAGTCACCCCCTTGCCAGATATCATAGCCATGAACTGCATCAGTGCCAAATCATATCCATATGAAATTCATCGTAGACACTGAAGTAAAATTCACATCACAATCCACAACGGTTTTTTGATGAAAACTCTTTACAAAAAGTCTAGCCTTATTAGGTTAGTACCTTTCCACCTGCACAGATCTCGAAAGATTTACTTGCTCTTAATAGGTTTTACCCCTTCAGGAGCACCCAGCAAAGTCCAAAATCCATAATTTTCTGAAGTGCGTGGAGTTCATCTTGGGTATGAAATACCCGGTCACCTGGAAGTTACCACTTACTATGACCTGCTGATAACAAGAAGGGGAAATAGCAGTGCCAAGTCATATCCATATAGATTTCAGTATAGACACTGAAATAAGAGTCTCAACACAATCCTTAACGGGTATTTGATGAAAACTCTTTACAACAAGTCTAGCATTATTAGGTTAGTACTTTTCCACCTGCACAGATCTCGAAAGATCTACTTTCTCCTAATGGGTTTTATCCCTTCAGGAGGACACAGCAAAATTCAAAAATCCATGATTTGCTGAAGTGTGTGGAGTCCATCTTCGATATGAAGTATCTGGTCACCTGGAAGTTACCACTCCCTATGACCTACTGATAACTAGTAGGGTCATCATTACCATGAGGCTGGCCTCTCTGTCACCGTCTACGAGAAAACCGAAGTATCTCTCGGGTGTCTGAGGTCACCTACTAAAATCTGCGGAGTGGCTAATGGTTTGTCAAGTCCAATTTAATTCTTAGGTTTTATTAAATTTTCGGTAATCGTTTATTGTTTTGGAATCACTTCCAATTCTACCATACTCCCACTAGTTTTTTTTTGAAAAAAGATTCCTTTTATAAAAAGGTGGCGAGTCAAGAACAATGTAACTATTGATCTTGAAAATGGTAGAAACAAAATCCTAGCGAATGCTTGGGATAATCCACAAACCGCCATTAGCGAAGCGTGCCTCGAGTTTTTCCTGATTCTGCTTTTAAACAGAAACCAGATAACTCCATATCTTAACAATCTCAAGATATGTAACCATTCTATGTCCATATAGAATCAAGGCACTAATTTAGATGGAACCAGATTCAAAATTCATGCAGCTGTTTCCAGTGCATATCACATAATGGAAAAAGTCCAATACAGTATTACTTATCATGGAGCACGTCCACAGATGAGTAACCTATGAGAGAATCAAGTTCTCGATATTACTATGATGGAATACCTAGCATAAGTATCTGTATCTTCGATCACTTCGAAGAATCCCGATACTTCCAACGTATGGTTCTCTACTTTATTCTTATACCTACAAACTTCTCAAAATTTTTGGATCTTGCAATACTACGAATGCGTGTCTAAAACCAGTGAGCTCATAGGTAAACATGAATGGAGTAAGAGTACCAACCCCTTGTCCTGAAGGACACCGGACAACATACATTTCCATGTATAAGTCCCGAGAGTATACCAACTCAAATTCTGTGTTTTGTAAATTGAAAACTGTATCTTGGTTAAGAATGTCTTACACCGTTATTCAATACACCTTACCTTATGCTCAACTAATAAAGGTAAATGTTTGCAACACAATTTTTAAAATGCATATCTCATTTTATAAAAATAAAGGTACAGATATTTTATTTTAAAATTTGGTGCATAACAACGGTTATTCGAAACCAAATATTTGCCGTCAAGCAAAAGCCAGACGATTTAATCCAATATCACCAATTGCAACGAATTCTAATATTGAGGATCAAATCGCCTATTTCCCAATATTCTACTCCTACTCATAATCTATATCACCGTACAGATGTGAGATCGAAAACTGGTAAATACATACCCTAGAGTCAGAATTGATTGGGAAAACAGTTCTCTGTTACATGTACACAGAAAAGCTGAAACATAAAAATGTTTCATAGGGGATGGTCAGGTATTCGTAGTAATGCCTTTTCCATTATCCAGATTCATAACAGTAGTTGCAATTTTCTTTGCCCTCATTTCAATCCCTTTATATGTCTCTACATCTTACCCTCTGTACACCGTCCTTAGGCTAATTGGTTTTCTTCCTTCCCTACCTTTCGGCACCAGCATAAGGTTTGGAAGAAAACTATCCAATAAGCATAACATGTGTAGTCTCCTAATGCAAGGAGCTCTCGCTACCTGAGAGAAGGTAAAGGGAAGAGACAACCGAATAATTCTATTCAATTTCTTCAGAACCTATGGCCATCCTCGACTGAAGATACTTCTTCAAGTTCGTACTATACGATGGTCGTTCCAAAAAATATGGATCATCGTAGTGATATGAAGTGTTATGAAGAAATGCAAAGGGTAAAGTAGGAGTGGCGGGGATATATGCGACTTTGTCGCGAATCAAGACAAGCCAAAACCAAAGCCAAAGGTGTAAGAGGGTTCGATTAACTTGGTTCATGAGTTTTTAAGGTGGGTCATGGGTCGTTGTACCAGAGAGAGAGAAAAGAAACACTCAGCGTGCACTCTATCAAGATTATATTGGTTCTCACTTTATCTAATCAGGATGGCTCCCACTATTTCCTCAAATTCTCCTTCAAACCCTAGAAGGAGAACTAGTCGGGATCATTTACACTTTACAAGTTCGCTAACCGTTCAGCCAGGCCAGTGTTGGTACACCAAGGGAGGTCCCCCATGCATTCGTACGGACCCAATTAATAATCTTGTTTCCACAGAGGCATAATCTCGTTAACACTTTCTAGACACCTAATAGATTAGCTGATTGTGAAGTGAAAAATCTCCCGAGAAGTAATACATACTCATCAGTGAGAATCGGGACCCAAACCATCATCGTGTGATAACCAGACGGAGTCCACTCAAGTCACCACACTCTAGAAGGTATACGCATACCTGGAAAGTTTCCCGTATGTTTGAAACTCCCGATATGGTTTTTGCCCCAAGCAGCTTATGACCTTGACGGATGCCAACAAATCATAAGTTGCAAGTAAAGTTTTACCCGTCATTGTCCTGATTAATTTAGACCCATCCGTACTCGCCCTTGACGGATGCCAACAAGGCTGTATGGCTGTCCTAGATTAATGCATATCTATGCTGCAGAAAAGTAATATATAGATACCGCACACTATACCTTGACGGATGCCAACAAACATAGCACGAATACTAGGCGCGACTTTTCTGAAACGACGGAGGGCTACGGCTGGTTTTTGGTGAAAAACCTTTAACGTAATGAACTTAATATCGTTGAAGGAACTCGAGTGGCTTTGAAATGGAGTAGTTTAAGCTCCGCATTTTAAAACTAGTAACATAAACTTTTGCTTAAGAGCGAACTCCCATTGAAGAGTTCAAGGCTCTTCCCTCATAGAATGAGGTGCGTGATATTCCTAACTGAATACCTCTATGCAAAGCAAAAGAATATAACTATGAGTTTTGAAGAAAACTGAGTAGTTTTAAAATTATTTCCGACAACATCATCTAGGCTTATTTCCTTGAATTATTAAGATAATGTGTTCCCATCATTTAAGTTTCTATGCCACAAAAGAAACAACCAAAATAACATGCTATTTATATGCCATCCACATTTTCCACGGGGCCTCGTCATGCACCGTTAGGTTACTTAACTAACGGCAGAGCGGGGGTAGGACTAGCGCGGACGCAAAACATATAGAAGTATCTGCTAAATATATATATATATATATATATATATATATATATATATATCAACAACACAGGCAGATAAAAATTACACAAGCATGCGAACAACAATATGGAATAGAGGATTATCTAGGAGCCTTGCGTTTCATTTGAGCCATAAATGAGATGCGACATTCCCTGGTCGTGTGGATAGCCAGTGCAATGAAGATCCTAGACCCCTACGAGTGCGGCAAGTTACCCGCCAATCCCCGAAGTGAGGCAACCCTAATCAACAAAGTGAATGGGCCACCCAGCACTTCACGGAATCCGGTAACTTGAGCACCCCTCCATGGGTCAACCTATACCCCCTACGAGTGTGGAGAATAGCCCACCAATTCTAGAGTAATGCCTCCCTGTCTCAACGCAATGAGATGCGGGCCCCTTGCCCTCTAAAACCCGGCTATTCGAGCACTCCTCCGCAGGGTAATCCTAGTACAGAAAGGAAAATATATATACAACGGTGACACCGACATCAACCCGGTCGTGCCCCAATAAAAGAATATACAACCTAGCAGAAATGACAGTCCACGAGTCGGACACTCACCCCGCAATAAACAATATGCAAATGAATCTGAATTGTACATCTAACATTGTACACAAGGCTATGCATCACGACAATCCATCCATAACATCAGTGCAACACAGAACATCAACGTGAATATCATGTTCGTAAACCCGTCTGATAGTACATATAGCAACCAGTCGGATTGTACCGTGCTATGATATTCACGGTCGCAGAAACTAACATATGCACTGAAAAACACGAATTCAAAATTTCAATCGATTAAAACTTTCCGCTTTTGCCCCATGTACAAACCAGTACTCAAACAAATCTGGGACAAAACCAAATAGCCCAAAAATCACATTTCCATGTCCTAGAACACAAGAAAAAATTAAGGCACAACGGCCCAAATTAGACTGCGGAACCGTGGCCAATAGGCATCCTAGGCGGCAGTTCCGCGGCCAATATTTGGGATCATATACCCAAATTTCTTTCCCTTTCCGGCCTCTATAATTGCCTGCATATAAGTTTAATACAACCTGAACAATTTTTTGAACAAGTTTAAAATTCGAACAGCGGGCATGAAAAATGGAAATGCGATTCGGAAAAATCCATCGATCGAAATTCTAAATAAGTGCAAACTAGCTAGTTAAGGTTTATGAAGTGGCTCTGATACCATGTTGGGTTTCGGTGCTCGCACCGCGGAAGCCGCGACTGAGGCGGAAGCGAAAAAAAACTTTTGCGAGCACTGAACGCCCACAAAAACCAGGATACGGTCCAATAACTTAAAGTAGCTAACTAGATGTGCAAAAGGTTGAGAAACTACAGCCTTTGTCGTGTGTCCATCCAATTGTAGAAGACCCTTCCAAACTCGTAGCCGCCGGAATCGCGCTTGATGATCGACCACCCTTGCCGAAGACGATCCACCCGAGGGAAACTAGAGGAGGCTCTACCCGGTGATCCAAACTTGCTAGGTGAGGATAGTCGGTGATGTAAGAATAATTCACTAAATATTTCTCTTTGGTATCCATGCTCGAAAAGAGATCAAGAAGAAGGAGAAGACATGAGGATGAAACCATGAAGCATGAAGCTCAAGTGAGATGAAGAAAAATCATCAAGTCAAAAAACAAAAGAGAATGGCTACATATAACATAACCATGATGCAATTGTGCACCAAATGATTTTCCATTATAAAAACCTTAAGCTATACCTCTCTATATGCATAGAACCATGCTTCATGCCATTTCCCTGTCCACCTCATTTCCCATTTGATTTTATAAAATGAGAAACAAATATGAGGTGTCCTTCTAAAAGCATTCCCGTATAAATACGGAATACTTCACCTGGTATTTATATCGCTACATATACGTGTATCCATATAAAAATACGGATAGCACCAAAGAAAGAAAATGAATAGTGAACAATAATATTAAAATATATATATCAAAATACATATATAAATTATTAAATCAAATCCTGATTTAATAATTCGGCTTAATCCTAAACTGGCTAGTATTATCAACCACCCGATTAAAGTCTGTATATCCCGTACACGTATTTAATCGGACCACTGAATGTACCAACGTACGGCTCCTACATCTATCGCCTGAACGGGGGAAAACCCTCTGTGTGGGACTCTAAAAAATCGACAATACACTGGCAGTGGATTTAACCACAGTGGCACTAGTTGTACGTAACGGCTACCCAGGTACTTGTCGAAAGGGGGGTCGACAATCAAGTATGTCCTTACCCTACTGAGCCTGAATGTGACAATCTCCGTACAGTCTGGTCTCTTCGTCAAAGAGTATCGCATATCGGGTATAGGGGGTGAATAACGTCAGACCCCCTACTAACCCAATAAGTCGTGTCCGAGTCAAACTCATCACCATCAGAGATACTACTGATCAACTATCAGTAAATCTCATCTACCGTGGCCACGGATTTCTGGTGATAGCTAACTGGCCACAGATATTTCATTTTAAAATTTGGTGCATAACAACGGTTATTCGAAACTAAATATTTGCCGTCAAGTAAAAGCCAGAAGATTTAATCCAATATCACTAACTGCAATGAATTCCGATATTGACAATCAAATCGCCCATTTCCCAATATTCTACTCCTACTCATCATCTGTAACACCGTATAAAAGTGAGATCGAAATCTGGTAAGTACATACCCTAGAATCAGAATTAATTGGGAAAACAGTTCTCTTTTTACATGTACACAGAAAAACTGAAACATGAAAATGTTTCATAGGGGATAGTCAGGTATTCCTAGTAATGTCTTTTCCATTATCCAGATTCATGACAGTAGTCGCAATTTTTTTTGCCCTCACTTCAGTCTCTTTATATGTATGTACTTCTTACCTTCTGCATACCGTCCTTAGACTAATTTGGTTTTCTTCCTTCCCTACCTTTCGGCACCAGCCTAAGGTTTGGAAGAAGACTATCCAATTGTAACATTTCAGAAAAATAAAATATTATATTCGGAAATTTAAATAAATCAACTAATGAATATTATGAATATTTTATAGTTTGGAGACTAGTTTTAAATGATATGGTATAATTATATATACCGATAAATTGGGAAATATTTGGAAAATTATACTAAATATTGATTTTTAAAATAATGTATGAAGATTGGGGATTTTACAATTTAATATACAATTAATTGTGTACGGGTTAGTACTAAACTCGATTAGTGTTTACTAATTTTTCTTTATGTATGATATGTGCATGACATGCAACATGATATGTTCCATAATACTTGTTACATTTTGTTAATTGTTTGAAAAACCATTTTCATTCTTTTATTACTTGGTTTTTATTGTTTTGATTTTAAAAGGAAAAGATAAAGAAAAGAAAAAAGAATTGTGTGGCATGGCATGAAGTATGGGCAAGAGAGAGAAGAGAGAGAGAGGGTGAGCGGTCACTTGACCATGGCTCCATTTCTTCACTTATTTTTCTTCATTATTTTTCCCTCCTTCCTCCTCCATGGCTGCCCTCTTCCCTCCACCACCTCTACCTCCTCACAACACCATCAAATACACATCAAAACCTTGCTTTCCCTTCACAAAAATCATGCACAAGCTCACTACAAGCATGGTGGATCAAGAAAGTTAGGGTTTTGAGCACTTGGGGCAAATCAAGAAAATTCGTGAGTTGCCAAATGAGGTAATTGCTTCACCCTTAGCTTAGTAATTGAGTTTACATAGCCTTTAGATTAGTTTAGAATCCATTTAGTGAGGTTTAGTGATCTTGGAAAATTCCAAGATGAGGTTTTGATGATTTCTTGAGTTGTGATGGTGCAAGTGAGTGTAATTGGTTACTACAACCCCCCTAGTGTTAAAAATCCATATCAAACCAGTGACTAATCCTAAAACTTGATTTAGAAACTTCCGTGGCAGTTTTGTGTATAAATTGTGCCTACAGGGAATCTTGAGTGACCTGAGACCATTAGTAGAAAAACTAGCAACCCCAGAGACCTAGATGGACCACTAGAAGACCACCCTGAATGTACGAACCCAAACGGAGCACCCAAGGCTGACCAGCTCGGAATTTGGCATGATTTCGCCGGGTCATCTGTCGTATTCGGTGTATAGGTTGGTTCAGTAGCTCACATACTCCATATACCTGTACAGCTAGTTTAGCCCAATTTTCCTGAACCAAAATCTAGCACCAGTTTTCTAAATTGCTATTTTATGTTTTGTGACTTCTAATGACTTGAAGTTTAGATATTGTGTTTAGTCTCGATCGATTGGTGTTTGTACGTCGAGGACAAGGATTATTTGGTTGATTTGCATGAGTAGACCATAGGTTTTAACTTATGTGTAATAGGTGTGTCGTTTTGGTTTTCGTGCGCGATTTCTGTTTACAATACTATGTGTTATATGTGTAGGAACCCTCACGTGGACTTCGGATAACAAGGAAGAGCATGGCGACATCGACTTCAACAAGCAAGGATCAAGGTGAGTAGATGTATATCTACGGGGGAAGTCGGGTGGATGGCATATAGCACCCTCGCAATTTCGTAGGATATGCCATGTTATGATATATATATGTACATATGTGTTTGTGAGATGTGTATACTTAGCAAGAGTAGCTTTATATGATTTGGGTTGGATTTAGTGTAGTTGGAAGAATGTGTTTTAGTTAGTTTCTTAGTCACGAACCCTAGAGTAAGGTTGACACACACACACACACATGCATACACGTGATATGATTTTGGGTGTATATGTTTATATGTATATATATATATATGTGTGTGTGTGTGTGTGGATGCGTTGGTACATATATATACACACACACACACACACATACACATATATATATACATATACATAAACGTATACGTATACAGGATAGTATATGATACTTGGAGATGGGTCGATGTGATCGGGAATGATACCGTGAGATCGATTGTATGATTTGGGTCGTGTTATGAGATATGACATGATATTATAGTGGATTGATGGGCAATGTGATTTTATTCACACGCGGATATATTTTTGATGGTATCGGAATATACTAGACTTTAGAATGGTATCCCTAAGGATATTATGATAATGATACCATATGAAATATGAGATATATGTGATATTTGACCCGTACCCCGATTTGGGATGCCGTACGATGGATTTACCGTACGAGGTATAAATATGATGATTGATCCACACTCTTGACTCGAGAATGTCGAATTATATATTTTACCGTATGTGACACAATTGAGGCGGGATCGCCGACTACTAGATATATCGACTCAGATTTTAGGTGGATTTCCTTACCCTTTCGATTAGTCTCTTAGTTTAGTCCTGTATTTTATTTGGTAGATGTTAGACTAGGCTCGAGTCATACTTATTTTCAAAACTAACATCGTGAGTATTTTAAAGACAGGCCGAGGGATACTACGGATTTCTCGAAAGATGTACCTTTTCTTAAAAACACCATAGCCCTATTTTCTAAAAACCACGATTTGTACTATTTCAAATGTCAAAACTGTATGACTCGTATATAGAAATGTATATTCTCCAATGTTGCGTTTACTATTCGTTTTCCGTTATATTCATGTTCTCATCGGATTGCATGCTTATAAATGTGTTTTCTTTAGTTATTATGAACCCCTGTTGTCAGGACACTGACACCATTACCGATGATGCGTATGCTCCACATACACTCGCTTGCCGGCTCACACACATCATTATCGGTAATTTCCATGTTACGTACACATTGGAAAAACATTACTTCATTGGTATAAATTGCTAGCTAGTAGTTTCAATATACTACTAGTACGCTTGCTTTCATATGCTAGTTTAGATATTGCATTCCTTATTTATATATTTCATGCACTTATACATTCATTCTGTTATGCAATATCGTGGGGCTTTATGCCGGTATTCACTGTCTATTGACGCTTGATTATGGGATTCGGATTTTCCATGAGATTTCTGGATTTGGAAAAACCGCAAGGATTTATAAACTTATTATCATTTCTAAAAATAGAAATTTGCGGTTTTCTCGTGATATGATATTTGTGATGTCCGCCATGGGTTTTCTCGGTTCTTGAGTCTTATCATACACCCGATTCAAGGTAGGGGAGGGACCATCTGCGGGTGCACGGTGGACCCGGTGCGGACCCCGGGGTAAGAGGATCGTATAGAAAGGAGTTGAGCCCAGCAGGGGAGCACTACCGACCGGTGATTGTATGGAAACTCGACGGATATCCGGAGGATACCAGTTCGGAGTTATGAGAGAGATGGATATGGGCCGATCCTGATTATGCGAAGCCCATGGGCCGATCCTGTTCATACGGAGCCCGAGATTTAAGTATTATGTGTCGCTGTTGGACACAGACTTCATGATGTTTTGAGTGTCGATGCTGGGCACTCGGGTTTTATCATGATTTGCATGTCGGTGCTGGACACACATTGGATGGCGCATTAGTACATGTCACACATCGATATATTCCTATTCTGGCACTGATAGATTGATTCCAGCTAGAGACGACTGCACGCAGATTCGTTGAGAGTCGATAGAGACGATCGAATGTCAGGAAACCATTTCCAAGTTTAAAGTATTCGGAAGACAATGCAAGTAATGCTATGGACCCTCTAGAATAATGAAACCCTAATTCGACGTAATGACCATGGAACGCCTTCGAACCTTAGGGTTTGCGGCAGTTTAGCGGTGCCATTTGTGAGGCTTGGGTTTGCTCTTCTACGGTTGGTCCACAGGTGCTGTGGTATATACCGGAATACTATTAAACTATACTCAAGATGTTGATCTCTTGGGGGATTATGAGGTTCTGACAAATCGATCAGATGGTTCGACATCTTTCGGATATCATGTAATGAGACATATTGCTTGAGAGACTCCAGATACGAGCATAGCCGTTGGAGCGCAGTCCATGCAGCCATGATGAGACAAGTCCGAATCAGTCGACATTGGAACAGAGTGGAGTAAGAGTTCGTACGAGATATTGATAAGATGAAGTTACACTCCGCTGACATCAGAGATGTGATACGCATGCAGAGGCATTGATTGCTGATATATCTTCCAGAAGAAGTCGCGATGAGATTGCAGTTGTTCCGGAACAAGAGCCAGATATAGTAAAGGTAGTAATTTCCGGGTAATTCGGCAGAAACGAGATTTGAGAGAGACCTCGACAGGACCTTTGTGGAATACTATATGAGAAGACTTGGACCCAGGAGTGGTCGTGTTGCGCACACCCAGCAGGCCAGAGTTCGG
This sequence comes from Agapanthus africanus, assembly GCA_030015575.1. Lineage (NCBI taxonomy): Eukaryota > Viridiplantae > Streptophyta > Magnoliopsida > Asparagales > Amaryllidaceae > Agapanthus > Agapanthus africanus. The sequence continues at coordinate 725,610,926 of JASDDO010000019.1, read as the reverse complement.
CATCGTTGATGAGATAGTTGACCAGGTTCGGATAGAGGACCTCACCAGATGCGTTGTGAATTGATCAAGAATGGACGAGTATGGAGTATACCTCCGCAGATTGGGACGAGTTCCTGAGGACGTGTTCGGCTAGATATCTTCCATAGAGTGATGAAGATACCGAGTTCATGATTTCAAGTCCCTGTGAGACTTCGGATGGACCGTAGCCGAGAACAATTGCAGTGCACAAAAAGAGATGTGACGTCGAAGTGGACGATGATACAAGCAAATGGGACAAGAGGTTCGTGCGAGATGCTAACGAGCTGTTGTTATTCCACGTTAAGATTAAAGGTCGAATATGCCTACAGAGGCGTTGGGATGCGACCATTTTCCGAAGAAATGCGGTGCTGAGGATGCAGATGGCCAGAGAGCGAGAAAAGATTATGCAAGAGTACCAGCCTCCGTACAGTTCGGCATAGACGAGATCGGAAGAGACCTTGAGCAGGATTCCTTCCAGGACACTGCTACGATAAGATTTGCACCAGGATCAGATGTATTATGTGCATTCAGAGGATCAGAGGCCGACGCCAGTGACGTGCTGCTTTACGAGTGGCCGTGAGGATCGACCGAGAGACGACCAAAGAAGTGCCAGGATGGAATCGCTCCCGTTAGCACACCTGACAGGGCCGATGAGCCGATGGATTGCGAGATAGGTAATCCACAGAGAAGATAAGGGCCCAGAGACAGAGGACGCCAGACCGTGAGCAAGAGGCAAGTAGATATCTTACGCTGCTAGCATTGGATGCACCGTCACCTTCTCGACTTTGAAGGAGGATATACCGACGATAGTATTTATGATTTGTGATTTTGTGATTCGATTATCACGTATCCATCACCTGGGATTTCGGTTTGATGTCATTTGATAAGTTGATTTTGGTTTCATGCCTATACTATGCATGTGATTTGACTTATGCTTTCAGCATAGTTTTCATGCACTTTTGTGCTTAGACTTGATTTTTGCACGCTGATGCACATGGTTCTGAGATTATATACCACGGTATACCTGATTTGGATTGAGCCGTATGGTATACCGTCGATTTTGATTCTGATATTGATGTTGATTTCTTGCACTCCGTGCATTTGATTTGGACTTGACGCATGTTCGACGCTTGATATTGGATTTCGTGATTCGTGCATGATGGATGCACCTGATTTGGATTTTCGGGTGTGTTGAACGCATGTTTTGGGATACGATTTTGGTGCACACCCGATGCACTAAATCGGGATTCTTCGTGCATGTCAGATGCACCTGATTTTGCTGTCAGGCACACACGTTGCCTATGACAGATGTTGTGTGCACACCCGTTGTACCTAGATGTTGCTTTATGCACCTGTATGGCACATATATGAATTTTGATTTCCGTGCGCACCAGACGCACAGGGTATTCTTATATACATTTTGGGATTTATTCCTTATGGACCAGTACGCTTTTATGATATTTGCTATTCGTTTTCGTACTGAGCAGGACTAGTCAGAGGACAGTACCTGGATATATTTTGCATACATTGATAGTTATCGAAGGGATTTCCAAAAAGCGAGCTATAGTCTCAGTATGTACCTACGTGTCTGATATGACACAAAACGTTTAATACAAGGAAACCCTTCTAAATTGTTTTCAAAACGGCGGAACGTAAATATTAAACAAAAGAGATATATATATATATATATATATATATATATATATATGGTTATTTTCCTACAATGGACGTCCGCCATTATGCAGTGTTATGCGCATCGCACAGCGACTTTAAAAAAAAATTTGGCATGCATTTCCTTCAGCTATTTATGTATAGATTTGATGTCTACATGTATAATTTTGATGTATATCATATTGGTTTTGGTTTTGGATTTGACATTTGTGTCTTTACCATGACTCCGATGATTGCGGGATGCTTGATGGAAATTTGATTTTGAGTTATTTGCTCATTGTTCATGCGCATGCATTGCGCTATGATGCGTCTTATGTATTGATGATTTCAGAGCCCCGACGACTTGGACTTTTTATTGAAATGTTTTAGAATATGGGGGTTTAAAATTTAAATTCGGGGACCGAATTTCTTTAAGGGGGGAAGATTGTAACATTTCAAGAAAAGAAAATATTATTTTGGGGGAATTTTTATAATTTAATAATAAAATATTGAATATTTTAATAAGGCGGTATAATTAAATACCGATCAAATTTGGAAAATTTTTGAAAATTATGGAAATTACTAAAAGAGGGTGTTTTATGTGAGTTATGCAATTTTTAAGTTTTTATGATTGATTATATGCTAATATAGTGCTAATCGCGATTAAAAATAGTTAATCGCGTTTTAAGCTTATTTTGTGAAAACATACACCATATCTTTTCTTTAACACTTGTTGTATTTTCCTACATGTTTTGGGTGCATGGCTTGTTATTTTGGGGTTACAATTAATGAGAGAAGGAAAAGAAAAGAAAAAGGAATAAGAATAAAGAATGGGGTATGGGTGAGAGAGAGAAAAAGAGGGGTTAATATTGACTTAGCCATTTCCCCCTTCATTCTTCACTCATTCCTCTCCCCTCTCATCATCTTGCTGCTGCTGCTGCTTCCTTCACTCCCTCCCCCTCTTCAACTCCTCAAACACAATCAAAACAACCTCAAAACCCCACCCCCATTTCATAAAAAGTGTGCACAAGCTCAAAGGAAATACATTGGATGAAGAAAAATCCAATTTTGGACACTTGGGGCAACTCAAGAATTTTCTTGAGTTGCCAAATGAGGTATTTTCTGAACCATAAGTTTAGTGTTTTCATTACTTTTACCCCCATGCTAGATTAGAACCGATATCGAGTGGTTTTGTTGACTTAGAAGAATTCTAGTTAGGGTTAAGGGAATTTGAGAGTTGTGATGTGAAGTTGAGCTCAGTAGAGGCCACACAACCCCCTAGTGCTAGAATCCAGGCCTAAACCAGAGACTAGAAACCCGGAATACGGATTTAGAAAAGCCGATATCGGAAATTTGTGGATTCTGTGTGGGTTAATTGAAATCTGCTATCACTCGGAGACACTGAAAATTATTTTGCAAACACAGAGAGATGTGCAGGCACCCAGGAAGCTAACCCCAAGACCCCAGCCCCTGGTTCCACTCCTTGGACGCAGATTTATTCTGCCTGGCCGCAATTTGCGGCCAGACCTATGCCATTTGGCCTCATGTTGGTTCTCTGGTCCCCTATTCAGTACACTAGACCCTTGGTATATGCAAAATTGTCTGATTTGACCTAGGGTAGAATCTGGGGACTTTTTCCTGAGTTGCTGTTTTGATTCGTGTTTTTGTTTCTCGTATTTTAAATTCTGAATTTGCGTATTGTGTTTTACCTCGATCACTTGACGTTTGTACGACGAGATCGAGGGTCGTTTTATGGTTTTGAAAGCGTAGTCCATAGGTTCTAACCTATAAGCTTTTAAGCGTATCGTTTTGGGTTTTCGTGTGTCGTTTTAGTCTTGATTTGGTTTTAATGCGATGCGATACGTGTGACATGTAGGTACCCCCATGGTGATTCAAGGCGATGAAGATGATGGTGGCAACGTCGACATCGACCAACGAAGATCAGGTGAATAGATTATATCTACGGGGGAAGTCGGGTGGATGGCGTATAGCACCCCCGCAGTTCGATGATTAGTATATTATATATACTATATAAGATAGCTTATTGCGTGACATGGATTTTCTAGATGTGTTTAGGTGTACCATGATTAGATTAGGGTTTAGAAGTAAACTAGTGTAGTTCCTAGTTGCGAACCCTAGAATAGGTTTACACCCACACGCACGCACATGCTTACTTGCTATACTTATACTTGGATGATGAGGATAGTGGATGATATTTGGAGATGAGTCGATGATATTGGGCATAGTGCCATGAGATCGGTGATATGATGTGATTCATATTTGGGATACGACATGTGATTTAAGCGGGCCTTGGGACGTGTGTTTTACACACGCAGTTATATTTATATAGATGGTATCGATTTGTACTAGACTTAGATCAGTACCCCAGATCATGAGATATGATGATAAGGATACCAGATAATTGATGAGATGAATGTGATATTGACTCGTACCCATCTTTTGGGATGCCGTACAATGATTTTCCGTACAAGCTTTATATTGATGATAGATCCACACTCATGACTCGAGGATGTCCTATGATATTGTAACGTACGCGGTACCTTTGAGGCGGGATCACCGACTATTATATTATATTATATATATATATATATATATCGACTCAGATTTAGGTGGTTTCCATACCCCTCTCGATTGACTTGATTAGTTAGAGTAGTAGTTTTGCTAGTAGATGTTAGGCTAGGCCGATGTCATACCTATTTCAAAAACTAACGAATCGGGAGTATTTTAAAGACAGGCAAAAGGAATCCTACGGATATTTTCAAAAGGCGCATCTTTTCTTAAAAACACCATAGCCTCTATTTTTCTAAAAACCCCGATTCGTCTTCTTTCAAATGGCAAAACAGTATGGCATAGATACCTTGATGTAGATACTGTACTGTTGTGTTTATTATCCATTTGCCGCATATACCTGCTTTTCGCATCACATTGCATGTTGAAATATGTATATTGTTATATTAAAACCATGCTGTTAGGACACCAGCACCATTATCGATGATGCATATGTTCCACGTACACCTGATTGCCGGCTCACACACTTCATCATCGATAATTGCCATGCCACCACACAGTAGGATTATTGCATCAGGATATGATCTCTTGCATGGCATACTTGTGTACTTGCCTATTGTACACTCATACTTGTACACATACTTATTGCACACTCATACTGGTTCACATACCCATTGTACACCCATACTTGCATGATATACTGATATGCTTACATTTCTTTTGTATGTTGCATACATCATGCTTTATGATTATACGCATTAAGATATGTTGTTTCCATGATATTTCTGGATTTGGGAACCGTGGGTATTTCAAAAGAAAGTATGTATTGTTTTAAAAACCCGGTTACCCTTGATATGATATTTCAGTGCGCCCACCATGAGTTTTATCGGTTCTGATGTATACATATACCCCATGCGAGGAGGAGTCGTGAGCCGTGTGCGGGTACATGGTGGGGCCCGGTATGGTACCCCGGGGCAAGAAAGGGATGCTGTGTATACAGACGGTGAGCCTGGCAGAGGGACTACTACCTACCGGTAATATTATTTGGGCTCGGCGGATATCCGGAGGATACCGACTAGAGTCGAGAGATGATATGGGCCGATCTGGACTGACGGAGCCCGTGGGCCGATCCGGACTGACGGAGCTCGATATATGAGGATTTACGTGCCGATGCTAGGCACAGGTTTCATGATGTTTTTGAGTGTCGATGCTTGACACTCAGGTTCCACGATTTTGATATGTCGCGAGCGACACATGTTGATTTACATCCTCATACTTCATGTATATGTTTATGATATTTACAAGCATGATGCTTATTGTCATTGGGTGACACGTGGACGATTTCCACATACATATATTGACATTGATGACATTGATCACATAGTTGGACGAGATCCACATACTTATAAACTTCATGATATAGTCGACATTGATCATACCTCATATTTATGATATGTTATTACCTGAGGTGCTGGCACGAGCACTTGGCACTACACTCATGTATAGATGTTACATTGCCACCTTATCATGCTTCAGACTTATTCATTTGAGGTTTATATATATATATATATATATATATATATATATATATCTGATCATATTGACCTAGGACTGAGTCATACATTCGATTTCTGCTCTGTGATGTTTTCTATTCACGAGTTGGCAACTCACCCCCGTTGTGCCACAGTTTCTTGCAGGTTTTGCCGTACAGGTTTCCTTGCGACTTTTCTGGCACACTGCTTCCTTTCTGGGTGATTGCATTGGTAGGTGGGTTCATTCGCATCGTGACCACCCTTGTATTATTTTTATCAGTTGTAACTAGTAATTCCATCAACCAATCTTGTATATTGTCTCAGACTTAGAAAACCAGTTATGTATTATTTCGACCTTAGAGTCGCATGTTGTAGTATTATGGTTTTCATGCTGATTTGAGTTTCCTTTTCGAGTTTTGATCCTCGCCCTTTGGCGTTGTATATTATATTGCTTGTGTGGTTGTGACCGTCGATTGACGAAGACCTAGCTCCCGCTTGGGGATGCCCTTTATCATTGTGCATATATTATTCTTGGTGTACCCCGTTCGAGGCCAGTATTTACAAAGGAAACTCTGCCGAAATTTTCAGAAAAGACTATAGGTTTTAAAAATGCATATTCAGCTTACTTATTCAAAAACCTTGTTTTTAAACATGTTTTCTTCACTTCTTAAAACTGTTTTTCCTTCATTTATTACTTAAAAATGGTTTTAGATTTCTGGGCTTTTGGCTTACTTGGATTAGATGGGGTCCTATAGACTTCATATGATTCAAGTGCCAGTCACGTGCTATTTCGGGTCGTGACAGCCGATCTGAGTATGCGGCGCCTGAGATGAGATAGATATGAGGGCAGATCTGAGTACACGGCGCCTGAGATATGAGTATTTATGTGTCGATGTTGGAAACGGGTTTTATGATGTTTCGAGTGTCGATGTTGGACACTCAGATTTCATGATGTGACAGATATGAGAGCCGATCAGTGTGACGACACCTAAGATATTAGGATTTGGGGTGTCGTTGATGGACATCGATTTTCCATGATTATGATTCATACATGAGGTTTTATGTGTTATCCCATACTCAGGATTTATTAGACATGCATTGTTCCATGTAGTTGTTGTACCCTGGTGGTGTACCTTGTTCATGATTTTACTGCATATCCGTATTGTTATATTTATGCTAATAGATTGCATATTTTAGATTATCGCTTTTCATGCATACTTGCGATTATCTGTATGATGTTATTTACTATTCATGAGTTGGCAACTCAACCCCGTTGTGCCACAGTGTTTTGCAGATTTGACCTTCAGTATAGTCGCGGCAGGGCTTCTCATTTCATCTACTTCTGCGGATACCGCTGCTGTTGGTCGTGATTTTGGATATGTGGGTGGTTTTGCGGTTATCCGTATGATCTCATTGTATATCATATTGTATCTAGTACTCTCAATCCACCATTTTCATGTATATTGACTTAGAGACGAGTTTGTGAGGATCGATATTGTATTATTTTATGACTCTGGGTGTTGAGCTCGTATGAGCCGGCTATTTTATTCATGTGGTGATGTTATTTTCACTTCTTTATTACTTATTCCTTCACTACGACGTCGTATATAAACTTGTTGTGGTTGTGTTCCGCCTTTTAGCGTGAGTTGCTCCCGTTTGGTATGCTTTATATTTATGTTATGCTTGTATCCGTTTGGGGAAAGTTTTAACAAAGGAGATGCTGCCGAAATTTTCAAGAAAATAAATTAAGTTATGATTTATTCACTTAAGATTTTCAAAAGTTTTAGAAAATGTTTTAAATGTTTTATCTTTTTATCATTTTATTGTTTAGATTTCTGGGTTGTCGGCTTACTTGAATTACGTTACGCCTTTAGACGTTGCATGATTTAAGTGTCGTTCGCGTTCCTAAATTGGGTCGTGATAAAGTTGGTATCAGAGCGCTAGGTTTTACCTTTCGGAGTGTAGAATGACCCTTGGTATGATGGTGTAGGTAGCTTAAGCAAAGTGACGTGGCGTGTTATGTTCCGCGGCATACTTACGACACGGTACTCCGCCTATGTGACCTTAGGAAATATTGCTTGAATTCCTTCTTTGATTATATATATCCTTATGATTCAACTTCTATGTTCTTATCGAATCTTGTTTCCTTATTCCAGCCACTATGCCACCGAATACTACGAGGGCACAGAGAGCTGCCGCGAAAGCCGAGGTCAGGGCAGGTTCGTCAGAGACGAGGACTGGCCGGGGCGGTACGCCTATTTTACAGGAGCAAATTGATCCACCTTCTCCGGATCGTGATCCAACTTCTCCGGATCGTATTACTAGGCTAGAGGTCGGTATACAGGATTTGCACCAGATGATGGGATCGTTGGTCGAGGCCAGTCGGGCGCAGAGATCAGAGGTTGTTCCATCTGTTACAGGGACTGTGATGGTACCTACTGTTCAGACAGTCGTACCTATTATTATGGAGGCTATCACCGTGTCCTTATCTGAGTTCATGAGGCTGAAGCCTCCGGTTTCACAGGCAACGACGCAGCTGAGGATCCACAGTCATTCATCGATTGGATGGCTAGGAATTGTCGTTCGTTGAGATGCCCCGACATGAGATGGGTGGAGTTCGCTAGTTTCCGTCTGGAGGGTCTTGCTTAGACATGGTGCGAGTCTTTAGAGAGAGGTCGTGCCGCAGGTCTTCCTCCTATGACCTGGGTAGAGTTTACGAGGTCGGGCCGAGAGTCGTCTTTACTAGATCAGCCGCTTGTCGTGATTACTCCTGTTGGAGAGTCTTTTGTTGCGTGACATGTGTTTCGGTCGTGTGCCGTTCGCATTGGAGATAGAGATTTTTCCATCGACTTGATCCTTCTTGATATGTTGGACTTCGACATTCTCCTTGGCATGGACTGGCTAGCTACTTGCTATGCGTCTGTGGACTGCCGTGAGAAGGCAGTCAGGTTTTGTTTTCCGGGAAAGTCAGTTCTTGTTACGCAGGGGGACCGTAGTGCCACCCCTCACAGTTTCATTTATGCCCTTTGCGCTAGTCGGCTATTGAGGAGAGGATGCCGGGGATTCTTAACTTTTATTCGTGATACTGGTGCCGCAGTAGATTCGTTAGACCGGGTTCCTATTGTGAGAGAGTTTCCCGACGTATTTTCCGATGAGTTAACCGGATTACCGCCAGAGCGCGATATTGAGTTTTGCATTGATTTGATCCCTGGCACGAGGCCTATTTCTATACCGCCTTATCGGATGGCCCCGGCGGAACTTAAAGAGCTTAAGGATCAGTTGCAAGGGTTGCTTGATAGGGGACTTGTACGTCCGAGTGTTTCTCGTTGGGGGGCTCCTGTTCTGTTCATCAAGAAGAAAGACGGCAGTTTGAGGTTGTGCATTGATTATCGTCAATTGAACCGAGTTACGGTGTGGAATAGGTATCCATTACCTCGCATTGACGATTTGTTTGATCAGCTCCAGGGTGTGGGACATTTTTCCAAGATTGATTTGAGGTCGGGTTATCATCAGTTGCGGGTTCGGAATGATGACATTCCGAAGACTTCTTTTCGCACGCGCCACGGGCATTATGAGTTTTTGGTGAGTCGTTCAGACTCACCAATGCCCCAGCAGCGTTCATGGATTTGATGAACCGGATTTTCAGGCCGTTCCTCGACCAGTTCATTATTGTGTTTATTGATGACATTCTGGTCTATTCGAGAAGTCGATAGGAGCTTGAGCGGCACTTGAGGGTTGCTTTGCAGACATTGAGAGAGCACCGGCTGTTTGCTAAATTCTCGAAGTGTGCATTCTGTCTTGATAATGTTGACTTCTTGGGTCATGTCGTTACGGGAGACGGTATTCGAGTGGACCTGAAAAAGATCGAGGCTGTACAGCTTTGGCCCAGACCTGTATCAGTGACTGAGGTCCGTAGCTTTTTGGGCTTAGCTGGTTATTACCGCCGTTTCGTGCAGAATTTCTCGAGTATCGCTGCACCACTGACCGGACTGACCTAGAAATGAGTTCTTTTTGTTTGGACTGAGGCATGCGAGAAGAGTTTTCAGAAGTTGAAGACTCGGTTGACGACTGCACCAGTTTTATCTTTGCCTTCTGGATCGGGCGGCTATGTCGTTTACTGTGATGCTTCTCGAGTGGGGATCGGTTGTGTATTGATGTAGTATGATAGAGTTATCGCTTATGCTTCTCGGCAGGTAAAGAAGAACAAGCAGAACTATCCCACTCATGATCTTGAGATGGCCGCTGTGGTCTTTACACTTAAGATTTGGAGACACTACTTGTACGGAGAGTCGTGTCAGATCTTCACGGACCACAAGAGATTGAAGTACATCTTCCAGCAGCGGGATCTGAATCTAAGGCAACACCGTTAGATGGAGCTCGTGAAGGATTATGATTGTGAGATCCTTTATCACCCGGGCAAGGCGAATATGGTAGCTGATGCTTTGAGTCGTAGGCCTGGAAGTAGCTTGTTCCAGTTGAGCGCAGTTCAGAGACAGTCTTCTGCAGATTGGCAGATCTTGTGCAATAGTAGAGTGCAGTTTGAGTTTACCTCAACTGGGGGACAGCTTGCTCATGTCCGCGCCCGTTAACTTCTACTTGATCGTATCCGTGAGGCGCAGCCCGACGATGCCCGTTTGTCTGAGATTTTTGAGCATGTTCGGCAGGGTAGAGAGTCGGAGTTCTTGATTGATGACCAGGTTGTGCTATGTTTTGGGACTCGTCTGTGTGTACCAGATACCGAGGAGCTAAGACGCGAGATCCTAAAGCAGACACATCGGTTAGCTTACAGTGTTTATCCCGGTTCCACCAAGATGTATCGTCACTTGAGAGATGTCCATCCATCATTAGACTCTACATCCTCTAGGGTGTCACCAATATCATGTAGGATAGGTGTTCCCCCAATCAGAGCAAAGCTCTGTTTTGAATTTCAAAATTCAAAAATTATAGCAACGCTTCAGATCCCGTGCGCTGCGCGCTGCGTGCCACGTGTCAAGCGCAGACGCGCTAGCACCAGGTGCGCTGCGCCCTAGGCAGCGCACCCCCAATCAGAGCAAAGCTCTGCTTCAAAATTCAAAATTTAAATTGAAGCAACGCTTCAGATTCCGCGCGCTGCGCGCTGTGCGCTACGTGTCAAACACAGGTGCGCTAGCGTAGTTGCGCTGCGCTCTGCGCTGCGTGCCGCGTGTCAAAAACGGGTGCGCTAGCGCAGTTGCGCTGCGCTCTGCGCTGCATGCCGCGTGTCAAACACGGGTACGCTAGCGCAGTTGTGCTGCGCGCCACGTGTCGAACGTAGGTGCGCCAGCACCGGGATTAAAAATTCCCCACCGTCAGATCAAAAGATCTGCTAATAATAAATTATTAATTAATCAGAACTAAAATTCTGTTATGGAAAGATTTTTCAATCTTATTAAAATAAGAAGATTATCTTCTGTAAAACAGAAGCCTTAGGATCAAAATATCCAACGGTGGGAAATATTGGCCATAAGTCCTCAACTTGTTTTGAATTGAGCACATCTACTCTTTCAACCAATTCACCTTGGTTCAAGGGTACATTTCTTCACTCCTTTGATATTCGTCGTTGTAATTCCTCAACGTCTTCAAAGAGGTGACGGGTCCCAACAACCACACATTTCACAGACTATGACGTCTTTAAACTGGACCGTGGGGTCCTTAAACTCATGGACTATGATGTCCTTAACCTTGACCGTGATGTCTTTAAACTAACATCGGACTGTGAGGTCCTTAAACTCACGAACTATGATGTCCTTAACCTCGACCGTGACGTCTTAAAACTAACATCGAACTGTGGAGTCCTTAAATCCACGAACTATGATGTCCTTAACCTCGACCGCGATGTCTTTAAACTAATAATGGACCCCCATGTCCTTAAACTGGCAATCGACCGCAATGTCACTAAACTAAACAATAGAGCCCAATTGCTCTCTTGTCGGATCTAAACGATCCTGTTAAGTTGATCTTAGTCTAAAATGAGGCTAACGTATCCTTAACAGACGTTTAAGTTGATCTTAGTCTCAAAAGAGGCTAACGTATCCTTAAACCCAAACCTCCCAAACTCAAATCTAAGAAAGATACAGATTTGGACTAGTCCATGCTCTACGGGCGACAACATAACTTAGTCCTCGTATACAATCCACAGGCAACTAAACACAAAACAAACACCCACGACACGAAGTGACCATCTGGAGAAGGAGAAAGTTGTTACCGCGATGCGGTAGCGTATTAACTGCAGGGGCTTGCGCATGCAGGGAAGAGCGTCCCCACAATCAAAAACCCCTCAAACGAGGGGGAATCTGACGAAGTCTGCTACATCGGCCGCATCCGTTTAAACCTTCGATACATGGTGCCATAAATCAACTTGGCATCTTCGGAGAGGTGGACGGATAGCACCAATTAGCATCTGCCCCGAATTTCAGGCAAGACGGACCTACGCGGTCGCGTCTCTGTGTTCGGAGGGGAACAGATTCTGGCACGCCCGGTAGGACCTTTTCCTCTTTCCACTCCACACTTCGTGTGTCGTGTTTGCGAACGAATCACGGTTTGCTAATGGTTGCCCTTTGATTCGAGATACTGAGATTTGGGGTTTTGCTTGGTGCAGAAAGCAAAGATCAATGGCGTTCACCTGCTCAAAGTGTTCCACATGCAACTGCAACCCACGTTCTGCCTCAACTGGGGGCATAGCTTACGGGCCCCAGGCGGCTTCCCTGTTTATGATGCCGGTGGAACAGGTCACCCAAGCCACCACAAGATTGTTTTTCGGGGTCATGCTCCCGCCAACGAGCTTCAGCGCTCCTATGCCAGCACCGGAAGCTCCCAAGAAGTCGGTCTTCGATCGGCTTGCTACTACCACGGCCCCCCTCAACGAGTCATCCAGCTTCAGCACCTCGGTCTTCTCCAGATTGGGCCGAAGTTCCTGTGGGCCCATGTTGAAGCCTGCAGTCTCAGAAAAGGTTGTTCCGAAGAAGATAGCCATCCCTGCTCCTGAAGTCGTCAAGGCGGCTTCTCCTGCCAAAGAGTCGGTCTTTACAAGACTGACTATTCCGGCTCCCGTTCCTGCTCGAAGGTCTGTCTTTGACAGATTAGATACCGCTACTCAAAAGACGTCAGTCTTCAAGAGGCTGGCACCAGCGGCGCCTCATCTGGATAGGGGGCAAGACAAAGCCATCCCCATCGCCGAACCAGCCCCAACAGCTCGACACGCTCGATGTCGCCACTGGCGCCGAGTAAGGAAGGCCGGGGGCAACTCCCCCTCTGGGCTAACTCCACCGGCTCCAATGGTGGAAATTAATGCTGCTGTTCTAACTTGGAACAGTTTTGAGCTGCTGAACAAGGTGCGCAGGAACTCTCCTACCGCCATGCTGAAGAGATCTCCTCCACCGGTGGAGATTGTCACAGAAATAAAGCTGGAACAGTCCCCTCCACGACTGTCTTCTAAAGTTTACAAAATCTGGCGACAAGTCCGAGAGTCGGTGGTTGATCAAGACTATCCCTGCCGGCAGAAGAAGCTGAAAGTCCAACAGGAAGAAAACCGTCTCGTTAAGCCGCAAAAGACAACAACCACTTGGGTGCCCACTGCAGCGGCCCCCTCAACTTCGACCGCTCATAATAGGAGAAGGCCGGAGAAAATCCCCATGCCTTCGACAAATGTCAAAGGCACTGAGCCTAAACGCCCTAAGTCTGGGGGCATGGTGGTACATACTGTTTACATGGCTTCCGGAAAAGAGGAAAGCCGTACTTCAACGGGCCACCGACCGCTTACCCGATCAATAACAAGGGCTCAGGAACAATAACAACAGAAACTTCAGGAGATGCTGACTGCAATGGCCGCAATTACCGGGCCAAAAGAAAGCCTGGAGGCATCATCGGAACAATGTCATGAACACGAAACTGATGCTGAATTCCTTCGGAGAATGCTCGAAAAGAAGGACAAGGAGGTTGCGGAACAAGCGGCCAATATAAAGCAAATGGCCCTTCTATTCCAGGATATGGTGGGCATGATGATCCAGCCGAACCCTCCAGCTGAAGATCCTCCAGTGATAATTGAAGATGATAGAGGAGAAACATCAAACCCTCCGCCGGCGCTATCAACAGCCAAGGAGGAGACAATTTCCAAGACCGCCCTGGACGATTATATCGCTCAACAGATACGAGTTCACCAGGTGAATGAAGCGGCTGGGAAAATTGTTAGAACTGGGCGACCGTATCCAGGCCAGTATGATCAAATAAAATACCCGCCGGGATACACGATCCCTAAATTCCATGTGTACAAGGGGACAGGCAATCCCCATCAGCACGTCGCTCAGTTCAGGGCCCTCTGCGGCAATACTGGTAGAGATGATAAGCTTTTGCTCCGCCAATTCGTCGGCAGCTTATCGGAGACGGCATTCGAGTGGTACTCCGAACTTCCAAATGATTCCGTCAAAACTTTCGTGGAAATGGAGTTGTTGTTCTCCCAACGATTCGCAAGTGCTAGTGAACGCACCCTAATAACGGCATTGATCAATGCCAGGATGAAGCCGGGCAAGACATGGGTTAAGTAGGCAATCCGATGGCGGAACCTGTGGTCGAAGTGCGAACAGCGCATCGAAGAAGCACCAGCGGTGGGCATGTTCATGGGCACCCTAGACCCTCTTGAAACTATTTCACAGTTCATGATGTTCTTCAAACCGACCACGTTCCAGGCTTTGATCGACAAGCTGGCCCAGATGGACCAGATGGGTCATAGACTATCTCCCCCGAAGCCGGAGCTGCGGAACGAAAAAGGTACGGGGAAGGCGACCTTCGTTGCAAATACCCAACAGTAGCCCAGTGCTCCAAGACTAACGGATCAATTGGAGGAGAAACGGTGCTATTATAATGAGAAAATGAAGCGCCCTTACTCATTCCCACGGGACAAAATGAAGAGACTATTCGAGCTGGTGATGCGCAATAGGCTTATCAATCTGCCGAATCCAAGGCGGCCAATGCAACCCGGCGAAGCGAATAATCCCAGTTATTGCCCTTACCACCAAACGGTAAGCCATCCAATCGAAGATTGTTTCTTCTTTAAGGGATGGATCGAGAATCAGTACCAACAAGGCAAGTTTGCATTGTCTGAGAAGTGGAAAGTGAGCCCACCACAACCGCATACTCCTAAGAAGGGGCAACGTGCTCTTTTGTTGAAGAAGCTCCATGGGAGGTCGTTCTTTCGGCCAAAACCAAAAGTATGCTGAATGATCTCCAGACATGCCCGGCGATCAGGTGGAAGAATCCGTTGGAACCTGAAATCATCAAAGGAATACTGAAGCCGCACCCAACTCCAAAGGTTGGTGGTGATAACCAAAGTGTTCATATCCATCCGTCGAAATCTTCAAAAAAGAAAAAGAAATCCAAAAACCCCGTGAAGCCTGGCGACAAGCGAACGGACCAGCAAAAACAGATCGACACGCTGGAAGAGTATAACCAGAAGGCACGGACTCCAATCACGCTCCAGGAATTTCTCGGCCACGTCCTTGAAGACGGAAATGATGGAGAAGACTCATCCGATGAATCTGAGGATTACATAGCAAGTTGCCATATGATCTCTCACTCGTCTACAGACGATGAAGAACCTCCTTACACAGAGACACTGGGGGCAAATCCCGAACCAAAGCTTCCAGGGCCATCAGATGAAATGATCGACGCATTCTTAAACGAAGCTCTTTCGAAAAGTAAAGCTGATCGGGAGCGTGAGGTGGCCATCTTTGAAAAGGCCAAACGCCGGCGACTGGATGAAAGAGCCGAAACACTCCCATCGAATCAAAGGACATCCGTCGCGAATAAAAACAAGTTCAAGACGAGGAAAAGGTTTGCTAAAGCCATATTAGTGGGGATGAAGCTACCACCCTCCGAAGGAAACACTGTCGGTGAAGCAGAGATGCATCCTAGCTACTGCCTATATCATCGAAAGATCGTACACCCCACCGAAGAGTGCAACGCTTTTATAAGATGGTGGCAGGGATATGTTGCTCACTGGCAACATTTTAAGCGGATGAAACGAAAAACTCGTCGAGAGCTGAGAAGTACGACCGAGGAGTATAAAAGAACTACTGGCAACTGTCGCATGGTTAACGCCGGGGGTTCGAAAGTTCTCACCTTTGGGAGCGACTCCGATGAAGAGATGACTCTTGGCCCTCTCTTTAAAGAATCCACCTCGGGGAAAGAGGAAGAGTCGAAGACCTTTGAAAATATCCATCTACGCAATCGTACGCTGCCCGAAAAGAATCTCGGACCCGCGAACAAAAAAGATAAGGGAAAAGAGAAGGTCTCTGAAGATATCGCCCTAGATGACCAAGTCATGAAAAAGCTGACCGCCAAGGACCCGCCAAGGAAAATTAAGGTGGACTACAACATTCTGGCGCACTTGAAGAAGTTACCCTCGCAGCTCAGCATTCTCGACGCTCTTTTACTATCAAAAGAAGCAAGGGATTCATTGATCAAGGCGCTACAAGTGCCAGAGCAATTCCAAGATTTTCTCGCCGAAGAAAAGATGATGGACGAGCTGAAAGAAGTACACACAGCCGATATTACCTTCGGCGATGAAGATCTCCTCCTTAGGACGTGCGAGCACAACTGTCCCCTATATGTCTCTGGATATTGTCACGATATCAAGATAGGCAAAATCCTGGTCGACGATAGGTCCTCCGTAAACCTCCTTAACGTGAGGGTGTTAAAGGAAATCTGCATGAGCGTTCAACACCTCGCTCGCGACAAAATCACCATCTCCGGGTTTGACTCCCAGTCATCACGGACTCTCGGGTCTGTGATACTGACGCTGCGCTTCGGGCTACTTGTCACGGATATTAAATTTCACATCGTCGATGCTAAGACCTGCTATAACGCTTTGCTCGGCCGGCCCTGGTTACACGAGTACAATATCGTCCCTTCTACACAACACCAGTGTATGAAGTATTTTAAGGATGGTCTCGAGTATACTGTAACAGGAGAGCTGAACCTATTCTCCGTGAACGAAGTCCGAAAGTACGAAGATGCAAAATATTGTTTACCAGATTTCAAGGACACGGAGAGATGTCACAAGCCGAAGGACAAAGTTATCCATATCATTCCGGTCTTCGGGAGTGATACCGAGGAGGAAGAAGAGATAGTTTATTCAGGTCCGCCCCAGTACAACAAGTCGGGACCCTCCGCTCCTATGCTTATCTTCAGCAGCGATTCAGAAGATGAAATCAACGACATATTCTCTGCTCGGCCATCAATACAAGCCTTTGATGGAAATAATCAGAGTTTGCAAATTGCCATGGTTCCGCCAAAGCATCATAAAGAACTAGACGCGCTTGATACCTACAGTGTGGAAGAGCTGCAGACGTTCTATGTCCCTCCCAGGCGAGAAAGTGAAAAAGCGAACCTATTCTACCGATCCAGGGAAACCAAAGTGGAGAAAGAAATCTGTCACAGCGCGGATTCTACACTTGACAGACTCCAGCCCATTCGTTTACCCAGATATTACACGAGCAGACTAAAAAGGCTGTTAAGGCGCCAAGGCGTACCTTTCAAACAGACCACTCGGAGAGCTAAGTTCTATGACAGGATCTGGAACGTCCCTGGAACTCAGCGGAAATTGCCCAACGGGAAAATGGAAACGACCGGGCTTGGGTATGTTCAATCCAAGAAACGGGAGCTACTCCGCGACTGCTACATCGTACATGACTTTGATGAAGAAGAGGATGCTCAGTGGGAGAATGCTAACCCTGAACCAGAAAGAGCCCCCGACGTGAAAATGCCCAGTCCGTCCTTCAAAGAATAAATGGACAAGCTTATAAGAGAAGCTAGTCAAAATGTTCGAGATGACCATAATCGCGAAATGGCCATCTATGAGAAAGCCAGAACGCAACGCCTTCTTCAACAGACTGCGAAAGATGAAAGTGCCCTTCCCTGTCAACTCGTTGTGCAAAAGGCACAACGCAGAGGCAGAAATAAACCAAAGAACGGGAAATGTGTTCGAGAGAGACAAAGCGGGACCAAGAAGCCATGCGGTCGGGAATCGAGTAATCCAGATTCGTTTCTTATAAAGAAGATGAGTCGAGCATACTCTTTTCCTCAAAACAAAACACGGAAGATACTTGATCTCGCCATAAGACATCAAATGATTACACTCCCGGAGTCCAAGCACCCCGAGCAGAAAGGCGAAGTCTCTCATCCGGACAATTGCTCCTATCATAGGGCCATAGGACATCCTATAGAAGACTACTTCACCTTCAAAAACTGGGTCGAAGACCAATATCAACAGGGCAAGTTCGCGCTATCCAGCAGTTGGAGGGTAAGCCCGCCACAGAAGCATGAACTAGGAGCCACGCATACAGCGAGAGTAGAACCAGATCAACATCGGACTTGGAAGCGAGCTCGTACTTGTCATATGATAACGCTATCAGAAGAAGAGCCCTAGAATATGGATGACCTCCCCTGGTGCTTCGAAAACAATGATGACGAGGTGATCTCTGAGTTTCCGCCAGCGCCGAAAGAGCTGGAAGATGGAATACATACCACTGCAGATTAGCTCAAGAAAATTGATTTGGGAACGGCAAGTGACCCTCGGTCGACGTTCGTCAGCGAGTTGCTGTCTGAAGAAAGGGTGGCTACACTAAAGGACGTGCTCATGCAGCATAAAGACTGCTTCGCATGCAATTATTCCGAGATGCCAGGACTAGATCCAGAGATTGCTGTCCACAAACTGGCCATATCCCCGAATGTCAAGCCAATCAAACAAGCACCGAGGAGAATGCGGCTCGAGCTTGAGATGAGCATCAACGCCGAGGTCAAGAAGCTAATCGACTCTGGTTTCATCCAAGAGATTCAGTATCCTGATTGGATCACCAACATTATCCCAGTGATGAAGAAAAACGGGACAGTACATATATGTGTGGATTTTCGTGATCTTAATAAAGCCTGCCCGAAAGATGACTTCCCAGTACAGGTCACCGAGCTAATGATTGACAATACGTCCACCCACGAGGCTTTCTCCTTTATGGACGGCTCGTCAGGATACAATTAGATAAAAATGCATCCCGAAGACTAGAAGCACGCTTTCCGGACCTCTTTGGGTATATTCTGCTACAAGGTGATGCCCTTCGGTCTAAAGAATGCCGGTGCCACCTATCAGTGGGCTATGATGAAGATCTTCGATGACCTAATACATGAAGTCGTCGAATGCTATATCGATGACCTCGTAGTGAAAAGCAAATCATACGAGGAACATCTAGAGCATCTGAAGATCGTGTTTCAACGCCTTCGGCAATACAACTTGAAGATGAACCCTCTCAAATGCGCGTTCGGAGTTTCCTCAGGCAAGTTCCTAGGATTCATTGTCCGACACCGAGGCATCGAGATAGATCCGTCAAAAATCAAGGCAATTATAGAGATGCCCCCACCAAGGACTCTCAAGCAATTACGGTCTCTCCAAGGGAAGCTCGCATATATCTGGCGATTCATAGCCAATCTCTCAGGCAAGTGTCGTCCTTACAGTCACCTGATGAAGAAGGGAACCCCGTTCGTCTGGGATCATAAATGCCAAAGCGCGCTGGACGAAATCAAGCAATACCTACAGAATCCGCCAGTACTGACCGCTCCGGTCAAGGGAAAACCTCTTATTCTATATACAACCGCCCTTGAAGGTTCCTTAGGTGCATTATGGGCACAGGAGAACGACCAAGGGAAGGAGAGAGCGCTCTACTATTTGAGTCGAGTTCTGCTGGGGGCAGAAAGCAATTATTCTCCTATCGAAAAACACTGCCTGGCATTAATCTTCGCGATAACAAAGCTTAGGCACTATGCATTGGCGCATGACGTCCGTCTCATATTGAAGGTGGATCCTCTCAAATATTTGATGTCAAAGGCTATATTGACGGGGCGGCTCGCTAAATGGGCTTTGCTCTTGATGGAATTCTCAATAACGTATCAGCCTCTTAAGGCAGTGAAGGGACAGGCCATTGCCAACTTCCTCGCTGAGCATCGGATACATGCCGATTCTCCCTTGAATTGCGAATTGTCAGACGAACATGCGTTTGACACAATCAACAGAAGTGATACCCGATGGGAACTTTATATCGATGGAGCGTCTTCCATGAAGAAGCGCAAGCAAAGCACCCCCATAATCAAATCAGGGGTAGGCCTCATTTTCGTAACTCCACAAGGAGGGATAATGCGCTTTGCCTTCTCCTTAACAGATCCGAGGACAAACAATGAAGCCGAATACGAAGCTTTTATAGCAGGTCTTGAGATCGCCATTGACATGGGGATTGAAAACCTCTTCATATACGGAGATTCCCAACTGGTCGTTAATCAAGTAAACGGCGACTATCAAACGTGCAAACCAGAACTTGTGAGGTACGGCGAGAGGGTACAGCAACTGCTGACCCAAATACCTTCCTACACCTTGGAAAGCATACCACGTGCGGAAAATAGCAAGGCGGATGCATTAGCCAAGCTCGCTAAAGAACTGGCTGACGAAAACCTCGATGATGTGAGTATCGTTGTTCATAGCCGTCGAGTCCTCGCACCGGCAGAAATATTTCCAGAGACGTCCAAGGAAAAGGGAATGACCGAGCAAATGGCTCTGCAAGTAAAAGACCAGGAAAAGGCTGAGGATTGGAGATAAGTCTTTATAGACTACTTCAAATCTCGTCGGACGCCTGAAGATGCATCCTCAAAACATCAGCTCATGAAGCGAGCCTTATCTTTCGCCTTCATCAATAATACTCTGTACAAGAGGTCATTTGATTCTCTGTAATTAAGATGCCTGGGACCTGAAGAAGCAAAAAGAGTCGTCCAAAAACTCACGACGGACTCTGCGGTTCTCACCAAGCCGGGCCGAAGATGAAGCTGAAGATCAAACGGGTGGGTTATTATTGGCCCACGATGATCCAAGACTGCCTTGAATACACGAAGCAGTGCCACTCGTGCCAGATTCACAAGGACTTCATCCATCAGCATCCGAATCCACTAAATCCGACAGTGGCTAGCTGGCCGTTCGAAATGTGGGGGACTGACATAATCGGCCCCATCGAACCAGCATCGTCCAGAGGACATCGGTTCATTTTGGCGACAACTGATTACTTCTCCAAATGGGCAGAAACAGTACCGCTGAGGGAAGTGAAGACGGAGAATATCCTCCATTTCTTCAAGACACACGTCATTTATCGGTTTGGCACTCCGCGACGGATTATCTCTGATAACGGACTAGCCTACAGAAGCCACAAGATCAGCCGCTTCGCACAACAGCATAACATAGACTGGAGATACTCCTCAGTCTATAATCCTCGAGCTAACGGTCTGGCTGAGGCTTTTAACAAGACATTGACGAAGATTGTAAAGAAGACGGTGTCTCGAAATAAAAAGAACTGGCACGAGTGACTGCACGAAGCTCTCTGGGCGTACCGAACGACGTTCAAAACAGCCACGAATACAACGCCGTACGCATTGGTATTCGGTACGGAGGCAGTACTCCCCCTTGAGATAGAGCTACCCTCTCTACGAGTAGCAGTTCGTTATGAACTAACGGACGAAGAGAATGCTCACCTTCGGCTCGAGGAGCTCGACGCCCTTGAAGAAACCCGGCTCATAACGCCACAAAATCTAGAGGCTTATAAAGCAAAGATGACACGCTCATATGAAAGATTGACTAGGCCGAGGACATTCCGCCAAGGCGAACTCGTGCTAGTAGTCAAAAGACCTATGATCCCCAATCACGCCAAGCGGGGGAAATTCGAGCCAAACTATGAAGGCCCGTAAATCATAGATAAGGTCTACCAGGGTGGGGCTTATCTACTCATGGACATGCATGGCGAAAGACTTTTCAGGCCAATAAACGGTCGCTTCCTGAAGAAATACTACACTTGATGAGTCATGGCCTAGGTCAATGATAGATGACGACGACTATGTCCGCTCGCTATCTTCCTAAGCCCAAACTCTATAAGTAGTACCCAGCTTCCTTTACAACGGACCGAAACGTCCTTAAACTAACAAGGGACCGAAACGTCCTTAAACTAACAATGGACCGAAACGTCCTTAAACTAACAACGGACCGAAATGTCCTTAAACTAACCATAGACCGAAATGTCCTTAAACTAACGACGGACCGAAACGTCCTTAAAACTAACAACGGACCACTATGTCCTAAAACTAGCCGTTGACCGAGATGTCAATAAACTACGGTGGATTGCAGCATCCCAAAGCTGATACAAAAAAAAGAATAAAAAAAAAGAAAGAAAAAAGAAAACGGTATGTCTATAAGAAAAATGGGCACGGATGAGAACCCGAAAGGGCTCCGTGAGTAAAAACAGCAGGGCTACCGGCGATTCTTGTGAAAACCCGAAAGGGCGCAACCTCGTTAGAATAAAAAAAAAAAGAAGAAGAAAAAACGGTATGTCCACAAGCAAAAAGGGCACGGATGAAAACCCGAAAGGGCTCCGTGAGTAAAAACAGCAGGGCTGCCGGTGAGTTTTGTGAAAGCCCGAAAGGGCGCAATCTCATTAAAAGACACTTGCAAGGTCCTCTAGACTTTGTAAGGAGAAACCACCTGCGTGAGATCCTTAAGACTCACAAGGGAACAACACACTTAGGGATCCCCACGATTCCTAAGGAGAAATTACACTTGCGAGATCCTCACGACTCGTAAGGAGAATCCTCTTATGGGACCCTCACGGTTCATAAGATTCGAAAGCCTTAAGCTACAGGGATCTGAACCTGTTCTTAGCAGCCCCCACAACCTCCAATACTGCCCTATAAGTGGTTCAGTACTGACCCTCGTATACAATCCACGAGCACGAATAAACGTTTCCCTAACGAAGTCCCATCCTTGACTAGGGATATGTCTATATGGTGAACAACCCTTGTAAGTCCTCTCGACTTATAAGGAGAAAACACTCTTGTAAGATCCTTACGACTTATAAGAGATCATACACTTAGGAATCCTCATGACTCCTAAGGAGAAAACACACCTACGAGATCCTCACGACTCGTAGGGAGAAATACCTTTATGAGACCCTTACGGCTCATGAAGTCAAAATCCTTAGTCAACAGGATCTTAACCCTGTTTACTAAGCCACCTTTGTCTGACATCGACAGAGGCAAATGATGATTCGCTCCTGGCAATATCCCAGTTGTAGTGGTGCTGATGCCGAAATCGGTGTCTAATTCCGAGCTTGCAGCGAAAAGCCAGCAAGCCACACATGCATACGAAATAGCCGAAATGATTGGGCACCGTGAAAAATAGCCAAAATGATTGGGCAATCGCGACCTTCGCGAAATAAAAGCTGAAATAATAGAGCATCGTGGAAAGAAATAAAAAAAATGAAATTTATGCCATACAGGTAATATCATGTCAATCCCTGTACATAATTCAGGGACACAAACAAAGTGGGAATCACACCCTTCCTCCCCAAGCTTCATCAGAAAGAGAGGCCAAATCTCAATGGTTCATAAACAGCCTAGAGATCATCTCAACATTCGTCTTATTACAACGGACACAACATCAAACAAAGCGGAACAGCGGCAACTCCCAGTTCCATGACTCGGCGGTGTACAGATGACCGAAAGTCAAACTCCGACTCCGTGAAATGCAGATAAAGTCAACCCATCCTGGTCCTCGCAGAGCACGGCAATGACCCCGTGTGAAGCATCCAGAGTGGAGCCTGGTCCTCGCCGAACACGGCAGTGAACCCGTGGGAAGCATCCAGAGCAAAATTCATGGCTACGAGAAACGTGGATTATGTCACCCCTGACCCCATGGAAAACGTCCGGAGCGGAGCCTGGTCCTCGCCGAACACGGCGGTGAACCCGTGGGAAGCATCCAGAGCAAAATTCCTGGCTATGTGGAACGCGGATTATGTCACTCCTGACCCCATGGAAAACGTCCAGAGCGGATCCTGGTCCTCGCAGAGCACGGCAATGACCCCGTGTGAAGCATCCAGAGCGGAGCCTGGTCCTCGCCGAACACGGCAATGAACCCGTGGGAAGCATCCAGAGCAAAATTCCTGGCTATGTGGAACGCGGATTATGTCACTCCTGACCCCGTGGAAAACGTCCAGAACGGATCCTGGTCCTCGCAGAGCACGGTAATGACCCTGTGTGAAGCATCCAGAGCGGAGCCTGGTCCTCGCCGAACACGGCAGTGAACCCGTGGGAAGAATCCAGAGCAAAATTCCTGGCTACATGGAATGCGGATTATGTCACTCCTGACCCCGTGGAAAACATCCAGAGCGGATCCTGGTCCTCGCAGAGCACGGCAATGACCCCGTCTGAAGCATCCAGAGCGGAACCTGGTCCTCGCCGAACACGGCAGTGAACCCGTATGAAGCATCCAGAGAAAAATTCCTGGCTACGTAGAACGCAGATTATGTCACTCCTGACCCCGTGGAAAACGTCCAGAGCGGATCCTGGTCCTCGCAGAGCACGGCAATGACCCCGTGTGAAGCATCCAGAGTGGAGCCGGGTCCTCGCCGAACACGGCAGTGAACCCGTGGGAAGCATCCAGAGCAAAATTCCTGGCTACGTGGAACACGGATTATGTCACTCCTGACCCCGTGGAAAACGTCAGAATGGATCCTGGTCCTCGCAGAGCATGGCAATGACCCGTGTGAAGCATCCAGAGCGAAGCCTGGTCCTCGCCGAACACGGCAGTGAACCCGTGGGAAGCATCCAAAGCAAAAATTGGACTGTGAGGTCCTTAAACTCATGGACTATGATGTCCTTAACCTCGACCGTGATGTCTTAAAACTAACATTGGACTGTGGGGTCCTTAAACCCATGGACTATGATGTCCTTAACCTCGACCGTAATGTCTTAAAACTAACATCGGACTGTGGGGTCCTTAAACCCATGGACTATGATGTCCTTAACATCGACCGTGATGTCTTAAAACTAGCATTGGACTGTGAGGTCCTTAAACTCATGGACTATGATGTCCTTAATCTCCACCGTGATGTCTTAAAACTAACAACGGACTGTGGAGTCCTTAAATCCATGGACTATGATGTCCTTAACCTCGACCGCGATGTCTTTAAACTACGGTATCCTGGAAAACGTCCAAAGCGGAGTCTGGTTCTCGCAGAACACGGCAGTGAACCGGTGGGAAGCATCCAGAGCAACCCCTGACTCCGTGAAATGCGGATAAGGACAACCTCATCCATCATTTGCGGGTCCTCACGACTCGTAAGGGAGTAAATTATCTTGTGAGATCCTTACAACTTTCAAGAGAAAACACACTTAGGAATCCTTACGATTCTTAAGGAGAAATTACACCTACGGGATCCTCTCGACCGGTAGGGAGAAAATTCTTTATGAGACCCTCACGGCTCATAAAGTTGAAAAGTATTAGGTGACAGATCCTAACCCTGTTTAATAAGCCATCACCACTTTACAAAGAATCCAAGATTGACAGCTATATGCTATCTACAGATCGCACTTACTAAAATCACACGGCAACAACACAGCAAGGAGAAAAAAGCAACAGTATAATAAAAAATGTGTCTTTATTCATGAACTCAATTTAATAAAAGATACATCATATAAAATAATAAAAATGGATACATATTATTCAAAGATTACAAGTGTATAATGAATACAAAGGCAGCTACTGAGAAGGAAGCGTTTTCAACAAGTCTGTAAGCTGCTCTCGCACTTCTTTCAGTGCCTTATCATGATCAGCTGCCGCGGCCAACTCCGCATCAATTCGAGTCCTTTGTTGCAAGAAGGATGAAATCTTCTCATCGATTTCCCGTTGGGCAGCTTCGCGACTCTGCGTAACCCGCTCGATAGAGTCGAGCTTCCGTCTCAATACAAGCCCGTTCGAGGTACATCGCTGCAAGGTGTCAAAGACAGCTCTCAGTTGTGCGGCGTTCGCTTCGACCTGGGCACGCAATTGGACAGACTCAGCGGAAGCCTCCTCGCATTCCATCCGCCTCAAGGTAGCTTCTTGTTCGAAATGGCGGAGGAAGGACGCACTCTGCTCGACCCATGCGGCCCGCTGGGAGTTCAAAGCCTGAGTCTCAGGGGCAAGACGCATAAGTTCAAGCTGATGCAGATAGGTCTCAATCTTCCTGCAGTGATCAACCCAAGACTCGACGACGCCTTCATCATGGAAATTTACAAGCGTCACCAGCATCGGATTGACCTCGGCAGCGAAATCTGCGGCAGATGTAGGAGCCTCCGCGTCAAGCTCCTCGACGTATTCGCTCAGCATACGCAGACTCATCACAGCACCCTTTGAGGATGGACGCCTAGAGAAAGGGCCTGCCGGCATCATAATGCGAGATTCGAAAGAGGCCGTAGTTGAAGCGGCCGCTGCAAAACAAATCACAATCAGATGACGGATCAAGAAATATAAGAGATTCATGAAAAATGGGATTTACTATACCAGCTGCAACAGGTGGCAAAGCCGGGAGGACCAGCAGCGCAACTGATCCCTCATCTCCTCCTTCAATCTGTAGTACTGCAATCGAGGCAAAGAAGAATAAGAAATGATTTCATTGTCGGTAAAAGAAAGAGCATTAATTAAAAGTTGTATTCACCAGCGCCACTGGATGAAGCAACCTCCAACGAGAAGGAGAAGTGGGGATGCAGCGCCTGGTACAGGTGGTCAAAAAGGACTCCTGCAAAAACGCGATAACGCAACGTCAGTACATGAATTATACAGCCGAAAGATAAGACTGATGGGTCACAAATCCATACCTTCCAGCATTTGCGACGATGCGAGAGGAGGTAGAGAGGTGGTCACCGTCAGGACGGTAACTGATGGCGCTGTCTCGAGTAGCGCGACATCAGCGCTAGCCGCACCTGCATTAGAAACAAGATAAACCCTGTCAAAAAATTGAAAAGAGATTGAAGAATAAAAAGAAGGGCGGTGACTTAAAATCTACCTGATGAGTCGCCGGTCAGAGCCGTGACTAGGGCGTCACTCGATACAACAGCGGCGTCTCCCTCCTCTGTTGGAGTGGTCTCACCTCCCGTCGCCTCGTCCCCTGACTCCACGAGAGCCGTCGTCACACTTGCGACGCTGGGAGACAACAAAGAACCGTAGGTGGGAAGGGCGATGATCGGAGCGGTGCCCGACTCTTGAGAAAGAGCGGCCACCTCAGACCCAGCAATTGTACCCGTTTCGCTCGCCACCACCTCGGGCTCAGTAATTGTAACCATCTCATCCACCGCCGCTTTAGGCTCCGCCGGTGGTAGCCGTCTCGTCGGCCACTACCTCGAGCCCGGCAATTGCGACCACGTCATCTGCGGCCGCCCCGGGTTCGGGAATAGCAGCTGCCTCCTCCACCGCTCCCTCAGGCTCAGCGGTTGCTGCCACTTCTTCGGGAAGACTCGGCTCTGCAAAGATAAGATATATGAGAACTGATAGCTTAAAACTTTGACAACAGAGCCTCAAGGCACATTACCTGGAGTTGAGTTACCGTTGGCTTCCCAAGCCACACGTGGCGTCCGTCTGTGAGCAGTAGACAAGGCAACCGGAGACTCCTCTAAAGGAGTAGCAGCAGGGGTAACGGCGCTTGAACCTTCTCCCACAGCTAAAGCAGCACTACGCTCCCTTGCTGCGCGCCTCCGGCGCTTCCTTTCCTCCCGAGCCGTCAAAACAGACCTTTTAGAAGCCTACTTTAACAGGACGTCATCATCCACATCCAGGGGAACCTCCGGATCCGTCAAGGCTTCCATCATCAGTTTTTTGAGTAATGCCTCTTTCGGGAGTGCCGAAAAGGTCGGGACTTCGGTAGCTGGCCTGGGGAGAATTTCCGCATCAGCTTGCGAGATAGGCATTGTGATATCTGCGATAAGACAAAGAAAGGGTCAGATTACTCATAAGAAACGGGAGCAGAAACATGGCAAACCGAAATGTACCGAGGCCTATGGATGCTCGATGTAGTTCCTCTTCCTCAAAAGTCTTGAGAGAAGCAGCGAGAGCTTCTTCGGTAGAAATGCCTATTAAAGAAGGAAAAGCGTTAGTCAAAAAACAATGATAGAAGTATGAGGCAATGGAGAAAAATACAACTAATGATTACCTGATCGCGCGAGGTTAGCGAACCCCTCTTCGCATCTTGCCAATCGCTCGGAAGCTGCGATGGCAGCCGCCAGATCAGTATCATCTGGCGGCATGAATAAGCCCTCATTTGTCCTATACTCGCTCAAGCCCTCACTATAAGGAGCATGAGGCTCCTGACCAAATACGACATCGGAAGAGAAGTGCGATTTCTTTTTCTTCTTCTGTGAGCAAGCTCCGGTCACAGCCAACACCAGCTTGCGTTTCGTGGGCTCTTTGGGACGGCGAGTCCCGATATCCGAGCCCATGCCAGATTCGGGTGAAGCTACGGTTACCGTCTCCACGCTAGCATGGGGTACCGAGGGCACGTACACCGTCTCCACAGG
This sequence comes from Agapanthus africanus, assembly GCA_030015575.1. Classification (NCBI taxonomy): domain Eukaryota; kingdom Viridiplantae; phylum Streptophyta; class Magnoliopsida; order Asparagales; family Amaryllidaceae; genus Agapanthus; species Agapanthus africanus. The sequence goes on along the minus strand of JASDDO010000019.1, from coordinate 725,582,787 downwards.
AGCATGGGGCAATCCACGCGTGGGGCTTAGCACATATGGGGGCTCAACCACAGCAACCCCTCTTAGCGGAGGGGGGACAGCGATCCGTCGCTTCAAAGGGACGTTGCAATCGCTGGCAGGCGGCGCACTCTTGCGATCGAGCAGCAGTCGCCTCTCTTCTCTGATGACAGCGCCCATCGCATGTTGATACCTGGCCCCGTATTGGTTAAGGGCTCTCGGAATGCAACTCGGCTTGCTAATAAAGAAGTGGGAGCCCGTATTTAAGCGCATAAAGTGATGCATCGCACCCCGTATTCCCTCTCTGGTGGCAGCAGGTTCCTCCAAAAACGCCTCCATGGGACCCCCTGGTTATAACTTAGCGGCGGGGCAAAATGATGGGGGTTGTATCTCATAAAAAGCGCCGCATCATTTTGCCTGAATATGAGGAAACCCGGCCTAATGGAGTATAGGTGTAGAATCTCCCGGGCTTTCAACACGGAGGCCCCGTCCTTAAAAGTATCGCGCAATGCCAGCACCGTCTTGGAAGTTCTTGACCGATCGTCAGGACTTTGTCCGTAAAAGATATACCAGCTCTGACCGTGCGCGGATGAAGAAGCAACCTCCTAGCCTCCCGCTGAGACGGATTCACAATAGAAGCGTTAACCAACCGCTTAATTCTGGGGAATTTACACTTCTCGAAAAATGAGGGTCTTTTATGAATGCCAAATACCCCAAGCACGTGCATTTCCATCCACGAAGTAAAATAATGCATCGGGAAGTTGGCAGCGTGCACCCCCGGTTCAGCTGTATCCGTCGCCACGCTAAAACCATGATACAGATGGGATAACCCAGTAATCCCAATAGCCACTTGTATCTGTTAGTTATATGTATGCCCTAGAGGCCATTACTGTACATACGATGTATATTGTAATGGATGCTTGGACATATATAGGGAGGACTTTCTTGCTCGACATGATAGTATGCTATCTGGTTGTATTTTATCTTAACATGTACTCTGATTGTCTCTATGTTACACGTTGATAAATCCCTTAGGATTTATACTCGACTACTGGCACTATGATGAGATGATACTAGCGGGGCCATGGTAGTCGACAAGTACATGCTATAACTGTTCCTAGTCGAGGGTGTATCGAGACAGGACATCGATACACCAGAGTAGACTAGCGTATACGCATCTTGACCCATATGATGGGCGATGGATGATCCCATATCCATCGGTGTTTGATATCAAGGATGGTGTACGGGTGCTCAGTGGAGACTGGGTACACTGTACGGACTCGCCGAGAACTCCCAGATGGTATTATACATCACGTCGGATGGCAGTTCTCCGGTGACACTGGTACAGAGTAGTCTGTTGACCCGAGATCGTCATAGAGTCTTGTGTGATTCCCACTGTGCTTTGATTTCCATCATACCATGTCCAAGAGGGCGTGCAAAAAGGTGGATTTTGGGTACAGTCCCGAATCACATGGAGGCAATGAGCGATAGGAGGGGATTCGTCTCTCCCGGTATAGGGAGTTGATGTTGTGCTGTGTTCGATTGGCTATAACTGAAATCCCTGGCCAGGGTTGCTGAGATTTACTGGTAAGTGTTATCAGTAGTTTCTCGAACTGTTATAAACCTCATATCGACACGACTTATCGAGCTACTGCGGTCTGACGTTTACCACCCCTAGGCGAGATATACGACATATCAGACGACGAGACCGGACTGTACGGGAGTGTTACTGATTGGATTCACAGGAGAATGTACAGGCTTGCTTGTTGATCTTCTGAGCGCTCAATACCTGGGTAGCTATTACGTTTAGCTGACCGCTTGCAACTTATGGGTGTTTGATATGATCATCACCTACTGCCGGCGTATTGACGATTCTCTAGAGTCCTACACAGAGATTTCTTGGCTCAGGAAAAACAGAGTAGGAGCACATATGTGATATGTGCGGGACCGATGATAATGCGGTATGTGATACCGTATTGGATTCTCGCGATATGAGATATCGGCCGGGTATATGTGATATAGCCGGGTCATCGTATTAGTCGGTTATATGCGATATAGCCGGATTGTCGGATCAAGTGTTGATTCGATAATTTAATGTATAATAATATATATGATATATTAAATTGCATTAACTAATATTAGCTCAGTAAAAGATTCATTTTCTCATGGGATAATACATTGATATATATGCGATATATGTTAATTGTATTATTTTCTATTGTTACAAAATATATTGTATATGTGATATATAATATTGAAACATGTTAGGGTTACAAATTTAACAATGGTTTAGGGTTTAAACATGGTTAGGGTTTGGATTAGGGTTAGCTTTTGCATGAAGCTTCCATGAAGCTTTGACATTGTGTTTTGCTTGATATTTTGTGAAGATATTATGTTAACCCAATCCAAACCATTAGCTCTAGTTAACTCTCTACAAGGGTTAACTCATTCATGCTTAACCCTTGGTTAGATTTGTAACCACTACAATAATTCATTATTCATCACAAAAGGATTCATTCATTCTTCTTCTTCCTTGAGTTCCTTCTTGAAAAAGCTTTCTAGTTTTGCTTTTGTGAGGAAAGTGAGTGAGAAAAAGATTATAAATGAGAGCAAAAATCCTACTTCATCATCCTCATCTATCCTTGCCATTTAGATGAGGATGTTCACATCATTTCATGAGTGATAGCTTGTGTTAACGAAACTTCAAGGTAGATCATCTATGTTATCGAAGATCGGAAGCAAGAATGCATCTTTCTCTTCGTGAAGCCTCTCGAGAGTCCGGAACACGATGATCACAGCGAAGGGACCTCAACACGGAGCTTAAGAAATGAAGGACTGGATCTACAAAGGTTGTAATCCCTCTCACTTAGTGTTAAAGTGTTTAACATGCTTGTTTTCACCTAAACTCTAGTTTAAAGATCCGACTTTGGGTTGTTCGGCACAGCTAATTTTTTAATCGGGCATGGTTGATGCCTCGTAGAACCTTTTGAGCGTGCCTAGCAACCCTACAGTGTTATCAGAGCTAAGCTAGAGCTTTAGGCGAAGTCTAGACGAAGTTTAAAGTCTGATCGAACCCCGAAACCCTAGTTTAGACCCCTCTCTGGATTTTTTCTAAAAAGGTGATTTTTTCTGGATTAAAAATACTCAAAAAAAATCAGCAGGGAAATCTAGGAATTACAGTGAAACCCGACCCACTAAATCACCCAAAGCGCCGCGGAACCGCGGCCAAAGCAGGGTATTGGCGGCGGTTCCGCGGCAATAAATAAGGATTGAGGAATAGGGTTTGCACAGTAACCTCCGTAGGTGATTCCTGATTCTTCTGGGAATTTTTTATTATACTCAAGTGTTGAGTTTTCTGGATTGTATTGGGGACTCGTTGATTCGATCGGAAAATTTAACTTTGTTTAGTTGTTTTCCAGATAAATTTTAGAACGTGTTACAAAGTTCGAACGGATATCAATAACTCACATTTTCCCGACCGGGAAAATTTCCAAGTGTTGGATTTTTCCGTAGTTTAAGAACGTTCTAAGTCGTGCAAGTAATGCGGTGGACCCTCTAGAAGACAACAAACCTTAACTCGATTATGTGACCGTCTTGATCTGCCTCTAAACCTTATGGTTTGTGGCAGTACGGTGTACCACATGTGAGGCGTTGGCTTGACCCTTCTACGGCTGGATCATTGGTACTGTGGCATGTGATGGATGTTTTAAAACTAATCTCAAGTGTTGAGCTATTTGGGAAATCTTGGGTGTTTGTTTATTCGATCGGAAAGTTTGACATTGTCTATTTATCTGAAATGTGATACAATATTTGGAATCCACAGGTAGTTATGAGATAACTAATTTGAATGTTATAAATCTAGCAGTTCAGTCTCAGTTGATCGGTTGCCTCGGAATTTTGATGTGATCAAAAGTCCATCGCAATCACGTAGCGTACGCGGATACTCGCTAGGTAAACTAAATAGACAGCCACACCCCATAGCCCCGACCAAGTGACTGTAGGAGAACCCATTCGCCGAAAGCATCCGTTCGGGTGCTCGCGGCAGCGGTGTTCCGCCTTAGTGCACTTCGTTGACGGCATCCAGGGGTGCGGCCGTCTACTAAAGTTTGCGATGAGCATTCGATCAGGATGTCAGGAATCTTTTTGAATTGCCCGACTTGATATTGAAAAGAGTTTTCGATGATGAGACTAAAATGCGGGGTTTATAATTGTTAGGCATGCGATGTCTAAGGAATTCATTTGGTTAGGCATGTGATGTCTAAGCAGGTTGCGGATTCCAACTGTTGTAGTTTTACACTTTCTATTCTGTGACCGTAAGCGTAGTATGTAGTGTATCGCCGGCTTCGTTGCTATACATCAACGACAATCGGGATACACATACTTGCTTACGTTGATGATATGAGATATTATGTGTTGCTGTGATATGTTGTATTGGATCGTCGCGTTTGAATAGCCGGGGGTTTTATGTGAGATGAGAGTTTTTATTTTTCATTCATGTAAAATTCATTTGTATGTAATATTCTTTTATTGGGGCACTTCCGGGCTGAGGATGATGTCACCGTTGTATATTATTTACTTTTCCGCATTAGGTAGACCCAAGGCGGGGAGCACAAGTAACCGGGTTCTAGGGTCCAGTGGGAGACCATCTCGAGGAGTCGAGACCGGATCTCCTAACCCTAGAATTGGCAGTGTTGCTTGCCGCTCTCGTAGGGGTCTAGGGATGTGGGTTTGGCTATTCATCGCGACCATGGAATCCGTGTTTTATACAGGCTTGTATTGAAAACACGGACGTTCTAGTATATCCAATATTTCATATATGTTCTTCTACTGCAATGTTCTGTGATGAGATCATATTACTGCCTAAGACGAATGTTTATATTATATATATGAGATATATATTATATATTGTTGATTTCGTTTCATATCTGATGCTTGTGAAGCATATTAAAATGGGACTTCATTAATGAGATTAATGAAACTAAAAGAAACCTAAGATGTTGTAGAAACTTGTTTAAAAACTGGTAGCTCTAGTTTTTGCTTTGCATAGCGGTGTTCCTTGTAGAACATCCAGCATCTTATTTGATAAGGAAAGAGCCGAGATCCCTTCACCGGGAGTGACCTCTTTAGTGAAACTAGCAGATGCTACAAACTCGGTTTGTCTTTTGATTGCTTCTATAGTTTTTGCTTTGCATAGTGATATTTGTGAAATATCCCGCACCTTATTCGATGATGAAAGGGCCGACGACCCCTTCACCGGGAGTGACCCCTTTAGCAAAACTAGAAAAGCCTTAAAAACACTCCATTTAAAATCACTCGATTCTACAACGATATCAAGTTCATTACGCAAAGGGTTTTCTTAAAAACCTGTCGTAGCCCTCCGTCATTTCAGATAAGGACTGTTTAGTATTCGTGCTGCGTTTGTTGGCCTTTGTCAAGGCGTAGTGTACGGTAGCTGAATAGTACTTATCTGCTTATGCATATGATGCAGATTGGATTAGGGTAGTCGTGCGACCTTGTTGGCCTTTGTCAAGGGCCGTGCGGGTGGGTTTACTTCAATCAAGAAATGACGGGTTGAATTTGACTAGTAGCCTATGGTTTGTTGGTCTTTGTCAAGGTCATTGGAGGCTTGGGGCAAAATATTATCGGGAATTTCAAGTGTTGAAATTTGCAATGAGATTGTATACCTTCTATAAGATAGTTGGATCCCGATACCCGCTGCGAGTAAGAGTTACTCCTGGAAGAGTTTTACACATTACAATTAGCCGATCAAGTAGGTGTCTAGAAAGGTGTCAACGGGGTTACGCCCCTGGGAAAACGATGTTTACTTTAATTAGGTTCGTGCGAAAGCACGGGGGACCTCCCTCAAAGTACCGACACTGGCCTGACAGAAAGATTGGCGAACTTGTAGCGTGTAATTAATCCCGGCTAGTCTTTCCTTTTAGGGTTTGAAGGAAGATTTGATTAAAACGGTGGGAGACATCCTGATTAGATATATTAGATAACCAATCTAATCTTGCAAGAGCATACGCTGAGTGTTTTCTTCTCTCTCTCTCCAGGTAGCGACCATATCACGCCTTAATCAAGATAATAATACGGATATATTGACCGAACCCGCTCGTTATATTGAGCTGGGGAACGTTGGTCCCGCTCCAACTTACAATTGTTATAAGACAGAGCAGGAAATTGGGGAATACCAGATTTCCCGTGCCGCCCAAACGAAGAAAGTGCATGTTGATGCATCATCTTCGGGTGTGTTCATTACAGAGAACTGTTTCTCAGTATCCTTTACGTCCTGGGTATGTGATACCGGATCAGGATCCCGCATATGTAATCTGTTACATGGGCTACAGATTGGTAGAGAACTGAGAACGGGTGATAAGTTTTATGAGATAGAAACGGTGCAAGTGTTGCAGCCAAGTCTGTTGGTCACTATCACCCTGTATTACCAGAATACATTGATTCTGAACGAATGTAATTAGATACCGAACCTGATATACAACATCATATCAGTCTCTTTATTAGTAAAGAAAGGATATAATTTTGTATTGTTGGATAATGTTTTGAACATTTCCTATATCAAGAGTTGATCGGTTCAGGCACGTTATCTAAAAGCATTGACGTTCTAAATCAAACTACAGTTCTTAGTATACAGAACACACACGAGAGGAAGAGTTCAGAAATGAACGAATCCTTCTTAAGGCATTGTAGACTAGGTCATATCAATGCGACCCGACTAGCTGAAGTTACATTTAGATGTATATTTAAAATAGTTTGAATTTACATCTTGTGAAACTTTCCGGTCATGTCACAAAGATAAGATGACCATAGCTCTGTTTATTGGAAACAGAGAAAGAGTTAGTGAACTCTTGGGATTGATACATCATGATGTATGTAGGTCCCGTCTATACATGCCAAGGCCGGTTCTTTATACTTCATTACATTCTCTGATGATCTCTCAAGATTCAGACATATGTTCCTGTTGAAACACAAGTCCAAAGCTTTTGAGATATTAACGGAATATAAGTTAGAAGTAGAGAACCAAAAACGGAATATAAGTAAGAAGTAGAGAACCAAAAACGGGTATAAGTATTATGTCCTTTGATGAGATCAAGGAGGAGAATACTTGAGCACGGAATTCCTGGACTATTCTAAAGGAGAAAAAGATTCTCTCTCAGCATTACTCCTCCGTATACACCACAGGACGTCGGTGTATCGGGGCGGAGCAATCACACCCTATATGAATGGTGTTCTGTATGATGAGTACTACTGAGTTGCCTATTTCCTTTTGGGAGTTATGCACTTGAGAAGCTGCATACCTATTGAATAGGGTTCAAATAAAATCAGTTGCCTACCACTTCATATGTGATATGGAAAGGGAAGAGCCCATATCTTAAGTTTGTTAAGATTTGGGGTTGTCCGGCCTATGTCTAAAAAAAAAATCCGGACAAGCTCGAGGCAAAGTCTGTTATGTAGAACTGGAAATGTTCCAGCTATACAAACTGCAGCTGATGATTTGGTAGAACCGATGGATTCAATAGTTTCCAACGAACCTCAGACTCTCCGCCGATCTAGTAGGTTTCCTCACCCACCTGAGAGATACTTCGATTTCTCTATGACAGTAGGAGCGAGGATTGCATCATGAGATGATGACCCAACTAGTTTCGAGCTGGCCATCAGGAGTGGGACTCTGTAAGAATGGCTGGATGCTTATCGATCTGAGATGGAATCCTTATACACCAACAAAGTATGGACTTTGGTTGCTCTATCTAAAGGGTTAAATCCCCATCAGGAGCAAGTATATCTTGAGAAGATTACTTGGTGTACATGGAAAAGTTGAGACTTTCAAAGCTATGCTTAAGTCCATCCAGATCCTACTTGCCACGACTACATACCATGACTAGGATATCTGGCGGTTGGGTGTCATGACTGCTTTTCTAAATGATGTTTTGGAAGAGAGCGTCTATAAGTACACTCCAGAGGGCTTCGTAGACAGTGGGAGCAGCGGAAACGTGTGCAAGATGTTTTATGTGATAAAACAGGCATCGCGGAGTTGGAACGTCTGTTTTGATATGGTAGTTAAAGAGTTTGACTTCATCAAAATGGTAGATGACCCTTGTATATACAAAAAAAGGTAGTAGGGAGTATGGTGGTGATCCTCGTAGAGTGCGTGGATGACATACTCTTGATAGGGAAGGAGTTTCATATGCTACGCTCGATCAATCTCGGCTTATCACAAGGATTCTCCATATAGGATCATAGTGATACCTCCTGAATCCTGGATTTTGGATCTATGAGATAGATCTAATTGGATGTTAGGATACTCACTAGTTGTAGTGAGATGGTATCAATCGATCCTGGGAAGAATCACTGGAAAGGTTCCAGGGTGATAAGAACGACTGAATGTCAGTCGCAGGGATTGTCTTTACCCTAAATGGAGGGACGGTATGTTGGAAGAGTTCCAAGCTAGATACCGTGACTTACTAGACGATTAAAGGCAAGATACATCGTTACCAAGGATGCTACCAAAGAGGCAGTCTGGATATATATAAGTTCATGAGATGAACTTCGTTCCTACCATTGTGTGACAATGGAGTTGTGGCTTTAGCCAAGGAACACCCGTCCCATCAGAAATCCAGATATAATTCTTAGGCAGTATCACCTGATCATGGAGATGGTTGATCTCCAGGGAGATCGGGGTTAGGAGAGTAGACACAGAGGACAACAGCGCGGATCCACTCACAAAGGCCTTTTTCCCAGTAGAGACTTTATGGGATTGTTGAGTATGAGATACTTCAACCACAGCTAATTGTTGGGTATGTGATACCACAACAGATGGCCCTAGTGCGAGTGGGAGATTGTTAATTATATGTATGCCCTAGAGGCCATTACTGTACATACGATGTATATTGTAATGGATGCTTGGACATATATAGGGAGGACTTTCTTGCTCGACATGATAGTATGCTATCTGGTTTTACTTTATCTTAACATGTACTCTGATTGTCTCTATGTTACATGTTGATAAAGCCCTTAGGAAATGTACTCGACTACTGGGACTATGATGAGATCATACTAGTGGGGCCACGGTAGTCGACGAGTACATCCTATAACTGTTCCTAGTCGAGGGTGTATCGAGACAGGGCATCGATACACCAGAGTAGACTAGCGTATACGCATCTTGACCCATATGATGGGCGATGGATGATCCCATATCCATCGGTGTTTGACATCAAGGATGGTGTACGGGTGCTCAGTGGAGACTGGGTACACTGGACGGACTCGCCGATAACTCCCAAATGGTATTATACATCACGTCAGATGGCAGTTCTCCGATGACACCGGTACAGAGTAGTCTGTTGACCCGAGATCGTCATAGAGTCTTGTGTGATTCCCACTATGCTTTGATTTCCATCATACCACGTCCAAGAGGGCGTGCAAAAGGGTGGCTTTTGGATACAGTCCCGAATCACATGGAGGCAATGAGCGATAGGAGGGGATCCGTCTCTCCCGGTATAGGGACTTGATGTTGTGCTGTGTTCGATTGGCTATAACCGGAAATCCCTGGCCAGGGTTGCTGAGATTTACTGGTAAGTGTTATCAGTAGTTTCTTGAACTGTTATAGACCTCATATCGACACAACTTATCGAGCTACTGGGGTCTGACGTTTACCACCCCTAGGCGAGATATGCGACATATCAGACGACGAGACCGGACTGTACGGGAGTGTTACTGATTGGATTCACAGGAGAATGTACATGCTTGCTTGTTGATCTTCTGAGCGCTCAATACCTGGGTGGCTGTTACGTTTAGCTGACCGCTTGCAGCTTGTGGGTGTTTGATATGATCATCACCTACTGTCGGCATATTAACGATTATCTAGAGTCCTACACAGAGGTTTCTTGGCTCAGGCAAAATGGAGTAGGAGCACATATGTGATATGTGCGGGACCGAGGATAATGCGGTATGTGATACCGTATTGGATTCTCGCGATATGATATATCGGCCGGGTATATGTGATATAGCCGGGTCATCGTATTAGTCGGTTATATGCGATATAGCCGGATTGTCGGATCAAGTGTTGATTCGATAATTTAATGTATAATAATATATATGATATATTAAATTACATTAACTAATATTAGCTCACTAAAAGATTCATTTTCTCACGGGATAATACATTGATATATATGCGATATATGTTAATTGTATTATTTTCTATTGTTACAAAATATATTGTATATGTGATATATAATATTGTAACATGTTAGGGTTACAAATTTAACAATGGTTTAGGGCTTAAACATGGTTTGGGTTTGGATTAGGGTTAGCTTTTGCATGAAGCTTCCATGAAGCTTCATGAAGCTTTGACTTTGTGTTTTGCTTGATATTTTGTGAAGATATTATGTTAACCCAATCCAAACCATTAACTCTAGTTAACTCTCTACAAGGGTTAACTCCTTCATGCTTAACCCTTGGTTAGATTTGTAACCACTACAATAATTCATTATTCATCACAAAAGGATTCATTCATTCTTCTTCTTCCTTGAGTTCCTTCTTGAAAAAGCTTTCTAGTTTTGCTTTTGTGATGAAAGTGAGTGAGAAAAAGATTATAAATGAGAGCAAAAATCCTACTTCATCATCCTCATCTATCCTTGCCATTTAGATGAGGGTGTTCACATCATTTCATGAGTGATAGCTTGTGTTAACGAAACTTCAAGGTAGATCATCTATGTTATCGAAGATCGGAAGCAAGACTGCATCTTTCTCTTCAGGAAGCCTCTCGAGAGTCCGGAACATGATGATCGCAGCGAAGGACCTAAACACGGAGCTTAAGAAGTGAAGGACCGAATCTACAAAGGTTGTAATCCCTCTCACTTAGTGTTAAAGTGTTTAACATGCTTGTTTTCACCTAAACTCTAGTTTAAAGATCCGGCTTTGGGTTGTTCGGCACGGCTAATTTTTTAATCGGGCATGGTTGATGCCTCGTAGAACCTTATGAGTGTGCCTAGCAACCCTACAGTATCCTGGCCACCATTCGATGCGCTGGGTAGAAGACGGACGACCTCATATAGCGAGGGTGCATGGGGAGCGCGAACCAGCACAACCACAGCCCCAGAAACCCAAGAAAGAAAGCCTCTTCGTCAATGCCCGGAGCGGCGATTTCTGACAGAGGAATGATTGAGGCATCGGGAAGGAAAAAGCCATTCTGATCGTCTTCCAATACTGGTCGACGGTCCAAACCAAAGCCGAAGGGGTCGTCGAGCTTGGCAAATTTTTCGCCTCGTTGCGATAGAATCTTCGGGCAAAGAAACCAGGCAATGAAGTCTGCGAAACTAACTCCCCGGCCTCCGGATTCCAAAAAGAGGCTTTCGTGCATATTCAGCACCTTTATCAGACCAGGAAACTGGTGCTGGATGGCGTTCTCCGGTGTTAGGCCCATCACCGCTGGCTTGGTGGCGAAAACGTATTCGTCCGAAGGAAGCAGCTCCTCATAGTGCTCCCCCCTGACCGACAAACCGGAAATCTCAGCAAATTCTTCTAAGGAAATAGAGACTTCCCTGTCCAGTAGAAGAAAAGTATGGGTTGGTGTTAGTTATATATATGCCGTAGAGGCCATTACTGTACATAGGATGTATATTGTAGTGGATGCTGGGACATATATAGGTAGGACTTTCTTGCTCGACATGATAGTACTTTATCTGGTTGCTCCTTATCTTAACATGTATACTTGCAGTCTCTCTATTACATGTTGATAGAGCCCTTAGGATGTGTACTCGACTTCCAGGACTATGATGTAGATCATACTAGTGGGGCCTGCGTAGTCCAAGAGTACATCCTTCAATGTTCCTAGTCGTGGGAATATCGAGACGGCATCGATATTCCAAAGTAGACTAGCGTATATCTTCTTGACCCATGTAATGGGCGATGGATGATCCTATATCCATTGGTGTTTGACATTGGAGATGGTATGCGGGTGCTCAGTGGAGACTGGGTACACTGAACGGACTCGCCGAGAAGTCCCAGATGGTATTATACCTCACGTCAGATGGCAGTTCTCTGGTGACACTGGTACAGCTTAGTCTGTTGACCCGAGATCGTCATAGAGTCTTGTGTGTCTCCCACTGTGCTTTGATTTCCACCCTACCACGGCTCTACTGAGTCGTGCAAACAGGTGGTTTTTGGGTACTGTCCCGATTCACATGGAGGCAATGAGCGATAGGAGGGGATTCGTCTCCCCCGGTATTGGGGGTTGATGTTGAGCTATGCTCGACTGGGCATAACTTGAAATCCCTGGCCAGGGTTGCAGTGATTTACTGGTAAGAGTTATCAGTAGTTTCACGTTTGTTATGCACCTTACATCGGCATGACTTATCAAGCAACTGTGGTCTGACGTTTACCACCCCTAGGCGAGATATGCGACATATCAGACGAACAGACCGGACTGTACGGTAAGTGTTACTGGTTGGATTCACAGGATTGTGAGCGGGCTTGCTCGTTGATCTTCTGATCGCTCAATACCCGGGTGGCCGTTACGTTTAGCAGACCGCTTGCGACTTGTGGGTGTTTGATATGATCATCACCTGCTGCCGGCGTATTGACGAGTCTTTAGAGTCCTACACAGAGGTTTCCTGGCTCAAGCGAAACGAAATAGGAGCGCGTATGAGATATGTGCGGGACCGAGAATAATACCAGTATGTGATACTGAATTCTATTCTCGCGATTTGTATCATCGGACGGTTATATAATATATAGCCGGGTTACCGAATCAAATGTTGATTCGATACATTGATACACTTGATATTAGTCGGTTATATGCAGTATGACCGGATCATTAAATCAAGTGTTGATTTAATGATTTAATGTATAATTATATATTTGATATATTATTTTACATTAACTAGTATTTGTTCACTTAAGATGGATTTTCTCACTTGATGTGCACATTGTATATATGATATAGTTTTGTGCACTAGTTTGTATCATGTTTGATGATACATGCAAACTTGGGTGTGTGTATGCTTTAAACCATGTTTAGGTTAATGGTTAGGGTTTTAAATTATTCACTTATTCATTTTATTTACTTTTGGCAAAAATGAAATGGTGGCTAACTTTGTTTTTTGCTTAAGCTTCATGAAGCTTCTTAGCTTTATCTACCATTTTGTTTTTTCCTTAACCTAACCATTCACCTAAACCCTAGTTTAGTCTCTACACTAGTTACCTCACCCATGGTTGCATTATGATAAGAATCACTTGGATTTTCTTTTTGAAATATAATAATTTCTTATCGTATTCTTTCTTCTTCTTCTTCTTCTTCAAGAAGAAGAAACCTTGCTATCTTCAATGGTGCCATGAGAAAAAGAGTGAGAAATCCAATTCTAAAGTGAACCCACTTCCTATTTCTTCATCCTCTACCACTTTCCATGTAGTAGAGTGTGTTATCTTCACAAGTTTTATGACCAAGTGAAGATAGAGCTTGATCTTGAGTTGCCTCGACGTAGATCATCTTCGGCATCGAAGTCGACGACCTAGCCCGCCCATTTCTCCGATGAAACCGACGCTAGAGTCCGGGATCCGATGATCGCAGTGGAGGGACATCAACACGGAGCTAGAGAGGTGGAGGACCGGATCTACAAAGGTTGTAGTCCCTTTCACTTAGCAATAAAGTTGTTTACTTGCATGTTTCGCCTTACCTCTAGTTAACGATCTAGTTTAGGGTTCTTTGGCATATGGAAAATCTATAATTGGACATGTTTGATCAGTTGTAGAACCTCATGGGTGTGCCTAGGAACCCTACAGTGGTATCAGAGCCTGGCTAGAGCTTTAGGCGTAGTGTAGACGATATTAGAAGTCCGATCGAACCCGAAACCCTAATCCAAAACCATCCTCTGTACATTTTTTGAAATCTGGGATTTTTGTGAATTAAAAATATGCAGAAAAATCAGCAGGGTTTTCTAAGAAACGCTGTGCAGCACGTGCGCCTGAGTCCACTAAAGCGCCGCGGAAACGCGGCACGAGCATGGCTTGTGCGGCGGTTCCGCGGCCATACAATACCATTAGTTTGTGAATTTTGCACAGTAATTTCTTTCTTTAGTTGCTGAGTTTTCTGGGAATTTTTAAATTATACTCAAGAGTTGAGTTTTCTGGGTTGTATTGGGGACTCGGTGTTTCGATCGGGAAGTCTAATTTCGTCTATATGTTTTTCCGGGTAATTTTAGAATATGTTAAAATGTTCGACCGGATATAAATACCCAATTTTTCCCCTGCCGGAAAATTTCCATGTGTTGGATTTTTCCGTAGTTTAATAACGTTCTAAGTAGTGCAAGTAACGCGATGGACCCTCTAGAAGACAACAAACCTTAACTCGATTATGTGACCGTCTTGAACTACCCTTTGAACCTTAGGGTTTGGGGTAGTACGGCGTGCCACATGTGAGGCATTGGCTTGACCCTTCTACGGCTGGACCGTTGGTACTGTGGCATGAAGTGAATGTTTTTTAAACTTATTTCATGTGTTGAACTGTTTCGGGAAAACTTGGGTGTTTGATTGTTCGATCGGAAAGTTTAATATTTTCTATTTATCTTGAATGCGATACAATATTTGGAATCCACAAGTAGTTATGAGATAACTGATTTGGATGTTATAAACATAGCACTTTAGTCTCACTTGATCGGTTGCCACGGAATTTTGATGCGATCAAAAATCCGTCGCAATCACGTAGCGTACGCGGATACTCGCCGGGTAAACTTAATAGACAGCTACACCCCATAGCCCCGACCAAGTGACTGTAGGAGAACCCCGTCACCGAAAGCATCCGTTCGGGTGCTCGCGGCAGCGGTGTTCCGCCTTGGTGCACTTCATCGATGGCATCGGGGGTGCGGCCGCCTACTAAAGTTTGCGACGAGCATTCGATCAAAATGTCGGGAATCTTGTTGAATTGCCCGACTTGATATTGAAAAGAGTTTTCGATAATGAGACTAAAATGCAGGGTTTATAATTATTAGGCATGCGATGTCTAAGGAATTCATTTGGTTAGGCATGCGATGTCTATAGAGGTTGCGGATTCCAACTGTTGTAGTTTTACACTTTCTTTTCTGCGACCGTAAGTGTAATATGTGATATCACCGGTTTCGTTGCTATATGTCAACGACAATTGGGATACGCATGTTTACTTACGTTGATGACATGTGATGTTATGTGTTGCTGGATAGATTATATTGGATCGTCGTGTTTGAATAGCCGGGGGTTTTTATGTGAGACGAGTGTTTTTCCATTTTCATTCATGTAAAAAACTTATATGTAATATTCTTTTATTGGGGCACTTCCAGGTTGCGGAAGATGTCACCGTTGATGTATATTATTTACTTTTCCGCATTAGGATAGACCCAAGGAGGGGAGCACAAGTAACCGGGTTCTAGGGTCCAGTAGGAGACCATCTCGAGGAGTCGAGTTCGGGTCTCCTAACCCTAGAATTGGTAGGGTTGCTTGCCGCTCTCTTAGGGGTCTAGGGGTGTGGGTTTGGCTATTCATCACGACCGTGGAATCCGTGTTTTATACTGGCTCGTATTAAAAACACGGACGTCCTAGTATATCCAATATTTCATATGATATTTTCTGCTGCGTTATCTGTGATGTGATCATGTGATATGTTCAGATAGATATAGTATATAGTATATATGATATATTATATAGACGTTGCTTATGTTTTACACCCGCGCTAGCCCTGCCTCGTTCTGGCGTTAGTTACCTAACCTAACGGTGCAGACGGGACATCGAGGCGAATGCGGATGGCATAAGCGTACGTTATATTTATCTATGATATTTAGGTGGACTTAAATGATGGGTCGTTCATTAATGAGATTAATGAAAGAAAATAAACCTAAAAGATGTTGTGGAATCGAATTTCAAAATAAAACAGGTAGCTACAGTTCTTGCTTCGCATTGCGGTGTTCCTTGTAGAACATCCTGCACCTTATTCGATAAGGAAAGGACCGAGATCCCTTCACCGGGAGTGACTCCTTTAGAAATAACTGGCAGATGCTACAACCCTCGGTTTGTCTTTCGATTGCTTCTATAGTTTTTGCTTTGCACAGCGGTATATATGAAATATCCTGCACCTTATTCGATGAGGAAAGGGCCGACGATCCCTTCACCGGGAGTGACCCCTTTAGCAAAACTAGAAAAGCCTAAAAAACACTCCATTTAAAAACCATTTGATTCCGCAACAAGATCAAGTTCAAAGCGTTAAAGGTTTTCATAAAAACCATTCGCAACCCTCCGTCATTTTAGGAAGTAGAGTACTTAGTATTCGTTCTGTGTTTGTTGACCATAGTCAAGGCACAGTGTACGGTAGCTAAGTGATGTCTTCCTACACCGCATATGATGCGATTAGTTAGGACAGTCGCATGACTTTGTTGACCTTAGTTAAGGGTCATGTGGGTGGATCTAATTAATCACGAAATGACGGGTAGAACTTGACTAGTACTTATGATTTTGTTGACCATAGTTAAGGTCATAAGTGCTAGGGGTAAAGACCTTTATCGGGAGTTTCAAGTGTTGAAATTTGCAATGAGATTGCATACCTTCTATATGATAGTTGGATCCCGATACCCACTGCGAGTAATTGTTACTCCTGGGAGAGTTTTGCACTTTGCAATTAGCCGATCAAGTAGGTGTCTAGAAAGGTGTCAACGGGATTACGCCTCTGGGAAAACGAGGTTTACTTTAATTAGGTCCATGCGAAAGCACGGGGAACCTCCCTCAAAGTACCGACACTGGCCTGGCTGAAAGATTGGCGAACTTGTAGAGTGTAATTAATCCCGGCTAGTCTTTCCTTTTAAGATTTGAAGGAAGATTTGATAAAAACAGTGGGAGCCATCCTGATTAGAGAAAATAAATAACCAATCTAATCTTGCAAGAGCGCAGGCAGAGTGTTTTCTTTTCTCTCTCTCCAGGTAGCGACCATATCACGCCTTAATCAAGATAATAATATGGATGTATTGACCGAACCCGCTTGTTATACTGAGCTGGGGAACGTTGGTCCCGCTCCAACTTATAATTGTTATAAGACAGAGCAAGAAATAGGGGAATACCAGAATTCCTATGCTGCCGAAATGAAGAAAGTGCATATGATGCATCTCCTTCGGGTGTGTTCATTATAAAGAACTGTTTCTCAGTGTTCTCTGCGTCCTGGGTATCTGATACCGGATCAGGATCCCAGATATGTAATCTGTTACATAGGGCTACAGAAAGGCAGAGAACTGAGAACGGGTGATAAGTTTCATGAGACAGAAAACGGTGCAAGTGTTGCAGCCAAGTCTGTTGGTCAATGTCACCCTGTATTACCAATACATTGATTCTGAACAAATGCTATTAGATACCGAACCTGATATACAAAATCATATCAGTCTCTTTATTAGTAAAGAAAGGATATAATTTTGTATTGTTGGATATTGTTTTGAACATTTCCTTTATCAAAAGTTGATCGGTTCAGGCACGTTATCTAAAAGCATTGACGTTCTAAATCAAACTACAGTTCCTAATATACGGAACACACACAAGAGGAAGAGTTCAGAAATGAATGAATCCTTCTTGAGGTATTGTAGACTAGGTCATATCAATGCGACCCGACTGGCTGAAGTTACATTTAGATGCATATTTAAATCAGTTTGAATTTACATCTTGTGAAACTTGCCAGTCATGTCACAAAGATTAGATGACCATAGCTCTGTTTAATGGAAACAGAGAAAGAGTTAGTGAACTCTTGGGATGATACATGTTGATGTATATAGATCCCCTGTCTACACATGCCAAGACCGGTTCTTTGTATTTCATTACATTCTCTGATAATCTCTCAAGATTCAGACATATGTTCCTGTTGAAACACAAGTCCGAACCTTTTGAGATATTCACAGAATATAAGTTAGAAATAGAGAACCAAAGACCGGGTATAAGTATTATGTCCTATGATGAGATCAGAGAGGAGAATACTTGTGCATAAAATTCCTGGACTATTCTAAAGGAGAATGAGATTCTCTCTCCGTATTACTCCTCTGAATATACCACAGCACAACGGTGTATCGGGGCGGAGCAATCGCACCATATTAGATATGGTGTGCTCTATGATGAGTACTACTGAGTTACCTATTTCTTTTTGGGGTTATGTACTTGAGTAGCTGCATACCCATTGAATTAGGTTCAAATCAAATCAGTGCCTACCACTCCATATAAGATATGGTATGGGAAGAACCTATCTCTTAAGTAAGTTAAAATTTGGGATTGTCCGGCCTATGTCAAAAGCAAAATCCGGACAAGATCGAGGCAAGGTCAGTTCTGTAGAACTGGAAAGGTTCCAGCTATACAAAACTGCAGCTGATTTAACCGGACCAAAGGATTCTATAGTCCCCAACAAACCTCAGCCTCTCCGCCGATCTAGCACGGTACCTCACCTGCCTGAGAGATACTTCGGTTTCTCGATGACAGTGGGAGCGAGGAATGCATCATGAGATGATGACCAAACTAGTTTCGAGCAGGCCATCCAGAGTAGGGACTCTGTAAGAATGGCTGGATGCTTAGCGATCTGAGATGGAATCCATGTACACCAACAAAGTATGGACTTTGGTTGCTATATCTGAAGGTTAAATCCCCATCATGAGCAAGTATATCTTGAGAAGATTACTTGGTGTAGATGAAAAAGTTGAGACTTTCAAAGCTAGACTTGTTAAAGGTTTTTGTCATCGACCAGGCGTGGATATTGATGAAAACTTTTCCAGGGACGATGCTTAATTCCATCCAGATCCTACTTTCCATTGCTACATACCATGACTACGATATCTGGAGGTTGGGTACCATGACTGCTTTTTTAAATAATGATTTAGAAGAGAACGTCTATAAGTACACAGCCAGAGGGCTTCGTAAACAGTGGGAGCAGCGGAAACGTGTGCAAGTTGCTTTACAGGATAAAGCAGGTATCGCGGAGTTGGAACATCTGTTTTGATGTGGTAGTCAAAGAGTTTGACTTCATCAAAATGGTAGATGAACCTTGTATATACAAAACGGTAGGAGAGAGTAAGGTGGTGATCCTCGTAGAGTACGTGGACAACATACTCTTGATAGGAAAGTGTTTCTTATGCTACGCTCGGTCAATCTCCACTTATCACATGGATTCTCCATATAGGATAAAAATGATACCCCCTAATTCCTGGATTTTGGATCTATGAGATAGATCTAAATGGATGTTAGGATTCTCACTAGTTGTAGTGAGATGGTATCAGTTGATCCTGGGGAGAATCACTGGAAAGGTTCCAGGGTGATAAGGTCGACTGAATGTCAGTCGCAGGCATTGTCTTTACCGTCAGTGGAGGGACGGTATGTTGGAAGAGTTCCAAGCTAGATACCGTGGCAGACTAGACGATAAAGGCTGATAACATCGCTATTAAAGATACTACCAAAGAGGAAGTTTGGGTGTATATTGGTTCATGAGATGAACTAGGTTCCTACCATTGTGTGACAATGGAAGTGTGGCTTTGGCCTAGGAACCCCGATCCCATCAGTGACCCAGACATATTCTGAGGCAGCATCACCTGATCATGGAGATGGTTGATCTCCAGGGTGATCGAGGTTAGGAGAGTAAACTTAGAGGACAACACGGCGGATCCACTCACAAAGGCTTTTTCCCAGAGGGAGACTTTTATGGGATGGTTGAGTATTAGATACTGCAACCACTACTACAGATTGCCCTAGTGCAAGTGGGAGATTGTTAGTTATATATATGCCCTAGAGGCCATTACTGTACATAGGATGTATATTGTAGTGGATGCTGGGACATATATAGGTAGGACTTTCTTGCTCGACATGATAGTACGCTATCTGGTTGCTCTTCATCTTAACATGTATACTTGCAGTCTCTCTCTTACATGTTGATAAAGCCCTTAGGATGTGTACTCGACTTCCAGGACTATAATATAGATCAAACTAGTAGGGCCTGGGTAGTCCAAGGGTACATCCTTCAATGTTCCTAGTCATGGGAATAGCGAGACGGGGCATCGATATTACAGAGTAGACTAGCGTATATCTTCTCGACCAATGTGATGGGCGATGGATGATCCCATATCCATTGGTGTTTGACATCGGAGATGGTATGCGGGTGCTCAGTGGAGACTGGGTACACTGAACGGACTCGCTGAGAATTCCCAGATGGTATTATACCTCACGTCAGATGGCAGTTCTCTGGTGACACTGGTACAGCTTAGTCTGTTGACCCGAGATCGTCATAGAGTCTTGTGTGTCTCCTACTGTGCTTTGATTTCCACCCTACAACGGCTCTACTGAGTCGTGAAAACAGGTGGTTTTTGGGTACAGTCCCGATTCACATGGAGGCAATGAGCGATAGGAGGGGATTCGTCTCTCCCAGTATTGGGGATTGATGTTGCGCTATGCTCGACTGGGCATAACTGGAAATCCCTGGCCAGGGTTGCAGTGATTTACTGGTAAGAGTTATCAGTAGTTTCACGCTTGTTATGGACCTTACATCGGCATGACTTATCAAGCTACTAGGGTCTGACGTTTACCACCCCTAGGTGAGATATGCGACATATCAGACGAACAAACTGGACTGTACGGTAAGTGTTACTGGTTGGATTCACAGGAGTGTGAGCGGGCTTGCTCGTTGATCTTCTGATCGCTCAATACCCGGGTGGCCGTTACGTTTAGCAGACCGCTTGCGGCTTGTGGGTGTTTGATATGATCATCACCTGCTGCCGGCGTATTGACGAGTCTTTAAAGTCCTACACAGAGGTTTCCTGGCTCAAGCGAAACGAAATAGGAGCGCATATGAGATATGTGCGGGACCGAGAATAATACCAGTATGTGATACTGAATTCTATTCTCGCGATTTGTATCATCGGACGGTTATATAAGATATAGCCGGGTTACCGAATCAAATGTTGATTCGATACATTGATACACTTAATATTAGTCGGTTATATGCAGTATGACCGGATCATTAAATCAAGTGTTGATTTAATAATTTAATGTATAATTATATATTTGATATATTATTTTACATTAACTAGTATTTGTTCAGTTAAGATGGATTTTCTCACTTGATGTGCACATTGTATATATGATATAGTTTTGTGCACTAGTTTGTATCATGTTTGATGATACATGCAAACATGGGTGTGTGTATTCTTTAAACCATGTTTAGGTTAATGGTTAGGGTTTTAAATTATTCACTTATTCATTTTATTTACTTTTGGCAAAAATGAAATGGTGGCTAACTTTGTTTTTTGCTTAAGCTTCATGAAGCTTCTTAGCTTTATCTACCATTTTGTTTTTTCCTTAACCTAACCATTCACCTAAACCCTAGTTTAGTCTCTACACTAGTTACCTCACCCATGGTTGCATTATGATAAGAATCACTTGGATTTTCTTTTTGAAATATAATAATTTCTTATCATATTCTTTCTTCTTCTTCTTCTTCAAGAAGAAGAAACCTTGCTACCTTCAATGGTGCCATGAGAAAAAGAGTGAGAAATCCAATTCTAAAGTGAACCCACTTCCTATTTCTTCATCCTCTACCACTTGCCATGTAGTAGAGTGTGTTATCTTCACAAGTTTTATGACCAAGTGAAGATGGAGCTTGATCTTGAGTTGCCTCGACGTAGATCATCTTCGGCATCGAAGTCGACGACCTAGCCCGCCCATTTCTCCGATGAAACCGACGCTAGAGTCCGGGATCCGATGATCGCAGTGGAGGGACATCAACACGGAACTAGAGAGGTGGAGGACCGGATCTACAAAGGTTGTAGTCCCTTTCACTTAGCAATAAAGTTGTTTACTTGCATGTTTCGCCTTACCTCTAGTTAACGATCTAGTTTAGGGTTCTTTGGCACATGGAAAATCTATAATTGGACATGTTTGATCAGTTGTAGAACCTCATGGGTGTGCCTAGGAACCCTACAGTTGGGATGTTCCATTGCTCCAGGAACGCCTTAATCCACCATGTCGGAGGAGCAGAATATTGGAACAGCGAAGCATAAACCGCGGGATATAGACCGAGCTTCAGCAGTTGCGTTTTCTTCACTGACAAAATGTATCTGGCCCACTGCAAATACCCGGCCGAATGTCGGGGAGTCAACTCGATATTGTAGGGTTTTCCCGAAGGGCGTGACTCGTCCTGGCATATGCGTCGCCCCAAAGTATCCAAAGCTGCCGGCAGCTGCATGGGTATGGAAGTAATCAAAGGTTGAAGAAGACCCTCCGAAGTCCAATTGATAACCTCCACGGCATAGTTCACCGGGGGTGCATATGCATACGAAATCGATGAGATCGGATCCGACGGCGTCGCACAAGAGAAGCTTCGGTGACCTTTGATAATCTGGTCGTACCACCTACCCTACAGGTGAAGGTTTTTGTGTTCCGGGTCATAGTCTCTAATGAGCGCGAAAACCTCCCGGTCCATCGGTGCCTCAGGGAATCCTCCCTCTGAACGGAAAAACGGGAAAGAAAGATCGGAAGACATGTCGCCTGCAAGAAAGAACGGAATTTAATTATCAGTATTATAATTTAATTTTAAAATCCCGACGCTCGGCACTTTAAAATTTGTACCACACTGCAATGCAGTGGAAAGGGGACCAAAGGTGGACCCAAAAATCCAGATGACAATGCATCAATTAATAAAACAGCCTCATCATTGGATGAGGCTGTCAATTAATGAGAAAATCCTCAAGGAATATTCTCATTGAATGAGAAATCTCTCGGGAAAAGGAGAGAATCTCCCTTTGAGAGCTAAGCTCTGTAACAGAGTGACACTTGTCAAACTCTGGTCATGAAGGAATAAAATTCCTTAAAGAGCCTAGCTCTGTAATGATGATGAAAAATCCATCAAAGATTAAGTAAAATTAAAATTAATTCTTGAGAATTAAAAATTCTAGGATCTTCAAGATCCATGAAAAAACTCTTATGAGTTCTTCATCAAGAGATCGAAAGATCTACATATTATCAAAAGAGCAGAGCTCTGATGAATGGGATAAGAAACCCCAAGAAAAGATCTATTTAGATCTATGGATTCTTGAGAGCAAGGCTCTGTTTATGAAACCCTAAAGGGCTTTTCTTTAGATCAAGGATCTATGGAGAGCAAGGCTCTGTTAATGGGTAAAAACCCAAATTTACTAAAATTAATGTAATTTTACCTAAGTTTGGTAGAGTTCTAACTCTTGAAAGTTCCTGAATAGAAGAGCAAGGCTCTGAATAAAAATTCTTGAGAAGAAGATGATAATCATCTGAGAACCAAAGGTCCTATTTATAGGCCCTGAACCGCCTCTTCAACTTCTGAGTTGATCCAAGGACTCAGATGTTGCGACCGCTGCACTCACGTGTGCGCCACGTGAGCGCAATGTAAGTCCACGTTACCTACCCCGGTGCTTACGGGAAGGCGGAATAGGTAAAAAACGGATTTTTAACACAAGGTAACATGGACTAAAACTAGAGGATCTTTGCTAAACAAAAACTAATAAACAAGCTAAAAGTTCTAGATACAAAGTTAGATGGTTATACCTAGACCTTGAACTCCTTCTCTTCTTGTTGTGGTCCTCCTACTTGCTTGCTCCTTGGAGTGGTGTAGACGGCTCCTCCTCTTCGTCTTCTGTTTGCCGAAGAAAGATCCATCCGAAGACCTCTACCTTGAGCTCCTACCTCAACCAAGAGGTAACTAGAGTGCTTGGCTTGCTAAACTAAGAACCCTAGAATGAGTAGAGAGATGTCTTGATGGTTTTATCTCACAAAACTCATGGTTTTCAACACATGAAAGAAGAGACCTTTGAGAGAGGAAGAGGGAGAGCTTAGCATGAGAGAGAATGAGCAAGAGAGAATGAGCAAACAAAAAACACAACCATGCTCTCATATGAGAATAATAATAATAATAATAATAACTAAAGAAAATTATGATGGTTAGTTGAAATGACCATTATCATTTCACATTAAATGCAATTTGCAAGAATCAAGAAGTATCTTGCAAAAGAAATGATCATGGTCAAATGGTCAACAAAAGTCAAATGGTCAACCCAACATCAACCATGGCACAATTATCCTTAATTAATATTATTAATCATATTTCTCATTCTCATTAGGGTTTAGAAAAAGTCAATTGTCAAAAACCGTAATGAGATTCCTCTGCCTCTGTCAACTGTGCATACACACCCGCATCTGTGTTCCGAGGAACACGAATACAATGAGACAAAAACAATCCCAAAACAAATACTAGGATCTGTCTTAAACCAAAGCCCGCTAGTAATAACTGCCCGGACACCAAACGTGCATAAGTGCACGGATGTGAACGAACCCCGTCGCAAAACCATGCGACCTCTACTCTGTTTTGCCGAAAGGCGAACAACCCTCTGTGTGGGACTCTAAAGACTTGACACTACGCTGGCAGTGGGTTTAACCACAGGCCGCAAGCGGTACTAGCTGTACATAACGGTCCCCAGGTAGATGCCATTAAGAAGACCGATGAGGTGAACCCATCCTAACTCCTACTGAGCCTGAATGTTACAATCTTCGTATAGTATGGTCTGTTCGTTTGAGAGTATCGCATGTCGGGGCTAAGGGGCGGTAAACGTCAGACCCCTAATAGTGGTACAAGTCGTGCCAGAGTGTAGCCCAGAACACCCTGAGAAACTACTGGAAAACACTACCAGCAAATCTCGCTTGCCCTGGACAGGGACTTTGGGTAATGGATCTCCTAGGCACAGCGCGATATCAACCCCTAATATCGGGAGAGACGAATCCTATCTAACCGCTACTTCCTCCAAGTGCTTCGGGACTGCACCCGACTACTACCTGTTTGCACGAATCCTTTGAGCCGTGGTAGGGTAGTAATCAAAGTACAGTGGGAACACACTCGAGGCGAAGTAGCAGTGTCAAGTCGACGGACTAAGCTGTACTCCTGTCATCTGGGAACTGTTGTCTGACGATAGGTATAGTACCAACCAACAGTTCCCAGCGAGTCCTGTCCAGTGTACTCGTAACCTAACGAGCAACCGCATACTATCTCCAGTACGACGTACTAATGGCTGTGGGATAGACCATCTCCCCTGCTGGGATGAGAAGCGCATACGCTAGTCTACTCCGAAGTATCGATGCCCTGTCTCGATAATCCTACGACTAAGGACCTGTATAAGGATGTGCTTATAGATTACCCAGCCCCTAGTAGTGTGACTGCCATCACAACGCTGGTAATCAAGAAAAGATCCTAAGGGCTCCACTAATATGTATAGGCGATATGCTAAAAGAAACACATGCACATATTAAAGTAGAAACAAACCAAGTAGCATACTACCATTTTGAGCAAGATTGTCTATACAACTGTGAATATCCCAAGCTTCCATTAAGTAATATACAAACTAGTATGATACAGTAATGGCCTCTAGGGCATATACACTAACAATCTCCCACTTGCACTAAGGCCATGTACTGGCGTATCGAAGACCTATCATCTCGATCTGCCGCTCGAACTGAGTCTGGGGTATGGCCTTCGTGAATGGATCTGCAGTGTTATCTTCTGTAGCAACCCTCCGAACCTCGATCTCCCGGCGATCCACGATCTCCCGGCGATCCACGATCTCCCTGATCAGGTGATACCGCCTCAAGATGTGTCTGGACTTCTGAAGGGACCTGGGTTTCTTTGCTAAAGTTATAGCCCCATCGTTGTCACAATACAGAGGTATTGGATCAATAATGGACGGAACCACCTGAAGTTCTGTCAAGAACTTCTTCATCCATACGGCTTCTTTTGCGGCATCAGATGCTGCGATATATTCCGTTTCCATCGTCGAGTCAGCAACGGTTTCCTTTTTGGAACTCTTCCAACACACCGCCCCTCCATTGAGAGTAAAGACATAACCTGACATGGATTTGGAGTCATCCTTGTCACTCTGGAAGCTGGAGTCAGCAAAGGTCTCGATCTGGAGGTCTTTTCTGCCGTAAACCAAAAACATATTCTTAGTCCTTCTCAGGTACTTCAGAATGTTCTTTACTACTATCCAGTGTTTCTCCCCAGGGTTTGACTGATACCGGCTTACTACACTCAGTGCATAAGCTACATCTAGTTTGGTACACAACATCGCATACATTATAGAGCCTACCGCAGAGGCATAGGGTATAATAGACATGTGATCCCTTTCCAAATCAGTCTAAGGAGACATATCTTTAGAGAGGGTGATCCCGTGACAAGCCAGTAAATTACCGCGCTTGGAATCTTCCATACTGAATCTTTTCAGTATGGTGTCGATGTACCTGGACTATGAAAGTCCTAATATCCTTTTGGACCTATCATGATAGATCCGGATCCCCAGAATGTAAGAGGCATCACCCAGGTCTTTCATGGAGAACCTATGTGACAAGAACCCTTTGATAGATTGTAGCATAGGAATGTCATTTCCTATCAAGAGAATGTCATCCATGTATAAGACGAGGAATACGACAGTTCGTGCTACAATTTTACAATAGATACATGGTTCATCTGGATTTTTGATAAAGCCAAATTCTTTAACCATCTCATCAAAACAGATGTTCCAACTCCGCGATGCCTGCTTTAGTCCATAAATAGACTTAAGCAACTTGCACACCTTCCCGCTCCTCCCACTCTGAATGAAACCCTCTGGCTGGTCCATATAGACAGAATCCTCTAAATTTCCATTTAGAAAAGCGGTTTTTACGTCCATTTGCCAAATATTACAATCGTGGAAGGCAGCAATGGCAAGAAGGATCCGAATGGATTTAAGCATAGCCACTGGAGAAAAGGTTTCGTCATAGTCCAAACCAGGTCTTTGACGAAAACCCTTTGCAATAAGTCTAGCCTTATAGGTTTCAACCTGTCCATCTATACCGATCTTCCTTTTGAAGATCCATTTGCAGCCTACGGGTTTTACCCCTTCTGGTGCAATGTCCAAAGTCCATACTTTGTTGGTGTACATGGACTCCATCTCGGTCAGCATTGCATCCAGCCATTTTACCGAGTCAGTGCTTTGAATGGCCTGCTAGAAGCTAGTCGGCTCATCATTATCAATGATGCAATCCTCTCTATCCCCGTCTATGAGAAAACCGTAGTATCTCTCGGGCGGATGAGACTGCCTACTACTCCTGCGGAGTGGCTCAGGAATGTTCTGTTCTTTTGAACCTTCTGGTTCTACTAAGCTTTCAGTAATAGCTTATGGTTCTGGAATTTCTTCCAGTTCTATTGTGCCCCTACTTATCTGATTTTCTAAAAATTCAGTTTCCAAGAAGCAGGCATGACGAGAAACAAATACCTTTTGTTCCTCTGCGTAATAGAAAAAATATCCCTTGGAGTTCTTTGGATATCCCACAAACTTGCACTGTACTGAGCGTGCCTCGAGTTTGTCCGCATGCTGCTTTTTTGCAAAAGCTGGACATCCCCATGTCTTAATGTGTTTAAGATAGGGTTTCTTCCCACTCCACATCTGATATGGTGTGGTAGGCACTGACTTAGTTGGAACTCGGTTCAAAAGATATGCAGCTGATTCTAGTGCATATCCCCAGAAAGATCACGGTAACTCAACGTTACTCATCATGGAACGTACCATATCCAATAGGGTTCGGTTCCATCTCTTCGATACACCATTATGTTGTGGAGTGTACGAAGGAGTAAGCTGAGAGAGAATTCCATTCTCTTTTAAGTAATCCAGGAACTCGGCACTTAAGTATTCACCACCTCGATCAGATCTCAGTGTCTTTATACTTTTGCCTGTTTGGTTTTCTACTTCATTCTTGTATTCCTGGAACTTTTCAAAGGCTTCAGATTTATGCTTCATTAAGAAGACATGTCCATACCTTGAAAAATCATCCGTAAAAGTAATGAAGTAAGAATAACCACTTCGCGCATGTGTAGACATCGGACCACATACATCGCTGTGTACGAGTCCCAAGAGCTCGCTCGCTCTTACTCCGTGTCCAGTGAACGGAGTCTTTGTCATCTTTCCTTTAAGACATGATTGACAAGTTGCATATGATTGATATTCGAACGGATCCAAATATCCTTCTTTATGCAACTTAGTTAACCTTGTCTCATTGATGTGACCCAGTCTACAATGCCATAAGAAAGCATGATTTATTTCTGGAGACTTTCTTTTGTGTGTATTCTGGATATTGAAAATCTGTGGTTGGTTCAATACGTATATAACGTTGCTTAATGTACACGACCCAATCAAAACACGATTAAGGTGAATGTTTACAACATTGCTTACAAATGCAAAATCATAACCTTCTTTAGACATTAAAGATACAGATATGATATTACAAGTCGTACTGGGTACAAAATAACAGTCGCGTAAAACCAAAACATGTCCATCTGTCAATCCCAAGTGATAGTCCCTCATAGACTCAGCAGCCATGCCTGCTCCGTTTGCAACTCTGAGGGTCATATCACCTGCCTTCAAAACTCTACGCGTTCTCAGTGCCTGCAAAGAATTACAGATATGAGATCCCGATCCGGTATCCAATACCCAGGAAGTAGAGTTGACTGATAGACAGTTTTTAATAACATACACACCTGAAGCCGAAGACACAACTTGCTTCGGGTCTTGGTTCTTGGCCTTCCAAGCCCTGCAATCTTTCTTCCAGTGTCCTTTCTTATGACAATAAATGCACTCTTCCTTTCCCACAAGCTGTCCCACTACCTTTGCTACCTTTGCCTTTTCCTTGGCTTCCACTTTACTAACACCGCCCCTTGGTTTGGTGACGGCCTTCTTCTTCTTTCCTTTGGCTCTCGCCTTGGACCTAGAAGAGGAAGCTCCTCCAACAGACAAAGTGGGTATTTCCCTAACTTTTTATAGGGTGCCCTCTGCACTCCTCAACAGGTTGAGGAGTTCCGGAAGTTCAACTTCTTTTCCTTGCAAGTTGAAGTTCAGGATAAACTGGGCGTAAGTGGAAGGAAGGGACTGGAGAATCAAGTCAGTGTAGAGTTCGTTCTCTAACATGGTCCCGAGGTCCGTGAGCTCCTCAATGTAGCCAATCATCTTAAGCACGTGTTCCGCTACAAATGATCCGACGGCCAACCTCGCTGAAAAAACTTTTTCGAGGTTTCGTATCTGGCGATACGAGATTGCTCTCCATAAAGATCCTTGGTATGGAGAAATCTGGATTCAAGGTCCATATTCTCATGCCTCCTCTGATGTTCATTGTCCATAGAGGCAAGCACGAGGCACTTGGCCTTCGCGCAGTCAATTTCCCATGTCTTACGGATTTCCTTATCCGTGACACCGGATTTTAGACCTGGGACAACGGGGGCTTTAGTGGTAAGGAGATACCCCAACTTGTCATAAGTGATTGCCGTTTTGACATTCCTGAGCCAATCTTTATAGTTTGGCCCTGTCAGTATATTCTTATCTAGTAGTAACTTAAGGCCGGTCATGATGTTTGGTCGCTGCAATTAGGAGAGAGAGAAGAAACACTTTAGCATGATACTCTTGCAAGTTTAGAGTGGTTTTTAGTTTGTCTAAACAGGTTGGCTCCCACTGTTTCTCGAATCCTTCCTCAAACCATAAAAGAAGAATAGTCAGGATTAATCTCACCGTACAATACTTGCTTAACCGTTCAGCCAGGCCAGTGTCGGTACTTCGAGGGAGGTTTTACGATACTTTCGCGAAGTTCCTTAATTAAATAAGCTCTTTTCCCTGTGGGCGTAGCCCCGCTAACACCTTTCTAGACACCTACTTGGTTTATAGCATTGATCGTTAAGTGAGAAAGTTTCCCGAGGAGTAGCATATACTCACAGTAAGATCGGGATCCAAATATCATCGTGTGATAAAGCTGAAGGAATCCTACCAAAATCATCACACTCCAAATGGTATGCAACACTAGTAAATTTCAGTTTCTTTAGAAACTCCCGATGTGGATTTTTGCCCCATGCTCTTATGACCTTGACTTTGGCCAACAAATCATAAGTCACATGTCAAGTTCTACCCGTCATTTTCCAGGTTAATTTGAACCCACCCGTACCTACCCTTGACTTTGGCCAACAAGGCAGTACGACTGTCCCAAACCAACACATCTATCTATGCTACATATGAATATCCAATAGCTACCAATCACTATGCCTTGACTTTGGCCAACAAACACAGCTTGAATACTATTGACTATCCATATGAAATGACGGAGGGCTACGAATGGTTTTGGCGAAACCATGAACGTAGTGAACTTGATATAATCGAAGGAACCTGATAGCTTTTAAAAGGAGTGGTTTAAGCTCCGCGTTTTTAAAAGTTTTCTATTTTGGAAAAAACCGAGTGGTTTTGAAATTGTTCCAACGATTTAACTTTGGTTTGTTTTCTTTGCATTAATTTAATGTGTCCCATCACTTAATCCTACCATTGCAGAAAACAACGAAAATGTGACGTACGCTTATGCCATCCGCATTCGCCACTGGGCCCCGTCATCACCCGTTAGCTTACTTAACTAACGACAGAGCGGGGGCTGGACTAGCGCAGATGCAAAACATAAGCAACGCCTACTAGATATCATATATAGATATATACATTCGTCAGATGCAATGATAGCCATTCCAGATCACAGATGAACACATTGGATATGCTAGGAATCCGCGTTTCGTTCGAGCCTGCAACGAAAGACGGATTACATGGTCGCGATGAATAGCCAAACCCCACCCTAGACCCCTACGGGTGCGGCAAACTACCCGCCAAGTACCCGAAGTGAAGCAACCTCCCTCAACATCGTGAGTAGGCCACTCGGCACTTCAAAGTACCCGGTAGATTGTGCACCCCACCTTGGGTCAATCCAAGGAGAAAAAACAGTAAAAGAAATAATATACAATAGCGGCTACAACCTCAACCTAGATGTGCGGCCATAAAATAATATTACATCAATTTACAATTTACATCAAATGAAAGATAAATAAACTCTCATCTCACAAACCCCGGCTATTCATCCACGACAATCCAACAAGTTCATAAACACAATCCAACATCACAGATCACAGATTTGTACAACCCCCACTAATCGACGTATAACGATTAGTCGACGTTCAGCACATATATCACATTACAGATAAAACCAATTTAGCTAAAGTTTATAGAATTTCGATCAATATTCCAATTTGAAACTACCCCAAATACAATACTGTTCTCTGAAGAATCTGGGCAGAAACAAATCATCTTAAAAATCACAAAACATCAAGCTGAACACACTGCAGGAAAAACGAGTCGCGACCGAGTCGACTCGGCCGCGGATCCGCGGCGAAATGTTTGGTTTCGCCGCGCTTCCGTGGCGGTCTGATCAAGTCAGGGGCTCGTTTTTCTTGGTTGTTCCTAAAAAAACCCTGCACGTATTTTTCAGGTGTGTGGAAATATTTTTAGGACTGTTTTTAAAATCGGCAGAAAGTATAAGATTTTTGATGTATTTTGCGATTTTTTCCGGATCGAAGTTCTAAACACTTTGCTAACATGTTAGTTGATGTTTAGATAGGCTCTCATACCACTGTAAGTCCACGTTACCCACCCCGATACTTACGGGGAGGCGGAATAGGTAAAAAATGGATTTTTAACACAAGGTAACATGGACTAAAACTAGAGGATCTTTGCTAAACAAAAACTAACAAACAAACTAAAAGTTCTAGCTACAAAGTTAGATGGTTATACCTAAACCTTGAACTCCTTCTCTTCTTGTTATGGTCCCCCTTCTTGCTTGCTCCTTGGAGTGGTGTAGACGGCTCCTCCTCTTCGTCTTCTCTTTGCCGAAGAAAGATCCACCCGAAGGCCTCTACCTTGAGCTGCTACCTCAACCAAGAGGTAACTAGAGTGCTTGGCTTGCTAAACTAAGAACCCTAGAATGAGTAGAGAGATGTCTTGATGGTTTTCAACACATGACAGAAGAGAGCTTTGAGAGAGGAAGATGGAGAGCTTAGCATGAAAGAGAAAGAGAAAGAGAGAATAAGCAAAAAAAAAAACACAACCATGTTCTCATATGAGAATAATAATAATAATAATAATAACTAAAGAAAATTGTGATGGTTAGTTGAAATGACCATTATCATTTCACATTAAATGCAATTTGCAAGAATCAAGAAGCATCGTGCAAAAGATATGATCAAGGTCAAATGGTCAACAAAAGTCAAATGGTCAACCCAACCTCAACCATGGCACAATTATCCTTAATTAATATTATTAATCATATTTCTCATTCTCATTAGGGTTTAGAAAAAGTCAACTGTCAAAAACCCTAATGAGATTCCTCTGCCTCTGTCAACTGTGCATACACACCCGCATCCGTGTTCCGAGGAACACGAATACAATGAGACAAAACCAATCCCAAAACAAATACTAGGATCTGGCTTAAACCAAAGCCCGCTAGTAATAACTACCCGGACACCAAACGTGCACAAGTGCGCGGATGTGAACGAACCGCGTCGCAAAACCATGCGACCTCTACTCTGTTTTGCCCAAAAGCGAACAACCCTCTTTATGGGACTCTAAAGACTCGACACTACGCTGGCAGTGGGTTTAACCACAGGCCGCAAGAGGTATTAGTTGTACATAACGGTCCCCAGGTAGATGCCGATAAGAAGACCGATGAGATGAACCCATCTGAACTCCTACTGAGCCTGAATGTGACAATCTCCATACAGTCCGGTCTGTTCGTCTGAGAGTATCGCATGTCGGGCCTAGGGGGCGGTAAACGTCAGACCCCTAATAGCGGTACAAGTTGTGCCGAAGTGTAGCCCAGAACACCCTGAGAAACTACTGGAAAACACTACCAGCAAATCTCGCTTGCCCTGGCCAGGGACTTTGTGTAATGGCTCTCCTAGGCACAGCGCGATATCAACCCCTAATACCGGGAGAGACGAATCCTATCTAACCGCTACTGCCTCCAAGTGCTTCGGAACTGCACCCAACTACTACCTGTTTGCACGACTCCTTTGAGCCGTAGTAGGGTAGTAATCAAAGTACAGTGGGAACACACTCGAGACGAAGTAGCAGTGTCAAGTCGACGGACTAAGCTGTACTCCTGTCACCTGGGAACTGTTATCTGACGATAGGTGTAGTACCAACCAACAGTTCCCAGCGAGTCCTGTCCAGTGTACTCGTAACCTAACGAGCACCCGCATACTATCTTCAGTACGACGTACTAATGGCTATGGAACAGATCATCTTCCCTACTGGGATGAGAAGCGCATACACTAGTCTACTCCGGAGTATTGATGCCCTATCTCGATAATCCTACGACTAGGGACCTGTATAAGGATGTGATTGTAGATTATCCAGCCCCCACTAGTGTGACTGCCATCACAACGCTGGTAATCAAGCAAAGATCCTAAGGGCTCCACTAATATGTATAGGAGATATGCAAAAAGAAACACATGCACATATTAAAGTAGAAACAAACCAAGTAGCATACTATCATTTTGAGCAAGATTGCCTATACAACTGTGAATATCCCAAGCTTCTATTATGTAATATACAAATTAGTATGATACAGTAATGGCCTCTAAGGCATATACACTAACAAGCAACGGTGGGGGGGCTTTTGTTCCCCCAATCAGAGCATAGCTCTGTTTTGAATTTCAAAATTCAAAAATTGAAGCAACGCTTCAGATCCCGTGCGCAGCACGCTGCGTGCCACGTGTCAAGCGCAGACGCGCTAGCGCCAGGTGCGCTACGCCCTAGGCACCGCACCCCCAATCAGAGCAAAGCTCTGCTTCAAAATTCAAAATTTAAATTGAAGCAACGCTTCAGATTCCGCACGCTGCGCGCTGTGCGCCACATGTCAAACACAGGTGCGCTAGTGCAGTTGCGTTGCGCTCTGCGCTGCGTGCTGCGTGTCAAACACCGGTACGCTAGCGCAGTTGCGCTGCGCTCTGCGCTGCGTGCCGCGTGTCAAACACGGGTGCGCTAGCGCAGTTGCGCTGCGCTCTGCGCTGCGCGCCACGTGTCAAACGTAGGTGCGCTCGCGCAGGGTGCGCCAGCGCTGGGATTAAAAATTCCCCACCGTCAG
Source organism: Agapanthus africanus (assembly GCA_030015575.1). Lineage (NCBI taxonomy): Eukaryota > Viridiplantae > Streptophyta > Magnoliopsida > Asparagales > Amaryllidaceae > Agapanthus > Agapanthus africanus. The sequence continues at coordinate 725,548,770 of JASDDO010000019.1, read as the reverse complement.
ATCAAATGATCTACTAATAATAAATTATTAATTAATCAGAACTAAAATTCTGTTATGGAAAGATTTTTCAATCTTATTAAAACAAGAAGATTATCTTCTATAAAACGGAGGCCTTAGGATCAAAGATCCAACGGTGGGAAATATTCCAAATCAATCAGAGAAAGATCTCTCAAAACTGATTAAACAAATCATTTGGCCCTATATAAAGGACCCTAGACTTCAAGTCTAATATTGTCACGACACGAAAGTACGGAATATGACCGGCACTTAAACTACGAAACGTCTCGAGGCGTACGTAATCTAAGTAAGCCGAAAGCCCAGAAATCCAAACCAAGAAAAGTAGTAGAGTGAAGGAAAAACCAATCTAAATCAAGTATTTTGCAGCATACGCCGAAATATGCATTTTTTTAAATCACAAGTCTTTTCTAAAAATTTCGACAGAGTTTCCTTTGTAAAAACAGATCCCAAACGGGTACAAAACCTGATAAAGCATATATAATGAATAAAGGCATCCCCAAGCGGGAGCTAGCTCTTCGTCAATCGACGGTCACAACCACGCAAGCAATAATATACAACGCCGAAGGGCGAGGATCACAACAGAAAAGGAAACTCAAAACAGCATGAAATCCATAGAAATACAACGCGCGACTCTAAAGTCGAAAGAATAAACATCACTGGTCTCTATCTGAAATAAATACATGTTTGGTTGATGGAGCTTCTAGATACAACAGAATAATAATATACAAAGTATAATGATGGTCACGATGCAAGTGAACCCACCTACCATGCAAATCATCCGGTAAAGGAAGTAATGCCAGCAAAGCCGTAACGAAACCTGTACGGCAAAACTTGCAAGAAACTGTGGCACAACGGGGGTGAGTTGCCAACTCGTGAGTAGAAAACATCTACGAACAGAAATCGCATGAACAACGCAATCCTAGGTCATACGATCACTATATATATAATCCTCAAATATGAAAAGTCTGGAGAATGAAAAGGTGGCAAGGGTAAATATCTAACCCAAGTGTAATCCCATGTGCTCGTGTCAGTGCCTCAGGTAGCAATATATCATATGGATGAGGTATGAATGCATGAAAACAGAATACATGTAAATGAAGAACTGCTTTCATAACTTAGTGAGATTTCTGTATTTTTAAAACGAGGTATCATAATGAAATCAGCATAAACAGTGTTTAGCATCGACACAAAACATAAATCCTAATATCTCAATATCCCAGTGTCGCAATCTCACTATCTAGGGCGCCGTCAGTCCAGACCGGCCCCTACCATCAATCTCAAGACCACGACGGTATCCTCCGGATATCCGACGCGTCAGGTAAAATCACTGGTAGGTAGTCTACCCCTGCCAGGCTCATCGTCTGCTACTCGAACTTCTTGCCCCGGGGTACCTTACCGGGTCCACCATGTACCCGAGACGGTTCATCCAACTCCTCGAATCGGGTCTCGAAATCCATCAGCAAACTCATGGTGGACGACTCATACATCATGGAAAAACCGCACTTTTCATTTTAAAAAGAGAGAGAAGAAGTTTATTTATGTTTCTTGCGGTTTTCCCCCAAATCCAGGAAATCTCATGAAAATCCGAATCAAAATCATCAATAGCATGTAAACAGTGAATATAGGCATAATAATCCATGAATGCGGCATAACAGTGAATAACAATATGCATGAAGTAGCAAATAATAACTGCAATGTCTAAACTGGTATATAAGGCAAGTACACTAATATCATGTCGAAGTTATTAGCTAACAAGCTATGTCAATGTAATAGTATTTTCTAAAGTGTACGTGACATGGCAATTACCGATGATGATGTGTGTGAGCCGGCAAGTAAGTGTACGTTGTAGGGTTACTAGGCACTGTAACAAGGGTTAAGGAAGCATCAAACATGCCCGTTTAAAATTTTAGTCGTGCCGAATAACCCTAAACAAGATCGTTGCTAGAAAATTAGGGTTTCATATGCAAGTAAACTACGTTTACGACTAAGTGAATACTAAATACAACCTTTCTAGATCGGTCCTTCACTTCTTTAGCTCCTTGTTGAAGTCCCTTCGCTGCGATCGTGGTTCTCCCGGACCCTTGCATGGCTTCACGAAGCGAAAGACGCGTCCTTGCTTGAAATCTTCGAAGCCGAAGATGATATACGTCGAGGGGATGCCAACTCAAGCTTCTACTTCACTAACTTGAGAATTAGTGAAGCAAACACCCTAAACTAAAGTGCTAGTCTAGTAGAGGATGGAGAAATAGGAAGTGGGTTTTCTTTAGAATTTTATTTCTCACAAGCTTGCTCACTTTGGATCAAACCCTAGCAAGCTTTTTTTTTTAACAATGAAGAAGAAGAACAAAAGAAAGAGATGAGGATAATGATCAAGTGAGAAGGCTAACCATGGTGAGTGAGTATCATATACTAACTCTTGTAGAGACTTAACCCATGGCTAATCCTTATGGTTGGGTTAAGAAATATCCATAGTAAAAACAAATTTAGTGGAATTAGTCAAATGCTTCTACAAGCTTCCACAAGCTTCAAGCATTTAGCTAATCCTCCACTAATTTTGTAATTACTTTGAATATTAAAATCCAACATAAAAGATAGCATGGTGTAAGTCTCATACACCCAAGTCATGTGTATCATCAACCATCATACAAAAAGGAAAACACATTTTAATATATATCATATATACATTAAAATTGTGCTCATGTGAGAAAAACCCTAAAGTGAACAAGTGTTAGTTAATGTAAACTAGTATATCAAATATACAATTATACAATAAATTATTAAATCAACACTTGACTTAATAATCCGGTCATATCACATATAACCGACTATCATCCAATGTTATCGACTTATCGAATCAACACTTGATTCGATAACCCGGCTATATCATATATAACCGATCGATACAAAAAGTCACGAGAATAGAATACGGTATCACATACACGCATTATTCTCGGTCCCGCACATATCATATATGCGCTCCTATTTCGTTTTGCCTGAGCCTGTAAAACCTCTATGTAGGACTCTAAAGACTCGTCAATACGCCAGTAGTAGGTGATGATCACATCAAGTACCCACAAGCCGTTAGCGGTACTAGGTGGACATAACGGCTACCCAGGTATTGAGCGATCAGAAGATCAGCAAGCAAGCCCGCTCCAACTCCTGTAAAAGCCTGCCGGTAACACTTCCCGTACAGTCCGGTCTCCTCGTCTGATATGTCGCATATCAAGTCTAGGGGTGGTAAACGTCAGACCCCAATAACCGATAAGTCGTGCCGATGTGAGGCTCATAACGGGTCGAGAAACTACTGGTAACACTTACCAGTAAATCTCTATATCAGCCCTTGCCAGGGACTTCCCTGTTATGGCCAATCGAGCACAGCGCAACATCAACCCCCAATACCGGGAGAGACAAAACCTCTCCTATCGCTCATTGCCTCCATATGACTCGGGACTGTACCCAAAAACCACCATTTTGCATGATCATGGACGTGGTAAGGTTGAAATCAAAGCACAGTGGAAATCACACAAGACTCTATGACGATCTCGGGTCTACAGACTAACCTGCACAAGTGTCACCAGAGAACTGCCATCTGACGTGAGATATAATACCATCTGGGAGTTCTCGGCAAGTCCGTCCAGTGTACCCAGTCTCCACTGAGCACCCGTATACCATCTCTGATGTCAAACACCAATGGATATGGGATCATCCATCGCCCATCTCATGGGTCGAGAAGCGTATACGCTAGTCTACTCTGGTATATCGATGCCCCGTCTTGATACACCCACGACTAGGGACCTTGAAGGATGTACTTATGGACTACCATGTCCCCACTAGTATGATCCGCATCATAGTCCAGGTAGTCAAGTACTCATCCTAAGGGCTTTACCAACATGTAACTATAAAACAGTATAAAGAGACAAGTATACATGTTAAAGTAAAGTGCAACCAGATAGCATACTATCATGTCGAGCAAGAAAGTCCTCTCTATATATGTCCAAGCATCCAATATAATATACATCATCTGTACAATACTGGCCTCTAAGGCATACATACAACTAACAATCTCCCACTTGCACTAGGGCCAGCTGCTGTAGTATCGCATACCAAGCATCCCGAAGAGTCTCTCAAACTGTATCTGGGGAATGGCCTTCATGAGTGGATCCGCAGTGTTGTTCTTCGTGTCAACCCTCCTGACCTCGATCTCCCGGCGATCAACTATCTCCCGGATCAGGTGATACCGCCTCAGAATATGCCTGGATCGCTGATGGGACCTGGGTTCCTTGGACAAAGCCACCGCTCCATTGTTATCACAATACAAAGGTATTGGATGCTCAATTGATGGAACCACTCCATGTTCAGTAATGAACTTCTTGATTCAGACAGCCTCTTTGGCAGCATCGTTGGCAGCGATGTATTCAGCCTCCATCGTCGAGTCTGCCACGGTTTCCTGCTTGGAACTCTTCTGGCTAATCGCCCCTCCGTAAAGGGTAAAGACAAATCCCGACTGCGACTTAGAGTCGTCCTTATCACTCTGGAAGCTCGAATCGGTAAAGGACTCCACTTGGAGTTCTCCGTTACCATACACCAAGAGCATCTCTTTAGTCCTTCGCAAGTACTTGAGAATGCTCTTCACAGCTGTCCAGTGACTCTCTCCAGAATCAGCTTGATACCTACTCACTACACTTAGTGAGTATGCTGCATCGGGTCTGGTACATAGCATCGCGTACATGATAGAGCCTACAGCCGAAGCATAGGGTATCCCTTGCATGCGAGCTCTCTCCAAATCAGTCTTGGGAGACATCTCTTGGAGAGAGTGAGCCCTGAGATCGTGGGTAAAAACCCACGTTTGGACTCTTCCATACTAAACCTCTTTAGTATGGTGTCAATGTACCTGGATTGGGACAATCCCAATATCCTTTTAGATCATCTCTATAGATCATAATTCCCAATATGCAGGAGGCATCACCTAGATCTTTCATTGAGAATCTTTGTGATAAGAAGAGCTTGACCGATTGCAGCATAGGAATGTCATTTCCTATCAAGAGTATGTTGTCCACGTACAATACGAGGAAGACAACCTTACTCTCTGCCACCTTCTTGTAGATACAAGGTTCATCTACGTTTTTGACGAAATCAAACTCTTCGATAACGACGTCAAAGCAGATGTTCCAACTCCGCGATACTTGCTTTAATCCATAAATGGATTTAAGCAGCTTGCACACCTTCCCGCTGCTCCCACTATCTACGAAGCCCTCTGGCTGAGTCATGTACACGCACTCTTCTAAATCACCGTTTAGAAAGGCGGTCTTAACATCCATTTGCCAGATTTCGTAGTCATGATAAGCAGCGATGGCAAGCATGATCCGGATGGATTTAAGCATAGCCACTGGAGAAAAGGTTTCGTCATAGTCCACACCTGGTCTTAGACGAAAACCCTTTGCAACAAGTCTAGCTTTGAAAGTCTCCACTTTCCCATCTACACCAAGTTTTTTCTTGAAGATCCACTTGCTCCCAATGGGTTTTACCCCTTCAGGAGCATCTTCTAAAGTCCACACTTTGTTGGTGTACATGGATTCCATCCCGGACCGCATTGCATCCAGCCATTTCACTGAGTCCCCACTCGTGATGGCCTGCTCGAAGCTAGTTGGGTCATCATCAACCATGATGCAATCCTCGCTTCCACCATCCATGAGAAAACCGTAGTATCTCTCAGGTGGGTGAGGAACCCTACTAGATCAGCGGAGAGGCTGAGGTTCGTTGGGAACTACCGAATCCTCCGGTTCCACTAAATCTTCAGTTTGAGTTTGTGTAGACGGAATTTCTTCCAGTTCTACCATGTCGCCACTAATTTCTTTTGTAAGAAATTCCTTTTCTAAAAAGGTTGCATGTCGAGAAACAAACACTTTTTGTTCCTCAGTATGTTAGAAAAGATATCCATGTGAATGTTTGGGATATCCCACAAACTTGCATAGAACTGACCGTGCCTCGAGTTTGTCCGGATTTTGCGTTTTGACATAGGCCGAACAACCCCATATCTTAACTCGTTTAAGATATGGTCTCTTCCCACTCCATATCTCATATGGTGTGGTAGGTACAGATTTAGATGGAACTTGATTCAATAGGTATCCTGCTGTCTCCAGCGCATACCCCCAGAAGGAAATAGGTAACTCGGCTGTGCTCATCATAGAGCGCACCATATCTAATAGGGTGCGGTTCCTCCGTTCAAATACACCGTTGTGTTGTGGTGTATATGGAGGAGTTAGCTGAGAGAGAATCCCATTCTCTTTTAGGAAGTCCAGGAATTCATTGCTCAAGTATTCACCTCCTTGATCAGATCGAAGGATTTTAATACTTTTCCCGGTTTGGTTCTCGACTTCTTGTTTATATTCTCTAAATTTCTCAAAAGCTTCTGATTTGTGTTTCATCAGGAACACATATCCGAATGTAGAGAGATCGTCAGTGAATGTAATGAAGTATGAAGAACCATCCCCGGCATGCGTAGACATGGGACCGCATATATCACTATGTATCAGTCCCAAGAGTTCGGTAACTCTTTCTCCTTGTCCCATAAACGGAGTTTTGGTCATCTTGCCTTGGAGACATGACTGGCAAGTGTCATAAGACGAAAATTCAAACGGATTTAAATATCCATCCTTATGCAACTTAGCTAGTCGTGTCGCATTGATGTGACCCAGTCTACAATGCCACAAGAAGGATTCGTTCATTTCTGAACTCTTCCTCTTGTGTGTGTTTGTTATGCTCAGAACTGTTGATTGATTTAGAACATAAATTCCATTGCACATCGTGCCTGATCCAACCAACTTTTGGTAAAGGAAAATGTTCATAACATTATCCTGTAATACAAAATTATATCCCTCTTTACTCAACAAAGAAACCGATATAATGTTGCATATCAGGTTCGGCATGTAATAGCATTCGTTCAGAATCAATGTATTACCAGTTGGCAATACAAGGTGATATTCCCCGACGGTTTTAGCTGCAATAATTGCACCATTTCCAACCCTTATGTCTTTATCACCTTCTCCAAGTTCTCTGCCTTTCCTAAGCCCATGTAATTGATTACATATATGGGATCCTGACCCGGTATCTAATACCCAGGACGTAGAGGAAATGGAGAAACAGTTCTCTGTAACGAACACACCCGAAGAAAATGCATCAACATGTACTTTCGTCACACGGGTGGCATGGGAATCCTGGTATTCCCCTATATCCTGTTCAGTCCTATAACTCTTATAAGAAAGAACGGAACCAACGTTCCCCAGCACAATATAACATGCGGGTTCGGTCAATACATCCATATTATTATCTTGATTAAGGCATGATATAGTCGCTACCAGGAGAGAGAGAGAAGAAAACATTTTAGCGTATGCTCTTGCAAGATCAGATTGGTTATTATTTTATCTAATCAGGATGGCTCCCACTGTTTTAATCAAATCTTCCTTCAAACCCTAAAAGGAAAGACTAGCCGGGATTAATTACACCCTACAACTTCGCCAATCTTTCAGCCAGGCCAGTGTCGGTACTTTGAGGGAGGTTTCCCGTGCTTTCACACGGACCTAATTAAAGTAAACCTCATTTTCCCAGAGGCATAACCCCGTTGACACCTTTCTAGACACCTACTTGATCAGCTAATTGTCCTGTGTAAAACTCTCCCAGGAGTAACAATTACTCGCAGTGGGTATCGGGATCCAACTATCTCATAGAAGGTATGCAATCTCATTGCAAATTTCAACACTTGAAATTCCCGATAATATTTTTTCCCTAACCCCTATGACCTTGACAAAGGCCAACAAATCATAGGATGCTAGTCAAGTTCAACCCGTCATTTCTTGATTGAATCAAACCCACCCGCACGACCCTTGACAAAGGCCAACAAGGTCGTACGACTACCCCCAAAACAATCTGCATCATATGCATAAGCAGATAAGCACCTTTCAGCTACCGCACAATACGCCTTGACAAAGGCCAACAAACGCAGCACGAATACTAAATAGTTCTTATCTGAAATGACGGAGGGCTACGACAGGTTTTTCTAAAAACCTATTGCGTAATGAACTTGATATCATCGTAGAATCGAGTGAATTTTGAAATGGAGTGATTTTGAGGCTTTCATTAGTTTTGCTAAAGAGGTCACTCCCGGTGAAGGGATCTCGGCTCTTTCCTCATCGAATAAGGTGCAGGACATATCATATATATCGCTATGCAAAGCAAAACTCCAAAAGCAATCAAAAACCAAACCGAGTTTTGTAGCATCTGCCAGTTTTGCTAAAGAGGTCACTCCCGGTGAAGGGATCTCGGCTCTTTCCTCATCGAATAAGGTGCAGGGTATATCATATATACCGCTATGCAAAGCAAAACTGTAGCTACCCTTTTCGAAAAATTTGATTCTACAACATCTTTTAGGTTTCTTTTCTTTCATTAATCACATTAATGAAGTCCCATCATTTAAGTCACCTAAACATCACAGATAAATACGACGTACACTTATGCCATCCGCATTCGCCTCGATATCCCCTCGTGCACCGCTAGGTTAGGTAACCAACGGCAGAGCGGGGCAGGGCTAGCGTGGGTGTAAAACATAAGTAACGCCTATATAATATATTATATATACTATATACAGTATTTATCATAGCACATCAAATGATCACATCACAGATATCGCAGCAGAAGAAACATATGAAATATTGGATATACTAGGACGTCCGTGTTTTATTTTGAGCCTCTATAAAACACGGATTCCACGGTCGCGATGAATAGCCAAACCCACACCCCTAGACACCTACGAGAGCGGCAAGCAACCCCACCAATTCTAGAGTTAGGAGACCCGGACTCGACTCCTCGAGTTGGTCTCCCACTGGACTCTAGAACCCGGTTGCTTGTGCTCTCCTCCTTGGGTCTATCCTAGTGCGGAAAAGTAAATAATATAAAAATGGTGACATCGACCTCATCCATGAAGTGCCCCAATAAAAGAATATTACATACATTTAATTTTACATGAATGAAAATAAAAACTCTCATCTCACATAAAACCCCCCGGCTATTCAGAACGTGACGATCCAATATAACATATCCAGCAACACATAACATCACATGTCATCAACGTAAGTAAATATGCGCATTCCAATTGTCGTTGACATATAGCAACGAAACCAGCGATATCATATATTACACTTACGGTCGCAGAAAAGAAAGTGTAAAACTACAACATTTGGAATCCACAATCTCTTTAGACATCGTAAATCCGAAATATCACATACTTTGCATTTCATGCCTAACTGTATGAATTCCACATATTGTATCACATTCCAGATAAATAGACAGTATTAAACTTTCCGATCGAATAATCAAATACCCAAGATTTCCAAAATAGCTCAACACTTGAGCGGAGTTCAAAAATTTCAGAATACGTCACAGTAGCAACGGTCCAGCCGTAGAAGGGTCAAGCCAACGCCTCACATGTGGCACGCCGTACTGCCTCAAACCCTAAGGTTCAAAAGGCAGTTCAAGACGGTCACATAATCGAGTTAAGGTTTGTTGTCTTCTAGAGGGTCCATCACGTCACATGCACATTTTTCCGAAAGATTTAAACCCGAGAAAAATTCAATACTTGAATGTTTTTTGAGCCGGGAAAAATTGAGTTAATGATATCCGTTCGAACATTTTAATACTTTCTAAATTATCCGGAATAACATAACAAAATTAAATTCTCCGATCGAATCGACGATTACAAAATAAACCCCTAAATACTCAACACTTGAGTCAGTTTTAAAAATACCCAGAAATATATAGGATTAGCTACGGAGGTTACTGCACAAAACATTGCTCACAATTCATCTTTACGGCCGCGGAACCGCCGCCAGAAGTGGGATGGGACCGCGGTTCCACGGCGCCTGTACGGAGTTGAGGGCTCGTATTTTGTGGTAACCCTTAGATTTCCCTACTGATTTTTTTGAGCATTTTTAATTCTGGAAAAACACAGATTTTAAAAAATGTACAGAGAGGGGTTCATTTTGAGATATTCGGGTTCGTTCAGAGTTTTAACTTCGTTAACATATCGCCTAATGCTCTAGCAAGGCTCTGATACCACTGTAGGGTTACTAGGCACTCTAACAAGGGTTAAGGAAGCATCAAACATGCCCGTTTAAAATTTTAGCCGTGCCGAATAACCCTAAAAAAGATCATTGCTAGAAAATTAGGGTTTCATATGCAAGTAAACTACGTTTACGACTAAGTGAATACGAAATACAACCTTTGTAGATCGGTCCTTCACTTCTTTAGCTCCTTGTTGAAGTCCCTTCGCTGCGATCGTGGTTCTCCCGGACCCTTGCATGGCTTCACGAAGCGAAAGACGCGTCCTTGCTTGAAATCTTCGAAGCCGAAGATGATATACGTCGAGGGGATGCCAACTCAAGCTTCTACTTCACTAACTTGAGAATTAGTGAAGCAAACACCCTAAACTAAAGTGCTAGTCTAGTAGAGGATGAAGAAATAGGAAGTGGGTTCTCTTTAGAATTTTATTTCTCACAAGCTTTCTCACTTTGGATCAAACCCTAGCAAGCTTTTTTTTTAACAATGAAGAAGAAGAACAAAAGAAAGAGATGAGGATAATGATCAAGTGAGAAGGCTAACCATGGTGAGTGAGTATCATATACTAACTCTTGTAGAGACTTAACCCATGGCTAATCCTTATGGTTGGGTTAAGAAAAATCCATAGTAAAAACAAATTTAGTGGAATTAGTCAAATGCTTCCACAAGCTTCCACAAGCTTCAAGCATTTAGCTAATCCTCCACTAATTTTGTAATTACTTTGAATATTAAAATCCAACATAAAAGATAGCATGGTGTAAGTCTCATACACCCAAGTCATGTGTATCATCAACCATCATACAAAAAGGAAAACACATTTTAATATATATCATATATACATTAAAATTATGCTCATGTGAGAAAAACCCTAAAGTGAACAAGTGTTAGTTAAAGTAAACTAGTATATCAAATATACAATTATACAATAAATTATTAAATCAACACTTGACTTAATAATCCGGTCATATCACATATAACCGACTAACATCCAATGTTATCGACTTATCGAATCAACACTTGATTCGATAACCCGGCTATATCATATATAACCGATCGATACAAAAAGTCACGAGAATAGAATACCGTATCACATACACGCATTATTCTCGGTCCCGCACATATCACATATGCGCGCCTATTTCATTTTTCCTGAGCCAGTAAAAGCTCTATGTAGGACTCTAAAGACTCGTCAATACGCCGGCAGTAGGTGATGATCACATCAAACACCCACAAGCCGTCAGCGGTACTAGCTGGACAGCAATAATGAGCGGGAGCTGAATACTAGACACAACGATAACTAATCTGCATTTAATATAAATATAACTCATACAGTAGTGCCTTTTGAAATAATTCGAATCGCGGTGTTTTGAAAATAAGGGCTACGGTGCTTTTAAGAAAAGATACGTTCTTTGAAATATCCGTAGAATCCCTTGACCTGTCTTTTAAAATACCCACAATTCGTTAGTTTTTGAAATAGGTAGGAATCGAATCTAGTCTAACAACTACACTAACTATAGGGCTGAGCTAACAGGCTAACTGAAGGTAAGGAAACCGCCTAACAACTGAGTCGATATATATATATATATATATATATATATATATATATATATATATATATATATATATATATATTAGTCGGTGATCCCGCCTCAATGGTATCACATCCGATATAATATCTATAATCAGACATCCCAAGTCAAGAATGCGGATCTATCATTAATATATAGCTCGTACGTAAATCCGTTGTACGGCATCCCAAATCAGGGTACGGGTCAATATCACATTCATCATACTATTCTTCTGGTATCCTCTTTATCAAAGATCATAATCCGGGTACTGATCTATGTCTAGTACAATACTGATACCACCTACGTACGCATGCACGTGTGTGAAACACTACGTCAAAGGACCCGCTACAACGTCATGTCGTATCTCAAATACAAACCCTGCCAAACCACCGATCTCACGGCCTCAAATCAAATCACATCGACTCATCTCAAATCCCAAGTACTATCCTCAAATCCAGTATAAGAACACATAGTCCCATACCCATGTGAACACATAAATATATACTCCCATATACGCACATGTGAAAGAAAGAATGTATGCAAGTATATGTGTGCGTGTGGGTGTGGGTGCAACCACTACTCTAGGGTTTCGCAACTAACACTAAACCAATCCAAGAACACCAAAGGTCCATCTTTATCATCAATAATCTCAATCAACATATAAAATCTATATCTGTGTATACGTATCCGTATACATCACCACGAACTGCGGGGGTGCTACACGCCATCCACCCTACTTCTCCCCGTAGATTTAAATCTACTCACCTTGCTTCTTGAGTGCCGATGTCGCCATCTTCATCTTCCAAGCCTCGACATCACGTAGGGTACCTACAAAGATAACACAATCGCAAAAGCATATGAAAATCACATCGGAAAACCAAAACGGCACACGCTACTCTCATAGGTAAAAACCTATAGTCTCGCATGCAAACACGACCAATGACCCTTTGCCGTTGACGTTCAAACGCCACCCGACAGAAATGAATCACCAAATACCAAAATCCATGCTAACAAAGTCGTAAAACAATGCACCAATACAAGAAAATTACCCCAGATTCTACCCTATGTGAAATCAGTCAAAGTTGCATATGCCAAGGGTCTAGTTTATAGGGGATAAAGCTATAGAACCAACATGGATCCCAGAACCCCATGCTCTGGCCGCAAATTGCGACCAGAAAGGGTTAATTGGGAGCCTGGAAGAGGGGGTAGGGGCTAGGGTTTTGGATGATGGTTCCTGGGTGCCTGCACATCTCACTATCAAACCAAAATTATTTTAGGAGTCTCGGGTTGATAGCAGATTTCCAAAAACACTCACAGAATTACAGTTTTTTCCCGATATCGTTTTCATAAATCCGTATTCTGGGTTCTAGTTTCTGGTTTGAGTCTCCAATCAATGACTACAGGGGTTGTAATCTCTAATTACACCTCAATTCACCTTTGATTTCATTTCAAACCCTAAACCCTAACTTGGAATTTCCAAAGTCCTCAAAACCACACAATATCGACATGAAACAAGTATAGATGAATAAAGAATCGAAATACTACTCTAAGGGTGCAGAAATTACCTCCTTTAGCAACTCAAGAATTTTCTTGAGTTGCTCAAAGTCCTCAAAATCCTCTCTTTCTAGGTCCAATGTGTAGCTAGTGAGCTTGGGAACAATTTTTGTAAAATGGGAATAAGGTTTTGGAGTTGTATTCATGGTGTTAAGGGGGATTGAAGAGGGAGGAGGAAGAGGGAGGGAGGCAGCAGCAGCAGCTCAAGGGAAGAGAGGGGAGAGAAAATGAGAAGAGGAAATGATGGGGATGGCACACAACAAAAGGGTTGACCTACTCTTTCTCTCTCATAATCATTCTTTCACTTTCTCATTTCTTTTCTTTTTATTTTCTTCTCATACAATGGTAAACCCTAAGCAACCATGCTAAAATGAAGAGAAGGCAAAGAAGCAAATGTAACACAAGTGTAAAAATGATATGTGCATGTTTTGCACAAAAAGCTAAAAACCCGATTAGCGATTTTTAATCGCGATTAGCACTAAATTAGCATATAATTAATCATAAAATCTTAAAAATAGCATAATTCCATAAAATACCCTATTTTAGAATTTTCCATAATTTTTCCAAAATTTTCCCATTTATCGGTATTTAATTATACCGAAATATTAAAATATTCATTAAAATAATATTAAATTATAAAAATTCCCAAAAATAATATTTTATTTTTTTGAAATGTTACAATATTCCCCCCTTAAAGAAATTCGGTCCCTGAATTTAAATTAAAACCCCCAAATTCTAAAACATTTCAATAAAATGTTCAAGTCGTCGGGGCTCCGAAATCATCAATACATAAAACGCACCATAGCGCAATGCATGCGCATGAACAATGAGCAGATAACTCAAAATTAAAACTCCGTCAAGCTTCCCGCAATCATCGGAGTCATGGTAAAGACACGAATGCCAAATCCAAAGCAAAACCAATATGATATAAATCAGAACTATACATGTAACTATCAAACCTATACATGTAAATATCGAAAAGAAATGCATGCCAAATCCATTAAAGTCGCTATGCAATGCGCATAACACTGCACAGTAGCAGACGTCTATCATAAGAAAATAGCCATATATGTATATATCTTTTGTTTAATATGCACGTTCCGCCGTTTTGAAAACAATTTAGAAGGGTTTCCTTGTTTTAAACGTTTTGTGTCATATCAGACACGTAGGTAAATACTGAGACTATAGCTCGCTTTTTGGAAATCCCTTCGACAACTATCAATGCATGCAAAATATATTCAGGTATTGTCCTCTGACTAGTCCTGCTCAGTACAAAAACTCATAGCAATCTTCATAAAAATGTACTGCTCCATAAGAAATCAATCCCAAAATATGCATATATATACTATGTGCGTCTGGTGCGCACGGAAATCAAAATCCATATATGTGCCATACATGTGCACAGTAACAACATCAAGGTGCAACGGGTGTGCACGAAACATCTGTCATAGGCAACGTGTGTGCCTGACAGCAAAATCAGGTGCATCTGACATGCACGAAGAATCTCGATTTAGTGCATCTGGTGCGCACCAAAATCGTATCTCATAACATGCGCCCAATCATCCGCGAAAATCCAAATCAGGTGCATCCATCATGCACGAAATCATGAAATCCAATATCATGCGCCGAACATGTGCAAAATCCAATCAGGTGCACAAAACAAATATCGAGCATCACCATCGAAATCGAAGTCCGGTGTATCTAAGTGCACAAAATGCGTATCACTGCACTGCAAGAATATGTGAACTATACCGAGTGCAAAAACCAAATCGTGTGCGTACATATGCACAAAATCAACTCAACTGTATGAAACCCATAAAATCATAAACATGAGAAACCAAGACACGAAAAAAATATCAAGTGCAACAACTGTGCAAAAATCGTAAATACTCAGTAGGTGCAACCATGGTGCATGAAAACAAATATCAAGAAACTCAATCATCAAAATCAATCATGCGAATAGATCGCCCAAAATACCGAAGTCAAGTATGGCGGAATAGTCCCGCTCAAACACATCCTCCAAGAATCTCTGGCCAACTGTCGTGGTCACTCATAGCATGTCTCATCGACGATCCTGAACTCTGGCCTGCTGGTGTGCATAACACGACCACTCCTGGGTCCAAGTCTTCTCGTAATTTATTCCAGAAAGGCCCTATCAAGGTCTCTCCCAAATCTCGTCTCTGCCGAACTATCCGGAAGTCATCGTCCTTTACTATATCTGTTTCTTGTTCCGGAACGGCTGCATACTCATCGCGACTCCTTCTGGAAGGTATATCCAAGTACAATGCCTCGGCATGCGTATCGCATCTCTGATATCGTCGGAGTGGAACGTCATCTCATCCAGATCTAGTACGAACCTCTTACTCCACCTTTCTCTAATGTCGACTGCTTCGGACTCGTCTCGTCATGGCTGCATGGACTGAGCTCCAACGGCTATCCTCGTATCTGGAGTCTCCCAAGAAATGCATCTCACCACCTAGCATCCGAATGAAGTCGAACCATCCAATCGATTCGTCAAAACCTCATAATCCCCCAAGAGCTCAACATCTTGGGTACAGTTTAATAGCATCGAGTACATACCACAGCATCGGTGGTCCAGCCGTTGAAGGGCAACCCCAAGCCTCACTAATAGCGTCGCGGAACTGCCGCAAACCCTAAGGTTCAAAGGCTTTCACACGGTCATTATGTCGAGTTAGGGTTTCATTCTTCTAGAGGGTCCATAGAATTGCCAGCATGTCTTTCCGAATACTTTAAACTTGGAATAATAGGTTCCTGACATTCGATCGCCTCTATCGACTCTCAACGTATCCGCGTGAAGTCGTCTCTTGCTGGAATCAATCTATCTGATGAGCTCGCATCGGGGTAGGCGAACGAACCACATGTCCTAGTCATTCATCCTCGATGACTAGCGACCTTCTATCATCTCTTAGTACAACTCGTACTGCAATAGCTCCAACATCTGGGGCGATATCTCGTCGTTCACAGCAACAACTGGCTCACTAGTCTCCACGCTGAACCGTGCCTCAATCATCAAGAATAACCAATACATCAACGGTCATCAAAATCTGGCTGGCCTCTGTCCGTGGCGCAATCCTCTGGTGCTGATCTGCACGTCCGAGTAATCTTATACAGCGATCCATCCAACGCTCGTGGCGCAAAAACACAATAAAAAGACACATCTCTGCAATCGTGTGTCGCCGGAATCACGCCCTGGTCAGTCCTCGTTCGTAACGAGATCGTGCTGACCGCAACTCTAGCCGTAGCTCTCCCTGCCCGTAATCGTGGCAGCAAAACCATGACTGGTACTGATGAGGCTAGATCATGAATGAATATAATACCGAACAAAGAAATGTACATCCTAAGGCTTCTTAAGTGGAGTAGCGTATCGTAAATATGCCGCGGAACATACGTACGGTACGTCACTCTACTCAAGCTACCTACTCCATCAACCAAGGGTCATCCTACGCTCCGAAGGTAAAACCTAACGCTCTGATACTAACTTTGTCACGACCCGAAAGTACGGAACATGACCGGCACTTAAACTACGAAATGTCTCGAGGCGTACGTAATCTAAGTAAGCCGAAAGCCCAGAAATCTAAACCAAGAAAAGTAGTAGAGTGAAGGAAAAACCAATCTAAATCAAGTAGTTTGCAGCATACGCCGAAATATGCATTTTTTTAAATCACACGTCTTTTCTAAAAATTTCGGCAGAGCTTCCTTTGTAAAAACAGATCCCAAACTGGTACAAAACCTGATAAAGTATATATAATGAATAAAGGCATCCCCAAACGGGAGCTAGCTCATCGTCAATCGACAGTCACAACCATGCAAGCAATAATATACAACGCCGAAGGGCGAGGATCACAACAGAAAAGGAAACTCAAAACAGCATGAAATCCATATAAATACAACGCACAACTCTAAGGTCGAAATAATAAACATCACTGGTCTCTATCTGAAATAAATACATATTTGGTTGATGGATGTTCACAACATAATATTGCATTATTATATTCCCCATTCTTATTCTTTTTATAAATAAACATGTGCTTTTGACGCATGTCTGCTACATGTTACAGGTTACAGGTTCTTGGATAGAAAACAGTGAAAACGATGTAAAAGTGAGACTTTGACCAACAAAGTGAAGGATCATGATCAAGCCTACATAAGGAATAGTTCACAAAGCAAGATTCAAGACGTCAACTCAAAGCGAAGGGTTAAAGTTCACTACAAATATTCACTGTAGGATCTAGAACAAACCTAGAAGCCAAACTGAGAAAAGAACCAAAGAAATAGGGAGACAAAAACATCCTGAAGCTATGAAGAAAAAATGAAGAAATGATCTCCCTACTTGTCCGCGGTTCCGCGGCCAAGTCATGCCTTTGGCTGCGGAACCGCGGCCGTCTAAAGCCCGTGTTGGCGCGGAAAATGATGGCGGTGCTCTGGAGTTGATTAGGTCTTTTCTTAGGGGGTATTTTTGTAATTTCAGACATGCGAAACAAATGTAACCCTAGGGTTTCCTATTCTTTATAAATAGGAACTCTAATCATTGTAACTCTTCATGCCTCCCTTTAATGAATAAAATTTAGAAATCTTTTAGAGAGCATCGGTGCTTCTTTTCCATTCAGAAATTCAGATCTGACAAACCTGCATGGATGATTGGAGGGATTCATCTGTAAGTAATTTAATTTCTTGCCCTAGTGTAGATTTCAATTCCTTGCCCTAGGTAGATTTAATTTCATGCCCTAGGAACTTATTTAGGGTTTAGCTTTGAGGAAGGATTTTGAGAGATGAGATCTCTCATCCCTTTCTTACCCACTAAATATTTACAATAGGACTCCATGCATACACGCACATACCGCGCCCTACGGCATCCTACCCCTCGAGGTAACGATGACACCGTAGTGTAAAGGACCGGTTGCGCGTGTTTTCCATGGAGGTTAGGGTAAGGATCTCTAAAGGAAGGACAAGAACCTAGAGGAAGGAACACCTTTCCGAACGGATCTAATCCACTTTATTGATAATTACCATAACTCCTTATAGATCTTCATTCAGGTATTGAAAGCGGTGAGATTTAATTACATTTCCAAACCATCCCTAAACCTAACCCTAGCAAGAGTAGATCTAGATAATTGCCCTAGGTTAATTAGGTTTTTAGATTTAATAATTAATCCGAACACCCTTCGGAATTAACTCGTAAGCACGACTAGGAGATTCACAAAATCCCTGTGGACCGACCCGCACTCACCGGCTAGCTTCATGCGACGCCGTTCTTGATTGCGGTTTAGAGATAGTTTTTGAAATCAAATCAAATGGCGCCGTTGCCGGGGATGGCGTAGAATTTTCTTTTCGCAATTTCGGGTTAATCATAAAATTTAAAAATTCATAAAAATCTGAAAAATCAAAAAAATATAAAAATATATATCATTTGTTATTTTTGGAAGGGATACTTTGTGGTTGAATTTTTTGCAGGATATACAGAATCGGATCTGGAAAATTCTAGAAAGCGAAACAGAAAAAGGGGTATCGGAACAGAAGGGATTTTAACTAACAGAAGAGTACAAAAATTTTGGAGCCCCAAATCCCCTATCCCGCCGCGATTCCGCGGCCAAAACCCACTTAGGCAGCGGAACCGCGGCCATCTTGTCGATTCATCGCACCAAAATAATTTTGGGGCACTGTGCAGTTAATGTGACCGCGAAATCGCTGTGGGAGCCACGTTTTGCCGCGGAAGGGCGGTGGAATTGTGACATCATCAGACCAACTTTGCTCTGTAAGACCTTCTGTTCATCCTCTGTATATTTTGAAATATATTTTCTGGAAATGCCTGCAGAATTTTGTGCACTTTAGAAATATATTCCCTTCCAAATAACGATCTTGTGCAGGATTTTTGGGCCCCTCTTGAAATAAAATAGATTGCAAGTAATATTTTGCTGTTGCATATTTTTTCTATAAAATATTTTGCTGTTGCATATCTTTTCTCTAAAAATCTTTTTGCAACAAAATTTTTCCAAATAAAGAGAAAGAAAAAAATCAATGAAAAATGAAATAAAAAGGACAAATATTTTATAGAACTTGCAAAATTTTTTAGCCCCAAATAAATCCTTGCACCATCCAACCTTCCTTCTTGTCACCTTTCTTCTTCTAACATGGGTACCCCACACAATAAATCATTAGCCGAACTTTGGTATCCCGAACCTAATTTTGCGTCATATGTTAATTTGTTCGGTTAATTTAAAAACGATCCCTCCATGCCTAAAAAATCTTTGAAAGATCACATAGAGACGTCTAGGAGAAATAGTTTGACTTTTCAACCTACTTTGTGTCAACCGAGTCAACCTTTACCACCTATATATGTTGATACCACTTCTTCAAGTCCTTCTGTCACTCCTAGGCCAATGTCCATTGCTGAGCATATTGCTCAATCTCGCAGTCGATCTTTCATCCCTCCCCACTCGTCTAGTTCTCGGGATCAACACGGCTATTCACCTTTTTATCCATATGTTGACCCTACCCATGCCCAACCACCCACTTCCTACCAGTCATACCCAACCTTCCCACCTTCACTAGACACCGTTTCTACACAGCCTTTTGGGAGTTTTGCATATCCACGCTATTTTGAATCTTTTACCGAAACCCCCTCACCACCTAAGTCTAGTTTGGAAGAGTCGTTGGAATCGTACATTGCAGCAACGAATAAAATGACTAGGAATATGGAAGCGTCTTTAGCCGCCCTTATGAAACCTACCGAACCGGTAGCTAGTTTCCCGCTAGCTCAAAAAATTTTAATGTATAAGGAGGCGGTTGGACAGAGTGAGAATGAGAAAGGATTTTCAAATCAAACCTACCCTTACCCAATTGAAGCCCACAACTCCGGTTTTCCATCGATTGTTCCAAATGATTCACCATTTGAAAATAAAAACGAGTTGTGTGATTTTGTAGTGTTTGATTTGCCAGATTGTGAGGAACCCCTTTCGAGTGAAACCGCACCTAATCCTTTCGATCTTTACACCTCCTATCTAGAACCTAATTCGATAGATATCCATGCTTTTGATGAGGTCTCTAAAGAAATTGATTTTCACTTGATTGAGGATATAGAAGCCGGGAATATTTCGGATGATGAACATATCGATTTGCTTGAAATTTTATGTTCAAATCATCATCCTGGGTTATTAAATGTTTCTCCCGAATCTCATATGCGTCTAGATTTTGATGATAATGACATGGATGAGTTGAATATTGAGGATAGTATCGAGAAGAGTCTTGAGGATAATATTGAGGTTGAATCATTTTTGTATAATGTATCTGATTTTCCAATTCATCCTCCTGAACCTTTGACTGTTATTTCACCCTCCCTCCTTCCCATCGTTCCGACCCCGCTTGAAGACTGTGAGCTTGAAAGATTTTCCTTTGAATCTGATACTGTTCTCACAGATGATAACACTTACGAGTGTTTCACTTTTTCGGACGATGTTGATGACTCACCGCCCGAGTTTGAGTCCTTTACATTTTCAGATGAGCCATCAAACTCGGTTGATTATAGTAGTTTCGAACCATTAATGGAATCTTTCAAGTTCGAAACAGTTTACTGCGGTGAGAAAGATAGTATCCCTAATTCACTCCCTTTCGTCTCTCCTATTGTCCCGACCGTACAAATGACCGTTACGCTTTCATCTCCTATACCAAGTTCGGCGTACCCATGTTTTCTTGCGAATCTTGAGGGATTTGACCCCATTTCTCGATGGGTTGATAGGTTAGCGCAATCGCTTATAACATATCGGTCATCATATATTGCGCTAATTTATTCACTCGATTTACACCCTCAAGATCGCGCGACCCTTCTTTCTCCTTTCCGCCCTTCTTCTCCCCCACCGAGACCATATTCTACCATTCTTCTTTCCACACGGTCTCGTGTGTTTTTCATTTTCTTGCACCAACTGTACCATTACCACGATAAGATTTTTGAATGGTTAGTGCTAACCTTTGGCTTGTGTAAGGCCAAACTTAAGTTTGGGGGGAACCTTTGTATATATGTACATATTTTTTTTGTTTTCTTTTCTATAAAAAAAAAATTTAAAAAATTTCAAAACATTAAAATATAAAAAAAATTATAAATAAATAAACAGGGGAGTGCCGGTATTTTGACCCTCTTGGTTTAGCATGACAGTCAGGACACTGTCAAGTTCAAGTTTGGGGGTATGCTCGGTACGTCTTCTTCCTTCGCATTTTGTACATATTTTTGCATTTGCATACTTATTTGAAAACCCATAAAAATTGAAAAATTCAAAAAAATTATAAAAATTATTGTATTCAATTTTGGCTAATTGACTCGAGTTTGATAAATAGGTTAACTGGCTAGGAACAACTAGATCTTAGACTTAGTGAATTAAAAAACCCTAAAGATAACATTCCTTAAAGTTTAGCGGTAGAAAGTATATGCCTTGTAGTTTATTTAGAAATAGGCAAATTTTAGGTTCACTTCTTGGGCTAAGTCAAAACAAGGGAAGAGTATTGATGTTTTTATTAGAGTATAAGTTTGAAAAATAGTTCCTAGCTTAAGTCTAGATTCTGAAAACATATACCCTACAATTTGCACAATCACGCATCTTGAAACTTGGAATAGTAGAAGAGACCTTGAAATGCTCTTGTCTAAAGTCCTTAGTACGAAGAAAATAAAGAAAAAAGAGTGAATAAAGAAAAGAAAAAATAAACACTGGTTTTTGTTATTGCTTAAGGCTGTAAAAATAGAAAAATATTTAGCGAGGGTGCTTCATCACCTAGTGCCTAAGACCAACTGGTTTGGGAGTCACTGCTAAAAGCCTTGGGTGTTGCAAAACTAGGAATTACGCTTTAATGTGCAAACGCATCTTATAATCGGTCGTTGGTACCTCAAGAAGTATTAACGGTCGCATGAAGGATGTGTAAGCAAATTTCATTTAAAAATTCACCAATTGAGAAGTGCTTTAGACAACGGACAAGAGTACGATCGCTTGATTTGAATTTCCAAGTGTGGGGGTGATTTATACACACACGTAGGGGTATGTGATTAGGATTTAGATAAGACAAAGGAATGAAGAATAGAACTTGTATCTTTAGTAGAGTTGATAGAAATTCCTAAGTAGAGATGAAACCCTAGAAGGAAGACTTCAGAGATGCCGAAAGCTAAGTATGTCTACATAACATATATAATCTTAAGTTAAATAATGAGGAAGTGTGAAGAATATGGGCGGATAGGTTACGGGTAGAAGATAATAGAATTCCTTGTTGGAAAACCTAATTGAAGAACAAAAGTCAATGGGCCGAGTTGATAGGATTTTGTGGGTGTAATCCGCTGAAAACCCTCAGGAGACAACACTCCTCCTACTAGGGACACCTAGAGGTTTAACGGCTTGTTGCACTAGCTCAGTGCAATCGCGTTTCCCTGCGAAAGTGCGGTTAGGTTTTTTGTAGTGAATAAAAATAGGTTTTCTCGAGGACGAGCAAAAGATAAGTTTGGGGGTATTTGTTCACACCATAATATTGCATTATTATATTCCCCATTCTTATTCTTTTTATAAATAAACAGGTGCTTTTGACGCATGTCTGCTACATGTTACAGGTTACAGGTTCTTGGACAGAAAACAGTGAAAACGATGTAAAAGTGAGACTTTGACCAACAAAGTGAAGGATCTTGATCAAGCCTACATAAGGAATAGTTCACAAAGCAAGATTCAAGACGTCAACTCAAAGCGAAGGGTTAAAGTTCACTACAATTATTCACTGTAGGATCTGGAACAAACCTAGAAGCCAAACTGAGAAAAGAACCAAAAAAATAGGGAGACAAAAACATTCTAAAGCTATGAAGAAAAAATGAAGAAATGATCTCCCTACTTGGCCGCGGTTCCGCGGCCAAGTCATGCCTTTGGCCGAGGAACCGCGGCCGTCTAAAGCCCGTGTTGGCGCGGAAAATGATGGCGGTGCTCTGGAGTTGATTAGGTCTTTTCTTAGGGGGTATTTTTGTAATTTCAGACATGCGAAACAAATGTAACCCTAGTCTTTCCTATTCTTTATAAATAGGAACTCTAATCATTGTAACTCTTCATGCCTCCCTTTAATGAATAAAATTTAGAAATCTTTTGGAGAGCATCGGTGCTTCTTTTCCATTCAGAAATTCAGATCTGACAAACCTGCATGGATGATTGGAGGGATCCATCTGTAAGTAATTTAATTTCTTGCTCTAGTGTAGATTTCAATTCCTTGCCCTAGGTAGATTTAATTTCATGCCCTAGGAACTTGTTTAGGGTTTAACTTTGAGGAAGGATTTTGAGAGATGAGATCTCTCATCCCTTTCTTATCCACTAAATATTTACAATAGGACTCCATGCATACACGCACATACCGCGCCCTACGGCATCCTACCCCTCGAGGTAACGATGACACCGTAGTGTAAAGGACCGGTTGCGCGTGTTTTCCATGGAGGTTAGGGTAAGGATCTCTAAAGGAAGGACAAGAACCTAGAGGAAGGAACACCTTCCCGAACGGATCTAATCCACTTTATTGATAATTACCATAACTCCTCATAGATCTTCATTCGGGTATTGAAAGCGGTGAGATTTAATTACATTTCCAAACCATCCCTAAACCTAACCCTAGCAAGAGTAGATCTAGATAATTGCCCTAGGTTAATTAGGTTTTTAGATTTAATAATTAATCCGAACACCCTTCGGAATTAACTCGTAAGCACGACTAGGAGATTCACAAAATCCCTGTGGACCGACCCGTACTCACCGGCTAGCTTCATGCGACGCCGTTCTTGATTGCGGTTTAGAGATAGTTTTTGAAATCAAATCAAATGGCGCCGTTATATACAACAGAATAATAATATACAAAGTATAATGATGGTCACGATGCAAGTGAACCCACCTACCAAGCAAATCACCCGGTAAAGGAAGTAGTGCCAGCAAAGTCGTAACGAAACCTGTATGGTAAAACCTGCAAGAAACTGTGGCACAACGGGGGTGAGTGGCCAACTCATGAGTAGAAAACATCTACGAACAGAAATCGCATGAACAACGCAATCCTAGGTCATACGATCACTACATATATATAATCCTCAAATATGACAAGTCTGGAGCATGAAAAGGTGGCAAGGGTAAATACCTAACCTAAGTGTAATCCCATGTGCTCGTATCAGTGCCTCAGGTAGCAATATATCATATGGATGAGGTATGAATGCATGAAAACAGAATACATGTAAATGAAGAACTGCTTTCATAACTTAGTGAGATTTCTGTATTTTTAAAACGAGGTATCATAATGAAATCAGCATAAACATAGAATCGACACAAAACATAAATCCCAATATCTCAGTGTCTCAATCTCACTATCTAGGGCACCGTCAGTCCAGACCGTCCCCTACCATCAATCTCAAGACCACGACGGTATCCTCCGGATATCCGACGCGTCAGGTAAAATCACCGGTAGGTAGTCTGCCCCTGCCAGGCTCATTATCTACTACTCGAACTTCTTTCCCCGGGGTACCTTACCGGTTCCACCATGTACCCGAGACGGTTCATCCAACTCCTCGAATCGGGTCTCGAAATCCATCAGCAAACTCATGGTGGATGACTCATACATCATGGAAAAACCGCACTTTACATTTTAAAAAGAGAGAGAAGAAGTTTATATATGTTTCTTGCGGTTTTCCCCCAAATCCAGAAAATCTCATGAAAATCCGAATCCAAATCATCAATAGCATGTAAACAGTGAATATAGGCATAATAATCCATGAATGCGGCATAACAGTGAATAACAATATGCATGAAGTAGCAAATAATAACTGCAATATCTAAACTGGTATATAAGGCAAGTACACTAATATTATGTCGAAGTTATTAACTAACAAGCTATGTCAATGTAATAGTATTTTCTAAAGTGTACGTGACATGGCAATTACCAATGATGATGTGTGTGAGCCGGCAAGTAAGTGTACGTGGAGCATACGCATCATCGGTAATAATGCTAGTGTCCTAACAGCATGATATCAATAATGGTATAAGAATCACAATATAAGTATGCGATGCGGAGCGAACAGCAATAATGAGCGGGAGCTGAATACTAGACACAACGATAACTAATCTGCATTTAATATAAATATAAGTCATACAGTAGTGCCTTTTGAAATAATTCGAATCATGGTGTTTTGAAAATAAGGGCTATGGTGTTTTTAAGAAAAGATACGTTCTTTGAAATATCCGTAGAATCCCTTGACCTGTCTTTTAAAATACCCACGATTCGTTAGTTTTTGAAATAGGAAGTAATCGAATCTAGTCTAACAACTACACTGACTATAGGGCTGAGCTAACAGGCTAACTGAAGGTAACGAAAACGCCTAACATCTGAGTCGATACATATATATATATATATATATTAGTCGGTGATCACGCCTCAATGGTATCACATCCGATGCAATATCTATAATCAGACATCCCAAGTCAAGAGTGCGGATCTATCATCAATATATAGCTCGTACGTAAATCCGTTGTACGGCATCCCAAATCTGGGTACGGGTCAATATCACATTCATCATACTATTCATCTGGTATCCTCTTTATCAAAGATCATAATCCGGGTACTAATCTATGTCTAGTACAATACTGATACCACCTACGTACGCATGCACGTGTGTGAAACACTACGTCAAAGGACCCGCTACAACGTCATGTCGTATCTCAAATACGAACCCTGCCAAATCACTGATCTCACGGCCTCAAATCAAATCTCATCGACTCATCTCAAATCCCAAGTACTATCCTCAAATCCAGTATAAGAACGCATAGTCCCATACCCATGTGAACACATAAATATATACTCCCATATACGCACATGTGAAAGAAAGAATGTATGCAAGTATATGTGTGCGTGTGGGTGTGGGTGCAACCACTACTCTAGGGTTTCGCAACTAACACTAAACCAATCCAAGAACCCCAAAGGTCCATCTTTATCATCAATAATCTCAATCAACATATAAAATCTATATGTGTGTATACGTATCCGTATACATCACCACGAACTGCGGGGGTGCTATACGCCATCCACCCGACTTCTCCCCGTAGATATAAATCTACTCACCTTGCTTCTTGTGTGCCGATGCTGATGTCGCCATCTTCATCTTCAAAGCTTCGACATCATGTAGGGTACCTACAAAGATAACACAATCGCAAAAGCACATGAAAATCACATCGGAAAACCAAAACGGCACACGCTACTCTCATAGGTAAAAACCTATAGTCTCGCATGCAAACACGACCAATGACCCTTTGCCGTTGACGTTCAAACGCCACCCGACAGAAATGAATCATCAAATATCAAAATCCATGCTAAAACAAGTCGTAAAACAACTCACCAACACAAGAAAATTACCCCAGATTCTACCCTATGTGAAATCAGTCAAAGTTGCATATGCCAAGGGTCTAGTTTATAGGGGATAAAGCTACAGAACCAACATAGATCCCAGAACCCATGCTCTGGCCGAAAATTGCAGCCAGTTAGGATTAATTGGCGGCCTGGAAGAGGGGGTAGGGGCTAGGGTTTTGGGTGATGGTTCCTGGGTGCCTGCACATCTCACTGTCAAACCAAAATTATTTTAGGAGTCTCGGGTTGATAGCAGATTTCCAAAAACACTCACAGAATTACAGTTTTTTCCCGATATCGTTTTCATAAATCCGTATTCCAGGTTCTAGTTTCTGGTTTGAGTCTCCAATCAATCACCGCAGGGGTTGTAATCCCTAATTACACCTCAATTCACCTTTGATTTCATTTCAAACCCTAAACCCTAACTTGGAATTTACAAAGTCCTCAAAACCACACAATATCGACATGAAACAAGTATGGATGCATAAAGAATCGAAATACTACTCTAAGGGTGCAGAAATTACCTCCTTTGGCAACTCAAGAATTTTCTTGAGTCGCTCAAAGTCCTCAAAATCCTCTCTTTCTAGGTCCAATGTGTAGCTAGTGAGCTTGGGAACAATTTTTGTGAAATGAGAATAGGGTTTTGGAGTTGTATTCATGGTGTTATGGGGGATTGAAGATGGAGGAGGAAGAGGGAGGGAGGCAGCAGCAGCAGCTCAAGGGAAGAGAGGGGAGAGAAAATGAGAAGAGGAAATGATGGGGATGGCTCACTACAAAAGGGTTGACCTACTCTTTCTCTCTCATAATCATTCTTTCACCTTTTCATTTCTTTTCTTTTTATTTCCTTCTCACACAATGGTAAACCCTAAGCAACCATGCTAAAATTAAGAGAAGGCAAAGAAGCAAATGTAACACAAGTGTAAAAATGATATGTGCATGTTTTGTATAAAAAGCTAAAAAACCGATTCGCGATTTTTAATCGCGATCAGCACTAAATTAGCATATAACTAATCATAAAAACTTAAAATGGCATAATTCCATAAAATACCCTATTTTAGAACTTTCCATAATTTTTCCAAAATTTTCCCATTTATCGGTATTTAATTATACCGAAATATTAAAATATTCATTAAAATAATATTAAATTATAAAAATTCCCAAAAATAATATTTTATTTTTTTGAAATGTTACAAATATACAAAAAATAGAGAGAAACCTTCCGCAAAAAAATTGAAAGCTCTTAAAAAAAAATAAGATTTTTCTTCATCTTCAAGGTAAAAAGAATTATATTCTTGAATAATAGAAATGAAACCATCTCGTAAAAAGAAGAACCACCTTCTAAAAAGATCAGAGATCTAAGAAAAAGACCAAGGTCTTTAAAAAAAGAAAAGACCAAACAGATCTAATCATAAAAAGACAAAAAGAAGTATTTTTACTTCATTCACAGATCTTTTGATCTATAAAGGCAGAGCCTTTTATAAAAACAAGAACTTTTGTTCTTGGATCTTGAGGAAAAAGCCTCCTTTGAAGAACATAAATTTGTTTTTTGATCTTAAAATTGATCAAATGTGCTTTGCGCTATTGAAAAGTGCCTTGCACTCATGAATTGCGCCCTTACGCTCATTGGACCGGCGCTCAGCGCCAAAACCTGCTACGTGTCAACCAGAGACACAATCTGCGCTTTGCGCTTCTAAAACAGAGCACTGCACTCATGGGCTGGCGCTCAGCGCCAAGCGGGCCACGTGTCACTCACTGGTGCGCCAACAGACTAGCGCAATACGCTCATAAATTTAAAGCGCAATGCGCTAACAAACTAGCGCTAAGCGCGACACGTGTCCTCTTCGTGTGCGCTACCCGACAGAAGCGTAATGCGCTCTTTAACTAGCACAACACGCCTGGCGCGCCACGTGGCGCACTGTCAGAATAAACTTTGTTTCTGATAAATGCTATGCATTCAATACAAGACAAAAATGTCAGATCCCAATGCCTAGCATTATTAAAAGGGCTGAGCCCAAATAAAGGCTTAATAGCCAGAACAAAAATAAAATGTCAAAACATTTTAATTGGACTTAGCCCAATTCTGGCCATAAGTCCTCAACTTGTTTTGAATTGAGCACATCTGCTCTTTCAACCAATTCACCTTGGTTCAAGGGTACATCTCTTCACTCCTTTGATATTCGTCGTTGTAATTCCTCAACGTCTTCAAAGAGGTGACGGGTCCCGACAACCACACATTTCACAGACTATGACGTCTTTAAACTGGACTGTGGGGTCCTTAAACTCATGGACTATGATGTCCTTAACCTTGACCGTGATGTCTTTAAACTAACATCGGACTGTGAGGTCCTTAAACTCACGGACTATGATGTCCTTAACCTCGATCGTGACGTCTTAAAACTAACATCGGACTATGGATTCCTTAAATCCACGGACAATAATGTCCTTAACCTCGACCGCGATGTCTTTAAACTAACAATGGACCCCCATGTCCTTAAACTAGTAATCGACCGCAATGTCACTAAACTAAACAATAGAGCCCAATTGCTCTCTTGTCGGATCTAAATGATCCCGTTAAATTGATCTTAGTCTAAAATGAGGCTAACGTATCCTTAACAGACGTTTAAGTTGATCTTAGTGTCAAAAGAGGCTAACGTATCCTTAAACCCAAACCCCCCAAACTCAAATCTAAGAAAGATACGGATTTGGACTAGTCCACGCCCTACGGGCGACAACATAACTTAGTCCCCGTATACAATCCACGGGCAACTAAACACAAAACAAACACCCACGACACGAAGTGACCATCTGGAGAAGGAGAAAGTTGTTACCGCGATGCGGTAGCGTAATTAACTGCAGGGGCTGTTGGAGATAGTGCCCTCAGAGTCAATTATTGGATCGCAGGTACGTGATTGCAATGATTGCGGAGGACCTATACCGGTAGGACATTCTTACTCGAGATGATAGTATGCTATCTGGTTTTTCTTTATCAGTCGTGTACATATTCAGGTGACTGATTACATGTTACACTTTGATAGAGCCCTTAGGATCTTGCTTTACTACCAACAGTATGATGGCGATCATATACGTGAGAGTTGGGTGGTTTATACGCATATCCTTAATTGTGGTCCCTAGTCGTGGGAGTTTCGAGACAGGGCATCAATACTCCGGAGTAGACTAGTGTATACAGTCGAGACCCCGTTGAGGGATGGTGGCCGGTCTCACAAGCCACTGGTGTCAGTTGGATCACCTAAGATGTATACAGATGCTCATTGGGTTTTGAGTACACCGGACAGGACTCGCCGGGAACCTGCTAGTTGGTATTATACATATCGTCAGATAGCAGTTCCCTGGTGACATGTATACAGGTTAGTTCATCGACCTGAGGTCGTCATTTGTCTCGTGTGAGTTCCCACTGTGCTTTGATTTCTTCCCTACCACGGCTCAAAGGAGTCGTGCAAACAGGTAGTTTTTGGGTACAGTCCCGAGCCATATGGAGGCACGTGAGCGGATCGGCAGGGGATTCGTCTCTTCCGGTATTGGGGGTGAGATCGTGCTGTGTCTAGGAGAGCCATTACACAAAGCCCACGGCCGTGGTAGGAGATTTACTGGTAGGTACTCCAGTAGTATCTCAGGGTGTTATTGGGCTACACTCCGACACGACTTATACTGCTATTGGGGGTCAAACGTTACTAGCCCCCTAGGAAGATATGCGATACTCATAGACGAACGGACCGGACTGTATATACATTGTCACTGTTAGGCTCAGTAGGGTTTCTGGATGAGTTCACTCATCGGCCTCCCTTGAGGTCAGTCCATGGGCAGCCATTACGCATAGCTAGTGCCGCTGACGGTTTGTGGTTAAACCCTCTGCCAGGGTACTGACGAGTCATTAGAGTCCCCCACAGACAGTTTCCCAAGTTCGGGCGAAACATTGTAGAGGCCGTATGGTTTTATGGCAGGGTTCGGAAAATGCACGTGCGTTTACGCACGTGTCATATTTCGGGCAGATAATACTGGTGGGCTTTGGTTTAAGCCGGATCCGAGTATTATATTGAGTGGATATAATATCTTTGTCTCAGTTGCATTTGTATTCGGTCGTAATACAAATGCGGGTATATTTATACAGTTACGGGGTTGTCCTGAAATTCGTTTCAGGATCGCTTTTGGAAATTGCCAGTTTCCAGTTTTCTATCAGCCGTCTTTTAACATTCGGTTAAAGAAGGATTTATCTTTTCTTGGATGAGTGTGGAAGATTCTAGAAGCATCTAGAAGGTGGTGACAAGGATTAGTGACTCATGGTTGCATTAATGATTCAATTAATGCAAGGTGACTAGGTTAAGTGATTCATCTTTTTCATTTATTGTGTTCATACTTTGTGTTCACACTAGATATTTCTCTTGTGGTCACTCTCCTCTCTCCTACACCCACCCCCCCACCTCCTTAAGTATGGCCGGCCCTTTCCCCCTCTCTCACTCTCTCTCACTTGATTTGGTTAAAAGATTATGATAGTTTTTGGGGTGTATGGAAATTTCATGGCTCATTTCATTCTATCACCCGAATCAATTGGCAACTTCATTAACCGTTCATCCATAGCTTTGGACAGAACGAGACAAAGTCTTCTACTCATTCTTTACATCAATCTTGGTCGTCTCTTTTAGCAAACTTGACGACCGAGTTGCCTCGAGTCAGAGGCGGGAGCCCGTTTAAAGAATCATTGACGTGGTGCCACCTGGATGAGCAGATCGGAGATCGACGAGATCGGAGCAACCGCAACGGAGCGTGGGATGATGGTTAAAGAACGAAGGACTCGGATCGTTCGGTATAACCTTTCTGGCCTCTTTACAGTTTGTTAGTTTAGCAATAATGGTAGATCCGGGTTATAGTATACGATAGCACCAGTTAAAAAGTTTTTGTTCCGCATTTGGCGTTTGTAGACGGCCGGGGCGCTACCGTAGACTTACAGGGGCTTGCGCCTGCAGGGAAGAGCGTCCTCACAATCAAAAACCCGTCAAACGAGGGGGAATCTGACGAAGTCTGCTACATCGGCCGCATCCGTTTAAACCTTCGATACTTGGTGCCATAAATCAACTTGGCATCTTCGGAGAGGTGGACGGATAGCACCAATTAGCATCTGCCACTAATTTCAGGCAAGACGGACCTACGCGGTCGTGTCTCTGTGTTCGGAGGGGAACAATAGGGTGCCGTAGGGAGCGGATTGTGGTTGAATTGACGGTAGTTCGAATCAAGATGTTGGGTAAAGAAAAGAGTGAGAGAGATTTTCTTCTCTCAAACTTCCCTTATCCTACCCTAACAAGTGAGAAACTACTCACCCATTATAAAAAAAAAAGAAAATAAAACAAACAAAGAAGATAAAAAGAAATGAGGGAGAGAATCACAACTAGCTATTTGGGACCTCACTTAGGCAAGGATCACACTTAAGCATTATTGTTGTAAGGATAAAGGAAAAGAGAAAAAACAAACAAACAAACAAATAACAATAACTACTTTAACAAAGAGAATTACAAGCAAAATATAAGAACTCAATTATAAGAGATGCATATGAAAAGAAATTTTCTTTATTCATCATTCACTCAAAAACTCACTGCAATGTTAATGGAGAAGAGATGAAGAGGAAGAGGAAGTTACAAACTACTATACTAAATCCTAACACAAGAATAAGCATCCTTAACTTGGCTTGAAACAGGGCTATTATAGGCAGATAAATAAAACCCTAGGGCCAAAATCTGAGCCCTTACACAAGTACAAAACTACCCTAAGAATATCTCCTGGATCTGAGTCAACTCGGCCGCGGAACCGTCGCATAAGTGCCACATCGGCCGTGGATCCGCGGCCCTTAGGGTGAGTTGTTGTGCCGTTTTTTCTGGGGTTTTCCATGTTGCTACTCTTCTCTATTTAGTACACTTGGTTTTTCAGAATCACTACATTTTTCTTCCAGATTCTCAACAGTCCAAAAAGATGAAAGAATGTGGACTTTTGCCTTGAGCACCACGTTATGAACTCGATTCTTGTGCTGCCTCCTTGTGCTTTGTGCATGAATGACCCTTGATTGCCATTTTGTCTCTCGAACTGGTAGGCGGCATCTGACGGATGGTGAGCGAAAACCCATAATTTTATCTCTTGTTAGCAGTTGTCCAAAATTTGTCGTGACTGTTCTTGATTTTCATTGTTTAGAGCTGAGAACCTGTAACCTGCAATTATTTAGCAAACACGGATCAAGAGTACCTACCTATATTCAATGCGATCAAGAATGGACGGTATAAAAGTGCAAAATTCTCATATGAACAGCCTTCCTTTCGCTCAATACCTGGGTAGCCGTTACGTACAGCTAGTGTCGCTGACGTGCTTGTGGTTAAACCCGCTACCAGCGTATTAACGAGTCTTTAGAGTCCCACACAGAAGGTTTCCCTGCTTCGGGCGAAATGATGTAGAGGCCGTATGGTTTTACGGCACGGTTCGATCATATACGTGTACTTGTGCATGTATCATGATTCAGACGGATTAATACTAGTGGGCTTTGGTTTAAGAAGGATTCTAGTATTATATTGTTGGATTATTTTCGTCTCTTTTGTATTCGTATTTTGCCGGAATACGGATACAAGTATGTATATATGGATGAGGGGTATTATTGTAATTTATTACAAGCTGCTTCCAGAAGATGACACCTCATTTAGTTTTAACCATTTTGATTAAAATGGTTAATGAGGTGGAGGATGAGGTGTTATGTGCATTTATTCAAGCATGGCTCACTTGGTGACACATGGGATGACTCATGGGGTGACTCATGATTCACTATTGAAGCATGCTTAATATTTGTTTGTGTTGTGAGATATTTTTGTGAGGATGATTCTTTTCTTGAGCTCACAACACTTAGCCAATTTTTTCTTCACCTGGCTTGGCTTCACACTCTCTCATCCTCTCTTACTTTCTTCTTCTACCTACATCATAAAAGTCTCATGTGTTGAAAAACCTAGGGTTTTATGAGACACATTAATCCATCATTAGACTCTACATCCTCTAGGCTATCTAGTTTAGTGAACTAGATACCCTAGTTATCTCGGCTATGAGGTTGGAGCTCGATCTACAAATCCTCAGGTGGATCATCTTCGATGGAAGGAGACCGGCGATCAAGCTTGATCATGGATGCCTCAAGGAGCTCATGAAGATGGTAAGGACACGAATCATTCGATATAACACTTCTATCACTTAGTTTAGCTCTTTAGTAGTTTGCTAGTTTAGGGTTTATGGTTCGGTCCGGCGGGTTTCATTAGCGCCAAGTTTTTAAACACCTGTTTATATTCTACACCAGCCGCATTAGATGGCCAGGGCGCTGGCGAAACCCAACATGGTATCAGAGCCAACCCATAAACCCTTACTAGCTAGTTTGCACAAGGTTAAAATCTCAATCGATAAATTTTTCCGAATCGTATTTCCATATTAGCATGTTTGCTGTCAAATTTCAAAGTTGTTCAAAAAATATTTTTGGGTATCATAAAAATATGTGCAGGCAAAACCAGAGCTAATAAAAAAATTTGGGCACCTAACTCCAAAATTCCGCCGCGGAACCCAAGCCAAATGACACATTTTGCCGAGGAACCGCGGTGCTTTTTTTGCTACAGTGCCCCAATTTTTTTCGGGGGCTCTAGTTCATGAAAATATGATTTTTAAAATATTTGGTTTTGGTCCAGATTTGTTTGAGTGCTGGTTTTGCATTTGGGGGCCAATTTGGAAAAGTTTAGTCGATCGAAATTTTAATTGTGTGATTTTCAGTGCATAAATTACTATCTGCGACCATGAATATCATTAGAGCGGTATAACTCGTCTAACTGCTATATGTTCTTTTAGACGGGTTTGCGAACATGACATTCACGTTTATGTTCTGTGTTGTGCTGAGGTTGTGGTCGGATAGTCATGGTGGATAGCCAGTGGTGCAATGGTAGTAGAGTTCAGATTCATTTGTACATTTGATATTGCGGGACGAGCGTCCGACATATGGACTGTCGTCTTTGCCAGTTTGTATATTATTTGTTTGGGGCACGACCGGGTTGAGGTCGATGTCATCCTTGTACATTTTTTTCATTTTCTATACTAGGATTATCCTGCAGTGGTGTTGTATATAGTGCCCTCAAAGTCAATTATTGGATCGCAGGCACGTGATTGCAACGATTGAGGGAGGACCTATGCCGGTAGGACAGTCTTACTCAAGATGATAGTATGCTATCCGGTTTATCTTTATCATCATGTACATGCCTTAGCTGATGTTACAGATCACTATTGCACGTTGATAGAGCCCTTAGGATTCTTGCTTGACTACCAGCAGTATGATGGTGATCATATACGTGAGAGTTGGGTAGTCTATAAGCACATCCTTAAAGTGGTCCCTAGTCGTGGGAGTTTCGAGAATAGGCATCGATACTCTATTAGTAGACTAGTGTATACAGTCGAGACCCCGACGAGGGGCAGTGGCCGGTCTCACAAGCCATTGGTGTCAGTTGGTTCACCTAAGATGTATACAGGTGCTCATTGGGTTATGAGTACATCGGACAGGACTCGCCGGGAACATGCTAGTTGGTATTATACCTGACATCAGATAGCAGTTCCCTGGTGACATGTGTAAAGGTTAGTTCATCAACCTGAGATCATCATTTGTCTCGTGTGAGTTCCCACTGTGCTTTGATTACTACCCTACCACGGCTCAGAGGAGTCGTGCAAACAGGTTTTAGTTGGGTACAGTCCCGAGCCATATGGAGGCAGTGAACGGATCGGCAGGGGTTTCTACTCTCCCGGTATTGGGGGTGAGATCACGCTGTGTCTAGGAGAGCCATTATACGAAGTCCTTGGCCAAAGCAGGAGATTTACTGGTAGGTATTCCAGTAGTATCTCAGGGTGTTATGGGCTACACTCCGACACGATTTGTACCGCTTTTGGGGGTCTGACTTTTACCAACCCCCTAGGCTCGGCATGCAATACTCATAGACGAACGGATCAGACTGTACGAATATTGTCACTGGCAGGCTCAGTAGGGTGTCAGAATGAGTTCGCTCATCGACCTCCCTTTTGGTCAATATCCGGTAGCTCGTTACGTACAGCTAGTACCACTGACGTGCTAGTGGTTAAATCCATAGCCAGTACATTGACGAGTCTTTAGAGTCCCCCACAGACAATTTCTTAAGTTTCGGGCGAAACGTTATACAGGCCGTATGGTATTATGGCAGGGTTCGATCATATACGTGCAGTCGTGCACGGATCATGATCGGATGGATCATACTAGTGGGCTTTGGTTTAAGCCGGATCCTAGTATTAGATTTGTTGGATTACTTTAGTCTCATTGCATTCGCATTCAGTCGGAATGCGGATTCAGGTATGTATATACAGGTGAGGGGTATCCTTATGATCCGTCACGAGTTTATTTTAGTAGATGCCATTCTCTTTTTATTGTTGCAAACATTTGGATTAATGTTTACAAATGGAAATAATGTGCTAAAAGTCATGGTTAGGAGCATTAATTGTGACACATGCACAAGTGATGAATCATGGTCTCTTTACTTGTGCATATGTCACATTTTGGATTGATTTATGTGTTGAAATGATAAGAGGAGAGAGAGAGGGCAGCCATATGGCTTGAGGTTTGCTCTTGTGTTTATTCTTGAAGCTCACACTCATTATCAATGCAACACAAAAGAAAGCTCTTCTTCTTCCTCTTTCTTCTTGAGCTCACTATCTCCATTAATGGTATCATCTTCAACCTCCATCCATACATTCTCATGCGTTGAGAATCAATGGATTCTTGAGACAAAGTGATTGCACACATTCTCTACTTCACCTTAGACAAATCGGCTAGCAAACTTCGTGTCCGAGTTGCTTCAGTTCGAAGCGGGAGCCCATAAAAGGATTCATCGACGTGGTGCCCTTTCCGACGAGGAGATTGGAGATCGAGCGAGATCGGGGATGCCGCAAGAAGCTAAAGATGGTGGCTAAAGACCGAAGGACACAGATCGATCAGTATAGCTTTTCTAACCCTCTTTAGATCGCTAGTCTAATGTTAATGGTTCGATCCGGAATAAAGTCTGTGTGAGCGCCAGTTTAAAGTTTATGAAAAGTTTTTGTTTCCGCATTTTGGCCTCGGATCGACGGCCGGGGCGCTACCGTAGACTTACATGGTATCAGAGACACGCCATTAATCTTAGCTAGCTTGTTTTAAACAATATTAATGTATCGAAACCGTAACGAAACCCAAACCCAAACACTGCCACTGCTGTCCTGCTCTCTGTTACTTTTAAAAAGTGTTCAGAAAATTTTTTAAACAAGTGCAAACACTCCCGAGACCACATGACCATAGCCCAAAAACGAGCCCCAGTCGCCTGAAAAAAACCGGCCACCTACCTTAATATTCCGGCCAGGCCGGCCCATATATTGATCTTGGGCTTCGTATTTGGGCTGCTCTCTGGTCTCTGGGTAGTTGGTGCAGTGGTATTGTTTGTTCGGCCTAATTTGGATATGGTTTTATCAGTTTTTCTGGGCTATTCGGGGGTTATTTCGGATTTGATATTTTATAATATTGTTTAAAGTTTACAGTGCATTACATTATATCTGTGACCGTGATTGTCCTTTGATCGGTAAATCTTGTCTAATCGCTATAGCCCCTTTAGACAGATTTGCGAACGTGACATTCATGTTGATATTCTGTGTTGTGCTGTGATGTTGCAGATTTGTCATGGTGGATAGCCTGGATGCAATGGTAGTACAATTTGGTTATATTTGTACATTTGATATAGCGGGGCGAGCGTCCGACATGTGGACTGCCGTCACTGCCTGTTTGTATATTATTCTTTTGGGGCACGACCGGGTTGAGGTCGATGTACCCGTTGTACATATTTTATTTTCTGTACTAGGATTACCCCGCGGTGGAGTGCACGGATAGCCGGGTTCTATAGGGCAATGGGCCTGCATCTCATGGCTTTGAGATGGAGGGGGCTTCACTCTAGAGTTGGCGGGCTATTCGCCGCACTCATAGGGGGTATAGGTTGACCCAAAGAGGGGTGCTCAAGTTACCGGATTCCGTGAAGTGCTGGGTGGTCCATTCACTTTGTTGAAGGGGCCTGCCTCGCTTCAGGTTTTGGCGGGTAACTTGCCGCACCCATAGGGGTCTAGGATTTCATTGCACGGGCTATCCACACGACCAGGGGAACGTCGGGTTTCACTTGCGGCTCAAAGGAAACCCGGGGATCCCAGATTATCTGTATTGTTCTGTGATGCTTATTACTTTTCTGTAATGTTGCATTTTATCACGCCATGAGCGAATATTATATATTGATATATATACCAGTAGATGTTGTATATTTTTTACATCCGTGCTAGTCCAGTCCCCGCTCTGTCGTTAGTTAAGTAACCTAATGGGTGATGACGGGACCCAGTGGCGAATGCGGATGGCATATACGTACATCATATTTTCGTTCTTTATTGGTGTGATCAATTGATGGGACTGCATTGATTCGGATCAATGCAAGCTAAACAAACCTGTTTGATGTTGTTGGAACATTTTTCAAAAAGCTGTTATTACAAGGACGTTCTCTTTTGTTTTGCACAGTGGTATTCGGTTATGAATATCCAGCACCTCAGTCGACGAGGCAAGGGCCGAGATCCCTTCACTGGGAGTGACCCCTTGGGCAGAATTTTGCGTCAGGTTAATAACTTCACTATAGTCGATTACTTTTTGCTTTCCATAGTGATATTCAGTTGGAATATCCTGCACCTCATTCTACGGGGAAAGAGCCGAGATCCCTTCACCGGGAGTGACCTCTTTAGCGAAGGTTTTCGCCACTATATTTGTAAAAAGCTATCCGGTTCCTTCAACGATATCAAGTTCATTAAGTTAAAGGTTTTTTGCCAAAAACCATTCGTAGCCCTCCATCATTTCAGACGGGTAGCACTTAGTATTCATGCTATGTTTGTTGGCCTTAGTCAAGGCATAGTGTATGGTAGCTATTTGTTACTTTTCTGTTGCATAGATAGATGCATTGATTTAGGATAGTCATACCACTTTGTTGGCCAAAGTCAAGGGCGTGTGCGGGTGGGTCTAAATCAATTAGGACAATAACGGGTAGAACTTGACTTGCGGGTTATGATTTGTTGGCCAAAGTCAAGGTCATAAACCGCTTGGGGTAAAAATCACATCGGGAGTTTCTAAAGAAACTGAAACTTTCCAGGCATGTGCATACCTTCTGGAGTGTGATAACGCGAGTGGATACCATCACGTTATCATGCGATGATAGTTGGATCCCGATTCCCACTGATGAGTTGGTTTACTCCTCGGGTGATCCCGACTAATTCTTCTTTCAGGTTTGGAGGAGAATTTGAGGTTACAGTGGAAGGTTTCCTGATTACATAAAGTAATAACCATTCTGATCTAGGTTAGAGTGCACGCAGTGTGTTTCTTTTCTCTCTCTCTTTGGCAGCGACCATGGCCTGAGCCTAGACTATGACTCAGTGACCAAAATTAACCGAACCTTCTTAAAACACTGGCTTTTGGATTGTCAGAGTTGCATACATCATTGCCACTCCTTCTTTTACCCTTTGCATTTCTCCAGAACACCCCGTATTACTACGAACATCCACTTCCATTGGATAAATCCATCGTATGGTTATATACGAACTCGAAGGAACTTGTTCCAGATTCATGGATGGATTCTGGTTCTGGAGAAAATGAATAGGACTATTCAGTTGTCTTTTCATCTTTACCTTCTCTCGGGTGGCGAGGGCTCCTTGGATTAGGAGAAGAGTACACCTATTACGCTTATTGGATAGTTTTCTTCCAAACCATAGGCAGGTGCCGAAAGATGGGGAAGGAAGAAAACCAATCAGCCTAAGTGAGGTGTACAGAAGGTAATAAGTAAAGACAAAATAAAGGGATTAGAAAGAGGGCAAAGTAAATTGCGACTGCTATTCACGACCAAACCAAGTATTTCATCGCCACTCTTACTTCACCTATGTATTTCTCCAGAACACCCCATATCACTATGAAGATCCACAGTTATTTGGATACTCTATCGTATGGTTATATACGAACTCGAAAGAACTTGTTCCAGTTCAGGGATGGATTCTGGTTCAGGAGAAATAGGAATAAGGTTTATTCAGTTGTCTTTTATCTTTACCTTCTCTCGGGTTGCGAGTGCTCCTAGGATTAGGACAGTACACCTATTACGCTTATTGGATAGTTTTCTTCCAAACCATAGGCTGGTGCCGAACGGTAAGGAAGGAAGAAAACCATTTGGCCTAAAGGTGGTGTACAGAAGGTAATGACTAAAAACATATACAGGGATTTGGAGAGATGGCAAAGAAATATACGATTACAGTTGTGAATCTGATAATGGAAGAGGCATTACTAGGAATACCCGGATATCCCTTCGAAACATTTACATGTTTCAGTTTCACTATGTATTGTTAATAGAAAACTGATTTCCCAATTAGTCTTTGCTCCAGGGTATGTATTTATCAGGTATGATTCTCACATCTGTATGGTTTTACAGATGATGAGTGAGAGTAAGTTATTGGGAATTATATGATCATCCTCATTATATCTGGATTCGTTAATTGGTGATATTTGAGGAAATCGCCTGGGTTGTTTGCCGGACGGTAAATATTTGGTTTTGAATATCCGTTGTTATGCACCAATTTCAAATTGATATATCTGTACGTTTATTTTTATAAAGTGAGATATAACCTTTTGAAATTATGTCTATGACATTTACCTATATCAGTTGATGGTTAGGTAAGGAGCATTCAACAGCGGTGTAATTCTTCAGAACCATAGTACAGTTTTCAAGCTACGACGCACAGGGTTTGAGTTATTCAACTCATGTCCAGTGTCCATTAGGACAGAGGGGTTGGTCCTCGTACTATATTCTGTTTACTTGTGACTTCTCTGGTTTTTAGACAAGTGTTTCGTAGAAATACAATGTCTAAGTTTTGAGAAGTTATAGGTATAAGAATAAAGTAGAGAACCGGGTGTCGCAAGTATCGGGATTCTTCAAGGTAATCGAAGATGTAGATACTTGTGTATGGTATTCAGTTGATAGTAATGGTTTTGAGAAACTTGTTTCTCTTTCAGGTTACTCATAATTGGATGCACTCCTAAGTTGAGTAATGCTGATCAGCCTCTCTCCATTTAGTTGACATGCACTAGAGACAGCTGCATGATTTGAATCTGGTTCCAATTAAATCAGTACCTATGTTTCTATATTAGATATAGAATGGCTCATATCTTAACGATGTTAAGGTATATGGAGTTGTCCGGCTTATGCTTAAAACCAGACTCTGGATAACTCAAGTCATGTTTCTGTAATGGTTGTTTGTGGGTTGACCCGGGCTATGACGAGAGTTGACTTTCTACCATCTGGAAGATCAATAGTGATATTGTTCTTGACTCGCCGCAGTTTTAATAAAAATGGATTTTTTTAGAAAACAGTAGTGGGAGTATGGTAGAACTGGAAGTGATTCCAGAACCACAAACGATTACTGGAAATTTGATAAGAACCTAAAGATTCAATCAGGTTTGACATTCCATTAGCCACTCCGCAGATATGGTGGGTAACCTCAGGCACCCGAGAGGTACTTCGGTAGCCTCAAGGACAGTGACAGCGAGGTTCTTGTTTACCCAGACTTGACACTACTGTTGTTCCAGGCAATGAGACCCGGCAGGAGGATAAGTATAGCGTCGTTCTAAACTAGTTTTAGAAGTGCACGTGTATATGACTCTGCCAGAGGGTTTTCGTAGTCAGTGGGAGCAGCGGAAGCATAGTGGACAAGTAGCTTATGTCTATATATAGACTAAAGCAGATATAGTGAAGATAGATCATCTATTTCTGATGTGGCAGTCATAGGTTTGACTTCATCAGAATAGGGGATGGATCTGTTAAAAAGATAGTAGGGTGTGACGTCCTGGTATTTGGATGACATACACATAGTAGGAAGTGAAATTCCTATACTACGATCGGTTATACTTTGGTTGTCACACAGTGGTTTCTCCACATAAGATATAGATATAATATCAGACATTCTGATTACTAGATCTATGGTTTTAGATCTAAATTTAGGTAGTTTTCCAATCTGGGTACTTAGACAGCATTCTACAGGTGTTTTAGAATGGAAGACTCCTGGCACGGTAGTATACCTGCAGGTGATGGAGTCACCCTCTCTAAAGGTGTCTTACAGACTAAAGGGGAGAGGGATGTGCATGATTGACATATCATTTGCTTAGGCAATTGAGTCAATCATGAGATGTCAAGTACCACACCAGGTGTTGTTTTTGCACAAGCTGCAATAAGTTTAGATATTAATCCAATCCTAGAGAAACGTTCGGAAGCAGTGTTAGAACATAAGTGGATGTTCTAGGGATATGATAACGGCATCCTCCTTCGGGAGACAGTTATCATTCCAGGCATCCAAGGTGACCTGGATAACAGAGTGACTGTCAGAGTTATAGTTTTCCCTCTGACGAGAGGCAGTATTTTGGACAGGTGGTCCAAGGGGATACTGAGGGAGGCATGGCACAGGTTGACGATACAGTCTAAGAAGTTTGGATTTCGAGTTCATTTATGAACTAGGTCCCATCAGATATCCAGACATATTCTAAGACAGGTATTGCTCATTTCGGGAGATGGCTTTCTCCGCGGACTTGAGATAAAGAGATACATAGAAAGAAACATCAGGGCAGATCCTCTCACTGAGGCTATTCCTCAAAAGCAATAGTTTTACAAACGAGCTTTAGGAAACCGATTAGTAGAGGAGTTGGGTGTTCGGTATCACACGGGCTGTGAGTATGCGACATCGCAATAATTAGCCTTGAGTGCAAGTGGGAGATTGTTGGATATAGTGCCTTCAAAGTCAATTATTGGATCGCAGGCACGTGTTTGCAATGATTGAGGGAGGACCTATGCCGGTAGGACAGTCTAACTCAAGATGATAGTATGCTATCTGGTTTATCTTTATCATCGTGTACATGCTTTAGGTGATGTTACAGATCACTATTGCACGTTGATAGAGCCCTTAGGATTCTTGCTTGACTACCAGCAGTATGATGGCGATCATATACGTGAGAGTTGGGTAGTCTATAAGCACATCCTTAAAGTAGTCCCTAGTCATGGGAGTTTCAAGACTGGGCATCGATACTCCATTAGTAGACTAGTGTATATAGTCGAGACCCCAACGAGGGGTGGTGGTCGGTCTCACAAGCCATTGGTGTCAGTTGGTTCACTTAAGATGTATACAGGTGCTCATTGGGTTATGAGTACACCGGACAGGACTCGCCGGGAACATGCTAGTTGGTATTATACCTGACGTCAGATAGCAGTTCCCTGGTGAAATGTGTAAAGGTTATTTCATCGACCTGAGATCGTTATTTGTCTCGTGTGAGTTCCCACTGTGCTTTGATTACTACCCTACCACGGCTCAAAGGAGTCGTACAAACAGGTTTTAGTTGGGTACAGTCCCGAGCCACATGGAGGCAGTGAGCGGATCGGTAGGGGTTTCGTCTCTCCCGGTATTGAGGGTGAGATCGCGTTGTGTCTAGGAGAGCCATTACACGAAGTCCTTGGCCAAGGCAGGAGATTTACTGGTAGGTATTCCAGTAGTATCTCAGGGTGTTCTGGGCTACACTCCGACACGACTTGTACCGCTTTTGGGGGTCTGACTTTTACCAACCCTCTAGGCCAGACATGCGGTACTCATAGACGAACGGATCAGACTGTACGGATATTGTCACTGACAGGCTCAGTAGGGTGTCAGGATGAGTTCGCTCATCGACCTCCCTTTTGGTCAATATCCGGTAGCCCGTTACGTACAGCTAGTACCACTGACGTGCTAGTAGTTAAATCCACAGCCAGTGCATTGACGAGTCTTTAGAGTCCCCCACAGACAGTTTCTCAAGTTTCGGGCGAAACGTTGTAGAGGCCGTATGGTATTATGGCAGGGTTCGATCATATACGTGTAGTCTTGCACGGATCATGATCGGACGGATCATACTGGTGGGCTTTGGTTTAAGCCGGATCCTAGTATTAGATTTGTTGGATTACTTTAGTCTCATTGCATTCGCATTCAGTTGGAATGCGGATTCAGGTATGTATATACAGGTGAGGGGTATCCTTGTGATCCGTCACGAGTTTATTTTAGTAGATGTCATTCTCTTTTTATTGTTGCAAACATTTGGATTAATGTTTACAAATGGAAAGAATGTGCTCAAAGTCATGATTAG
Organism: Agapanthus africanus; assembly: GCA_030015575.1. Classification (NCBI taxonomy): domain Eukaryota; kingdom Viridiplantae; phylum Streptophyta; class Magnoliopsida; order Asparagales; family Amaryllidaceae; genus Agapanthus; species Agapanthus africanus. The sequence goes on along the minus strand of JASDDO010000019.1, from coordinate 725,504,865 downwards.
GAGCATTAATTGTGACACATGCACAAGTGATGAATCATGGTCTCTTTACTTGTGCATATGTCACATTTTGGATTGATTTATGTGTTGAAATGATAAGAGGAGAGAGAGAGGGCAGCCATATGGCTTGAGGTTTGCTCTTGTGTTTATTCTTGAAGCTCACACTCATTATCAATGCAACACAAAAGAAAGCTCTTCTTCTTCCTCTTTCTTCTTTAGCTCACTATCTCCATTAATAGCATCATCTTCAACCTCCATCCATACACTCTCATGCGTTGAGAATCAATGGATGATTGAGACAAAGTGATCGCACACATTCTCTACTTCACCTTAGACAAGTCGGCCAGCAAACTTCGTGTCCGAGTTGCTTCAGTTCGAAGCGGGAGCCCATAAAAGGATTCATCGACGTGGTGCCCTTTCCGACGAGGAGATTGGAGATCGAGCGAGATTGGGGATCCCGCAAGAAGCTAAAGATGGTGGCTAAAGACCGAAGGACACGGATCGATCGGTATAGCTTTTCTAACCCTCTTTAGATCCCTGGTCTAATGTTAATGGTTCGATCTAGAATAAAGTCTGCGTTAGCGCCAGTTTCAAGTTTATGAAAAGTTTTTGTTTCCGCATTTTGGCCTCGGATCGACGGCTGGGGAGCTACCGTAGACTTACAAGTGGAGTGTTCGAATAGCCTGGTTCTAGAGGGAAATATGCTTGTATCTCATGGCATTGAGATGGAAGAGGCCTCACTCTAGAATTGGTGGGCTATTCGACGCATTCGTAGAGGGTACAGGTTGACCCACGGAGGCATGCTCAAGTTACCGGATTCCGTGAAGTGCTGGGCGGCCTATTCACTTTGCTGATTAGGGTTGCCTCACTTCTGGGATTGACGGGTAACATGCCGCGCTCGTAGGGGTCCAGGTTTACATTGCACAGGCTATCCACTGTCACGACCCGCAGGGTACGGAACGTGACTAGCACTTAAGTTTACGAAACGTCTAAAGACGTCCGTAAAATAAGTAAGCCAAAGCCCAGAAAACAAAACCAATTAAGCAAAAGAGTGAAGAAAACCCAATCAATTGAAAGCGAGTTTATCAAATAAGTCATGTAAAACCCTTTTTAAAAACAATACCAATTTTTCCGAAAATTTCGGCAGAATCTCCTTTGTAAATACTGGCCCCCAAAATGGGTACAACAAAAATACACATGAATCCACCAAAATAGGGCATCCCCAAGCGGGAGCTAGCTCTTCGCCACAAGGCGGTCACAAATCCCACGCAATATAAAATGACAACAAGCATAATAATCATAAGGAAGCATGAGAAAAGTAGCATGTCGGCTCAAGTGAGCTCGACCCCCAAAATACAGCATAAAAGTCTACAAATCTCACTGTCTCATCTCTAGGTCACTATACAATAATGCTGGTAGATACAGTAGATGGAGTACACTAGATACAAGAATATACAAGGTGGTACAAAATAATAACATAACCCACCTATGAGCGAATCTCGAGCTCAGGCAAAAGAGGCAAAAGGACAAGTGCGCCCGCCGCTACTGAACTGACGGAGCGGACCTGCAAAAGACTGTGGCACAACGGGGGTGAGTTGCCAACTCGTGAGTAATAAATAACATCTACAAAGGCTATCGTATGCATGCACACAAGCATCCTAGCATCTAAAATACAGGTATGACTGGATGCACTAGCAGGTGTGTATACAACATCAGTGTACTAATATGTATGCAACATGAATATCTGAGGTCTCAATAGGTATATATGAGAAACGTTTTATCTCTTTTTATTTTTGAAACCCTTTTAGAATGCCAGCATAATGTCAATGAATCGACGAAAATCGGTGTCCAGCAACGACACCCAAAAGCTGTCTCAAATCTCATAAATCCATGTCATAGTGTCTCTGGCCTCAGCCATCCGGCTGACCCATCTCAATATCAATATCTCATCCTCTCGCGGCCCCGGTCGGTATCCTCTGGATATCCGCCGTGCCCAATGAAGTCACCGGTAGGTAATCCGTCCCCTGCCAGGCTCAACGTCATCACCACATTCCTCTTGCCCCGGGGTACCTTACCGGGCCCACCATGTACCCGTGCCGGTTCCTCCACTCCTCGACACGGATTTCCAAATCCACAGCAAACTCATGGTGGACGACACTTACATCACTAGGAAACCGCAATTTACATATTTTAAAAATATAATAAGTTTAGAAATTTTGCGGCTTTCCCCCTGAAATCCAGCAATATCATAAAATCTCAAGAAATCCTCATAAGTGCATATATCAATGATAATGAATGCATATGGTATCAATAATCAAGTTGCGATGTGTGATTAATGTATTAAGCATGAACAATTAATATGATGAAGTACATGCACATGAATAGCAATACTACGGTTTCATTTTTAAGGAATTAAAGGCAATAGCACAAGTTTAAGTATCAATTAGTAACAGGTTTAAATTTAAAGGTTATCTAGTGTGGTGGCATGGCAATTACCAGGGTGTGTGTGTAAGTATGAATAGTGCTCGTGCTGCATATAAAAACCCTGGCAATGGTGCAGGTGTCCTATAAAATGGTTTCGTATAGGTATGTCAATATAATGCATGGATGCAGCAAATAGTCAAATAAGTATTTCACCCCTAATTACTAACATCACTAAGGGTCTTGTAAGTTACTAAAACTATCGGGCGGCTTGCGCCATCCAACGATAGTCCCCCGTAGATATTACATCTACTCACCGGAATCCCTGGCTAGCTGTGTCCAATCACCGCTTTCCCCTTTCGCGCCGCGTCTGACGTCTCCGCGACCGAACCTGGAATTAACATCAATACCAAACATAAGGTTACATATCAAGAACGACGCAAAACCCAAACGAAACTACTAACGTTTGCTAGCTAGGTACAACGTGCACAAAGTGCGCGGAACACACGCGAAAATCGCAAAAACTGCCAAAAAAACGCCGATTTGGTCGCCCGGCAAAACTAAAACCCGACTACCCAAAAATCCGCACTCACGCATCCTAAAAGTCGTAGGACAAGCCATTACAATCATCAAGATGTCGAAAATAATCCATCACATAATTTTATAACAAAACTAGTAAGCATTTGCATTCTAAAATCGGTGCAAAAATCGCCGATTTGCGACAAAACGACTACAATCTAGCATAATCACCCAAGTCACACCATTAGATAACCATTACACAAAATTTCAACACATTAACCATGTTCCAAAACCTAAATTCCACAACCAACCCTTTCTTGATTTTTCTCAAGAGCAATTGCAAATCAAAATCCATACTAGAAAAACTTAACTAACACTAATTTCAAGCCCAATTAGCAAGTTAACCTTCTAGATTAGGTTAGCAAAACAACTAGATAATAAATTAGGTTTAATCAACTAAATAATGGTTTCCAACCCTTAATCAACTCACTAATCATGCTTCACAACCCAATCCATACATAAACCCTCTCTTGAAAATCCTAAAACAACAATTTACAACCAAATCACACTTCTAAAATTAACTAAATTAGCATAATTGAAGACTACATAAACAAGGTGACCATATAGATTAGTTAATTAACAACTAGATTAACTATAAAACAATCTAATTAACTATCATGGCTTCAAAACCCTACTTTAAACAAACTACTCTTTTTTAAAAAAAACAAGATTAGAAATTAGCTAACTTTTAACACTAAACCATGCAATTAAAGGAATTTAGCAAAAAAAAGAAAGTAACTTGATGGAATTTATACCTCAAGATCTATGGATCAAGCAAGTGATTTGCCTCTAAGGATGGCTTCCTAGCTCCAAGATTCAAGCAAGAATGGCTAAGGATAATGATAGCATAAGGATTTTGTTTGGATTTTTGAATTAATTATGGATTTTGATGTGGTTTTTTGAAGAAAATTGAAGAAAAATGAAAAGAAAAGAGATGAAGAAGAGAGGGTTCAGGTTTCGGCCAGAGGAGGTAAGGGGGAGGGGTGTGGGTGAGTGGGGAAAGTCAATGGTCAAGTCTCCAAAGTCAAATGCACCATACCTTATTCATTATAATTAAAATAAAGCCATAAACTAACTAAATCAACTCAAGAAAGCAACCAAGGAAATGAGGCCAGAAATTTCTGGACTTGCACAAGGTGGGGCTGTCCTAGGGCTGAGGAAAAAGAGAGAGGGGTTTTACAAAAGAAATTTTATGCAAAAAGGCCCCCCTACAAGTCAAAAATTGCAAGTTTTAGCTCAAAATTCAATAAATTCGTTTCATATCACAAAAATTTGTTCAAAATCAAAATAAATTACTAAAAATTTATGTTATCACTAGATTTTAATTATCATAATTTTAGAGATTAAAATTAGCCCGGAAAAATTTTTATTTATCGCTAATTTAATGTATTTTCTTACCGGCTTAAAATAATATTAAAAAATTGAAAAATTAAGGAAAATTTTTAAACGACTAGAATTTCATAATTAACTCATTAGCTACTAAAAACAAGCAATTACCTATCCATTTTAGGTATAATTAGCCCTAAGCTGCAAAATAACAAGAAAGACGGTTTTCGGAAAAATACCGAATTTTCACCGAATTTCAGGAAAACACCAAAACGACTTTTCAAGACGCTACAATCTTCCCCCCTTAAAGAAATTCGGTCCCCGAATTTAAAAATATAGCTACGCGTACCTTCGAAGAGATGGGGATATTTCTTCCTCATCTCGCTCTCGGTCTCCCAGGTAACCTCCTCGCTGCTCGGGCTACGCCAAAGGACCTTGACGGTTGGTATAATCTTCGACATCAACTTCTTCACCTGCCGATCCAAGATGGCCACCGGCTGCTCTGCAAAAGAAAGGTCGCGCTCTAGCTGGACTGTCGGGTGCTGAATCGCATGCGAAGGGTCGTGAAGGTACTTGCGGAGCATCGAAACATGAAAGACGGGGTGAACATCGGGAAAGCTGGGAGGAAGAGCCAAACGATATGCAACGGCGCCGACACGCTCGAGGATCTCGAAGGGACCTACGAATCTAGGGCTAAGCTTCCCCTTTCGCCCAAAGCGCATCACGCCCTTCATCGGAGAGACTTTCAGAAAAACATGGTCGCCAACTGCGAACTCTAATCTGCGGCGGCGCCTGTCTGCATACGATTTCTGTCTGCTCTGAGCTGCCCTCATCCGGTCTCGGATCAACTGTATCTTCGCTGTCGTCTCCTCAACAAGCTGCGGCCCCAAAATGCTGCTCTCGCTGAGCTCTGTCCAACAAACGGGCGATCTGCATCTCCTCCCATACAATGCCTCGAAAGGTGCCATCTGAATAGTATCCTGGAAGCTGTTGTTGTAGGAGAACTCCACTAGAGGTAAATGACGATCCCAGCTACCACCAAAGTCTAAAACGCACGCTCTGAGCATGTCCTCGAGAGTCTGAATGGTCCGCTCTGACTGTCCGTCTGTCTGCGGATGAAACGCTGTGCTGAAGCTCAAACGAGTGCCCAAAGCCTCCTGAAGTCTCTGCCAAAGTCGGCTGGTGAACTGAGTGCCTCGATCTGACACGATACAAGTCGGTACGCCATGTAGTCGCACGATCTCGTCAATATAGAGCTGAGCATACTGAGCGAAGCTGAAAGTCGTCTTCACTGGAAGGAAGTGAGCCGCTTTCGTCAATCTATCCACGATCACCCAGATGGAGTCGTACCCTCGACTGGTCCTGGGTAGACCCACAACGAAATCCATCGAAATCTGTTCCCATTTCCACTCTGGAATGGGTAACGGCTGTAGCTCTCCTGCGGGCCTCTGGTGCTCGGCCTTGACTTGCTGACAAGTCAGGCATCTCGAAACGAACTCCGCAATGTCCCTCTTCATCCCGTCCCACCAGTAGGTCTCTCTCATATCATGGTACATCTTGGTGGAACCGGGGTGGACACTATACACTGATCGGTGTGCCTCCTCAAGAATGTCGCGCCGCAATCCATCAGCATCTGGTACGCACAGTCTAGATCCATATCGTAAAATCCCCTGATCGTCAACCACGAACTCGGAAAATCTGCCCTGTCCCATCTGTGCCATGATCTCTAAGCAACGGTCGTCACTGCGCTGTGCCTCATATATACGGTCAAGCAACTGTGGGTGTGCACGAACATGCGCGAGCTGTCCCCCTGTCTGAGTGAACTCGAACTCAACTCAGCTGTCGCATAGCATCTGCCAATCTGCTGACGACTGCCTCTGCACTGCGCGCAAAAAGGATAGACTATCCCCGGGCCTCCTACTCAACGCATCTGCCACCACATTTGCCTTGCCGGGGTGATATAAGATCTCGCAGTCGTAGTCTTTCACCAACTCCATCCAACGACGCTGTCTGAGGTTCAGGTCTCGCTGCTGAAATATGTACTTTAAGCTCTTGTGATCGGTGAATATCTGACACGACTCGCCGTAAAGGTAATGTCGCCAAATCTTCAGTGCAAAGACCACTGCAGCCATCTCCAAATCATGAGTGGGGTAGTTCTGTTCATGCTTCTTCAACTGCCGAGAAGCATAAGCGATCACCCGGCCATGCTGCATCAATACGCATCCTAATCCCACTCGCGAAGCATCACAGTAGAAAACAAATCCGCCTGATCCCGAAGGCAAAGATAATACCGGCGCCGTAGTCAAACATGTCCGCAGCTGCTGAAAACTGCGCTCGCACTCCTCCGTCCAGACAAAAGGAACTCCCTTCCGGGTCAAACTGGTCAACGGTGCAGCTATACGGGAGAAGTCCTGAACAAAACGCCTGTAGTAGCCCGCCAAGCCTAGAAAACTACGGATCTCAGTAACCGATATAGGTCGGGGCCACTGCTGAACAGCCTCAATCTTCTTCGGGTCCACACAAATGCCGTCTCTCGTAACCACGTGACCCAAGAATCCGACGCTGTCCAGCCAGAATGCACACTTGGAGAATTTCGCGAACAGCTGGTGCTCTCTCAGAGTCTGTAACGTAATCCGCAAGTGCTGCTCGTGCTCCTCTCTGCTCCGGGAGTACACCAAGATATCGTCGATAAACACGATGATGAACAAGTCAAGATACGGCCTGAATGTACGGTTCATCAAATCCATGAATGCTGCCGGGGCGTTGGTGAGTCCGAACGACATCACCAAAAACTCGTAATGGCCGTAGCGCGTGCGGAAAGCTGTCCTCGGTATATCCTCCTGTCGAACTCGCAGCTGATGGTATCCTGATCGCAAGTCGATCCTCGAAAAATACCCCGCATCCTGAAGCTGGTCGAACAAATCATCAATGCGCGGCAACGGATATCTGTTCCGAACGGTAACTTTGTTCAGCTGGCGGTAGTCGATACATAAGCGCAAACTTCCATCCTTCTTCTTGACAAACAGGACCGGAGCACCCCACGGAGAAACACTAGGTCGAATAAGCCCATTATCTAACAAATCCTGCAACTGATCCTTCAGCTCTCGAAGCTCTGCCGGGGCCATCCGATAAGGAGGTATAGAAATAGGCCCCGAACCGGGAATCAAATCAATGCAGAACTCAACATCGCGCTCAGGCGGTAGCCCAGGTAGCTCATCAGGGAAAACATCAGGGAACTCACAAACTACTGGGACCCGGTCTAACGGAACCTCTGCAGCTCGAGTATCACAAACAAACGCTAAGAATCCCTGACATCCCTTCCGCAAGAGCTGACCAGCGCGAAGAGACGAAATTAAGCTGGGAAGGGTGACACTGCGGTCTCCCTGAATAACAAGGACTGGCTCTCCCGGAAAGCTAAATCTGACTGCCTTCTCACGGCAGTCCACCGAAGCATAACAAGTAGCCAGCCAGTCCATTCCCAGAAGCACATCAAAGTCCAACATATCGAGGAGTATCAAATCAACTGATGAATCCCTCTCCCCGATACGAACGGAACACAAACGAAATACAAACCGAGCGACAAATGACTCGCCTACCGGAGTAACAACAACAAGCGGCTGATCTAACGACGACGACTCACGGCCCAACATCGGTGCAAAGTGTGTAGAGACGTACGAGTGTGTGGAACCTGGGTCGAATAATACCCGCGCGTCGAAAGAACAAACTGGCAAGGTACCTGTCACAACGGCATTGGATGCCTGCGCAACCTGCAGTGTCAAAGCAAAAACTCGGGCCTGTCCTCCACCGATAGCGGGCTGACCTCGACCTCGGCCTCTGCCTCCTCGTCCTCTCTGAACAGGACCGCCGCGTCCACGGCCTCTCGGTGCACCTAACTGGCGTGTAGCATCGCCTGGGGTAGGAAGTAGGGCTCTCTGAGGAGGGGGTGGTGATGGTGGTAGGGTCACATGCGGAACTGTCGCTACTCCCTGTCGTCTCACCGGACAGCCTCTGACAAGATGGTGCAAACTCCCGCACCCAAAACATCCTGGCGACGACTGCTGCCCCTGGGGATAAGAACCATATAACTGTCCCCGCCCAAATCCTCTGCCAGGCCTATCTCTCGGAAAGAATCTGGCGCGCTGCCTCTGAGACGGTACCTCGGTGCGCATCCTCTTCGGCCCAGAAACGGCCGAAGTCTGTGATATGCGTGTCTCCATCCGCAATGCCGTATCCATAGCAGCTGAATAAGTGTCGTAGTGCTGGGCGCCAATGGCAAGATATAGCTGGGCATCAAGTCCCTGTACGAACCTCTTCACCATCTTCTCCTCGGTATCCACCAAATACTGAGCATATCGGGATAACTGTGTAAACTGGATGTCATACTCAGACACCGTCATCCCAGGTGTCTTGACTAAGGCCTCGAAGCTGCGAGCTCTGGCGTCACGAACGCTCTCTGGAAGGAAACGGGCTAGAAAGACCGCTGTAAACTCGACCCAAGTCATAGGCGGTAGACCTGCAGCTCGACCTCTCAAGACTGACTCCCACCATGTATGCGCGAGACCCTCTAGTCGGAAACTCGCAAGCTCTACCCATCGATCATCCGAACATCTCAGCGAACGGCAGATCCTGGCTAAACTGTCAAGGAACGTCTGTGGGTCCTCCGCTGCCTCGGTGCCGGTGAATACTGGAGGTCTCAGCCTCATGAAATCCTGTAGTGAAACCGGAATGGCCACGGTGGTAGTAGTAGGAGCAGGTATCATGGTCGTCTGTGATGTAGTAGGTACGTCATCCGGCCTCGGTGTACGACTGGCTGTAACTAGGGATCCTACCATCTGACGTAGCTCCTGCATGCCTCCCATCATCTGTCGCAACTCCTCCATACCGGTCTCGAGCCTATCCATACGGCCTGGGGAAGGTGGATCGGTCTGTCCCTGCGGCGTAGGCATACCACCCTGCTCAGTCCTAGTCTCGGACGAGCCAGCTCGAATCTCGTCTCTGGCGGCAGCCTTCTGTGCCCTCGTAGCCTTCGGCGGCATAGTGGCTGTTACAGAAAAACGGATAGTAAGGAAAGTGCAATAGGATCATAGGATACACGGAATTGAAGAAGGAATTTTTCAAGCAAGTATATCCTAAAGTCACTTAGGCAGAGTACCGTATCGTAAGTATGCCGCGGACATACGCACGCTACGTTACCCTGCTTAAGTCACTTACTCCATCTACCAAGGGTCATCCTACACTCACAAAGGTAAAACCTATCGCTCTGATACCAACTTTGTCACGACCCGCAGGGTACGGAACGTGACTGGCACTTAAGTTTACGAAACGTCTAAAGACGTCCGTAAAATAAGTAAGCCAAAGCCCAGAAAACAAAACCAATTAAGCAAAAGAGTGAAGAAAACCTAATCAATTGAAAACGAGTTTATCAAATAAGTCATGTAAAACCCTTTTTAAAAACAATACCAATTTTTTCGAAAATTTCGGCAGAGTCTCCTTTGTAAATACTGGCCCCCAAAATGGGTACAACAAAAATACACATGAATCCACCAAAATAGGGCATCCCCAAGCGGGAGCTAGCTCTTCGCCACAAGGCGGTCACAAATCCCACGCAATATAAAATGACAACAAGCATAATAATCATAAGGAAGCATGAGAAAAGTAGCATGTCGGCTCAAGTGAGCTCGACCCCCAAAATACAGCATAAAAGTCTACAAATCTCACTGTCTCATCTCTAGGTCACTATACAATAATGCTGGTAGATACAGTAGATGGAGTACACTAGATACAAGAATATACAAGGTGGTACAAAATAATAACATAACCCACCTATGAGCGAATCTCGAGCTCAGGCAAAAGAGGCAAAAGGACAAGTGCGCCCGCCGCTACTGAACTGACGGAGCGGACCTGCAAAAGACTGTGGCACAACGGGGGTGAGTTGCCAACTCGTGAGTAATAAATAACATCTACAAAGGCTATCGTATGCATGCACACAAGCATCCTAGCATCTAAAATACAGGTATGACTGGATGCACTAGCAGGTGTGTATACAACATCAGTGTACTAATATGTATGCAACATGAATATCTGAGGTCTCAATAGGTATATATGAGAAACGTTTTATCTCTTTTTGTTTTTGAAACCCTTTTAGAATGCCAGCATAATGTCAATGAATCGACGAAAATCGGTGTCCAGCAACGACACCCAAAAGCTGTCTCAAATCTCATAAATCCATGTCATAGTGTCTCTGGCCTCAGCCATCCGGCTGACCCATCTCAATATCAATATCTCATCCTCTCGCGGCCCCGGTCGGTATCCTCTGGATATCCGCCGTGCCCAATGAAGTCACCGGTAGGTAATCCGTCCCCTGCCAGGCTCAACGTCATCACCACATTCCTCTTGCCACGGGGTACCTTACCGGGCCCACCATGTACCCGTGCCGGTTCCTCCACTCCTCGACACGGATTTCCAAATCCACAGCAAACTCATGGTGGACGACACTTACATCACTAGAAAACCGCAATTTACATATTTTAAAAATATAATAAGTTTAGAAATTTTGCGGCTTTCCCCCTGAAATCCAGCAATATCATAAAATCTCAAGAAATCCTCATAAGTGCATATATCAATGATAATGAATGCATATGGTATCAATAATCAAGTTGCAATGTGTGATTAATGTATTAAGCATGAACAATTAATATGATGAAGTACATGCACATGAATAGCAATACTACGGTTTCATTTTTAAGGAATTAAAGGCAATAGCACAAGTTTAAGTATCAATTAGTAAAAGGTTTAAATTTAAAGGTTATCTAGTGTGGTGGCATGGCAATTACCAGGGTGTGTATGTAAGCATGAATAGTGCTCGTGCTGCATATAAAAACCCTGGCAATGGTGCAGGTGTCCTATAAAATGGTTTCGTATAGGTATGTCAATATAATGCATGGATGCAGCAAATAGTCAAATAAGTATTTCACCCCTAATTACTAACATCACTAAGGGTCTTGTAAGTTACTAAAACTATCGGGCGGCTTACGCCATCCAACGATAGTCCCCCGTAGATATTACATCTACTCACCGGAATCCCTGGCTAGCTGTGTCCAATCACCGCTTTCCCCTTTCGCGCCGCGTCTGACGTCTCCGTGACCGAACCTGGAATTAACATCAATACCAAACATAAGGTTACATATCAAGAACGACGCAAAACCCAAACGAAACTACTAACGTTCGCTAGCTAGGTACAACGTGCACAAAGTGCGCGGAACACACGCGAAAATCGCAAAAACTGCCAAAAAAAACGCCGATTTGGTCGCCCGGCAAAACTAAAACCCGACTACCCAAAAATCCGCACTCACGCATCCTAAAAGTCGTAGGACAAGCCATTACAATCATCAAGACGTCGAAAATAATCCATCACATAATTTTATAACAAAACTAGTAAGCATTTGCATTCTAAAATCGGTGCAAAAATCGCCGATTTGCGACAAAACGACTACAATCTAGCATAATCACCCAAGTCACACCATTAGATAACCATTACACAAAATTTCAACACATTAACCATGTTCCAAAACCTAAATTCCACAACCAACCCTTTCTTGATTTTTCTCAAAAGCAATTGCAAATCAAAATACATACTAGAAAAACTTAACTAACACTAATTTCAAGCCCAATTAGCAAGTTAACCTTCTAGATTAGGTTAGCAAAACAACTAGATAATAAATTAGGTTTAATCAACTAAATAATGGTTTCCAACCCTTAATCAACTCACTAATCATGCTTCACAACCCAATCCATACATAAACCCTCTCTTGAAAATCCTAAAACAACAATTTACAACCAAATCACACTTCTAAAATTAACTAAATTAGCATAATTGAAGACTACATAAACAAGGTGACCATATAGATTAGTTAATTAACAACTAGATTAACTATAAAACAATCTAATTAACTATCATGGCTTCAAAACCCTAATTTAAACAAACTACTCTTTTTTATAAAAAAAAAGATTAGAAATTAGCTAACTTTTAACACTAAACCATGCAATTAAAGGAATTTAGCAAAAAAAAGAAAGTAACTTGATGGAATTTATACCTCAAGATCTATGGATCAAGCAAGTGATTTGCCTCTAAGGATGGCTTCCTAGCTCCAAGATTCAAGCAAGAATGGCTAAGGATAATGATAGCATAAGGATTTTGTTTGGATTTTTGAATTAATTATGGATTTTGATGTGGTTTTTTGAAGAAAATTGAAGAAAAATGAAAAGAAAAGAGATGAAGAAGAGAGGGTTCAGGTTTCGGCCAGAGGAGGTAAGGGGGAGGGGTGTGGGTGAGTGGGGAAAGTCAATGGTCAAGTCTCCAAAGTCAAATGCACCATACCTTATTCATTATAATTAAAATAAAGCCATAAACTAACTAAATCAACTCAAGAAAGCAACCAAGGAAATGAGGCCAGAAATTTCTGGACTTGCACAAGGTGGGGTTGTCCTAGGGCTGAGGAAAAAGAGAGAGGGGTTTTACAAAAGAAATTTTATGCAAAAAGGCCCCCTTACAAGTCAAAAATTGCAAGTTTTAGCTCAAAATTCAATAAATTCATTTCATATCACAAAAATTTGTTAAAAATCAAAATAAATTACTAAAAATTTATGTTATCACTAGATTTTAATTATCATAATTTTAGAGATTAAAATTAGCCCGGAAAAATTTGTATTTATCGCTAATTTAATGTATTTTCTTACCGGCTTAAAATTATATTTCAAAATTGAAAAATTAAGGAAAATTTTTAAACGACTAGAATTTCATAATTAACTCATTAGCTACTAAAAACAAGCAATTATCTATCCATTTTAGGTATAATTAGCCCTAAGCTGCAAAATAACAAGAAAGACGGTTTTCGGAAAAATACCGAATTTTCACCGAATTTCAGGAAAACACCAAAACGACTTTTCAAGACGCTACATCCACACGACCAGAGAACGTCGGGTTTCACTTGCGGCTCAAAGGAAACCCGGGGCTCCCAGATTATCCGTTTGGTCTGTGATGCTTATCACTTTCCTATGATGTTGCTTATATCATGCCTAGGATAGATGTTATATATATTTATATATACTAGTAGATGTGTATATGTTTTGCACCCTCGCTCCATCCCCCGCTCTGCCGTTAATTAAGTAACCTAACGGTGCATAACAAGACCCCGTGGCGAATGCGGATGGCATATACGTACATTGTATTTTCGTTCTTTTCTGGTGCGATATGGTTTAATTGATGGGACTGCATTAATTCCGATTAATGCAAGGAAAACAAACATATATGATGTTGTCGGAACCAAGTTTTTAAAACTAACATTACAGACGTTTTCTTTTGCTTTGTACGGTGGTATTCGGTTATGAATATCTAACATCTCATTCGACGAGGCAAGAGCCGAGATCCCTTCACAGGGAGTGACCTCTTGAGAAAAAGTTTACATCGGTGTAATTACTTTACTGTAGTCGATTCTTTTGCTTTGCATCGTGGTATTCAGTTTGGAATATCCTGCACCTCATTCGACGAGGAAAGAGCCAAGATCCCTTCACAGGGAGTGACCTCTTTAGCAAAAATTTAGGCCACTATATATTTGTAAAACCACTCGGTTCCTTCAACGATATCAAGTTCATTACGTTAAAGGTTTTTCGCCAAAAACCAGCCGTAGCTCTCCGTCATTTCCTACAAGTACTACTTAGTATTTGTGCTGTGTTTGTTGACTGTGTCAAGGCGTAGTGTGCGGTAGCTAAATAGTGCTTGTTTGTTGCATGCAATGCGATTGGTTAGGACAGTCATGCGGCCTTATTGACTATGTCAAGGGCTCATGCGGGTGGGTTTAACGCAATCCAGATAATGACGGGCTGAACTTGACTAGGACTCTTTGATTTGTTGACTGTGTCAAGGTCACTTGGGTCCTAGGGGTAAAAACTACATCGGGACTTTCAAACATATAGGAAACTTGCCAGGCATGCGCATACCTTCTGGAGTGTGGTGACTTGAGTGGCTTCCATCAAATTATCATGCGATGATAGTTGGATCCCGATTCTTACTGATGAGTGGGTGTTACTCCTCGGGTGATTTTAGATGATCCCGACTAATTCTCCTTTTAGGGTTTGAAGGAGAATTCGAGGAAACAGTGGGAGCCATCCTGATTAGATAAAGTGATTAACCAATCTAATCTAGGTCAGAGTGCACGCTGAGTGTTTCTTTTCTCTCGCTCTCTCTCTCTCTCTCTCTCTCTCTCTCTCTGGCAGTGTCACGCCCCGCTTCCCAGAGTGCGCTAAGATCGCTACGTGACAGAGCCAAACTTGCTACCTGTGGATAGAAAACATCCCTCCACAGTCACATTACGGCTGTCTAGAGATATCAAGAACAGTAGAAATAAAATAAACTATCTAGTACATGTCCATAAGCCAGAATAAACGAGTCAAGAAGTAATATGAGGAAGCAATAGATTCAATAAACAATAATAATCTAGAATGTACATCCCAAATACGGGCTTACATCAGAAAATAAAAAGTGCTGAAAGGAAACTAAACTAGAATACTAACAAGTCCTCACTGCTCGACCTGTTGACTGAAATACTCTTGATCGGCCTGCGGCGAAGGTAGAGGATCTGGGCCATGCAAAACCCAGACGTCAGTGCGTCATAACATCAACAATAATATAATCAGGGGTTGTAAGTCCATGTTGCCCACCCCGGTGCTTGCGGGGAGGCGGAAAACGGAATAAAACTCGGATTTTTATCACTTTAGGCAACATGGACTAGACAAAGACGGGATCTTTACTAAACAAAAACTAACTAAAGCTAACTAGAAATTAGCTACATGGAAGAATGGTTATACCTAAGGCTTTATGTCCTTCTCTCGTTGCTCCTTGTAGTGAACGGAAGTGATCTCCTTGTCGTCTTCTCTCGTCGAAGAAGGATCCACCCGAGAGCCTCAACTTTTGGCTTCAACTTCAAGCTAGAAGTAACTAAACTGCTAGAAGTGCTAATCCTAAAACCTTAGATGAGAGTAGAGATTATCAAGAAGAGGTTTTTCACAAGCTCAAGTGTTTCTCAACACATGAGAGGGGAGAGCTTGAGAGAGAGGAAGAGGAGGAGAGAGAAAGCATATGATAGAATGAGAGAATAATGAAGCATTCTCACATATATGTGTGAATTATTGTAAATTGATAATTAGTGAGATAATTGTCATGGCTTAATCAAGACATGACCATTATCATTTCATATTTAATGCTAATTGCAAGGATCAAAGAGCATCTTTTATATGGAATGATGATGGTCAAAGTGTCAACCTAGGTCAACAAGTCAAGAGTGGTCAAATAGTCATCAACCCTAACCATGCATAATTATATATAACTAATATCAATTAACCATAATACACACATAAGCATTAGGGTTAGCAAAATGACAATGGTCATTAACCCTAATTAAAGTCCTCTCCCTCTGTCTCAATCAACTGTGCATGCGCACCCGTATTCGTGACCCGAGGAACACGAATACAAAGAGATAAAACCAATCCCAAATCATATACTAGGATCTGGCTTAAACCAAAGCCCGCTAGTATAAGCTGTCCGGACAGCAAACGTGCACAAGTGCGCGGATGTGAACGAACCCTGTCGCAAAACCATGCGACCTCTACTCATTTTGCCTAAAGGCGAATAGCTCTCTGTGTGGGACTCTAAAGACTCGACACTACGCTGGCAGTGGGTTTAACCACAGACCGCAAGTGGCACTAGCTGTACGTAACGGTCCCCAAGTAGATGCCGATAAGTAGACTGACGAGGTGACCCCATCTGAACTCCTACTGAGCCTGTATGTGACAGTCTCCGTACAGTCCGGTCTGTTCGTCTGATACATCGCATGGCGGGCCTAGGGGCGGTAAACGTCAGTCCCCTAATAGCGGTACAAGTCGTGTTGGAGTGTAGCCCAGAACACCCTAAGATAACACTGGAAACCTACCAGTATATCTCGCTTGCCCTGGCCAGGGACTACTCGTGTAATGGCTCTCCTAGACACAGCGCGATGTCAACCCCCAATACCGGGAGAGAAGAATCCTGTCTAACCATCACTGCCTCCAAGTGCTTCGGGACTGCACCCAACTACTACCTGTTTGCACGACTCCTTTGAGCCGTGGTAGGGTAGCAATCAAAGTACAGTGGGTACACACTCGAGGCGAAATGACAGTGTCAAGTCAGCGGACTAAGCTGTACTCATGTCACCTGGGAACTGATAACTGACGATAGGTATAATACCAACCAACAGTTCCCAACGAGTCCTGTCCAGTGTACTCGTAACCTAACGAGCACCCGCATACTATCTCAAGTACGACGTACTGACGGCTGTGGGACAGACCGTCTCCCACGCTTGGATGAAAAGCGCATACGCTAGTCTACTCCGGAGTATCGATGCCCTGTCTCGATAATCCAACGACTAGGGACCTGTATAAGGATGTGCTTATGGATTACCCAGCCCCCACGAGTGTGAGTGCCATCACAATGCTGGTAATCAAGCAAAGATCCTAAGGGCCCTACTAATATGTATATAAGCGATATGCTAAAAGAAACACATGCACATATTAAAGCAGAGACAAACCAAGTAGCAGACTACCATTTCGAGCAAGATTGTATATACAACTGTGAATATCCCAAGCTTCCATCAAGTAATATACATACTAGTATGATACAGTAATGGCCTCTAGGGCATATACACTAACAATCTCCCACTTGCACTAGGGCCATGTACTGGCGTATCGAAGACCTATCATCTCGATCAGCCGCTCGAACTGAGTCTAGGGTAAGGCCTTCGTGAATGGATCTGCAGTGTTATCTTCTGAAGCAACCCTCCGAACCTCGAACTCCTGGCGATCCACGATCTCCCTGATCAGGTGATACCGCCTTAAGATGTGTCTGGATTTCTGATGGGACCTGGGTTCCTTCGCTAAAGCTATAGCCCCGTTGTTGTCGCAATACAGAGGTATTGGGTCAATAATGGACCGAACCACCTGAAGTTCTTTCATGAACTTCCTCATCCAGACAGCTTCTTTTGCAGCATCAGATGCAGCGATGTATTCCGCTTCCATAGTCGAGTCAGCAACGGTTTCCTGTTTGGAGCTCTTCCAACACACCGCCCCTCCATTGAGGGTAAAGACAAAACCCGACATGGACTTGGAATCATCCTTGTCACTCTGGAAGCTGGAGTCAGCAAAGGCCTCAATCTGGAGGTCTTTTCCGCCATACACCAAGAACATCTCCTTAGTCCTTCTCAGGTACTTGAGAATGTTCTTTACCGCTATCCAATGTTTCTCCCCAGGGTTTGACTGATACCTGCTTATCACACTCAGTGCATAAGCCACATCTGGTCTGGTACACAACATCGCATGCATTATAGAGCCTACCGCAGAAGCGTAGAGTATAATAGACATGCGATCCCTCTCCAAATCAGTCTTGGGAGACATCTCTTTGGAGAGGGTGATCCCGTGACAAGCCGGTAGATTACCGCGCTTGGAATCTTCCATACTGAATCTTTTCAGTATGGTGTCGATGTACCTGGACTGTGAGAGTCCTAAAATCCTCTTGGATCTGTCACGGTAGATCCGGATCCCCAGAATGTATGAGACATCACCCAGGTCTTTCATGGAGAACCTGTGTGACAAGAACCCCTTAACAGATTGTAGCATAGGAATTTCATTTCCTATTAAGAGAATGCCATCCACGTATAAAGCGAGGAATACTACAGTTCTCGCTACAAATCTACAATAGATGCATGGTTCATCTGGATTTTTGATAAAGCCAAATTCCTTGACCGTCTCATCAAAACAGATGTTCCAACTCCGCGATACCTGCTTTAGTCCATAAATGGACTTAAGCAACTTGCACACCTTTCCGCTGCTCCCACTCTGAATGAAACCCTCTGGCTGGTCCATATAGACACACTCCTCTAAATGTCCATTTAGAAAAGCGGTCTTTACGTCCATCTGCCAAATTTCATAATCGTGGAAGGCAGCAATGGCAAGAAGGATCCGAATGGATTTCAGCATAGCTACTGGAGAAAAGGTTTCGTCATAGTCCAAACCAGGTCGCTGACGAAAACCCTTTTCAACCAGTCTAGCTTTATAGGTCTCAACATGTCCATCTACACCAATCTTCCTTTTGAAGATCCACTTGCAACCTACGGGTTTTACCCCATCTGGAGCAATGTCCAACATCCATACATTGTTGGTGTGCATGGACTCCATTTCGGTCCGCATTGCATCCAGCCATCTTACCAAGTCAACGCTCTGAATGGCTTGCTGGAAGCTAGTAGGCTCATCACAATCTATGATGCAATCCTCTCTATCCCCGTCTATGAGAAAACCGTAGTATCTCTCGGGCGGATGAGACTGCCTACTACTCCTGCGGAGTGGCGTGGGAATGTCCTGATCTTTCGAACCCTCTGGTTCTACTAAGCTTTCAGTAATAGCTTATGGTTCTTGAATTTCTTCCAGTTCTATTGCGCTCCCACTTATTTCTTTTTCTAAGAACCGATGTTCCAAAAAATGGGCATTATGAGAAACAAGGACTTCTTGTTCCTCTGCGTAATAGAAAAGATACTCCCTGGAGTTCTTTGGGTATCCCACATGTAGGGTTCCTAGGCACACTAATGAAGTCTCACAAGTGATCAAACATGGCTATTTCAAATTTTACAAGTGCCTACAAACCCTAATACGGATCGTTAACTAGATATATAGGCGATGCAAGCATGTAAATGAATTAAATGCTAAAGGAAAGAAGCTACAACCTTTGTAGATCCGGTCCTCCACGTCCTAGGCTCCGTGATGAGGTCCCTCCGCTGTCCAAATCAAATCCATGACTCTAGCATCGGCTTCATCGGAGAAAAGGGCGGACTTGGTCGTCGGTTCGATGCCGAAGATGATCTACGTCGAGGCATCACAAGATCAAGCTCCAACTTCACCAAGCCTTGAAAACTTGTGAAGAAAACACCCTATACAACTTGGCAAGAGGTAGAGGATGAAGAAATAGGAAGTGGGTTCACTTTAGAATTGGATTTCTCACTCATTTTCACTAGTTTCCATTGAAGCTATCAAGCTTTCTCTTCTTGAAGAAGAAGAAGAAGAAGAAGAAGATGATATATGATAAGATATTTAAAAGGAAAATAAAAAGAATACTTATCATCTCTTCAACCATGGTTTAGTGTAGAGATTTAACTAAGGTTAGATGAGTGGTTAGGGTTAGAGAAGAGACAAGAATGGTGGACTTGTTCAAAGCTTCAAGAAGCTTCAAAGAAAAAACAAAACTAGCAACCATTCTTTTCTCTTTATCTTTTCAAATGAAATAAATAAAATAAATAGATAAGAAAATGAAAACCCTAACCATTATACAATCATGGTTTAATCTTTACACAAACCCAAGTGAGCATGTATCATCAAACATGATACAATCTTGTGCACAAAAATATATCACATATACAATGTGCACTTCATGTGAGAAAATCCTTTTAAAGTGAACAAATACTAGTTAATGCAAAGTAATATATCAAATATATAATTATGCATTAAATCATTAAATCAATACTTGATTTAACGATCCGGTCATATCGCATATAACCGACTAATATCCAATGTATCGGCTTATCGAATCAATCCTTGATTCGATAACAAGGTTATATCGCATACAACCATTCGACACATTCATCACGAGAATGAAATACGGTATCACATACACGCATTATTCTCGGTCCCGCACATATCTCATATGCGCTCCTATTTCGTTTCGCTTGAGCCAGGAAACCTCTGTGTAGGACTCTAAAGACTCGTCAATACGCCGGCAGCAGATGATGATCATATCAAACACCCACAAGCCGCAAGCGGTCTGCTAAACGTAACGGCCACCCGGGTATTGAGCGATCAGAAGATCGACGAGCAAGCCCGCTCACACTCCTGTGAATCCAACCAGTAACACCTACCGTACAGTCCGGTCTGTTCGTCTGATATGTCGCATATCTCGCCTAGGGGTGGTAAACGTCAGACCCCAGTAGCTCGATAAGTCATGACGACGTGAAGTCCATGACATGTGTGAAACTACTGATAACACTTACCAGTAGGTCACTGCAACCCTAGCCAGGGATTTCCTGTTATGGCCAGTCGAGCATAGCGCAACATCAACCCCCAATACCGGGAAAGACGAATCCCCTCCTATCGCTCATTGCCTCCATGTGAATCGGGACTGTACCCAAAAACCACCTGTTTGCACGACTCAGTAGAACCGTGGTAGGGTGGAAATCAAAGCACAGTGGGAGACACACAAGACTCTATGACGATCTCGGGTCAACAGACTAAGCTGTACCAGTGTCACCAGAGAACTGCCATCTGACGTGAGGTATAATACCATCTGGGAGTTCTCGGCGAGTCCGTTCAGTGTACCCAGTCTCCACCGAGCACCCGTATACCATCTCTGATGTCAAACACCAATGGATATGGGATCATCCATCGCCCATCGCATGGGTCGAGAAGATATACGCTAGTCTACTCTGGAATATCGATGCCCCGTCTCGATATTCCCTCGACTAGGAACATTGAAGGATGTACTCATGGACTATCCAGGCCCCACTAGTATGATCTGCATCACAGTCCTGGAAGTCGAGTACACATCCTAAGGGCTTTATCAACATGTAACAGAGAGACAGAAAGTATACACGTTAAGATAAAGAGCAACCAGATAGCGTACTATCATGTCGAGCAAGAAAGTCCTACCTATATATGTCCCAGCATCCACTACAATATACATCCAATGTACAGTAATGGCCTCTAGGGCATACATATAACTAACAATCTCCCACTTGCACAGTACTGAGCGTGCCTCTAGTTTGTCCGTATGCTGCTTTTTGACATAAGCTGGACATCCCCAAATCTTCAGGTATTGAAGATAGGGTTTCTTTCCACTCCATAACTCATATGGTGTGGTAGGCACAGTCTTAGTGGGAACTCGGTTCAAAAGGTATGCAGCTGATTCTAGCGCATATCCCCAGAACGATCGCGGTAACTCAGCGTTACTCATCATGGACCGTACCATATCCAATAGGGTTCGGTTCCGTCTCTCCGATACACCGTTATGTTGCGGAGTGTATGGAGGAGTAAGCTGAGAGAGAATTCCATTCTCTTTTAAGTAACCCAGGAACTCGGCACTCAAGTATTCTCCACATCGATCAGATCTTAGTGTCTTGATACTTTTGCCTGTTTGTTTTTCTACTTCATTCTTGTATTCCTGGAATTTCTCAAAAGCTTCGGATTTATGCTTCATTAAGAAGACATGTCCGAATCTTGAAAAATCATCCGTAAAAGTAATGAAGTAAGAATAACCGCTTCGTGCATGTATAGACATTGGACCGCACACGTCGCTGTGTACGAGTCCCAAGAGCTCGCTCGCTCTTACTCCGTGTCCAGTGAACGGAGTCTTTGTCATCTTTCTTTTGAGACAGGATTGACAAGTTGCATACGATTGATATTCGAACGGATCCAAATATCCTTCTGCATGTAACTTAGTCAACCTTCTCTCATTGATGTGACCCAGTCTACAATGCCATAAGAAAGTTTTATTGATTTCTGGAGACTTTCTTTTGTGTGTATTCTGGACATTGAAAATCTGTGGTTGGTTCAATACGTATATACCGTTGTTTAATGTACCTGACCCAATCAAAACATGATTAAGGTGAATGTTCACTACATTACTTACAAATGCAAATTCATAACCTTCTTTAGATAATAAAGATACAGAAATGATATTACAGGTTGCATTTGGTACAAAATAATAACTACGCAAAACCAAAAAGTGTCCATCTGACAATCCCAGGTGATAGTCCCCCACGGCCTCAGCATCCATGCTAGCTCCGTTTGCAACTCTGAGGGTCATGTCACCTGCCTTCAAAACTCTACGCTTTCTCAACGCCTGCAAAGAATTACAGATATGAGATCCTGATCCGGTATCCAATACCTAGGATGTAGAGTTTATTGATAGACAGTTTTCAATAACATACACACCTGAAGCTGAAGCCGCAACTTGCTTCAGATCCTGGGTTCTGGCCTTCCAAGCCTTGCAATCCTGTTTCCAGTGTCCACTTTTGTGATAGTAAAAGCACTCTTATTTCCCCACAAGCTTCCCCGCTACCTTTGTTGCTTTTGCCTTTCCTTTTCCCTTCGTATCCACTTTACTGACACTGCCTCTTGGTTTAACGGGGCTTTCTTCTTCTTGCCCTTGGCTTTCGCCCTGGACCTAGAAGAGGAAGATCCTCCTACAAACAAAGTGGATGTCTCCCTACCTTTCTGTAGGATGCCCTCTGCACTCCTCAGCATGTTGAGGAGATCTGAAAGTTCAACTTCATTTTCCTGTAAGTTGAAGTTCAGGATGAACTGGGCGTAAGTGGAAGGAAGGGACTGGAGAATCAAGTCCGTACAGAGCTCATTCTCCAACGTGGTCCCAAGTTCCGCGAGCTCCTCTATATAGCCAATCATCTTAAGCACGTGTTCCGCTACCGATGATCCGACGACCAACCTTGCCCAAAACAACTTTTTCGACACTTCGTATCTGGCGATACGAGACTGCTCTCCATACAGTTCTTTTGTATGAAGAAATATGGACTCTAGGTCCATATTCTTGTGCCTCCTCTGATGTTCGTTGTCCATCGAGGCAAGTACGAGGCATTTGGCCTTCGCGCAATCTATTTCCCAGGTCTTACGGATTTCCCTATCCGCGACACTGGTTTTGGGACCTGGGACAGGGGGAGCTTTGGTGGTAAGGAGATACCCCAACTTGTCGTAAGTGATTGCCATCTTGACATTCCTGAGCCAATCTTTGTAGTTTGGCCCTGTCAGTATGTTTTTATCTAGTAATAACTTAAGTCCGGTCATGTTGAATGGTCGCTGCAATTAGGAGAGAGAAAAGAAACACTTTAGCATGATGCTCTTGCAAGTTTAGAGTGGTTTTTAGTTTGTCTAAACAGGATGGCTCCCACTGTCTCTCGAATCCCTTCTCAAACCATAAAGAAAGAATTAGTCGGGATCAATCTCACCGTACAATACTTGCTTAACCGTTCAGCCAGGCCAGTGTCGGTACTTCGAGGGAGGTTTTCCAACGCTTTCGCGAAGTTCCTTAATTAAGTAACCTCTTTTTCCTGTGGGCGTAGCCCCGCTAACACCTTTCTAGACACCTACTAGGTTTACAGCATTGATCGTTAAGTGAGAGTTTTCCCGAGGAGTAGCATATACTCACAGTAGGATCGGGATCCAAATATCATCGCGTGATAAAACCGAAGGAATCCTACCAGAATCATCACACTCCAAATGGTATGCAGCTCTAGCAAGTTTCAGTACTTATGAAACTCCCGATGTGGATTTTTTCCCCATGCTCTTATGACCTTGGCGTGAGGTCAAAATGTCATAAGTCACATGTCAAGTTCTTCCCATCATTATCCCGGTTAATTTGAACCCACCCGTACCTACCCTTGACGTAGGCCAAAATGGCAGTACGACTGTCTCAAACCAACGCATTCTACCTATGCAACAGATAAATATCTGACAGCTACCAATCACTATGCCTTGGCGTGAGGTCAAAATACATAGCTTGAATACTACCGAACATTTAACTGAAATGATGGAGGGCTACGAATGGTTTTGGCGAAACCGTGAACGTAGTGAACTTGATATAATCGATGGAACGAGATAGCTTTTAAAAGGAGTAGTTCAAGCTCCGCGTTTAAAAGTTTAGTTTTTGAAAAGAACCGAGTGGTTTTCAAAGTGTTCCAATCGACTTTTACTTGGTTTATTTTCTTGCATTAGTTCTTTTAATGCATCCCATCATTTAATCCTACCATTGCAGAAAACAACCAAAATATGACGTACGCTTTTGCCATTCGCATTCGCCACGGGGCCCCGTCATCACCCGTTAGGTTACTTAACTAACGACAGAGCGGGGACTAGGCTAGCACGGCTGTAAAACATAAGCAACGCCTAAATAGTTATAGTATATAGATATATAGCAATGATAGACATTACAGATCACAGATGAATACATTGGATATACTAGGAATCCGCAATCCGTTCGAGCCTGCAACGAAAAGCGGATTACACGGTCGCGGTGAATAGTCAATACCCCACCCAAGACCCCTACGGGTGCGGCAAACTACCCGCCAAGTACCCGAAGCGAAGCAACCTCCCTCAACACCGTGAGTAGGCCACTCGGCACTTCGAGATACCCGGTAGTTTGTGCACCCCCTCCATGGGTCTATCCTAGGAGCAAAAACAGTAAAAAGAATTATACAATGACGGCTACAACCCCGACCCGGTTGTGCGGCCAAATAAATAATAATATATCAATTTACATATTACATGAATGAAAGAAAAAGAAACACTCATCTCGCATCCACCCCGGCTATTCACCCGCGACAATCCAATGCATTCATATACACATACCATCAACAAACACAGATCACAGATATGTATAACCCCCACAAATCGACGTATAGCGATTAGTGGACGTTCAATACATAGAAATATCACAGATATAACCCTTTAGTCAAAGTGTAGTGAAGTTCGATCAAAAATACAGATTTATAGGCCCCCAAAAACAAATTTCTTTTCTGGAAAACCTGGGCACAAATAAACCATCTTAAAAATCCCAAAACCATGTCAGAAGAACACTGCACCAAACTCGATCCAGAACCGAGTCAACTCGGCCGCGGTTGCGCGGCAATAGCTTGCTATTGCTGCGGAACCGCGGCGCTTTGAACGATTCACTGGACCGGGTTTGGTGAGTTTCTTATAAAAACCCTAAGATGATTTTAGACGTATGATTTTTTATTTTTAGAGCAGAAAAAATTTCAACAGAAAGTTAGGGTTTTCATGTTTTGGTTTTGCGATTTTTCCGATCAAACTTTCATACACTTTACTAACCTAGCTAGTTTATGTTTAGTTAGGCTCTGATACCACTGTAAGTCCACGTTGCCCACCCCGGTGCTTGCGGGGAGGCGGAAAACGGAATAAAAATCGGATTTTTATCACTCTAGGCAACATGGACTAGACAAAGACGGGATCTTTACTAAAAAAACTAACTAAAGCTAACTAGAAATTAGCTACATGGAAGAATGGTTATACCTAGGGCTTTATGTCCTTCTCTCCTTGCTCCTTGTAGTGAACGGAAGTGATCTCCTTGTCGTCTTCTCTCGTCGAAGAAGGATCCACCCGAGAGCCTCAACCTTTGGCTTCAACTTCAAGTTAGAAGTAACTAAAGTTCTATAAGTGCTAATCCTAGAACCTTAGATGAGAGTAGAGATTATCAAGAAGAGGTTTTTCACAAGCTCAAGTGTTTCTCAACACATGAGAGGGGAGAGCTTGAGAGAGAGGAAGAGGAGGAGAGAGAAAGCATATGATAGAATGAGAGAATAATGAAGCATTCTCACATATATGTTTGAATTATTGTAAATTGATAATTAGTGAGATAATTGTCATGGCTTAATCAAGACATGACCATTATCATTTCATATTTAATGCTAATTGCCAGGATCAAAGAGCATCTTTTATATGGAATGATGATGGTCAAAGTGTCAACCTAGGTCAACAAGTCAAGAGTGGTCAAATAGTCATCAACCCTAACCATGCACAATTATATATAACTAATATCAATTAACCATAATACACACATAAGTATTACGGTTAGCAAAATGACAATGGTCATTAACCCTAATCAAAGTCCTCTCCCTCTGTCTCAATCAACTGTGCATACACACCCGTATTCGTGATCCGAGGAACACGAATACAAAGAGATAAAACCAATCCCAAATCATATACTAGGATCTGGCTTAAACCAAAGCCCGCTAGTATAAGCTGTCCGGACAGCAAACGTGCACAAGTGCGCGGATGTGAACGAACCCTGTCGCAAAACCATGCGACCTCTACTCATTTTGCCTAAAGACGAATAGCTCTCTGTGTGGGACTCTAAAGACTCGACACTACGCTGGCAGTGGGTTTAACCACAGACCGCAAGCGGCACTAGCTGTACGTAACGGTCCCCAGGTAGATGCCGATAAGAAGACTGACGAGGTGACCCCATCTGAACTCCTACTGAGCCTGTATGTGACAGTCTCCGTACAGTCCGGTCTGTTCGTCTGATACATCGCATGGCGGGCCTAGGGGGCAGTAAACGTCAATCCCCTAATAGTGGTACAAGTCGTGTCGGAGTGTATCCCAGAACACCCTGAGATAACACTGGAAACCTACCAGTATATCTCGCTTGCCCTGGCCAGGGACTACTCATGTAATGGCTCTCCTAGACACAGCGCGATGTCAACCCCCAATACCGGGAGAGACGAATCCTGTCTAACCGTCACTGCCTCCAAGTGCTTCGGGACTGCACCCAACTACTACCTGTTTGCACGACTCCTTTGAGCCGTGGTAGGGTAGCAATCAAAGTACAGTGGGAACACACTCGAGGCGAAGTGACAGTGTCAAGTCAGCGGACTAAGCTGCACTCATGTCACCTGGGAACTGATAACTGAAGATGGGTATAATACCAACCAACAGTTCCCGACGAGTCCTGTCCAGTGTGCTCGTAACCTAACGAGCACCCGCATACTATCTCAAGTACGACGTACTGACGGCTGTGGGACAGACCGTCTCCCACGCTGGGATGAGAAGCGCATATGCTAGTCTACTCCGGAGTATCGATGCCCTGTCTCGATAGTCCAACGACTAGGGACCTGTATAAGGATATGCTTATGGATTACCCAGCCCCCACGAGTGTGAGCGCCATCACAACACTGGTAATCAAGCAAAGATCCTAAGGGCTCTACTAATATGTATATAAGCGATATGCTAAAAGAAACACATGCACATATTAAAGCAGAGACAAACCAAGTAGCATACTACCATTTCGAGCAAGATTGTATATACAACTGTGAATATCCCAAGCTTCCATCAAGTAATATACATACTAGTATGATACAGTAATGGCCTCTAGGGCATATACACTAACAGGGGTAACAAGACATGCAGGCATGAGTATGAACAGTAACAAGTCATCAGTAACAAGCAAGCAGTAATATGAATATAAATCAGTGAACATGATATAAACGGGTAAAGTGCAGTGAGTAGTCTAAACTGTGCTATAGGATTATCTACTCTAAAGTTATTCGAAATCAATTAATATAATCTTCATCGTAACCCATCGGTCTATGCCCCGTTCATTCCCCACGGGACCACGGTAACAAGATATGATAGACTGTGAGTCTATGTCCCGTTCATATCCCACGGGACCACGGTAACATGATGTAATAGCCCTTTGAGTTACGTTCAGCTACATTCTTGATTTCCCCATACCCCCAAGGTTATGTGTATAAGTCAGGTATTGATAAATCTGGAGCTAATGCCAACACAGGATCAAGCAAGTACAAGTTTGTCTGTATAGACAACAGGATATGTCCATCGGGACAACATGTCAAGATTGTCGGCATTAGGAACAGGATTAGGTAACATGTCAAGTAGTGATATATCAGGTCATGTCAAGTAGTGTACATGTATCAAGTCATGTCAAGTAGTGGTATATCAGGTCATGTCAAGTAGTACACAGGTGTCAAACGGGTGCTCATAATCAAACTGTAGCAAGTATTGAATCAAGGTGAAAGTACGGATGTATAATAAAAGCATGGATGCACAAATATCGATCAGGGGTCACATCATGACTAAGTAGGATGCACAATTATCAAGCATGGTGCACTAATACAACAGTAACATGAAATAATATGGTCTCGGCGTGCAACTAGATATGTAATAAACCGTACGGATACTATAAAACTGTAAATCGGTAAAATTTGCTGAATATTAAAACACAAGCACTATTATTTATTAAATAGATATTGATATAATAATATTAACATGGATAACATATTCAAACCGATTAATAACTATAAAAGTGGTATTGATTAACCATGCAAAAGAAAGTTCCGTTCAGAAATTAAGCGTCACCCTGATTTGTAAAATAGCTTTAAAATAACAAACGTTCTCCAAAAGGGACGTGTCTTATACCAAAACAAAGATAATTCAATAAGGTTTTCATTTTTATAAGTTGAAGTATCTCGGGTTGTTCCTACAAAAAGTTATGAACATTCGAAGTTGAAAGTTTGCTGCTGGAATTTCCCAGGACAGCAGTTAGAGATATTTTCATTTGCATTTTACATTATTTAAACAATTTATTTTGCAAGTAAATCATAAATAGAGTTATATTATTCTAAGTTAGCTTCGTAATGAACTAAAGAACGTATACTAATAATTTTTCTATGATTTATAATGAATTTTATAAGGTAAGGTGTACAGTAAATTTCAGATTTGTCGTATCCGCTTTGCGACGTTTCATGTGTAAACTATAATATTTTCAAACTATATTTTATATAACATTATAAAATACACATTATAAACTAATTAAAGATAATAATAAGAAATATTATGACGATATATATTTTAAATGATATGGATGCAAACGGGTATCCGAAAATAGTAAAACTTTACTATGGATGTACAATGGGATGAACGGGTAACATTTTACTCATATGGATGCATAATACTATATCTAGCATGTGGCAAGATGATTTAGCATGCGAATACTTATGTAAATACAGATATGGATGCATACGGATGTCATATAACCGTAAAATGATAAACTGGTAAATGTGGGATGTACAATTAAACAATATAAAATGTTATTATTCAATTGGGTGTAGTATATTGTAGTCTAGCATGTATCAAGATAAATTTGCATACACTAGATATGAAATAACTTGTATGAATGCATACGGATATCCGAAAATGGTGAAACATGCAAAATGATAATGTGGGATGCATGATTTAAAATCCAAGTGCAATATTTATTCAAATAGATGTAAATACAGTTACATAGCATGTAGCAAGATAAACTTGCCTCGATCGAATCACGCGATGGATATGCACGGCACGTCCGACGTCGGTAAATCGTCGCAACGCACACGCGGCACGCGGGATGGATCCAGGCAAGGCAAGAGGGTGATCACACAGGCAAGGTACGTTCACTGGATCACTCAGATCGTCAATAACGAGCATGGCTCTGGCGGTGATCACCGGAATCAAGAAACAAGATCAAGAAAAAGAAAGAAGAAAGAAGTAAGAAGAAGAGGCTGTGTATTAAATAAAGAAGAAAAAAATAAATAAATAAAATATATAAAAATATATATATGCAGAGGGGAGAGAGAGAGAAAGAGGTTGTTAGTTTGTTAGGAAATTAGTTTAGATTTAAATTTAAAAAAATCTTTTATTAGTTAACTAAATTTTAATTTTAATCAGTTTATAAAATTAATATTATATAAATAAAATTTGATATTCTGGTAAATACAAATATAGTCCAAAACATGCCCGGGTCGGGTCTAAAATTCAGTTTTAAAATACGAAAAATATACATGTCGACCAAAATTAAAGTTGGATATCCGGGTAACGAAAAAATGCATACCCCCAAGAACGGATGCACGCACATGCACGTAGTCATCCAAACAAGTCTGTTTCACTAAACGGGACGAGAATAAGATGCACGGATGCTCCCACAGGGTTAGGGGTATCATGCAGGCCATGCAATGTATTTTTATAATATTTTATGTGACTTAAAATTGTTAGTTATATATATGCCCTAGAGGCCATTGTTGTACATGTGATGTATATTATAATGGATGCTTGGATATATATAGAGAGGACTTTCTTGCTCGATATGATAGTATGCTATCTAGTTTAACTTTATCTTAACATGTTAACGAATACTGTTTTGTGATCACGTGTTGATAAAGCCCTTAGGATGTGTACTCGACTACTAGGACTATGATAAGAACAACTAGTAGGGCCAGGGTAGTCAACGAGTACATCCTATAACTGTTCCTAGTCAAGAGTGTATCGAGACAAGGCATCGATACTCCAGAGTAGACTAGAGTACACGCATCTTGACGCATATGATGGGCGATGGATGATCATATATCCATTGGTGTTGGACATCAAAGATGGTGTACGGGTGCTCAGTGGAGACTGGGTACACTGAAAGGACTCGCCGAGAACTCCTGGATGGTATTATACCTATCGTCAGATAGCAGTTCTCGGTGACACTGGTACAGGTTAGTCTGTAGACCCGAGATCGTCATAGAGTCTTGTGTGATTCCCACTGTGCTTTGATTTCCACCTTACCACGTCCAAGAGGGCGTGGAAAATGATGGCTTTTGGGTACAGTCCCGAATCAAATGGAGGCAATGAGCGATATGAGGGGTTTCGTCTCTCCCTGTATGGGGAGTTGATGTTGTGCTGTGTTCGATTGGCTATAACTGGAAGTCCCTGTCCAGGGCTGATATGGAGATTTACTGGTAAGTGTTATCAGCAGTTTCTCGACCTGTTATGATCCTTACATCGACACGACTTATCGGTTACTGGGGTCTGACGTTTACCACCCCTAGACTAGATATGCAACATATCAGACGAAGAGATCGGACTGTACGGTAGTGTTACTGATTGGATTCACAGGAGAATGTACAGGCTTGCTTGTTGATCTTCTGATTGCTCAATAGCTGGGTGGCTGTTACGTTTAGCTGACCGCTTGAAGCTTGTGTGTGTTTGATATGATCATCACCCACTACCGGCGTATTGACGATTCTTTAGAGTCCTACACAGAGGTTTCCTGGCTCAGGCAAAATGGAGTAGGAGCACATATGTGATATGGGCGGGACCGAGAATAATACGATATGAGAAACCATATTCTATTCTCACGATATATGATATCGGCCAGGTATATGTGATATAGCCGGGTCATCGGATCAAGTGTTGATTTGATGAATCGGTACATGTTATATTAGTCGGTTATATGCGATATAGCCGGATTGTCGGATCAAGTGTTGATTCGATAATTTAATGTATAATTATATATGTGATATATTACATTATGTTAACTAATATAAGCTCTCTTTATTGATTCATTTTCTCATCGGATAATATATTGATATATATGCGATATATGTTAATTGTATTATTTTCTTTTGTTACAAAAATATATTATATATGTGATATATAATATTGTAACAATTTAGGGTTACAAATGCAACATGATTTGTGGAGATTAAACAAGTTAGGGTTTGATTTGGGTTAGCTTTTTCATGAAGCTTCATGAAGCTTTCTTTTGTTTTTAGCTTTAGATATTTTGTGTTGATATTTTGTGTAGATATTTCTTAACCCAACCCAAACCCTTTACCCTAGTTTATTCTCTACAAGGGTTAAGCCTTCATACTTAACCCATGGTTGGATTTATAACCACAACAATAATTCATTATTCATCACAAAAGCTTTCTTCTTCTTCTTCCTCCTTGAAAAAGCTTGCTAGCTTTTTACATGTGATGATTTTGTGTGAGAAATTAAAAACAAAGAGAGCTAAATTCCTACTTCATCAGCCTCATCTATTCTAGCCACTTAGATTAGGGTGTTCACTTCTCTAATAAGTTGTTTAGTGAAGTGTAGGCTTGGGTTAAAAATTCTTCAAGGTAGATCATTTTCGAAAAGGAAGACTTCAAGTAAGCATGGATCATTCGGCTTGTGGAGCCTCTCTAGAGTCCGGAAGTTCATGGATCGCGGCGAAGGGATTACTACTCGGAGCTTATGAAGCGATGGAACGGACTACAAAGGTTGTAATCCCTCTCTCTTAGATGTAAAGTTGTTTACGTGCATGGTAACCCTAATTCTCTAGTTAAGATCCTCGTTTTAGGTTGTTCGGCACTTGAAATTTTTTAGATTTGGCATGGTTGATGCCTTATAGATCCTTGTGATAGTGCTTAGTAACCCTACAGTGGTATCAGAGCCTACTTAGAGCATTAGGCGACGTGTAGACGAAGTTAAAAGTCCGATCGAACCCCGAAACGTCATATTTGACCCTCTCTCTGGAAATTTTTTAAAAAGATGGTTTTTTCCTTATTAAAAATACTCAGAAAATTAAACAGGTGATTCTATGGATAACTGTGAAATACGAACCCCTTATTCCTTCAAGTCGCCGCGGAACCGCGGCAATACCTGGCTTTTCGCGGCGGTTCCGCGGCCGTACTTGAGTATCAGGGATAAATGTTTCTAGGTAACATCCGTAGGTATTACTACATGCTTCGGGGAATTTTTAATATTACTCAAGTGTTGAGTTTTCTGGAGATCTTACAAATTCGTTGATTCGATCGGAAAGTTTAACATTGTCTATTTATCTGGAATGTGATACAATATGTGGAATTCATATAGTTAGACATGAAATGCGAAGTATGTGATATTTCGGATTTAAGATGTCTAAAATGATTGTGGATTCCAAATGTTGTAGTTTTACACTTACTTTTCTGTGACCGTAAGCATAGTATGTGGTGTTTCGCCGGCTTCGTTGCTATACATCAACGACAATCGGGATACGCATACTTGCTTATGTTGATGATATGAGATATTATGTGTTGCTATGATATGTTATATTGGATCGTCGTGTTCTGAACAGCCGGGGGTTTTATGTGAGATGAGGGTTTTTATTTTCATTCATGTAAAATTTATTTGTATGTAATATTCTATTATTGGGGCACTTCCGGGTTGAGGATGATGTCACCATTGTATATTATTTACTTTTCCGCATTAGGATAGACCCGAGGAGGGGAGCACAAGTAACCGGGTTCTAGGGTCCAGTGGGAGGCCATCTCGAGGAGTCGAGACCGGGTCCCCTAACCCTAGAATTGGCAGGGTTAGTTGCCGCTCTCGTAGGGGGTCTAGGTATGTGAGTTTGGCTATTCATCGCGACTGTGGAATTCATGTTTTATGCAGGCTCAAACTAAAACACGGACGTCCTAGTATATCCAATATTTCATATGTTGACTTCTGCTGCAATGTTCTGTGATGAGATCATATTACTGCCTGTGACGAATGCTTATACTATATGTATATGTTGATATATATAAATTACTGCTTTCGTTTCTTCTATGAAGCTTAAGAAGCTTAAATGATGGGTTTTATTAATGAGATTAATAAAAGAAAAGAAACCTAAAAGATGTTGTAGAATCAAAACTTTATAAAAAGGGTAGCTACAGTTTTGTTTTGCATAGCGGTATATATGATATACCCTGCACCTTATTCGATGAGGAAAGAGCCGAGATCCCTTCACCTGGAGTGACCTCTTTAGCAAAACTGGCAGATGCTACAAACTCACGGTTTAGTTTTTGATTGCTTCTATAGTTCTTGCTTTGCACCGCGGTATATATGATATACCCTGCACCTTGTTCGATGAGGAAAGAGCCGAGATCCCTTCACCGGGAGTGACTTCTTTAGCGAAACTAGAAAAGCCTCAAAAACACTCCTTTTCAAAATCACTTCTTTCTACAACGATATCAAGTTCATTACGCTCATGATTTTCTGAAAAACCTGTGTAGCCCTCCGTCATTTCAGATAGAGACTAGTTAGTATTCGTGCTGCGTTTGTTGACCTTAGCCGAGGCGTAGTGTACGGTAGCTAATTAGTATTTATCTGCTAAAACATGAGATGTGATTGAGTTAGAGTAGTCATACGACTTTGTTGACCTTAGCCAAGGGTCGTACGGGTGGGTTTAATTCAATCGGGAAATGACGGGTTGAACTTGGCTAGCACTTATGATTTGTTGACCTTAGCCAAGGTCATGAGTTGCTAGGGGCAAAAGCATTATCAGGAATTTCAATTGTTGAAATTTTCAATGAGATTGCATATCTCCTATGAGATAGTTGGATCCTGATACCCACTGCGAGTAAGAGTTACTCCTGGGAGAGTTTTACACAGAACAATTAGACGATCAAGTATGTGACTAGAAAGGTGTTTACGGGGTTATGCCTCAGGGAAAACGAGGTTTATTTTAATTAGGTCCGTGCGAAAGCACGGGGAACCTCCCTCAAAGCACCAATACTGGCCTGGCTGAAATATTGGCGAACTTGTAAGGTGTAATTAATCCCGGCTAGTCTTTCCTTTTAGGGTTTGAAGGAAGATTTGATAAAAACAGTGGGAGACATCCTGATTAGATAAGATAATAACCAATCTAATCTTGTAAGAGCATACGCTAAAGTGTTTTCTTCTCTCTCTCTCCAGGTAGCGACCATGTCAGGCCTTAATCAAGATAATAATATGGATGTATTGACTGAACCCGCTTATTATAAGACTGAGCAAGGAATAGGAGAATATTTGGATTCTCACGCTACCCAAACTAAGAATAAGCATGTTGATGCATCTTCTTCAGGTGTGTTAGTTATCGAGAACTGTTTCTCAGTTCACTCTGCTTCCTGGGTATTAGATTCCGGATCGGGATCCCACATATGTAATATGTTACATGGGCTACGAAAAGGTAGGGAACTGGGAATGGGTGATCATTCCGTAAGAGTAGGGAATGGTGCAGATGTTGCAGCCAAAGCAGTTGGCGAATATCACCTTGTATTACCAAATGGTAACACATTGGTTCTGAATGAGTGCTATTACATTCCGACCCTGATATGCAATATTATATCAGTTTCTTTATTGAATAAAGAAGGATATAATTTTGTACTACAGGATAATGTTATGAACATATTCCTAAATCAAAAGTTGATTGGATCAAGATCGTTAAATAATGGCATATACGTTCTCAACCAAACTACAGTACTTAATGTACAAAACACACACAAGAGGAAGAGTTCAGAAATGAACGAATCCTTCTTGTGGTATTGTAGACTAGGTCATATAAATGCGACACGGCTAGCTAAATTACATAAGGATGGATATTTGAATCCGTTCGAATTTTCATCTTATGACACTTGCCAGTCATGTCTCAAAGGTAAAATGACCAAAACTCCGTTTAGTGGACACGGAGTAAGAGTTACAGAACTCTTAGGGCTGATACATAGTGATGTATGTGGTCCCATGTCTACACATGCCAGGAACGGTTCTTCCTACTTCATTGCATTCACTGACGATCTCTCAAGATACGGACATGTGTTCCTGATGAAACACAAGTCTGAAGCTTTTGAGAAATTCAGGGAATATAAGCAAGAAGTAGAGAACCAAACGGGCAAAAGTATTAAGATCCTTCAATCTGATCGAGGAGGAGAATACTTGAGCAATGAGTTCCTAGATTATCTAAAAGAGAAGGGGATTCTCTCTCAGCTTACACCTCCATATACACCACAGCACAACGGTGTATCGGAGCGGAGGAATCGCACCCTATTAGATTTGGTGCGCTCTATGATGAGCACTGCTGAGTTACCTATTTCCTTCTGGGGGTATACGCTTGAGACAACCATATACCTATTGAATAGAGTTCCAACCAAATCGGTGCCTACCACTCTATATG
Source organism: Agapanthus africanus (assembly GCA_030015575.1). NCBI lineage: Eukaryota > Viridiplantae > Streptophyta > Magnoliopsida > Asparagales > Amaryllidaceae > Agapanthus > Agapanthus africanus. Next base: position 725,469,137 of record JASDDO010000019.1, on the reverse strand, counting down.
AGATATGGAATGGGAAGAGACCATCTCTTAAACGAGCTAAGATATGGGATTATCCGGCCTATGTTAAAAAGCAAAATCCGGACAAGCTCGAGGCAAGATCAACTCTTTGCAAGTTTGTAGGATATCCAAGCAATTCGTATGGATATCTATTCTACCACGGTGAACAACAAAATGTTTTTTTTGCTCAACATGCCACCTTTTTAGAAAAGGAATTTCTTGTTAAAGAAATTGGTGGCGAAGAGGTAGAGCTGGAAAAGGTTCCAGCACCACAAACTACAACTGATGATTTATTGGAACCAGAGGATTCAGTAGTTCCCGACGAACCTCAGCCTTTCCGCCGATCTAGTAGGGTTTCTCATCTACCTGAGAGATACTACGGTTTTCTCGTTGATGGTATGAGCGAGGATTGCATCATGGAAGATGATGACCCAACTAGTCTCAAGCAGGCCATCATGAGTGGGGACTCTGTGAAATGGCTGAATGCAATACGATCTGAGATGGAATCCATGTACACCAACAAAGTATGGACTTTGGAAGTTGCTCCTGAAGGGGTAAAACCCATTGGGAGCAAATGGATCTTTAAGAAGAAACTTGGTGTAGATGGAAAAGTTGAGACTTTCAAAGCTAGACTTGTTGCAAAGGGTTTTCGTCAACGACCAGGTGTGGATTATGACAAAACCTTTTCTCCAGTGGCTATACTTAAGTCCATCCGGATCCTACTTGTCATTGATGCATACCATGACTACGAAATCTGGCAGATGGATGTTAAGACCGCCTTTCTAAATGGTGATTTAGAAGAGTGCGTGTACATGACTCAGCCAGAGGGCTTCGTAGATAGTGGGAGCAGTGGAAAGGTGTGCAAGTTGCTTAAATCCATCTACGGGTTAAAGCAGGCATCGTGGAGTTGGAACATCTGCTTTGATGTTGTAGTCAAAGAGTTTGACTTCATCAAAAACGTAGATGAACCTTGTATACATAAAAAGGTTGCAGAGAGTAAGGTTGTCTTCTTCGTATTGTACGTCGATAACATACTCTTGATAGAAAATGATGTTCCTATGCTGCAATCGGTCAAGCTCTTCTTATCACAAAGATTCCCAATGAAAGATCTTGGTGATGCCTCCTGCATACTGGGAATTATGATCTATAGAGATAGATCTAAACAGATACTGGGATTGTCCCAATCCAGGTACATTGACACCATACTAAAGAGGTTTAGTATGGAAGAATCCAAGCGTGAGAACCAACCCACGATCTTTGGACTCACTCTCTCCAAAGAGATGTCTCCCAAGACTGATTTGGAGAGAGCTCGCATGCAAGGTATACCCTATGCTTTGGCAGTAGGCTCTATCATGTACACGATGCTATGTACCAAACCTGATGTAGCATACTCACTAAGTGTAGTGAGTAGGTATCAAGCAGATCCTGGAAAGAGTCACCGGATAGCTGTGAAGAACATTCTCAAGTACTTGAGAAGGACTGAGGAGATGTTCTTGGTGTATGGTAACGGTGAACTCCAGGTGGAGTCCTTTACCGATTCAAGCTTCCAAAGTGATAAGGATGACTCTAAGTCGCACTCGGGATTTGTCTTTACCCTCAATGGAGGGGCGGTGTGTTGGAAGAGTTCCAAACAGGAAACCGTTGCAGACTCAACGATAGAGGCTGAATACATCGCTGCCAACGATGCTGCCAAAGAGGTTGTCTGGATGAAGAAGTTCATCACTGAACTTGGTGTGGTTCCGTCCATTGAGCATCCAATACCTTTGTATTGTGATAACAATGGAGCTGTGGCTTTCTCCAAGGAACCCAGGTCCCATCAGAAGTCCAGACATATTCTGAGGCGGTATCACCTAATCCGGGAGATAGTTGATCGCCGGGAGATCGAGGTCAGGAGAGTTGATACGAAGGACAACACTGCGGATCCACTCACAAAGTCCATTCCTCAGATACAATTTGAGAGACTCTTCGGGATGTTGGGTATGAGATACTACAACAGCTAGCTTTAGTGCAAGTGGGAGATTGTTAGTTATATGTATGCCCTAGAGGCCATTGTTGTACATGTGATGTATATTATAATGGATGCTTGGATATATATAGAGAGGACTTTCTTGCTCGATATGATAGTATGCTATCTGGTTTCACTTTATCTTAACATGTTAACGAATACTGTTTTGTGATCACGTATTGATAAAGCCCTTAGGATGTGTACTCGACTACTAAGACTATGATGAGATCATACTAGTGGGGCCAGGGTAGTCAACGAGTACATCCTATAACTGTTCCTAGTCAAGGGTGTATCGAGACAGGGCATCGATACTCCAGAGTAGACTAGCGTACACGCATCTTGACCCATATGATGGGCGATGGATGATCCCATATCCATTAGTGTTGGACATCAAAAATGGTGTACGGGTGCTCAGTGGAGACTGGGTACACTGAACGGACTCGCCGAGAACTCCTGAATGGTATTATACCTATCGTCAGATAGCAGTTCTCCGGTGACACTGGTACAGGTTAGTCTGTAGACCCGAGATCGTCATAGAGTCTTGTGTGATTTCCACTGTGCTTTGATTTCCACCTTACTGTTAGTGTATATGCCCTAGAGGCCATTACTGTATCATACTAGTTTGTATATTACTTAATGGAAGCTTGGGATATTCACCTTGTATAGACAATCTTGCTCAAAATAGTAGTATGCTACTTGGTTTGTTTCTACTTTAATGTGTACATGTGTTTATTTTAGTATATCACCTATACACATTAGTGCAGCCCTTAGGATCTTTGCTTGATTACCAGCGTTGTGATGGCAGTCACACTCGTGGGGGCTGGGTAATCCACAAGCACATCCTTATGCAGGTCCCTAGTCGTAGGACTATCGAGACAGGGCATCGATACTCCGGAGTAGACCAGCATATGCGCTTCTCATCCCAGCAGGGGAGACGGTCTGTCCCACAGGCGTCAGTACGTCGTACTTGAGATAGTATGCGGGTGATCTTTAGGTTACGAGTACACTGGACATGACTCGTCGGGAACTGTTGGTTGGTACTATATCTATCGTCAGTTATCAGTTCCCAGGTGACATGAGTACAGCTTAGTCCGCTGACTTGACACTGTCACTTCGCCTCGAGTGTGTTCCCACTGTACTTAGATTACTACCCTACCACGGCTCAAAGGAGTCATGCAAACAGGTAGTAGTTGGGTGCAGTCCCGAAGCACTTGGAGGCAGTGACGGTTAGATAGGATTCTTCTCTCCCGGTATTGGGGGTTGATATCGCGCTGTGTCTAGGAGAGCCATTACACAAAGTCCCTGGCCAGGGCAAGCGAGATATACTGATAGGTTTCCAGTATTATCTCAGGGTGTTCTTGGCTACACTCCAACACGACTTGTACCGCTATTAGGGGACTGACGTTTACCGCCTCCCTCGGCCCGCCATGCGATATTCTCAGACGAACAGACCGGACTGTATGCAGATTGTCACATTCAGGCTCGGTAGGAGTTCAGATGGGTTTCACCTCGTCCGTCTTCTTATCGGCTTCTACCTGGGGGCCGTTACGCACAGCTAGTGCCGCTTACGGTCTGTGGTTAAATCCACTGCCAGCGTAGTGTCGAGTCTTTAGAGTCCCATACAGAGATCTATTCGCCTTTAGGCAAAAGAGTAGAGGTCGTATGGTTTTGCGACAGGGTTCGGTCATATCCGTGCACTTGTGCGCGTTTAGTGTCTGGGCAGTTATCACTAGCGGGCTTTGGTTTAAGCCAGATCCTAGTGTACGTTTTGGGATTGGTTTTATCTCGTTTGTGTTCGTGTTCCTCAGAATGCGGATGCGGGTGTGTATGCACGGATGACAGAGACAGAGGCAGAGGATTCTCATTAGGGTTGTTGACTGTTGACTTTTGCTAAACCCTAATGAGAATAAGAAATATGATTAATGATAATTTTAATTAAGTATTATTGTGCCATGGTTGGGTTGAAAGGTTGACTTTGTTGACTTGTTGACTTTGTTGACCGGTTGACTAGGTTGGACTAGTTGACCATCATCATTACAATAGCTATCATTTCATAGCAAAGACTTTTGCTTGCTTGTTATTCTTCACAAAATGAGTGCATGAAATGATATTGCCATTTTGACTTGAACCATCACATAATACTCAATTACTATTATTGGTTATGATTATTTTGGATTATGAGAGCAAGGGTGAGAAAAGTCTTGCTCATTCTATCATTCTCATTCTCTCTCATCCTCAAGCTCTCCCTCTTCCTCTTGCTCTCTCTCTAGTTTATGGTTCCATTTTCTCATGTGTTGAGAAGCAAGAACCATAGAGATAAAACCCAAAACACTTCTCTACTCATCTTAGTATACAAGGTTTAGCAAACCAAGTGTTCTAGTTTCCTCAAAATTGAGGTTGGAGCCAAAGGTAAAAGCTTTCAGGTGGATCCATCTTCGGCACAAAGAGACGACGAGGAGAGAACCATCCGACCACCACAAGGAGTTCAAGTTAAGGTATAACCCCTAACCGAGTAGGTAAAACTCCTAGTTAGGTTATTAGATAGTTGTTTAACAAAGATCCGTATTTTGAGTCCATGTTACCACCAAAAGAAAAATCTTTTTTCATCATTTCCGCAAGCCCGAAAGAACCGGGAGAGGTAACATGGACTTACAGTGGTATCAGAGCCAGGTTAAACACTATCTAACATGTTAGCAAAGTAACTAGAAGTTCGATCGGAGAAAAGGTCACGAAACACGCCCGAAATGTATACTTTCTGCCGATTTTTTTTCCTGCTCAAAACTTAATAAATCTTGTACTAAAAATCGGCTCAGTGTTTTTAAAGAACGTGCAAGAAAAATGGTCCACTAACTCGGTCAAGGCGCCGCGGAACCGCGGCAGGAGCATGCTCCCGCCGCGGATCCGCGGCCGAGTTGACTCGGTCGTGGCACAATTTTCCTGTAGTGTTTTTCTGTGGGTGTTTTGGGATTTTTGGAATATGATTTTTCTGCCCAGATTTTCCAGAAAGCAAAATTTGTTTTTGGGGTTTAAAAATCCGTATTTTGATCGAACTTCTAAAGACTTAAGCTAACGGGTTATATCTGTGATGTGATATATGTATTGAACGTCTGCTAATCGCTATACGTCGATTAGTGGGGGTTATACATATCTGTGATCTGTAATGTTGATGGTATGTGTATATGAATTCATTGGATTGTCGCGGATGAATAGCCGGGGGGTTGTGAGATGAGAGTTTTCTTTTTCTTTTAATTCATGTAATTTGTAATTGATGTAATATTATTTATATGGCCGCACAACCGGGATGGGGTTGTAGCCGTCATTGTATAATTTCTTTTTCTGTTTTTGCTCCTAGGATAGACCCAAGGTGGGGTGCACAAACTACCGGGTATCTCGAAGTGCCGAGTGGCCTACTCACGTTGTTGAGGGAGGTTGCGTCGCTTCGGGTACTTGGCGGGTAGTTTGCCGCACCCGTAGGGGTCTAGGGTGGGGTCTTGGCTATTCATCGTGACCGTGTAATCCGCTCTTCGTTACAGGCTCGTACGGATTGCGGATTCCTAGTATATCCAATGTGTTCATCTGTGATCTGGAATGGCTATCATTGCATGTGACGAATGTGTATATCTATATATGATATCTATTTAGGCGTTGCTTATGTTTTGCATCCGCGCTAGTCCAGCCCTCGCTCTGTCGTTAGTTAAGTAACCTAACGGGTAATAACGGGGCCCCGTGGCGAATGCGGATGGCATAAGCGTACGTCATATTTTCGTTATTTTCTGCAATGGTAGGATTAAATGATGGGACGCATTAAATTAATGCAAGAAAATAAACCAAAGTTGAGTCGTTGGAACACTTTCAAAACCACTCGGTTTCTTTTCAAAAACAACTTTTAAACGCGGAGCTTAAGCCACTCCTTTTAAAATCTATCTCGTTCCATCGATTATATCAAGTTCACTACGTTCACGGTTTCGCCAAAACCATTCGTAACCCTCCGTCGTTTCACATGGATAGTCAATAGTATTCAAGCTATGTTTGTTGGCCAATATCAAGGCATGGTGATTGGTAGCTTTTGGGTATTCATGTGCAGCATAGATAGATGTGTTGGTTTGAGACAGTCGTACTGCCTTGTTGGCCAAAGTCAAGGGTAGGTACGGATGGGTTCAAATTAACCTGGAGAATGACGGGTAGAACTTGACATGTGACTTATGATTTGTTGGCCAAAGTCAAGGTCATAAGAGCATGGGGCAAAAATCAACATCGGGAGTTTCAAAAGAAACTGAAACTTGCTAGCGCTGCATACCATTTGGAGTGTGATGATTCTGGTAGAATTCCTTCAGTTTTGTCATGCAATGATATCTGGATCCCGATCCTACTGTGAGTATATGCTACTCCTCGGGAAATTTCTCACTTAACGATCAATGCTATAAACCAAGTAGGTGTCTAGAAAGGTGTTAGCGGGGCTACGCCCACAGGGAAAAGAGGTTATTTAATTAAGGAACTTCGCGAAAGCGTTGGAAAACCTCCCTCGAAGTACTGACACTAGCCTGGCTGAACGGTTAAGCAAGTATTGTACGGTGAGATTGATCCTGACTAATTCTTCCTTTTTGGTTTGAGGAGGGATTCGAGAGACAGTGTGAGCCATCCTGTTTAGACAAATTAAAAACCACTCTAAACTTGTAAGAGCATCATGCTAAAGTGTTTCTTCTCTCTCTCCTAATTGCAGCGACCAAACATCATGACTGGACTTAAGTTACTACTAGATAAAAACATACTGACAGGGCCAAACTACAAAGATTGGCTCAGGAATGTCAAAATGGCAATCACTTATGTCAAGTTGGGGTATCTCCTTACCACCAAAGCTCCCCCTGTCCCGGTCCCAAAACCAGCATCGCGGATAAGGAAATCCGTAAGACCTGGGAAATCGATTGCGCGAAGGCCAAGTGCATCGTGCTTGCCTCTATGGACAATGAACATCAGAGGAGGCACGAGAATATGGACCTTGAATCCATATTTCTCCATACAAAAGAACTGTATGGAGAGCAATCTCGTATTGCCAGATACGAAGTCTCGAAAAAGCTGTTTTCGGTGAGATTGGCCGTCGGATCATCGGTAGAGGAACACGTGCTTAAGATGATTGGCTTCATTGAGGAGCTCACGGACCTTTGGACCACGTTAGAGAACGAGCTCTACACGGACTTGATTCTCCAGTCCCTTCCTTCCACTTACGCCCAGTTTATCCTGAACTTCAACTTGCAAGAAAAAGAAGTTGAACTTTCAGAACTCCTCAACATGCTGAGGAATGCAGAGGGCACCCTACAGAAAGGTAGGGAAACATCCACTTTGTTTGTAGAAGGATCTTCCTCTTCTAGGTCCAAGGCGAGAGCCAAGGGAAAGAAGAAGAAAGCCCTCGCCAAACCAAGGGGCGGTGTTAGTAAAGTGGATACGAAGGGAAAGACAAAGGCAACAAAGGTAGCGGGAAAGCTTATGGGAAAGGAAGAATGCTTTTACTGTCACAAGAGTGGACACTGGAAAAAGGATTGCAGGGCTTGGAAGGCCAGAAACCAGGATCTGAAGCAAGTTGCGGCTTCAGTTTCAGGTGTGTATATTATTGAAAATTGTCTATCAATAAACTCTACATCCTGGGTATTGGATACCGGATCAGGATCTCATATCTGTAATTCTTTACAGGCACTGAGAAGGCATAGGGTTTTGAAGGCAGGTGATATGACCCTCAGAGTTGCAAACGGAGCTGGCATGGATGTTGAGTCCGTGGGGGACTATCACCTGGGGTTGTCAGATGGACACGTTTTGGTTTTGCGTAATTGTTATTTTGTACCCAATGCAACCTGTAATATCATATCTGTATCTTTATTATCTAAAGAAGGTTATGAATTTGCATTTGTAAGTAATGTTGTGAACAATCACCTTAATCAAGTTTTGATTGGGTCAGGTACATTAAGCAATGGTATATACGTATTAAACCAACCACAGATTTTCAATGTCCAGAATACACACAAAAGAAAGTCTCCGGAAACAAATCAGGCTTTCTTATGGCATTGTAGACTGGGTCACATCAATGAGAGAAGGTTGACGAAGTTACATATAGAAGGATATTTGGATCCGTTCGAATATCAATCATATGCAACTTGTCAATCCCATCTCAAAGGAAAGATGACAAAGACTTCGTTCACTGGACACGAAGTAAGAGCGAGCGAGCTCTTAGGACTCGTACACAGCGACGTGTGTGGTCCAATGTCTACGCATGCGCGAAGCGGTTATTCTTACTTCATTACTATTACGGATGACTGTTCAAGGTATGGATATGTCTTCTTAATGAAACATAAATCCGAAGCCTTTGGAAAATTCCAGGAATATAAGAATGAAGTAGAAAGACAAACAGGCAAAAGTATCAAGACACTGAGATCTGATCGAGGTGGTGAATACTTAAGTACCGAGTTCCTGGATTACTTAAAAGAGAATGGAATTCTCTCTCAGCTTACTCCTCCGTACACTCCGCAACATAACGGTGTATCGGAGAGACGGAACCGCACCCTATTGGATATGGTACTTTCCATGATGAGTAACGCTGAGTTACCGCGATCATTCTGGGGATATACACTAGAATCAGCTGCATACCTTTTAAACCAAGTTCCAACTAAGACTGTGCCTACCACACCGTATCAGATGTGGTGTGGGAAGAAACCCTATCTTAAGCACATTAAGACATGGGGATGTCCAGCTTTTGTCAAAAAGCAGCATGCGGACAAACTCGAGGCACGCTCAGTACAGTGCAAGTTTGTGGGATATCCAAAGAACTCCAAGGGATATTTCTTCTATTGCGAAGAGGAACAAAAGGTTTTTGTTTCTCGTCATGCCCACTTCTTGGAAACTGAGTTTTTGGAAAATCAGATAAGTGGGAGCGCAATAGAACTGGAAGAAATTTCAGAACCACGAGCTATTACTGAAAGCTTAGTAGAACCAGAGGGTTCGAAAGATCAGGACATTCCTGCGCCGCTCAGCAGGAGTAGTAGGCAGTCTCATCCGCCCGAGAGATACTACGGTTTTCTCATAGACGGGGATAGAGAGGATTGCATCATTGATAGTGATGAGCCGACTAGCTTCCAGCAGGCCATTCAAAGCATCGACTCGGTAAAATGGATGGATGCAATGCGGACCGAAATGGAGTCCATGTACACCAACAAAGTATGGACGTTGGACGTTGCTCCAGATGGGGTAAAACCCGTAGGATGCAAGTGGATCTTCAAAAGGAAGATTGGTGTAGATGGACAAGTTGAGACCTATAAGGCTGACTTGTTGCAAAGGGTTTTCGTCAAAGACCTGGTTTGGACTATGACAAGACCTTTTCTCCAGTGGCTATGCTGAAATCCATTCGGATCCTTCTTGCCATTGCTGCCTTCCATGATTATGAGATTTGGTAGATGGACGTAAAGACCGCTTTTCTAAATGGAAATTTAGAGGAGTGTGTCTATATGGACCAGCCAGAGGGTTTCATTCAGAGTGGGAGCAGCCGAAAGGTGTGCAAGTTGCTTAAGTCCATCTATGGACTAAAGCAGGCATCGCGGAGTTGGAACATCTGTTTTAATGAGACGATCAAAGAATTTGGCTTTATCAAAAATCTAGATGAACCATGCATCTATAGTAGATTTGTAGCAAGAACTGTCGTATTCCTCATTTTGTACGTGGATGACATTCTTTTGATAGGAAATGACATTACTATGCTACAATTTGTCAAAGGGTTCTTATCACACAGGTTCTCCATGAAAGACCTGGGTGATGCCTCTTACATTCTGCGGATCCGGATCTATCGTGACAGATCCAAGAGGATATTAGGACTTTCACAGTCCAGGTACATCGACACCATACTAAGAAGATTCAGTATGGAAGATTCTAAGCACGGTAATCTACCGGCTTGTCACGGGATCACCCTCTCCAAGGAGATGTCTCCCAAGACTGATTTGGAAAGGGATCACATGTCTATTATACCCTACGCTTCTGCGGTAGGCTCTATAATGTATGCGATGTTGTGTACCAGACCAGATGTAGCTTATGCACTGAGTGTGGTAAGCCGGTATCAGTCAAACCCTGGGGAGAAGCACTGGATAGCTGTAAAGAACATTCTCAAGTACCTGAGAAGGACTAAGGAGATGTTCTTGGTGTATGGCGGAAAAGACCTCCAGATCGAGGCCTTTGCTGACTCCAGCTTCCAGAGTGACAAGGATGATTCCAAGTCCATGTCGGGTTATGTCTTTACCCTCAATGGAGGGGCGGTGTGTTGGAAGAGTTCCAAACGGGAAACCGTTGCTGACTCGATGATGGAAGCGGAATATATCGCTGCTGCAGATGCCACAAAAGAAGCCGTCTGGATAAGGAAGTTCTTGACAGAACTTCAGGTGGTTCCATCCATTGTTGATCCAATACCTCTGTATTGCGACAACAACGGGGCTATAGCTTTAGCGAAGGAACCCAGGTCCCATCAGAAGTCCAGACACATCTTGAGGCGGTATCACCTGATCAGGGAGATCGAGGTTTGGAGAGTTACAACGGAAGATAACACTGCTGATCCACTCACGAAGGCCTTACCCCAGACTCAGTTCGAGCGGCTGACCGAGATGATAGGTCTTCGATACGCCAGTACATGGCCTTAGTGCAAGTGGGAGATTGTTAGTGTATATGCCCTAGAGGCCATTACTGTATCATACTAGTTTGTATATTACTTAATGGAAGCTTGGAATATTCACCTTGTATAGACAATCTTGCTCAAAATAGTAGTATACTACTTGGTTTGTTTCTACTTTAATGTGTACATGTGTTTATTTTAGTATATCACCTATACACATTAGTGGAGCCCTTAGGATCTTTGCTTAATTACCAGCGTTGTGATGGCAGTCACACTCGTGGGGGCTAGGTAATCCACAAGCACATCCTTATGCAGGTCCCTAGTCGTAGGACTATTGAGACAGGGCATCGATACTCCGGAGTAGACCAACGTATGCGCTTCTCATCCCAGCAGGGGAGACGGTCTATCCCACAGCCGTCAGTACGTCGTACTTGAGATAGTATGCGGGTGCTCGTTAGGTTACGAGTACACTGGAAAGGACTCGTCGATAACTGTTGGTTGGTACTATACCTATCATCAGTTATCAGTTCCTAGGTGACATGAGTACAGATTAGTCCGCTGACTAGACACTGTCACTTCGCCTCGAGTGTGTTCCCACTGTACTTAGGTTACTACCCTACCACGGATCAAAGGAGTCGTGCAAACAGGTAGTAGTTGGGTGCAGTCCCGAAGCACTTGGAGGAAGTGACGGTTAGACAGGATTTGTCTCTCCTGGTATTGGGGGTTGATATCGCGTTGTGTCTAGGAGAGCCATTACACAAAGTCCCTGGCCAGGGCAAGCGAGATATACTGGTAGGTTTCCAGTGTTATCTCAGGGTGTTCTGGGCTACACTCCAACACGACTTGTACCGCTATTAGGGGGCTGACGTTTACCGCCCCCCTAGGCCCACCATGCGATATTCTCAGACGAACAGATCGGACTGTATGCAGATTGTCACATTCAGGCTCAGTAGGAGTTCAGATGGGTTTCACCTCGTCCGTCTTCTTATCGGCATCTACCTGGGGGCCGTTACGCATAGCTAGTGCCGCTTGCGGTCCGTGGTTAAACCCACTGCCAGCGTAGTGTCGAGTCTTTAGAGTCCCACACAGAGAGCTATTCGCCTTTAGGCAAAAGAGTAGAGGTCGCATGGTTTTGCGACAGGGTTCGGTCACATCCGTGCACTTGTGCACGTTTAGTGTCCGGGCAGTTATCACTAGCGGGCTTTGGTTTAAGCCAGATCCTAGTGTACGTTTTGGGATTGGTTTTATCTCGTTTGTATTCGTGTTCCTCAGAACGCGGATGCGGGTGTGTATACACGGATGACAGAGACAGAGGCAGAGGATTCTCATTAGGGTTGTTGACTGTTGACTTTTGCTAAACCCTAATGAGAATAAGAAATATGATTAATGATAATATTAATTAAGTATTATTGTGCCATGGTTGGGTTGAAAAGTTGACTTTGTTGACTTGTTGACTTTGTTGACCGGTTGACTAGGTTGGACTAGTTGACCATCATCATTACTATGGCTATCATTTCATGGCAAAGACTTTTGCTTGCTTGTTATTCTTCACAAAATGAGTGCATGAAATGATATTGCCATTTTGACTTGAACCATCACATAATACTCAATTACTATTATTGGTTATGATTATTTTGGATCATGAGAGCAAGGGTGAGAAAAGTCTTGCTTATTCTATCATTCTCATTCTCTCTCATCATCTCCCTCTTCCTCTTGCTCTCTCTCTAGTTTATGGTCCCATTGTCTCATGTGTTGAGAAGCAAGAACCATAGAGATAAAACCCAAAACACTTCTCTACTCATCTTAATATACAAGGCTTAGCAAACCAAGTGTTCTAGTTTCCTCAAAATTGAGGTTGAAGCCAAAGGTAGAAGCTTTCAGGTGGATCCATCTTCGGCACAAAGAGACGACGAGGAGAGAACCATCTGACCACCACAAGGAGTTCAAGAGAAGGAGTTCAAGTTAAAGTATAACCCCTAACCGAGTAGGTAAAACTCCTAGTTAGGTTGTTAGATAGTTGTTTAACAAAGATCCGTATTTTGAGTCCATGTTAGCACCAAAAGAAAAATCGTTTTTCATCATTTCCGCAAGCCCGAAAGAACCGGGAGAGGTAACGTGGACTTACACTTACCACGTCCAAGAGGGTGTGCAAAACAGTGGCTTTTGGGTACAGTCCCGAATCACATGGAGGCAATGAGCGATAGGAGGGGTTTCGTCTCTCCCGGTATGGGGAGTTGATGTTGTGCTGTGTTCGATTTGCTATAACTGGAAGTCCCTGGCCAGGGCTGATATGGAGATTTACTGGTAAGTGTTATCAGTAGTTTCTCGACCGGTTATGAGCCTTACATCGACACGACTTATCGGTTACTGGGGTCTGACGTTTACCACCCCTAGACTAGATATGCAACATATCAGACGAAGAGATCGGACTATACGGTAGTGTTACTGATTAGATTCACAGAAGAATGTATAGGCTTGCTTGTTGATCTTCTGATCGCTCAATACCTGGGTGGCTGTTACGTTTAGCTGACCGCTTGCAGCTTGTGGGTGTTTGATATGATCATCACCCACTGCCGGCGTATTGACGATTCTTCAGAGTCTTACACAGAGGTTTCCTGGCTCAGGCAAAACGGAGTAGGAGTACATATGTGATATGTGCGGGACCAGAATAATACGATATGAGATACCGTATTCTATTCTCACGATATATGATATCGGCCGGGTATATATGATATCGGCCGGGTCATCGGATCAAGTGTTGATTCGATGAATCGGTACATGTTATATTAGTCGGTTATATGCGATATAGCCGGATTGTCGGATCAAGTGTTGATTCGATAATTTAATGTATAATTATATATGTGATATATTACATTACGTTAACTAATATAAGCTCTCTTTATTGATTCATTTTCTCACCGGATAATACATTGATATATATGCGATATATGTTAATTGTATTATTTTCTTTTATTACAAAAATATATTATATATGTGATATATAATATTGTAACAAGTTAAGGTTACAAATGCAACATGATTTGTGGAGATTAAACAAGTTAGGGTTTGATTTGGGTTAGCTTTTTCATGAAGCTTCATGAAGCTTTCTTTTGTTTTTAGCTTAGATATTTTGTGTAGATATTTCTTAACCCAACCCAAACCCTTTACCCTAGTTTATTCTCTACAAGGGTTAAGCCTTCATACTTAGCCCATGGTGGGATTTATAACCACAACAATAATTCATTATTCATCACAAAAGCTTTCTTCTTCTTCTTCTTCCTCCTTGAAAAAGCTTGCTAGCTTTTTACATGTGATGATTTAGTGTGAGAAATTAAAAACAAAGAGAGCTAAATTCCTACTTCATCATCCTCAACTATTCTAGCCACTTAGATTAGGGTGTTCACTTCTCTAATAAGTTATTTAGTGAAGTGTAAGCATGGGTTAAAGATTCTTCAAGGTAGATCATCTTCGAAAAGGAAGACTTCAAGCAAGCATGGATCATTCGGCTTGTGGAGCCTCTCTAGAGTTCGGAAGTTCATGGATCGTGGCGAAGGGACTACTACTCGGAGCTTATGAAGCGAAGGAACGGACTACAAAGCTTGTAATCCCTCTCTCTTAGATATAAAGTTGTTTACATGCATGGTAACCCTAATTCTCTAGTTAAGATCCTCGCTTTAGGTTGTTCGACACTTGAATTTTTTTAGATTTGGCATGGTTGATGCCTTATAGATCCTTGTGATAGTGCCTAGTAACCCTACAAAAATGTTATATTAAAATGAAGATGCTAGATAAAATGCGAGTATGCAATGTACAAATAAATAAAAATGCACGAGTCTACGTAACAGGTCAGGATAAATCATAAACATGAATCAAGACTGGTTTCAAGCAAGCGGGTCGGGTCGGATGCAAATACAGATTTCAAAACACTATTCACACCCAAAACATAGTAAATCAGGAAAATACCATAAATTAAGAAATATATGAACTAGAACTGATATAAATGAACTAGGGTGTTGCATTATACCCAACTACAAAAAGAATTTCTGTAACGCCTTAGATTTCGGTTAGGGTTAGTTTAGAAGTTTACCAATTCGGGTTCCTCAAATTTTTTAACATTTAATTATTAATTTAATATTATTTGTAATGGACATGCACGCACATGTGCACGTTATTATGAGGATTTGTTTGTGCTAATCTTGATCTTAGCAACCATGACACTTAACCATTTATCTAATCTTTGCTTTAACCCTAATCCAATCCTTAACCATTTCCTAGATCTTTTGTGTGAGAGTGAGATATTTCTTTTCTTGAGTGAGGTGGTGGTAAGGTGAGGTGTGAAAGCATTAAATGGTGAATTAATGCTAATGTTACACTCACCTCATCTCTCACCCTACACTCACCGCCCTCTCTCTTATCCTCACACACTCTCTCATTTCTTCTATCTCTTTTATTCTCTCATATCTCTCACCTCACAACTGAACACTTTCATTCTCCATCACAAAACTTCATCAAAAACTTCACAATCTCACAAAAATCACAACGTTGATCACCTTTTGTCTCTTGGATGCCTTGGAGGATGCAAAGCTTGGATCTTTGAGTTCTTTGGATTAGGTAATGATCTCTTTCTGTTCATTATGTAGTTTTTGTGTTGTGTAGACTTTTCGTTTCAGTTTAGATAGCGTAAAGTTAATTTTATGTGCAAATATCGTATTTTTAGTATCGTTTGTGACATCTGTGATCTGCTGTAACCCTGAAAGTTTACTAGAAAACTAAACAATGTAGTTGTGTTGTACCTTAGGCCATAGGACTTCACCTGGAGAAGGAACCCCTAGATCTCGGACTAGGCCGGCGACGAGAAGAGGAATTCCGGCGACATCGGTTTTTCTGGGAAGTTGGGGTTTGGGTTTTCAAGGGTAGCTCTATGCTTTGGTTTGGGTGTGTTTGGTTCTGTTTGTTTGTTGAGTTTTCTCAGTATGCAAAATCTGGGATCACATAGGTAGTTTCTTGTGTTTCGTTGAAGCGTGATACGTTATACGACACGGATCGTGCACTTTGTGTGGTTTTGCTCTTAGGTTGTTTTCATCGTGTCGCTACGCACGTTAGCCACAATACGAACACTTGAGAGTATGTTTTGTGTTGTTGCGTCGGTTAAATGTAGTTTGTATGCGTTTTGGGTCTTTTACTAATATACACTTGTTTTATTGTTTTAATGTTATAGGTTCGCAGGCGGGGACTTCGGAAATTGCTACAAAGGGAAAACAAGTGGTTGGCTTCACTTAGCCAGGAGCGTTCGTGAGTAGATTTAACATCTCCAGGAGAATAGCCCGCATGGCGTTATGCGTATGGGCTAGAGATGTTAATATTGTCGCATATTCTATTTCATTTATAGAGTTACGCATACACCCTACTGCTTAGTTAATTGTTGTGCTTGGACTAGTATCCTTATGACACTGTGCTATTATTGATGGCTCATGTTGCACGAGCACTGATTGTATGCCACACACACCATCAATAATTGCCATGTCATGCACAACCCACATATAGAAATGATATTGTTTGGTTAGGGATATTGAGACATTGATTCATATTTCTTTATGCATATGACATATAGCATACTTGTATACCTACATGCTTACACATATGTCTTGACATACTTACATGCTAGTTACATGTATACCTATAGAGTATTGTACCATTAGTGATAGGTACATACACACATAATGACATAGCTACATGTTTACTTTGCATACATACTTCACTTATACCTGGAAGGTATATTACATCATTACTGATAGGTAGATACATATATCTTGCTATACCTTTATGTTTACACATATATCAGTTATAGCTACATGTTTACCTTTACTTGATGTTATTTAGAATTGGAGAAATTAGGAACCGCATGATATTTTATATTAACTTGTTGCAGTTAATTAGCGGCTTTTCCTTTATATGCTCGTATTTCTGTTTTATGTTGCATATATTATATTCATGGATTTTCGCATTGAGATATGGATTTTTCATGAAATTATGCAAGTATTTCTTATTCTTTACTTGATATTTGGATGCATCCACTCTGAGTTTTGTTTTAAACCGATACGTGGATCAAGGGTGTCAATACCGGACACTTACGATTCGAGGAACGTATATACCGATACGTGGATCACGGGTGTCGATATCGGACACTTACAATTCGAGGAACGTATAAATATAAGAAAGACCGATACGTGGATCACGGGTGTCGATACCGGACACTTACGATTCGAGGAACGTATAGATTTGAGTATTTCTGTGTCGATGCTTGACATATTGTTTCCATGATATTTTACTTCTGAGTATTTATAACAGTGGAATGGGACGCTGTTATATATATATATATATATATATATATATATATTAGTGGAATGGGACGCTAATATATATGTATACATATAAATTCATATACTTCATCATATTTATTCATGCAAACATACCTAGGATATAAGAGATTCACTTGATATTGGATTTAGGACATTTGAGATTACTTGATATTGTACATATAGGATATATGAGATTCACTTGATTTTGTACATTCAGGATATATGATATTTACTTGATGTTGTACATTTAGGATTTGTGAGACTTATATGATATGAGAGCCAATTTGGGGGCTGATTTGAGGAATTGGGATTTGGATTGTCTTGATGGATTTTGATCCAACCACGATGTCAGGATTCCGTGGAAATGACATATTTCATTCCATACTCCACATTTATTGTTTATGCACTGCTTCATGTATTAGTAGTACCTATTAGTGTACCTTTCATGACCGTTGCATTTACATACTTCATTTTATATGCATTGCTTCATGTGTTAGTTGTACCTGTTAGAGTGCATTTCATGACTATTGCATATATACATTTTCATATCATTATTGCATGATTATTGCATACCGATTGTCATATATTATTGCTTCATGTATTAGTTGTACCTGCTAGTGTACATTTCATGATTATTGCATTCATATGATCTTTTGCTGCTATTAGCTTACATATGTTAGATTCGCGTTGTACGTGCATACTTGCGATTACCTGCATATGTTATTTACTATTCACGAGTTGGCAACTCACCCCCATTGTGCCACAGGGTTTTGCAGGTTGTTCCCCAGAGTAGTCGAGGCAGGCTATTCATCTATCCTATCATCTGTTGCTGCGGATACCGCTTCAGCTCTTAGTGTGCAGTTTTGCTTAGGTGGGTTTGTGGTTATCCGTTTTCTTGTATTGTATATTCGTTGTATCCTTGTACTCTCCATCTACTATTATCTTGTTTGACTTAGAGACTTGGTGTGAGGACGATATTGTATATTATTTTGTGACTTGGAGTTCTTTTATGCAGTTTTATTTATATCGTCTTTTATTTCTTCGCTACGGCGTCGTATATCTGTTGTGGTGGTTGTTTTCCGCCTTTGTGCGTGTATTTGCTCCCGTTTGGGGATACTTTCCTTTTATCTTTGTTGTACCCATTTTTAGGGTTCGTTTTTACAAAGGAGGTGCTGCCAAAATTTTAAAAGAAATAAAGTTGGACTTTTAAAGAATTTGGGTTGAGATTTCAAAGGATTTAAAATGCTATTATTTCTTACTTCTTTTGATGGTTTAGATTGCTGGGTTTCTGGCTTACTTAAATTGTGTTACGCCTGTGGACGTTGCGTAGTTTAAGGGTCGTCACGTGCCAATTTCGGGTCATGACAGAGTTATTATCAGAGTGCTAGGTTTTACCTTTCAGAGTGTAGGATGACCTTGGTATGATGGAGCAGGTAGCTTAAGCAGGGTAACGTAATGTGTGTATGTCCGCGGCATACTCACGACACGGTACTCCGCCTAAAGTGACCTAAGTACAAATTGCTTGAAATTCCTTCCTTGATCATTCATATCCTTGTGATTCGATTTCCATATTCTTATCGAATCCCTTTTTTCCATTTATAGCCTTTCCGCCGATGACTATGGGGACTCAGAGTGATTCAGCGAGGGCCGAGGTCAGGATTGACTCGGGTGGGATGAGAACTGACCAGGATGGCACGCTCGTTACACGGGAGCAGACGGATCCGCCTTCGACAGATAGTATCGCTAGGGTTGTGGCAGAGATGAAGGATATGCGCCAGATGATGAGTTCATTGGTTAAGGCCATTCGAGCGCAGCAACAGGAGGTTGTCACCCCTATTACCCAGTTGTTCCTTGCGGTCAGCACACAGCATTCCGTCACCTACATAGCACCGGTGGATGCAGCCCCAGTTTACGAGGCACGTCTTCCAGAGACTTTAGGAGTTCCGGGACAGTGGAGGACTCATACTGGTGTACCAGCCCAGAGACAGAGGCCTAGTCGTCGAGACAGATTTCATGACCGTCACGGGAGTAGCAGAGCCTTAGGATGAGGACAGTCGTTCAGCTCTCATCCCCAGGAGGGTCAGCAGTCATCGCGTGGATGTTTTCGATGTGGGAGCCTTCAACTCTTCGTCAGACATTGTTCCTTAGCACCGCGTCAGGCTTATGTGCAGAGAGGTCGTGGTCGCAGAGGATTCGCTCAGAGGGGACGGGTTGGCAGAGAAAGAGTTCAGCCAGTTGCGGGTAGGGGGACGATACGAGAGTTTGCTTCTACTCATCGGGACGCGCGAGAGTCCAATGCAGAGTTTTCAGGTATTCTTAATTCGTATGTTCTTTTGATGCACTTGTTTATTTTACACACTTTGTGCCGTGGTTGGGCCGAGAGTCGTGTTAGTTAGATTAGCCGTTTGTTGTGTTAACTTCTGTCAGCGATTTTTTTATTGCGTGACACGTATTTCAGTCGTGTGCCAATCGGATAGGAGATAGAGATTCGTCCATCACTTTGATCCTTCTAGAGATGTTGGATTTGACGTTCTCCTGGGCACAGACCGGTTAGCTACGTGCTAGGCGTCTATGGACTGCCGCGAGAAAACAGTCAAGTTTTGTTTTCACAGCGAGTCAGTTCTTGTTGTGTAGGGGGCAGTGGTGCCGCCACTCACAGCTTTAATTCATCCTTTTTCGCTATTCGGCTTTTGAGGAGAGGATGTCGAGGATTCTTGGCGTTCATTTGTGATACCGAAGCAACAGTGGGTTTGTAGGACCGGGTTCCTATCGTGCGAGTTTTTCGACGTTGTTCCAGATGAGCCGACGGAGCTTAGGGAGCTTAAGGATCAGCTGCAGAGTTGTTTGTTCAGGGGCTTGTGCGTCTGAATGTTTCGCATTGGGGAGCTCCTATTTCTGTTCGTCAAGGAGAAAGACGGCAATTTGAGGTTGTGTATCGATGGATTGTCAACTAAACCGGCTTACGGTGCGGATAGGTATCCTTTACCTCGCATTGATGATTTCTTGATCAGTTCCTGAGTGTGAGACATTTTTCTAAGTTTGTTTGGGATCAGGTCATCATTGTTGCGGGTTCGGAGTGATGACATTCCGAAGACTGCTTGGTGCGTGCTACGGGCAGTGTGTGTTTTGGTGGTGTCGTTGGACTCACTAATGCTCTAGCAGCATTCGTAGATATGATGAACCAGATTTATTCAGTCCGTTCCTCGACCAGTTATTGTTGTGTTATTGACGACATTCTGGTCTATTCAATGTGTCGTGAGGGACAGGAGTAGCACTTGAGGATTTGTTTTGCAAACATTGGGAGAGCCCCAGCAGTTTGCTAAATTCTCGGAGTGTTCCTTCAGGCTTGATTGTGTTGACTCCTAGGTCGTGTAGTTACGGGAGACGGTTTTCGTATGGTTCCGAGGAAGATCGAGGCCGTACAGCTTTGGCCCAGACTTGTGTGCGGGACGGAAGTCCGCAGATTTTTGGGCTTAGCAGGTTTTTACCGCCGTTTCGTGCAGTATTACTAATGTATCGCTGCACCGTTCACTGGACTGACCCGAAAGGAGGTTCCTTTTCTTTTGACTGAGGCATGCGTGCGGAGTTTTCGACGGTTGAAGACTCGGTTAACAACTGCACCGGTTCTTTCTTTGCTTTTTGGTTCGGGCGACTTTGTTGTTTTACTGTGATGTTTCGCGAGTGGGGCTCGATTGTGTACTGATGTGACACTATAGAGTTATCACTTTTACTTCCCGAGAGTTGGAGGAAGTACGAATAGGATATCCCACTCATGATCTGGAGATGGCCGTGGTGGTCGTGCGTTGAAGATCTGAAGACACTACTTGTTCGGAGAGTCGTATCGGATTTTCACGGACCACCAGAACTTAATATACATCTTCCTGCAACGGGTTTTGATTGTTGAGACAGTCTTCTGCAGATTTACAGTTCTTGTGCAATCGTTGAATACAGCTTAAGTTCGTCTCTACTGAGGGGACAGCTTGCTCATGTCCGCGCCCAACCACTTTTCCTTAATCGCTTTCGCGAGGCACAGCCCGCCGATGCTCGTTCGTCAGAGATTCTTGAGCATGTTAGCCTGGGTAATGATTCGGAGTCCTTGATTTGTGATCAGGATGTGCTACGTTTAGGGACGCGTTTGTGTGTACCTGTTGCTAATGGGCAGACACTTGAAATCCTAAAGCAGGCACATCAGTCAGCTTTCGGTGTTCATTCGAGTTCCACCAATTTGTAGCATGACTTGTGAAATAGTTACGGGTGGACAGGGATGAAGAGTGAAGTTTCGGATTTCGTTTCAAGGTGTCTGTCTTGTTGTGAGTTTTGGTTGAGCATCTGAGACCGGCTGGAGAGTTGCAATCTTTAACCGTTCCGGAGTGGGAATTGGAGAAGATCTCCATGAATATTCGTTGTGGCGTCTACCAGGTTTAGTCAGGGTGTGACTCCATTCGGGTGCTTGTTTTCCGGTTATGCTCAGTTTTCTCAGTTGTTCTTTGTTAAGTTGTGCGTTGCACGGAGTTCCATCTTATGTTGTATCCAATAGAGGCACCATGTTCGCTTGCCGTCTTGGGGAGGAGCTTTAGGAAGCCTTGGGTACTGGTTGAGCTTTAGCTCCATTTTTCCATCCGCAGGATGATGGTTTTGTGAGAGTGGGCTATACCGACTCTGGAGGATATGCTTGTGCGTGCATACTAATTGTTGTCGGCAGTTGGGATCGTCACTTGCCATTGTTAGGGTTCTCCTTCGATAGCAGTGATCAGGAAGCACTCCAATTGGAAACCTTTAGGTTTAGTTGTTAGGTCGTGTCGATTTCCAGTCCATTTTTCTGACTCTGCGTAAGTAGGATTTTTGGACCCCAGCTAGTCTAGAGATTTCGGAGATGATCCAGTTGGTTTAGGTCAGGATGAGAACAGCCCGGTGCAGACAGAAGTCTTATGTCGACCGTGGTGGTCACAAACTTGAGTTCGCAATGGGAGATCATGTAATCCTACGGATTTTTCCGATGAATGACATGTTGAGTTTTGGGAAGCTTATCCCAGGATTGTAGGTCTTTTGAGATCCTTAAAGCGAGTTAGTTCCGTTGCCTATAATTGGGCACTTCCGCACAGATTATTGAGTATTCACCCCGTATTCCTTGTGTCGATACTTTGCAATTACCTTCATGACCTTTATCACATGATTCAGCATCAGACCATTTAGCTTGGACGCGATCTTTCGTTCACCGGCAGCCAATTGTGTTAGTGGCTCGCTAGGTGGAGGAATTTCGGTCAAGGGTCTTGCCATCTGTGGAGAGTTTTCTTGGACGTAGCCGTATAGTGAGGTGATCACTTGGGAGGCTGCAAGAGAGATATGAGATTTTTGTACTCTTCTCCTTGAAGGTACGCTTTGTGAGAATTTTAAATTCGGGGACGAATTTTTAAAATGGGGCGAGATTGTAACGCCTTAGATTTCGGTTAGGGTTACTTGAGACACTAATGTAGGTTTACTGTAAAAAGTTTACCAATTCGGGTTCCTCACATTTTATAGCATTTAATTATTAATTTAATATTATTTGTTTTGGACATGCACGCACGTGTGCACGTTATTGTGAGGATTTGTTTGTGATAATCTTGATCTTAGCAACCATGACACTCAACCATTTCCTGGATCTTTGCTTTAACCCTAATCCAATCCTCAACCATTTCCTAGATCTTTTGTGTGAGAGTGAGATATTTCTTTTGTTGAGTGAGGTGGTGGTAAGGTGAGGTATGAAAGCATTAAATGGTGAATTAATGCTAATGTTACACTCACCTCATCTCTCACCCTACACTCACCTCCCTTTCTCTTATCCTCACACACTCTCTCATTTCTTCTTTCTCTTTTATTCTCTCATATCTCTCACCTCATAACTGAACACTTTCATTCTCCATCACAAAACTTCATCAAAAACTTCACAATCTCACAAAAATCACATCTTTGATCACCTTTTGCCTCTTGGATGCCTTGGAGCATGCAAAGCTTGGATCTTTGAGTTCTTTGGATTAGGTAAAAATCTCTTTCTGTTCTTTATGTAGTTTTTGTGTTGTGTAGACTTTTCGTTTCAGTTTAGATAGCGTAAAGTTAAGTTTATGTGCAAATATGGTATTTTTAGTGTCGTTTGTGACATCTGTGATCTGCTGTGACCCGGAAAGTTTACTAGAAAACCAAACAATGTAGTTGTGTTGTACCTGAGACCATAGGACTTCACCTGGAGCACGAACCCCTAGATCTCTGACTAGGCCGGCGATGAGAAGAGGAATTCCGGCGACGTCGGTTTTTCTAGGGAGTTGGGGTTTGGGTTTTTTAGGGTAGCTCTATGCTTTGGTTTGGGTGTGTTTAGTTCTGTTTGTTTGTTGAGTTTTCTCAGTATGCAAAATCTGGGATCACATAGGCAGTTTCTTGTGTTTCGTTTAAGCGCGATACGTTATACGACACGGATCATGCACTTTGTGTGGTTTTGCTCTAAGGTTGTTTTCGTCGTGTCGCTACGCACGTTAGCCACAATACGAACACTTGAGAGTATGTTTTGTGTTATTGCGTCGGTTAAATGTAGTTTGTACGCATTTTGGGTCTATTACTAATATACACTTGTTTTATTGTTTTAATGTTATACGTTCGCAGGCGAGGACTTCGGACACTGCTATAAAGGGAAAACAGGTGGTTGGCTTCACTTAGCCAGGAGCGTTGGTGAGTAGATTTAACATCTATAAGGGAATCGCCCGCATAGCGTTTTGCGTCTGAGCTAAAGATGTTAATATTGTCGCATATTCTATTTCATTTATAGAGTTGCACATACACCCTTGTCACGACCCAAACTTTGGCCCGTGACCGGCACTTAACCACGTGACGTCTACAGGCGTAACGCGACTAAGTAAGCCGAAACCCAGAAATCAAAACCAATAAAAGTATTGAGTGTTTTAAACATTTAATAGAAACATTTGTTAAAACGTTTAGAAAACCTTAAGTAATTTAGAAAAATTCTTTAAAGTTCAAGTTATTATCTTAAAAAATTTGGCAGCATTTCCTTCGTAAAAACTAGCCCCGAAATCGGGTACAAGACAATATATGAATAAAATGATATACAATAAAAATAAAGCATCCCAAACGGGAGTAATCACGCCCAACGGCGGAACAATCACCACAATAAAAATATACGACGCCGTAGCGAAGAAATGAGCAATATAAGTGAAAATGACATGAAATATAAAACTGCATAAATAAAGTCGGCCCACAACGAGCTCGACACCAGAGTACAAAATAATATACATCGTCCTCACAACTGGTCTCTAAGTCAATACATGAAAGTAGATGGAGAGTACTAGATACAACAATGTAGACAACTGGAAAATAAACAGATACCGCACAAAAACCCACCTATCAGCAAAAGGGCTAACACGCCAACTGCAGTGGTATCTGTATCAAAAGATGCAAGAAAGCAGCCTGCCGCGACTACTCTGAGGGGCAACCTGCAAGCACTGTTGCACAACGGGGGTGAGTTGCCAACTCGTGAGTAGTAAATAACATATAAAGGGAATCGCGAGTATGCACGTGCTGCGATACTCTAACCTATGCCAACAGATAACATCTATATGATGAGCTATATGAGCAATAATCATGCAACAAGTGCGATCTAATAACATCTCTATATGATAAGCAGGGTATGCAATAATTGTGCATAACAGGTGAAATCTAATAACATCTATATATGATGAGCAGGGTATGCAATAATCATGCAAAAGTA
This sequence comes from Agapanthus africanus, assembly GCA_030015575.1. NCBI lineage: Eukaryota > Viridiplantae > Streptophyta > Magnoliopsida > Asparagales > Amaryllidaceae > Agapanthus > Agapanthus africanus. The sequence goes on along the minus strand of JASDDO010000019.1, from coordinate 725,444,388 downwards.
CACTAACAGGTACTATCAGGATGAGATGCAAAATGATGAATGCTAGCATGGGAATAAATATCATCTACACGGAATGTCAACGTGGAAGAATAACCGATGTCTATCAATACACTCAAAACCCAATAAAACTCAGGCGCCGTCACTCGGATCGGCCCTCAAATCCTGTACAGCTCATGGAATCGTGAATGCCTAGCATCGGCACTCGAAAATATCACAAATCATCGTGCCAAGTATCGACACGCAAATCCTCAAGTATCGGGCTCCGTCTGCGGAATCGGCCCTTGGCCCCGGCAGTACGTGTCGTCCCGTATCCATCTCTCAACTCTGGTCAGTATCCTCCGGATAACCGCCAGATCTAACCAATCACCGGTAGGTAGTGGTCCCACTGCCAGGCTCATCGCCTACTGCACGACAGATCCGTTCTCGCCCCGGGTACCATACCGGGTCCACCATATACCCGCAATCGGCCTCGTCCAGCTCCTCGATTCGGGTTCACATGTCACACGTCTCAGAACCGAGAAAACGCATGGTGGACGCACTGAAATATCATATCAAGGGAAACCGGGTTTTTAAAACAGTGCGTATTTTCTTAAAATAATACCCCGGTTCCCAAATCCAGAAATCACATAAATCCAAAGTAAATGCGTAAATCCATGCAATGTGTTGTATGACATTAAGAGTAAAAAGGGAAAACCGCTCTTGTAAAAAGATCCAGTTTTGAAAATATCACGTGCGGTCCCTTAGTTTTTAAATCATGACAATATCATCCATATATGTAACATATGTATATATATAGGTATGAATGCGCAAATGAATATATACGCAATGTGAGTGTAGCAATGTACATGTGCACTAATATAGATATATCAAGGACGGTATGTACTAATGTGAATATACAGTGTACATGTGCGCAAGTAGTGATGTATCAATGAAGGTATGCACTAATATGAATATACAGTGTACATGTGCGTAATCAAACGATATGTAGTTCGTAGCAATCCTATAGTGCAAGTGTCATGGCAATCACTAACGGTGTGAGTGTATCATACAAATAGTGCTCGTGCAGCTTTAACCGTCAGTGACAGTGCAGTGTTATATACTATCAATTCTATATGCAAAAAGAAGGTATGCTACAATAGTCCATATGAACATCTACGACTAAATATCCTATCACGCCCAGAAGCTTTACGCCATACGGGCGATTTCCCCGTAGATGTTAAATCTACTCACCCGTGATCTCGCGCTAGGTGTATCCGACCACCTACTTCCCTTTCTCCGCGGCGCTTGAAGTCCCCGCCTGCGAACCTAGAATTTACATAAAGCAACACACGTAAGGCAAAAACCCTGCAAAACGCGATATCACGATCAAAGGAAAAACTTGCGTTGGAAACTAAACGCGCGTGCACTCGATACGTCAAAGCGTGTGTCACCGCACCAGAAATCACCCCGACTCGCTGTGTCGCCCAGTGCACCACAGACCCAACACACAAAATACACGTGTCGCACGAGTTAAAAAGTATCGAAAAAGGGTTTTAAGCTCCAGATTTTGACTCGAGTGAAAACATAAAAAGTTGCATATACCAACAACCCTAATTATACAGCAGACTCCTACAGACCAAAACCCAACACCCACACCTACCTTCTGGCCGCAATTTACGGCCAGACAGAATAAATCTGCGGCCTAAAAGGGGAGAGGGGGCCCCGTGCTTCGTGTGTGTGTCTCTGGCTTGGTCACTATGCTACAGTAACAGCAACTTTTTCCTGAAGTACCCGGGTTAAGAGCAGATCACAGAAAGCCAAGAATTTACTTTAAAACGTTAATTTTAGCACTAATCGAAACCCTGTGGTATTTTAGTGAAATCTGGGGTTTAACTAGGTTTAAGTGGCCCTAATAAAACTTAACTAGGCTAGGCTAACTAATAAAAACATCTCTTAACCAAAACTCCACACAATTCACCATTTCAAGCATTAAATCTCACTTTTAACTCTAATTAAGCTTAACAACCACTAGTTTAGCAAGCAAGGAAGTTGGGCTAGGCAATAATACGTCACTCTTTAGGTCTAGTGTGCAGGAAGAAGAGGAAGAAGAAGAGGTGTTGCACTGCTGCTGATGATAATGATAAAGATGCTGATGCTGCTGCTGCCGCCTCTGATGCTGCTGCTGCTTCTTGTTGTTATGGTTGTCGTTGCTGCTTGCAGCTGCTGCTAAGGCCGCAGGTGCTGCTGCTGTTGTGTGAGTTTGTGTGTATGTGAGTGAGTGAGAGTGAGAGAAGTGAGAGTGAGAATGAGAGATGAGAGCACACAAGTCAACCCCCCCTTCTCTCTCTCTTCCTTCATTTAATGTAGGCATGGGCAAGGCCATGGTGCCATTCCCTCTCTCTCTCTCTCACCAAGTCAACAAAAGAAAATTCAAACAATTTCCAATTGTTTTAAAAAAAAAATAACTCCAAAACACTTAATACAAATTTTAAAATTAGCTTAAGGAAAAAGGTTTAACCCACCATGGTTGCTAATCATGGTCTAACCCCATTTTAACCCTAGTTGTCATAAACAAGTGTGTGTAAGTCTAGGAAAAATCTAATAAAATATTCATTAAATAGGATAAAATATTTGAAAATCGATTTGGTAAACTTTTTATTCAAAACAATATATTAAAGTATAATTAGCCACTAAACACATCCTAAGGTGTTACAATCTTCCCCCCTTAAAGAAATTCGTCCCCGAATTTAGAAATATATCTACGCGTACCTTCAAAGAGATGAGAGAATTCCTTTCGCATCTCGCCCTCGCCCTCCCAAGTGATCTCTTCACCATTCGGGCTGCGCCAAAACACCTTCACTGATAGCAAGACCTTCGATCAAAGTTTCCTCACCTGCCGGTCTAATATCACGACCGGCCGCTCGGTGAACGAAAGATCGCGCTCGAGCTAAATGGTCTGGTGCTGAATCATGTGAGAAAGGTCATGAAGGTAATTGCAAAGTAACGACACAAAAAAAATACGGGATGAATACTCAATAATCTAGGCGGAAGTGCCAAATTAAAGGCAATGAAACTAACTCGCTTTAAGGATCTTAAAAGACCTATAATCCTGGGATAAGCTCCCCAAAACTCAACACGTCATTTATCGGAAAAATCCGTAGGAATACATGATCTGCCACTGCGAACTCGAATCTGCGACCAACTCGGTTGGCATATGACCTCTGTCCGAAATGGACAATTCTCATCCTGACCTAAAACAACTTGATCATCTCCGAAGTCTCTAGACTAGCTGGGGTCCAAAAATCCTACAACGCAGAGTCAGAAAAACAGACTGGTGATCGACACGACCTAACCCCTAAACCTAAAGGTTGCCAATTGGAATGTCTCCCGATAATAGCTATCGAAGGAGAACCCTAACAATGGCGAGTGACGATCCCCAACTGCCGACAACAATTAATACGTACGCACAACTTAACAAGGAACAACTGAGCAAACTGAGTATAACCGGACGACAAGCATCCGAATGGAGTCACACCCTGACTAAACCTGGGTAAACACCATAAAGAAATTCGTGGAGACCTGCTCCCATTCCCACTTCGGAACGGTTAAAGGTTGCAACTCTCCAACCGGTCTCAGTTGCTCAACCCAAGCACACAACAAGACAGACACCTTGAAATGAAACCTGAGACTTCTCTTTACATCCCTGCCCACCCGTAACTATCTCACAAGTCACTTTAAATGTTGGTGGAACTTGAATGAGTACAGAGAGTTGACCGATGTGCCTGCTCTAGGATTTCACGTCTCTACTCAATAATATCAGGTACAAAAACGCGTCCCTAAACTTAGCACACCCTCGTCACAAATCAAGCACTCCGAATCATTACCCAGCCGAATAAGCTCAAGTATCTCTAACGAACGAGCGTCGGCGGGCAGTGTCTCGCGAAAGCGATTAAAGAAAAGTGGTCGGGAGCGGACATGAGCAAGCTGTCCCCTCAGTAGAGACGAACTTAAGCTGTACTCAACGATCGCACAAGAACTGTAAATCTGCAGAGGACTATCACAACAATCAAAATCCGCTGCAGGAAGATGTACATTAAGTTCTGGTGGTCCGTGAAAATCTGACACGACTCTCGAACAAGTAGTGTCTCCAAATCTCCAACGCAAACCACCGCGGCCATCGCCAGATCATGAGTGGGATATCCTTCTCGTACTTCCTCCAAATGTTGGGAAGCAAAAGCGATAACTCCGTAGTGTCACATCAGTACACACTCGAGCCCCATTCACGAAACATCACAGTTAAACCACAAAGTCGTCCGAACCAAAAAGCAAATAAAGAACTGATGCAGTTGTTAACCGAATCTTCAACTGCCGAAACTCCGCACACATGCCTCAGTCCAAAGAAAAGAAACCTCCATTCCGGTCAATTCAGTCAACGGTGCAGCACTACACTAGCAATCCTGCATGAAACGGCGGTAAAAACCTGCTAAGCCCAAAAATCTGCGGACCTCCGCCCTGCTCACAAGTCTGGGCCTAAGCTATACGGCCACGATCTTTCTCGGAACCATACAAAACCGCCTCCCGTAACTACAAGACCTAGGAGTCAACACAAACAAGCCTGAAGGAACACTCCGAGAATCTAGCAAACCGCCGGGGCTCTCCTAGTATCTGCAAAACAAATCCTCAAGTGCTACTCCTGTCCCTCAAGACACATTAGATAGAACAGAATGTCGTAAATAACACAACAATAACTAGTCGAGGAACGTCCTGAAGAAATCCAGTTCATCACATCTACGAATGTTGCTAGGGCATTGGTGAATCCAATGATACACCAATACACACAAAGCCCGTAGTACGCACAAGGCAGTCTTCGGAATGTCATCACTCCGAACTCGCAACAATGATGACCTGATCCCAGACAAACTTAGAAAATGTCTCGCACTCTGGAGCTGATCGAAGAAATCGCCAATGCGAGGTAAAGGATACCTATCCGCACCGTAAGCCGGTTCAGTTGACGATCCATCAATACACAACCTCAATCTGTCATCTTTCTCCTTGACGAACAGAAATAGGAGCTTCCTAATGCGAAACATTCAGACGCATGAAACTCCCCCCAACAAACAACTCTGCAGCAGATCCTTAAGCTCCTTAAGCTTCACCGGCTCATCTGGAACTACGTCGGAAAACTCTCGCACGAAAGAAAACCGGTCCAACAAACCAACTGTGGTTACGGTATCACGAATGAACGCCAAGAATCCACGACATCTCCTCCAAAAACCGACTAGCGAAAAAGGCTTAATTCAAGCTGTGAGAGGCGGCACAACTATCCACCTGTACAACAAGAACTGACTCGCCGGGGAAAACAAAACCTGATTGTTTCCTCACGGTAGTCCACAACGCCTAGCACGTAGCTAACCAGTCTGTGCCCAGGAGAACGCCAAATCCAACATCTCTAGAAGGAGCAAAACGACAAACGAATCTCTATCTCCTATCCGATTGGTACACGACCGAATTATGTGTCGCGCAACAAAAGAATCGCCGACAGAATTTAACACAACAAACGGCTGATCCACCTAACACAACTATCGTCCCAACCACGGCATAAGTGTGAAAAACAAACAAATACATCAAAAGAACATACAAATTAAGGATACCTGAAAACTTTGCATTAAACGCCCTCGCGTCCCGATGAGTAGAAGAAAACTCTCGTTTATGCCCTCTACCCGCAACAGGCCGAACTCCTCCTCTGCGAGACTGACCCCTCTGAACGAACCCTCCGCGTCCATGACGTCTCAGAATATGACCCTGACGTGGTGCTAAGGAACAATGTCTGACGAAGTGTTGAAGGCTTCCGCATCGAAAATATCCATGCGCTGACTGCTGACCTTCCTGGGGAAGAGAGCTGAACGACTGTCCTCGTCCTAAGCCTCTGCTACTCCCGCGACGGTCACAAAATCTATCTCGAAGACTAAGCCTCTATCTCTGGGTAGGTACACCAGTATGATTCCTCCACTGTTCCGGAACTCTCAAAGTCTCTGGAAGACGTGTCTCGTAAACTGGGGCTGCATCTACTGGTCCTATGTAGGTGACGGAATACTGCATGCTGATCGCAAGGAACAACTGGATAACAGGGATGACAACCTCCTGTCGCTGTGCTCGAACGGTCTCAACCAATGAGCTCATCGTCTGGCGCAAGTCCTGCATCTCTGCCACTAGTCTAGCGATCTGGTCTGTCGGAGGTGGAACAGACTGCACTGGTACAACGGGTGTACTACCCGGATCAGTCCTCGTCTCGAACGAGTCAACTCAAATCTCGGCTCTCGCGACCGCTCTCTGCGCCCTCATAGTCCTTGGCGGCATAATGGCTGAAAAGAAGTAGTATTCGATGAGGATATGAAAATCGAATCACAAGGATGTATACAATCATGAAAGAATTTCAATCAATAAGTCCTAAGGTCACTTAGGCGGAGTACCATGTCATGAGTATGACGCGGAACATACACACGCTACGCCACTCTGCTTCATCTACCTACTCCATCATACCAGGGTCATCCTACACTCCGATGGTAAAACCTACGCTCTGATACCAACTTTGTCACGACCCAAAGTTTGGCCCATGACCGGCACTTAACCACGTGACGTCTACAGGCGTAACGCGACTAAGTAAACCGAAACCCAGAAATCAAAACCAATAAAAGTATTGAGTGTTTAAACATTTAATAGAAACATTTGTTAAAACATTTAGAAAACCTTAAGTAATTTAGAAAAATTCTTTAAAGTTCAAGTTATTATCTTAAAAATTTTGGCAGCATTTCCTTTGTAAAAACTAGCCCCGAAATCGGGTACAAGACAATATATGAATAAAATGATATACAATAAAAATAAAGCATCCCAAACGGGAGCAATCACGCCCAACGGCGGAACAATCACCATAATAAAAATATACAACGCCGTAGCGAAAAAATGAGCAATATAAGTGAAAACGACATGAAATATAAAACTGCATAAATAAAGTCGGCGCACAACGAGCTCGACACCAGAGTACAAAATAATATACATCGTCCTCACAACTGGTCTCTAAGTCAATACATGAAAGTAGATGGAGAGTACTAGATACAACAATGTAGACAACTGGAAAATAAACAGATACCGCACAAAAACCCACCTATCAGCAAAAGGGCTAACACGCCAACTGCAGTGGTATCTGTATCAAAAGATGCAAGAAAGCAGCCTGCCGCGACTACTCTGAGGGGCAACCTGCAAGCACTGTTGCACAACGGGGGTGAGTTGCCAACTCGTGAGTAGTAAATAACATATAAAGGGAATCGCGAGTATGCACGTGCTGTGATACTCTAACCTATGCCAACAGATAACATCTATATGATGAGCTATATGAGCAATAATCATGCAACAAGTGCGATCTAATAACATCTCTATATGATAAGCAGGGTATGCAATAATTGTGCATAACAGGTGAAATCTAATAGCATCTATATATGATGAGCAGGGTATGCAATAATCATGTAAAAGTACTCTATCAGGTACTATAGCTACAGGATGAGATGAAAAATGATGAATACTACAATGGGAATAAATATCATCTACACGGAATGTCTACGTGGAAGAATAACCGATGTCTATCAATACACTCAAAACCCAATAAAACTCAGGCGCCGTCACTCGGATCGGCCCTCAAATCCTGTACAGCTCATGGAATCGTGAATGCCTAGCATCGGCACTCGAAAATATCACAAATCATCGTGCCAAGTATCGACACGCAAATCCTCAAGTATCGGGCTCCGTCTGCGGAATCGGCCCTTGGCCCCGGCAGTACGTGTCGTCCCGTATCTATCTCTCAACTCTGGTCAGTATCCTCCGGATAACCGCCAGATCTAACCAATCACCGGTAGGTAGTGGTCCCACTGCCAGGCTCATCGCCTACTGCACGACAGATCCGTTCTCGTCCCGGGTACCATACCGGGTCCACCATGTACCCGCAATCGGCCTCGTCCAGCTCCTCGATTCGGGTTCACATGTCACACGTCTCAGAACCGAGAAAACGCATGGTCGACGCACTGAAATATCATATCAAGGGAAACCGGGTTTTTAAAACAGTGCGTATTTTCTTAAAATAATACCCCGGTTCCCAAATCCAGAAATCACATAAATCCAAAGTAAATGCGTAAATCCATGCAATGTGTCGTATGACATTAAGAGTAAAAAGGGAAAACCGCTCTTATAAAAAGATCCAATTTTGAAAATATCACGTGCGGTTAGTTTTTAAAACATGACAATATTATCCATGTATGTAACATATGTATATAAATAGGTATGAATGTTCAAATGAATATATACGCAATGTGAGTGTAGCAATGTACATGTGCACTAATATGGATATATCAAGGACGGTATGCACTAATGTGAATATACAGTGTACATGTGCGCAAGTAGTGATGTATCAATGAAGGTATGCACTAATATGAATATACAGTGTACATGTGCGCAATCAAACGATATGTAGTTCGTAGCAATTCTATAATGCAAGTGTCATGGCAATCACTAACGGTGTGAGTGTATCATACAAATAGTGCTCGTGCAGTTTTAACCGTTAGTGACAGTGCAGTGTTATATACTATCAATTCTATATGCAACAAGAAGGTATGCTACAATAGTCCATATGAATATCTACGACTAAATATCCTATCACACCCTGACGCTTAACGCCATACGGGCGATTACCCCGTAGATGTTAAATCTACTCACCTGTGATCTCGCGCTAGGTGTATCCGACCACCTGCTTTCCTTTCTCCGCGGTGCTCGAAGTCCCGGCCTGCGAACCTAGAATTTACACAAAGTAACACATGTAAGGAAAAAACCCTGCAAAACGCGATATCACGATCAAAGGAAAAACTTGCGTTGGAAACTAAACGCGCGTGCACTCGATACGTCAAAGCGTGTGTAACCTCACCAGAAACCACCCCGACTCGCTGTGTCGCGCAGTGCACCACAGACCCAACACACAAAATACACGTGTCGCACGAGTTAAAAAGTATCGAAAAAGGGTTTTAAGCTCCAGATTTTGACTCGAGTGATAATATAAAAAGTTGTATATACCAACCCTAATTATACAGCAGACTCCTACAGACCAAAACTCAACACCCACACCCACCTTCTGGCCGCAAATTGCGGCCAGACAGAATAAATTTGCGGCCTAAAGGGGGAAAGCGGGCCCCGTGCTTCGTGTGTGTGTCTCTGGCTTGGTCACTATGCTACAGTATCAGCAACTTTTTCCTGAAGTACCCGGGTCAAGAGCAGATCACAGAAAGCCAAGAATTTACTTTAAAACGTTAATTTTAGCACTAATCGAAACCCTATGGTATTTTAGTGAGATCTGGGGTTTAACTAGATTTAAGTGGCCCTAATAACACTTAACTAGGCTAGGCTAACCAATAAAAACATCTCTTAACCAAAACTCCACACAATTCACCATTTCAAGCATTAAATCTCACTTTTAACACTAATTAAGCTTAACAACCACTAGTTTAGCAAGCAAGGAAGTTGGGGTAGGCAATAATACCTCACTCTTTAGGTCTAGTGTGCAGGAAGAAGAGGAAGAAGAAGAGGTGTTGCACTGCTGCTGCTGATGATGATAAAGATGCTGATGCTGCTGCTGCTGCCTCTGATGCTGCTGCTGCTGCTGCCTCTGTTGCTGCTGCTGCTTCTTGTTGTGGTGGTTGTTGTTGCTGCTTGTAGCTGCTGCTGAGGCTGCAGGTGCTGCTGCTGTTGTGTGAGTGTGTGTGTATGTGAGTGAGTGAGAATGAGAGAAGTGAGAGTGAGAATGAGAGATGAGAGCACACAAGTCAAACCCCCCCCCCCTCTCTCTCTCTTCCTTCATTTAATGTAGGCATGGGCAAGGCCATGGTGCCATTCCCTCTCTCTCTCTCTCTCACCAAGTCAACAAAAGAAAATTCAAACCATTTCCAATTGTTTTTAAGAAAAAAAAACAATAACTCCAAAACACTTAATACAAATTTTAAAATTAGCTTAAGGAAAAGGGTTTAACCCACCATGGTAGCTAATCATGGTCTAACCCCATTTTAACCCTAGTTGTCATGCACAAGTGTGTGCAAACCTAGGAAAAATCTAATAAAATATTCATTAAATAGGATAAAATATTTGAAAATCGATTTGTTAAACTTTTTATTCAAAACCATATATTAAAGTATAATTAGCCACTAAACACATCCTAAGGTGTTACAACCCTACTGCTTAGTTAATTGTTGTTTTTGGACTAGTATTCTTAGGACACTGCACTATTATTGAAGGCTCATGTTGCACGAGCACTGATTGTATGCCACACACAGAGTCAATAATTGCTATGTCACGCACAATCCACATATAGAAATGATATTGTTTGGTTAGGGACATTGAGACATTGATTCATATTTCTTTATGCATATGACATATAGTATACCTGTATACCTACATGCTTACATATATGCCTTGACATACTTACATGCTAGTTACCTGTATACCTATAGAGTATTGTACCATTAGTGATAGGTACATACACACATAATAACATAGCTACATGTATACTTTGCATACATACTTCACTTATACCTGGAGGGTATATTACATCATTACTGATAGGTAGATACATATATCTTGCTATACCTTTATGTTTACACATATATCAGTTATAGCTACATGTTTACCTTTACTTGATGTTATTTAGAATTGGAGAAATTAGGAACCGCATGATATTTTATATTAACTTGTTGCAGTTAATTAGCGGCTTTTCCTTTATATGCTCGTATTTCAATTTTTTGTTGCATATATTATATTCATGGATTTTCGCATTGAGATATGGATTTTTCATGAAATTATGCAAGTATTTCTTATTCTTTACTTGATATTTGGATGCATCCACTTTGAGTTTTGCTTTAAACAGATACGTGGATTAATGGTGTCGATACCGGACACTTACGATTCGAGGAACATATATACCGATACGTAGATCATGGGTGTCGATATCGGACACTTACGATTCGAGGAACGTATATATTTGAGTATTTCTGTGTCGATGCTTAACACATTGTTTCCATGATATTTTTACTTCTAAGTATATAACAGTGGAATGGGACGTTGTTATATATATATATATATATAGTGGAATAGGACGCTAATATATATGTATTAGGGTTAAAATGGGGTTAGACCATTTCCAATTGTTTTAAAAAAACAAAAACTCCAAAACACTTAATACAAATTTTAAAATTAGCTTAAGGAAAAAGGTTTAACCCACCATGGTTGCTAATCATGGTCTAACCCCATTTTAACCCTAGTTGTCATGCACAAGTGTGTGCAAGCCTAGGAAAAATCTAATAAAATATTCATTAAATAGGATAAAATATTTGAAAATCGATTTAGTAAACTTTTTATTCAAAACCATATATTAAAGTATAATTAGCCACTAAACACATCCTAAGGTGTTACATCCCTACTGCTTAGTTAATTGTTGTGCTTGGACTAGTATCCTTAGGACACTGCACTATTATTAACGGCTCATGTTGCACGAGCACTGATTGTATGCCACACGCACCGTCAATAATTGCCATGTCACGCACAACCCACATATAGAAATGATATTGTTTGGTTAGAGACATTGAGACATTGATTCATATTTCTTTATGCATATGACATATAGCATACCTGTATACCTACATGCTTACATATATGCCTTGACATACTTGCATGCTACTTACATGTATACCTATAGAGTATTGTACCGTTAGTGATAGGTACATACACACATAATGACATAGCTACATGTATACTTTGCATACATACTTCACTTATACCTGGAGGGTATATTACATCATTACCGATAGGTAGATAAATATATCTTGCTATACCTTTATATTTACACATATATCAGTTATAGCTACATGTTTACTGTTCCCCTCCGAATGGCGGCCTAGACGTTAGGACGTCTGTGCCTGAGATTCGGGGCAGATGCTATTTGGTTTTATCCGTCTACCTCTCCGAAGATGCCAAGTTGATTTATGGCACTGTGTATCGAAGGTTTAGACGGATGCGGCCGATGTAGCAGACTTTGTCAGATTCCCCCTCGCTTGAGGGGTTTTTTGATTGTGGGGACGCTCTTCCCTGCAGGCGCAAGCCCCTGCAGTTAATTACGCTACCGCATCGCGGTAACAACTTTCTCCTTTTCCAGAATTTCACTTCGTGTCGTGTGTGTTCATTTTGTTTGTGGTTGCCCGTGGATTGTATACGGAGACTGAGTAATGCCGTCGCCCGTAGGACGTGGATTAGTCCAAATCAGTATTTACTTAGATTTGGGTTTGGTGTTTTCAGTCTAAGGATGCATTAGTCGCATTGCGGCTAAGATCAACTTAAACGTTCGTCAAGGATACGTTAGTCCTGTTTTAGACTAAGATCAACTCAACGTAGTGATTAATTTAATGTATGGCCATCGGGACTCGTCACCTCTCTGACGTCGTTGAAGGATTACAACGACATGTATCAAAGGAGCTCGGAGATGTACCCTCGAACCAGAGTTGATTGGGAGTTTTATAATCCATTTGAATATTTAAGAATACGTTAGCCATGTTTGGGGCTAAGATCAACTTAAATGTTTGTTAAGGATACGTTAGTCCAGTTTGAGACTAAGATCAACTTAACGAGACCGTTTAGATCCGATAAAAGAGCATTTAGGCTTTATTGTGCCAGTTTAGGGACGTGGTGGTCCGATATTAGTTTAGGGCGTTTCGGTCCGATATTAGTTTAGGGACGTTTCGGTCCATTATTAGTTTAAGGACGTTTCGGTCCAATATTAGTTTAGGGATGTTTCGGTCCATTATTAGTTTAAGGACGTTTCGGTCCACGAGTTTAAAGACCCCGCAGTCCATATCGATGTGTGGTCGTTGGGACCCGTCACCTCTTTGACGTCGTTGAGGAATTACAACGATGGATGTCAAAGGAGTTCGGAGATGTACCCTCGAACCGGATGTAGATTGATTTATGAGAGCCATTTTGCTCAGCCGATTTAATTTAAGGACTTATGGCCACGATCGGGCTAAGTCCAGTAAAGAAAATGTCCAACATTGCTTTTGCATTTCCTTTTATTTTTATTTGGGCTTTGCCCAGAAAAGATGCAGGGCATCAATTTGTTTTGGGCTCTGTTCTTTATGAATGATGCAGACCATCAATTTTATTTGGGCTCAGCCCTTTTATTGCTTTGCAATTTATTTTGGCCTGCTAGGTCTTTTGATTTGGGCCTGGCCCTTCAAATAGTGCAAAGCACCAAGAATCTTTTAGATTCAAGAAAATGAGTGCAGAGCACTTTTTAATGATCTAAATTTAGATCAAAGAAAAGAAAGAAAAGAAAATCTTTTCTTTCTTTCTATCTCAGAGAACCAGAGGTTCCCTAGCAAGTGCGAGACACTATTTTTTTATTATTTTTATTTATTTATTTATTTATTGAAGATCACTGATCTTGTCTTTTAGACAATGATCTATTCCTAAGAGAATTTTCTCTTATTTCAAAGGTTTTTACCTTCTTCTTTGTGTTCTCAAGAAGTTCTCTTCTTCTTTTTTTTTTAATCCAATTTTCTCTCTGTCTTTGAAATGGGGTCTAAGGTCCTTTTTATAGTGCTCAAAAATCAGTTAAATTTGTTAAAAAGATATTTTCTGAGTGATTTGGGGAATTTTCCCCCACCGTTGGATCTTTGATCCAAAGGCCCCTGTTTTACAGAAGAAATCTTCTTGTTTTAACAAGAACAGAACAGATTTCCTTAATTCTTCATTCTATTGTTGCGCAACTCACCAGCGCGTGACACGTGTCGCGCAGTGAGGCGCTTGTGCAGCTGTGCTTGCGCAACTGCGCAGACACGTGTCGCGCAGTGAAGCGCTTGCGCAGCTGAGCTTGCGCAACTGCGCAGACACGTGTCGCTCAACGGTGCACTTGCGCAACAGTGTTTGCGTAATTGCGCAGACACGTGTCGCGCAGAGGTGCGTTTGCGCAGTTGTGCTTGCGCAACTGCGCAGACACGTGTCACGCTGCAGTGCATTTGCGCAGTTGTGCTTGCGCAACTGCGCAGACACGCGTCGCGCAGCGGTGCGCTTGCGCAACTGCGCAGACACGTGGCGCGCAGCGGTGCGCTTGCGCATCAGCGTGTGCGCAACTGCGCAGACACGTGGCGCGCAGCGGTGCGCTTGCGCAGTTGAGCGTTGCTTTTGCTTTTTAAAGAGCCTTGCTCTGATTGGACGCACTGCCTTGGGCGTTGTGCTGCCGAGTCAACTTCTGACACGCGGCAAATTGCGCGCAGCGCACGGGATCTGAAGCGATGCTTCAAAATTTTGAATTTTCAAAATTCAAACAGAGCCTTGCTCTGATTGGGGGAACAAATGCCCCCCCACCGTTGCGCTCACGTGGCGCGCACGTGAGTGCAACGGTGGTAAGATCCCGACCATTGGATCATAGAGGTCAGGTGAAGAGACGCAGGCGTCTATAAATGGGACCCTTGGTCCTTAAAAATTTTTACCGTTTCAAGAACTTTGATTCAGAGCCTTGCTCTTGCTTAAAAACTCTTAGAGCCTTGCTCTTGCTTCTTCCCAAGAACTTTGAAGTTCAGAAATTAGAATCACTCTTAGGTAAAAATTTAAATTAATTTTAATTAATAGAGCATTGCTCTTATAGATCTTTGATCTAAAGAAAACCCCTTTGGGGTTTCTTCAACAGAGCCTTGCTCTCATAGATCTTTGATCTAAAGAAGACCCCTTTGGGGTTTCATCCACAGAGCCTTGCTCTCAAAAATTTACAGAGATCTTGTTCCTGGGTTTTAACCCATGAACAGAGCCCTGCTCATAGATCAAATAGAGAACTCCTAAAAGTTTTCATGGATCTTTAAGATCCCAAAAATTTTAATTCTTAGGAGTTATAATTTTTCATTACTACTACAGAGCTAGGCTCTTTTTTAAGAAGTTTTATTCCTTTGAGACCAGAGTTTGACAAATGTCACTCTGTGACAGAGCTTTGCTCTAAAAAGAGGAGATTTTCTCCTTGTCTCTAGGGATTTCCTCCCAATAGGGATATTCTTTTGGGGGTCTTTTTCATTGACTGACAGTCTCATCCAATGATGGGACTGTCTTATCAAATGATGCTCCGTCATCTAGATTTTGTGGGTCCCCCTTTGGTCCCCTACTCACTGCACTGTAGTGTGATGTAGGACTTTGACATGTGAAGCATTGGAACGCTAACGGTTATATTTATTTATTTATTTTTTACAGGGAGCATGTCTGAAGATTTGTCTTTCCCTTTTGTTCGCTCAGAAGGAGGGTTCCCACATGCACCAGTGGACCGGGTGGTGTTCGCCTTGATTAGAGATCACGATCCTGAGTGCAAGAGACTTCACCTGTGGGGAAGGTGGTACAGCCAAATCATCCAAGGCCGCCGCAGCTTCAGCTCTGCTTCGCCCTCTGAGCCCATAGTTACGATTCCTTATGCGGACAAGCCCCCGGTGGAGTATGCCGTGGAGGTTAAAAATTGGAATTCTGACGATCTCCTCCAGCCTGCCATTGGTGCCATCCCAGTGCAGCCGCCGCCGGCGATAGACATCTTGGGGAGGCGAATCTGTCAGGGTGAAGCACGCCCTTGGGGACAGGCTTATAATATTGGACTGATCCCGCGACCGCTTGCCGGATACCTGCAATGGGCCCGGTACATCTTATCGGCGAAAAGGACTCATCTAATGAAGATTGGTTTATATTCGGCCGTCTACGTTTCGCTTTTCGAGTATCCCTCTCCTCCGACGTGGTGGATAAAGGCCTTTATTGAACAATGGAATATCCCCACCCACACCTTCTTGACAGCGGATAGGGAAGTCTCCATCTCTTTGGAAGAATTTGTTGAGATTTCAGGTCTACCAGTGAGGGGGGAGCACTACGAAGAGCCGCTTCCTCCTGATGAGTACGTCTTTGCCACCAAGCAGGTTGTATTTGACTTAACTCCGGAAAATGCCATTCAGCATCAGCACCCGGGCTTGGTGAAGGTGTTGGAGATTTATGAGGAACTCCATTTGGAATCGGGCGACCGGGGCGTCAGTTTCGCGGATTTCATCACTCGTTTTATCCGCCCGGAGTTCCTATCAGAGCAGGGCGAGAAGTTTGCTCAGCTTGCTGACCCCTTTGGTTTCGGCTTGGACCGCCGACCTTCATCGGAAAATGAGCAGCGGGATTTTTATCTCCCCGGCACTGCCAGTGTCCCTTTCTCAGAGATCGCCGTTCCTGGCATGGACGAGGAGACTTTTTTCATAGGGTTCTTGGGTCTATGGCTATGAAGCTTCGTGCTTCCCATGCATCCACGCCTCATGCGGTCCTCCGTCTTTTACCCGGCGCATCGAATGGCGGCTGGTTTGCAGCTATCGGTAGGGATTGCCGGGCTGGCTTACCTTTATAATGGACTTAGCGTAGCGGCGGACGCTAATGAGCCTGGGGTACAGCCTGCTAACTTTCCGATGCACTACTTCACTTCTTGGATGGAGCTGCATGTGCGAGGGGTGTTTGGTGCCCATAAGACTCCTCCATTCTTTGAGAAATACGGACTCCCAAGAATCTTGCGGTTGGTCGGGGCTTCAATTGTGGTTGCACCTCCGCGGGAGTCTAGGGGACTGCTCCTGCGTTCACATCTAGTCGGAGCGAAGACCTCTTTTGTGGATAAGGTCATCACCATAGGCTCCGAGACCGCTAAGTCAGTGGTGTCGCTGCGTGACGACTTTAAGGGCGGGGTTTCTGTACTGAAGGCTCGGGAAATCCTTCACCTTTACTCCATTCGGCCGGGCTACCTAGTATTTAGGCAGAATAAGACGGCTCTCTTTATGAGGTATAACCCACATCGATTTGCCCGACAATCGAGTTACAATCAAGGGATCCCGATGGAGGCCTTTCTGGAAACACCCGCGGTCGGCCCAGAGGGGATAAGGAATGCGATGCATCATTTCGTCCGGCTTAATACGGGATCCTATTTTTTTATCAGTGAGCCTAGCTGTGTTCCTAAAATAATCCATCCGTATGTAGCCTGGTATGCGCATGCTATGGGTCCAATCATTTTAATGGAGAAACGCTTGCTGGTTGACCGTAGGGGTGCGCCTCCTGGCGGTGATCGCAAGGCTCCTTTGCAGCCAAGGATCCAGGTCATCCCCCCGATAAAAGATGCCAGAGCTGACCGACCGCGCGTGTTGAGCCCCCCGCGTGGATTGCCATTGCCCGCTACGGTGGATGCACCGCCGGCGCCCCGTGCTCCCATGAAGACGGTTAATGTGGTATCACCAGGGTCTGGCGGAGGGGCAGAGATCGGGACCCGCCGCCCTAAAGTGACTGCCAAGCGCAAGGCTGTTCTGAGTGGGTCTAAAGCTGGCGGACAGAAGAAGAAGAAGTCCGCCCTATCCCTCGACGCGATCCTTAACTTAGGGCCTGCGGCTCCTCCTGCCGAGGCCATATGTGAGTATGGCAGCAATGAGGGCTTTGTGGTGGACCCTGAGGACACCAATTTAGCTACCGCCATTGCAGCTTCGGAGCGATCGGCGAGGCTTGAAGCGATGTTAAGCAAACTTGCTGAGTCAGGTAATCATCAGCCGCTTTATTTGTCATTTTACTGCATTTTTATTATTATCTTTAGCTAATATTTGCTTCATTCTCAACAGGTATTTCTACTGAAGAGGCCATTGCTGCCTCTTTGAAGACCTTCCAGGAGGAGGAGAAGAAGCGTGTCCCAGCAGGCGTTGGTATGTCCTACCCTTTTCCCTTTCATAATGAAAGTTTGTCATCTTCTCTGATGGTCAACCTAACCTTCTTTTGTTTCTTTGCAGAGGTTATATCAGTTGGCGCGGGGATCCTTCCTGAGCCTGTTACTGAAGTCCCAGCTTCATCGAAGTTGCCACAAGAGCCCCGGCTTGACAAGACGATGAGGGATGCCTTGAAGAATCTAGAGGCATCCCTATATACGGACGAGGGAGCCTCACTCAAGGAAGCCCTAGTGGCATCCGTCTCAACGGCTCGAGAGGAGCGGAAGCGGTTGAGACGCAAAGCAAGGGCACGCAGAGCTGCTTTGGCCGCGGGAGCGGGCCCTAGCACTCTTCCTTGTGCCGACACTCCTTCCGGAGCAAAGGCGGGCAGAGCTGCTTTGGCCACGGGAGCGGGCCCTAGCACTATTCCTCATGCTGACACTCCTTCTGAAGAGGCCCCTGCCGCCTTGTCTACTGCTCATAGGCAAGTGGCGCGCGCAGCTCGAAGTGCAAATGATAAATCTTCTTCAGGTAGTACTTCTTTCAGAGCTTTGTTGTAAGAATTATAAAGCCATTGGCTCATATGCGTTTCATCTGGCAGGGCCTAGTCCGACTGAGGGGGAGGCGGAGACCGTTGGACCCCAGGAAACGGCGGAAGCGGCGCCTACCGAACCTGAGCCGACCGTGAGGCGCGTCATTGGGGCCACGGGATCCGTTACAGAGGTTGAGGAGTCCGCCGCCGAGAGGGTCATTGATACCGCTCCTGACGTGGCGGTAGATGAGATGATTGTCTTAACCGAGACGAAGGCGGTAGAAGGCGAAGCGCTCGAGGCTAGAGACCTCGCGGTGACGGTGGATGAGACAACCGTGACCGCAGGATCCGTAGGAGTAGCGGCTGAGGTCGCCACGATTCCTGAGGACGAGCCAGCTGCTCTTTCTCAGGAATCTGGCAACACTCCAATCATGACCCTCTCCGCCTATATTCCCCCGCCTTCTCTAGGGCCTGCAAGTGTAACAACGGTCCCTATTGAGTCGGGTGACGAGGCTACGGGTGGTGGCCTGATGTCAATAGAGGAAGGAGTTGCCTCAGTCTCGGCTGGCAGTTCATCGGGTAAGTTTCGGGTTACTATCGTTTCCCCCCTTTTTTATATATCTTGCGATCTCTTCTAACAAGCTTGTCTTTGCAGGTGCGGCCAATGCCGACGCTCCATTGCTTGAAGGAGCACCTTCAACTACTGCTTTGGCGGTGGTCACTTCCCCGTCTTCCCTCGTGCCATCACGGATGTTGGAAGGTATGGATTTGCGACTCACAAGTTAATCTTTTAAACGTGTAGTTCATGGACTAACGCCATACCACCGCATCTTTTCAGGAGTGCTCTTTGATCATCTATATCAAGTGTTGCTCCCACACTTCTCCTTCCCATTCGAACTTGCTTCTCCCTCTAGTGGCGCTGGTGAGTGTACGTTCACTACAATATCTTTGTTCATCCCCTTTTTTCTAGCAATTGAATGATTTCTGACTTTTCCCTTTCTTTATTGCAGTGTCACAAATCGAAGGAGGGGATGCAAGACCTGCCGCGCTACCGGCTCTTCCGGCTTTGCCGTCTGTTGCTGCTGGTATAGCAAATTCCTTTTTTTTTGGTAACCCTTAAACATCTCTTGAACCATTGTTTAACCATGTTTTGTTTTGCAGCTATTGTTCCGGCTTCGGTCCCTTTTGAGTCTCGCGTCCTTCCACCGGCAGGCCCTTTCTTGAAATGCCCGTCTTCAAAGGGTGCTGTGATGAGTTTGGGCATGCTGAGCGGGTACATCGAAGAGCTCAACATGGACGCTCTCCCTTCTGCCGTAGATTTCGCTGTGGAGGTTAATCCAATGTTGGCGGCGCTTGTAAATTTTCATAACGAAGGCGTCGTCGGATCTTGGGTTAATCACTGCAAGGAGATCGAGGCCTGTCTATACCGGCTGGAGTCGACGCGCCCTTCTCCCGAAGTTTTAGCCCTGAGCACCCAACGCACAACTTGGCTCGAGCAAAGCATTTCGCACTCCCGCCACTTGGAGCAAGAAGCAGCTTTAAGACTAAGGGAATGCCAAAAGACCTCGAACGAAACGGCCCATCTGCGCGCTGAGGTTGAGGCAAATGCTGCCCAAGTAAAGACTATCTTTGAGGGTCTCTTGGAGCGCATCTCCCATGGGCTAAACTTGAAGCGGAAGCTTGACGTAGCTGAGCGCAATATCCCAAGTCGGGAAGCTGCCTATCAGGTCGTCAGGGAGCAGCTTGCGTCGGTCTTGCAGCAACGAGCCCAAATGGAGGCAGAGCTGGCGGTGGTAGCTGACCAAGAGAAGGCATGGAAGGACATACGCGAGCAATTGCTACACCTATGCAAGACGCTTCCTTCCCATTAATTCCCCTTGTACCATTTGTCTTTGTAAAGTATATGTATATATTTTTTATTCTTTAGCACAATGTATCCTGTACTCGATCAATATTTATGAATAAAAGATGCACATTTTTGTAATGTCTTGTGTCATTTCTCCGTCTTTTCTTTCTTTTATTATCAGTATGCCACCTTAGTAACCATGATTGACGGATGATTAGGACGAGTATCCCTGACCTTCTTAAGAAATAGAGATGGCTTAGGCCGCGGGTTCAGATCTGCTGCCTAAGACTTTTCAATTCTATGAGCCGTGAGGGTCTCATAGAGGCTTTTCTCCCTACGGATCGAGAGGATCTCATAGGTGGATTTTCTCCTTAGGAATCGTGAGGATTCCTAAGTGTGGTTTTCTCTTATAAGTCGTAAGGATCTTATAAGAGAATTTTCCCTCTTACGAATCGAGAGGATCCGTAAGTGGTTGTTTCCCTCCTTATCGAAACTCGATTTTAAAGAGTGAGTGCCGCGTATAGTATGCAAGAGACCAATTTAGATCGACTTGTATGGTCTCACTGTCCAGGAAGCAAGTTCTCCTACCTCTGATGTCTGAGGCTTCATTTTGCAGACCAAGAAGCAAGTTCAATTTGTTGAGGAAATCCCTTTTCTGAAAGATTTGGCGGGATTTCCCCCACCATCGGATCTTTGATCTAGGGGCTTCTGTTTTACAGAAGATAATAACCGAAAAGATTTCTTCAGAACCTTTTTGTTTAGCGCGAATGCTCCAAGATATGACGCGTGTCGCACAGCACACAGTGCAGCGCAACTGCGCTAGCACATCTACGCCGACACGTGTCACGCAGTGCACGACGTATACGCCGCTGAAGCGTTGCTTCCTTTGGTTTTGCTTGAAACAGAGCTTTGCTTTGGCTTGGTGCGCTGCTTTGGGGTGTTGCACTGATGCGTTTGCGCTGGACACGTGGCGTGTAGCGCGCAGCGCAACGCAACTGCGCTAGCGCTTCAGTGCTGAAGCGTCGCTTCTTCAAGACAGAGCCTTGCTCTAATCGGGGAAGGATGAAGCGACGCTTCATCTCCAGTCTCGGAATTCGAACGGAAATTCTCTCCAATTAGGGTAAACTGCCGTGGCGACTCTTGGGAGTCGAAGAGGCACTTGAAGCCTATAAATAGGACCTTTGGTCCTCCTCCAGATACTTATCATCTTCCAGATTTCCATTTTTGAAGACTTCAGAGCTTTGTTCTTGCCTTTAAGAACTCCGGTGCCTTGCTCCCCTTTTTTTATAAAGTTTTTAAGAAGAACTTCAGGTAAAATCGATTCTTAGATCAATCTTAAATAGCAGAGCTCTCGTCTAGTGGGTTTCATCTTTGAACATAGTTTTGCACTCTAGGAATTTAGTCATCCATGTATATTATTGCTTTTCCGTCGTTGATCGTCCTGTAATACTTTCTCCAGGCATAATGGCGGCGGTGCATCTATACAGTCTGCACGAGTTCATTACCTACGATGATATCCGCGCTCAGGGTCGTCAACAAAACCAGGAGTTTACAGATGCCGAATGTGCAGAAGTTATGGGTCGTCTGAACGCAAGTGGTGGTTGGCTGTTGCCTCGGCGTTCGGCTCTTTTGAAAGTCGTGCTGGGAGCAATATGGAGGGCACTTCCGGGTCTTCACGAGGCCCTACCACTCAATGCGCTGGATGATTCCGAGAACAAGGTGCATTCAGTGCACCTGACAGGGCTGATCTCAAAGAAGCGACGGAACGACCTCGTTGACATCCTGCATCAAGTGTTTCAGCAGACGATAATCATTGCTGCTTATCAAAGGCCGGAAGGGCTTGCCGATGATATCGACACCGAGGAGCGCGAAAGACTGCGCATAAGAATAATTAGAAAGGCCAGAAGAACTCTGGATGGCCTTACTTTTGATTTCCTCAATCCGTGCCCCGGATCCGAGGTTATACCGTTGTAATATTTTGAACAAAGTTTCGTATGCATTATTCTTATGCTTGTAAAAACTTTTGGCGGTATGAATGAAAACCCTCTCCTTTTCTATTTCAGCTTGTCTTATTTCTCGTCCTGAGTCTTCTGTCCATGCATAAATGAATGCGTCACGCAGGCCAGATCAAATGTAGAACGGATATTCTTTCTGTCATCTTCTTTCTTTTAATGTCAGTAGGCTGTCTTAATAATCATGGTTGATGGATGTCTAAAACGAGTATTCCGACTTCCTAAGGAAATAGCGATGGCTTAGGCCGCAAGTTCAGGTTTACCGCCTAAGACTTTTCAATTCTATGAGCCGTGAGGGTCTCATAGAGGCTTTTCTCCCTACGGATCGAGAGGATCTCATAGGTGGATTTTCTCCTTAGGAATCGTGAGGATTCCTAAGTGTGGTTTTCTCTTATAAGTCGTAAGGATCCTATAAGAGAATTTTTCCCTCTTACGAGTCGAGAGGATTCGTAAGTGGTTGTTTCTCTCCTCGTCGAAATTCGACTTCGGAGAGTGAGACCCGTGAATAGTATGCAAGAGACCATTTTGGATTGACTTGCAGGGCCCCATTGCTCAAGAAGCAAGTTTTTCAATCCTTGCTGTCTGAGACTTCTTCTTACAAATTGGGACGAATCGGGAATTTGCTCGCGGAGAGGGTGATGGCTCTGCGAGTTGACATGAGTTAGGAGGCTCTCATCACGGAGTGTTTGTATCCGTGAGTCGAGGAGTTTGCTAGGGATTATTTGTTTCCCAAGCGCCAAGGATTATTTATTTCCTTGGGGTTTGAAACGAGTCGAGGGTTCCCACGGGGGCTCTGGTAGCTCTGCGGGTCGACACGGATCAGGAAGCTCTCGTCAAGGAGTGTTTGTATCCGTGAGTCGAGGAGTTTGCTGGGATTATTTGTTTCCCAAGCGCCAAGGATTATTTGTTTCCTTGGGGTTTGAAACGAGTCGAGGATTCCTACGGAGGCACTGGTGGCTCTGCGGGTCGACGCGGATCAGAAGGCTCTCGTCAAGGAGTGTTTGTATCCGTGAGTCGAGGAATTTTGCTGGGATTATTTGTTTCCCAAGCGCCAAGGATTATTTGTTTCCTTAGGGTTTGAAACGAGTCGAGGGTTCCCACGGGGGCTCTGGTGGCTCTGCGGGTCGACGCGGATCAGAAGGCTCTCGTCAAGGAGTGTTTGTATCCGTGAGTCGAGGAGTTTGCTAGGGATTATTTGTTTCCCAAGCGCCAAGGATTATTTGTTTCCTTAGGGTTTGAAACGAGTCGAGGGTTCCCACGGGGGCTCTGGTGGCTCTGCGGGTCGACGCGGATCAGGAAGCTCTCGTCAAGGAGTGTTTGTATCCGTGAGTCGAGGAGTTTGCTGGGATTATTTGTTTCCCAAGCGCCAAGGATTATTTGTTTCCTTGGGGTTTGAAACGAGTCAAGGGTTCCCACGGGGGCTCTGGTGGCTCTGCGGGTCGACGCGGATCAGGAAGCTCTCGTCAAGGAGTGTTTGTATCCGTGAGTCGAGGAATTTTGCTGAAGTCACTGGCTTCTTCGGTTGAAATGAACCGGTGAGATTTAGGGTTCGTCTTCTGACGGAATCCGCTGGGAAAGCATGGTCCATTCTTTGTTTACGCCCTTGGATTGTATACAGGGATCGACGTGATCTTAACTGTAGGGCCAAGGTTTTATCATTTCTTCTTTTTATTTTATTTTATTTCCGCGATGCTCTATCATTTCAGCTTTTATATCGCGAAGGTCGCGACTGCCCGATCATTTCGGCTATTTTTCGCGGTGCCCAATCATTTCGGCTATTTGTTTTTTTTTATTTTTACTCGTTGCTTTTTATTACGAGTTGCCCAATCATTTCGGCTATTTTGCATGCATACATTTTACTTGCTGCTTTTTATTGCAAGTTGCCCTATCATTTCGGCTATTTCGTATGCATGAGCGGCCAACTGGCTTTCGCCGTAAACCTGAAATTGGACACCGATTTCGGCATCAGCACCGCTGCAACTGGGATATTACCAGGAGCGAATCATCATTTGCCTCTGTCGTTGTCGAACAAAGGAGGCTTAGCGACCAGGGTTAGGATCCTGTCGGCTAAGGCTTTTGACTTCATGAGCCGTAAGGGTCTCGTGAAGGTATTTCTCCCTACAAGTCGTGAGGATCTTGTAGGTGTATTTTCTCCTTAGGAACCGTGAGGGTTCCTAAGTGTTTTGTTCTTCTGTAAGTCGTAAGGATCCTACAGGAGGGTTTTCTCCTCATAAATCGAGGGGATTTATAAGGGTTGTTTACCATGCGAACGTATTCCCAGTTACGGATGAAATTTGGCTAGGGAAATGTTTATTCGCGCCCGTGGATTGTATACAAGGGTCAATATTGAACCACTTGTAGGGCAATATTAGAAGTTTGTGGGGGTTTGCTTAAGCACGGGTTTAGGTCTCTGTGACTTAAGACTTTCAAATCCTATGAGCCGTGAGGGTCCCATAGGAGAGTTCTCCTTACGAGTCGTGAGGATCTCGCAAGTGTATTTTCTCCTTAGGAATCGTGGGGATCCCTAAGTGTGTTGCTCCTTTGTGAGTCGTAAGGATCTCACGCAGGTGGTTTCTCCTTACAAGGTCGAGAGGACTCCATAAGGGTTTTTTAACGAAGTTGCGCCCTTTCGGGTTTTCACAAACATTCGCCGGTAGTCCTGCTGTTTTTACTCACGGAGCCCTTTCGGGTTTTCATCCGTGCCCCTTTTTGCTTATGAACATACCGTTTTTATTTTATTTTATTTTCATATTTTATTTTTATTTTATTTTTTTATTTTTTTTTTATCTCGTCAGCCTAAGGATGCTGCGGTATTAGTTTAAAGACGTTTCGGTCTGCCATTAGTTTAAGGACATTTCGGTCCGTCATGAAGAAGCTGGCTACTGCTTATAAAGTTTGAGCTTAGGAAGATAGCGAGCGGACATAGTCGTCGTCATCTGTCGTTGACCTAGGCTGTGGCTCATTAAGCGTAGTATTTCTTTAGGAAGCGACCGTTTATCGGGCTGAAAGGCCTTTCACCGTGCATGTCCATGAGTAGATAGGCCCCACCCTGATAAACTTTATCTATGATGTACGGGCCTTCATAGTTCGGCTCGAATTTTCCCCGCTTGGCGTGATTGGGGATCATAGGCCTTTTGACCACTAGCACGAGTTCGCCTTGGTGGAATGTCCTCGGTCGGGTCAATCTTTCGTATGAGCGCATCATCTTTGCTTTATAAGCTTCCAGATTTTGTTGCGCTATGAGCCTAGTTTCATCAAGGGCGTCAAGCTCCTCAAGCCGAAGGTGAGCATTTTCTTCGTCCGTTAGCTCGTGGTGAACTGCCACTCGTAGAGAGGGTAACTCTACCTCGAGAGGGAGTACTGCTTCCGTACCAAACACCAACGCGTATGGCGTTGTGTATGTAGCTATCTTGAACGTGGCTCGATACGCCCAAAGAGCTTCTTGCAGTCTCTCATGCCAGTCTTTCTTATTTCGGGACACTGTTTTCTTTATAATTTTCGTCAAGGTCTTGTTGAAGGCCTCGGCGAGACCGTTAGCTCGTGGATTATAGACTGAGGAATATCTCCAGTCTATGTTATGCTGCTGTGCGAAGCGGCTGATTTTATGACTTCGGTAAGCTGGCCCGTTATCGGAGATGATCCGCCTCGGAGTTCCAAACCGATATATGACGTGCGTTTTGAAGAAATGGAGGATATTCTCCGTCTTCACTTCTCTCAATGGTACTGCTTCTGCCCACTTAGAGAAGTAGTCAGTCGTTGCTAGGATGAAACGATGTCCTTTAGACGATGCTGGTTCGATGGGGCCGACTATATCAGTCCCCCACATTTCGAATGGCCAGCTAGCTACCGTTGAATGCAACGGATTTGGGTGCTGGTGGATGAAGTCCCCATGAATCTGGCATGAGTGACACTGCTTCGCATATTCGATGCAGTCTTGAATCATCGTGGGCCAGTAATAGCCCATCCGTTTGATCTTCAACTTCATCTTTGGACCTGCTTGGTGAGAACCGCAGATTCCGTCATGAACTTCCTGAACGACTCTTTCCGATTCGTCCGGTCCTAAGCATCTCAGCCACAGAGAATCGAATGACCTCTTGTATAGAGTATCATTGACGAAGGCGAAAGACAGAGCTCGTTTTATGAGTTGATGTCTTGCGGACGCATCTTCGGGCATTTGGTGGGACTTGAAGTAGTCTATAAAGACTTCCCTCCAATCCTCAACCTTCTCATGTTCTTTTATTTGCAAGGACGCTTGTTCAGTCGCTCCCTTCTCTTCGGGTGATTCCGAAGGTATTTCTGCGGGGGCGAGCACCCGACGACTTTGTACCATGATTCTAACGTCATCGAGGTTCTCGTCAGCCATTTCTTTAGCAAGTTTGGCCAACGCGTCCGCTTTGCTGTTATCCGCGCGTGGTATGCTCTCCAAAGTATAGGAGGGAATTTGGGTTAGCAGTTGTTGCACCTTTTCACCGTATTTTACCAATTCCGGTTTGCATGTTTGGTAATTGCCGTTTACTTGACTAACGACCAGTTGCGAATCTCCGTATATGAGGAGGTTTTCAATTCCCATGTCAATGGCGATCTCGAGGCCTGCTATCAGAGCTTCGTATTCGGCTTCGTTGTTCGTCCTCGGTTCCGTCAGGGAGAACGCGTAGCGCATTATCCCTCCTTGTGGAGTTATAAAGATGAGTCCTACCCCCGATTTGATTATAGGGGTACTTTGTTTGCGCTTCTTCACGGAAGATGCTCCGTCAAAATAAAGCTCCCATCGGGTATTATCACCATCGATCGCATCAAACGCATGTTCGTCTGGAAGATCGCAATTTAAAGGAGAGTCGGCTGGTATCGGATGCTCAGCAAGGAAGTCGGCGATGGCCTGGCCTTTTACTGCTTTGAGTGGTCGATATGCTATCGAGAACTCCATTAAGAGTAGGGCCCATTTAGCGAGTCGTCCTGTCAATATGGCCTTTGACATTAGATATTTGAGAGGGTCCACCTTTGAAATGAGATAGACTTCATGCGCTAATGCATAATGTCTAAGCTTTGTTATTGCGAAGATCAACGCCAGGCAGTGTTTTTCAATGGGGGAATAATTGCTTTCTGCCCCCAGCAGCACTCGACTTAAATAGTAAAGTGCTCTTTCTTTCCCTTGGTCATTCTCTTGTGCCCATAATGCGCCCAAAGAACCTTCAAGGGCAGCCGTGTAAAGAATGAGAGGCTTTCCCTTCACTGGAGCAGCCAACACTGGAGGGTTTTGCAGGTACTGTTTAATCTCGTCTAGTGCGCTTTGGCACTTTTGATCCCAGACGAACGGGGTTCCCTTCTTCATCAGGTGGCTGTAAGGGCGGCACTTTCCTGAGAGGTTGGCTATAAATCGTCGTATGTACGCGAGCTTTCCTTGGAGAGACCGCAGCTGTTTGAGAGTTCTCGGCGGAGGCATTCCTATGATTGCCTTGATCTTGGACGGATCTATCTCGATACCTCGGTGTCGAACGACGAATCCCAGGAATTTGCCCGAGGAAACCCCGAATGCACACTTCAGAGGATTCATCTTCAAGTTGTATTGTCGAAGACGTTGAAATACGGTCTTCAGATGCTCGAGATGTTCCTCATATGATTTGCTTTTAACAACGAGGTCGTCGATATAGCATTCAACAATTTCGTGTATAAGGTTATCGAAAATCTTCGTCATGGCCCTTTGGTAGGTTGCACCGGCGTTCTTTAAACCGAAGGGCATCACCTTGTAACAGAATATTCCCAAAGGAGTCCGGAAAGCCGTATGTTTCTAATCTTCAGGGTGCATTTTTATTTGATTGTATCCTGATGAGCCGTCCATGAATGAGAAAATCTCATGCGTGGACGTATTGTCTATCATTAGTTCGGTGACTGGTACTAGGAAGTCATCCTTCGGGCAGGCTTTGTTGAGATCCCGAAAGTCCACGCATATGCGCACCGTACCATTTTTCTTCATCACTGGGACGATGTTAGCAATCCATTCAGGGTATTGAACCTCTTGGATAAAGCCGGAGTCTATCAGCTTTTTGACTTCCGCGTTGATGCTCATTTCGAGCTCAAGCCGCATTCTTCTCGGCGCTTGTTTGACTGGCTTGACACTCGGGGATATTGCCAGTCTATGTACAACAACTTCTGGATCAAGTCCCGGCATCTCGGAATAGTTCCATGCGAAGAAATCTTTATGCTGTACAAGGACGTCCTTTAACGCAGCCACCTTTTCCTCGGACAGCAGTTCGCTGACGAATGTCGGTCGCGGATCGTTTATCGTCCCCAACTCAATTTTCTTGAGGTTATCCGCAGTGGTATGTATGCCGTCCTCCAGTTCTTTCGGAGCTGGGGGAAATTCTGAGATCACCTCATCATTGCTGTTTTCGAAGCACCAGGGAAGGCTGTCCACATTCTCGGACTCTTCTTTTAATATCGTTATCATACGACAGGTGCGAATTTTCTGCCAATCCCAATGTGGAATTGGTTCTTCTTTCGTGGCCTTAGGCTCGTGCTTTTGTGGTGGTGCTACCCTCCAGTTGTTGGACAGAGCGAATTTACCAAGCTGATATTGCTCTTCGACCCAATTCTTGAAGGTGAAGCAATCTTCAAGAGGATGACCTACTACTCGATGGTAAAAGCAATAATTTGGGTTGAATACCTCGCCCGCGTGCTCGGGGTGCTTGGACTCTGGCAGCGTAAGCATTTGATGTTTTAGAGCAAGATCAAATATCTTCCTTGTTTTGTTCCGAGGAAATGAGTATGCTCGACCCATTTTCTTCATGAGGGCTAAGTCAGTAACGCTCGACTCTCGGATACGTGGTTTCTTAGCTCTGCCTTGTAGTTGTTGAGCATCTTTTCTGCCCTCTGACTTGTTTTTGCTTTCGCGTCGAACCCTTTTTGTAGCAGGTTGACGAGGAGCGGCCTTTTCATCCTTCACGGCCTGTCGGAGAAGGCGTTGCGTCTTGGCTTTCTCATAGATGGTCGTCTCGCGATTGTGGTCATCTCAGACTTTTTGACCAGCTTCCCTTATAAGCCTGTCCATTAGTTCTTCAAATGATGGACCGGGCACTTTTTCATCAGGAACTTTTACTGGCTTAGTATTAGCGTCCTCCCATTGAGCGTCCGCATCTTCATCGAAGTCATACATGACATAACAGCTATTTACTAGCTCTCGTTTCTTTAGCCGGATGTACCCAAGCCCTTTTGTTTCCATTCTTCCGTTAGGCAGTTTGCGTTGGGTCCCGGGAACATTCCAGACCCTGTCATAGAATTTGGCCTCTCTAACGGTCTGTTTGAAGGATATCCCCTGGCGTTTCAGCAGTTTCTTCAAACCTTCGGTATAATATCTGGGAAGACGGATAGGCTGAAGCCTGTCGAGCGTGGGATCCACGCCATGCCAAACTTCTTTTTCCACCTTGTTTTCTTCAGAACGGTAGAATAGGATTGCCTTCTCGTTTTCTCGCCTGGGAGGAATATAGAATGTCCGCA
Source organism: Agapanthus africanus (assembly GCA_030015575.1). Classification (NCBI taxonomy): domain Eukaryota; kingdom Viridiplantae; phylum Streptophyta; class Magnoliopsida; order Asparagales; family Amaryllidaceae; genus Agapanthus; species Agapanthus africanus. The sequence continues at coordinate 725,414,727 of JASDDO010000019.1, read as the reverse complement.
GCTCTTCTACACTGTAGATATTAAGTACGTTCAGTTCTTTATGATGTTTAGGCGGCACCATGGCGACTTGCAGACTTTGCTCTTCGTCAGCGGCAGCTTGTATTGAAGGTCGAGCAGAGAATACGACATGGACCTCATCCTCCGAGTCACTACCAAAGACCAATGTAGGAGTGGACGATCCTGGCTTGTTATGTTGGGGCGGACCCGAATAAACGATCTCCTCTTCTTCCTCGGTATCACTGCCGAAGACAGGGATGGTGGCGTTAGTTTTATTTTCCTGCTTGTGACACTTCTCCGTGTCTTCGAAATCCGGCAAAAAGTATTTGGCATCTTCGTATTTGTGGACCTCGTTCACAGAGAACGGGTTCAGTTCTCCCGTCACGGTATACTCGAAACCATCCTTAAAATACTTCATACACTGATGTTGTGTAGAAGGGATGATGTTGTACTCGTGTAACCATGGTCGGCCGAGCAAAGCGTTGTAGCATGTCTTGGCATCTATGACGTGGAATTTAATGTCCGTGATGAGTAATCCGAAGCGTAGCGTCAGTATCACAGATCCAAGAGTCTTTGACGATTGGGAGTCGAACCCGGATATGGTGATCTTGTCCCAAGCAAGGTGCTGGACGCTCATGCAGATTTCCTTCAACACCCGCATGTTGAGTAGGTTAACAGACGACCCGTTATCGATCAGAATCTTGCCTATCTTTATATCATGGAAGTATCCCGAAACATAGAGAGGGCGATTGTGTTCGCAAGTCCCAAGTAGAAGGTCCTCATCGCTAAAAGTAACATCTGCCGTGTGTACTTCCTCCAACTCATCCTTCATCTTTTCCTCGGCCAGGCATGCTTGGAATTGTTCCGGGTCTTGGAGCGCCTTAATCAATGAATCTCTCGCCTCTTTTGATAACAAAAGGGCGTCGAGAATGTTGAGCTGCGAGGGCAGTTTCCTCAGATGTGCTAAAACGTTGTAATCCACTTTATTCCTCTTTGGCGGGTTCTTGGCGGTTAACTCTTCCGCAACTCGATCATCCAAGGCGATGTCTTCAGAGGCCTTCTCTTTCCCTTTGTCTTTCTTGTTTAAGGGTCCAAGATTCTTTTCAGGTAACGTCCGGTTGCGTAGCTGTATATTCTCGCAAGCCTTTGGTCCTTCTTCTTTTCCCGAAGTGGATTCTTTAAAGAGAGGGGCAAGTTCTAGCTCTTCATCAGAATCACTCCCGAATGTAGGCACTTGTGATCCACCGGCGTCAATCATGCAACAACCACTGCTAGTTTTATCAAGCACTTTGATCATTCCGTTCTGCTCTCGGCGGGCTTTACGCTTTTCCCGCTTAAACTGTTGCCGGTGAGTAACATATCCTTGCCACCACTTACCGAAAGCTTTGCACTCTTCGGTGGGATGCGACACCTTCCGATGGTACAAGCAATAGGAGGGGTGGTTTTCCATTTCACCCTTAATGTTTTTCTCGGAGGGTGGTAGCTTTATACCCATCGGCACAGCCTTAAAGAATCTTTTCTTTATCTTGAACTTGATTTTATCTGTGGTGGGTGTATTTTGTTCTAGCGGGAGTAAGGCGATTCTTTCGCCAAGGCGCTGGCGTTTGGCCTTTTCGAATATAACCGCTTCGTTATCCCGATCAGCTTTGCCCTTTAAAAACGCCTGATTTAGGAATGCATCAATTGCTTCATCCGACGGCTCCAGGATTTTTAGTGTAGGCTCTGCCCCCAGCTTTTCTGCGCGAGGAGTCTCCTCATCGCTTGTGGACAAAAGGGAAATCACATGGCAACTTGCTACATGTTCTTCAGATTCATTCGACGAACTACCTCCCTCATCTTCTGCTTGGAAGACGTGGTTGAGGAACTCTTGCAATGTGACGGGAGTCCACGCCTTCTGGTTGTACTCTTCCAGCGCGTCAATTTGCTTTTGCAAGTCCGTGCGCCTATCGCTAGGCTTCACCGGTTTCTTGGCCTTCTTCTTTTTCTTCGAAGACTTTGACGACTGGCTACTAGTGCTTGAACCCCCATCATTGGTCTTTGGAGTTGGACGTGGCTTTAACATCCCCTCAACGACCTGCGGTTCCAATGGGCTCTTCCACTTGATCGCCGGACATGTCCGAAGATCATTTAGCATCCTCTTCGTTTTTGATGATAATACAACCTCCCACGGAGTTTCTTCAATGACAGAGCATGTTGCCCCCGGCGTATTCGTCCCTTTAGAGGTGTGGGGCTGCGGGGGATTCACCTTCCATTTGTCAGATAACGCAAATTTTCCCTGTTTATACTGGTTTTCAAGCCAATTTTTGAAAACGTAACAGTCCTCAATCGGATGGCCTAGCACTCGATGATAGGGGCAGTAATTAGGTTCGTTAACGTCACTTGGTTGCAACGGACGTTTTGGATCTGGCAGATTTATGAGTCTGTTGTGTAATGCCAGCTCGAATAACCTCTTCGTTTTATCGCGGGGAAAGGAATAAGGACGTCCCATCCTATCCTCAAGGGGTACGTAAGGGTGCGTATTGTTTGGACGAGCAACCGGCTTCAAGTCGTTCGGTTGTTGCTGAGCATTAGCGACAATGATCGCTTTTCCCTTTCCTTTGTCAGTTCGGGAATCCGGTTTTGGGAGAGGGGATTTATGGCCCATCTGGTCCATCTGCGCCAGTTTGTCAATCAAAGCCTGGAAGGAAGTCGGCTTGAAAAACATCATAAACTGTGAGATGGTTGCTTGTGGATCAAGAGTTCCAACAAACATTCCCACCGCAGGGGCTTCTTCTATGCGCTGTTCACACTTTGACCATAGATTACGCCACCGTATAGCGTACTGAACCCATGTCTCGCCGGGTTTTACCCTAGCGTTAATCAGTGCCGTCATCGGGGTGCGTTCACTGGCACTTGCAAAGCGTTGGGTAAACAGCAGCTCCATCTCCGCGAAGGTTTTAATAGAATCATTAGGGAGTTCAGAGTACCACTCGAACGCCGTATCTGATAGACTTCCGACAAACTGGCGGAGCAAAACGTTGTCATCGCCGCCGGTGTTACCGCAAAGCGCCCTGAACTGGGCGACATGCTGATGGGGATTGCCAGTCCCTTTGTAGACATGAAACTTCGGAATTGTGTAACCCGGCGGGTACTTGATTTGGTCATACCAGCCTGGATATGGTCGCCCCGTTTTTACGACGTGGCCGGCTGCTTCGGCCGCATGATGAACCTTTATTTGCTGGGCTATGTATTCGTCCAGATCAGTCTTAGAGATTGTATCCTCTTTAGCTGTTAATAGAGCGGGCTGCGGATTTAATGTATCTCCCTTATCATCTCCAAGGACGGTTAGGGGTTCTTCAGCGGGAGGATCTTGTTGTATCATCATCCCTATCATGTCCTGGAAGAGGACGCCCATCCGCTGTATGTTGGCCGCTTGTTCAGCAGCCTCTTTGTCCCTCTTTTCCAGTACTCGGCGAAGGAACTCGGCGTCGGTCTCTTCCTCCTGGCGCTCATCTAAGGACGCCTCAGGGTTCTCTTTTGGCCCAGTGAGTGCAGCCATTGTGGTCATCATCTCCTGGAGCTTTTGTTGCTGCTCCTGAGCCTTGGTCACTGATCGAGTGAGCGGTCGGTGACCCGTAGAAGTACGGCTTTCTTCCTTTCCAGAAGCCATATAAACCGTATGAACTGTTATGCCCCCTGACTTGGGGCGTTTAGGTTCACCGCTTTTAAACTTTGTCAGCGTCACGGGAGCTTTCTCTGGCCTTTTTCTTTTGTGGACTATTGAGGTTGAAGGAGCCGTTGAAGTGGGCATCCTAGCATTTGTTGCCCCCTGCTGTTTAATGGGGCGGTTTTTGTCCTTTTCCACCTTTGCCTTTTTCTGGCGATGAAAGTGGTCCGGGTCAATCACGGAGTCTTGAACCCTCCGCCAAACCTTGTATATCTTTGACGATAGCCGTTGAGGGGGCTGTTCTTGTTTTGTTTCTGGAACTCTCTCCGCAGGTGGAGGAGATCTTTTCAAGGTAGCGGTTGGAGAGTTCTTACGCACTCTCCTCAGTAGTTCAAAGCTGTTCCCAGTTGGAACAGCAGCGTTGACTTCCACCATTGGAGCGGGTGGAGTTATCCCTGAGGGGGAGTTGCCCCCTGCTTTCCTCACTCGTCGCCAATGGCGACGTCGCGCGCGATGAGCCGTTGGGACTGGCTCGGAAATCGAGATGGTTTCTTGTTGCCCCCTGTTTGAGTGTGGGGTAACTGCCGATGTCAGCCTATCGAAGACTGATGCCTTTTGACCAGCTGGGGGAGGAGTGGGAACCGTCAATCTTGTGAAGACCGACTCTCTGATGGGAGAAGCCGCTTTAACGACTTCCGAAGCAGCGGCCGTTGCCCTCTTTGGGACGGCCATTTTATAGTTCTGACCTAGCCTGGTGAAAACGGAGGCTGTCGGTTTAGTAGCGGGCGACCCGTTGACAGGGGCCGTCGGAACAGTGAGCCGGTTGAAGACCGACTTTTTACCCACTTCCGGTGCAGGTATTGGTGCAGAAAAGCTTGCAGGTGGGATCATAGTCCCGAAGAACAAGCCGGTGGTGGCTTGGGTCACCTGGTCTACCGGCAGAGTAAGGAAGGAGGCCGCTTGGGGCCCATATGCTACACCTCCTGGTGAGGTGGAGCGTCCGTTGCAGCGGCATTTCGAGCAGTTGGTACAGCTAGAGGCCATTGAATCTTGAATTCTGCGCCAGGTAAAAGACCAAATCTTAGTAACTTGAAATCCGAAGGCAACCATTTAACGAACCGCGATTGGTTCGCGAAGACGACACACGAAGTGTGGAGTAGAAAGAGGAAGAGGTCCCACCGGGCGTGCCAGAATCTGTTCCCCTCCGAATGGCGGCCTAGACGTTAGGACGTCTGTGCCTGAGATTCGGGGCAGATGCTATTTAGTTTTATCCGTCTACCTCTCCGAAGATGCCAAGTTGATTTATGGCACCGTGTATCGAAGGTTTAGACGGATGCGGCCGATGTAGCAGACTTTGTCAGATTCCCCCTCGCTTGAGGGGTTTTTTGATTGTGGGGACGCTCTTCCCTGCAGGCGCAAGCCCCTGCAGTTAATTACGCTACCGCATCGCGGTAACAACTTTCTCCTTCTCCAGAATTTCACTTCGTGTCGTGTGTGTTCATTTTGTTTGTGGTTGCCCATGGATTGTATACGGAGACTGAGTAATGCCGTCGCCCGTAGGACGTGGATTAGTCCAAATCCGTATTTACTTAGATTTGGGTTTGGTGTTTTCAGTCTAAGGATGCATTAGTCGCATTGCGGCTAAGATCAACTTAAATGTTCGTCAAGGATACGTTAGTCCTGTTTTAGACTAAGATCAACTCAACGTAGTGATTAATTTAATGTATGGCCATCGGGACTCGTCACCTCTCTGACGTCGTTGAAGGATTATAACGACATGTATCAAAGGAGCTCGGAGATGTACCCTCGAACCAGAGTTGATTGGGAGTTTTATAATCCATTTGAATATTTAAGGATACGTTAGCCATGTTTGGGGCTAAGATCAACTTAAATGTTTGTTAAGGATACGTTAGTCCAGTTTGAGACTAAGATCAACTTAACGGGACCGTTTAGATCCGATAAAAGAGCATTTGGGCTCTATTGTGCCAGTTTAGGGACGTGGTCCGATATTAGTTTAGGGACGTTTCGGTCCGATATTAGTTTAGGGACGTTTCGGTCCGATATTAGTTTAGGGACATTTCGGTCCATGAGTTTAAAGACCCCGCAGTCCATATCGATGTGTGGTCGTTGGAACCCGTCACCTCTTTGACGTCGTTGAGGAATTACAACGATGGATGTCAAAGGAGTTCGGAGATGTACCCTCGAACCGGATGTAGATTGATTTATGAGAGCCATTTTGCTCAGCCGATTTAATTTAAGGACTTATGGCCACGATCGGGCTAAGTCCAGTAAAGAAAATGTCCAACATTGCTTTTGCATTTCCTTTTATTTTTATTTGGGCTTTGCCCAGAAAAGATGCAGGGCATCAATTTGTTTTGGGCTCTGTTCTTTATGAATGATGCAGAGCATCAATTTTATTTGGGCTCAGCCCTTTTATTGCTTTGCAATTTATTTTGGCCTGCTAGGTCTTTTGATTTGGGCCTGGCCCTTCAAATAGTGCAAAGCACCAAGAATCTTTTAGATTCAAGAAAATGAGTGCAGAGCACTTTTTAATGATCTAAATTTAGATCAAAGAAAAGAAAGAAAAGAAAATCTTTTCTTTCTTTCTATCTCAGAGAACCAGAGGTTCCCTAGCAAGTGCAAGGCACTATTTTTTTATTATTTTTATTTATTTATTTATTTATTGAAGATCACTGATCTTGTCTTTTAGATCAATGATCTATTCCTAAGAGAATTTTCTCTTATTTCAAAGGTTTTTACCTTCTTCTTTGTGTTCTCAAGAAGTTCTCTTCTTCTTTTTTTTTTAATCCAATTTTCTCTCTGTCTTTGAAATGGGGTCTAAGGTCCTTTTTATAGTGCTCAAAAATCAGTTAAATTTGTTAAAATGATATTTTCTGAGTGATTTGGGGAATTTTCCCCCACCGTTGGATCTTTGATCCAAAGGCCCCTGTTTTACAGAAGAAATCTTCTTGTTTTAACAAGAACAGAAAAGATTTCCTTAATTCTTCATTCTGTTGTTGCGCAACTCACCAGCGCGTGACACGTGTCGCGCAGTATCATTCTGTTGTTGCGCAACTCACCAGCGCGTGACACGTATCGCGCAGTGAGGCGCTTGCGCAGCTGTGCTTGCGCAACTGCGCAGACACGTGTCGCGCAGTGAGGCGCTTGCGCAGCTGAGCTTGCGCAACTGCGCAGACACGTGTCGCTCAACACTTGCGCAGTTGTGCTTGCGCAACTGCGCAGACACGTGTCGCGCAGAGGTGCGTTTGCGCAGTTGTGCTTGCGCAACTGCGCAGACACGTGTCACGCTGCAGTGCACTTGCGCAACAGTATTTGCGCGCTGTGGTGCACTTGCGCATCAGCGTTTGCGCAACTGCGCAAACACGTGTCGCGCAGCGGTGCGCTTGCGCAGTTGAGCGTTGCTTTTGCTTTTTAAAGAGCCTTGCTCTGATTGGACGCACTGCCTTGGGCGTTGTGCTGCCGAGTCAACTTCTGACACACGGCAAATTGCGCGCAGCGCACGGGATCTGAAGCATTGCTTCAAAATTTTGAATTTTCAAAATTCAAACAGAGCCTTGCTCTGATTGGGGGAACATTTACCTTTACTTGATATTATTTAGAATTGGAGAAATTAAGAACGGCGTGATATTTTATATTAACTTGTTGCAGTTAATTAGCGGCTTTTCCATTATATGCTTGTATTTCAATTTTATGTTGCATATATTATATTCATGGATTTTCGCATTGAGATATGGATTTTTCATGAAATTATGCAAGTATTTCTTATTCTTTACTTGATATTTGGATGCATCCACTTTGAGTTTTGTTTTAAATCGATACGTAGATCAAGGGTGTCGATACCGGACACTTACGATTCGAGGAACGTATATACCGATACGTAGATCACAGGTGTCGATACCGGACGCTTACGATTCGAGAAACGTATAAATATGAGAAAGACCGATACATGGATCACGGGTGTTGATACCGAACACTTACGATTCGAGGAACGTATAGATTTGAGTATTTCTGTGTCGATGGTTGACACATTGTTTCCATGATATTTTTACTTCTAAGTATATATAACAGTGGAATGGGACGCTGTTATATATATACATATGGTGGAATGGGACGCTAATATATATGTATACATAGAAATTCATATACTTCATCATATTTATTCATGCAAACATTGTTAGTTATATGTATGCCCTAGAGGCCATTACTGTATATACGTTGTATATTGTAGTGGATGCTTGAACATATATAGGGAGGACTTTCTTGCTCGACATGATAGTACGCTATCTGGTTACTCTTTATCTTAACATGTACTCTGATTGTCTCTATGTTACATGTTGATAAAGCTCTTAGGATGAGTACTTGACTACCAAGACTATGATGCAGATCATACTAGTGGGGACAGTGTAGTCGCCAAGTACATCCTTCAAATGTTCCTAGTCGTTGGAGTACCGAGACAGGGCATCGATACTCCAGAGTAGACTAGCGTATGCGCTTCTTGACCCATATGATGGGCGATGGATGATCCCATATCCATTGGTGTTTGACATCAGAGAAGGTATACGGGTGCTCAGTGGAGACTGGGTATACTGGACGAACTCGCCGAGAACTCCCAGATGGTATTATACCTCACGTCAGATGGCAGTTCTCTGGTGACACTGGTACAGGTTAGTCTGTAGACCCGAGATCGTCATAGAGTCTTGTGTGATTCCCACTGTGCTTTGATTTCCATCATACCACGTCCAAGAGGGCGTGCAAAACGGTGGCTTTTGGGTACAGTCCCGAATCACATGGAGGCAATGAGCGATAAGAGGGGTTTCGTCTCTCCCGGTATAGGGAGTTGATGTTGTGCTGTGTTCGATTGGCTATAACTGGAAATCCCTGGCCAGGGTTGCTGAGATTTACTGGTAAGTGTTATCAGTAGTTTCTCGAACTGTTATGGACCTCATATCGACACGACTTATCAAGCTACTGGGGTCTGACGTTTACCACCCCTAGGCGAGATATGCGACATATCAGACGAAGAGACCGGACTGTACGGGAGTGTTACTGGTTGGATTCACAGGAGAATGTACAGGCTTGCTTGTTGATCTTCTGATTGCTCAATACGTGGGTGGCTGTTACGTTTAGCTGACCGCTTGAAGCCTGTGGGTGTTTGATATGATCATCATCTACTACCGGCGTATTGACGATTCTTTAGAGTCCTACACAGAGCTTTCCTGGCTCAGGCAAAACGGAGTAGGGGCACATATGTGATATGTGCGAGACCGAGAATAATACGTGTATGCGATACCGTATTAGATTCTCGCGATATGTAGTATCGGCCGGGTATATGTGATATAGCCGGGTCATCGGATCAAGTGTTGATTCGATGAACTGATACAGATTATATTAGTCGGTTATTTATGAAATAGCCGGATTATCGGATCAAGTGTTGATTCGATAATTTAATGTATAATTATATATTTGATATATTATATTACATTAAATAATATATATATAAGCTCACTTAAAGATTCTTTTTCTCACTTGGATAATACATTGATATATATGTGATATATGTTAATTGTATTATTTTATTTTGTTACAAAATATATTATATATGTGATATATAATATTATAACAAGTTAAGGTTACAAATGCAACATGTTTTGTGGAGTTTAAACATGGTTAGGGTTTGGATTTGGGTTAAGCTTTCATGAAGCTTCTAGAAGCTTTATTTTGTTTTAAGCTTAGATATTTTGTGTTGGTATTTTGTGAAGATATTTATTAACCCAACCCAAACCTTAGCCTCTAGTTAATTCTTTACAATGGTTAACTCTATGTTTCATAACCCACGGTTGCAATTCTAACCTCACACAATTATTCATTATTCATCACAAAAGATATTCTTCTTCTTCTTCCTTCTTCTTTTGATAAAAAAGCTTTCTAGCTTTTTCATAAGTGATGAAATGAGTGAGATAAAGAAAACAAATGAGAGCTAAATTCCTACTTCATCATCCTCATCTATTCTAGCCACTTAGATTAGGGTGTTTGCTTTGCTAATGCTTGATTAGTGAAGCATAAGCTTGGGCTTGAGTTTCTTCAAGGTAGAGCATCTTTGTTGTTAAAGATTTGAAGCAAGCTTGCATCTTTCTCTTTATGGAGCCTCTCTTGAGTCCGGGTACTCGATGATCGCAGCGAAGGGACCTCAACACGGAGCTTTAGAAGTAAAGGAACGGACTACAAAGGTTGTAATCCCTAACTCTTAGATGTTAAAGTGTTTAACATGCTTATTTGCTTAATTCTCTAGTTAAGATCTTGGTTAGGGTTTGTTTAGCACCCCAAAAATTTTAAAGTAGTATATTTGATGCTTGCCAAAACCTTCACTAGGTGCTATGCTAACCCTACAGTGGTATCAGAGACAAGCTAAAGCTTTAGGCGTTGTCTAGACGAAATTTAAAGTCCGATCGAACCCCGAAACGTCGATATACACCCCCTCTCTGTAAATTTTTTAAAATGTTGATTTTTTTCTGTATTAAAAATACTCAGAAAATTAAGCAGGGAATTATAAGAATTACTGTGAAGTACGGACCCATGAACCCTTCAAGAGACCACGGAACCGCGGCCAAATCATGCGTTTGGCGGCGGTTCCGCGGCCAACTTAGGGTGTCAGGGGATAATACTTCAGGGTATGATTCTTGGGTACTTTTGCATATTTCTGGGAATTTTTAATTCTACTCAAGTGTTGATTTTTCTGGAGATCTTTTGTATTCGTTGATTCGATCGGATAATTTAACTTCGTTTAAGTTTTCCGGGTAATTTAGAACGTGTTAAAAAGTTCGGACGGATATCTATAACTCACTTTTTCCTCTGCCGGAAAATTTCCAAGTGTTGGATTTTTTCCTTAGTTAAAGAACATTCACAGTCGTGCAAGTAACGCGGTGGACCCTCTAGAAGAACACAAACCTTAACTCGATTTTGTGACCGTATGAACCGCCTCTAAACCTTACGGTTTGGGGCAGTACGGCGTTGCCACATGTGAGACGTTGGTTTGACACTTCTACGGCTGGACCATTGGTACTGTGGCATGTGATGGATGCTTTTAAACTACGCTCAAGTATTGAGTTATTTGGGAAATTTTTGGTGTTTGTTTATTCGATCGGAAAGTTTAACATTGTCTATTTATCTGGAATGTGATACAATATTTGGAATCCACAAGTAGTTAGGAGATAACTAATTTGAATGTTATAAATCTAGCAGTTTTTAGTCTCATTTGATCGGTTGCCACGGGATTTTGATGTGATCAAAAGTCCGTCGCAATCACGTAGCGTACGCGGATACTCGCCGACTAAACTTAATAGATAGCCACGCCCCATAGCCCCGACCAAGTGATTGTAGGAGAACCCCGTCGCCAAAAGCATCCGTTCGGGTGCTCGCGGCAGCGGTGTTCCGCCTTAGTGCATTCCATCGACGCCATCCGGGGGTGCGGCCGTCTACTAAAGTTTCCGACGAGCATTCGACCAGGATGTCGGGAATCTTGTTGAATTGCCCGAATAGATATTGAAAAGTGTTTTCGAGATCGAGACTAAAATGCGGGGTTTATAATTGTTAGGCATACGATGTCTAAGGAATTTATTTGGTTAGGCATGAGATGTCTAAGGATGTTGCGGATTCCAACTGTTGTAGTTTTATACTTTCTTTTCTATGACCGTAAGCATACTATGTGGTGTATCGCCGGCTTCGTTGCTATACATCAACGACAATCGGGATACGCATACTTACTTACGTTGATGATATGAGATATTATGTGTTGATGTGATATGTTATATTGGATCGTCGTGTTTTGAATAAACGGGGGTTTTATGTGAGATGAGAGTTTTTTTATTTTCATTCATGTAAAATTCATTTGTATGTAATATTCTCTTATTGGGGCACTTCCGGGTTGAGGATGATGTCACCATTGTATATTATTTATTTTTCCGCATTAGGATAGACCCAAGGCGGGGAGCACAAGTAACCGGGTTCTAAGGTCCAGTGGGAGACCATCTTGAGGAGTCGAGACTGGGTGTCCTAACTATAGAATTGGTAGGGTTGCTTGTCGCTCTCGTAGGGGTCTAGGGGTGTGGGATTGGCTATTCATCGCGACCGTGGAATCCGCGTTTTATACAGGCTCGCATAAAACACGGAAATCCTAGTATATCCAATATTTCATATGTTATCTTCTGCTGCTATATTCTGTGATGAGATCATATTACTGCCTGAGACGAATGTTTATATTATATATATGAGATATATGTTAAATTGCTGATTTCGTTTCAAATGTGATGCTTGTGAAGCATAATAAAATGAGACTTCATTAATGAGATTAATGAAACTAAAAGAAAGCTAAAGATGTTGTAGAAACTTGTCTCAAAAACTGGTAGCTCTAGTTCTTGCTTTGCATAGCGGTGTTCCTTGTAGAACATCCAGCACCTTATTCGATAAGGAAAGAGCCGAGATCCCTTCACCGAGAGTGACCTCTTTAGCGAAACTAGCAGATGCTACAAACTCGGTTTGTCTTTTGATTGTTTTTATAGTTTTTGCTTTGCATAGTGATATTTGTGAAATATCCTGCACCTTATTCGATGAGGAAAGAGCCGAGATCCCTTCACCGGGAGTGACCTCTTTAGAAAAACTAGAAAAGGCCTCAAAAACATTCCATTTAAAATCACTCGATTCTACAACGATATCAAGTTCAGTACGCAAAGGGTTTTCTTTAAAACCTGTCGTAGCCCACCGTCATTTCAGATAAGTAGTATTTAGTATTCGTATTGCGTTTGTTGACTTAGTCAAGGCGTAGTGTGCGGTAGCTGATTAGTGCTTATCTGCAAAGCATATGATGCGATTGGATTAGGGTAGTCGTGCAGCCTTGTTGACTTAGTCAAGGGTCGTGCGGGTGGGTTTAATTCAATCAGGAAATGACGGGTTGAACTTTACTTGCGGTCTATGGTTTGTTGACTTAGTCAAGGTCATAGATCGCTTGGGGCAAAATATTATTGGGAATTTCAAGAGTTGAAATTGCAATGAGATTGCATACCTTCTATGAGATAGTTGGATCCCGATACCCGCTGTGAGTAAGAGTTACTCCTGGGAAAGTTTTACACATTATAATTAGTCGATCAAGTAGGTGTCTAGAAAGGTGTCAACGGGGTTATGCCTCTGGAAAAACGAGGTTTATTTTAATTAGGTCCGTGCGAAAGCATGGGGAACCTCTCTCAAAGTACCAGCACTGGCCTGGCTGAAAGATTGGCGAACTTGTAGAGTGTAATTAATCCCGGCTAGTCTTTCCTTTTAGGGTTTGAAGGAAGATTTGACCAAAACAGTGGGAGACATCCTAATTAGATATATTAATAACCAATCTAATCTTGCAAGAGCATACGCTGAGTGTTTTCTTCTATCTCTCTCCAGGTAGCGACCATGTCACGCCTTAATCAAGATAATAAAACGGATGTATTGACCGAACCCACTTGTTATACTGCGCCAAGGAACGTTGGTCCCGCTATAACTTATAATTGTTATAAGACAGAGCAGGAAATAGGGGATTACCAGAATTCCCGTGCCACCCAAACGAAGAAAGTGCAAGCTGATGCATCTTCTTCGGGTGTGTTCATTACCGAGAACTGTTTCTCAGTATCCTTTACGTCCTGGGTATGAGATACCGGATCAGGATCCCGCAAATGTAATTTGTTACATGGGCTACAGATAGATAGAGAACTGAGAACGGGTGATAAGTTTCAAGAGTTGGAAACGGTGCAATTGTTGCAAACTAAGTCGGTTGGCAGTTATCACCCTGTATTACCAGAATACATTGATTCTGAACGAATGTTATTAGATACCGAACCTGATATACAACATCATATCAGTCTCTTTATTGTAGTAAAGAAGGATATAATTTTGTATTGTTGGATAATGTTTTGAACATTTCCTATATCAAGAGTTAATCGGTTCAGGCACGTTATCTAAAAGTATAGACGTTCTAAATCAAACCACGGTTCTTAACGTACAGAACACACACAAGAGGAAGAGTTCAGAAATGAACGAATCCTTCTTGAGGCATTATAGACTAGGTCATTTCAATGCGACCCGACTAGCTGAAGTTACATAAAGATGCATATTTAAATTAGTTTGGATTTACATCTTGTAAAACTTGACGGTCATGTCACAAAGATAAGATGACCACAGCTCCATTTATTAGAAACAGAGAAAGAGTTAGTGAACTCTTGGGATTGATACATGCTGATGTATGAAAGTCCCCTGTCTACATATGCCAGGACCGGTTCTTTGTACTTCATTACATTCACTGATTATCTCTCAAGATCCGGACATATGTTCCTGTTGAAACACAAGTCTGGAACTTTTGAGAAATTCAATAAATATAAGTTAGAAGTAGAGAACCAAAAACGGGTATAAGTATTATGTCCTTTGATGAGATCAAGGAGGAGAATACTTAAGCATGAAATTCCTGGACTATTCTAAAGGAGAATGAGATTCTCTCTCATCATTACTCCTCCTCATGCACCACAGCACGTCGGTGTATCGGGACGGAGCAATCGCACCCTATGTGATATGGTGTGCTCTATGATGAGTACTACTGAGTAGCCTATTTTCTTTTGGGGTTATGCACTTGAGAAGTTGCATACCTATTGAATAGGGTTCCAACCAAATCAGATGCCTACCACTCCATATGTGATATGGTATGGGAAGAGCCCATCTCTTAAGGAAGTTAAGATTTGGGGTTGTCCGGCCTATGTCAAGAGGAAAATCCGGACAAGCTCGAGGCAAGGTCAGTTCTGTGGAAGTTTGTTGGATATCCCAAGCATTTGCAAGGGAATATCTTCTACCACACCGAAGAACAAAAAATGTTTTATTTCTCGGCATACCACTTTTTGAAAAAAAAAGGGAATTTCTTGTGAAGAAATTAACGGTCATGAGGTAGAACTGGAAGGAGTTCCAGCTATATGTTAGGTTTACCTAGCACCTCATGAAAGGTTTGGAAGCATCACATGTCTCAAAATCAAATTTTTTAAGGTGCTAAGTGAACATACAAAGAATCATCACTAGAAATTTAGGGTTTCATTACAAGTACATCATCACAAGTAGAAAAAGTTAGGGTTTTGAGAGTACAACCTTTGTAGCTCCCTACGCTAGACTCCTTGAGGGTTGGAAAAAGGTTGTCTTGAGATCTTCTAAGTCCACGACGATCCACCCGAAGCTCCTTTGCCCAAAGCTACTTGATTTACTCGATATGTGAATGAAGTAGAGCAAACATACTACACAAATGGGCTAGATGTGTGTAGTATGATGATGTGGTTTGTATTCTATAATCAAAACTCTTTCTTTTTATCAACCTCACTTAAAGAAATTATCAAGAGAAGAAGAAGAAGATGGTGGCTAAGCTTTCTCACAAAAGGAAAAGGAAAATGAGAGTGAATTATGAAAATGAGAAAAGAATAATCTATATTAATCTTTCTCACTTCAACCATGGTTAGAATTATCTAGATCTTTTTCAAAATGAGTTAAAAGGTAAAAGGATAATTAACTCAAGGTTAAGAAGTGGTTGAAGCATGGTCAAAGATGATAAACATTAACCTCTTGTGAATTATCCTTTCCTTTTTACAAAATGATAAATAAATAGATAATTCTACAATGTAAGTCTTGCATTGCCACCAAACTTGTATCAACAACCATGATACAATGTATGTATGTATGTATCCATGCACATCATCATGTGCATACATGCATGCATACAAAAATAGAAAAAGAGTTTGATTAAAGAATTAATCTAAAAGTCATTTGTTAAATCAACACTTGATTTTGCAAACCGGTCATATCACATACGACCCGACCAATAGAAAATGCCCGATTAATATACGGTATCATATATCTGTATTTAATCGGGTCCCCGAGCATATCTCATATGCACACCACATCTTTTCACCTGAGCCAGGAAACTTCATTGTGGGACTCTAAGACTCGTCAATACGCCGGCAGTAAGTAATGATCATATCAAATACCTACAAGCCGCAAGCGGTCAGCTAAACGTAACGGCCCCCCGGGTATTGAGCGATCAGAAGAAAACAAGCGAACCTGTTACAACTCCCGTCGAGCCAACCGGCAACACTACCGTACAGTCCGGTCTCTTCGTCAGATATGCTGCATATCGAGTCTAGGGATGGTAACGTCGACCCCAATAACTCAATAAGTCGTACCGATGAATGGTCTATAACAGATCGAGAAACTACTGATAACACTTATCAGCAAATCTCAACAGCCCTGGCCAGGGACTTATTGATATAGCCAGTCGAGCACAGCACAGCATCAACTCCCAATACCGGGAGAGACTAAACCCCTCCTATCGCTCATCGCCTTCGTGTGTCTCGGGACTGTACCCAACGGCCACCTGTTTGCACGACTCAGTAGAGCCGTGGTAGGGTGGTAATCAAAGTACAATGGGAGAACACACAAGACTCTATAACGATCTCGGGTCTACAGACTAACCTGCACCAGTATCACCTGAGAACTGATATCCGACGATAGATATAATTCCATATAGGAGTTCTCGGCGAGTCCGTTCAGTGTACCCAGTCACCACAGAGCACCCGTATACGATCTCGATGTCAAACATCGATGAATGTGGGAAGATCCATCGCCCATCATATGGGTCTAGTATCATATACGCTAGTCTACTCTGGTATATCGATGCCCCGTCTCGATACACCTACGACTAGGGACATTTCAGGATATGCTTATAAACTATAGATGTCCCACTAGTATGATCTCCATCATAATCACAGTAGTCAAGCCTATATCCTCATGGCTTTATCAACATGTATGAATGAATAAAAGCATGATCAAATCAACATGTCAGATAAAGAAGAACCAGATAGCATAATATCATGTCGAGCAAGAATGTACACTGAATATATATATATATATACATGTATAAATACATCCACTATCATATAATGGCCTCTAGGGCATACATATATCCAACAATCTCCCACTTGCACTAAGGCCAGTTATTGGCGTATCTCATACCCAACATCTCAAAAAGTCGCTCATGCTGCGGCTGAGGGAGGGCCTTGGTGAGTGGATCCGCGGCGTTATTCTTTGTGTCTACTCTCTTAATCTCGATCTCGCGGCGATCTACAATCTCCCGGATCAAATGAAAGCGCCTCAGGATGTGTCTGGATCGCTGATGGGACGTGGGCTCCTTGGCTAACGCCATAGCCCCATTATTATCACAATACAATGGTATTGGATCAATAATGGTTGGAACTACTCCTACCTCCGAGACGAACTTCCTCATCCAAGCGGCTTCCTTGGCGGCATCATTTGCAGCAATGTACTCAGCCTCCATCGTAGAGTCTGCAACGGTATCCTGTTTGGAACTCTTCCAACTTACCGCCCCTCCATTGAGGGTAAATACAAACCCTGAGATAGATTTACTGTCGTCCTTATCGCTCTGGAAGCTCGAATCGGTAAAGGCCTCCATTTGGAGATCTCCATTACTATACACCAAGAACAATTCTTTAGTCCTTCGCAAGTACTTAAGAATGTTCTTCACAACTATCCAGTGATTCTCCCCTGGGTTGGATTGATACCTGCTTACAACACTAAGTGCATAAGCTACATCTGGGCGTGTACATAACATCGCATACATTATAGATCCTACTGCCGAAGCATAGGGTATAATGCTCATGCGAGCTCTCTCTTCATCGGTCTTTGGGCAAGAGTTCTTGGAGAGAGTGACCCCATGGCAAGCGGGTAAGGCACCCCGCTTGGAGTCTTCCATACTAAACTTTTTTAGGATGGTGTTGATGTACCTGGTTTGGGACAATCCCAATAACCTCTTGGATCTATCCCTATAGATCCTTATGCCCAGAATGTATGTGGCATCACCCAGGTCCTTCATGGAGAACCTTAGTGATAAGAAAGATTTGACCGACTGTAGCATAGGATTATCATTTCCTATCAGAAGAATGTCATCCACGTACAATACGAGGAATGTGACAGCTCTCCCTACAGCCTTCTTATAAACACAAGGTTCATCTGGATTTTTGATGAAATCAAACTCTTTGATAACATCATCGAAACAGATGTTCCAACTCCGTGATGCCTGCTTTAACCCATATATGGATTTAAGCAATCTACATGCTTTCCCGCTGCTCCCACTGTCAATGAAGCCCTCCGGATGATCCATATAAACGCAATCTTCTAAATCTCCATTTAGAAATGCCGTTTTAACGTCCATCTGCCAGATTCATAGTCGTAGTGAGCAGCAATAGCAAGTAGGATCCGAATGGATTTAAGCATGGCTACGGGCGAAAAAGTCTCGTCATAGTCCAAACCTGGTCTTTGACGAAAACCCTTCGCCACAAGGCTTGCCTTATAGGTCTCTACCTGCCCATCTACACCAATCTTTCTTTTAAAGATCCATTTACACCCCACAGGTTTTACCCCAGGGGGTACAACGTCCAAAGTCCATACTTTGTTGGTGTATATAAACTCCATTTCGGATCTCATGGCATCCAGCCACTACACAGAGTCTCCACTCGTGATAGCTTGCTGAAAACTGGTAGGATCATAATCCTCCATGATGCAGTCTTCTCTGTCACCATCAATGAGGAAACCGTAGTACCTCTCCGGTGGGCGAGAAGTCCTACCAGACCTGCGGAGTGGCCGAGGTTCCTTAGTTTCTATTGCAACAGCCGGTTCAACCAAGTCGTCATTTGTAATTTGTGTCTCTAGAACCACTTCTAGATCTACCACATTGCCATCATCTTTATCTGTGAAAAACTCTTTTTACAAGAATGTGGCATGCTGAGAAACAAACACCTTTTGTTCCTCCTTGTGGTAGAATAGATATCCATAAGAGTTCCTTGGATATCCTACAAAGTTACACATGACCGACCGTGTCTCGAGTTTGTCCGGATTCTGCTTTTTAACATAGGCCGGGCAACCCCAAATCTTAATTCTCTTAAGAGATGGTCTCTTCCCATACCATATCTCATATGGCGTGGTAGACACGGTTTTGGTTGGAACCCTGTTCAGCAGAAACGCTGAAGTCTCCAATGCATACCCCCAAAATGAGACAGGTAACTCAGCATCACTCATCATGGATCGGACCATATCTAATAGGGTCCTATTCCGACGTTCAGACACACCGTTGTGCTGTGGTATGTAATGAGGAGTGAGTTGAGAGAGAATCCCATACTCTTTTAAGAAGTTTGCAAATTCTGTACTGAGGTACTCCCCACCTCGATATGATCGAAGCATCTTGATACTCAAGCCGGTTTGTTTTTCTACTTCTTGTTTATATTCAGTGAATTTCTCGAAAGCTTCGGATTTGTGCTTTAATTAAAATACATGACCGAATCTTGAGAAATCGTCAGTGAAAGTAATGAAGTAAGAAAAACCGCCTCTAGCCTGTGTAGACATTGGCCCGCATACATCACTATGTATGAGTCCTAGGAGCTCGGTAGCTCTTTCTCCGTGTCCGGTAAACGGAGTTTTGGTCATTTTACCCTTGATACAAGACTGGCAAGTCGCATAAGATTTATATTCAAAAGGGTTTAAATATCCATCTTTGTGTAACTTGTTTAGTCTTGTTTCGTTAATATGACCAAGTCTACAGTGCCAAAGAAAAGCTTCATTTATTTCTGAAAGTTTTCTTTTATTAGTGTGTTGTATGCTGAAAACTGTGTGTTGATTTAGGACGTATATCCCGTTATTAAGTGTACCATACCCAACCAACATTTGATTCAGGTGAATGTTCATAACATTGTTCTGCAATATAAAATTATATCCTTCATTGTCTAACAAAGAAACAGATATTATATTACAAAGCATACTTGGTACAAAATAACATGGGTTCAAAACCAATATACACCCAGATGGCAACCCCAAGTGATACTCTCCCACTGCGACTGTATGTACAGTAGAACCATTTCCAACGTGGAGAGTATGGTCACCTATCTTCAAAACCTTGCTATTTCTCAGCCCCTGCATAGAATTGCAAATGTGAGAACCTGAACCAGTATCTAATACCCAGGAAGCAGAGTTTATTGAAAAACAGTTTTCTGTCACAAACACACCTGAAGAGGAAGCATCCCCATGCTTCTTCTTGAGATTTAAGTACTCGGTACAGTTGCGCTTCCAATGTCCTGTTTTGTGGCAATGAAAACATTCCCCTTTCCCCGATTCTCCAGTTTTTGACTTTTCCTTCCCCTTAACCTTTTTAACTCTACCCTTAGGATTGGTGGGCTTCTTCTTTTTCTTTCCCTTGGCCTTAGCCTTTGGGCGAGAAGAGGAAGATTGTCCAACAGTCAAAACGGGAGTTTTCACTGATTTCAGTGTTCTCTCTGCACTCCTTAACATATTAAAGAGTTCAGGTAGTTCCCTCTCCATGTTGTGCATGTTGAAGTTAACTATGAATTAAGCAAAGGTGGAGGGGAGGGACTGCAGAATAATATCCGTATATTGTTCATTGTCCATCGTCCATCCAAGGTCCTCAAGCTCTTCTATGAGAGCTATCATCTTCAGAACATGGTCTCCTACCGGTGTGCCAGGGGCCATTCACATCTGAAACAATTTTTTTGATGCTTCGTATCGTAATACGCGGGATTGCTCTCCACACAACTTCTTTGTATGGAGGAATATGGCTTGAATGTCCATATTCTCGTGCTACTTTTGATGTGTGTTGTCCATCGATGCAAGCGCGAAGCATTTGGCTGTGGCACAGTCAGCGTCCCATGTCTTGCGGACTTCTTTGTCCGCAACTGAGGATTTTGGACCTGGGACGGGCGGGGCTGAAGCCGTGAGGACATATGATACTTTATCATAAGTCAAGACTATTTTCAGATTCGTCAGCCAGTCTTTATAATTGGTCTCATTCAGTTTATTTTTATCTAGTAGAAGCTTGAGTCCAGTCATTGGTATCTGCCATTAAGAGAGAGAAAAGAATACACTCAGCGAAAGCTCTTGCAAAGATCAGATTGGTTATTATCTTGTCTAATCGATGTCTCCCACTGCTTTAATCAAGTTTTTTCTTTCAAACCTTAAAAAGAAAACTAGCCAGGATTAATTACAGTCTACAACTTCGCTAACCGTTCGGCCAGGCCAGTGTCGGTACTTGAGGGAGGTTCCCCATGCTTTCGCACGGACCTAATTAAAGTAAATCTCGTTTTCCCAGAGGCGTAGCCCTATTAACACCTTTCTAGACACCTAATGAGTTAGCTAATTGTAAACTGCAAAA
Source organism: Agapanthus africanus (assembly GCA_030015575.1). NCBI lineage: Eukaryota > Viridiplantae > Streptophyta > Magnoliopsida > Asparagales > Amaryllidaceae > Agapanthus > Agapanthus africanus. The sequence goes on along the minus strand of JASDDO010000019.1, from coordinate 725,393,788 downwards.
CTCTCCTGGGAGCAACTATTGCCCACAGTGGGATCGGGATCCAACCATTATATGGAAGGTATGCAATCTCATTGCAAATCTCAACACTTGAAATTCCCGATATGATTTTTACCCCTAGCACTCATGACCTTGGCTATGGTCAACAAATCACAAGCACTAGTCAAGTTCAACCCTTTATTTCTTGATTAATCAGACCCGTTTACATGACCCTTGGCTAAAGTCAACAAAGTCATATGCCCGTCCTAATTAATCTGCATCATATGCATTGTAGGAAGACATCACTTAGCTACCGTACACTACGCCTTGGCTAAGGTCAACAAACATAGCACGAATACTAAGTACTCTACTTCCTAAAATGACGGAGGGTTGCGGATGATTTTTAAGAAAATATTTAACGCTTTGAACTTGATATCGTTGTAGAATCAAATGGTTTTCAAAAGGAGTGGCTTGAACTCCGCAGTTTTGAAATATAGCTTTTTCATAAAGAGCCGAGTGGTTTTCAAATCCGATTCTACAACATCTTTTTAGGTTTATTTTCTTTACATTAATCATATTAATGTAGTCCCGTCATTTAAGTCCTTAAGCCAATCACAGAAAAGAAACGAAAATACAACGTACGCTTATGCCATCCGCATTCGCCGCAATGTTCCGTTATGCACCGTTAGGTTACTTAACTAACGGCATACCGGGACGGGACTAGCACGGGTGTAAAACATAAGCAACGTCTACTATATATCTCATATATAATATATCATTCGTCTCAGATATAACAGAACACAGGCAGCAGAAACACAGATATAATGTGGGATATACTAGGACGTCCGTATTTAGTATTTAGCCAACAATAGAAAATACGGATTCCACAGTCGCGATGAATAGCCAAGCCCACACCCCTAGACCCCTACGAGAGCGGCAAGCGACCCTACCAATCCTGGAGTTTAGGAGACCCGGTCTCGACTCCTCGAGATGGCCTCCCACTGAACCCCAGAACCCGGTCACTTGTGCTCCCCTCCTTGGGTCTATCCTAATGCGGAAAAGTAAATAATATACAACACTGGTGACATCAAGCTCAACCCGGAAGTGCCCCAAATAAAAGAATATTACATTACATTTGAATTTTACATGAATGAAAATAAAACTCTCATCTCACATAAAATCCTCGGCTATTCAATCGCGACAATGTTGCACATCATATCTCAGCAACACATAATATCATATATTATCAACGTAAGTAAGTATGCGTACCCCGATTGTCGTTGATGTATAGCAACAAAACCAGCGATAAGCGACATACTACACTTACGGTCACAGAAAAGAAAGTGTAAAACTACAACATTTGGAATCCACATTCTCTTTAGACATCGTAAATCCGAAATATCACATACTTCGCATTTCATGCCTAACTATATGAATTCCACATATTGTATCACATTCCAGATAAATAGACAGTATTAAACATTTCGATCGAATAATCAAATACCCAAAATTTCCTAAAGCTCAACACTTGAGCGGAGTTCAAAAAACCCGGAATGTGTCACAGTAGCAGCGGTCCAGCCGTAGAAGGGTCAAGCCAACGCCTCACATGTGGCACGCCGTACTGCCTCAAACCCTAAGGTTCAGAGGCAGTTCAGACGGTCACATAATCGAGTTAAGGTTTGTGTTCTTCTAGAGGGTCCACTACAAAACTTGCACGTATTTCCGAAAGATTTAAACTCGAGAAAAAAAATTCAACACTTGAAAATTTTTCGTGCCGGGAAAAAGTGAGTTAATGATATCTATTCGAACTTTTTAATACTTTCTAAATTATCCGAAAAAGGCACGAAATTAAAATTCCGATCGAATCACCGAATCCAAAACCATACCCAGAACATTCAACACTTGAATCAGATTAAAAATACCCAAAAATATCTACAAGCAGTTCTAAACATTACTGTACAAAAACGATGCATTATCTCATGTGTACGGCCGCGGAGCCGCGGCCCAAGCAAGCTCTGGCTGCGGTTCCACGGTGGAAGTTACTGTTCATGTCTTCGTTTTTTACAGTGGTGCTTAGATTTCCCTGCTGAATTTTTTAAGGATTTTTAATACAGAAAAAACACAGTTTGGAAAAAATGTCCAGAGAAGGCTCAAGAAGGCGTATTTTAGGTTCGATCAGAGTTTTAACTTCGCTAAAGTGTCGCCTAAAGCTCTAGGTCGGCTCTGATACCAATGTTAGGTTTACCTAGCACCTCATGAAGGGTTTGGAAGCTTCACATGTCTCAAAATCAAATTTTTTAAGGTGCTAAGTGAACATACAAAGAATCATCACTAGAAATTTAGGGTTTCATTACAAGTACATCATCACAAGGAGAAAAGGCTAGGGTTTTGAGAGTACAACCTTTGTAGCTCCCTACGCTAGACTCTTTGGCTACTAGAAGGTTGGAAAAAGGTTGGCTTGAGATCTTCTAAGTCCACGACGATCTACCCGAAGCTCCTTTGCCCAAAGCTACTTGCTTTACTCGATATGTGAATGAAGTAGAGCAAACACACTACACAAATGGGCTAGATGTGTGTAGTATGATGATGTGGTTTGTATTCTATAATCAAAACTCTTTTTTTTTATCAACCTCACTTAAAGAAATTATCAAGAGAGGAAGAAGAAGATGGTGGCTAAGCTTTCTCACAAAAGGAAATGGAAAATGAGAGTGAATTATGAAAATGAGAAAAGAATAATCTATATTAATCTTTCTCACTTCAACCATGGTTAGAATTATCTAGATCTTTTTCAAAATGAGTTAAAAAGTAAAAGGATAATTAACTCAAGGTTAAAAAGTGGTTGAAGCATGGTCAAAGATGATAAACATTAACCTCTTGTGAATTATCCTTTCCTTTTTACAAAATGATAAATAAATAGATAATTCTACAATGTAAGTCTTGCATTGCCACCAAACTTGTATCAACAACCATGATACAATGTATGTATGTATGTATCCATGCACATCATCATGTGCATACATGCATGCATACAAAAATAGAAAAAGAGTTTGATTAAAGAATTAATCTAAAAGTCATTTGTTAAATCAACACTTGATTTTGCAAACCGGTCATATCACATACGACCCGACCAATAGAAAATGCCCGATTAATATACGGTATCATATATCCGTATTTAATCGGGTCCCCGTGCATATCTCATATGCACACCACATCTTTTCGCCTGAGCCAGGAAACTTCATTGTGGGACTCTAAGACTCGTCAATACGCCGGAAGTAGGTAATGATCATATCAAATACCTACAAGCCGCAAGCGGTCAGCTAAACGTAACGGCCACCCGGGTATTGAGCGATCAGAAGAAAACAAGCGAACCTGTTACAACTCCTATCGAGCCAACCGGCAACACTACCTTACAGTCCGGTCTCTTCGTCAGATATGCTGCATATCGAGTCTAGGGATGGTAACGTCGACCCCAATAACTCAATAAGTCGTGCCGATGAATGGTCTATAACAGATCGAGAAACTACTGATAACACTTATCAGCAAATCTCAACAGCCCTGGCCAGGGACTTACTGATATAGCCAGTCGAGCACAGCACAGCATCAACTCCCAATACCGGAAGAGACGAAACCTCTCCTATCGCTCATTGCCTTCGTGTGCCTTGGGACTGTACCCAACGGCCACCTGTTTGCACAACTCAGTAGAGCCGTGGTAGGGTGGTAATCAAAGTACAGTGGGAGAACACACAAGACTCTATGACGATCTCGGGTCTACAGACTAATCTGCACCAGTGTCACTTGAGAACTGCTGTCCGACGATAGATATAATTCCATATAGGAGTTCTCGGCGAATCCGTCCAGTGTACCCAGTCACCACTGAGCACCCGTATACGATCTCAATGTCAAACATCGATGAATGTGGGAACATCCATCACCCATCATATGGGTCTAGTATCATATACGCTAGTCTACTCTGGTATATCGATGCCCCGTCTCGATACACCTACGACTAGGGACATTTCAGGATATGCTTATAAACTACAAATGTCCCACTAGTATGATCTCCATCATAATCACAGTAGTCAAGCCTATATCCTCAGGGCTTTATCAACATGTATGAATGAATAAAAGCATGATCAAATCAACATGTCAGATAAAGAAGAACCAGATAGCATACTATCATGTCGAGCAGGAATGTACACTGAATATATATATACATATATAAATACATCCACTATCATATAATGGCCTCTTGGGCATACATATATCCAACACTATACAAACTGCAGCTGATGATTTGGTAAACCCGGAGGATTCAATAGTTTCCAACGAAGCTCAACCTCTCCGCCGATCTGGTAGGGTTCCTCATCCACCTGAGAGATACTTCGGTTTCTCTATGACTGTGGGAGCGAGGATTGCATCATGAGATGATGACCCAACCAGTTTCGAGCAGGCCATCAGGAGTGAGGACTCTGTGAGAATGGCTGGATGCTTAGCGATCTGAGATGGAATCCTTATAAACCAACAAAGTATGTGTTAGGTTTACCTAGCACCCTATGAGAGGTTTGGAAGCATCACATGTCACAAAGATCAAATTTTTATGGTGCTAAGTAAGCATACAAAGAATCTATCCTAGAAAATTAGGGTTTCAAAGTTTTACAAGAAGCAAAAACTAGGGTTTTGAGAGTACAACCTTTGTAGCTCCCTACGCTAGACTCCTTGGCCATTTGAGGGTTGGAGGAGGGTTCGCTTGAGGTCTTCTAGTGTCCACGACGATCCACCCGAAGCTCCTTGTCCAAGCTAACAACTTCACTTGTCCAAGAGAATGAAATGAAGCTAACACTCTAAACAAGTGGGCTAGACTTGTGTAGAATGATGTTGTGGTTCTTATTCTCACTTCAAAATCCAATCTTGTTAAGTATTTTGCTCACTACAAAAGTCTAGAGAGCAAAAGGTGAAGGAAGAATAAGATGATGGCTTTTCTTTGAACAAGAGTGAAAAGAATAACTCTTGAAAAGAAAATGAAAATATATGTATATATATTTATTTCTTCTCATCTCAAACCATGGTTAAATGTTTAAGATATTATTTAATTTGAGTTAAAACACAAAGAGAAGGTTAATCCATGGTTAGAAGTAGGTGAGCATGGTTAGGTTAAGGAAGTGTGTAGAAAACAACCATTTATTAACCTTTTCTTTTTCATTTTGTTTTTAACAAAAATATAAACAATAATCCAAATAAATAAACCATGGTGTGAGTCTTATATTGCCACCATTTTCAATGTATAATCAACCATGAAGGATGATGTATGTATGTATGTATGTATGCACATCCATATGTGCATGAATCTAAAAAGAATGCATACATGCATGCATACATCCATCAAACACAAGAAAGGATTTCTAGTGAGAAACTAATGGTTAAATGATAAATCAACACTTGATTTATCAATCCGGCCATATCACATACGACACCACCAAAAGCAAGCCGCCCGATCAATATACGGTATCCAATACGCGCATTTTAACCGGGTCCATGCGCATTTCGCATACGCGCACCACAACGTTTCGCCTGGACTAGATAACTCCTTTGTGGGACTCTAAGACTCGTCAATACGCCGGTAGTGGGTGATGATCATATCAAGCACCCCCAAGCCGCAAGCGGTCAGCTAAACGTAACGGCCACCCGGGTATTGAGCGATCAGAAGAAAACAAGCGAACCTGCTACAACTCCCGTCGAGCCAACCGGCAACACTTCCCGTACAGTCCGGTCTCCTCGTCTGATATGTCGCATATCAAGTCTAGGGGTGGTAAACGTCAGACCCCAATAACTGATAAGTCGTGCCGATGTGAGGCTCATAACGGGTCGAGAAACTACTGGTAACACTTACCAGCAAATCTATGAATCAGCCCTGGCCAGGGACTTCCCTGTTACGGCCAATCGAGCACAGCGCAACATCAACCCCCAATACCGGGAGAGACGAAACCCCTCCTATCGCTCATTGCCTCCATGTGACTCGGGACTGTACCCAAAAACCACCGTTTTGCACGCCCTCATGGACGTGGTAAGGTGGAAATCAAAGCACAGTGGGAATCACATAAGACTCTATGACGATCTCGGGTCTACAGACTAACCTGCACTGGTGTCACCTGAGAACTGTCATCTGACATGAGGTATAATACCATCTGGGAGTTCTCGGCGAGTCCGTCCAGTGTACCCAGTCTCCACTGAGCACCCGTATACCATCTCTGATGTCAAACACCAATGGATATGGGATCATCTATCGCCCATCTCATGGGTCGAGAAGCGTATACGCTAGTCTACACTGGTATATCGATGCCCCGTCTCGATACACTCACGATTAGGAACCTTGAAGGATGTACTTATGGACTACCATGTCCCCACTAGTATGATCCACATCATAGTCCAGGTAGTCAAGTACACATCCTAAGGGCTTTACCAACATGTAACCATAGGACAGTATAAAGAGACAAGTATACATGTTTAGATAAAGAGCAACCGGATAGCATACTATCATATCGAGCAAGAAAGTCATCTCTATATATGTCCAAGCATCCAATATAATATACATCATCTGTACAATACTGGCCTCTAGGGCATACATACAACTAACAATCTCCCACTTGCACTAGGGCCAGCTGCTGTAGTATCGCATACCGAGCATCCCGAAGAGTCTCTCAAACTGTATCTGGGGAATGGCCTTCGTGAGTGGATCCGCTGTGTTGTTCTTCGTGTCAACCCTCCTGACCTCGATCTCCCGGCGATCAACTATCTCCCGGATCAGGTGATACCGCCTCAGAATATGCCTGGATCGCTGATGGGACCTGGGTTCCTTGGCCAAAGCCACCGCTCCATTGTTATCGCAATACAAAGGTATTGGATTCTCAATGGATGGAACCACTCCAAGTTCAGTAATGAACTTCTTGATCCAGACAGCCTCTTTGGCAGCATCGTTGGCAGCGATGTATTCAGCCTCCATCGTCGAGTCTGCCACGGTTTCCTGCTTGGAACTCTTCCAGCTAACCGCCCCTCCGTAAAGGGTAAAGACAAATCCCGACTGCGACTTAGAGTCGTCCTTATCACTCTGGAAGCTCGAATCGGTAAAGGACTCCACTTGGAGTTCTCCGTTACCATACACCAAGAGCATCTCCTTAGTCCTTCGTAAGTACTTGAGAATGCTCTTCACAGCTGTCCAGTGACTCTCTACAGGATCAGCTTGATACCTACTCACTACACTTAGTGAGTATGCTACATCGGGTCTGGTACATAGCATCGCATACATGATAGAGCCTACAGCCGAAGCATAGGGTATCCCTTGCATGCGAGCTCTCTCCAAATCAGTCTTGGGAGACATCTCTTTAGAGAGAGTGACTCCAGAGATTGTGGGTAAGTTCCCACGCTTGGATTCTTCCATACTAAACCTCTTTAGTATGGTGTCAATGTACCTGGACTGGGACAATCCCAATATCCTTTTAGATCTATCTCTATAGATCCTGATTCCCAATATGCAGGAGGCATCACCTAGATCTTTCATTGAGAATCTTTGTGATAAGAAGAGCTTTACCGATTGCAGCATAGGAATGTCATTTCATATCAGGAGTATGTCATCCACGTACAATACGAGGAAGACAACCTTACTCCCTGCTACCTTCTTGTAGATACAAGGTTCATCTACGTTTTTGACGAAATCAAACTCTTTGATAACGACGTCAAAGCAGATGTTCCAACTCCGCGTTGCTTGCTTTAATCCATAAATAGATTTAAGCATCTTGCACACCTTCCCGCTGCTCCCACTATCTACGAAGCCCTCTGGCTGAGTCATGTACACGCACTCTTCTAAATCACCGTTTAGAAAGGCGGTCTTAACATCCATTTGCCAGATTTCGTAGTCATGATATGCAGCGATGGCAAGCATGATCCGAATGGATTTAAGCATAGTCACTGGAGAAAAGGTCTCGTCATAGTCCACACCTGGTCTTTGACGAAAACCCTTTGCAACAAGTCTAGCTTTGAAAGTCTCCACTTTCCCATCTACACCAAGTTTTTTCTTGAAGATCCACTTGCTCCCAATGGGTTTTACCCCTTCAGGAGCATCTTCCAAAGTCCATACTTTGTTGTTGTACATGGATTCTATCTCGGACCACATAGCATCCAGCCATTTCACTGAGTCCCCACTCGTGATGGCCTGCTCGAAACTAGTTGGGTCATCATCCTCCATGATGCAATCCTCGCTGCCACCATCCATGAGAAAACCGTAGTATCTCTCAGGTTGGCGAGGAACCCTACTAGATCGGCGGAGAGGCTGAGGTTCGTTGGGAACTACCGAATCCTCTGGTTCAACCAAATCTTCTGTCGTAGTCTGTATTGCTGGAACCTCTTCCAGTTCTACCTCCTTGCCACTAATCTCTTTTTCAAGAAATTCCTTTTCTAAAAAGGTGGCATGTCGAAAAACAAACACCTTTTGTTCCTCGGTATGGTAGAAGATATACCCGCGCGAATGTTTGGGATATCCAATAAACTTACACAGAATGGACCTTGCCGCGAGTTTGTCCGGATTCTGCGTTTTTACATATGCCGGACAACCCCATATCTTAACATAATTAAGACATGGTCTCTTTCCTTTGCATATCTCATATGGAGTGGTTGGCACGGATTTGGTGGGAACCATATTCAATAGGTCTGCAGCTGTTTCCAGTGCATACCCCCAGAAGGAAATAGGTAACTCAGCTGTGCTCATCATAGAGCGCACCATATCTAATAGGGTGCGGTTCCTCCGTTCTGATACACCGTTGTGCTGTGGTGTATATGGAGGAGTCAGCTGAGAGAGAATCCCATTCCCTTTTAGGAAGTCCAGGAATTCAATGCTCAAGTATTCACCTCCTCGATCAGATCGAAGGATTTTAATACTTTTTCCGGTTTGGTTCTCGACTTCTTGTTTATATTCTCTAAATTTCTCAAAAGTTTCTGATATGTGTTTCATCAGGAATACATATCCGAATCTAGAGAGATCGTCAGTGAATGTAATGAAGTACGCAGAACCATTCCTGGCATGTGTAGACATTGGACCGCATACATCACTATGCACCAGTCCCAAGAGTTCCGTAACTCTTTCTCCGTGTCCCGTAAACGGAGTTTTGGTCATCTTGCCTTTGAGACTTGACTGGCAAGTGTCATAAGATGATAATTCAAACAGATTCAAATATCCATCCTTATGCAACTTAGCTAGTCGTGTCGCATTGATGTGACCCAGTCTACAATGCCATAAGAAGGATTCGTTCAGTTCTGAACTCTTTCTCTTGTGTGTGTGTGTTATACTTAGAACTGTTGATTGATTTAGAACATAAATGCCATTGCACAACGTGCCTGATCCAACCAACTTTTTGGTTACGGAAAATGTTCATAACATTATCCTGTAATACAAAATTATATCCATCTTTACTCAATAAAGAAACCGATATAATGTTGCATATCAGGTTCGGCATGTAATAGCATGTTGGAGATAGTGCCCTCAGAGTCAATTATTGGATCACAGGCACATGATTGCAATGATTGAGGGAGGACCTATCCCGCTAGGACAGTCTTACTCGAGATGATAGTATGCTATCTGGTTTATCTTTATCATCGTGTACTGCTTAGGTGACCTTACAGGTCACTATTACACGTTGATAGAGCCCCTAGGATTCTTGCTTGACCACCAGCAGTATGAAGGCAATCATATAAGTGGGAGCTGGGGGTCTATAAGCACATCCTTAAAAGGTCCCTAGTCGTGGGAGTTTCGAGACAGGGCATCGATACTCCAGAGTAGACTAGTGTATACAGTCGAGACCCCGACGAGGGGCGATGGCCGGTCTCACAAGCCATTGGTGTCAGTTGGATCACCTAAGATGTATACAGGTGCTCATTGGGTTATGAGTACACCGGACAGGACTCGCCGGGAACATGCTAGTTGGTCATATACCAGACGTCAGATGGCAGTTCCCTGGTGACATGTGTACAGGTTAGTTCATCGACCTGGAGATCGTCATTTGTCTCGTGTGAGTTCCCACTGTACTTTGATTACTACCCTACCACGGCTCAAAGGAGTCGTGCAAACAGGTTTTAGTTGGGTACAGTCCCAAGCCACATGGAGGCAGTGAGCGTATCTTCAGGGGTTCGTCTCTCCCGATATTGGGGGTGAGGTCGCGCTGTGTCTAGGAGAGCCATTACACAAAGCCCTCGGCCGAGGCAGGAGATTTACTGGTAGGTATTCCAGTAGTATCTCAGGGTGTTCTGGGCTACACTCCGACACGACTTGTACCGCTTTTGGGGGTCTGACTTTTACCAACCCCCTAGGCCCGCCATGCGATTCTCATAGACGAACGGACCGGACTGTACGGATATTGTCACTGACAGGCTCAGTAGGGTGTCAGGCTGAGTTCGCTCATAGACGTCCCTTTTGGTCAATACCTGGTAGCCCATTACGTATTGGCTTATACCTCTGACGTGCTAGTGGTTAAATCCACAACCAAGGTGTTGACGAGTCTTTAGAGTCCCCCACATTCAGTTACTCAAGTTTCGGGCAAAAAGCTGTAGAGGCCGTATGGAGATATGGCAAGGTCCGATCAGATACGTGCGGTATTGCACGGATCAGGATCGGACAGTTCGTACTAGAGGCCGTATGGATATATGGCAGGGTTCGATCAGATACGTGCGGTATTGCACGGATCAGGATCGGACGGATATTACTAGCCGGCTTTGGTTTAAGCCGGATCCTAGTATAGTACAGTGTAGATTTTGTCTCATTGCATTTGTATTTCGGTCGGAATACAAATGCGGGTGTGTATGCACAGTATCGGGGTTTTCCTGTAATTTATTACGGGACCAGTTTTCTGGAGTTGCCGGTTTGCTTTCCATTTCGGCCATTTTCATTTGTATCTTTCTTTGGCCGAAGTTTGGTGGAGGAGGGCCTATTTGCAAGTATGCAAATTTGGTTAGTGGAGGGTGTTATTTGCATATTCTTGTATCATGATAATTCCTCCACCATTTGACTTCTTCTTCTTGTCATCATGGTTTGACTTGTGGAAATATGATGGCTTGACCTTGTGATGAGATATGATTAGGTTGTTGGTGTGTGGGTTTTAGTTTATGATCATTGTTTGTTATCATCACCCTTTCTCTCTCTTGATTGGTTGGTTGGCTCACTCATTCCTTTTGATACACACACACCACTCTCTCATTCTCTCCATTCATGAGAGCATGGCCGGCCACTAGTGAGGAAGGGGGGGTTTTTCTTTTAGTGATGACAAAAATGTTAATCTCATTCTTTTTGCATGCTACATTTTTCCTCATCCCTCTCCAAGTTCTTTTTCCTCCACCACAAAGGCAATTCCTACAACCCCATATGAGACTTGAGTACTACACATTCTACAGCAAATCTTGGGCACGTCGACTAGCCAGCTTCGTGCCCGAGTTGCCTCGGCATAGAGGTGGGAGCCCGTAAAAGATATAGGCGATGTGGTGCACTTCCGGCGACGAGGTGGAGACAGGACATTCCGCAGGAGATCGGGACGACGACGAGAAGACCGGAGGACTCGGATCAGTCGGTATATCTCTATTCCCTATCTTGTAGTTAGCTAGGACTAGTTAATGGTTCGATCCGGGTTTTAGTGCGCGGTGGTGCCGGTTTGCTAGTTTGCAAAATTAAAGTTTATCACCGCTTCCGCATTTGGCCGTCGGATTGACGGCCGGGGCGCCGCCGTGCACTTACAGTGGTATCAGGGCCTCGCCATTAACTTAGTCTAGCTTTGTTTGATGTGTTTACATTTCCGATCGACCAAAATCCCAAAAACCGTATTTTCCTATACATCAGTTTTCTGTCGAAATTTTCTGGTCTCGAAAAATTTTTCAGGTGACTGCAGAATGATGTACAGAGTATCCTAAGACCACTGGAAAATTTTGGTTCCCTGATCCTTCCGTACGACCGCGGAACCGCGGCCATAACCCCTCTTTGGCCGCGGTTCCGCCGTAGGTAGTTGGGTTCAGTTCACCATTTTTTTTCAGTGGGCTTATGGGCTTAAAATAGGGTTTTTGGAATATTATATTTGGGCCCAGAATTTCTTGATGTGCTACAGTAGTACTTAGGGCCCACTTGTTAAAATTTGATCGATCGGATATTTAAAACACATTATTTCACAGTTTTTACATTATATCTGTGACCGTGAATGTCACTCGATCGGTAAATCCTGTCTAACTGCTATAGCCCGGTTAGACGGATTTGCGAACGTGACATTCACGTTGATGTTTTATGATTTTGCTGTGATGTTGCGGATCGGTCATGGGGGATAGCCTGGATGCAATGCTAGTACAGTTTTTGTTGTATTATGTACATTTGATATTGCGGGGCGAGCGTCCGACATGTGGACTGCCGTCACTGCCTGATTGTATTATTATTTTTGGGGCACGACCAGGTTGCGGTCGATGTACCCGGTGTATGTATATTTTACTTTCTGTACTAGGATTGCCCCGCGGAGGGGTGCACGGATAGCCGGGTTCTAGAGGGCAACAAGCCCGCATCTCATGGCATTGAGACGGAGGGGGCTTCACTCTAGGATTGGCGTGCTATTCGCCGCACTCGTAGGGGGTACAGGTTGACCCAGGAGGGGTGCCCAAGTTACCGGATTCCGTGAAGTACTGGGTGGTCCATTCACGTTGCTGAAGGGGGCTGCCTCGCTTCAGGTTTTGGCGGGTAACTTGCCGCGCCCGTAGGGGTCTAGGATTTTCATTGCACAGGCTATCCACACGACCAGGGGAACGTCGGGTTTCAGCGGCTCAGTGAAACCCGGGGATCCCAGATATCTGTATTGTTTTGTAATGCTGTACATTTCTGCGATGTTGCTTTTTATCACGCCTTGAGCGAATATAATATATTGGTATATATATTAGTAGATGTTGTATATGTTTTGCATCCGCGCTAGTCCAGTCCCCGCTCTGTCGTTAGTTAGCTAACCTAACGGATAATGACGGGACCCAGTGGCGAATGCGGATGGCATATACGTACGTCATATTATTTTCGTTCTTTGTGGTGTGATCAATTGATGGGACTGCATTGATTTGGATCAATGCAAGTTAAAAACAAACCTAATCTGATGTTGTTGGAACACTTTTCAAAAAGCTGTTATTGCAAGGACGTTCACTTTTGTTTTGCATCGTGGTATTCAGTTGGAATATCCTGCTCCTCAGTCGACGAGGCAAGGGCCGAGATCCCTTCACCGGGAGTGACCCCTTGGACAAAAAGTTTGCGTCAGGGCAATAACTTCACTATAGCCGATTACTTTTTCTATGCATCGTGGTATTCAGTTGGAATATCCTGCACCCCATCCTACGGGGAAAGAGCCGAGATCCCTTCACCGGGAGTGACCTCTTTAGCGAAGGTTTTCGTTACTATATTTTCTAAAAAGCTATCAGTTCCTTCAACGATATCAAGTTCATTACGTTAAAGGTTTTCGCCAGAAACCATTCGTAGCCCTCCGTCGTTTCAGACGGGTAGCACGTAGTATTCATGCTATGTTTGTTCACCTTCGTCAAGGCATAGTGTATGGTAGCTGCTTGTTGCCTTTCTGTTGCATAGATAGATGTGTTGGTTTGGGACAGTCGTATAGCCTTGTTGACCTTCATCAAGGGCTTGTACGGGTGGGTTCAAATTAACCTGGACAATGACGAGTAGAACTTGACATGTGACTTATGATTTGTTGACCTTCGTCAAGGTCATAAGAGCATGGGGCAAAAATCACATCGGGAGTTTCAAAAGAACTGAAACTTGCCAGATATGCGCATACCTTCTGGAGTGTGATGACGTGAGCGGATTCCGTCACGTTATCATGCGATGATAGTTGGATCCCGATTCCCACTGATGAGTTAGTTTACTCCTCGGGTGATCCCGACTAATTCTTCTTTTAGGTTTGGAGGAGAATTTGAGATAACAGTGGGAGGTTTCCTGATTAGATAAATTGGTAACCATTCTGATCTAGGTTAGAGTGCACGCTGAGTATTTCTTTTCTCTCTCTTCGACAGTGACCATTGACCCGACCCTAAGACTATGACTCAGAGACTAAAATTGACCGAACCTTCTTAAAAACTGGCTTTTGGATTGTCAGAGTTGCAAAGCTCTTTGCCACTCCTACTTTTACCCTTTTCTCCAGGACACCCCGTACTACTACGAACGTCCACTTCCATTGGACCAAACCATCGTATGGTTATATACGAACTCGAAGGGATTTATTCGAGGATGGTTTCCGGTTCTGGAGAAAACGGATAGGACTATTCAGTTGTCTTTTCCTTTTACCTTCTCTCAGGATGCGAGTACTCCTTGGTTTAGGAGATAGTACACCTATTACGCAAATTGGATAGTCTTCTTCCAAACCTTAGGCTGGTGCCGACAGGTAGGGAATGAAGAAAACCAATTAGCCTAACGATGGTGTACAGAAGGTATTAAGTAAAGACAAAGCAAGGGATTAGTAAGAGGGCAAAGTAAATTGCAACAGATATTCACGACCAAACCAAGTATTTCTTCGCCAATCCTAAAATCACCTTTGTATTTCTCCAGGACACTCCGTGTCACTACGAAGATCCACAGTTTATTGGATACTCCATCGTATGGTTATATACGAACTCGAAAGGAACTTGTTCCAGTTCGGGGATGGATTCTGGTTCAGGAGAAATAGGAATAAGGTTTATTCGGTTGTCTTTTATCTTCACCTTCTCTCGCATTGCGAGTGCTCCTGGGATTAGGACAGTACACCCATTATGCTTATTGGATAGTCTTCTTCCAAACCATAGGCTGGTGCCGAACGGTAGGGAATGAAGAAAACCATTTGGCCTAAAGGGGTGTACAGAAGGTAATGACTAAAGACATATGAAGGGATTTGGAGAGGTGGCAGAGATTCATACGGTTACAGTTGTGAATCTGGAAGAGGCATTACTAGGAATACCAGGATACCCCTACGAAACATTTCAATGTTTTCAGTTTCACTGTGTACTGTTAAAGGAAAACTGATTTCCCGATTAGATACTTACTCCAGGGTATGTATTTGCCAGATATAATTCTCACATCTGTATGGTTTTACAGATGATGAGTGGGAGTAAGTTATTGGGAATTAGGTGATCATCCTCATTATATCGGGATTCGTTGTAATCGGTGATATTTGAGGAAGTCACCTGGACTGTTTGCCGGTCGGCAAATATTTGGTTTTGAATATCCGCTGTCATGCACCAATTTCAAATTGATATATCTGTACGTCTATTTTCATAGAGTGAGATATGCCTTTTTGAAATTATGTCGATGACATTTACCTATATCAGTGGATGGTTAGGTAAGGAGTATTAAACAGCGGTGTAATTCTTCTTAACCATAAGTACAGTTTTCAACCTATGACACACAGTGAATGAGTTATCAGACTCAAGAGACTTATACAGAGTATTGTATGTTGTCCAGGGACCATCAGGACAGAGGGGTTGGTCCTCGCACTATATTCGGTTTACTTATGACTTCTCTAGTTTTTAGACAGGTGTTTCGTGGAAACACACGGTCCGAATTTTGAGAAGTTATAGGTAT
The DNA here is from genome assembly GCA_030015575.1 of Agapanthus africanus. Taxonomy (NCBI): domain Eukaryota; kingdom Viridiplantae; phylum Streptophyta; class Magnoliopsida; order Asparagales; family Amaryllidaceae; genus Agapanthus; species Agapanthus africanus. Next base: position 725,378,205 of record JASDDO010000019.1, on the reverse strand, counting down.
TTGAATAGAGTAGAGAACCAGGTATAGCAAGTATCGGGATTCTTCAAAGTGATCGAAGATGTAGATACTTGTGTATGGTATTCAGTTGATAGTAATGATTAAGAGATCTTGCTTCTCTTTCAGGTTACTCATGATTGGAAGCATTCCTAAGTTGAGTAACGCTGATCGTCCTCCTTCCATTTAGTCAACATGCACTGGAGATAGCTGCATGATTTGAATCTGGTTCATTTAAGATCAGTGCCTCTGGTTCTATATTGGATATAGAACAGTTCATATCTTAACGTTGTTAAGGTATGGGGAGTTGTCCGGCTTATGCTTAAAACCAGACTCTGGATAACTCAAGGCACGTTTCTGTAATGGCTGTTTGTGGGTTGACCCAGTCTATGACGAGGGTTGACTTTCTACCATCTGGAAGATCAATAGTGATATTGTTCTGAACTCGCCACAGTTTTAATAAAAATGGATTTTTTCAGAAAACAGTAGTGGGAGTATGGTAGAACTGGAAGTGATTCCAGAACCGCAAACGATTACTGAAGATTTGATAGGAACCTAAAGATTCAATCTGGTTTGACATTCCATTGGCCACTCCGCAGATACGGTGGGTAACCTCAGGCACCCGAGAGGTACTTCGGTATGCTCAAGGACGGTGACATGGAAGTTCTTGTTTACCCACACTTGCCATTGCTGTTGTTCCAGACTGTGAGACCCGGCAGGAGGATGAGTATAGCGTCGTTCTAAACTTGCTTTAGAAGTGTATGTCTATATGACTCTGCCACAGGGTTGTCGTAGTCAGTGGGAGCAGCGGAAGCATTGGTGGAAAGGTTGCTTATGTCTATTTATAGACTAAAGCAGATATAGCGGAGATAGATCATCAATTTCTGATGTGACAGTCATAGGTTTGACTTCATCAGAATAGGGGATGGATCTGTTAAGAAGGTAGTAGGGTGTGATGTCGTGGTATTTGGATGACATACACAGAGTAGGAAGGGATATTCCTATACTACGATCGGTTATACTTTGGTCGTCACACAGTGGTTTCTCCACATGGGACTTGGACATTATATCAGACATACTAGTTACTAGATCTATGGTTTTAGATCTAGATTTGGGTGGTTTCCCAATCAGGATACTTTGACGGCATTCTAAGAGTATTTAGAATGGACGACTCCTGGCACGGTAGTGTACCTGCAGGTGATGGAGTCACCCTCTCTAAAACTGTCTTACAGACTAAAGGGGAGTGGGATGTGCATGATTGGCAGATCACTTGCTTAGGCAATTGAGTCAATCATGAGATGTCAAGTACCACACCAGATGTTGTTCTTGCACTAGATGCAATAAGTTGATATTAATCCAATCCTGGAGAAACAGTCGGAAGCAGTTTTAGAACATAAGTGGATGTTCTAGGGATATGATAACGACAGCCTCATTCAGGAGACAGTTATCATCCCAGGCTTCCAAGGTGACCTGGACGACAAGGAGGTTGTCAGAGTTATAGTTTTTCCTTCTGACGAGGGGCAGTATTTTGGACAGGTGATCCAAGGCAATACTGAGGGAGGCATAGCGCAGGATACTGATTAAGTTCAGTTGACGATACAGTCTAAGAAGTTTGGATTTGGAGTTCATTTATGAGCTAAGTCCCATCAGACATCCAAACATATTCTAAGACAGGTATTGCTCATTTCGGGAGATGGCTTTCTCCGCGAACATGAGATATAGAGAGACATAGAAAGAAACATCAAGGCGGATCCACTCACTGAGGCTATTCCTCGAACGCAATAGTTTCGCAAACGAGTTTTTGTGAGACTGACTGGTAGAGGAGTTGGGTGTTCGGTATCACACGGGCTGTGAGTATGCGACATCGCAATAATTAGCCTTGAGTGCAAGTGGGAGATTGTTGGAGATAGTGCCCTCAGAGTCAATTATTGGATCACAGGCACGTGATTGCAATGATTGAGGGAGGACCTATCCCGTTAGGACAGTCTTACTCGAGATGATAGTATGCAATCTGGTTTATCTTTATCATCGTGTACTGCTTAGGTGACCTTACAGGTCACTATTACACGTTGATAGAGCCTCTAGGATTCTTGCTTGACCACCAGCAGTATGAGGGCGATCATATAAGTGGGAGCTGGGGGTCTATAAGTACATCCTTAAAAGGTCCCTAGTCGTGGGAGTTTCGAGATAGGGCATCGATACTCCAGAGTAGACTAGTGTATACAGTCGAGACCCCGACGAGGGGCGGTGGCCGGTTGATCGCACGCCGAGAGCGTGTCGGAAGTTCAAAGTTCTAAAGTTTACCGCGATCAGGACGGTGTCGCTATGCAGCTAGCCGGTTGAGCACGGGTCGATCCACAGGGAGATGGTTGTATGTCCTTTCTTCTTTTAGACGAGTCAATAAAGAATGAGTATGTGTTTGTTCGATTCTAACCTATGTGTATTTATTTGCAAGTATGAAGTTGTTAAGAAAAAGATACGAGATTGTAAACTAAAGAAATCCGTACTCAAAACCTTTGAGCCGAGTCTTGACCGATTGAAGCTAAAGCAATCGGCAACAACGTGGATTAGGGGATTTAAGCGCGGTATTCGTGGAATACGGCTTATTTACCCTTGTCCTTCCGTTCTTGTCTCTTGCTTTCGCCTCCGGCCAAACCGAACGCAACCGGTCGCGGTTAGGAATCACCGTTACCTTGTTAGGGTAGGGTGCCTAACGGAGCGCTTGCGTATGGTTTGGGCAGAGTTCAATGGAAAATAACGGGAAAAGGAAATGAGAAAGAAGATATTAACTTACAATACCAAATTTTATCTTAACAACAATAATTACAACCATTCACAAAATGAACAAAAGAGAGCAAAAGAAAAGAACAAAGAAAAGAAAAGATTACAAGTAATTAAGTGCATGAATTAAATTGCAAGCAAGATAATAATAAGCAAGTAATAAAAAGCGATAAAAAGAACAAGAAACTAGAACTCAAAACAAGCGTGGGATCAATAGCCAACCCTTAAACTTGCAAGCTCAATCAAGAGGTTGCAAGATCAAGGGAAGGGTAGAGAACGCATGTGAAATGAAGCGCTAATTCCATAAAAAAAATACGACCTTTGAGATCAATAACTAACCCTTAACCATTCAAGCTCAATGAAGAGGTTGAATGATCAAGAGAAAGCAAGAATCTCAAGGGGAAGAAGAAACAAAAGAGAATGATACAAAAAGCCCTCATCTTCATTGATCTCCCACTCAAAAAGCTCTCACTACAATTTTCATGGAAAAAGAAATGAAGAAGAAGAAGAAAAAGAACTAAAACTAGCAAAAAGAGGCTAAAGAATGGACATGAACTTGGACCCTTGGCTTAGCTCAATTCTGGAGTATTTATAGGCAGAGGGTTGAAGATCTAGGGCAAGAATCTGCCACTATATGAAGTACCCAAACTACCCCCAAAAGTTGACCCTCTGACGACACTACATGGCCGCGGATCCGCGGCCTAGACCCCCTATTGGCCGCGGATCCACGGCTATATGGAGGAGTTAGCTCCTCGGGCTTTGTGGGTTGTCCTGGTTTGTGGTTATCTTCAGTGTGGTGTATGACTTTTCTCAAAAACTCTTCACAATTATTCCAGAATTTTAGTAGAACAAAAGGTGATGTGATGTGGATCTTTTGCCATGATTTCCTCGAGCTCCGCGTAGATTTCTTGGATTTTGTGTTGACCTAGAGCTTTGTGCATGACATGACAATCGATTTGCCATCTTGTCCCTTAAACTGGTATGTGGCAACACACGGATAGAGAGCGGAGACCCGTGTTTTATCTGTTGTTGGCAGTAATCCGGAATTTGTCGTACTTTTCATGGATTTCACTGTTCAGAGCCGAGAACCTGTATTCTGCAAATATGTAGCAAACACTGATCAAAAGTACCTACCTATAAACACACGAGCGTAAGAATGGGTGGTATAAAATGCAATATTCTGGTATGAACAAATACCCCCAAACTTAACTTTTGCTCGTCCCGAGCAAAACCAATTATTCACAAAAATAAAATGATAACCGCACTTTCGCAGGGAACGCGATTGCACTGAGCGCGTGCAACAAGCCGTTAAACCTCTAGGTGTCCCTAGTAGGAGGAGTGTTGTCTCCTGAGGGTTTTCAGCGGATACTACCCACAAAATCCCGTCAAGCTAGTGTCATAAGTTAACGTCGATTCTACTCCTACAGTTTAGTATTTACGTTAGAAACTCTATCATCCTAAGTTAGAAATATCCAACCCTAATTTTTCACACCTCCTATCTATTTAACCTTGGGTCCTATACGTTCCAAAAAAGTTTAAAAAGATATCGGTATCTCCTGAGTTTTCCTTCTAAAGTGTGGCCTTAAATCAGGGATTTTTATCAACTTTACAGAAAATACAAGTCTTATTCTTTATTTCTATCTTTTATCCAAACATCGATTGTATACCCCTACGTGTGTGTGTATTTGCACCCCTACACTCAAGAATTCAATTCAAGCTATAATACCCTTGCCCTAATACCTAATACTACTTCTTTTCATTAAGGATGGACGGATTTGCTCACACACCTTTTATGCGACTATTAATGCTTCCTGAGGCACTAACGGCCGATTACTGAATGTGTGAACTTAAAGCGTAAATAGCGGTTTCCAGGTCTTGACTTTATTCTATTTTTCTTTTTTTTTCTCTTTTTCTTTTTCTTTTTCAAGACCGGATATATTTTTCAATATGCTCTTTTGGTGTTTAGCTTTAAATACCGTTTTTTCTTTCATACTAAGCTTTCAGACAAGAGTATTTCTAGGTATCCTCTACTATCCTAAGTTTCAAGGTACGTGTAGGTGCAGTTGTAGGGGATATACTTTCTAAATTTGAACTCAAGAAAAGAAACTATTTTTCAGACTTATCCTCCAGTAAAGCATCAATACTTTTCCTTTATCTTGACTTAACTCAAGAACTGAACTCAAGATTACCTATTTCTCAAAAAAAACTGTAAGGATGTATACTTACCAAAGTTAGACAGAATGAGGGTTATTCTTAGGGTTTTCAAATCCTAAGCCTAGAATTTAGTTATTTCTATCATATCAACTAAACTTTCAGAATAAAAACCTAAGTTACCCTATTAGCTAACTTGACGACAAAGTTTTTATATTTTTTGGAAAATTTTCAATTTGTGTGGGTTTTTAATAGGGTATGAAAATGCAAAATATACAAATGAATGGGAAGGAAGAAAGCTTACCGAGCACACCCCCAAACTTAAACTTGACAGTGCCCTCACTGTCAGGCTATACTAAGAGGGTCAAAATTGCCGGCGCTCGCTAAAAACAAATTATATACAAAACAAAAAGGAAAACAAAAAATATATACCAAAAAGGAGTCCCCCCCAAACTTAAGTAAAACAGTGTTTCCACTGTTAAGCGTTGAAATTCAGGATTAGGGGGGAAAGAGAACAGTATCAAGCTATGCAAGGCCTTACACAGGCCAAAAGTTAGTACCAACCATTCAAAGATTTTATCTCGATAAAGCAGTGGCTGGTGAAAGAAGGCGTAGAGAAAAGAGATGGAGAATACGCGAGACCGTATGGAGATAGAAGTAGTATACGGTCTCGGTATATGAGAGGAAGAAGAATGGCGGAAGGGAAAAAGAAGTGGAATACGAACTTGAGGGTGGAAATGGATTGAATAAATTAGTACAATCTGTAATGATCGATGTGAAAAGATGGATTGTACTAATCTATCAATATGGCGAGAAATTGGGTCAAATCCCTCAAGATTCGTAAGAAGCCATGGGTACGCCGAACTTGGTAAACCAGACATACGAAATGAAAGTGAGACGGTCTCTTGCATGGTCGGAACGATGGAAAGGGTGGGGGGAAGTGATTGAGGAAGGTTATCGGTTAAAGGTTCTGGAGGGTGTACACAGTCAGTGGAAGGGATAGGATGAACGGGAAAATCCGACTCATCAATTAAAACTGGTTCATCCTCAAAACTATCCTCAATATTCTCCTCAAAATTTAGCATATCCATGCACTTCTCTTCAAAATCCAGACGCATATGGGGTTCGGGAAAAACATTTAATGACTCGGGATGATGATTTGAAGAGACAAACTCAGCCAAATCTACGGGTTCATCATCCGAAATATTCCCGGCGTCAATATCCTTAATCAAGTGAAAAACAAAATTCTATGACACCTCAACAAAAGCATGGATATCAATTGATTCAGGTTCTAAGATGGAGGTGTAGAGGTTAAAAGGATTGGGATTGGTTTCACTTGGAAGGGACCCTTCACAATCGGGTAAATCAAACACTACAAAGTCGCACAACTCATTCATCATTCTATCTTCAATTGATAAATCATATGGGATATTCGATAGACTTTCAAAACAGGAGTTGTGGGATTCAATTTGGGACGGGTAGATTTGATTTGGAAGGGGGTACAGCTCACTCTCTCCACTCAAATTCACAGCCTGTCCGACCGCCTCTTCATACATTGAAAAATTTGGAGCTTGTTGAAAACTAGCTACCGGGTCACTAGGTTGTATGAGGGCGGCCATGGACGCATCCAAATCCATCATCTGTTGGTACGACGCTACCCTAAAGTCTTCCAAAGACTGTTCCAGACTAGACATGGGTTGGGAAGGGGTTTCAGTAAAAGGTTCAAAGTTGTTTGGATACTGAAAACTCCCAAATGGCGGTTCTGAAGCAATGTCTAGGGAAGGTGAAAAAGTAGGGTAGGATTGGTAGGAATTGAATGGCTGGATAGGAGCAGGATCAACATTTGGATAGGAAGGTGAATGGAATTGTTGATCCCAAGAATTTGAAGTGGTGAAAGGAGTGAAAGATCGGCTACGGGATTGTTCAATACGTTCAGCGATGGACAAAGGACGACTTGCAAAAGGGGTATCAACATAAGCGGGTGGGGGAGGTTGAAAAGGTTGATACAGAGTGGATTGCGAAGGGCAAGTGTTTGTCCTAGACGCGTCTATCCGATCTTTCAAAGAGATTTTGGGCATGGAGGGATCGTTCGACGTTCGGCCAAAGCAAGAACCGTAAGAAATAATGTCTGGTTGTGGGTACCAAAGTTCGGCAAGAGTTTTACGAGGTGGGGTACCCATGATATGAAGAGAGAAAGAAAGAAAGGAAGAGAAAAGGAGGGGGAAAAGAATGTTGAATTTTTTTTAATTTTTTAATTTTTTTTTAGTTAGTTATTAACAAAAGAATGAAATATACAAAAAAGAATCTGGACAAAAACAATCACGACACAAAAATACCACACACCTAATCATTCTAGGGTTCACCTAGGTCAACTAGATCTGCTCCAGAACTTGATTGTCGAAGTAAAACTGTGTCGAGAAACGGGCTCAAGATACACTGATCACGAGGCCAGGTAAGTGCAGAGATAAGGGGAGGTTTTCCAACGCTTTCGCGAAGTTCCTTGATTAAATAACCCTTTCTCTTTTGGCGGTTTCGCCGTTAACACTTTCCTAGATACCCCGTAAACAATATACCGTTAAGCGAGGTTCTAAACACAGTTAACTTCTCCTAGTGAGCGCGAAGTCCTTAAGGCTTAAAGTCTAGTTTCTTTTAAATTTTGTGCGGGTAAACGTTATGCTCAAGTTCGTGATTTGTGGGCCACGGAAAAGGTGATGAAATCCTTTACCGTATATTGTGGGGTTCGCTTGCCCTTAAGTCCGTATTAATGTATGCAATGCGCAATTCAATAAAAATTCTATAAAGAATCAAACAATCGTTTTTTAGTATAAGCGTGGCACTGCAACAAATACGGGTTAGTCAATTTTTTTTTTGCGTTTGCTAGCGAACTTGCAAAGAATCCTGCAAAGAATAGTGTATTGGATGCGTCGGATTTGAGAAGAAGGTGTCAGTAAAGTACGTACCGTTAAGTTTTGGGTTAGGAAACCCCCGTTGAATCAAATCCGGTAAGCTTGAAAAGTTCGCTTGCGCGGGTCAAACTACCCGGATCTTTGGCACTGTACTTTGCAATCACCTTAGCCTTGAATGTACACTTTGCTCCCCACAATCGCAGTTTGCAAATCTGCAAAAATCTGCACTCTTGCCCACAAAAATGATCAAAAAACAACAAAAAGATACTTTTTTTTATATATATACAAAAAGAATATTAACCCGAATAACAAGAAAAGAAATACGCTACCGTCTCCCCGGCAACGGCGCCATTTGATCGCACGCCGAGAGCGTGTCGGAAGTTCAATGTTCTAAAGTTTACCGCGATCAGGACGGTGTCGCTATGCAGCTAGCCGGTTGAGCACGGGTCGATCCACAGGGAGATGGTTGTATGTCCTTTCTTCTTTTAGACGAGTCAATAAAGAATGAGTATGTGTTTGTTCGATTCTAACCTATGTGTATTTATTTGCAAGTATGAAGTTGTTAAGAAAAAGATACGAGATTGTAAGCTAAAGAAATCCGTACTCAAAACCTTTGAGCCGAGTCTTGACCGATTGAAGCTAAAGCAATCGGCAACAACGTGGATTAGGGGATTTAAGCGCGGTATTCGTGGAATACGGCTTATTTACCCTTGTCCTTCCGTTCTTGTCTCTTGCTTTCGCCTCCGGCCAAACCGAACGCAACCGGTCGCGGTTAGGAATCACCGTTACCTTATTAGGGTAGGGTGCCTAACGGAGCGCTTGCGTATGGTTTGGGCGGAGTTCAATGGAAAATAACGGGAAAAGGAAATGAGAAAGAAGATATTAACTTACAATACCGTATTCAAGCTCAATGAAGAGGTTGAATGATCAAGAGAAAGCAAGAATCTCAAGGGGAAGAAGAAACAAAAGAGAATGATACAAAAAGCCCTCATCTTCATTGATCTCCCACTCAAAAAGCTCTCACTACAATTTTCATGGAAAAAGAAATGAAGAAGAAGAAGAAGAAGAACTAAAACTAGCAAAAAGAGGCTAAAGAATGGACATGAACTTGGACCCTTGGCTTAGCTCAATTCTGGAGTATTTATAGGCAGAGGGTTGAAGATCTAGGGCAAGAATCTGCCACTATATGAAGTACCCAAACTACCCCCAAAAGTTGACCCTCTGACGACACTACATGGCCGCGGATCCGCGGCCTAGACCCCCTATTGGCCGCGGATCCGCGGCTATATGGAGGAGTTAGCTCCTCGGGCTTTGTGGTTTGTGGTTATCTTCAGTGTGGTATATGACTTTTCTCAGAAACTCTTCACAATTATTCCAGAATTTTAGTATAACAAAAGGTGATGTGATGTGGATCTTTTGCCATGATTTCATCGAGCTCCGCATAGATTTCTTGGATTTTGTGTTGACCTAGAGCTTTGTGCATGACATGACAATCGATTTGCCATCTTGTCCCTTAAACTGGTATGTGGCAACACACGGATAGAGAGCGGAGACCCGTGTTTTATCTGTTGTTGGCAGTAATCCGGAATTTGTCGTACTTTTCATGGATTTCACTGTTCAGAGCCGAGAACCTGTATTCTGCAAATATGTAGCAAACACTGATCAAAAGTACCTACCTATAAACACACGAGCGTAAGAATGGGTGGTATAAAATGCAATATTCTGGTATGAACACCGGTCTCATGTTCATATCAGATTTTTGCATTTTCATACCGCCCAATTTTTATCACATTGCATATCGGTAGATACTCTTGAGCCGTGTTTGCTAGTCAATTGCAGGATACAGGTTCTCGGTTCTAAAACGGTGAAATTCATGGAAAACACGACAAAATCCGGGTTCCTACCAACCACAGATAAACCACGGTCTCCGCTCTTCATCCGTATGTTGCCAGATACCAGTTTAGGGAGACAAAATGGCAAATCGATTGTCACCTTCATGCACAAGGCTCAATGGCAACAACAAGTTCCAAGAAATCTATGCGGAGCTCAAGAAAATCTTGACAAAAGTCCATCTTTCCCTCAACAGAAATTCTGGAAAAATCGTGGAGCCAAATTGAGAAAATACATATACCAGAATTATGTACACTGAAGACCAGGGAAGCACAAAAAGACAGAGCCCCCAACTCATCTATATGGCCGCGGAAACGCGGCCTAAGCATGCTTAGGCCGCGGATCCGCGGCCGTATGGTGGCGGCAGACGTTGAAATTTTAGGGGTATGTTGGTCTTTTTATAAGGGTTCTGAATGTTGCCCTAGGTTTTCCTTCTCCAGCCTATAAATAGCCCAGAACTTTGTGAAGGAAAGGGTCCATAATTTTGTATTCTCTTTTGTAAGGTTTAGTGTTGTTTCTTCTTCTTCTTCTCACCTCTTCTCCATTGAAACTTGTAGTGAGCTTGTGAGTGAAGAGTGATGAATAAAGAAGAACCTTTTATTATTTTGCTTGTCTCATTATCTTGTTAATTGTTGTAATTTTAATTTGTTAACTAGTTGTTGTTATTTCTTGTGTTTCTTTCTTCTCTCTTTTTCTTTATCCTTAATACGACCATGATGCTTACGCTCGATCCTCGCCAAGGTGAGGTCGCAAATAGCTAGTCGTTATCTTCTAATCTCTTTCTTTCTATCTTCCTCTTTTGTTTTGTTTTATTTTTCCGTATCATGATGTGTGAGTAGTTTCATTCTTGTTAGGGTAGGATAAGGGAAGTTTGAGAGAAGGAAATCTCTCTCACTCTTTCCTTGCCCAACAGCTTAATTCGACTCCCGTTAATTGAACCACAATCCGCTCCTTACGGCACCCTATCCTACATGATAGCGGTGATTCCGTAGTGAGACCGGTTGTGGTTGAATTAACCGGAGGTTATGGCTAAGAGCCAAGAACGGACGGACAAGCACCAAAAGGAAGAACTTATGCGTTGGAAAGCCTAGCTTATACTCGCAAGTTTCTTCCTAGTCGTGCTAATCCCCGTTGTTGCCGATTACCGTAACACCGATATTAAGAGGGGCAATGAAAGATGTGGGAGACTCCTAACTCAAACTAACCTAATCCTAACCCTAACAAGCTCTCTTTACATATCATTTTACCGCTTAACTAATCACAACAAAATCTGAAAAACTGGACTTAACTCGTTAAAGCACATAGAAAAAGATTCCCATCTCCCTGCGGACGACCCGTACTCAACCGGCTAGCTACAAGCGAAACCGTCTTGATTGCGGTATTTAACTAAAACTTGAACACGCAGAACCTCTAACAATCAAATGGCGCCGTTGCCGGGGAGACGGTAGTTTATTTCCTTGTGTAATTTCGGGTTAACTTGTGAATATAACCAAAAAACAAAACAAAAAATATACATTGTAAAAAAAACCATCTTGTTGTTTTTTGATTAGCTTTTGTGCAAGTGTGTAGGAAAATACGAAGTTCAAGATCGACGCCAAAGACGTCGGATAATACGGAGTTCAAGTACAGTGCCAAAGACGTGGGAAGATAGACCCACATTTCGCGGCTACACCGCGACGGATCAAAACGAAGCAAACGGTCTACTGAAAAATCTGGAGCAGTTACAGTGAGCAAATAAATATTCAGCAAATCTAGACAAGCAGAGGACACCCAAAAATTTCAGAGCCCCCCTTCCCCAGAACCGCCGCGGAACCGCGGCATTAGGGCCTTATTGCCGCGGAACCGCGGCCACTTGGTGGGGTCAGTGGGCCAAAATCTCTCTGTAAGTCTCTCTCCTCTCTCCCACTCCTCTGGACTCCACTGAATTGTGTTTTCTGCAGCCTTCTTTGCGCAAATTCTTCTCCCCCTTCCAATAAACTGTTCTTGTGCAGGATTCTTTGCGCCGCAAAATAAAAATTGTTTGCAGTTGATTTGTTACTGCTTTGCATTTCTTTAATACGGACTTAAGGGGCTTGAAACCAATCCAGATTGGGTGGGGATTTCATCACCCTTCCCAGGACCCCAAAAATCACAAAAGCATATGCATTGTCCATTGTAAATTAAAAAATACTAGACTTCAGCCCTAAGGACTTCGCGCTCATTAGGAGAAGATAAACCGTGTTTCGAACCTCGCTTAACGGTATATTGTTTACGGGGTGTCTAGGAAAGTGTTAAAGGCGCAACCGCCGAAAGAGAAAGGGTTATTTAATTAAGGAACTTCGCGAAAGCGTTGGACAACCTCCCCTTATCTCTGCACTTACCTGGCCTCGTGATCAGTGTACTTTTAAGCCCGTTTCTCGACACTGTTTAACTTCGACAATCAAGTTCAGGAGCAGGTCTAGTAGACCTAGGTTACCCTAGATCTAGGTGTGATTGTGCATATCTTGTTTGTGATTACTTAAGCCGTATATCCGTACATACTTCTGTAAATCTCTTTCTAAAAACAAAACAAAAAAAAGAAAAAAAAATCAAAAACTTTTATAAAAACTTGCCCTTTTGTCGCCAAATCCATTTTTCACCCACCACCCATCGCCTTTCTCCATTGACGTTTTCTTACCCTCACCTTCTCCGCTTTGACTATACAAAACTCGTTTAGTGTATGTCCGCTTGGACTCGGGACACTAGCGCCCGTCTAGTCCGCGTTACGTTAGTCGCCACCGACTACGCGATCGACTCAGACGTCGATACTCCGTCCACTCCTCTTTCACCCCTTCCTTTGCCGGCCAACTCCGACGTTGACCGGAATTCTGTTCGTACATCTTCACCTTCACCTTCACCAACCTCTTCTTCCGCGATGTCGGGATTTAATCCGAACATCTCTTTGACCACCGCTGGATTGGCTCCACCTCCTACGGAGACCAATATCCCACCACCGCCGCCTGTTGTAGCGCCGCAGCGAATCACGCTCCAGGATCGTTTCTATCCCACCCGTTCTGCACTTCCCACCTGCCTTTCTCTTCCTCCGGCCAATGGGGACAACTTTGAAATTAAGCCCCACTTCATCAACATGCTTCCACGTTTTCATGGGCTTGAATCTGAAGATGCCTATATCTTCATCAATAAATTTCAAAACGTCTGTGCCATGATGAAAACCACCCAGCTGTCGGACGATGCTATACGTCTACGGGTCATTTCGTTCACTTTATGCGATCTTGCTAAAAAATGGCTGTATAGCACCGCGTCCCATTCCATAACTAGCTGGGACGAGTTTGTTAAAGCGTTTCTGAAAAAATTCTATCCGAATCATAAAACCGCAAGGATTCTAAATGAAATCAACCAATTCTCCCAGCTTCCTTCTGAACCCTTCTGGAAGTGCTTTGACCGGTACAAAGACCTTCTTGTTCAGTGTCCTCACCACGGTATAGAGAAATGGCAACTCTGCCAAACCTTATACGAGGGCCTGAACCCAGCAACGAAGCAGTTGTTGGAAACCATCTGTCAGGGCCACTTCCTATCGAAATCTGACGAGGAAGCGTGGCAATTCTTTGACGACCTTGCGGAGCAAACGCTACAATGGGAGAGCACCAGACCGACTTCTTCTTCTTCTACCTCCACTTCTACCGGTCAGTCTAGAGTAGGAATCCACCAACTTGATGTCTCTATTGCGATGAAAGCTGAAATGGCTGCAATAACAAGAAAGCTTGAAGCGATAGAGAGCAAATTTTCTGCTCCTGCCCCTGTTCTCCCCCTTCGTACCATCTGCGCTTGTTGTTCCGATCCTTCTCACTTGACCGAAGAGTGTCCTTACAATCCACCCTCGCAAGGACAGGATCAGGTTAATGCTGCATTCCAGCAAAGACCGAGGAATGATCCATACTCTTCCACCTACAATCCCGGTTGGAGGAACCACCCCAATTTCGCCTGGAATCAGAATCAGAATCAATTCCAAGGCAACAATTTCCAAAGGGCCCCTCCACCGCAACAACAAGCGCAACAACAAACTCAACATCCATATCAGCAGCCCTTCCAACCCCAACCTTTCCAAAATCAGACGAACAACTTTGCACCGAACAATTCTTTTCCACCAAACAACTTTGTTCCGTCAAACAACGATAAGGTTTCCTCGCTCGAACGAAGTCTGGAGGCGTTTGTTAAACAATCGACTCAATCCACCGCCAACATCCAGTCTTCCATTCAATCTTTAGTGCAACACACTGCCGCACACGGGCAAAGCATCAAGACCATCGAGGCCCAGATTGCACAGCTGAACGCGGCCTTAAGCGAGCGAGAGAAGGGGAAGCTCCCGTCCCAGCCACTTCCAAATCCCGGTCACCCACATAATGCACATGTTGCTCTTGAACAACAGAACCATAATGTGAGTGTCGTGACCACACTGAGATCGGGAAGGATGCTGCAAAACAACATTGGCAAACGGATCAACGATGACACCCCGGCCGTTTCTTCTTCTTCTTCTTCTTCGTCTTCTGAGCCTATTCTCCGTTCTTCACAAGGCTCCTCTCCCTCTTCTTCTGCTCTGAACGGACCCACTTCTCACTCCACGAAGACACCTATTCTGGGATCCGTTCCAACTCCACAATCTCCTCCTCCAGCATTAGACTCAACCAATTTTCAAAATGTTCCATTTCCAAACCGGTTGAGGTCTAATAAACAAAATCCTCAAATGGAGAAGATTCTGGAGTTATTTAAGCAGGTTAACATTAACATTCCTCTTTTAGATGCTGTCCAACAAGTCCCGTCCTACGCGAAAATCTTAAAGGACTTGTGCACGAAAAAGAGGAAGTCTCAGGTACCCAAGAAAGTTTTCTTGGCTAGTGCTGTGAGTGATGCCCTTACCCAATCTTTACCACAAAAACGGAAGGACCCTGGCTGTCCTACGATTTCAATTACCATTGGGGATAAGAACATCAACCGCGCACTATTAGATCTTGGTGCCAGTGTTAACCTGCTTCCGTATTCAGTATACGAGCAATTAGGCGTCGGAGAGCTGAAACCCACGCACTGCACTCTCCAAATGGCCGACCGATCGATCACCCATCCTAGGGGTGAGCTAGAGGATGTGTTGATAAGAGTCGGGGACTTCATATTCCCCGTTGACTTTATTGTATTAGATACACAGCCTGTACCTAACCCCCAGAATCAAATTCCGGTGATACTCGGTCGCCCATTTCTCGCAACCTCAAATGCTGTGATCAATTGTCGCAATGGTTCGATGTGTTAGTTATATGTATGCCCTAGAGGCCATTACTGTACATTGGATGTATATTGTAGTGGATGCTGGGACATATATAGGGAGGACTTTCTTGCTCGACATGATAGTATGCTATCTGGTTGCTCTTTACCTTAACGTGTACACAGATTGTCTCTCTATCACATGTTGGTAAAGCCCTTAGGATGTGTACTTGACTACCTGGACTATGATGCGGATCATACTAGTGGGGACATGGTAGTCCATAAGTACATCCTTCAAAGTCCCTAGTCGTGGGTGTATCGAGACGGGGCATCGATATACCAGAGTAGACTAGCGTGTACCTTCTCGACCCATACAGATGGGCGATGGATGATCCCATATCCATCGGTGTTTGACATCAGAGGAGATATACGGGTGCTCAGTAGAGACTGGGTACACTGGACGGACTCGCCGAGAACTCCCAGATGGTATTATACCTCACGTCAGATGGCAGTTCTCTGGTGACACTGGTACAGAGTAGTCTGTTGACCCGAGATCGTCATAGAGTCTTGTGTGGTTCCCACTGTGCTTTGATTTCCATCTTACCACGTCCAAGAGGGCGTGCAAAACGGTGGTTTTTGGGTACAGTCCCGAATCACATGGAGGCAATGAGCGATAGGAGGGGATTCGTCTCTCCCGGTATAGAGAGTTGATGTTGCGCTGTGTTCGATTGGCTATAACAGGAAATCCCTGGCCAGGGTTGCTGAGATTTACTGGTAAGTGTTACCTGTAGTTTCTCGAATTGTTATAGACCTCATATCGACACGACTTATCAAGCTATTGGGGTCTGACGTTTACCACCCCTAGGCGAGATATGCGACATATCAGACGATCAGACCGGACTGTACGGTAGTGTTACTGGTTGGATTCACAGGAGTGTGAGCGGGCTTGCTCGTCGATCTTCTGATCGCTCAATACCCGGGTGGCCGTTACGTTTAGCAGACCGCTTGCGGCTTGTGGGTGCTTGATATGATCATCATCTGCTGCCGGCGTATTGACGAGTCTTTAGAGTCCTACACAGAGGTTTCCTGGCTCAAGCGAAACGAAATAGGAGCGCATATGAGATATGTGTGGGACCGAGAATAATGTGTGTATGTGATACCGTATTCTATTCTCACGATGAATGTGTCGAATGGTTGTATGCGATATAACCTAGTTATCGAATCATGGATTGATTCGATAAATCGATACATTGTATATTAGTCGGTTATATGCGATATGACCGGATCGTTAAATCAAGTGTTGATTTAATGATTTAATGTATAATTATATATTTGATATATTACTTTGCATTAACTAATATTGGTTCACTTTAAATGGATTTTCTCACTTGGTTTGTGCACATTGTATATATGATATATTTTTTGTGCACAAGATTGTATCATGTTTGATGATACATGCTAGTTTGGGTTTGTGTAAAGAATTAAACCATGGTTACTTAAGTGGTTAGGGTTTCATTTCTTTTTCTCATTTATTTATCCATTTATTATTTTTGGAAAAATATTAAGCATAAAGAAATGAAATGGTGGCTCATTTTGGACTTGTATGTTGAAGCTTCATGAAGCTTTGACTAAGTCACCATTTTGTCTCATGCTTAACCCTAACCACTCCACTTAACCCTAGTTGATTCTCTACACTTCACCATGGTGACATTATGATAAGTATTCTTATTATTTCCTTTTTGAAAATACTTATCATATTTCATTATCTTCTTCTTCATCTTGACACATGAAGAAACCTTACTTCATCAATGGTGATTGATGAAAATGAGTGAGAAATCCAATTCTAAAGTGAACCCACTTCCTATTTCTTCATCCTCTACCTCTTGCCAAGTAGTATAGGGTGTTTCCTTCACAAGTTTTCATGGCTTGGTGAAGGTGGAGCTTGATCTAGCGATGCCTCGACGTAGATCATCTTCGGCATGGACATCGACGACCTAGCTCGCCATTTCTCCGACGAAGCCGACGCTAGAGCCCGGGAATTCATTTGGACAGCGAGGGGACTTCGTTGCGGAGCTATGGAGGTGGAGCACCGGATCTACAAAGGTTGTATTTCCGTTTAAACTTTAGTTAAGTTGTTAACTAGTTTCTTTTTCGCCTAGATTTCTAACCAACGATCCGTATTAGGGTTTCTCGGCACTCTCAAGAGGTCTCACAAGGCATCAACCATGCCAATTTCAAATTCTAAGAATTACGGCGCAAAATAATTCATTTGGACAGCGAGGGGACTTCGTTGCGGAGCTATGGAGGTGGAGCACCGGATCTACAAAGGTTGTATTTCCGTTTAAACTTTAGTTAAGTTGTTAACTAGTTTCTTTTTCGCCTAGATTTCTAGCCAACGATCCGTATTAGGGTTTCTCGGCACCGTTAAAATTTGAAATTGGTATGGTTGATGCCTTGTGAGACCTCTTGAGAGTGCCTAGGAACCCTACAGTGGTATCAGAGCCTAGCTAGAGCCTTAGGCGAAGCGTAGACGAAGTTTGAAACCCGAACGAACCGAAACCCTATCACAAAAGGTGCTCTCTGGACTTTTTCTAAAAACTGGGATTTTTCCAAATTAAAAATATGCAGAAAAATCAGCAGGGAATTCTAAGAATTACGGCGCAAAATTTATCTCATGATCCCTCTAATGCGCGGCGGAACCGCGGCATAAGCCTAGCTTATGCGGCGGTTCCGCGGCTAAAGTGTGACGTCACGCTTCCAATTTTGCACAGTAACTTCTTTTATTCAGTGCTGAGTTCTCTGGGTATTTTTAAATATTATTCAAGAGTTGAATTTTCTGGGGTTGTTTTGGGGATTCGAATGTTCGATCGAATTATCAAATTTTGTCTGTGTGGCTTTCCGGATAAATTTTAGAATATGTTAAAAAGTTCGACCGGATATAAATACCCAATTTTTCCCCTGTCGGGAAATTTCCAAGTGCTGGATTTTTCCGTAGTTTAACGACGTTCTAAGTAGTGCAAGTAACGCGATGGACCCTCTAGAAGACAACAAACCTTAACTCGATTATGTGACCGTCTTGAACTGCTCTTTGAACCTTCGGGTTTGGGGCAGTACGGCGTGCCACATGTGAGGCGTTGGCTTGACCCTTCTACGGCTGGACCGTTGGTACTGAGGCACGAAGTGAATGTCTTTGAACTTATTTCATGAGTTGAGCTGTTTCGGGAAAACTTGGGTGTTCGATTGTTCGATCGGAAAGTTTAACATTTTCTATCTTATTCGAAATGTGATACAATAATTGGAATTCACAAGAAGTTATGAGATAACTGAATGAATGTTATAAACATAGCACTTTAGTCTCACTTGATCGGTTGCCACGGAATTTTGATGTGATCAAAAGTCCGTCGCAATCACGTAGCGTACGCGGATACTCGCCGGGTAAACTTAATAGACAGCCTCACCCCATAGCCCCGACCAAGTGACTGTAGGAGAACCCCGTTGCCGAAAGCATCCGTCCGGGTGCTCGCGGCAGCGGTGTTCCGCCTTGGTGCACTTTGTCGACGGTATCGGGGGTGCGGCCGTCTACTAAAGTTTGCGACGAGCATTCGATCAGGATGTCGGGAATCTTGTTGAATTACCCGACTTTATATTGAAAAGTGTTTTCGATAATGAGACTAAAATGCAGGGTTTATAATTGTTAGGCATGCGATGTCTAAGTAATTCATTTGGTCAGGCATGCGATGTCTGAGGTGGTTGCGGATTCCAACTGTTGTAGTTTTACACTTTCTTTTCTATGACCGTAAGTGTAATATGTGATATCGCCGGTTTCGTTGCTATATGTCAACGACAATTGGGATGCGCATGTTTACTTACGTTGATGACATGTGATGTTATGTGTTGCTGGATATGTTATATTGGATCGTCGTGTTTGAATAGCCGGGGTTTTTTTATGTGAGATGAGTGTTTTTCATTTTCATTCATGTAAAAACTTGTATGTAATATTCTTTTATTGGGGCACTTCCAGGTTGCGGAAGATGTCACCGTTTGTATATTATTTACTTTTCCGCACTAGGATAGACCAAAGGAGGAGGGCACAAGTAACCGGGTTCTGGAGTCCAGAGGGAGACCAACTCGAGGAGTCGAGTCCGGGTCTCCTAACTCCAGAATTGGTAGGGTTGCTTGCCGCTCTCGTAGGGGTCTTGGGGTGTGGGTTTGGCTATTCATCACGACCGTGGAATCCGTGTTTTATACTGGCTCGTATTGAAAACACGGACGTCCTAGTATATCCAATATTTCATATGTTTCTTCTGCTGCGATATCTGTGATGTGAACATGTGATGTTCTGTGATAGATACTGTATATAGTATATATGATATATTATATAGATGTTACTTATGTTTTACACCCGCGCTAGCCCTGTCTCGCTCTGCCGTTAGTTACCTAACCTAACAGTGAACGAGGGGACATCAAGGCGAATGCGGATGGTATAAGTGTACGTCGTATTTATCTGTGATGTTTAGGTACTTAAATGATGGGACTTCATTAATGTGATTAATGAAATAAAAGAAACCTAAGATGTTGTAGAATCGAATTTCTAAAATAAAACAGGTAGCTACAGTTCTTGCTTTGCATAGCGGTATATGAGATATATCCTGCACCTTATTCGATGAGGAAAGGACCGAGATCCCTTCACCGGGAGTGACTCCTTTAGCAATAACTGGCAGATGCTACACACTCGGTTTGTCTTTTGATTACTTTTAAGGGTTTTTGCTTTGCACAGTGATATATATGATATATCCCGCACCTCATTCGACGAGGAAAGGACCGACGATCCCTTCACCGGGAGTGACTCCTTTAGCAAAACTAGAAAAGCCTCAAAAGCACTCCATTTTTAAAATCATTTGATTCTACAACGATATCAAGTTCATTACGCAATAGGTTTTCAGAAAAACCTGTCGTAGCCCTCCGTCATTTCAGATAAGTCCTGTTTAGTATTCGTGCTGCATTTGTTGACCTTGTCAAGGCGCAGTGTGCTGTAGCTAACCAGTATTTATCTGCTTATGCATATGATGCAGATTGGGTTAGGGTAGTCGTGCGGCCTTGTTGACCTTGTCAAGGGTCGTGCGGGTGGGTTTGATTCAATCAAGAAATGACGGGTTGAACTTGACTTGCGATCTATGGTTTGTTGACCTTGTCAAGGTCATAGATCGTTCGGGGCAAAATATTATCGGGAATTTCAAGTGTTGAAATTTGCAATGAGATTGCATACCTTCTATGAGATAGTTGGATCCCGATACCCGCTGCGAGTAAGAGTTACTCCTGGGAGAGTTTTACATATTACAATTAGCCGATCAAGTAGGTGTCTAGAAAGGTGTCAACGAGGTTACGCCTTTGGGAAAACGAGGTTTACATTAATTAGGTTCGTGCGAAAGCACGGGGGACCTCCCTCAAAGTACCGACACTGGCCTGGCTGAAAGATTGGCGAACTTGTAGTGTGTAATTAATCCCGGCTAGTCTTTCCTTTTAGGGTTTGAAGGAAGATTTGATAAAAAGCAGTGGGAGCCATCCTGATTAGATAAAATAATAACCAATCTATTCTTGCAGAGCGCACGCTGAGTGTTTTCTTCTCTCTCTCTCCTGGTAGCGACCATATCACGTCTTAATCAAGATAATAAAACGGAATTTTGACCGAACCCGCTTGTTATACTGAGCTGGGGAACGTTGGTCCCGCTCCAACTTATAATTGTTATAAGACCGAGCAGGAAATTGGGGAATACCAGATTTCCCGTGCCGCCCAAACGAAGAGAGTGCATGTTGATGCATCATCTTCGGGTGTGTTCATTATACAGAACTGTTTCTCAGTATCCTCCGAATCCTAGGTAAATGATACTGGATCAGGATCCCAGATATGTAATCTGTTACATAGGGCTACAAAAGGGTAGAAAAACTGAGAACGGGCGATAAGTTTCATGAGACAGAAAACGGGGCAAGAGTTGCAGCCAAGTCTGTCGGTCACTGTCACCCTGTATTACCAATACATTGATTCTGAACGAATGTTATTAGATACCGAACCTGATATACCAAATCATATCACTCTCTCTATTAGAAAAGAAAGGATATAATTTTGTATTGATGGATAATGTTTTGAACATTTCCTATATCAAAAGTTGATCGGTTCAGGCACATTATCTAAAAGCATTGATGTTCTAAATCAAACTACAGTTCTTAGTATATGGAACACACACAAGAGGAAGAGTTCAGAAATGAACGAATCCTTCTTAAGGTATTGTAGACTAGGTCAGATCAATGTGACCCGACTAGCTAGAGTTACATAAAGATGCATATTTAAATTAGTTTGAATTTACATCTTGTGAAACTCGCCAGTCATGTCACAAAGATAAAATGACCATAGCTCTGTTTATTGGAAACAGAGAAAGAGTTAGTGAACTCTTGGGACTGATACATGATGATGTATGTAAGGTCTCCTGTCTACACATACCAAGACTGGTTCTTTGTACTTCATTACATTCTCTGATGATCTCTCAAGATTCAGACATATGTTTCTGTTGAAACACAAGTCCGAACCTTTTGAGATATTCACAGAATATAAGTTAGAAGTAGAGAACCAAAATACGGGTATAAATATTATGTCCTTTGATGTGATCGAGGAGGAGAATACTTGAGCATGGAAATCCTGGACTATTCTAAAGGAGAATGAGATTCTCTCTCAGCATTACTCCTCTGTATACACCATAGCACGATGGTATATCGGGGCGGAGCAGATACACCCTATTTGATATGGTGTGCTCTATGATGAGTACTACTGAGTTACCTATTTCCTTTTGGGAGTTATGCACTTGAGAAGCTGCATACCTATTGAATAGGGTTCCAATCAAATCAGTTGCCTACCACTTCATATGTGATATGGAATGGGAAGAGCCCATGTCTTAAGTCAGTTAAGATTTGGGGTTGTCCGGCCTATGTCTAAAAGCAAAATCTGGACAAGCTCGAGGCAAAGTCTGTTATGTAGAACTGGAAAGGTTCCAGCTATACAAAATACAGCAGATGATTTGGTACAACCAAAGGATTCAGTAGATTCCAACGAACCTCAGCCTCTCCGCCGATCTAGTAGGGTTCCTCACCCACCTGAGAGTTACTTCGGTTTCTCTATGACAGTGGGAGCGAGGATTACATCATGAGATGATGACCCAACTAGTTTCGAGCTGGCCATCAGGAGTGAGACTCCGTAAGAATGGCTGGATGCTTATCGATCTGAGATGGAATCCTTATACACCAACAAAGTATGGACTTTGGTTGCTATATCTGAAGGGTTAAATTCCCATCAGGAGCAAGTATATCTTGAGAAGATTACTTGGTGTACATGGAAAAGTTGCGATTTTCAAAGCTAGACTTGTTAAAGGTTTTCGTCATCGACCAGGCGTAGACAATGATGAAACCTTTTCAAGTGGCTATGCTTAAGTCCATCCAGATCCTACTTACCACGGCTACATACCATGACTACGATATCTGGCGGTTGGGTGCCATGACAGCTTTTCTAGATGGTGTTTTAGAAGAGTACGTCTATAAGTACACAGCCAGAGGGCCTCGTAGACAGTGGGAGCAGCGGAAACGTATGCAAGATGCTTTATAGGATAAAGCAGGCATCGCGGAGTTGGAACATCTATTTTGATGGATAAGTCAAAGAGTTTGACATCATCGAAATGGTAGATGAACCTTGTATAAACAAAAGGGTAGTAGGGAGTATGGTGGTGATCCTCGTAGAGTACGTGGATGACATACTCTTGATAGGGAAGGAGTTTCCTATGCTACGCTCGATCAATCTCCGCTTATCACAATGATTCTCCACATAGGATCAAAGTGATACCTACTAAATCCTGGGTTTTGGATATATGAGATAGATCTAAATGGATATTAGGACACTCACTAGTTGTAGTGAGATGGTATCAGTTGATCCTGGGGAAAATCACTGGAAAGGTTCCAGGGTGATAAAGACGACTGAATGTCAGTCGCAGGCATTGTCTTTACCCTCAGTAAAGGGACGGTATGTTGGAAGAGTTCCAAGCTAAATACCGTGACATACTAGACGATAAAGGCAGGATACATCGCTACTTAAGATGCTACCAAAGAGGCTGTTTGGGTGTATATTGGTTCATGAGATGAACTATGTTCCTCCCATTGTGTGACAATGGAGTTGTGGCTTATGCCAAGGAACGCAGGTCCCATCAGTGATCCAGACATATTCCAAGGCAGTATCACTTGATCATGGAGATGGTTGATCTCTAAGGGATCGAGGTTAGGAGAGTAGACTCAGAGGACAGCACGGCGGATCCACTCACGAAAGCCTATTCCCAGAGAGAGACTTTTATGGGATGGTTGAGTATGAGATACTACAACCACTGCTACAGATGGCCCTAGTGCAAGTGGGAGATTGTTAGTTATATGTATGCCCTAGAGGCCATTACTGTACATTGGATGTATATTGTAGTGGATGCTGGGACATATATAGGGAGGACTTTCTTGCTCGACATGATAGTATGCTATCTGGTTGCTCTTTACCTTAACGTGTACACAGATTGTCTCTCTATTACATGTTGGTAAAGCCCTTAGGATGTGTACTTGACTACCTGGACTATGATGCGGATCATACTAGTGGGGACATGGTAGTCCATAAGTACATCCTTCAAAGTCCCTAGTCATGGGTGTATCGAGACGGAGCATCGATATACCAGAGTAGACTAGCGTGTACCTTCTCGACCCATACAGATGGGCAATGGATGATCCCATATCCATCGGTGTTTGACATCAGAGGAGATATACGGGTGCTCAGTAGAGACTGGGTACACTGGACGGACTCGCCGAGAACTCCCAGATGGTATTATACCTCACGTCAGATGGCAGTTCTCTGGTGACACTGGTACAGAGTAGTCTGTTGACCCGAGATCATCATAGAGTCTTGTATGGTTCCCACTGTGCTTTGATTTCCATCTTACCACGTCCAAGAGGGCGTGCAAAACGGTGGTTTTTGGGTACAGTCCCGAATCACATGGAGGCAATGAGCGATAGGAGGGGATTCGTCTCTCCCGGTATAGGGAGTTGATGTTGCGCTGTGTTCGATTGGCTATAACAGGAAATCCCTGGCCAGGGTTGCTGAGATTTACTGGTAAGTGTTACCTGTAGTTTCTCGAATTGTTATAGACCTCATATCGACACGACTTATCGAGCTATTGGGGTCTGACGTTTACCACCCCTAGGCGAGATATGCGACATATCAGACGATCAGACCGGACTGTACGGTAGTGTTACTGGTTGGATTCACAGGAGTGTGAGCGGGCTTGCTCGTCGATCTTCTGATCGCTCAATACCCGGGTGGCCGTTACGTTTAGCAGACCGCTTGCGGCTTGTGGGTGCTTGATATGATCATCATCTGCTGCCGGCGTATTGACGAGTCTTTAGAGTCCTACACAGAGGTTTCCTGGCTCAAGCGAAACGAAATAGGAGCGCATATGAGATATGTGCGGGACCGAGAATAATGCGTGTATGTGATACCGTATTCTATTCTCGCGATGAATGTGTCGAATGGTTGTATGCGATATAACCTAGTTATCGAATCATGGATTGATTCGATAAATCGATACATTGTATATTAGTCGGTTATATGCGATATGACCGGATCGTTAAATCAAGTGTTGATTTAATGATTTAATGTATAATTATATATTTGATATATTACTTTGCATTAACTAATATTGGTTCACTTTAAATGGATTTTCTCACTTGGTTTGTGCACATTGTATATATGATATATTTTTTGTGCACAAGATTGTATCATGTTTGATGATACATGCTAGTTTGGGTTTGTGTAAAGAATTAAACCATGGTTACTTAAGTGGTTAGGGTTTCATTTCTTTTTCTCATTTATTTATCCATTTATTATTTTTGGAAAAATATTAAGCATAAAGAAATGAAATGGTGGCTCATTTTGGACTTGTATGTTGAAGCTTCATGAAGCTTTGACTAAGTCACCATTTTGTCTCATGCTTAACCCTAACCACTCCACTTAACCCTAGTTGATTCTCTACACTTCACCATGGTGACATTATGATAAGTATTCTTATTATTTCCTTTTTGAAAATACTTATCATATTTCATTATCTTCTTCTTCATCTTGACACATGAAGAAACCTTACTTCATCAATGGTGATTGATGAAAATGAGTGAGAAATCCAATTCTAAAGTGAACCCACTTCCTATTTCTTCATCCTCTACCTCTTGCCAAGTAGTATAGGGTGTTTCCTTCACAAGTTTTCATGGCTTGGTGAAGGTGGAGCTTGATCTAGCGATGCCTCGACGTAGATCATCTTCGGCATGGACATCGACGACCTAGCTCGCCATTTCTCCGACGAAGCCGACGCTAGAGCCCGGGAATTCATTTGGACAGCTAGGGGACTTCGTTGCGGAGCTATGGAGGTGGAGCACCGGATCTACAAAGGTTGTATTTCCGTTTAAACTTTAGTTAAGTTGTTAACTAGTTTCTTTTTCGCCTAGATTTCTAGCCAACGATCCGTATTAGGGTTTCTCGGCACCGTTAAAATTTGAAATTGGCATGGTTGATGCCTTGTGAGACCTTTTGAGAGTGCCTAGGAACCCTACACGATGAACCTCTCTTTTGGAAATATGACGATTGAACTCAACATTTTTAGGTTGGGGAATCAGCCCACCGAACCTAATGCTCATATACTGGACGTCTGCTCGATCTAGGAGATCACCCCAGAAGAGTGTGAATTCGAGGAGTTTCTATTTGAACACGATAATCTTGACGCCACTAGTGCGTTTCTCTTCGAACCTGCTGCTGTTTCTGCACCCGACAACGACTACGAGTGTTTCACGTTTTCAAACGATCTTAGCTGCGCACAACCCGAGTTTGAATCCTTCGACTTTCCGGATGAGTTACCTGAACCATCCAACTCGGTTGCCTACACTCGTTTTGAACCTTTGCTGGAGTCCTTTGAGTTCGAGACCTTTGCACCAGTCTTGCCTTCCATCGTTTCACCTCCAACGCTCGAACTTAAGCCGTTGCCGTCTCACCTTAAGTATGCTTACTTAGGTGAGAACGAGACCCTCCCTGTCATCATTTCGGCTTCTCTAGCTCCCGAGCAAGAGAAAGCCCTTCTCGCGGTCTTGCACAGCAACAGGCAAGCTTTTGGCTGGTCCATGGCGGACATCAAGGGGATTAGTCCCCTGATCGTTGAGCATCACATTCATCTGATGGATGATGCCAAACCAGCCCGAGATCCACAAAGACGTCTCAATCCAGTCATGAAAGAGGCTGTGAAGAAGGAGATCGTCAAATGTCTAGATAGTGGTATCATTTACCCTATCTCTGATAACCAGTGGGTTAGCCCCATTCATGTTGTCCCCAAGAAGTCGGGCATCACGGTCATAACCAACGAGGCAAACGAGTTAATCCCTACTCGCACCCAAACTGGGTGGCGAGTTTGCATTGATTATAGAAAACTCAACGCCGCAACGCGGAAAGACCACTTTCCGCTACCTTTCATTGACCAGATGCTTGAACGATTGGCCGGACACGAGTACTACTGCTTTCTTGATGGCTACTCCGGCTATAATCAAATTCCCATCGCCGAAAAAGACCAGGACAAGACCACTTTCACTTGTCCTTTCGGCACGTTTGCATATCGTCGCATGCCCTTTAGGTTATGCAATGCGCCCGCTACCTTCCAGCGGTGTATGATGGGAATCTTCTCAGACATGGTGGAAAAATTTCTGGAGATTTTCATGGATGATTTCTCCATCTTCGGCGATTCCTTCAACGAGTGTTTGCTGCATCTTGACGCTGTCCTTACCCGATGTAAGGACAAGAATCTCACTTTGAACTGGGAGAAATGCCACTTCATGGTGCGCGAAGGTATTTTCTTAGGACATATCATCTCGCAAAATGGCATAGAGGTTGACAAAGCAAAGATTGAGGTCATTTCCAATCTACCTCCTCCCCGATGCGTCAGAGATATCCGAGCCTTCCTTGGCCATGCCGGTTTCTATAGACGGTTTATCAAGGACTTTAGCAAGATTGCTAGGCCCTTGACTCTTTTGCTGGCCAAGGACACGCCATTCGACTTCAACTCAAGCTGTGTGACTGCATTCGAGTCATTGAAATGCTAACTCACTTCTGCTCCCGTTCTTTCCTCACCTGACTGGACGCACCCATTCGAGATTAGTGCGATGCATCCGACTTTGCCATTGGTGCTGTTCTTGGACAACACATCAACAAGATGCCGCATGTAATCTATTACGCAAGCCGAACCCTGAACGACGCCCAACTCAACTATACAACAACTGAGAAGGAATTCTTAGCTGTTGTATTTGCTTTAGAAAAGTTTAGGCCCTACCTCGTCGGCTCTCCAGTCATTGTCTACACAGATCATTCTGCTCTGCGCCATCTTTTTGCGAAGAAAGATGCAAAATCTCGGTTAATACGTTGGATCCTCTTGCTTCAAGAGTTTGACCTTGTCATTAAGGACAAACGAGGATGTGAAAACGTAGTTGCCGACCATCTCTCACGACTTCCTTCTTCGCCTTCGCTTCCAATTCCGATCAACGACGTTTTCCCGGATGAACAGCTCTTGACAGTATCGTGCGAACCCTGGTTCGCAGATATTGTGAACTATTTGGCCACGGGATTACTACCGACCGAATGGTCAAGTCAGGACAGACTTCGCTTCTTATCCCAAGTAAAACACTTTTACTGGGACGAACCCTACTTATTCAAGTACTGTCCCGACCAGATTATTCGTCGGTGTGTCCCTGACGAGGAATTCAAGAGTGTGCTGTCATTTTGCCACGATCAAGCGTGTGGCGGGCATTTTGGGCCCAGAAAGACAGCTGAGAAGATCTTGTAATGTGGTTTCTACTGGCCACAACTTTTCAAAGACGCTCATGACTATTGCAAGACTTGCTCCCGGTGCCAACACATGGGCCGGATATCCCGGAGGAACGAGATACCGCTCCAACCGATCTTGGTTGTGGAGATTTTCGATGTTTGGGGGATAGATTTCATGGGGCCGTTTCCCAGCTCTTTTGGGAACTTGTACATCCTTCTCGCTGTTGATTACGTCTCTAAATGGGTCGAGGCTGTGCCCAGCCGGACTAACGACAACAAGGTTGTCGTTAGGTTCCTTAAAGAAAACATTTTCTCCCGGTTTGGGCACCCCCGAGCGATCATTAGCGACAATAGAAGTCATTTCTGCAATAAAACTTTCGAGGCCTTGATGCGGAAATATTCCATTAATCATAAGCTTTCTACGCCCTACCACCCCCAAACCTGCGGGCAGGCCGAAGTTTCAAATCGGCAAATCAAGCAGATACTGGAGAAGACGGTTTCAAAGAACCGTAAGGATTGGTCGCTGAAACTCACTGATGCCCTTTGGGCATTTTGAACCGCTTATAAGACCGACCTTGGCATGTCTCCCTATCGGCTTGTGTACGGAAAAGCCTGCCACCTACCTGTCGAAATAGAGCATCGCGTATTTTGGGCGATAAAGGAGCTGAATCTGTCTCTCGAGGATGCGGGCAGCCATCGGAAGCTGCAGTTGAACGAACTGAGAGAGCTTAGGGATGAGGCTTACGATAACGCGGTTGTCGTTAAGAATCGAACGAAGGTGTTTCACGATAAACACCTTTTGCGCAAAACCTTCGTACCTGGTCAGCAGGTACTGCTTTACAACACCCGACTTCACTTCCATCTAGGAAAGCTCAGATCTCACTGGAAAGGGCCGTATTTTGTGCGGAATGTGTATCCGCAGGGCGCTGTGGATTCGGAAAATCCAAAGGACGGTTCACTTTTCAAAGTAAACGGACACCGATACAAACCGTACCTTAGCGCCGAACCAACAGAGGAGCTCCTGTTCTTACAGGAGCCGGTTTACCCTGCATGATCTTCCTCTGCCTACCTCCAAACTTCGGTTATCCAGCCAAGAACAGTGGACACTGTTCCAAATAAGTTTGGGGGTATGTATAAACCATTTTGTAGATATTTGTGTATATTCTTTTTTCTTTTCTTTAAAAACAAAAACAAATAAAAATTTGTGTATCGCTAACCGACAATTTTGACCCTTCAAATGATCTCTTCATGCAATAACAGTGAGGACACTGTCCAGTTTAAGTTTGGGGGTACGCTCGGTACGCATTTCTTACCTTCGCATTCATATGTATATTTTGCATCTGCATATTAAATCCATAAAATCCATAAAAATCTGAAAATTTTCTAAAAAATATAAAAACTTTTTTGTCAAGTTAGCTTGTGGAAGAACTCTGATTCAACATTTCGACGGTTTTTGTTTGAAAAGATAGGAATAACTAAATCTTATGTTTAGATTTTGAAAACCTGAAAGATAACCCTCCTTTAAAGATAACTATAGCTGATATACGTCTTTACATCACACTACACGTGTCGTGAGTTTTTGGAAATTAGATGACAAGTCTTTTTATGTCTAAAAACTTTTAAACAGATAAATGATTTTCTGAGGATCAAATAGGTTTGTTCTGAAATAAGTAATGTCAAGAATAGTTTATGAAGTAAAGCGAATATGAAGGAATGTATTGATGCCTTAATTGGAACTAAGTCTGAAAAATAACCCATCTGGAACTTGATTGGAATGATTACACACCAAACCCACTAAACACGTCTTTTATCCAAAAAAATAATTGAACTGTCGGTTATGTCTCCGTTCGTATTAAATCATCTGATTTTCACGCCAAACTGTCTTTTGTTTTTGGACCTAGGTAACTTGAGTAATTAAGTCCGCTGGGGTGTTTCTACACCTAATGCCCTAAAATCAACTCGTTTGGGTGCATTGGCCCAAAGCTCGCTAAGAAGCCTAGAAAGTCCAGTCTAAAACAAAGTCAAGCAAGTGTTCTCTCCGAGTTAAAATTCCTAACGGTTCTTTGTGTGAGAATAATCTTGATAAAAGACAGGCTTTTATAAAAATCTTAACGGAGATATGAAGGTTTTATTCTATGATAAAGACTATTGCACGTTCACAGAGGTGTGTATGAAATGAAAACAAGAAAAATGTGGAGTGAAAAATACGACTTAGTTTCCTGTTAAGGAAGATAGAAATTCTGAAGTTGAAACCTTACTGGAAAACGAAACTTGAAAAATGCTTAACTCTCTATAAAACTTATGTGATCCTTTTAAAATTATTATCTGGGCTTTATTGTGCGACATGATGACTGTAATCGATCCTTCTAGAACTTAACGACACTAATTGCACTGCACGTAAAGACATATAAAATCTGTAGTTAAATAAGAAGCAAGGTGTGAAAAATAAAGGTTCGATAGTCTAGACTTAGGATTATAGAATTGTTATTTTCTGAAACAAAACTTTAGGGTTTGAATCTTAGTTATTTTACAAAACCAACTTGACCGGATTTTGTGGGTAGTATCCGCTGAAAACCCTCAGGAGACAACACTCCTCCTACTAGGGACACCTAGAGGTTTAACGGCTTGTTGCACATGCTCAGTGCAATCGCGTTCCCTGCGAAAGTGAGGTTAGGAAATTTTTTGTGAATAAATGGGCTTTGCTCGGGACGAGCAAATGATAAGTTTGGGGGTATTTGTTCATATCAGATTTTTGCATTTTCATACCGCCCAATTTTTATCACATTGCATATCGGTAGATACTCTTGAGCCGTGTTTGCTAGTCAATTGCAGGATACAGGTTCTCGGTTCTAAAACGGTGAAATTCATGGAAAACACGACAAAATCCGGGTTCCTACCAACCACAGATAAAACACGGTCTCCGCTCTTCATCCGTATGTTGCCAGATACCAGTTTAGGGAGACAAAATGGCAAATCGATTGTCACCTTCATGCACAAGGCTCAATGGCAACAACAAGTTCCAAGAAATCTACGCGGAGCTCAAGAAAATCTTGACAAAAGTCCACCTTTCGCTCAACAGAAATTCTGGAAAAATCGTGGAGCCAAATTGAGAAAATACATATACCAGAATTATGTACACTGAAGACCAGGGAAGCACAAAAAGACAGAGCCCCCAACTCATCTATATGGCCGCGGAAACGCGGCCTAAGCATGCTTAGGCCGCGGATCCGCGGCCGTATGGTGGCGGCAGACGTTGAAATTTTAGGGGTATGTTGTTCTTTTTATAAGGGTTCTGAATGTTGCCCTAGGTTTTCCTTCTCCAGCCTATAAATAGCCCAGAACTTTGTGAAGGAAAGGGTCCATAATTTTGTATTCTCTTTTGTAAGGTTTAGTGTTGTTTCTTCTTCTTCTTCTCACCTCTTCTCCATTGAAACTTGTAGTGAGCTTGTGAGTGAAGAGTGATGAATAAAGAAGAACCTTTTATTATTTTGCTTGTCTCATTATCTTGTTAATTGTTGTAATTTTAATTTGTTAACTAGTTGTTGTTATTTCTTGTGTTTCTTTCTTCTCTCTTTTTCTTTATCCTTAATACGACCATGATGCTTACGCTCGATCCTCGCCAAGGTGAGGTCGCAAATAGCTAGTCGTTATCTTCTAATCTCTTTCTTTCTATCTTCCTATTTTGTTTTGTTTTATTTTTCCGTATCATGATGTGTGAGTAGTTTCATTCTTGTTAGGGTAGGATAAGGGAAGTTTGAGAGAAGGAAATCTCTCTCACTCTTTCCTTGCCCAACAGCTTAATTCGACTCCCGTTAATTGAACCACAATCCGCTCCTTACGGCACCCTATCCTACATGATAGCGGTGATTCCGTAGTGAGACCGGTTGTGGTTGAATTAACCGGAGGTTATGGCTAAGAGCCAAGAACGGACGGACAAGCACCAAAAGGAAGAACTTATGCGTTGGAAAGCCTAGCTTATACTCGCAAGTTTCTTCCTAGTCGTGCTAATCCCCGTTGTTGCCGATTACCGTAACACCGATATTAAGAGGGGCAATGAAAGATGTGGGAGACTCCTAACTCAAACTAACCTAATCCTAACCCTAACAAGCTCTCTTTACATATCATTTTACCGCTTAACTAATCACAACAAAATCTGAAAAACTGGACTTAACTCGTTAAAGCACATAGAAAAAGATTCCCATCTCCCTGCGGACGACCCGTACTCAACCGGCTAGCTACAAGCGAAACCGTCTTGATTGCGGTATTTAACTAAAACTTGAACACGCAGAACCTCTAACAATCATCTCACAAGCCATTGGTGTCAGTTGGATCACCTAAGATGTATACAGGTGCTCATTGGGTTATGAGTACACCGGACAGGACTCGCCGGGAACATGCTAGTTGGTCATATACCAGACGTCAGATGGCAGTTCCCTGGTGACATGTGTACAGGTTAGTTCATCGACCTGGGGATCGTCATTTGTCTCATGTGAGTTCCCACTGTACTTTGATTACTACCCTACCACGGCTCAAAGGAGTCGTGCAAACAGGTTTTAGTTGGGTACAGTCCCGAGCCACATGGAGGCAGTGAGCGTATCTTCAGGGGTTCGTCTCTCCCGGTATTGGGGGTGAGGTCGCGCTGTGTCTAGGAGAGCCATTACACAAAGCCCTCGGCCGAGGCAGGAGATTTACTGGTAGGTATTCCAGTAGTATCTCAGGGTGTTCTGGGCTACACTCCGACACGACTTGTACCGCTTTTGAGGGTCTGACTTTTACCAACCCCCTAGGCCCGCCATGCGATTCTCATAGACGAACGGACCGGACTGTACGGATATTGTCACTGACAGGCTCAGTAGGGTGTCAGGCTGAGTTCGCTCACAGACGTCCCTTTTGGTCAATACCTGGTAGCCCGTTACGTATTGGCTTATACCTCTGACGTGCTAGTGGTTAAATCCACAACCAAGGTGTTGACGAGTCTTTAGAGTCCCCCACATTCAGTTACTCAAGTTTCGGACGAAAAGCTGTAGAGGCCGTATGGAGATATGGCAAGGTCCGATCAGATACGTGCGGTATTGCACGGATCAGGATCGGACAGTTCGTACTAGAGGCCGTATGGATATATGGCAGGGTTCGATCAGATACGTGCGGTATTGCACGGATCAGGATCGGACGGATATTACTAGCCGGCTTTAGTTTAAGCTGGATCCTAGTATAGTACAGTGTAGACTTTGTCTCATTGCATTTGTATTTCGGTCGGAATACAAATGCGGGTGTGTATGCACAGTATCGGGGTTTTCCTGTAATTTATTACGGGACCAGTTTTCTGGAGTTGCCGGTTTGCTTTCCATTTCGGCCATTTTCATTTGTATCTTTCTTTGGCCGAAGTTTGGTGGAGGAGGGCCTATTTGCAAGTATGCAAATTTGGTTAGTGGAGGGTGTTATTTGCATATTCTTGTATCATGATAATTCCTCCACCATTTGACTTCTTCTTCTTGTCATCATGGTTTGACTTGTGGAAATATGATGGCTTGACCTTGTGATGAGATATGATTAGGTTGTTGGTGTGTGGGTTTTAGTTTATGATCATTGTTTGTTATCATCACCCTTTCTCTCTCTTGATTGGTTGGTTGGCTCACTCATTCCTTTTGATACACACACACCACTCTCTCATTCTCTCCATTCATGAGAGCATGGCCGGCCACTAGTGAAGAAGGGGGGGTTTTTCTTTTAGTGATGAGAAAAATGTTAATCTCATTCTTTTTGCATGCTACATTTTTCCTCACCCCTCTCCAAGTTCTTTTTCCTCCACCACAAAGGCAATTCCTACAACCCCATATGAGACTTGAGTACTACACATTCTACAGCAAACCTTGGGCACGTCGACTAGCCAGCTTCGTGCCCGAGTTGCCTCGGCATAGAGGTGGGAGCCCGTAAAAGATATAGGCGATGTGGTGCACTTCCGGCGACGAGGTGGAGACAGGACATTCCGCAGGAGATCGGGACGACGACGAGAAGACCGGAGGACTCGGATCAGTCGGTATATCTCTATTCCCTATCTTGTAGTTAGCTAGGACTAGTTAATGGTTCGATCCGGGTTTTAGTGCGCGGTGGTGCCGGTTTGCTAGTTTGCAAAATTAAAGTTTATCACCGCTTCCGCATTTGGCCGTCGGATTGACGGCCGGGGCGCCGCCGTGCACTTACATAGCATTCGTTCAGAACCAATGTATTACCAGTTGGCAATACAAAGTGATATTCCCCGACAGTTTTAGCTGCAACAATTGCACCATTTCCAACCCTTATGTCTTTATCACCTTCTCCAAGTTCTCTACCTTTTCTAAGCCCATGTAACTGATTACATATATGGGATCCTGACCCGGTATATAATACCCAGGATGTAGGGTAAATGGAGAAACAGTTCTCTGTAACGAACACACCCGAAGAAAATGCATCAGTATGTACTTTTTTCATTCGGGTGGCATGGGAATCCTGGTATTCCCCTATATCATGTTCAGTCCTATAACTCTTATAAGAAAGAACGGAACCAACGTTCCCCAGCACAGTATAACATGCGGGTTCAGTCAATACATCCATATTATTATCTTGATTAAGGCATGACATGGTCGCTACCTGAAGAGAGAGAGAAGAAAACACTTTAGCGTATGCTCTTGCAAGCTCAGATTGGTTATTATTTTATCTAATCAGGATGGCTCCCACTGTTTTTTATCAAATCTTCTTTCAAACCCTAAAAGGAAAGACTAGCCGGGATTAATTACACCCTACAACTTCGCCGATCTTTCAGCCAGGCCAGTGTCGGTACTTTGAGGGAGGTTCCCCGTGCTTTCGCACGGACCTAATTAAAGTAAACCTCGTTTTCCCAGAGGCGTAACCCCGTTGACACCTTTCTAAACACCTACTTGATCGGCTAATTGTTCCTGTGTAAAACTCTCCCAGGAGTAACAATTACTCGCAGTGGGTATCGGGATCCAACTATCTCATAGAAGGTATGCAATCTCATTGCAAATTTCAACACTTGAAATTCCCGATAATATTTTGCCCCTAGCGTCCTATGATCTTGACACAGGCCAACAAACCATAGTGCGCTAGTCAAGTTCAACCCGTCATTTCTTGATTGAATTAAACCCACCAGTACGACCCTTGACGCAGGCCAACAAAGTCGCACGACTACCCTAATCCAATCTGCATCATATGCATTAACAGATAAATACTAGTTAGCTACCGCACACTACGCCTTGACGCAGGCCAACAAACGTAGCACGAATACTAAGTAGGATTTATCTGAAATGACGGAGGGCTACGACAGGTTTTTCTGAAAACCTATTGCGTAATGAACTTGATATCGTTGTAGAATCAAGTGAAATTTTGAAATGGAGTGATTTTGAGGCTTTTATTAGTTTTGCTAAAGAGGTCACTCCCGGTGAAGGGATCTCGGCTCTTTCCTCATCGAATAAGGTGCAGGGTATATCATATATACCGCTATGCAGAGCAAAACTCCAAAAGCAATCAAAAGTCAAACCGAGTGTTGTAGCATCTGCCAGTTTTGCTAAAGAGGTCACTCCCGGTGAAGGGATCTCAGCTCTTTCCCCATCGAATAAGGTGCAGGGTATATCATATATACCGCTACGCAAAGCAAAACTGCAACTACCCTTTTATTTGAAAATTTGATTCTACAACATCTTTTAGGTTTCTTTTCTTTCATTAATCACATTAATGAAGTCCCATCATTTAAGTCACCTAAACATCACAGATAAATACGACGTACACTTATGCCATCCGCATTCGCCTCGATGTCCCCTCGTGCACCGTTAGGTTAGGTAACTAACGACAGAGCGGGGCGGGGCTAGCGCGGGTGTAAAACATAAGTAACGTCTATATAATATATCATATATACTATATAAAGTATCTATCACAGCACATCACATGATCGCATCACAGATATCGCAGCAGAAACATAGATATAATGTGGGATATACTAGGACATCTGTATTTAGTATTTAGCCAACAATAGAAAATACGGATTCCATAGTCGCGATGAATAGCCAAGCCCACACCCTGGACCCCTACGAGAGCGGCAAGCGACCCTACCAATTCTAGAGTTTAGGAGACCCGGTCTCGACTCCTCGAGATGGCCTCCCACTGAACCCCAGAACCCGGTCACCTGTGCTCCCCTCCTTGGGTCCATCCTAATGCGGAAAAGTAAATAATATACAACACTGGTGGCATCAACCTCAACCCGGAAGTGCCCCAAATAAAAGAATATTACATTACATTTGAATTTACATGAATAAAAAAATAAAAACTCTCATCTCACATAAAAAAAACCCGGCTATTCAATCGCGAAAATCCTGCACATCATATCTCAGCAATACTTAATATCTCATATCATCAACGTAAGTAAGTATGCATACACCGATTGTCGTCGACGTATAGCAACGATAATCGGCAATACCACTACATACTACACTTACGGTCACAGAAAAGAAAGTGTAAAACTGCAATATCTGGAATCCACATTCTCTTTAGACATCGTAAATGCGAGTTATCACATACTTCGTATTTCATGTCTAGTAATATGAATTCCACACATTGCATCACATTCCAGATAAACAGACAGTATTAAAGTTTTCGAACGAATAATCAAATACCCAAGATTGCCTAAAGCTCAACACTTGAGCGAAGTTCAAAAAACCGGAGTGTGACACAGTAGTAGCGGTCCAGCCGTAGAAGGGTCAAGCCAACGCCTCACATGTGGCACGCCGTACTGCCCCAAACCCTAAGATTCAAAGGGCAGTTCAAGACGGTCACATAATCGAGTTAAGGTTTGTTGTCTTCTAGAGGGTCCACCACAAAATTTGCACGTATCTCCAAAAGATTTAAGCCCCGTGAAAAGTGAGCAAATGATACTCGTTCGAACACTTCAATACTTTCTAATTTACCCGGAAAAGCAACGAAATGAAAATTCCGATCGAAACGTCGAGTCCAAAACCATCTCCAGAATATTCAGTACTAGATTCAGATTAAACATACCCAAAAATGTACACAAGCAGGTAGGAGAGAAACCATGCAAAAACGAGCCAGTGAGTCACCTATACTGCCGCGGAGCCGCGGCCTAAGCAAGATTTTGCCGCGGTTCCGCGGCGGAATGTACTGTTCACTGCTTCGTTTTTCAGGGTTTGTCTTAGATTTTCCTGCTGTATTTTTTAAGTATTTTTAATTCTGAAAAACAACAGATTTTAAAATATGTCCAGACAAGGTCTCGAAATACCGTATTTTGATCCGATCGGAGTTTTTACTTCGTAAAAGTGTCGCCTAATATTCTAGGTCGGCTCTGATACCAATGTTAGGTTTACCTAGCACCCTATGAGAGGTTTGGAAGCATCACATGTCACAAAGATCAAATTTTTATGGTGCTAAGTAAGCATACAAAGGATCTATCCTAGAAAATTAGGGTTTCAAAGTTTTACAAGAAGCAAAGACTAGGGTTTTGAGAGTACAACCTTTGTAGCTCCCTACGCTAGACTCCTTGGCCACTTGAGGGTTGGAGGAGGGTTCGCTTGAGGTCTTCTAGTGTCCACGACGATCCACCCGAAGCTCCTTGTCCAAGCTAACAACTTCACTTTTCCAAGAGAATGAAATGAAGCTAACACTCTAAACAAGTGGGCTAGACTTGTGTAGAATGATGTTGTGGTTCCTATTCTCACTTCAAAATCCAATCTTGTTAAGTATTTTGCTCACTACAAAAGTCTAGAGAGCAAAAGATGAAGGAAGAAGAAGATGATGGCTTTTCTTTGAACAAGGGTGAAAAGAATAACTCTTGAAAAGAAAATGAAAATATATGTATATATATTTATTTCTTCTCATCTCAAACCATGGTTAAATGTTTAAGATATTATTTAATTTGAGTTAAAACACAAAGAGAAGGTTAATCCATGGTTAGAAGTAGGTGAGCATGGTTAGGTTAAGGAAGTGTATAGAAAACAACCATTTATTAACCTTTTCTTTTTCATTTTGTTTTTAACACAAATATAAACAATAATCCAAATAAATAAACCATGGTGTGAGTCTTATATTGCCACCATTTTCAATGTATAATCAACCATGAAGGATGATGTATGTATGTATGTATGTATGTATGTATGCACATCCATATGTGCATGAATCTAAAAAGAAAGCATACATGCATGCATACATCCATCAAACACAAGAAAGGATTTCTAGTGAGAAACTAATGGTTAAATGATAAATCAACACTTGATTTATCAATCCGGCCATATCACATACGACACCACCAAAAGCAAGCCGCCCGATCAATATACGGTATCCAATACGCGCATTTTAACCGGGTCCATGCGCATATCGCATACGCGCACCACAACGTTTCGCCTGGACTAAGTAACTCCTTTGTGGGACTCTAAGACTCGTCAATACGCCGGTAGTGGGTGATGATCATATCAAGCACCCCCAAGCCGCAAGCGGTCACCTAAACGTAACGGCCATCCGGGTATTGAGCGATCAGAAGAAAACAAGCGAACCTGCTACAACTCCCATCGAGCCAACCGGCAACACTTCCCATACAGTCTGGTCTCCTCGTCTGATATGTCGCATATCAAGTCTAGGGATGGTAAACGTCAGACCCCCAATAACTGATAAGTCGTACCGATGTGAGGCTCATAACGAGTCGAGAAACTACTGGTAACACTTACCAGCAAATCTCTGAATCAGCTCTGGCCAGGGACTTCCCTGTTACGACCAATCGAGCACAGCGCAACATCAACCCCCAATACCGGGAGAGACGAAACCCTTCCTATCGCTCATTGCCTCCATGTGACTTGAGACTGTACCCAAAAACCACCGTTTTGCACGCCCTCATGGATGTGGTAAGGTGGAAATCAAAGCACAGTGGGAATCACATAAGACTCTATGACGATCTCGGGTCTACAGACTAACCTACACTGGTGTCACCTGAGAACTGCCATCTGACGTGAGGTATAATACCATCTGGGAGTTCTCGGCGAGTCCGTCCAGTATACCCAGTCTCCACTGAGCACCCGTATACCATCTTTGATGTCAAACACCAATGGATATGGGATCATCCATCGCCCATCTCATGGGTCGAGAAGCGTATACGCTAGTCTACACTGGTATATCGATGCCCCGTCTCGATACACCCACGACTAGGGACCTTGAAGGATGTACTTATGGACTACCATGTCCCCACTAGTATGATCCACATCATAGTCCAGGTAGTCAAGTACACATTCTAAGGGCTTTACCAATATGTAACCATAGAACAGTATAAAGAGACAAGTATACATGTTAAGATAAAGAGCAACCGGATAGCATACTATCATATCGAGCAAGAAAGTCATCTCTATATATGTCCAAGCATCCAATATAATATACATCATATGTACAATACTGGCCTCTAAGGCATACATACAACTAACAGTATGGACTTTGGTTGCTTTATCTGAAGGGTTAAATCCCCATCAGGAGCAAGTATATCTTAAGAAGATTACTTGGTGTACATGGAAAAGTTGAGACTTTCAAAGCTATGCTAAAGTCCATCCAGATACTACTTGCCACTGCTACATACCATGACTACGATATCTGGTGGTTGGGTGTCATGACTGTTTTTCTAAATAGTGATTTGGAAGAAAGCGTCTATAAGCATACAGTCAGAGGGCTTCGTAGACAGTGGGAGCAGCGGAAATGTGTGCAAGATGTTTTATGTGATAAATCAGGCATCGCGGAGTTGGAACGTCTGTTTTGATGTAGTAGTCAAAGAGTTTGACTTCATCAAAATGGTAGATAAACCAAGTATGTACAAAAAGGTAGTAGGGAGTATGGTGGTGATCCTCGTATAGTACGTGGATGACATACTCTTGATAGGGAAGGAGTTTCCTATGCTACGTTCGGTCAACCTTCTCTTATCACAAAGATTCTCTATAGGATCAAGGTGATACCTCCTAAATCCTGGGTTATGGATCTATGAGATAGATCTAATTGGATGTTAGGATTCTCACTAGTTGTAGTGAGATAGTATCAATCGATCCAGGGGAGAATCACTGGAAAGGTTCCAGGGTGATAAGGACGACTGAATGTCAGTCACAGGCATTGTCTTTACCCTCAGTGGAGGGACGGTATGTTGGAAAAGTTCCAAGCTGGATACCGTGACTTACTAGACGATTAAAGGCAAGATACATCGTTACCAAGGATGCTACCAAAGAGGAAGTCTGGATATATATTTAACTTCATGAGATGAACTTCGTTCCTGCCATTGTGTGACAATGGAGTTGTGGCTAAGGCCTAGGAACCCCCGTCCCATCAGAGATCCAGATATATTCTAAGGCAGTATCACCTGATCATGGAGATGTTGATCTCCAGGTAGATCGAGGTTAGGAGAGTAGACTCAGAGGACAACAGTGCGGATCCACTCACAAAGGCCTATTTCCCAGTAGAGACTTTTATGGGATGGTTGAGTATGAGATACTTCAACCACAGCTTATTGTTGGGTATGAGATACTACAACAAATGGCCCTATTGTAAGTGGGAGATTGTTAGTTATATGTATGCCCTAGAGGCCATTACTGTACATACGTTGTATATTGTAGTGGATGCTTGGACATATTTAGGGAGGACTTTCTTGCTCGACATGATAGTATGCTATCTGGTTACTCTTTATCTTAACATGTACTCTGATTGTCTTTATGTTACATGTTAATAAAGCCCTTAGAATGAGTACTTGACTACCAGGACTATGATGCAGATCATACTAGTGGGGACAGTGTAGTCGCCAAGTACATCCTTCAAATGTTCATAGTCGTGGGAGTACCGAGACAGGGCATCGATACTCCAGAGTAGACTAGCGTATGCGCTTCTTGACCCATATGATGGGCGATGGATGATCTCATATCCATTGGTGTTTGACATCAGAGAAGGTATACGGGTGCTCAGTGGATACTGGGTACACTGGACGGACTCACCGAGAACTCCCAGATGGTATTATACCTCACGTCAGATGGCAGTTCTCTGGTGACACTGGTACAGGTTATACCTCACGTCTCCTGGTTGGATTCACAGGAGAATGCACAGGCTTGCTTGTTGATCTTCTGATTGCTCAATACCTGGGTGGCTGTTACGTTTAGCTGACCGCTTGCAGCTTGTGGGTGTTTGATATGATCATCATCTACTGCCGGTGTATTGACGATTCTTTAGAGTCCTACACAGAGATTTCCTGGCTCAGGCAAAACGGAGTAGGGGCACATATGTGATATGTGCGGGACCGAGAATAATACGTGTATGCGATACCGTATTAGATTTTCGCGATATGTAGTATCGGCCGGGTATATGTGATATAGCCGGGTCATCGGATCAAGTGTTGATTCGATGAACTGATAC
This sequence comes from Agapanthus africanus, assembly GCA_030015575.1. Lineage (NCBI taxonomy): Eukaryota > Viridiplantae > Streptophyta > Magnoliopsida > Asparagales > Amaryllidaceae > Agapanthus > Agapanthus africanus. The sequence continues at coordinate 725,336,919 of JASDDO010000019.1, read as the reverse complement.
AGATTATATTAGTCGGTTATTTGTAAAATAGCCGGATTATCGGATCAAGTGTTGATTCGATAATTTAATGTATAATTATATATTTGATATATTATATTACATTAACTAATATATATATAAGCTCACTTAAAGATTCTTTTTCTCACTTGGATAATACATTGATATATATGTGATATATGTTAATTGTATTATTTTATTTTGTTACAAAATATATTATATATGTGATATATAATATTGTAACAAGTTAAGGTTACAAATGCAACATGTTTTGTGGAGTTTAAACATGGTTAGGGTTTGGATTTGGGTTAAGCTTTCATGAAGTTTCTAGAAGCTTTATTTTGTTTTAAGCTTAGATATTTTGTGTTAATATTTTGTGAAGATATTTATTAACCCAAACCTTAGCCTCTAATTAATTCTCTACAAGGGTTAACTCTATGTTTCTTAACCCATGGTTGCAATTCTAACCTCACACAATTATTCATTATTCATCACAAAAGATATTCTTCTTCTTCTTCCTTCTTCTTTTGATAAAAAAAGCTTTCTAGCTTTTTCATAAGTGATGAAAATGAGTGAGATAAAGAAAATAAATGAGAGCTAAATTCCTACTTCATCATCCTCATCTATTCTAGCCACTTAGATTAGGGTGTTTGCTTTACTAATGCTTGATTAGTGAAGTATGAGCTTGGGCTTGAGTTTCTTCAAGGTAGATCATCTTTGCTGTTGAAGATTGGAAGCAAGCTTGCATCTTTCTCTTCATGGAGCCTCTCTGGAGTCCGGGTACTCGATGATCGCAGCGAAGGGACCTCAACACGGAGGTTTAGAAGTGAAGGAACGGACTACAAAGGTTGTAATCCCTAACTCTTATATGTTAAAGTGTTTAACATGCTTGTTTGCTTAATTCTCTAGTTAAGATCTTGGTTAGGGTTTGTTTAGCACCCCAAAAATTTTAAAGTAGCATATTTGATGCTTGCCAAAACCTTCACTAAGTGCTATGCTAACCCTACAAACATACCTAGGATATAAGAGATTCACTTGATATTGGATTTAGGACATTTGAGATTACTTGATATTGTACATAAAGGATATATGAGATTCGCTTGATTTTGTACATTCAGGATATATGATATTTACTTGATATTGTACATTTAGGATTTGTGAGACTTATATGATATGAGAGGGAATTTAGGGGCTGATTTGAGGAATTGGGATTCGGATTGTCTTGATGGATTTTGATCCTACCACGATATCAGGATTCCGTGGAAATGATATATTTCATTCCATACTCCACATTTATTGTTTATGCACTGCTTCATGTATTAGTAGTACCTGTTAGTGTACCTTTCATGACTGTTGTATTTACATACTTCATTTTATATTCATTGCTTCATGTGTTAGTTATACCTGTTAGAGTACCTTTCATGACTGTTGCATATATACATTTTCATATCATTATTGCATGATTATTGCACACCGATTGTCATATATTATTACTTCATGTATTAGTTGTACCTGCTAGTGTACATTTCATGATTATTGCATTCCTATGAGCTTTTACTGCTATTAGCTTACATATGTTAGATTCGCGCTGTACGTGCATACTTGCGATTACCTGCATATGTTATTTACTATTCACGAGTTGGCAACACACCCCCGTTGTGCCACAGGGTTTTGCACGTTGTTCCCCAGAGTTGTCGAGGCAGACTATTCATCTATCCTATCATCTTTTGCTGCGGATGCCGTTTCAGCTCATAGTGTGCAGTTTTGCTTAGGTGGATTTGTGGTTATCCGTTTTGTTGTATTGTATATTCGTTGTATCCTTGTACTCTCCATCTACTATTATCTTGTTTGACTTAGAGACTTGGTGTGAGGACGATATTGTATATTATTTTGTGACTTGGAGTTCTTTTATGCAGTTTTATTTATATCGTCTTTTATTTTTTCTCTACAGCGTCGTATATCTGTTGTGGTGGTTGTTTTCCGCCTTTGTGCGTGTATTTGCTCCTGTTTGGGGATGCTTTCCTTTTATCTTTGTTGTACCCATTTTGGGGCTGGTATTTACAAAGGAGGTGCTGCCAAAATTTTAAAGGAAATAAAGTTGGACTTTTAAAGATTTGGGTTGAGATTTCAAAGGATTTAAAACGCTATTATTTCTTACTACTTTTGATGGTTTAGATTGTTGGGTTTTTGGCTTACTTAAATTGCGTTACGCCTGTGGACGTTGCGTAGTGTAAGGACCGTCACGTGCCAATTTCGGGTCGTGACAATTTCGTTCTCGAAATTCCCAAGACAAGAAAAGATAAACAACATAAATCTATATGAATAGGTATGGAAGCTTCTGTCGAATCTCGTCTTCACGTTCCTAAGTTGATTCTCCATGTGAGCGATTTCCCCAAGAAACAAGTACGAGAGGGATAACCTTGTTCTTAAGTACCTTTTCTCTTCGATCAACGATCGACATCGGTCGTTCCTCAAAGGTTAAATCTTCTCGTACAGTTAGCTCCGAATGATCCAGCACGTGTGTTTCATCTTGAACATACTTATGGAGTTGAGATACATGAAACACATCATGAACATTCGCCAAAGATTGTAGTAACGCCAATCGATAAGCCACTTCTCCAACACGCTCCAAAATCTCGAAAGGCCCTACGAATCGAGGACTAAGCTTGTCTCGACTCCCAAAACGAATCACTTCTCTAGTCGGTGATATCTTCAAAAATACCAGATCACCAACCGCGAACTCTAGAGGTCTTCTCGATATATCGGCCCAACTCTTCTGTCGATCTTGGGCTGCCTTCATATGATTCCGGATGGTATTAACCTTCTCAACTGTTTGCACGATCAAATCCGGTCCCAACAATCTTCTCTCTCCAACATCATCCCAACAAACAGGTAAACCACACATGCGACCATACAAAGCTTCGAATGGAGCCATCTGAATAGTCGCCTAAAAGCTGTTGTTGAACGAAAACTCCACCAAGTGTAGATGATCCTCCCAAGAACCCCTGAAGTCTAATATGCAAGCTCTCAACATGTTTTCAAGAGTTTGGATCATTCTCTTCGACTGGCCATCTGTCTGAGGATGATAAGTTGTACTAAACTTCAATCGCATCCCCAAACTTTCCTGTAAACTCCTCCAGAAGTGCGATAAGAATCGGGTGTCACGATCAGAGACGATGCTCACCGGTACTCCATGCAATCTTACAATCTCTTGCATGTACCGTTCTGCCAACGCTTCCGTTGATAGACCAACTCGAAATGGTATGAAATGAGCTGCCTTGGTCAATCGATCAACAATCACCCAAACTGCATTGTTGCCCTTTGGATTCCGCGGTAAAGCTGTCACGAAATCCATGGTTATATGTTCCCACTTCTATTGAGGAATCGGAAGTGGTTGCAATAAACCAGCAACCCTTTGATGTTCAGCCTTAACTTGCTGACACACCAAGCACTTCGCTACAAAGCGAGCAATCTCCCGTTTCATGCCTTCCCACCAGAAATGTTGTCGTGCGTCACGATACATCTTCGTGCCTCCAGGATGTACGGAATACGCTGAACTGTGCGCCTCCTTCATAACTTCTTCACGAATGTCTCCCTTTGGCACACACAAACGGCTATCATAACGCAACGAACCATCTTCATGAATCAACAAGTCCGTTCGAAGTCCAGCTTCAACCTGTTCTCGAAAGTTCTACAATCTTGGGTCCTGTGACTGCACTGCTTTAATATTATCGATCAACAACGACTGTACTTGCAGCTGCATCAACTGTCCCAAAGAATGCGGTAGCACGATCTCCAACTCAAATCTCTGAAAGTCTTCAATAAGCTCTTTCTGTGCAGTCAACATCCGAATTGCTGGCAACCGACTAAGCGCATCCGGCATAACATTAACTTTCCCCGGATGGTACTTAAGATCAAGATCATAGTCAGCCATCAGCTCCAACCATCTACGCTGCCTCATGTTAAGCTCTTTCTGTGTGAACACATACTTTAGGCTTTTATGATCGGTGAATACTTCGACCCTTTCACCTAATAAGTAGTGTCTCCAAATCTTCAAAGCGAAAAATTACAGATGCTAGCTCCAAATCATGAGTTGGGTAATTCTTCTCATGGGTCTTCAACTGCCGCGATGCATAAGCTATAACTTTTCCATGCTGCATCAAAACACATCCCAAAGCTTTCCCAGATGCGTCGCTGTGAATCACCAATCCTCCGGAACTGTCTGGTACGGTCAAAATAGGAGCGGTTATCAATCTCTGCTTCAACGCCTCAAAAGCTGACGCACATTTATCCGTCCATACGAATGGTACCTCCTTTCGCATAAGCTTGGTCAAAGGCTCAGCCAAACGGGAAAAATTCTCCACGAACCTTCTGTAATATCAGGCAAGTCCAAGAAAACTTCTGATCTCTGCTACGTTCTTCGGAATCGGCCAATCTTGAACTGCTGCAATCTTCTCAGGATCAACGGCGATTCCATCTCCAGCTACGACATGCCCCCAAAAACTTCACTTCTTCAATCCAAAACTCGCACTTGCTCATCTTTGCATATAGTCTTTCCTGCCTCAATGTCTGCAGTGCGATCTTCAAGTGTTCCTCATGCTCTTCAATGCTCCTCGAGTAGACCAGAATATCATCGATGAACACCACTATAAACTGGTCCAAGAACGGTGAAAAGATTCGGTTCATCAAGTCCATAAATATCGCCGGTGCATTCGTGACTCCGAATGGCATCATTAAATACTCGTAATGTCCATATCGAGTTCGGAACACAGTCTTGCAAATATCTTCTGATTTAACTCGGACCTGATGCTATCCGGATCGCAAATCCAGCTTCGAGAATACCCTCGCGCCACTAAGTTGCTCAAATAATTTGCCAATGCGAGAGATCGGGTACTTGTTCTTAATAGTCACCCGATTTAATTCTCGATAATCGATGCACATCCTCCTTGTGCCATCTTTCTTCTTGACTAGAAGAACTGGAGCTCCCCAAGGTGAATTGCTACTGCGAATCCAACCCTTCTCAAGAAATTCGGTAACCTGCTTCTTGACTTCTTCCAACTCCACTGGTGCCATCGGATAGTACGCCTTTGAGATTGGCGCTGCACCCAGAACAAGATCGATCGCGAACTCCACATCTCGTTTTGACGGTAAACCCGAGATGTCCTCAAACACGTCCATGAACTCTCGAACTATAGTTGGCGCTTCCTCCTTATCAACTTCCATCGATGAAAGAACATTGTTTGTCGGCCTAGCCCTAAACTCGACTAGCCCAACAGAACTGCTTCCTCCAGCAAAAACAAACTCCGAATGTCCGGGAATCTGGAAAATCACTTTCTTTGCCCTACAATCAATGTGAGCGTGGAAAGTGCCGAGAAAAATCCATTCCCAAGACAACATCAAAACAAAGGGATGCACCAGAATTGAATAATACTAATGCAGGAAAAACATGAACAAGTAGGATACCGAAAACAACTCCATCTGAAGCCAAGATCACTGAAGAAGATAAGCACGGTAAACAGGATTCAAGCTTGCGATAAAACATGAACTGGTAAACAATGAAACCGAGAGAAGCAAGGTAATATAACGACCATGGAACAAGGAAATGAATCAAGACCAGGACTCCAAGTTACTTAAATAGAGTACCGCATTGTAACCATGCTGCAGTTCATGGGTACAATCACATAACTCCGTTCAAGTCGCCCAAATCCTAGTATCAGAATCGAAGGAATAGGACGGGATAAACAATAAGGAATCAAGAAGATTTCAAGCCGAGATGCAAAGTTGTTTGCATATCGTCAAGACAAGGGTCAAGAGAAAGATATGATTCAAGAATCATGATAACAAGGTGGCAGGACATGTTCCTAATTACGAGTATTATGATTCGTGTATTGGGTCCAATACCCAACTACAAAAGAATCAAACCCGATTAACCTAAATCCTATGGCTCTGATACCAAACAAACCCTGTCACGCCCCGCTTCCCAGAGTGCGCTAAGATCGCCATGTGACAGAGCCAACCATGCTACCTGTGGATAGGAAACATCCCTCCACAGTCACATTACGGCTATCTAGAGATATCAAGAACAGTAGAAATAAAATAAACTATCTAGTACATGTCCATAAGCCAGAATAAACAGGTCAAGAAGTAATATGCGGAAGCAATAGATTCAATAAACAATAATAATCTGGAATGTACGTCCCAAATACGGGCTCACATCAGGAAATAAAAAGTGCTGAAAGCAAACTAAACTAGAATACTAACAAGTCCTAACTGCTCGACCTGTTGACTGAAATACTCCTGATCGGCCTGCGGCGAAGGTAGAGGATCTGGGCCATGCAAAACCCAGACGTCGGTGCGTCATAACATCAACAATAATATAATCAGGGGTAACAAGACATGCAGGCATGAGTATGAACAGTAACAAGTCATCAGTAACAAGCAAACAGTAATATGAATATAGATCAGTGAACAGAATATAAACAGGTGAAGTGCAGTAAGTAGTCTAAACTGTGCTATAGGGTTATCTACGCTAAAGTTATTCGAAATCAATTAATGTAATCCTCATCGTAACCCATCGGTCTATACCCCGTTCATTCCCCACGGGACCACGGTACCAAGATATGATAGACTGTGAGTCTATGTCCCGTTCATACCCCACGGGACCACGGTAACATGATGTAATAGCCATTTGAGTTACGTTCAGCTACATTCTTGATTTCCCCATACCCCCAAGGTTATGTGTGTAAGTCAGGTATTGATAAATCTGGAGCTAATGCCAACACAGGATCAAGCAGGTACAGGTTTGTCTGTATAGACAACAGGATATGTCCATCGGGACAACATGTCAGGATTGTCGGCATTAGGAACAGGATCAGGTAACATGTCAAGTAGTGATATATCAGGTCATGTCAAGTAGTGTACATGTATCAAGTCATGTCAAGTAGTGGTATATCATGTCATGTCAAGTAGTGCACAGGTGTCAAATGGGTGCTCATAATCAAACTGTAGCAAGTATTGAATCAAGGTGAAAGTACGGATGTACAATAAAAGCATGGATGCACAAATATCGATCAGGGGTCACATCACGACTAAGTAGGATGCACAATTATCAAGCATGGTGCACTAATACAACAGTAACATGAAATAATATGGTCTCGGCGTGCAACTAGATATGTAATAAACCGTACGGATACTATAAAACTGTAAATCGGTAAATTTTGCTGAATATTAAAACACAAGCACTATTATTTATTAAATAGATATTGATATAATAATATTAACATGGATAACATATTCAAACCGATTAATAACTATAAAAGTGGTATTGATTAACAATGCACAAGAAAGTTCCGTTCAGAAATTCAGCGTCACCCTGATTTGTAAAATAGCTTAAAAATAACAAACGTTCTCCAAAAGGGACGTGTCTTATACCAAAACAAAGATAATTCAATAAGGTTTTCATTTTTATAAGTTGAAGTATCTCAGGTTGTTCCTACAAAAATTTATGAACATTCGAAATTGAAAGTTTGCTGCTGGAATTTCCCAGGACAGCAGTTAGAGATATTTTCATTTGCATTTTACGTTATTTAAACAATTTATTTTGCAAGTAAATCTTTCATAGAGTTATATTATTCTAAGTTAGCTTCATAACGAACTAAAGAACGTATACTAATAATTTCTCTATGATTTATAATGAATTTTATAAGGTAAGGTGTACAGTAAATTTCAGATTTGTCGTATCCGCTTTGCAACGATGTTTCATGTGTAAACTATAATATTTTCAAACTATATTTTGTATAGCATTATAAAATGCACATTATAAACTAATTAAAGATAATAATAAGAAATATTACAACGATATATATTTTAAATGATATGGATGCAAACGGGTATCCGAAAACAGTAAAACTTTAGTATGGATGTACAATGGGATGAACGGGTAACATTTTACTCATATGGATGCATAATACTATACCTAGTATGTGGCAAGATGATTTAGCATGCGAATACTTATGTAAATACTGATATGGATGCATACAGATGTCATATAACCGTAAAATGATAAACTGGTAAATGTGGGATGTACAATTAAACAATATGAAATGTTATTATTCAATTGGGTGCAGTATATTGTAGTCTAGCATGTATCAAGATAAATTTGCATGCACCAGATATGAAATAACTTGTACGGATGCATACGGATATCCGAAAACGGTGAGACATGCAAAATGATAATGTGGGATGCATGATTTAAAATACAAGTGCTATATTTATTCAAATAGATGTAAATACAGTAATATAGCATGTAGAAAGATAAACTTGCCTCGATCGAATCACGCGAAGGATACGCACGGCACGTCCGACGTCGGTAAATCGTCGCAACGCACATGCGGCATGCGGGATGGGTCTAGGTAAGGCAAGAGGGTGATCACACAGGCAAGGTACGTTCACTGGATCACTTGGATCGTCAGCGACGAGCACGGCTCCGGCGGTGATCACCGGAATCACGAAACAAGATCAAGAAAAAGAAAGAAGAAAGAAGAAGAAGAAGTAAGAAGAAGAGGCTGTGTATTAAATAAGGAAGAAAAAAATAAATAAATAAAATATATATAAATATATATATGCAGAGGAGAGAGAGAGAGAAAAAGGGGTTGTTAGTTTGTTAGAAAATTAGTTTAGAATTAAATTTAAAAAAATCTTTTATTAGTTAACTAAATTTTAATTTGTATCAGTTTATAAAATTAATATTATATAAAATAAAATTTGATATTCTGGTAAATACAAATATAGTCCAAAACTTGTTCGGGTCGGGTCTAAAATTCAGTTTTAAAATACGAAAAATATACATGTCGACCAAAATTAAAGTTGGATATCCGGGTAACGAAAAAAATGCATACCCCTAAGAACGGATGCACGCACGTGCACGTAGTCATCCAAACAAGTCCGTTTTACTGAACGGGACGAGAACAAGATGCGTGGATGCTACCACAGGGTTAGAGGTATCATGCAGGCCATGCAATGTATTTTTAAAATATTTTATGTGACTTAAAATGTTATATTAAAATGCAGATGCTAAATAAAATGCGAGTATGCAATGTACAAATAAATGAAAGTGCACGAGTCCACGTAACAGGTCAGGATAAATCATAAACATGAATCAAGACTGGTTTCAACCAAGCGGGTCGGGTCGGATGCAAATACAGATGTCAAAACACTATTCGCACCCAAAACACAGTAAATCGGGAAAATACCATAAATAAAGAAATACATGAACTAGAACTGGTATAAATGAACTAGGGTGTTACAGGCAGCGACCATGGCCTGACCCTAAACTAAAACTCATGAACTAAGTTAACCGAACCTTCTTAAAACATTTTGGCTTTTGGATTTTCACGGAGTCGCATATATCATTGCCAATTCTATATCCCCTTTACATTTCTTCGGAACACTTCATATCACTACGAAAATCCACATTTATTAGATATTCCATCGTATAGTTACATACGAACTCGAAGGAACTTGTTCCAGTTCGATGATGGATTCTGGTTCTGGAGAAATTGAATAGGATTATTCGGTTGTCTTTTCCCTTTACCTTTTCTCAGGTTGTGAGGGCTCCTAGTATTAGGAGTATACCTATTACGCTTGTTAGATAGTCTTCTTCCAAACAATAGGCAGGTGCCGAAAGATGGGAAAGAAAGAAAACCAATTAGCCTGAGTTTGGTGTACAGAAGGTAATAAGTAAAGACATATAAAGGGATTAGATTTAGGGCAAAGGAAATTGCCACTGCTATCATTCATGACAAAACCGCGTATACCCCTGCCACTCTTATATCACCTTTGCATTTCTCCAAAACACTTCATATCACTACGAAAATCCATATTGCTTGGATAAACCATCGTATAGTTACATATGAACTCGAAGGAACTTGTTCCAGTTCGAGGATGTATTCTGGTTCTGAAGAAATATGAATAGGATCATTCGGTTGTCTTTTCTCTTTACCTTCTCTCATGTTGTGAAGGCTCCTGGTATTAGGAGAGCATACCTATTACGCTTATTGGATAGTTTCTTCCAAACCTTAGGCTGGTGCCGAAGGGTAGGGAAGAAAGAAAACCAATTAGCCCAAGTGTGGTGTACAGAAGGTAATAAGTAAAGACATATAAAGGAACTGGAGTGAGGGCAAGAAAGTATACGGTTACTGTCATGAATCTGGATAGTGGAATAGGCATTACTAGGAATACCCGCTTACCCCTTCGAAACTTTTTCATGTTTCAGTTTTACTATGCGGTGTTAAGTGAAAACTGTTTTCCCGGTTAGATTCTAACTCCAGGGTATGTATTTACCATATTTGATTCTCACATCTGTATGGCGTTACAGATGGTGAGTCGGAGTAAGATATTGGAAATTGGGTGATTAGATCCTCTATATATCGGAATTCTTTGTAATTGGTGATATTTGAGAAAATCACCTGGGTTTTGCCTAACGGCGAATATTTGGTTTTGAATATCCATTATTATGCACCAATTTCAAACTGATATATCTGTACGTTTATTTTATAAAATGAGATATAACTTTTTGAAATCATGTCTGTGACATTTACATGTATCGGTTGATAGCTAGGTAAGGTGCATTCAACAACGGTGTAATTCTTCTTAACCATAGCACAGTTTTCAACCTACGACACACAGGGTTTGAGTTGTTAAACTCAGTGGACTTATACAAAGTATTGTATGTTGTCTGGTGTCCGTTAGGAAAAAGGGGTTGGTACTCGTACTATATTCTGTTTACTCATGACTTCTCTGGTTCGAGACAAGTATTTCATTGAAATATAAGGTCCAGATATTGAGAAGATATATGTATAAGAATAAAGCAGAGAACCATATGTTGCAAGTATCAGGATTCTTCAAGGTGATCGAAGATATAGATACTTATGTTAGGTATTCCATCGTAAGTAATAGTTTTGAGAACATTCTTCTCTTTCATGTTACTCATGCGTGGATGCATTCCTTAATGAGTAATGCTGCTCGGCCTCCTTCCATTTAGTAGATATGCACTAGAAACAGCTGCATGATTTTTTAATCTGGTTCCAATTAAATTAGTGCCTCTGTTTCTATATACTGGATATAAAATGGATTCATATCTTAATGATGTTAAGGTATATGGAGTAGTCCGGCTGATGCTTAAAACCAGAATCTGGACAAACTCAAGGCACGTTTTAGTAATGGCAGTTTGTGGGTTATCCCAGGCTTCGACAAGGGTTAACTTTCTACCATCAGGAAGATCAATAGTTATATTGTTCTTGACTCGCCACAGTTTTAGTAAAATGGATTCTTTTCAGAAAACATAAGTGGGAGTATGGTAGAACTGGAAGTGATTCCAGAACCGTAAAAGATTATTGAAAATTTAATAGAACCTGAGGATTCAATTGGATTCGACAATCTATTAGCCACTCCACAGATTTGGTGGGTAACCTCAGGCACCCGAGAGGTACTTCGGTCTCCTCAGAGACGGTGACTGGGAGGTTTTTGATTACCCAAACTTGCCACTATTGCTGTTCTAAACTATGAGGTCTGGCAGGAGGATGAGTATAACGTCATTCTAAACTAGCTTTAGAACTGCACGTGTATATAACTCTGCCAGAGGGATGTTGTAGTCAGTGGGAGCAGCGGAAGCATAGTGGGCAAATAGCTTATGTCTATTTATAGACTAAAGCAGGTATAGCAGAGATAGATCATCTATTTTTGATATGACAGTCATAGAGTTTGACTTCATCAGAATAAGAGATGGATTTGGTAAAAAGGTAGTAGGGAGTGATGTCCTGTTATTTGGATGATATGCACTTAATAGGAAGAGATCTTCCTATACTACGATCGGTTATACTGTGGTTGTCATAAGGTGGTTTCTCCACATAGGATAGCAGGGATTCTGGTGACTAGATCTATGGTTTTAGATCTATATTTGGGAAGTTTCCCAGTTCGGGTACTTTGTTAGTTATATGTATGCCCTAGAGGCCATTACTGTACATAGGATGTATATTGTAGTAGATGCTGGGACATATATAGGGAGGACTTTCTTGCTCGACATGATAGTATGCTATCTGGTTGCTCTTTACCTTAACGTGTACACTGATTGTCTCTCTGTTACATGTTGGTAAAGCCCTTAGGATGTGTACTTGACTACCTGGACTATGATGCGGATCATACTAGTGGGGACATGGTAGTCCATAAGTACATCCTTCAAGGTCCCTAGTCGTGGGTGTATCGAGACAGGGCATCGATATACCAGTGTAGACTAGCGTATACCTTCTCGACCCATACAGATGGGCGATGGATGATCCCATATCCATTAGTGTTTGACATCAGAGATGATATACGGGTGCTCAGTGGAGACTGGGTACACTGGACGGACTCGCCGAGAACTCCCAGATGGTATTATACCTTACGTCAGATGGCAGTTCTCTGGTGACACTGGTACAGCTTAGTCTGTAGACCCAAGATCATCATAGAGTCTTGTGTGATTCCCACTGTGCTTTGATTTCCACCTTACCACGTCCAAGAGGGCGAGCAAAACGGTGGTTTTTGGGTACAGTCCCGAGTCACATGGAGGCAATGAGCGATAGGAGGGGATTCGTCTCTTCCGGTATAGGGAGTTGATGTTGCGCTGTGTTCGATTGGCTATAACCGGAAATCCCTGGCCAGGGTTGCTGAGATTTACTGGTAAGTGTTACCAGTAGTTTCTCGAACTGTTATAGACCTCATATTGACACGACTTATCGAGCTATTGGGGTCTGACGTTTACCACCCCTAGGCGAGATATGCGACATATCAGACGACGAGACCGGACTGTACGGTAAGTGTTACTGGTTGGATTCACAGGAGTGTGAGCGGGCTTGCTCGTCGATCTTCTGATCGCTCAATACCCGGGTGGCCGTTACGTTTAGCAGACCGCTTGCGGCTTGTGGGTGTTTGATATGATCATCACCTGCTGCCGGCGTATTGATGAGTCTTTAGAGTCCTACACAGAGGTTAACTCGCTCAAGCGAAACGAAATAGGAGCGCATATGAGATATGTGCGGGACCGAGAATAATACCAGTATGTGATACTGTATTCGATTCTCGCGATTTGTGACATTGATCGGTTATATGCGATATAGCCGGGTTATCGGATCAAGTGTTGATTCGATAAGTTGTTACTATTGATATTAGTCGGTTATATGCGATATGACCGGATCGTTAAATCAAGTATTGATTTAATGATTTAATGTATAATTATATATTAGATATATTACTTTACATTGACTAATATTGTTCACTTTAAATGGATTTTCTCACTTGAAGTGCACATTGTATATGTGATATATTTTTGTACACTTATTTGTATCATGTTTGATGATACATGCAAACTTGGGTTTGTGTAAGACTTAAACCATGTTTAGTGAATGGTTAGGGTTTCTTTTCACTTATTTATTTATCTATTTATTTTGGTTAAAAGAAAAGGAAAACAAAATGGTTGCTTTTGGAACTTTCTTGATGCTTCATGCATCTTTGACTTAATGACCATTTTGTCTTCATCTCCTAAACCTAACCATTCAACTAACCTTAGTTCATTCTCTACACTTAACCAAGCTTGCAATATGATAAGAATGAATGGGATTTTCTTTTGAGAATAATCCTTTTTATTCTTTCATCTCCATCATCTTCATCAAGCTTCAAAAAGCTTGCTAGCTTCAATGGTGAAATGAGAAAAAGAGTGAGAAATACAATTCTAAAGTGAACCCACTTCCTATTTCTTCATCCTCTACCACTTTCCAAGTAGTATAGGGTGTTTTCTTCACAAGTTTTATGGCTTGGTGAAGTTGGAGCTTGATCTTGTGTTGCCTCGACGTAGATCATCTTCAGCATCAAAGTCGACGACCTAGCCCGATCATTTCTTCGACGAAACCATTACTAGAGTCCGGGATCCGATGATCGCAGCGGAGGGACGTCAACGCGGAGCTATGGAGGTGGAGGAACGGATCTACAAAGGTTGTATTTCCGTTCACTCTTAGTTAAGTTGTTAACTAGTTGCATATTTCGCCTATTCTCTAGTTAATGATCCGTATTAGGTTTTGTAGGCACCGGAAAATTTTGAATTTGGCATGGTTGATGCCTTATGAGACCTCATTAGTGTACCTAGGAACCCTACAGTAGTATCAGAGCCTAGCTAGAGCCTTAGGCGATGAGTAGACGAAGTTAGAAGTCCGTTCGAACTCGAAACCCTAACCGAAGACCCCTCTCTGTACATTTTTTCAAAACTGGGTTTTTTCCAGATTAAAAATGCTTTAAAAATTCAGCAGGAAGTTCTAAGAATTACAGTGCAAAACTACAAAGTGATACGTCCAAAGCGCGACGGAACCGCGGCAGAAGCCTGGCTTCTGCGGCGGTTCCGCGGCCATCTGATGACGTCAGCCTTCAATTTTTGCACAGTAATTTGTTTCTTGAGGTGCTGAGTTTTCTGGGAATTTTTAATTTTCACTCAAGAGTTGAGTTTTCTGGGGTGTTTTGGGGCTTCGATGATTCGATCGGAAATTTCAAACTTTGTCTATGTGCTTTTCCGGGTAATTTTAGAATATGTTAAAAAGTTCGACCGGATATAAATACCCACTTTTTCCCCTGCCGGGAAATTTCCAATTGTTGGATTTTTCCATAGTTTAATGACGTTCCAAGTAGTGCAAGTAACGCGATGGTCCCTCTAGAAGACAACAAACCTTAACTCGATTATGTGACCGTCTTGAACTGTCCTTTGAACCTTAGGGTTTGGGACAGTACGGCGTGCCACATGTGAGGCGTTGGCTTGACCCTTCTACGGCTGGACCGTTGGTACTGAGGCATGAAGTGAATGTCTTTGAACTTATTTCATGTGTTGAGCTGTTTTAGGAAAACTTGGGTGTTTGAATATTCGATCGGAAAGTTTAACATTTTCTATTTATCTGGAATGTGATATAATATTTGGAATCCACAAGTAGTTATGAGATAACTGATTTGAATGTTATAAACATAGCAGTTTAGTCTCACTTGATCGGTTGCCACGGAATTTTGATGTGATCAAAAGTCCGTCGCAATCACGTAGCGTACGCGGATACTCGCCGGATAAACTTAATAGACAGCTACACCCCTTAGCCCCGACCAAGTGACTGTAGGAGAACCCCGTCGCCGAAAGCATCCGTCCGGGTGCTTGCGGTAGCGGTGTTCCGCCTTGGTGCACTTCGTCGACGGTATCGAGGGTGCGACCGCCTACTAAAGTTTGCGACGAGCATTCGATCAGGATGTCGGGAATCTTGTTGAATTGCCCGACTTGATATTGAAAACAGTTTTCGATAATGAGACTAAAATGCGGGGTTTATAATTGTTAGGCATGCGGTGTCTAAAGAATTCATTTGGTCAGGCAAGCGATGTCTGAGGAGGTTGCGGATTCCAACTGTTGTAGTTTTACACTTTTTTTCTGTGACCGTAAGTGTAATATATGATATCGCCGGTTTTGTTGCTATATGTCAACGACAATTGGGATACGCATGTTTACTTACGTTGATGACATGTGATATTATGTGTTGCTGGATATGTTATATTGGATCGTCGTGTTTGAATAGCCGGGGGTTTTTATGTGAGATGAGTGTTTTTCATTTTCATTCATGTAAAAACTTGTATGTAATATTCTTTTATTGGGGCACTTCCAGGTTGCGGAAGATGTCACCTTTTGTATATTATTTACTTTTCCGCACTAGGATAAACCCAAGGAGGGGAGCACAGGTAACCGGGTTCTGGAGTTCAGTGGGAGACCAACTCGAGGAGTCGAGTCCGGGTCTCCTAACTCTAGAATTGGTAGGGTTGCTTGCCGCTCTCGTAGGGGTCTAGGGGTGTGGGTTTGGCTATTCATCGCGACCGTGGAATCCGTATTTTATACTGGCTCGTATTGAAAACACGGACGTCCTAGTATATCTAATGTTTCATATGATTCTTCTGCTGCGATATCTGTGATGTGATCATTTGATGTTCTGTGATAAATACTATATATAGTATATATGATATATTATATAGACGTTACTTATGTTTTACACCCGCGCTAGCCCTGCCCTGCTCTGCCGTTAGTCACCTAACCTAACGGTGCACGAGGGGACATCGAGGCGAACACGGATGGCATAAGTGTACGTCGTATTTATCTATGATGTTTAGGTGACTTAAATGATGGGACTTCATTAATATGATTAATGAAAGTAAAAGAAACCTAAAGATGTTGTAGAATCGAATTTCAAAATTAAAAAGGGTAGCTACAGTTCTTGCTTTGCACAGCGGTATATATGATATATCCTGCACCTTATTCGATGAGGAAAGGGCCGACGATCCCTTCACCGGGAGTGACCTCTTTAGCAATAACTGGCAGATGCTACACACTCGGTTTGTCTTTTGATTGCTTCTATAGTTTCTGCTTTGCACAGTGATATATATGATATATCCCGCACCTCATTCGACGAGGAAAGGGCCGACGATCCCTTCACCGGGAGTGACCCCTTTAGCAAAACTAAAAAAGCCTCAAAAACACTCCATTTTAAAATCATTTGATTCTACAACGATATCAAGTTCATTACGCAATAGGTTTTCAGAAAAACCTGTCATAGCCCTCCGTCATTTCAGATAAGTCCTGTTTAGTATTCGTGCTGCGTTTGTTGACCTTGTCAAGGCGCAGTGTGCGGTAGCTAACCAGTATTTATCTGCTTATGCATATGATGCAGATTGGGTTAGGATAGTCGCACGGCCTTGTTGACCTTGTCAAGGGTCATGCGGGTGGGTTTGATTCAATCAAGAAATGACGGGTTGAACTTGACTTACGGTCTATGGTTTGTTGACCTTGTCAAGGTCATAGATCGTTTGGGGCAAAATATTATCGGGAATTTCAAGTGTTGAAATTTGCAATGAGATTGCATACCTTCTATGAGATAGTTGGATCCCGATACCCACTGCGAGTAATTGTTACTCCTGGGAGAGTTTTACACATTACAATTAGCCGATCAAGTAGGTGTCTAGAAAGGTGTTAACGAGGTTACGCCTCTGGGAAAACGAGGTTTACATTAATTAGGTTCATGCGAAAGCACGGGGGACCTCCCTCAAAGTACCGACACTGGCCTGGCTGAAAGATTGGCGAACTTTTAGTGTGTAATTAATCCCGGCTAGTCTTTCCTTTTAGGGTTTGAAGGAAGATTTGATAAAAAAACAGTGGGAGCCATCCTGATTAGATAAAATAATAACCAATCTGATCTTGCAAGAGCGCACGCTGAGTGTTTTCTTCTCTCTCTCTCCAGGTAGCGACCATATCACGCCTTAATCATGATAATAATACGGATTTTTGATCGAACCCGCTTGTTATACTGAGCTGGGGAACGTTGGTCCCGCTCCAACTTATAATTGTTATAAGACAGAGCAGGAAATTGGGGATTACCAGAATTCCCGTTCCGCCCAAACGAAGAAAGTGCATACTGATGCATCATCTTCGGGTGTGTTCATTATACAGAACTGTTTCTCAGTATTCTTTACGTCCTGGATATGAGATACCGGATCAGGATCCCGCATATGTAATTTGTTACATGGGCTACAGATAGGTAAAGAACTGAGAACGGGTGATAAGTTTCATGAGACAGAAAACGGGGCAAGTGTTGCAATCAAGTCTGTTGGTCACTGTCACCCTGTATTACCAATACATTGATTCTGAACGAATGTTATTAGATACCGAACCTGATATACAAAATCATATCAGTCTCTTTATTAGTAAAGAAAGGATATAATTTTGTATTGTTGGATAATGTTTTGAACATTTCCTATATCAAAAGTTGATCGGTTCAGGCACGTTATCTAAAAGTATTGATGTTCTAAATCAAACTACAGTTCTTAGTATACGGAACACACACAAGAGGAAGAGTTCAGATATGAACGAATCCTTCTTAAGGTATTGTAGACTAGGTCATATCAATGCGACCCGACTGGCTGAAGTTACATTTAGATGCATATTTAAATCAGTTTGAATTTACATCTTGTGAAACTTACCAGTCATGTCATAAAGATAAGATGACCATAGCTCTGTTTATTGGAAACAGAGAAAGAGTTAGTAAACTCTTGGGACTGATACATGATGATGTATGTAGGTCCCCTGTCTACACATGCCAAGACCGGTTCTTTGTACTTCATTACATTCTCTGATGATCTCTTTAGATTCAGACATATGTTCCTGTTGAAACACAAGTCCGAACCTTTTGATATATTCACAGAATATAAGTTAGAAGTAGAGAACCAAAACGGGTATAAGTATTATGTCCTTTGATGTGATCAAGGAGGAGAATACTTGAGCACGGAATTCTTGGACTTTTCTAAAGGAGAATGAGATTCTCTCCCAGCATTACTCCTCCGTATATACCATAGCACGATGGTATATCGGGGTGGAGCAATAACACCCTATGTGATAAGGTGTGCTCTATGATGAGTACTACTGAGTTACCTATTTCCTTTAGGGAGTTATGTACTTGAGAAGCTGCATACCTATTGAATAGGGTTCAAATCAAATCAGTTGCCTACCACTTCATATGTGATATGGAAAGGGAAGAGCCCATGTCTTAAGCTAGTTAAGATTTGGGGTTGACCGGCCTATGTCTAAAAGCAAAATCCGGACAAGCTCGAGGTAAGGTCTGTAATGTAGAACTGGAAAGGTTCCAGCTATACAAACTACAGCAGATGATTTGATAAAACCAAAGGATTCAATAGTTACCAACGAACCTCAGCCTCTCCGCCGATCTAGTAGGGTTCCTCTCCCACCTGAGAGATACTTCGGTTTCTCTATGACAGTGGGAGCGAGAATTGCATCATGAGATGATGACCCAACTAGTTTCGAGCAGGCCATCGAGAGTAGGGACTCTGTAAGAATGGCTAGATACTTAGCGATCTGAAATGGAATCCATGTACACCAACAAAGTATGGACTTTGGTTGCTATATCTAAAGGGTTAAATCCCCATCAGGAGCAAGTATATCTTGAGAAGATTACTTGGTGTAGATGGAAAAGTTGAGACTTTCAAAGCTAGACTTGTTAAAGGTTTTTGTCATCGACCAGGCGTGGATAATGATGAAACCTTTTCCAGTGGCTATGCTTAAGTCCATCCGGATCCTACTTGCCACGGCTACATACCATGACTGGGATATCTGGCGGTTGGGTGTCATGACTGCTTTTCTAAATGATGTTTTAGAAGAAAGCGTCTATAAGTACACAGTCAGAGGGCTTCGTAAACAGTGGGAGCAGCGGAAACGTGTACAAGATACTTTATAGGATAAAGCAGGCATCGCGGAGTTGGAACATCTGTTTTGATGTAGTAGTCAAATAGTTTGACTTCATCAAAATGGTAGATGAACCTTGTATATACAGAAAGGTAGTAGGGAGTATGGTGGCGATCCTCGTAGAGTACGTGGATGACATGATAGGGAAGGAGTTTCCTATGCTACGCTCGATCAATCTCCGCTTATCACAATGATTCTCCATATAGGATCAAAGTGATACCTCCTAAATCCTGGATTTTGGATCTATAAGATAGATCTAATTGGATGTTAGGAGACTCACTAGTTGTAGTGAGATGGTATCAGTTGATCCAGGGGAGAATCACTGGAAAAGTTCCAGAGTGATGAGGACGACTGAATGTCAGTCAAAGGCATTGTCTTTACCCTCAGTAAAGGGACGGTATGTTGGAAGAGTTCCAAGCTAGATATCGTGGCATACTAGACGATTAAAGGCAAGATACATCGCTACTTAAAATGCTACCAAAGAGGCAGTCTGGGTGTATATTGGTTCATGAGATGAACTTAGTTCCTCCCATTGTGTGACAATGGAGTTGTGGCTTATGCCAAGGAACGTCCGTCCCATCAGTGATCCAGACATATTCTAAGGCAGTATCACCTGATCATGGAGATGGTTGATCTCCAGGGTGATCGAGGTTAGGAGAGTAGACTCAGAGGACAACACGGCGGATCCACTCACAAAGGCCTTTTTCCTAGAGAGAGACTTTTATAGGATGGTTGAGTATGAGATACTGCAACCACTGCTACAGATGGCCCTAGTGCAAGTGGGAGATTGTTAGTTATATGTATGCCCTAGAGGCCATTACTGTACATAGGATGTATATTGTAATGGATGCTGGGACATATATAGGGAGGACTTTCTTGCTCGACATGATAGTATGCTATCTGGTTGCTCTTTACCTTAACGTGTACACTGATTGTCTCTCTGTTACATGTTGGTAAAGCCCTTAGGATGTGTACTTGACTACCTGGACTATGATGCGGATCATACTAGTGGGGACATAGTAGTCCATAAGTACATCCTTCAAGGTCCCTTGTCGTGGGTGTATCAAGACAGGGCATCGATATACCAGTATAGACTAGCGTATACCTTCTCGACCCATACAGATGGGCGATGGATGATCCCATATCCATTGGTGTTTGACATCAGAGATGATATACGGGTGCTCAGTGGAGACTGGGTATACTGGACGGACTCGCCGAGAACTCCCAGATGGTATTATACCTTACGTCAGATGGCAGTTCTCTGGTGACACTGGTACAGCTTAGTCTGTAGACCCGAGATCGTCATAGAGTCTTTTGTGATTCCCACTGTGCTTTGATTTCCACCTTACCACATCCAAGAGGGCGTGCAAAACCGTTGTTTTTGGGTACAGTCCCGAGTCACATGGAGGCAATGAGCGATAGGAGGGGATTCGTCTCTCCCGGTATAGGGAGTTGATGTTGCGCTGTGTTCGATTGGCTATAACCGGAAATCCCTGGCCAGGGTTGCTGAGATTTACTGGTAAGTGTTACCAGTAGTTTCTCGAACTGTTATAGACCTCATATCGACATGACTTATCGAGCTATTGGGGTCTGACGTTTACCACCCCTAGGCGAGATATGCGACATATCATACGACGAGACCGGACTGTACGGTAAGTGTTACTGGTTGGATTCACAGGAATGTGAGCGGGCTTGCTCGTCGATCTTCTGATCGCTCAATACCCGGGTGGCCGTTACGTTTAGCAGACCGCTTGCGGCTTGTGGTTGTTTGATATGATCATCACCTGCTGCCGGCGTATTGACAAGTCTTTAGAGTCCTACACAGAGGTTTCCTGGCTCAAGCGAAACGAAACTGGAAGAAATTCTAGAACCACGAACTGTTACTGAAAGCTTAGTGGAACCAGAGGGTTCAAAAGAACAAGACATTCCTACGCCGCTCCGCAGGAGTAGTAGGCAGTCTCATCCGCCCGAGAGATACTACGGTTTTCTCATAGACGGGGATAGAGAGGATTGCATCATAGATTATGATGAGCCTACTAGCTTCCAGCAGGCCGTTCAGAGCGTTGACTCGGTAAAATGGCTGGATGCAATGCGGACCGAAATGGAGTCCATGTACACCAACAAGGTATGGACGTTGGACATTGCTCCAGACGGGGTAAAACCCGTAGGATGCAAGTGGATCTTCAAAAGGAAGATTGGTGTAGATGGACAGGTGGAGACCTATAAAGCTAGACTTGTTGCAAAGGGTTTTCGTCAAAGACCTGGTTTGGACTATGACGAAACCTTTTCTCCAGTGGCTATGCTGAAATCCATTCGGATCCTTCTTGCCATTGCTGCCTTCCACGATTATGAGATCTGGCAGATGGACATAAAGACCGCTTTTCTAAATGGAAATTTAGAGGAGTGTGTCTATATGGACCAACCAGAAGGTTTCATTCAGAGTGGGAGCAGCGGAAAGGTGTGCAAGTTGCTTAAGTCCATCTATGGACTAAAGCAGGCATCGCGGAGTTGGAACATCTGTTTTGATGAGACGGTCAAGGAATTTGGCTTTATCAAAAATCCAGATGAACCATGCATCTATAGTAGATTTGTAGCGAGAACTGTAGTATTCCTCGTTTTATACGTGGATGACATTCTCTTAATAGGAAATGACATTCCTATGCTACAATCTGTCAAGGGGTTCTTGTCACACAGGTTCTCCATGAAAGACCTGGGTGATGCCTCATACATCCTGGGGATCCGGATCCATCGTGATAGATCCAAGAGGATATTAGGACTTTCACAGTCCAGGTACATCGACACCATACTGAAAAGATTCAGTATGGAAGATTCCAAGCGCGGTAACCTACCGGCTTGTCACGGGATCACCCTCTCTAAAGAGATGTCTCCCAAGACTGATTTGGAGAGGGATCGCATGTCTATTATACCCTACGCTTCTGCGGTAGGCTCTATAATGTATGCGATGTTGTGTACCAGACCGGATGTAGCTTATGCACTTAGTGTAGTAAGCCGGTATCAGTCAAACCCCGGGGAGAAACACTGGATAGCGGTAAAGAACATTCTCAAGTACCTGAGAAGGACTAAGGAGATGTTCTTGGTGTATGGGGGAAAAGACCTCCAGATCGAGGCCTTTGCTGACTCCAGCTTCCAGAGTGACAAGGATGATTCCAAGTCCATGTCGGGTTTTGTCTTTACCCTCAATGGAGGGGCGGTGTGTTGGAAGAGTTCCAAACAGGAAACCGTTGCAGACTCGACGATGGAAGCGGAATACATCGCTGCATATGATGCCGCAAAAGAAGCTGTCTGGATAAGAAAGTTCTTAAAAGAACTTCAGGTGGTTCCGTCCATTGTTGATCCAATACCTCTGTATTGCGACAACAACGGGGCTATAGCTTTAGCAAAGGAACCCAGGACCCATCAGAGATCCAGACACATCTTGAGGCGGTATCACCTGATCAGGGAGATCGTGGATCGCCAGGAGATCGAGGTTCGGAGGGTTGCTTCAGAAGATAACACTGCAGATCCATTCACCAAGGCCTTGCCCCAGACTCAGTTCGAGCGGCTGATCGAGATGATAGGTCTTCGATACGCCAGTACATGGCCTTAGTGCAAGTGGGAGATTGTTAGTGTATATGCCCTAGAGGCCATTACCGTATCATACTAGTTTGTATATTACTTAATGGAAGCTTGGGATATTCACCTTGTATATACAATCTTGCTCAAAATAGTAGTATGCTACTTGGTTTGTTTCTACTTAAATGTGTACATGTGTTTATTTTATTATATCACCTATACGCATTAGTGGAGCCCTTAGGATCTTTGCTTGATTACCAGCGTTGTGATGGCAGTCACACTAGTGGGGGCTGGGTAATCTATAAGCACATCCTTATGCAGGTCCCTAGTCGCAGGACTATCGAGACAGGGCATCGATACTCCGGAGTAGACTAGCGCATGCGCTTCTCATCCCAGTGTGGGAGATGGTCTGTCCCACAGCCATCAGTACGTCGTACTGGAGATAGTATGCGGGTGCTCGTTAGGTTACGAGTACACTGGACAGGACTCGTCGGGAACTGACCGGTTGGTATTATACCTATCGTCAGTTATCAGTTCCCAGGTGACATGAGTACAGCTTAGTCCGCTGACTTGACACTGTCACTTCGCCTCGAGTGTGTTCCCACTGTGCTTTGATTACTACCCTACCACGGATCAAAGGAGTCGTGCAAACAAGTGGTAGTTGGGTGCAATCCCGAAGCACTTGGAGGCAGTGATGGTTAGACAGGATTCGTCTCTCCCGGTATTGGGGGTTGACATCGCGCTGTGTTTAGGAGAGCCATTACACGAGTAGTCCCTGGCCAGGGCAAGCGGGATATACTGGTAGGCTTCCAATGTTATCTCAGGGTGTATTGGGCTTCACTCCGACACGACTTGTACCACTATTAGGGGACTGACGTTTTACCGCCCCCCTAGGCCCGCCATGCGATGTATCAGACGAACAGACCGGACTGTACGGAGATTGTCACAGTCAGACTCAGTAGGAGTTCAGATGGGTTTCACCTCGTCAGTCTTCTTATCGGCATCTACCTGGGGTCCATTACGCACAGCTAGTGCCGCTTGCGGTCTGTGGTTAAACCTACTGCCAGCATAGTGTCGAGTCTTTAGAGTCCCACACAGAAAGCTATTCGCCTTTAGGCAAAAGAGTAGATGTCGCATGGTTTTGCGACAGGTCGCATGGTTTTGCGACAGGGTCCGGTCACATCCGTGCACTTGTGCACGTACAGTGTCCGGACAGTTAACACTAGCAGGCTTTGGTTTAAGCCGGATCCTAGTGTACGTTTTGGGATTGATTTTATCTCGTTTGTATTCGTGTTCCTCGGAACGCGGATGCGGGTGTGTATGCACAGTTGATAGAGAGACAGAGGCAGAGTATTCTCATTGGGGTTGTTGACTGTTGACTGTTGACAGTTGACTGTTGACCATTGACTTTTGCTTAACCCTAATGAGAATAAGATATATGATTAACATTAATATTAATTAAGTATTGTAGTGACATGGTTGTTGAGGGGTTGACTTTGTTGACTTGTTGACTTTGTTGACCGGTTGACTAGGTTGGACTAGTTGACCATCATCATGACAATGGCTATCATTCCATGGCAAAGACTTTTGCTTGCTTGTTTATTTATGCAAAATGAGTGCATGAAATGATATAGCCATTTTGACTTAAACCATTTTACACAATACTTGATTACTATTTTTGTGATGATGACTTTTGGATTATG
Source organism: Agapanthus africanus (assembly GCA_030015575.1). Taxonomy (NCBI): domain Eukaryota; kingdom Viridiplantae; phylum Streptophyta; class Magnoliopsida; order Asparagales; family Amaryllidaceae; genus Agapanthus; species Agapanthus africanus. Next base: position 725,312,301 of record JASDDO010000019.1, on the reverse strand, counting down.
AGAGGTGAGAATGAGATAAGTATGGTTCATTTTCTATCATTTGCTTTCTCTCTCTTGAGCTCTCTCATTCTCAAGCTCTCCCTCTTCCTCTTGCTCTCTCTACTTCAAGGCAAACCATTCTCATGTGTTGAGACTCATTGCCTTAGAGATAAAAAAGACACCAAAACATTCCTCTACTCATTCTAGTTCACAAGGCCTAGCAAGCCAAGTGATCTAGTTTCTTCAAAGTTCGAAGAAGAAACCAATGGTAGAAGCTTTCGGGTGGATCCATCTTCGGCGCAAGGAGACGACGAGGTGAGGCCGATCCGTACACCGGAAGGAGTCAAAGACGAAGGAGTTCAAGAAAGGTATAGCCCCCTAACCGAGTAGGTAAACTCTTGTTAGGTTGTTAGTTAGTAGTTTAACAAAGATCCGGTATTTGAGTCCATGTTACCGCCTCTTGAAAATTGTTTTTCACCAAATTCCGCATGCCCGAAAGTACCGGGAGAGGTAGCATGGACTTACATCAGCTTCCCTTCCAATCAATACATAGGCAACCGTTACGTACAGCTTGTACCTCTGACGTGCTAGAGGTTATTGTTGGTGTATATGCCCTAGAGGCCATTACTGTATCATACTAGTATGTATATTACTTGATGGAAGCTTGGGATATTCACAGTTGTACAGACAATCTTGCTCAATATAGTAGTATGCTACTTGGTTTGTCTCTGCTTTAATGTGTACATGTGTGTTTATTTATTATATCACCTATACGCATTAGTAGAGCCCTTAGGATCTTTGCTTGATTACCGGCGTTGTGATGGCGATCACACTCGTGGGGGCTGGGTAATCTACAAGCACATCCTTATACACGTCCCTAGTCGTGGGAGTATCGAGATAGGGCATCGATACTCCACAGTAGACTAGCGTATGCGCTTCTCATCCCAGCACGGGAGACGGTCTGTCCCACAGCCGTCAGTACGTCGTACTTGAGATAGTATGCGGGTGCTCGTTAGGTTACGAGTACACTGGACAGGACTCGTCGGGAACTGAAGGTTGGTATTATACCTATCGTCAGTTATCAGTTCCCAGGTGACATGAGTACAGCTTAGTCCGCTGACTTGACACTGTCACTTCGCCTCGAGTGTGTTCCCACTGTTCTTTGATTACTACCCTACCACGGCTCTACTGAGTCGTGCAAACAGGTAGTAGTTGGGAGCAGTCCCGAAGCACTTGGAGGCAGTGACGGTTAGACAGGATTCGTCTCTCCCGGTATTGGGGGTTGACATCGCGCTGTGTCTAGGAGAGCCATTACACGAGTAGTCCCTGGCCAGGGCAAGCGAGATATACTGGTAGGTTTCCAGTGTTATCTCAGGGTGTATTGGGCTTCACTCCGACACGACTTGTACCGCTATTAGGGGACTGACGTTTACCGCCCCCCTAGGCCCGCCATGCGATGTATCAGACGAACAGACCGGACTGTACGGAGATTGTCACATACAGGCTCAGTAGGAGTTCGGATGGGTGTACCTCATCGGCCTTCTTATCGACATCTACCTGGGGACCGTTACGTACAGCTAGTGCCGCTTGCGGTCTGTGGTTAAACCCACTGCCAGCGTAGTGTCGAGTCTTTAGAGTCCCACACAGAGAGTTTCCCTGCACTGAGCGAAACGTGTAGAGGCCGTATGGTTTTACGGCAGGGCTGCGATCACTTACGTACACTTGTGTGCGTATGGTGTTCGGGCAGGCAATACTAGTGGGCTTTGGTTTAAGCCGGATCCTAGTATTGTATGGATGGATTTGTTTTGTCTTCTGTGCATCCGCATTCTACGGAATACGGATGCAGGTGTGTATGCACAGTTTTCTGGAGCGATGAAGGAGGAGGTGCCTCATTAGGGTTTTGGCAGTTGGTTCGGCCAAAACCATTATGTGGCAGGCTCATTAGGGTTTTGGCAGTTCGTTTGGTCAAAACCATTATGAGCAGCGGACATCATTTACTAATCCTATTAGTGATAATCTTTTGATGGCTAATTGCATTGACCATTTGACCCCGTTGACCCCTCTTGACTTTGTTGACCGGTTGACCGAGTTGACCATTGACATTCAAGAGGATTCCACACTCTTCTTTTCTTTTCCATTTTCTTTTGGATTATGATAATGGTCATTTCAATTGTAGCCATCAACTTTATCTTGATGGAATTAGTAATGATGTGGTTTTTGCATTATTGCAACCATGGTTAGCTTTTCTCTTGGTTAAGCTTATCATAATATTATTCTCTTTCTCTCTCTTGAAAAGAGAAGCTCCATGGTTGCTAAAAACCTCCTTCTTCTTCCTCCTCTTGTTTTCTCCTTTGATCTAATGTGTTGAGAGAAAAAGGTTTTCACTTGACAAACACATCCATACATCCTCTCTACACAACCTAGGGCTTCTAGATTAGCAATCTCCTTGCCCTAGTTACCTCGGCTTGAGGTGGAGCTCGGCGTACATCTCTCGGGTGGATCGTCATCGACTCAAGGAGGCCGCGGAGGTGACCGAAGTCCGGATCAACCTTTGAGCAAGCCATGAAAAGAACAACAAGAAGAGAAGAACATCATAGAAGAACAACAACTAGAAGTGAAGGAGTTCAAGTTGAGGTATAACCCCTAACCGAGTAGTTACATCTCTTGTTAGGTTGCTAGTTTATAGTTTAGCAAAGATCCGGCTTTTACGGTCCATGTTACAAAGCTTAGAAAAAAATTTTGATTTACCGTTTCCGCAACCCCGAAAGTACCGGGAGAGGTAACGTGGACCTAACAGTGGTATCAGAGCCTAACTAAACATAAACTAGCTTGGTAGTAAAGTGTATCGAAGTTCGAAACGGAAAAAATCGAAAAAAAAACCAAGTTATAAAAAATCTGAGTTTCTGTTAAAACTTTTTCTGGTCAAAACAAAATTTGTTATATCCCAAAAATCATCTCAGGCTTTTTAGAAGAAACCCACCAAAAACGACACAGTAACTCACCAGATCGGCCGCGCTTCCGCGGCAATAGCTTGCTATTGCCGCGGAAGCGCCGCTGTCTGGTAAAGTTGCTGTCTCGTTTTTGGTGCAGTGTGTTTCTGACATGGTTTTAGGATTTTTCTGATATTTTATATGTTCCCAGATTTGCCAGAATAGAAATTTGTTTTTGGGGGCCTATAATTCCGTATTTTTCGAACTTCAATATACTTTGACTATAAAGGTTATATCTGTGATGTTCTTATGTATTGAACGTCGGCTAATCGCTATATGACGATTAGTCGGGGTTATACATATCTGTGATCTGTGATTGTAGTTGATGGTTTGTGTATATGAGCTCGTTGGATTGTCGCGGATGAATAGCCGGGATGGATGTGAGATGAGAGTTTCTTTTTCTTTCATTCATGTAATAAATTTGTAAATTGATGTAATATTATTTGTTTGGCCGCACAACCGGGTCGGGGTTGTAGCCGTCATTGTATAATTCTTTTTACTGTTTTTGCTCCTAGGATAGACCCATGGAGGGGTGCACAAACTACCGGGTAGCTCGAAGTGCCGAGTGGCCTACTCATGGCATTGAGGGAGGTTGCTTCGCTTCGGGTACTTGGCGGGTAGTTTGCCGCACCCGTAGGGGTCTTGGGTGGTGTATTGGCTATTCATCGCGACCGTGTAATCCGTTTTTCGTTGCAGGCTCGAACGAATTGCGGATTCCTAGTATATCCAAAGTGTTCATCTGTGATCTGGATTGGCTATCATTGCTATATTGCTATATATAATAACTATTTAGGCGTTGCTTATGTTTTTCAGCCGCGCTAGCCCAGCCCCCGCTCTGTCGTTAGTTAAGTAACCTAACGGGTGATGACGGGGCCCCGTGGCGAATGCGAATGGCATAAGCGTACGTCATATTTTGGTTGTTTTCTGCAATGGTAGGATTTAAATGATGGGACGCATTAAAAGAACTAATGCAAGAAAATAAACCTAAAAGACGTTGTTGGAACAATTTTTCAAAAAGCTGTTATTGCAAGGACGTTCATTTTTGTTTTGCATCGCGGTATTCGGTTATGAATGCCCAGCACCTCAGTCGACGAGGCAAGGGCCGAGATCCCTTCACCGGGAGTGACCCCTTGGACAAAACTTTGCGTCAGGGTAATAACTTCACCATAGTCGATTGTTCTTGCTTTGCATCGAGGTATTCATCTTACGAATGCCCAGCACCTCACTCGACGAGGAAAGAGCCGAGATCCCTTCACAGGGAGTGACCTCTTTAGCAAAAGTTTTCGCCACTATGTTTTTCAAAAACACTACCAGGTTCCTTCAACGATATCAAGTTCATTACGTTAACGGGTTTTTCGCCAAAAACCCAGCCGTAGCCCTTTGTCATTTCTTACAAGTAACGCTTAGTATTCGTGCTGCGTTTGTTGACTCCGTCAAGGCGTAGTGTACGGTAGCTAAGTGCTGCTTGTTTGTATCGGTATATGGGATTGATTAGGACAGTCGTATAACCTTGTTGACTCCGTCAAGGGTTATGCGGGTGGGCTTAATGCAATCCAGATAATGACAGGTTGAACTTGACTAGGACTCTTTGATTTGTTGACTCCGTCAAGATCACTTGGGTCCTAGGGGCAAAAACCACATCGGGAGTTTCAAAAGTACTGAAACTTGCAGATTTAGCATACCTTCTGGAGTGTGGTGACTAGAGTGGATTCCATCTAGGTCATCACACAATGATGGTTGGATCCCGATCCCACTGATGAGTTGGATTACTCTCGGGAGATTATTTCACTTAACGATCAATGCTATAAACCTAGTAGGTGCCTAGAAAGGTGTTAGCGGGGTTACGCCCCCAGGGAAAAGAGGTTCTTTAATTAAGGAACTTCGCGAAAGCGTTGGAAAACCTCCCTCGAAGTACCGACACTAGCCTGGCTGAAAGGTTAAGCAAGTATTGTGACGTGAATTAAAACCCGGCTAGTTCTTCTTTTAAAAGGTTTTAAGAAGAATTTGAGTAAACAGTGGGAGACATCCTGGTTAGATAAATTAATAAACCAATCTAATCTTGCAAGAGCATACGCTGAGTGTTTCTTTTCTCTCTCTCCAGGCAGCAACCTTTTCACGCCCTAATCAAGATAATAAAATGTATCGCTTGACCGATCCGAATTCTTATTCGGGACTGGGGAAAGTTGGTTCAGCTCTAACTTGTGACAACAGTCATAAGTATGAGAATGGGAAAGAGGAAAGTATGGATTTCCAGGATACCCAGTTGAAGAAGAAGCATGGTTTTGCATCTACTTCAGGTGTTCTTGTAATTGAGAACTGTTTTACGGTCAGCCCTACCTCCTGGGTACTTGATACCGGATCAGGATCTCATATCTGTAATTTATTGCAGGGACTGAGAAAAAGTAGGAAAGTTGCACCGGGTGATATGTCGCTCAGAGTAGCGAACGGAGCACAAGTTAATGCGGCAGCCATCGGTGAATATCACCTAGTATTGCCTAATGGCAAGACTATGATTTTGAACGATTGCTACTATGTACCCTCCATGGTTTGCAACATCATATCAGTTTCTTTACTCGATAAAGATGGATATGACTTTGTTCTTGAAAAGAATATCATGAACATTTACCTTCATAAGGTACTGGTTGCAGAGGGTACACTGTGTAATGGTATCTACGTTCTAAATCAGAATACAGTTCTCAATATACAAAACACACGCAAGAGGAAGAATTCAGATACGAATGAATCCTACTTGTGGCATTGTAGGCTTGGTCATATCGGAGAGAAAAGACTGAGTAAGTTGCATAAAGATGGACTCTTGAATACGTTCGAGTTTTCATCTTATGAAACTTGTCAGTCTTGTCTCAAAGGGAAGATGACCAAATCTCCGTTCACCGGACATGGAGAAAGAGCAAGAGAGCTCTTGGGACTCATACACAGTGATGTATGTGGTCCGATGTCTATACATGCAAGGGGTGGGTTCTCGTACTTCATCACATTCACTGACGATCTCTCTAGGTTCGGATATGTGTATCTATTGAAACACAAATCTGAAGCTTTTGAGAAATTCAAGGAATTCAGAAAGGAAGTAGAGAACCAGACAGGCAAAAGTATCAAGATCCTCCGGTCTGACAGGGGAGGGGAGTACTTAAGCACGGAATTCCTAGATTACTTAAAAGAGAATGGTATTCTCTCTCAACTTACTCCTCCTTATACACCACAGCACAACGGTGTTTCGGAGCGGAGGAATCGTACCCTATTGGATATGGTTCGCTCCATGATGAGTAGTGCTGAGTTGCCTCTTTCATTTTGGGGACATGCGCTTCAGACAGCGGCGTACCTATTGAACTATGTTCCATCCAAATCAGTGCCTAAGACTCCATATGAAATATGGAGTGGAAGAAATCCGTATCTTAAGCGATTTAAGATATGGGGTTGTCCGGCCTATGTGAAAACACAGAAACCGGACAAGTTAGAGGCACGGTCAGTTCTCTGTAAATTTGTGGGATATCCTAAAGACTCACTAGGATATCTGTTCTACCACACTGAGGAACAGAAGGTGTTTGTATCTCGCCACGCTACCTTCTTGGAAAGGGAGTTTCTTGCAAAAGAAACTAGTGGGAGTTCGGTAGAACTGGAAGAAATTCAGCGACCACAAAATGTAACTGAAAATTTGGAGGAACCGCTAGATTCAATAACCCCAAACGAACCTCAGCCACTCCGCAGATCTGGTAGGATTTCTCATCCGCCCGAGAGATACTACGGTTTTCTCATAGACGGGGATCGAGAGGATTGCATCTTGGAAGAAGATGACCCTACCAGTTTCAGGCAGGCCATTATCAGTAGGGACTCTGATAAGTGGCAGGAAGCAATGCAATCCGAAATGGAGTCCATGTACGCCAATAAAGTGTGGACCTTGGATATTGCTCCAGCCGGGGTAAAACCCGTTGGATGCAAATGGATCTACAAAAGGAAACTTGGTGTAGATGGGCAGGTGGAAACCTATAAAGCTAGGCTCGTTGCAAAAGGTTTCCGTCAAAGACCTGGTTTGGACTATGACGAAACTTTTTCTCCGGTGGCTATGCTCAAATCCATTCGGATCCTACTTGCCATTGCTGCCTTCCATGACTATGAGATCTGGCAGATGGATGTTAAAACGGCTTTCCTAAACGGTTGTTTGGAAGAGTGCGTTTACATGGATCAACCAGAAGGTTTCGTAGACAGTGGGAGCAGCGGAAAGGTGTGCAAGTTGCTTAAATCCATTTATGGATTAAAGCAGGCATCGCGGAGCTGGAACATCTGTTTTGATGAGGCAATCAAAGAATTTGATTTCATCAAGAACGAAGATGAACCCTGTGTTTATAAGAAGATTGTAGGACGAACTGTCGTATTCCTAGTCTTGTACGTGGACGACATTCTTCTAATAGGAAATGACATTCCTATGCTACAATCGGTCAAGCTGTTTTTGTCACAAAGGTTCTCCATGAAGGACCTGGGTGATGCCTCGTACATTCTGGGGATCAAGATCTATAGAGATAGATCCAAGAAACTATTGGGACTTTCGCAGTCCAGGTACATAGAGACCGTACTAAAGAGATTTAGTATGGAGGATTCCAAGCGCGGTAACATACCCGCATTGCACGGAATTACCCTCTCCAAGAAGATGTCTCCTAAGACTGACGAGGAGAGGGTTCGCATGAGCACTATACCCTACGCTTCGGCGGTAGGATCTATAATGTATGCGATGCTATGTACAAGACCAGATGTAGCTTACGCGTTGAGCACGGTGAGCCGGTATCAGTCGGACCCAGGGGAGGACCACTGGACAGCAGTGAAGAACATTCTCAAGTACCTGAGAAGGACTAAGGAGATGTTCCTGGTTTACGGTAATGGAGACCTTAGGGTCGAGTCCTTTACCGATTCAAGCTTCCAGAGTGACAAAGATGATAGCAAGTCCGTCTCGGGTTTTGTGTTCACCCTCAACGGAGGGGCGGTATGTTAGAGGAGTTCCAAGCAGGATACCGTCGCAGACTCGACGATGGAGGCTGAATACATTGCTGCAAGCGATGCCGCAAAAGAAGCGGTCTGGATTAAGAAGTTCATTAGTGAACTTCAGGTGGTTCCGTCCATTGTTGACCCAATACCTTTGTATTGCGATAACAATGGGGCTATAGCTTTAGCAAAGGAACCAAGGTCCCATCAGAAATCCAGGCACATCTTAAGGCGGTATCACCTGATCAGGGAGATCATTGATCGACAGGAGATCGAGGTGCGGAGAGTGGACACAAAGGACAACACTGCGGACCCATTCACGAAGGCTTTACCCCAGACTCAGTTCGAGCGGCTGATCGAGATGATAGGTCTTCGATACGCCAGTACATGGCCTTAGTGCAAGTGGGAGATTGTTGGTGTATATGCCCTAGAGGCCATTACTGTATCATACTAGTATGTATATTACTTGATGGAAGCTTGGGATATTCACAGTTGTACAGACAATCTTGCTCAATATAGTAGTATGCTACTTGGTTTGTCTCTGCTTTAATGTGTACATGTGTGTTTATTTATTATATCACCTATACGCATTAGTAGAGCCCTTAGGATCTTTGCTTGATTACCGGCGTTGTGATGGCGATCACACTCGTGGGGGCTGGGTAATCTACAAGCACATCCTTATACACGTCCCTAGTCGTGGGAGTATCGAGATAGGGCATCGATACTCCACAGTAGACTAGCGTATGCGCTTCTCATCCCAGCACGGGAGACGGTCTGTCCCACAGCCGTCAGTACGTCGTACTTGAGATAGTATGCGGGTGCTCGTTAGGTTACGAGTACACTGGACAGGACTCGTCGGGAACTGAAGGTTGGTATTATACCTATCGTCAGTTATCAGTTCCCAGGTGACATGAGTACAGCTTAGTCCGCTGACTTGACACTGTCACTTCGCCTCGAGTGTGTTCCCACTGTTCTTTGATTACTACCCTACCACGGCTCTACTGAGTCGTGCAAACAGGTAGTAGTTGGGAGCAGTCCCGAAGCACTTGGAGGCAGTGACGGTTAGACAGGATTCGTCTCTCCCGGTATTGGGGGTTGACATCGCGCTGTGTCTAGGAGAGCCATTACACGAGTAGTCCCTGGCCAGGGCAAGCGAGATATACTGGTAGGTTTCCAGTGTTATCTCAGGGTGTATTGGGCTTCACTCCGACACGACTTGTACCGCTATTAGGGGACTGACGTTTACCGCCCCCCTAGGCCCGCCATGCGATGTATCAGACGAACAGACCGGACTGTACGGAGATTGTCACATACAGGCTCAGTAGGAGTTCGGATGGGTGTACCTCATCGGCCTTCTTATCGACATCTACCTGGGGACCGTTACGTACAGCTAGTGCCGCTTGCGGTCTGTGGTTAAACCCACTGCCAGCGTAGTGTCGAGTCTTTAGAGTCCCACACAGAGAGTTTCCCTGCACTGAGCGAAACGTGTAGAGGCCGTATGGTTTTACGGCAGGGCTGCGATCACTTACGTACACTTGTGTGCGTATGGTGTTCGGGCAGGCAATACTAGTGGGCTTTGGTTTAAGCCGGATCCTAGTATTGTATGGATGGATTTGTTTTGTCTTCTGTGCATCCGCATTCTACGGAATACGGATGCAGGTGTGTATGCACAGTTTTCTGGAGCGATGAAGGAGGAGGTGCCTCATTAGGGTTTTGGCAGTTGGTTCGGCCAAAACCATTATGTGGCAGGCTCATTAGGGTTTTGGCAGTTCGTTTGGTCAAAACCATTATGAGCAGCGGACATCATTTACTAATCCTATTAGTGATAATCTTTTGATGGCTAATTGCATTGACCATTTGACCCCGTTGACCCCTCTTGACTTTGTTGACCGGTTGACCGAGTTGACCATTGACATTCAAGAGGATTCCACACTCTTCTTTTCTTTTCCATTTTCTTTTGGATTATGATAATGGTCATTTCAATTGTAGCCATCAACTTTATCTTGATGGAATTAGTAATGATGTGGTTTTTGCATTATTGCAACCATGGTTAGCTTTTCTCTTGGTTAAGCTTATCATAATATTATTCTCTTTCTCTCTCTTGAAAAGAGAAGCTCCATGGTTGCTAAAAACCTCCTTCTTCTTCCTCCTCTTGTTTTCTCCTTTGATCTCATGTGTTGAGAGAAAAAGGTTTTCACTTGACAAACACATCCATACATCCTCTCTACACAACCTAGGGCTTCTAGATTAGCAATCTCCTTGCCCTAGTTACCTCGGCTTGAGGTGGAGCTCGGCGTACATCTCTCGGGTGGATCGTCATCGACTCAAGGAGGCCGCGGAGGTGACCGAAGTCCGGATCAACCTTTGAGCAAGCCATGAAAAGAACAACAAGAAGAGAAGAACATCATAGAAGAACAACAACTAGAAGTGAAGGAGTTCAAGTTGAGGTATAACCCCTAACCGAGTAGTTACATCTCTTGTTAGGTTGCTAGTTTATAGTTTAGCAAAGATCCGGCTTTTACGGTCCATGTTACAAAGCTTAGAAAAAATTTTGATTTACCGTTTCCGCAACCCCGAAAGTACCGGGAGAGGTAACGTGGACCTAACAGTTATACCCAGTGCCAGTGTGTTGATGAGTCATTAGAGTCCCCCACAGACACTTTCCCAAGTTCGGGCGAAACGTTGTAGAGGCCGTATGGTTTTTTGGCAGGATTCGGAAAATGCACGTGCGTTTTCGCACGTGTCATATTTCGGGCAGATAATACTGGTCGGCTTTGGATTAAGCCGGATCCGAGTATTATACTGTGTAGATATAATATCTTTGTCTCAGTTGCATTTGTATTCGGTCGTAATACAAATGCGGGTATGTTTATACTGATACGGGGTTATCCTGAAATTCGTTTCGGGATCGCTTTTGGAAGTTGCCATTTTCCAGTTTTCTATCGCCCGTCTTTAACATTCGGTTAAAGACGGATTTATCTTTTCTTCATGAGGGTGAGTCATGAGGTGAGTCATGAGTGTGGAATGTTCTAGAATGGTGACTAGGTTAGTGACTCATTAGGTTGCATTAATTGTTTTGCAAGGTGTTAAGTGAGTCACCATTTGTATTAATGGGGTTTTGTTTGTGCTAAGATATTTCTTCATGATACATTATTGCTTAAGGTTACCTTCCTTGTTCCTACACTCAACCCCACCTCTACATAATGGGGCCGACCCCTCTTGCTTGATATTATGGTTGTGGATTTGAAAAAGATACAAGTTTTGGCTTCATGGAAATTTCAGATATTCATTTCTCATTTCATTTGAATCCAAAAGGCAACTTCATTAACCGTTCGTCCATAGCTTTGAACGTAACGAGACAAAGTGTTCTACTCATTCTCTACATCAATCTTGGTCATCTCTTTTAGCAAACTTGATGATCGAGTTGCCTCGGTTCAGAGGCGGGAGCTCGTTTAAAGATCCGTCGACGTGGTGCCGCCTGGACGAGGAGACTGGAGATTCAGGAGATCAGAGCAGCCGCAACAAAGCGTGGGATGATGGTTGAAGACCGAAGGACTCGGATCGTTCGGTATAACATTTCTACCCATTTTGTAGTTTGTTAGTTTAGCTTTAATGGTAGATCCGGGTTATAGTACGCGATAGCGCCAGTCGTAAAAGTTTTTGTTCCGCATTTGGCGTCTGTTAGACGGCCGGGGCGCTACCGTGGACTTACAGTGGTATCAGAGCCTCACCATTAAGCTATACTAACTTGTGCTAACGTGTTTAAAATATCGAACGAACGGATTTTCGAAAATCGCAATTTCCATGTATAAAGTTTCTGTCGATTTTAAAACAGGCCTAAAAATTATTTTGCACATACCAGAAAATTGAGCAGGCTTTTTAAAGGACACAGAAGAAATTTGACACACCGATCCGACCGTACGGCCGCGGATCCGCCGCCAAAGCCAAGCTTTGGCCGCGGAACCGTGGCCATAATGGTGAATCAGTGTGCCATTTTTCTTCTGGGGCTTCTACAGGGGAAATTGGGGTTTCTGGTAAAGTTCTTTTGGGCTCAGTTTTTGTTACTGTACAGCAGATGTACGAGGGGCCCACTTCGGGAAATTTTATCGATCGAAATTTTAAACTTGTTAGTATACAGTACTTACTTTATATCTCCGACCGTGAATGTCATTCGAGCGGTAAACCGCGTCTAATTGCTATAGCTCTTTTAGACGGATTTGCGAACGTGACATTCGCGTTGATGTTCTGTGTTGTGCTGTAATGTTGCGTATATGTCGTGGTGGATAGCAGGGTGCAATGATAGTGCTGTTTGGATTAATTTGTACATTTGATATTGCGGGGCGAGCGTCCAACATAAGGACTGCCGTCACTGCCTGTTTGTATAATATTCTTTAGGGGCACGACCAGGCAGAGGTCGATGTACCCGTTGTACATATTTTTATTTCTGTACTAGGTTTACCCCGTGACGGAGTGCACGGATAGCCGGGTTCTGGAGGGCAACGGGTCCGTATCTCATGGCTTTGAGAGGCAGAGGGGCCTCACTCTAGAATTGGCAGACTATTCGCCGCACTCGTAGGGGATACAGGTTGACCCAAGGAGGGGTGCTCAAGTTACCGGATTCCGTGAAGTGCCGGGTGGTCCATTCATTTTGCTGTAGGGGCTGCCTCGCTTCAGGTTTTGGCGGGTAACTTACCGCACCCGTAGGGGTCTAGGTTTCATTGCACAGGCTATCCACACGACCAAGGGAACGTCGGGTTTTCAGTAGCGGCTCTGTGAAACCCGGAAATCCCAGATTATCTGTATTGTTCTGTGATGCTTATTACTTTTCTGTAATGTTGCATATTATCACGCCTGGATCGATTACTATATATTGGTATATATACTATTAGATGTTGTATATGTTTTACACCCGCGCTAGTCCAGCCCCCGCTCTGTCGTTAGTTAAGTAACCTAACGGATGATGACGGGACCCAGTGACGAATGCGGATGGCATATACGTACATTATATTTTCGTTCTTTTCTGGTGTGATTGATTGATGGGACTGCATTGATTCTTATCAATGCAAGGATAAAACAAACCTATATTTGATGTTGTTGGAACAAGATTTAAAAAGGTGTTATTACAAAGATGTTTCCTTTTGTTATGCATAGTGATATTCAGTTGGAATACTCTGCACCTCATTCGACGAGGCAAGGGCCGAGATCCCTTCACCGGGAGTGACCCCTTGAGCAGAAGTTTGCGTCAGGGTAATAACTTCATTATAGTCGATTACAAGTTGCTTTGCATCGCGGTATTTAGTTAGAATATCCTGCACCTCATTCCACGAGGAAAGAGCCGAGATCCCTTCACCGGGAATGACCTCTTTAGCAAAAGGTTTTCGCCACTATATTTTTATAAAAAGCTATCAGGTTCCTTCAACGAGATCAAGTTCATTACGTTAAAGGTTTTTCGCCAAAAACCAGCCGTAGCCCTCCGTCATTTCTTATGGATAGTCAATAGTATTCAAGCCATGTTTGTTGGCCCTTAGTCAAGGCATAGTGTTTGGTAACTGCTGGGTATTCATTTGTTGCATAGATAGATGCGTTGGTTTGGGACAGTCGTATTACTTTGTTGGCCCTTAGTCAAGAGTATGTACGAGTGGGTTCAAATCAACCTGGACAATGACGGGAAGAACTTGACATGTGACTTATGATTTGTTGGCCCTTAGTCAAGGTCATAAGAGCATGAGGTAAAAAATCATATCGGGAATTTCAAACATACAGGAAACTTGCCAGGCATGCGCATACCTTCTGGAGTGTGATAACTTGAGTGGCTTCCATCAAGTTATCATGCGATGATAGTTAGATCCCGATTCTCACTGATGAGTTGGTTTACTCTTCGGGTGATCCCGACTAATTCTTCTTTCAGGTTTGGAGGAGAATTTGAGATAACAGTGGGAGGTTTCATGATTAGATAAAGTGATAACCATTCTGATCTAGGTTAGAGTGCACGCCGAATGTTTCTTTTCTCTCTCTCTTTTGGCAGCGACCATTGACCAACCCTAGACTATGACTCAGTGACCAAGTTGACCGAACCTTCTTAAAATACTGGCTTTTGGATTGTTTGAGTTGCATAAGTCATTGACCGCTCCTTCTTTTACCCTTTGCATTTCTCAGAACACCCCGTATTACTACGGATATCCACTTCCATTGGATAGATCCATCGTATGGTTATATACGAACTCAAAGGGACTTCTTCGAGGATGGATCCAGCTTCAGGAGAAATAGAATTTGTTTATTCAGTTGTCTTTTATTATCACCTTCTCTCAGGTTGCGAGGGCTCCTTGGTTTAGGAGAGTACACCTATTACGCTTATTGGATAGTTTTCTTCCAAACCATAGGCTAGTGCCGAAAGGTAGGGAATGAAGAAAACCAATTAGCCTAAATAGGGTGTACAGAAGGTAATAACTAAAGACAAAATAAAGGAATTAGAAAGAGGGCAAAGTAAATTGCGACTGTTATCATTCACGACCAAACCGCGTACTTCATCGCCACTCCTATTTCACCTTTGCTTTTTCCCCAGTTCGGGAGAAATAGAATAAGGTATTATTCAGTTGTATTTTATCATCACCTTCTCTTAAGTTACGAGTACTCCTAGGATTAGGAGAGCACACATATTATGCTTACTGGATAGTCTTCTTCCAAACCATAGGCTAGTGCCGAACGGTAGGGAAGGAAGAAAACCATTTAGCCTGACGATGGTGTACAGAAGGTAACGACTAAAGACAAATAAAGGATTTGGAGAGATGGAAAATGAAATATACGGTTAAAGTCATGAATTAGATTATGGAAGAGACATTACTAGGAATACCATAATACCCCTACGAAACATTTTCATGTTTCAGTGCATTGTTAAAGGAAAACTGATTTCCCGATTAGATACTTACCCCAGGGTATGTATTTACCAGAGCTGATTCTCACATCTGTATGGTTTTACAGATAATGAGTGGGAGTAGCTTATTGGGAATTAGGTGATCATCCTCATTATATCGGAATTCATTGTAATTGGTGATATTTGAGAAAGTCGCCTGGGTTTTTGCCGGACGGCATGTATTTGGTTTTGAGTATCCGTTGTTTTGCACCAATTTCAAAATGATATATCTATACGTTTATTTTTATAAAGTGAGATATAACTTTTTGAAATTATGTCCGTGACATTTACCTATATCAGTTGACGATTGGGTAAGGAGCATTGAACAACGGAGTAGTTCTTAACCATAAGTACAGTTTTCAACCTATGATGCACAGGTTTTGAGTTATTCAACTCAGCGGACTTATACAGAGTATTGTATGTTGTCTAGTATCCGTCAGGACAAAGGGGTAGGTCCTCATACTATGTTCTGTTTACTTATGAATTCTCTAGTTTTTAGACAAGTGTTTCGTAGAAATACAATGTCTAAGTTTTGAGAAGTTGTGGGTATAAGAATAAAGTAGAGAACCAGGTATCGCAAATATCGGGATTCTTCAAAGAGATCGAAGATGTAGATTCTTGTGATTGGTATTCAAGTAATGGTTTTGAGAAACTTGTTTCTCTTTCAGGTTACTCATAATTGGATGGATTCCTAAGTTGAGTAATGCTAATTAGCCTCTCTCCATTAACATGATATGCACTGGAGACAGCTGCATGATTTGAATCTGGTTCCAATTGAATAAGTGCCAAAGGTTTCTATATTGGATATAGAATGGTTCATATCTTAACAATGTTAAGGTATGATGAGTTGTCCAGCTTATACTTAAAACCAGACACTGGATAACTCAAGGCACGTTTCTGTAATGGCTGTTTGTGGGTTGACCCTGGCTATGACGAGGGTTGATTTTCTACCATCTAGAAAATCAATGGTGATATTGTTCTTGACTCGCCACAGTTTTAGTAAAATAGATTTTTTCAGAAAATAGTAGTGGGAGTATGGTAGAACTGGAAGTGATTCCAGAACCGCAAACGATTACGGAAAATTTAATAGGACCTATATATTCAATCAGGTTTGACATTCCATTAGCTACTCCGCAGATATGGTGGGTAACCTCAGACACCCGAGAGGTACTCCGGTAGCCTCAAGGACGGTGACAGGGAGGTTCTTGTTTACCCAGACTTGACACTACTGTTGTTCCAGACTATGAGACTCGACAAAAGGATAAGTATAGCGTCGTTCTAAACTAGCTTTAGAAGTGTACGTATATATTATTCTGCCAGAGGGTTGTTGTGGTCAATGGGAGCAGCGGAAGCATAGTAGGCAAATAGCTTATGTCTATTTATAGACTTGAGCAGATATAGCGGAGATTAGATCATCTATTTTTGATGTGACAGTCATGGGTTTGACTTCATCAGAATAGGGGATGGATCTGTTAAGAAGGTAGTACGGTGTGATGTCATAGTATTTGGATGACATACACAGAGTAGGAAGTAAAATTCCTATACTACGATCGGTTGTACTGTGGTCGTCACACAGTTGTTTCTCCAGACAGGATATGGATATAATATCTGACATTCTGGTTTCTAGATCTATGGTTTTAGATCTAGATTTGGGTAGTTTCCCAATGTGGGTACTTTGACAGTATTCTGATAGTTTTTAGAATAGTTGACTCCTGGCATGGTGGTGTACCTGCAGGTGATGGAGTCACCCTCTCTAAAGGTGTCTTACAGACTAAAAGGGAGAGGGATGTGCATGATTGGCAGATCACTTGCTTAGGCAATTGAGTCAATCGTGAGAAGTCAAGTACCACACCAGATGTTGTTTTTGCACTAGATGCAATAACTTTATATTAATCCAATCCTGAAGAAACATAAGGAAGCAGTTTTAGAACATAAGTGCATGTTCTACGGACTTGATGACGGCAGCCTCCTTCGGGAGACGGTTATCATTCCAGGCTTCCAAGGTGACATGGATGACAGAGTGATTGTCAGAGTTATAGTTTTCCCTCTGACGAGGGACAGTATTATGGACAGGTGGTCCAAGAGGATACTGTGGAAGGCATGGTGCTGGATACTGATTAGGTTCAGTGATCACTACAGTCTAAGAAGTTTGGATTTGGAGTTCATTTATGAACTAGGTCCCATCAGATATCCAGACATATTCTAAGACAGGTATTACTCGATTCGGGAGATGGTTTTCTCCGCGAACTTGAGATTAAGAGAGACATAGAAAAAAACATCAGGGCAGATCCACTCACTGAGGCTATGGGTATGCGTCATCGCAATAATAGCCATAAGTGCAAGTGGGAGATTGTTGGATATAGCCTCTAAGTCAATTATTGGATCGCAGATACGTGATTGCAATGATTGAGGGAGGACCTATACCAATATGAAAGTCTTGCTCGAGATGATAGTATGCTATCCGATTTGACTTTATCATTGTTTACATGCTTTAGTTCTCTACTGCATGTTGATAGAGCCTATAGGATTCTTGCTTGACTGCCAGCAGTATGATGGCGATCATATACGTGGGAGCTGGAGTCTGTAAGCACATCCTTAAAGTGTCCCTAGTCGTAGGAGTTTCGAGACAGGGCATCGATACTCCAGAGTAGACTAGTGTATACAGTCGAGACCCCGACGAGGGGCGACGGCCGGTCTCACAAGCCATTGGTCAGTTAGTTCACCTAAGATGTATACAGGTGCTCATTGAGTACACCGGATAGGACTCACCGGGAACATGCTAGTTGGTACTATATATATCGTCAGATAGCAGTTCCCTGGTGACATGTGTACAGGTTAGTTTGTCGACCTGAGATTGTCATTTGTCTCGTGTGAGTTCCCACTGTGCTTAGATTACTACCCTACCACGCTCAAAGGAGACGTGCAAACAGATTTTAGTTGGGTACAGTCCCGGGCCATATGGAGGCAGTGAGCGGATCGTCGGGGATTCATCTCTCCCGGTATTAGGGGTTGATGTCGCACAGTGCACGGGTGGCCATCACTAGAAATCCTCGGCCGAGGTAGTGGAGAATTACTGATTTGGATCAGTAGTTTCTCAGATGGAGATGGGCTTCATGCCGACACGATTTATCGCGTTATTAGGGGTCTGATTTTATCCACCCCCCTAGACTCGATATGCGAAACTCTTTAGACGAACGGACCGGACTGTACGGATATTGTCACTGTCAGGCTCAGTAGGGTTTCTGGATGAGTTCGCTCGTCAATTTCCCTTCCAATCAATACATAGGCAACCGTTACGTACAGCTTGTACCTCTGACGTGCTAGAGGTTATACCCAGTGCCAGTGTGTTGATGAGTCATTAGAGTCCCCCACAGACACTTTCCCAAGTTCAGGAGAAACGTTGTAGAGGCCGTATGGTTTTATGGCAGGGTTCAGAAAATGCACATGCGTTTTCGCACGTGTCATATTTCGGGCAAATAATACTGGTCTGCTTTGGATTAAGCCGGATCCGAGTATTATACTGTATAGATATAATATCTTTGTCTCAGTTGCATTTGTATTCGGTCGTAATACAAATGCGGGTATGTTTATACTGATACGGGGTTATCCTGAAATTCGTTTCGGGATCGCTTTTGGAAGTTACCAGTTTCCAGTTTTCTATCGCCCGTCTTTAACATTCGGTTAAAGACGGATTTATCTTTTCTTCATGAGGGTGAGTCATGAGGTGAGTCATGAGTGTGGAATGTTCTAGAATGGTGACTAGGTTAGTGACTCATTAGGTTGCATTAATTGTTTTGCAAGGTGTTAAGTGAGTCACCATTTGCATTAATGGGGTTTTGTTTGTGCTAAGATATTTCTTCATGATACATTATTGCTTAAGGTTACCTTCCTTGTTCCTACACTCACCCCCACCTCTACATAATATGGCCGGCCCCTCTTGCTTGATATTATGGTTGTGGATTTGAAAAAGATACAAGTTTTGGCTTCATGGAAATTTCAGATATTCATTTCTCATTTCATTTGAATCCAAAAGACAACTTCATTAACCATTCGTCCATAGTTTTGGACGTAACGAGACAAACTGTTCTACTCATTCTCTACATCAATCTTGGTCATCTCTTTTAGCAAACTTGATGATCGAGTTGCCTCGGTTCAGAGGCGGGAGCTCGTTTAAAGATCTGTCGACGTGGTGCCACCTGGATGAGGAGACTAGAAATTCAGGAGATCGGAGCAGCCGCAAAAAAGCGTGGGATGATGGTTGAAGACCGAAGGACTCGGATCGTTCGGTATAACATTTCTACCCACTTTGTAGTTTGTTAGTTTAGTTTTAATGGCAGATCCGGGTTATAGTACGCGATAGCGCCAGTCGTAAAAGTTTTTGTTCCGCATTTGGCGTCTGTTAGACGGCCGGGGCGCTACCGTAGACTTACAAATGGGATTCCCGAGATTCTGTTGAACTCACACTCAAACTACCCCACACCCTGTGGTCTACATCAAACGCCAACCATGAACTCAAATACTAGTCGGTCCATGACAAGTCTACGCGAGAACTGGAGACAGGACGTGTCTCGACTGATACCCAAGATAAATGGACAGTGTTTGGTGCCTTACCTATGACACCCATATAAGTACTTCCATAATCGTCCCATACCAATTATAGTTACACTTATACATATCCCATAGACGTCGACAATGCAATATATCGATAGGGTCCGCTGATTGTGTACAAGTACGTGTCACTTCCACTTATTCATTCGTGCTTAACACTAACATACTTGTCACAATCAAACACTAATATCTAACACTGGGTAATGCACATGATCACTAGGTTACCAATGCAATGACATCTATATGATGTGATAAGAATACAATAATTAAGGCATGATTAAGATATCATCAGTCAGTGTCCTACCACTTGCATAATTTATCATAGATCATACATGCAGAATTAAGCGAAACAATGTAAAGAGGGTACGCAGTATGTTTAATTATCTATCCATAAAAATTGGTTTCACGTTAATCGGGTTTCAGGATCGCTAGATATGGCCATCTCAATTTAAGTGTTCGCTGCTGAAAATCCGGTTTCAGAATCGGAAGTCCGTTTCGTAACATATTTTAATCCCAGTTGGGATCGTAATTAGGCGACACTATAGTTGAACAAAATTTAGGTTTATCAGTTAGGTTTCCACCGCAATTGGCGGATCAGTAATATACTATCCCAACAGGGAGTTATGATCAGGTTAGGGTTGATGTGTAAAATCTGTCACTGCAGAACTCAGCTAGACATGTCGACATTATAAAATGTGTTGAAAATATCAAAAAGAACAGGAATCTAGTGAAACCAGTGGGGTATGAAAGCTAACTCAATTTTATACGTAAAGATATAGGGTTCCGCACATTCTCGTATTTTAACAGGAATATACAGGGATTTAAAACAGGGGTTAACTGGGATTTCCGTTCTGGACTGCAGTCCAAAATCGTAATCCTCCGCAATTTCCTTTATCGGAACTAGTTCGATTTTAGATATCTATTATAGGGTTCTGTAGATTATCCCGTTGGCTTCGACACGAGCCATGGAACGCTAAAATCCGATTTATACATAATTTATTATAAATTTTACGGTTTAGCATGTACGAAAGTTTTCAGGTTTTACGACAGAAATCGGGACACCATTTTACGCGAGCAAACGATATTTTTTTTTAACCAAAGTCTTAAGGGACATTCATTATAACTCGGGCCATCACATGTCATTTGTTTCCGTCAATTTAACGGGGTTTTCCATTCGGCTTTTGCATCGAACACTTGAATTATAACGATTCACATGAAAAGTATATGCGGAAATTATTGGTAACTTGAATTGAAATAGATAAATTTTAGCATGAAGCAAGTATTAAACTTTCCTGAAGACGTGTCGACGATGGTACAGCAGCGGTAACGGCACGATCGCGTCACGAACACGGCACAGGTTTAGCCTTGTTGGATCTTGATTCTTGGACTCGATGGCTCGGTGGGTGCGACGGGCATGCGCTGGCGTTGCGATGAATAGCATGTTGATGACGATGATGGCTTAAGGGATCGAGGCCACGGATTTGATGGCGACGACGGTAACCAGAATAGCGGCAATAGCGATCGATGTAAGTGTTCGACAAAATGTCGGGGGCTCGACTGTGAGATAGGGCTCGAGAGCGAATTGTGAAAGCTCGGGTGTCGTGCAAGGGCTCGGCCGCGGCGTAGGGGTCGCCGTGATGCTTGCAAAGGGGAGGCCGGTGGTTAGTGGTGGTGGTCGTGGACGGTAGCGCCAGTGAGAAGGAGAGAGAACGGGAGGTTGAAGGAGGCGCTCGGGGGAGGCGATGGTAAGGGGTAGAGCTCCGACGAGGTGATCGAGGTGGGTCGTCAAGGAGATGAAGAGGGTGATGACAACGAGGTCATAGGAGATCGACGGTGAGGGTGCAGGCGTTGGCGATGGGCAGAAGCTCGAGGAGGCAATGGGTTCCGGTGTGCAGGTGAGGGGATACTGCGCTCGGGGCCTGTAGCTCAGAGGGGGCGCGGACAAAGGCTCGGTGTCGGGGGTGGTCGAGGAAGTGATAGGTGCTCGGGAAAAGTGGTCGGGGGAGGATCGACGATGCAGCGGTGAGGTGAAGGTTGAAGACGAGGTCGGGGGTGGACTCGGGGAGGAAGCTCGAGCTCGCGGAAGGAACTGGAGGCGAGGGTTAGAGGAGGAGGTAGAGAGAACTGCTTGTAGGAAGGGAGAGGAGGAGACGAGGTGATCGCCGGCGGTGATGGTGCTAGGGCTGCTCGTAAAGAAGTGGGTGCGTGAAGGAGTTGGAGGAGATGGGGGAGGGAACGTTGTGAGGAAAGAGCGAGTCGTGGGGGAGGACGTTGGGCGAAGGTGAGGTCGCGGGTCGTGGGCGTGAGGGAGGCGGGAGCATGGGAACGACCACGTCGTAGGGGGGAGAGAAAAGAGCGGGAAAGGAGCGAGGAAGGAGACGTGGGGGTGTGGGTAGCGGGTCGGTTCGGGTGCGGGTGAGGAGCCGGGTTTAGGCTGGGCCGGGGCTAAAAAAAGAAAGGGAAAAAGAAAAGTAGTTGGGCTGATAAAATAAAAGGAATTTGAAAAGGAAGGGGAGATAGGCCGGGCTCGGGAGATAAAAAGATAAAAGAAAATGGGAAAAATAGATAATAGGGTTTTGGGGTTATAAAAGGGAATAAAATGAAGGGATTAGGATTTTAAAATACTTAAAATAATTATAAATATAAATAGGTAAATTTGTAAGTGGCCCTTTTATAAAAATACGGATATTGGCGTATAAAAGAGTTGGGTATTACAGTTCTCCAGGAAAAGAATTGTTGTATACTGATGGAGGACACAACAGAATAGCGGGTTTTTCCGATGCTAACTGTACAGGGTGTCCGATAACTAAAAGATCGACTATAGGGTATTGTATGTTCGCAGGTGTGAACATAGTGAGTTGGAAGAGCAAGAAGCAACGTATGGTATCACGTTCTAGTGCAGAGTCCGAGTATCGTGCTATGGCGGATATCACTTGTGAGATTGTATGGATCAAACGATTTCTGGAAGAACTAGGTGTGGTTCAACACAACTTTGATGAGGTTATATTACGACAATTAGGCTTCTATCCATATTGCTTCAGATCCAGTGTTCCATGAGCGGACCAAACATATCAAAATAGATTGTCATGTGATCCGAAATAAGGTTGTTGGAACTGAAGAGGAGTCTCCAAAGATTGAGACACGACATGTACGCACATGTCATCAGTTAGCCGATATACTCACTAAACCACTTGCTCGTGATAGGATACAATTTATTTGTAACAAGTTGGATATGGACGATATATATACTCTAACTTGAGGAGGAGTGTTAGAGTTTAGTCCCACATCGGGAAAATTGGGAGAGTAGAGATATTGTAACACGTATATATAGAGAGGCTCTCTGTGTCTTTTAATATAAGAATTCTATTTTTCTTCAAATTCCTTGACAAGTTCCGAGAGGAAAAAGTTTCTGTCCCTGAAAGCCGGCAGCATATTTGTTATGATATCAGAAGTTTTGCAAAGTCCTCAAAAATCAACATTATCATTGATTCTCAAGCTATCATCCTTCAAAAACTTGAGATCTCTGACCTGGTTAATATTGTGAAACCTAGACAAAAACTGATTTTCACCAATTGTATAATACCCCCTGCTCTCTGGCACAAAATGAATGCAAATGGGGCTGGCAGATCCAGGGAACACAACATTTCCAGTGTGGTTGTACTCAGAAATGAAAACGGCATAATCTTGTTTGCATCTAAATTTTTCTATGGTCATAGGGAAGTCTTGGAAGCAATATTAGACGGCTGGCTCCAATGTCATCTTAAAGGCATGAAAAATATATTTCATAGCAGTTTTGAAATAAAATTCTCATAGGCCGGATGGGATCCAATAGAAGTTCCAGCTAAAAATAAAAATTAAAAAAAAGATAACCCGTCTCAAACAAACTCAATTTTCTGAAACATCTTAATATTAATAATAATGCAAAAAATTATAAAGCAGTTAATTGTCTTTTAATAACAAAATGTAAAGAAATCCCTACACAAAAAAATATATAGTAAAAGTTAAAGAACATAGAAAGTGTACAAGTAAGAGCAAGAACACATTTACTCGTTCAGGCAAGCTAATTAAAATCAAAATTTGTGGGACTTTGATTAAAAGAAAGAAGAGGAAGCAGACCTTTGTCGTAGTCCGCAACTTACATTTAGCTAAAATCAAAGTTCAAACAAATCTCAACACAAAATTCTATAAAACAATTTATGTTTACATTCTAAAAATAAATAATTAAAGAAGAAAATAAAATCAGGCACAAGCTCCAAATCACTGAGAGGGAAGAATGACACAGTGGTCATTTGTACATGTAAAAGTATTTTCAATAAGCAGTAAAAGCATGTAGATCAAATGAATTGTATGCATGAGTCCATGCGCATAAATATATAGTATTTGACAACAAACTCCATCTTTAGCCAATGCCATTTTTATTCTCCCCTGCGCAAAATTCCTGTTTTACAGTAACATTTCCAAATATAGGAAAAAGATGAAGAAACACAACCGATAATTTGAACAGCAACAGCTTTTTTCATAGCAGTTCAAGGGTTTTTGGCTAACAAAAGCAAAAAAACTGGTTGCGACTTAACTAGCTACAACCAATTCCTTCAACCTCCCCCTTTTCACCATATAAATTCAAGCTTCCTCATCCATCACCAATTCAAGGTTCATCATCATCGTCATCTTCTTCTCCTTCTTCATCCCCATTGAGCAACCACCGTTGTTAACAGTGGTGGTGTGCCAATGGCCGAATTTTTGGGGATGAACGACACAAGCATGGCACCGATGCCAATGGGGCGCATGAATGGGACCCTCGGGGAGAATCCATCGGCGGCTGATGGAGGAGACATGACGCAGTTATTACCGGACGATACCTTTGTAATGGATTGTTTCTCTCCTTATATGATCATAACCAATGGGTTATGGCTCGGGGTTAATCCCTTGAAATATTCGCTTCTCCTCTTCCTCATGCAGATCCTTATCATCACGCTCACCAGCCGAGCTTTGTATGCCGTTCTCAAGCCATTACGCCAACCTATGGTCCTCGCCGAAATCCTGGTACGTCTCTCTCTTTACTTTAAGCCTGCAAAGCTTGAAAACACCGCTATAGATGTATATGGTTTTGTTAAATAAGACAAATGGAACCCCATGCCTCTACGCTGTCTATTTATCATTCTTTTGAGTTCTCATTCTCGTATTTCTTGTTATTTATATAATGATATTTCTTGTTATTTATATAATGAACAACCGATATTCTTGCTCTAATCAATGGTTTAGCAGTTCAGGTTTGTAAATTTTCATGAATCATGATATTCTGCCTTAAATTAGTTTAATTGTCTATCTTGTTTTAACCAAAGATACAATGTATAGGCATCATGTGTATAAATAGCATACATTCATACGTATATACATGCACATGCACACAAATGAGCATGTCTACTCAGGTCCTCCTTGCAAATTTGAAATGTAACAAGTGTCATACCCCATGTCTGTGTATATGTTTCATAGGTTCCATTATTCATGCTGGCAATGTGCTAAAGTTAAAAATTATGAATGCAGGCAGGAATTTTGCTAGGCCCAAGCTTCATGGGAAGAATCTACACGGATTTCCAAAGGCACTTCTTCCCACCGAGAAGCATCAGCATGCTGGCATCTATTTCAAACTTGGGCCTTCTCTACTTTGTGTTCATGGTCGGTGTGGAAATGGACATAAAGGTGCTGAAGATCATGAGAAAGAAAGCAGTAGCAATCGGCACGATCAGTATACTGATCCCCTTCGCTATCATCTTGCCTCTTTGCTACCTATTCCGTCACCTTTTCATCCTAGAACAAAATCACAACCATGCTTTCTACATCTACCTTGCTCTTGCCCTCTCTACCACCGGCTTTCCGGTGCTCACACGGATCCTTGGCGAGCTCAAGCTCATGAATTCAGAGATTGGACGGGTTTCGTTGTTATCTTCGCTTCTGAATCACCTTCTCTCTTGGGTTTTAGTTTCCCTTGCGGTCGCAATTACGGGAACGGCTCAGATTCCATCCCCGCTTAACCTGTTGGGTGGGCTGGGGTTTGTGGTCATCTGTGTTTTCATGGTACGGCCTGCGCTGAAGCGGCTTGTGAGAAGAACGCCCAAAGGGGAGACGATGAGTGACATCGATCTCGGCATTGTTATCATGGGAGTGATGGTGGCAGGGTTTGTCGCAGACTTTATAGGCATCCACCACCTTTTAGGGGCATTTGTCTATGGGCTAATCTTCCCCCATGGGCCCCACGGTAGTTCAATGGTGAAGAGGTTGGAGTATTTCATGACAGGCCTGCTGCTGCCCATCCACTTTGGTAGCAGCGGTTTCAAGGCCAACTTTTCAAGGATCCAGCGCTTGGATGCTGTCGCTGTTCTCTTCCTCCTCTTTGTGCTCGCTAGCGTTGCAAAAGTGGGAGCTACCACATTAGTCTCCATGTACTTTGGAATGCGCTTGGCCGAAGGCCTCTCCCTTGGTATCCTCATCAGCTCCCAAAGCTTTGTCGAAGTTGTCCTCGTCAACATTGCCAGGGATACAAACGTATGCATATACATACATTTCAAAGTTGGTTTTCTATATCAAGAATTCGTGAACTAAGGCTGTCTGGTGTATTGTTTGAACAGATGATCAGCCCAGAAATATATGCAATCTTGGTGCTACTTTCAGTAATGATGACAGCACTGGTGACGCCACTGGTGATGACATCATACAGGCGAACGAAGCAGCAGCTCGTTAAATACAAGCGCCGGACTCTCATGGGCGCAAAGCCCCATACCGAGCTCCGGATGCTCGCCTGCGTCCACTCCAGTAGCAATGTCCCGTCCGTGATCAGCCTCCTCGACATGTCCAACCCTACAAAGAAATCCCCAATCTTTGTTTCCGCTCTCCACCTTGTCGAGCTCACTGGCTGGGCGTCTGCCTTGCATGTCGTCCACGAGGCCGGCTCCAAATCCTCCACCACCACCACCACCACCGGAGGAACTCAGGGTCAATCCAAGAACATTGTCGCTGCCTTTGAGACCTATGAGCAGCATGCAGGCGGGGTCTCCATTCAAGCCGTTACCGTAGTCTCCCCCTACTCCGAAATGCACGAAGACATCTGCACCCTAGCAGCAAACAAGCATGCCGCAATCATCATCCTCCCTTTCGAGAAAATCAAGACGATCAACGGAAGCATAGAGTCGGACAATCTCGCCATCCGTTCCGTCAACCAGAACATCCTCGAACATGCACCTTGCTCCGTCGCCATCCTCGTCGAACGCGGCCTCAGCAATGGAAGGGCAAGCCTCTACTCTGCGCGGCGTGTCATGATCCTATTCTTCGGTGGGCCTGACGATCGAGAGGCGCTTGCATATGCCTCCCGGATGGCTGAACACCCTAGCATCAGTCTCACCATGGTGAGGTTCATTCACAGGGATGAAGCCACGATGCCACCAAGACATTCACCACCGTCCTCACAGACCAATGAACACTCAAGCACGATAGAGGTGAAAAATTTGGAAGCAGACCCGGATCGAGTGTTGGACGAAGAGTGCATAAGCGAGTTCCGGCTGAAGAATCTCGGGAACGGGTCATTCGAGTACATAGAGAGGGTTTTGAACAGCAGCGAGGAGACGGTGGCGGCGATCAGGGGGATGGAAAGCTCACACGACCTTTGCGTGGTGGGGAGGTCACAAGGGAACTCGCCACTTTCCGCAGGGCTGATGGAGTGGACGGAGCACGCAGAGCTGGGGCCGATAGGAGACCTGCTGGTCATTGATCTTGAGGAGACATTGTCGGTGCTGGTGGTGCAGCAGTACAAGGAGGCAGGCAACGATGGAAGAAGTGAGGAGGCAGGCACAGTGAAGGTGGACAATCCAGAGAAGTCGGTAGAGCATGCGTAACGGGATCAGTGTTTGAAATTAGTTCTAGTTGCCACCCTAAAATTTGTACAGCATTATCATTACTAGGCCAATAAACATCGTTGTAGTGTTCAATTATTCTCTTCAAGTGTATTTGTGTACTGAATCTCCAAAATCTGGAAAAGCTTTAGCGCAACCGAATCATGAAAACCTAATCCTAATATGGTTTGGAGTATAAAAGAAAACTTCTCTTGTCAATGTGAAGAACAAGCTGCACACAGAAAATTCAACAGGAAATTCACCGCCTAGCTATTGGTTTACAATGCAAGAAACTGAGAACATTCTTAATCAACAAGTTGCACATCCAAGTTCAACTAGAAGCATTTAAATTTCTTAAAACTTTAATTGGTAGCCCTTGACACTTACATAGTATTATGCTGTTAGAAAAGCACATAGCCAGAAAGTTAAAAGGTGAACATCTCTTACTGTGATGATCGGCAGGGAAGCGTTGATCTGTACTGTAGCCTTGCATATTGGTATCCAAGGGAACGATGGATTGAGATTAATTTGCAAGGTAGATAAGAGTCCTGTGGGTAAATAAACAATTCCATTTACTTTCCATAACAATATACAGCTAAAAGTTACAAAAACATGAGCGTAATCACCTTTTTATATCGAGGACACCATATGCTGATAGCCCACCAATCGATGAACCAAGTTTTTAATACAAATTCTGGTCGTTGCAGAAGCATCCCCAAGATAACCAAGATAAGCTCCGAAAGCAACTAAAATGAAACAAAGTATAATAAGAAACACAATACCAAATTCCAGATGGAAATCATCATCTCCTACTCACCCATGCATGGTAATATTTCGAAGCAGGGCGTGAAGTGAAGGACAGAGATAGTGAGATGAAACAGACTTTGGTATTCAAAATCGTGAAAATATGTGTTACCACTGAAGCTGTTGGTAGTAAAAGTTGGAGAGGCGTTACGAGATGGGAACCAACAATGTACTGTTCCACGGTATAGTCAAAATTATATGACTTTGCCAAAAAAGGATTCCATTTTCTTCCTCTACATCAAACGAGAAAGTCAATTTGCTGCAACACAATAAATAACTAAGAAGTTACTTGCAAGAGAACAGAAGTAATACTAAAATTAATGGAAACTTGAAGAGCTTATTATCAATACATTTATATGGATGAATTTACATGCATTCATGGATGAAAACATTTGCCGATCACAATGATCAGGCACAAAATCGAATCTTACCTGACTAACAAAACATCACATGCACAAGAGAGCACCGTGTCAGTGTTGGTTTTGATATATCAATTAAATCCTTAAGATTAAAGAGATTGGGATTGATGATTCTACTAATTTTATTAAGAAACCATTCTAAGATTGATTAATCTGTAATATTTGTCCAAGAAATCCTCCCGAGTAAAGCATATTCTTCAGCTAATCGATAACAGGTAGACCGCTCTCATACCATTCCACATATCTCTACTCCCAACTCATGCTTTACGAGGTCTTGTTTGTTCAACAGAAATACGGGAAAGATCTCGAAAACAAAAAACAAGAAAAGCACATAAACTTTGAAAGTGCACAATCCTACTCACTTCGTAGGACTAAGCAATGCTAGAGTATTGTACATGCAAGAGTCAACATATAAACGGTTTGGCAGTTCAATGCATATACATTAAGATGTGATTACACATTTGCAACTCTGATGGCCCCTCATAGTCGCTTAGAACACTTATGAAATGCAAGTGGGGAGTTCTTGATAACCATCTGAAATGCTCAAATGGAAGTTCGTTGATTGTTAAATGAATCCTTTATCCCCACACCAATGTTATTGGTTTAAACATGACATATATAAGAAGATCAGGACAATATATGAGCATTTGTTTTGCTCTAACATCAGTTCATTACAAGAGTAGAAAGCATAACCACTACCTGATGATACATAATTTTATGCACACAATTAACTCAAGGGCAGTATTTTGGTCACCAACCGAACCTGTTTGACAAGACAAATATTTCTTAGTAGGCATTCATGAAAATTGAGTATCAAGTGCCAACAGAGTGAATATAACTGTATAAAGTTTCAAGGCTTAATTCCAAAAAGCAATCAAATTATTTGCCTCAGTTACGAAAAACTACCAAATTCTCTCAAAATTACAAAAAAAAATCTTACTTTGAAAGTTTTATAGTAGTTTCTTGCAATTATTGCTGACGTGGAACCTTTCTTATGATATTTTTCGTAGTTTTTGAAAGTTCTGTGATAGTTTCATGTAGTTTTTGAAAGTTTTGTGGTAGTTTTTGTGTATTTAACAAGAATTTGGTAGTTTCTCGTAATTAGGCCAAAGTATTTGGTAGTTTTTTTGGAATTAAGCCAAATTTCAAATTGCCAAAGAAACCTCAGAAATCTATGAAACTGAAGGAAAACATAGATAGAAGACAAAGAATCCATAACATTGACAGTGACCTAAGAAATGTGAATATGATACCACATAAGAATAGAAGTTACAGAAGTGAAGTACGACATTTCAATAAAAGGATGACAGCCTGGATATAATATTGAATTTCAATGCAGAATCTTTGGATCTTAAATTCCCCTTGAAAGAAACTGTAGCAGCTCTTTCACAGGAAAGTACCCACACATCTGCTTCCTGTAACGTAGATTTCAACTCCCAGGAGTTCAATTAAAACCAGTAAATATCTAGAGAAATCTAAACAAAATAGAAGATGCTAGTTTTTTTTCCTGTTTCTTTTCTTTTTTTAAGAAGCTGCTGGTTTAGTGTGAAGTTCATTAGACCTAATTCAATTTGTTTTCTTGAAGAGTGCAGGTGCCTGCTCGCAACAACCCCAAGAACTTACAGAATAATTATGTCTATCATAGGTCAAAGGCTCATATATAATCAGTTGAATATATAAAATGAGAAGGATTAACTGTAGGGACAAAGAAGATCCTGTGGATAAACAGTGATGGTTTCTTAATTTACATACATAAGCGCCGCAGTTGGAGAGAGAATGGCCATTATGATGCATGTGAAGGATTTATACACCAGCATGAAAGCAGTAGGCTGCAATATTAGTCTCAATGAAATGTGAGTGTTCTCTCTGTGTAGAATATTCTGAAAGAATATGCAGTGAACCCTGAGGCGGATCACTGATGGCATGAAGAAAGGATGAGCAGAGCCGGCTGAATATAGCAGATTGTTCTTTATCTTTCGGAAAAGAAAATAACAGAATTGTGAGTCAAGGGTCAAGGGTAATTATGATAATGTCATTTCAACCATAGGGTTTTAAAATTATTGAAAGAACACTAGATAGTAATAATAACATGGTTTTTCCATTCTTAGAGGTCTCACCGCAACGGAAAAGAAAGTGTGCCAACTTCGTTCCTTGCGAAAAAGCAGATGCCGGGTACTGAAGGATCGTTGAAAGGAAAGTGCACAATGATTTTCTCATTTGAGTATACAGCAAAAGAAGAATCTACTGGGCAACTACGACTCTGACAAAAAAATTACATAGATGACAGATCGAGTGTAATTTGTAAATAGAGCAGAAGACACATGTTTTGTACTAAATAAATGTCTTTGGCTATATGTCTGAAGTATAAAAACGACAAGATATTTGAGAAAAATCAGCATATGGGAGTCTCCTAATGCAAATTTGGTGCAACTCTTTCTGACGTGCATATGATCCCTCATTTTCATCATTACAAAGCATAACCGCTTCATGCAGTCTATTCAATAAAATTGATGACTACAAATTCCTAAGTCATGGTTCAAGCTTCAAACTCTTGCAACAAAGAGTTGCACGACAAAGACATCAATTTATAATATAGGAAGATAGCAACATTTGGAGCGATAATTTTGAAAAAAAAAATTCCTAAATGTGATGTAGCAAGCAGCATTAGTATCCCAGTTCTATGGATTGGCTCCCCAGATACTCTTGTCTGTTCTTATAAATTTAGGCCATAATCTCAGCAAGGTGCAGCCATGCTTGACTAATTCTCTTGTGTCAATAACTTCTATGTCTATAGACTCTATACATCATAGAACTATATTACTCATAGTTTCAAAAACATTACCATCGGTACAGACACCTTAGTACCAACCCCAAGGAAAAAGGCAAGGAATAGAATTACACCTAACAATAATTTACGAGAAGATAGAGTCATCTTAAGATTGAACAAGCAACACAGAGGATCTTTTATATAATAAAACGGCATGTGTCAAAAAAAAATACAGGCGAAGGGAAAGAAACAGAAGAAGGGTAGACATGAGTAAAGGTAACTGGAGAGTCACTTACAAGTTACGGGGAAATTGATATTTATGTTATTATAAGAGGTAAAAAGCTCAAAAGTATTGAGACGTGTAGCTTCTATGTTAGCAGCAGTGCATTCGCAAGGGAAATCAGCAGTAGTGCATTTGCAAGGGAAATCATAATGGATGAATACCATCAAAGAAATTGGAACTAAAGATATTACAATAAATCATTCTGTCTCGAGTCCCAATTAATTTTAAAACACGAGACAAAGCAAAAGGTCGATCCACTTTGTGTCGATGTGTTTGATCTTTTAACGTTTGAAAAATACCATCCCGACAAAGAGATTATGATGACTTCATGTAAGAGTTCACAATGACCCACAATTAACCCACTTCTTAATTATAGTAAAAATGAGTGAAGGAGCATAACTAGTTTAATTGTGAAACTACAAAGTACATCTACTATATCATGACGCAAATGCTCTTGCAACAGGTTTGAAATTGGTCTCACATCGTATCATAATAAGGATCATGTGGCATCTTTATGTAGTGTCATGTTTACCTTTTCAAAGGAAAAGGGATTTGTGAAAAGGAAGTAGTAGACTACAATGGAAGAGATTATTTAGACTCTTTGAATTTATTTATTTCAAAGACAAATTCTTGAGAAATAATAATTTGAATTGACAATATAATAGTATGCCTAGTTTGACAGCACAATTTTGGTCATTGTGGTGTCGTGGTGTTGGAGAGTGGTGATTTTGGATTGTAAAACTAAACAGGGTTGTCCAAACAAAAGTTTGGGAAATCCCTAAATTACTGGGGGAAAATAAGAGTTGTGAAATTAACTGGGTTTGCCCAAAGCATGTAAAACATCCAGCCACATCTTTCATTCTCCCTGTCACCAATATAATCATAAAAGTTTTAGAACCTATAGCTTTAGAAATTTGAGTTATCATTACAACATAAACAAAACAGTGGTTTCAGTACTGGGCTGCAAAGAAGGGCCTTAAATTTATAGATGTCTATGCTCAATATCAACTTCATATTTTTGTTCCGCATATCAAAAGAAAATCTATTTCCTTTTACCTGAAGCTTGAACAAGATGAATTGAATTCTCGGCGCAGAAGTTGCATGAGACATGACAACATCGACCTCTTCGTGGAACCAATGCACCAACCAAACAATAGCAAGTCCCAGCTGGGTTTACATGACTAGTTGCTTAAACCACAGCTTACACTGCTTTACCCATTCTTCACATCACAAATCATAGCTGATACAATACAGAGCAATGTCATTTGTTATATTCACATATATCTTCAATCAAATTCAGCAGCAATACCACTCACTCAGAATTTCTTGCATTTTAATGTGGCTGAAAATGAAATTTAAGCATTAGCAATCATGAAGACAATGAACTGATGATAGCAGAATGACTTTAAGAAAATAAAATAAAGGCTTAATTCCCAAAAACTACTAAAACTTTAGCCTAATTACGAGAAACTATCAAATTCTTGTTAAATACACAAGAAACTACAACAAAAACTACGGAAAACTACTATAAATAAGGTGTCATGTCAATAATAATTGCAAGAAACTACCACAACTTTCAAAGCATGGTAGTATCTTGTAATTTTGCGAGAATTTGGTAGTAACTGAGGCAAAGAATTTTGTAGTTTTTTGGAATTAAGCCTAAATAAAAATTAGCAGATAAATGAGAAACAAAATACAGTGAAGGCCAGTAGATCTATATAAACAATTTAATGGAGTGCTAGCTCGGAATTAATTTGCAGGGTAGATGATTCCTGGTAAATAAGAAATTTCATTTACTTGCTATAACAAAATTTTACACACGGGCGCGCGCGCGTGTGTAAAATGGTAATCACCTCTTTCCACCGAGGACACTACAGCTAGAAAATAAGCATAAGATGGTAATCACCTCTTTCCACCAAGGACACTACAGCTAGAAAATAAAAGAATAAGAGGGTAAAATACGGTAATGATCTCTTTCCACCGAGGACACCGTTTGGTGATGGTTCTCTAACGGATGAACCAAGGTTTCGAAACAGATTCCTATATCTAGGTACCATGATTTGCACCGTGGTGGTTTATATAATATAAGTCAGTACTCGCACATGCATCCCAACAAAACCAAGATAAAATATGAAAGCAACGAAAATGAAACAAATTTAAGTCAGAAACACTATATCAAAACATAAACTGTAGTTGATAGTTAAGAACCCTATTATGTTGCCTTGTTATAAGATTATCAATCAACAAGATTGGCAGCAAGCATCACGATAATTTCTCTTTGTTGATTTCTTTACCTCCAAAAGTGTCGAAACCAGATATCACCACCGGCAGTAAGTAGTAACCACTGTTTGCTACTGGAAATTGAAGAGATACAAAATAGAAAAGAAGAAGCAAACCCAAGCAGGTATCTTTTCATTCAAATGACTAAATCCCAACATGTGCATAAGAGCTAAGCCTTGTACATTTGATCCCAGGGCTGTATGCCAAACCATGCTTACAGCCTAGTTTACATGCCAATGGGCTAATCTCAAAGGATTCTATATACCTCAATTCCGTAACATAACAGTGGAAATGCAGAGGCCAAAAAAATTGAAAAACAATCAAGTGTCTCTACCATGAGTCGACAAAATAAAAAGTGTATAAGAGTGGAAATGCAGAGGCCGAATTTTTTTTCAATGCCACTCTGCACTGACTGATGTCCTCATGAAAATAGCATTTAAAATGTCAGTATTCAATGTATATAAATGGATAATAATATCAACAGCATTACATGTACAGACTTTATCATATATTTTAGAAAAGCATTAAATGTAGAATAAGAGAATCAGTAAAATACGACTTTTATTGATTATCTTTCAACTGGAGAGCACAGCAGAGGAGAAAGAAAATCAGCAAGTAATATAATTTCTAAAAGAAACCAGATTCCAGGGAAGCCTATTTCCCAAGGAAAAATAGCATGCTCGATGATTTTTCTTACAGAATCAATGAGAAAGAAAACCAATATCAAGCTTGAAGGAAGCATACGACGGCTTTAAAAGATTGAAAAAACCAAAATAGGAGCAATTTGACAGAAAGTATATAACAGCTTCAAGAAAACCAAAATAATAATCGATGAAAATGCTTCCTCTTAGTGTACTGTTACCAAAACTTCTCTATACATACTACAAAGTAAGCATGATAAGATTGTACATTATGACAGGACTGGTTCAAAGACAATGAGCAAATTAATAGTAATTTTCTTTGCATTGTTTAGACGCGATCCTTGGACTAATGCTTCTGGGAAACTGAAAATTGTGTAGATTGTAATCAAAGCAAATTAATTCTATTTCTTTTATTATTTTCTCTGTTTGCTTGACTATCCCAATTTAATTTAATTTAATTTAATATTTTTTTTTTGCACAACCAAGCAATTAAGAAATTAAGCAATCAAGGCCATCATACAGATTGTCAAACTATGGTATATTTTGGCACATGAATCAGCATTAAGTCTAAAAATAGTTAACTTTGTTGTTTTCTTATAACTTGTTTGTTAAACATTGGTTCTAACGGGGCTTGTAACTATTTTTGTCCCTTTCTCATTTGTAGATGTCTCGATAAGTATTCTTGAAGGCATAAACAAGTAAAGATGCAGACTAACAGTGAAGCAAATTTGGATAGAAATAGTCTTAATATCAATCATCTAATAAAACACAATTAAACAAAGATTAAGTA
Organism: Agapanthus africanus; assembly: GCA_030015575.1. Taxonomy (NCBI): domain Eukaryota; kingdom Viridiplantae; phylum Streptophyta; class Magnoliopsida; order Asparagales; family Amaryllidaceae; genus Agapanthus; species Agapanthus africanus. Next base: position 725,276,958 of record JASDDO010000019.1, on the reverse strand, counting down.
CTAATTAAGGAATTTTAGGTAAAAAAAATTTAAGAAAACCTAATTTTGTTCAAGACTCCGGTCCCCTTTTCAGTCGAAGCAAAGACACCGCTTGTTGTTCGAAGTTGAAGATTGAGACCTAAAATCGAAGTCAAAGTTCATGGCCATCGTTGATTGAGAGATCGAGACACACGTGGTCCTTGTAGTCGAAGTTCGAAAGAGATCGAAATTTCTGATCCGCGTGGCCCTAGTCGATGGCGGCGTCGAAGTTCACAAGTATGGCATAGTCACATGGTCCTTACAGTCGAAGAGAAACCCAAAGTTGATTGGGTAAATATAGCCAATGGTTCGAGGGTAAAAACCATTTGGGCCTAAAACAACCCGTATATATTATAAATTATGTCTGCAATTAACAAAGAAAAAAAGTATGTCATTCTGATTAAACGGGCCCCGAAGAAGCTCTCTCGGCCGTCTAGACGGCCGCCTTTTGAAACATTGAATGCAGATGAAACAGATTGTGATATTCAAGATGGTGAAAAATATGTAGAATACACAAAGTGGGTAAAAGTAAGAGCCGAGAAAAGGAGGACAGAGCCAACATCTTGCTCCGCAATGTAGTCATTGTTAGGATATTTTAGGATTTTCTAAAATTGTTGGGATATTCTAGGGTTTCCTAAAAGTATTTGAAATTACCTTAGTATTTTAACTTTGTCTTATTAGACAAGGTTTTAGTCTCACCTCGGAAAAACACAAACATGTTATTACATTTTTTTGCCAAAGGCGAGGGCAAAAAGCCCACAAACATGCTATGTTGTTTATATTAAAACAAAGTGAAATAGTTGGTATTTTACAGAAGAAGTGAACAGAATAGGCTTGTAGCACAGCAACACGCAATCATGCGAGGGCAAAGGCATAAAGCATTGGCTTCTGAAAGTGAATTTCAACCAAGAGTTGCGAATCTGAACAAAAGGTTATGAACTTGAATGAAATGTTGCATTTGAAATGAAAAGTTGCATTCCTTTATTACGAAAGGATACAAATGTATCATCCAAGTATACAGAACCCTTCACTTCCTATAAATGCATTGGACATCCTCGGTTTCAAATCATTTCAAATTCCTCTTTCTCTTGTGTTGGTGTATGAGTTCGCATTGAATGTATGAATTCGCATTGAAAGTTAGGATGCAAGAGTTTGGATTGGAAGTTTGGCTGCACCAAACTGCTTTCAACGTAGTTCGGGTCAAAAATTAGGCTGCAATCTGGTTTCACGTTCTCAGTAGTCTTTGGGCTTGAATTATCTTAGGAGGTAATATAGTGGATACCCATTGCAGTATAATGTGTAAATAATAAATATTGTCTTAAGGAAAGAGGAAATCATAATTCCCCAATTCAAGCAGTGAATTCATCCATTAGCCAGAAACAACCATTAGAAAAAACTTCTAAACTCTAACAGTTATAACCCATAACTATCTAAACTTTGCCTAGGAGAATTTCATTTTCTTCCCCAGCCATCAAATGAGATAGTTTGCTGAAAGACCAAGCCGTATGAGGCTATCTCATCACATAACATAACCAAGTGATTCCTTGCAAAAGAACGAATTGGTGAAACGAGAAACTTGACGAGCTCATAAGAGTACATTCTTGTGCATGAATTTATATACGTTCATGGATGGAAAAATTAATAATCAAAATTGGCAAGCACAGAATTGTACCTTGGCTAAAACTACATCAAATGCACTTGGGACCACTGTGTTGATGATATTTTATTTCTTATTTTTACCAATCATGTAGTCCTTTTATCAGAATCCAAGATCTGATATATTGAATAAATAAAATTATGGGAGTATCATTATGATGTGCATGTGATAAATCATTATTATAACCCGTAATAAGTTTATGCAGGCAAATTTAACAGAATGGAATATGAATGAAAACTACTGATATACTAAAAGAAGTCATGGTTCAAACCTCAAACCTTTGGAACAATGAAATTTAAGATAAAGGCACCGAATTATGATACAGTGATCCAGCAAGCAAGGTCTCAGAAGGCACTTTTGAATTATAAATGCAATTTAGCTCTGTGAAGACTCATGTCGATTCCTGATGGAGGTCCTTTTCGGATCTCCGTCAGATGTTGTCTTCCGTTGATCTCCCAGTGGACTTTGTTGATTATCTCCTGTTGCGTGTGGGTCTCAATGGGTTTTGGAGGAAGAACTGGAATGAGGAGTTTGGTGCCGAGTACCTGCAAAGAAGTCCCGGGATGGTTTGGTACCACCAAGGACCCTCCGACGATCAAGTTAGTGATGTGATCCGAGCAGAGTAACGGCTTAGAAGAGTCAAGAATGGCTTACTTGACCCCTCTGTGATGGGGGTTTATATAACGGTGACGGCACGCAGCAGGCGCGAGAATCTCGCCGGCAGTTACGCTCCCGACGTCACGCCCGCGTAAAGAGCAGATCGCCCATTAATGGGGATCGTGATAGCATGGAACGTGGGACGTTGCTGGCGTAAAATCCGCGCATGGCGAGATTGATACGCATGTGAGTGATGGAGTTGGTCGGAAGGCCGAGAAAGACGGCCTCGATGGGAGCTCGGGGACGAGCGAGGAGGCCGAGGAAGACGGCCTCGGCTGGAGGCGATGACGGCGAAGGTCGCCGCCCTGGAAGACGAGGTGGAGGCCGGAAAACGGGAGGTGGCCCGCCACCGCGAGGCTGCGGTGATTGCTGAGGTCAAGCTCGAGAATGCCCAGACGCTCGCCGGCAACCTGAAGAGGATGGTGAAGGCCCTCCGGAAGGAGCTGGGGACGGCGGCTGAGACGGCCAAGTCGGCCGAATCGAGAGCGGTGGAGGACTATAAGAAGTCGAAGGACTTCTATGACAACTTGGCCGTGGCCACGACCCGCATTTGGCACGACGCCCTCGATGCCGTTAAGTCCCGGATTCCGGAATTCGCCGACGTAGATCTCCGAGCCGAGTTCCCCCTCGTGGGCGCCGACGAGTAAGGGGAAGAGGTTCCTGGCGAGGAGGTCGCTGAGGACCCAGCACGCCACGTGGTGGAGGTCAAGGACCTCGAGGTCGTACCTGGCCCCGAGATGTAGAGCCCCCGTTCTCCTCCTTTATTTTGTTTTCTTGACTTTGTAAGCTGGGGAGCCCAAAAAATATCCTTTGTAAAACTTTTGTCTTTGGTAGTAATAAAGTTTTTCTTCAACTCCATAGAATTGCGCTCTTCCATCTGTTTATGAAGAATGCTCGTAAGATATCTTTACTTGTACCGTTGTGCTTTTATGTCAGGTAGGCCATCTGTCTGGCGATCGTCTGTCGAGTTGACTTCAATCACTGGCCGATGAGTGTGCCAAGCGCTGCCGAGGAGGTATCCTCCTGGGCCCTGGAGTCAAGGAGAGATCGTTTAAGCTTGGATAGACCTGACGCCCCTCGCTGGGGTCTCGGATCCTCCGCAGGCCACAGGGCATCTATGATTTCGAGGATTGACCACCATCCGGGGGTGACTGGTCAGGGTAGCCGCCCTGTCGCCTCTTGCAAGGGCTTTCTGGTCCCTGGCATTGTGATAGGGGAGCTACTCGCCAGGGATGGCCGAGCAAGGACTCGACTGCCCCTGGAAGGACTTGGGTCCTTAGCGCTGGAGGGGCTGTAAGAAGCCCACTAAGGATGACCGGGCAGTGAAGCTGCGTGGTTGCTTCTTGGCGAGGACTTTGATCTCTGGCGTCGTGGATAGGCAACTACCAGCCTAGGATGAACGAGCGGGGTAGCCGCTCTGGTGCCTCTCATAAGGGCTTTTGATCCCTGGCGTCGAGGGTAGGGAGCTACCAGCCGGAGTTGACCGAGCAGGGCAGTTGCTCGGTTGCCTCTTGCGATGGCTTTGATCCTTCAGGACGGGGACTGAGTAGGGTTACTGCCCAGCGCCTCTTGGCGAGGACTTTGATCCCTGTCGGTATTGGTAGGAAGCTACCAGCCGGGGATAGCCGAGCAAGGACTCGACTGCCTCTGGGAGGACTTTGGTCCTTAGCGCGGGAGGGGCTGTAGAAGCCTACCAAGGACCCTTGGCCGGGCAGGGTTACTGCTCGGTGCCTCTTGGCGAGGGCTTTTGTCCTGAAGGATAGCCGAGCGAGGGATTCTCGGGCTCGACTGCCTCTGGGAGGGCTTTTTGATCTCTAGTGCCTCTCGTGAGGGCTTTTGATCCCTGGCGTCGAGGGTAGGGAGCTACCGGCCGGAGTTGACCGAGCAGGGCAGCTGCTCGGTTGCCTCTTACGAGGGCTTTGATCCCTCAGGACGGGGACCGAGTAGGGTTACTGCCCAGTGCCTCTTGGCGAGGACTTTGATCCCTGTCGGTTGTGGTAGGAAGCTACCAGCCGGGGATAGCCGAGCAAGGACTCGACTGTCTCTGGGAGGACTTTGGTCCTTAGCGCGGAAGGGGCTGTAGAAACCTACCAAGGACCCTTGGCCGGGCAGGGTTACTGTCCGGTGCCTCTTGGCGAGGGCTTTTGTCCTGAAGGATAGTCGAGCGAGGGATTTTCGGGCTCGACTGCATCTGGGAGGGCTTTTTGATCCCCAGCGTTATGGCAGGGAAGCTACACGCTGGGGATAGCCGAGCGAGTGATTCTCGGGCTCGACTGCCTCTGGGAGGGCTTTTTGATCCCCGGCGTTGTGGCAGGGAAGCTGCCCGCTGGGGATAGCCGAGCAAGGGATTCTCGTGCCCGACTGCCTCTGGGAGGGCTTTTTGATCCCCGGCGTTGTGGCAGGGGAGCTGCCCGGTGGGGATGACCGAGCAGGGTAGCTGCCAGGTTAAATCTTGACGAGGTGTAGCCCGACCGTCCAGCTGTAGGTGCGGGGAATGGGAACGGTCGGGGCAACGGTGCGCGTAGCCAGTGCATTGAATGCGGGGGGAGGCGAAGCGCTAGGGGCGCGTCGCTTCGATTCCACCGGAGAAGGCTTGATGGCTGCCGCGTGGCGGCGACTCCCTGGGTGAAAGCGGGCGACTGTTGAGCTGCGCAGTGGGCTATATAAGGCTGAAGGAGTACTGGTCCTTCCATCCTTCGTAAACAGGTCGTCGAGAATGCAGGACTTCTCGTTTACCATCCCCGACATTGTCCGCTTTGAAGATGTATACCTTTACGACCCGTACTGCACCGAGGACACGGTGCAGCTGGTCTACGGGAGCATTGAAGACCATTTCGGCCGGCTGCTCCCCAGACGCTCCTCCCTGCTGCAGCTGCTGATGTACTCCATTTGGAGGGCGTCGCCGAGACTTTACAACCCCCTGTCTGAGCTGCTCTATGACGAGGCCGTGGGCAAGCTGCGATCTTTGAGGCGCTTGGCCTAATCTCCGCGAACCGGCTGGCCCGCTCAGAGGCGCTCGTCCGCGAATGCTACGAGCTGAGGCTCGGGATCGACGCGCGTGGGGGGAACCGGGGACAGGGGTTGGACCTTGCGAGGCCCAGGTTGGCGAAGATCTTTACCGAGTACCACGAGCAGTGCTCGCTGCACCCCCTTCCCCTACTGTTGTAATTTTCTTTTCTTTTTGCATGTATAACTGAGGAGCCCATAATACCTTTTGAATAAACAAAGTTTTTCTTCCCTTTCCGCAATGCTCCATTGATCTTTATTAAATTAACAATAGATCTTAGGAAGAATTTACATTGCTTTAAAAGAAAAGTACAAACTAGTAGATGACTTTATTGGCTTGGGCCTAGCTCCCTGAGAGGCTGTTGGCCTCCGCGCTTGGCCTAGGGTATGGGGCTCCCTGAGCTCCGGGCTGGCCATCCGCTGGAACGAGCATGATCTGACCAATGGTCAGGTCGGCAGGAGGGTGATGCTGCTTCTGCTCGCGGTCGGCCTGCCGTTTGTCCTTCAAATAGGCAGTGAGGTGCCCAGACCGGATGAGCTCTTCGATGTAGTCCCTCAGTTGTTTGCAGTCCTCCGTGGCATGGCCCAGTACCCAATGGAAAGCGTAGTAGGGGCCCCGGGTTCGCTTTGCGGCCTGACGCAGGATCGGAGGGAACTTGAAGAACCCCTCGTTCTGGGCCTCTTCCAGCAACACTGCGAGGGAGACGTTGAGGGGGTATACTTCTGGAACTTTGGATGATAGGGCTGCTGACGCTCCGGCCTCTCCTCCCGAGCCCTTTTCTTCTGGTCGGACCGTTCTGTCCGGGGGAGGGTAGCATTCACCTCGGATTCCAGCTGAACCTCGCGCTCGGTCCACGTCTTGATCTCGGCCATAGTCTTAGGTTGCGGCAACGCGAAGGAACGTAACCATTCCTTGTGCCTCAGACCAGATCTAAGCGCCGTGATGACGGTTTCGTCCCGGTGCTCGGGCACCTCGAGAAGGGCGTTGTAGAAACGGGTAATGTAGGCCTTGAACATTTCCTTGTCCCTACTTTTAACCGTGAAGAGGTAGTCGACCGGATGCTTCTGTCGACGGTTCCCCACGAAATGGCCGAGGAACTGGGTAGCTAGCTCATCGAAGGTCGAAATCGAGCCGGGCTCGAGCCCCCGAAACCAGTCCCGACCTGCGCGGATAAGGATGGTCGGAAAGGCTCTGCACTGGGCGGCTTCAGAGTGATCCTGGAAGCTCATCCCCGCGGTGAAAACGTCCAAATGGTCCTTCGGATCGGTTTTCCCGTCGACCGGAGAGACCTTTGGGGGCTTGTTGCGCGAGGAGACGTGGACGTCGAGCAGTTCCTCGATGAACGGCTTTATGAGCGAGTCGGAGGCATAATTAGCCCCGTCGCTCGAGAGGTGAGCCTCCCGGTGCATGCCCTCGATTTTCTTTTCGAGGGCGTCAAGCCGACCATGGTATCCCGAGGAATCGGCGCCTTGGGATCCCTGGCCTCCGCTGCGGATGACCTGCGTCTGGGAGCGGCCTCGGTTCCTCTCGACGAGGTGTCTCAGATCCCGAGGCGGGGTGGCCCTGGGACCGCCGAGGTGAACCCCTTCCGTGCGGCCCCGCCGAGTGTGGTGGTGTCGACCACGCCTGTGGATAGGCGAGGTGACTGACATCTTCTCAGGGGGATAAGGGTCGTGTGGAGGCTCGGGGCGGGGCGTTCTGGCGCCGGATCTTTGGTGTGGAGCCGTAGGGCGTCCAGCGGGCCTCAGGGAGCACCGGCTCGAGAGATCGGTGGCCAGGAGTTGTTGCCTATTGGTGGTCATCCGTCCAGACGGGGGCAGAGCCTTCTGGAGGCGGTGGAGCGGCGATCTGGGGCCCAGGCCCGGCCGTTTGGACGCGGACGAGGGCCTCCACGAGGGATTGCAGCCGATTTATCCGGCCTGCGAGGGCGTTGATGACGGTCATTGGAGGAGGCTCATCCCTGCCTTCGGTGAGTGGAAGGCGGCGGCTGGTACCGGGATCTTCAGGGTGGCTGCTTGCCATTTGGACGGAGATCGGAATGCCAACTTTGTGTTTTGTGGAGCGTTTCCCACAGACGGCGCCAGCTGATGGAGGTCCTTTTCGGGTCTCCGTCAGATGTCTTCCGTTGATCTCCCGGTGGACTTTGTTGATTATCTCCTATTGCGAGTGAATCTCAATGGGTTTTGGAGGAAGAAGTGGAATGAGGAGTTTGGTGCCGAGTACCTGCAAAGAAGTCCCGGAATAGTTTGGTACCACCAAGACCCTCCGACGATCAAGTTAGTGATGGGATCCGAGCAAAGTAACGGCTTAGAAGAGTCAAGAATAGCTTACTTGATCCCTCTATGATGGGGGTTTATATAACGGTGGCGGCACGCAGCAGGCGCGAGAATCTCACCGGCAGTTATGCTCCCGACGTCACGTCCGCGGAGAGAGCGGATCGCCCATTAATGGGGATCGTGATGGTGTGGAACGTGGGACGTTGCTGGCGTAAAATCCGCGCATGGTGAGATTCACGGAGCGGCGGATACGCCTGTGAGTGGTGGAGTTGGTCGGAGGGCCGAGGAAGACGGCCTCGGCGGGAGCTCGGGGACGAGCGAGAAGGCCGACGAGTCTTGGTTCTGTGGCAGCCCGAGATGAGCTGAGGGGCCGAGGAGGCTAATTTGCAGGGAGCCCTGAGGAGGGCTAGCTTGTGCTTGCAAGTCGGGCGTAGGGTGACCTGGTCGGCCCCCGTGGGCCCTTTCTTCTGAGTCTAGGGGCAGGTCATCTGCCACGTGTCTTGATCCTGGAGATTGCCGATATTGAGCATCATCAATTCCTGTAAAAGAAGACCAGACCCTCAGCAAAGTGCAGGCATGCATGACTCTATTTGACTCGTGTCAATACCATTTATGTAACACAAGGATACCAGAATTACGAGAAAATACAATTGTCTTAGGATTGCACAAAGCAACACAGAGAATCATTGGTGTTGTATAATGGCATGTCTTACTAGATAAATACTAGTGACAGGAAAGAATCAGAAGAAGAGTAGGTATAAGCAGATGTGAATGGAGAGTTCTACTGACAATCTTCAGGAAAGTTGATATGGATGTTATTATAAATGGTGGAAAGCCAAAATTATAGTAAAGTTTTCGGTGTTGTTAACAGAGCATTTGCAAGGGAGATGTTAATCTCAGGCTAGAGTTTAGAATAAAATTTCATTTTGTTTGGTTGAGTTTCATTTAGTTTTAAAACATGGGATTAATCAAGAAGATTGGGATCATTTTGTGTCAAAGCATGTGATCCCCTTCAATATTTGGAAAAATACCATCCTGGCGAAGAAATTATGATGAATTCAATAAGTTAACAATGTACCTCATATAAGCACATCTACATCAAAGTAGAAGAGTAAACTAGAGGAGCATAACTAGTTTAAGTGCTAAAATATAGCATACTTCATCCACTATCTACTATAACACTGGCCCTCTTATAAGAGAGTATAAAATTGGTCTCACATCATGGCCTGATAAGGACCATGTGGTATCTTTACGTAGCGTTGTGTTCTTTTCCGAAGAAAAAGGCATATGTGGAAAAGGAAAAAGTGGTATACGTAGGGAAGAGAGTATTTAGAATCCTTGAATTTATTTCTTTTACAAATAAATTCTATGAGAGTAATAAATTTGCATTTAAAAATAACTTTTTAGTCTTTTTACAAGATTAAGCCTAGTTTGGCAACGCGGTTTCAATCACTGAAACTATGGTCTGGTGTCATGGGTTTTAGAGGCCAAACCAAGTATTGAGATTTCGGCAGAAACACCACCAAACTTCAAGTTTTGAAATTATTGGATATTTGCCAACTAAAATCGAGTTTTCCAAACAAAAATTTGGGAAACCCCAAAATTAATAAAACAAAAGTTCGTAAAACCGCGTGGACATTTCCAATGCTTGTGAAAATCGAGCCCTTTATCATCGTCCTTGACTCCTTGTGTTGCCAAACTACCACAAAAGTTAGTCAACCTCCGGCCTTAAAAACTAGGATTTGTATTCCGGTTCATTCTCAGTTCATATAAATGTAGTTTCCAAGACAGGCTAAATCTATTTCTAACTATGATGCTCGTGACTGTAAGAAGTATAGTCCCTTATACCTGAAGCTCTAATTAGGCAAGATGAACTCTCAGGCGCAAAAGTTGCATGAGCCACCGCAACATCGACAAGTTTGCAGGATCAATGTGCAAAGAAAACAACAAAAAAGTCCGAGCTGGCTCACAAAAGAACTGGTGCTTCGGTCGCCACAGCCTGCTCGCTTATTCCTCGTTCTTTTTCACATCAGAATATTCACACGCATAACTGATACAAGTAAAATGCATTGTAATTTGTATAACTATTTATATTTTCTATCTGCAGCAAGATCACTCACCCATAATTCCTTACACTCAATGTAGTTAATTATGAAATTTAAAAGACTGCATTAGCGATCATGAAAATACTACTCATACGGCAATGAATTCAATAAATTAAATAGTATAAGCAGAAATTAAGGGGAAAATACACAGATGATCAGTAGATCTATGGAAATGATACATAACTTAATTAGAAATTTAGAAATTAAAATAAATGTTTTAAAATAATATCACATCTCAAAAAGGGAAACTTTTCTAATACACTGATAAATAGTCTATATCAGTCTTAATATTAGAAGAATTTGTTCAACAAACCGATATGTTAAACTGAGGTCCTACAAATCTCCCTGTTAGATCAAAGGAGATTTCATATAATAAGAAAGATCCTTGTTCAGCTGTTCTTTCCCCATCAAGTAAGGAATATAATTCCATTACCATTTGAATAATTTGAATGCTCCAATCACCAGAAATGATATATTTTACATTTTATCATGTCGGTTTTCCTCTCTTGGCCAAATTATCGGAAAAATGGTCAAAATGCAGGAATATATATTGTTTTAGCCAAAGAATAAGGCGGATCAACAAAGATCATGAAAAAACTATAGCTACAGACAGGAAAGCACAGATATCATCGAAATATTATCTTCAAACAAGCACAAACTAATATCATGTTCACTCTGACAATAAACAACTTCAATGGCAATAATCCTTGTTAGCAAAATCAAGCTTTAATGAATTAGCATATAGGCATGTACAAAGTTTGAACCCAACGCTTTAAAGGAGTCTTGAAGTCATTAACTTTCACCAAAGTTCTGGTTTATTCGGATACCGGGATTGTAATTTAAGAGAACTCTATGTCTGTCCACCGTTAATATTAAATGGAAATTTTTAAAAAAGATCAACACTGCACCCGAATATAGCTAATTTTGATTTGAGACAGAAAACGCATCTTCTTATGCACTATAAATCGTCTCTATATTAATCTTAAAATTCGAAGGAACTGTTCGCCCATTCTGTCCAGACCAAATTTAAATGAGATCCTAGACCAAAAATAAAACAACAAAAAATTTACAACGAGATTCTAGACCATAATTTGAACAAATGAAAAATAGCAAATCAGATTTTCAACTAAAAATAAAACAAACAAGAGTTTTAAATTGAGATACTATCCTACAAAGGTCAAACTGTCATATTAACATACCTTCTGTTAAAACCGCTTCTGTTAAAGCAGTCAAGAATAAAGCTCCCTTTAGTTTATGGCTCTCCAGTTGCAAGCAGATAGGTAGACACAACATCCAAAGTCTAGTTCATTCAATTGCAAGTCAAGCTTTTTACATTGTCTTCACATTCAGCATTATCTGTCTTCTATAGCTCCTATATCCAGAGCCATGTCCTTAAAAATTCCAGCTTCTCCGCAATTTGCAGCAACCACACAAAGAAACTGCCACCAGTACAACTAAAACTAGTCTTAATTCAACAGCATCGAGCGAATAGCTTCAAAGCCAGCAAATGCACATAGGTGGACAGAGACTAGCAGGAGCAGTACACAAGAAATTAATCCTTTAAGGCAACAGAAGTAAGCTTTGAAGTCGATTTCATGTGAGTACTTCTGTTCGGTTTTAAAATGTTTATGAAGCCCTCAAATTTACATGTTCAGCTTTTTCACATGTGTTCTATAAATTTTGAATTTAACCTTCTTTATTTATTCCGCATATATTTCTCAAATTTACATGCTCAATATCTTATGATGTGTCTAAAAAGTTTAACCTGGTACAAATTGATCTCCTCGCTTCTTCAGTTATTCCATATATATTTCTCAAATTTACATGATCCCGTTTTATTGTCGAACGAGTTTGAATGGTACATACTCTATTATCACAATAACCATATTAATAGTTATATCATATAAAAGAGAGTATCACCTAGGCCCCCATTTTATTATAATTAAAAATATTTTTAAGCTAAGAAATATGATTTTGTTACTCTTATTAATAGTTATTTCCTATGTGTTTAAAATTTTGATTCTTCAAAGACCTCGTATCATCTCAGCACATAAAGAATTGATTGATGATTGGGCATTTTTTCTGTTTAAGGGTTATGCCGATTTGTTGTTTATGGTTATTTGTTACAACACATGATGAAGCTCACAAGTGGGAATTCCCCAGATCACGACACGTAGCTAATGACGTGTCTCGGAGGCTATAGAGCTGGAATAAGCCTGATGCATTAGAGACATTCCTCGGCCTCCCGGCTCGTCTCCGATCCTTCTGACAGGCCGACCTTCCTTGGCTTCCCGGCTCGTCTCCGAGCTATCTGACAGGCCGAACTTCCTCGGCCTCACAAGCTCGTCTCTGAGCCTTCTGACTAACCGAGCTTCCTCAGTTTCTCCGATCCACCGAGAGTGCGGAACCCAAACACCCCCCGCAACGGCTCCGCGTATCTTGCCAAAGCGAGATATCCGCCGCCCCACATTCCGTGTCCCACACGGGCACGTTCCCCCATTAATGAGTGAATCCCGTCATCAACGCGGATGTAACGAGGGGGCGTAACTGACGGTGGGAATGTCGCGCCTGCTCGCTCCACGCGGCCTCTATATAAACCTCACTTTCAGATGACTCGGGTAACTCGAATTGATTTCAATACGTCGCTACTTTGCTTTTATTCCACGGTACTAACTTGATCCTCGGAGGGTCCAACGGTGGTCACCCACCCCGGAACTTCCTTTGCAGATGGCTCGGCGTCAACACCAATCCATTGAGATCCACACTCAACAACTCTCAAATCAAATCTCAGCCGCGTAAGATCACTCTCGCCAGATCGACGGAGGACAACATCTGAGGGAGATTCCGACCTCCATCAGTTGGCACCGTCTATGGGAACTTTTCTAGAAGCTTCTCCATCCATAAAATTGATCTTCCGCCCTTGACCCGATGGTGAGCGACGATCGCAACGATCCAAATACGAACCACCATACCTCCCACAACGGAGGCAGAAGCGGCTCGTCTCCCCCTCCTAACATCATCAACGTCTTATCCATTCGGATCGACAGGCTCATATCGATGGTGGATGCACTCATCCGCGTCCAAGCGGTGGGTCCTACCCACCAGACCGCAATTCCCCCTTTCTAGGATAACGACGTCCGCAGAAGGACGGATGGCCATCCTGTCACAACCCGAAATATTAGCTTGTTAGTAGCACTTGAATCACGCAACGTCTAAAGACATAATGGAATTCAAGTAAGCTGAAATCCATAAATCTAAACCTTTTAAGAAAATAAAGGAGGTGAAGTTTTGAAATAAAGGTATAATAAAATCAGGGTTTCTTAATGCATAGAAAAATGACAAATGATGCAAGTGACATTTACTAGTTTGAAAACATGTTTCGTCCTTTTTGAAAATTTTGGCAGCACCTCCTTTGTATATTTTCATCCAAAACCACAAATACATAATAATGATAATGGTATCCCCAAGCGGGAGCTAGCTCTTCGCCAAACGGCGGATCACAACCACGCAATACAATATAAATAAATATACGACGTCCAACGGCGAAGTTCACCACAAAAGATAAGTAAATGAGCAAGATATCAAACCACAAGTAGCGAACAACCCCTAGCTCTAAGTCTCGCAACCACAATCTCACTAAGTCTCATTACTTATACAATTTACTAATTTTGATTGATGGAGTTAACTAGATACAATAATGAAAATAGATACAAGAGTGGGTACGATATAAGTGTCCCACCTACCAATGCAAAACATCCGAATGCAACTGTGTGCCAACTAAGCCGCTACTGATCCAAGCAGTCAACCTGCAAGAACTGTGGCACAACGGGGATGAGTTGCCAACTCATGAGTAGAAAAATATCAACAGATTGAAATCAAATAAACAACGACTTCTAGGTCAACTATATCATAAAGGTAATACTATGATATCTAGGGTGACCGGGTCGGTAAATGTGCCAACAAGGTAGTCAATACCTATATGCATGCGGATAACATCCAACAGTAATAATCAATGCATGTATATGGATCTCGTCCAACCATAATCAAGGTATGTATGCATATGGATCTCGTCCACCCAAAATCAATGTCTGTATGCACGTAAATATCATAAAGGAGTGTGCATGAAAGTATGATGATATATATCAACGGTGTCCCTCGTGACACATCAAAATCATAGAAGCTGAGTGCCCAGCATCGACACTCGAAAACATCATGAAAATCGTACCCAGTATCGGCACGTAAATCCTTATATATCGGGCTCCGTCAGTCCGGATCGGCCTACGGGCTCCGTCAGTCCGGATCGACCCATATCATCTCTCGACTCCGGTCGGTATTCTCCGGATATCCGCCGAGCCCAAATACTATCACCGGTAGGCAGTAGTCTCTCTGCCCGGCTCACCGTCTATATACACAACATCCATTTCTTGTCCCGGAGTACCATATCGGGTCACCATGTATCCGCAATCGGTCTCATCCGCCTCCTCAAATCGGGTTTCACATGTCGCTCTCAGAACCGAGAAAACACATGGTGGACGCACTGAAATATCATATCAAGAGAAACCGGGTTTTTAAAACAACACATAATCTCTTTTAAAATGTCCACGGTTCTCAAATCCAGAAATATCATGAAAACAACATATCTCAATGCATAAAATCATAGAGCATGAGGTATACGACATATAAAAGAAATGTAAGCATACCCGTATATCATGCAACATAGAAAAGTGATATGACATGTTAAGGGAAAACCGCTCTTTTAAATGATTCCAGTTTTTAAAATATAACATGCGGTTCCCAATTTTCCAATAAAATCAGTTATCTATATAGGTATAATATGTATATGCATAAATATAGATATACCAATGTATGTGTGCACAAATATGGATATACAATGTGTATGTGCACAAGTATGGGTGTACCAAGGTATATGTACACCAAAATGGATATACAAATGTGTATATCCGCCAATATGGATATATCAATGTATATGTCATGATGCAGCAAACCTACTGTGTAGTGACATGGCAATTATCGATGATGAAGTGTGTGAGCCGGCAAATCTGTGTACGTGTAACATACGCATCATCGATAATGGTGCAAGTGTACTAGCACATGTATAAGCAATGCAATGGAAATAATATGAATGCAGCATAAGGTAAATCATATGCAAATGCTGACGGGTATACGTATCTAATATGACTGAGTCGGGGAATCTATCAATCGACATCTAGCCACACAATGACATGTACGGTATAATCTATCGTACGGCATCTTCTAGTCATGGGTAAGGATCAATCATCAAGTCAAACTCATCACGCACGGAAAATCATCGTACGACGGCATTAAACCAATAGGGATCCTATCATCCTATAAGACAAAGGTACGGCCTAATATCACATACGGCCTACATCCATGATTCACAACATTATATATATATATATATATATATATATATATATATATATATATATATATACCTATGTCCCAGTTCACACCCGTAATAATCTCATATCAGTGGACCGGCAGGGTATAAATCATCTCGATCGACTCGCATCTGTATACCATCATATCATCATATCATCATATCATCACATCATCACATCATCTTATATTCCTTCATTGCATTTATATCACACATCAAATCGAATCTACATAAACATTCTATCTCTGCTAAGTAAAGTATCAAATCTAACAAACACACCCGAACCATACAATCAGATTTTTAAAGAAGCAAATCATAGTTTTGAAAATAGGGGTTACGGTGTTTTTACGAAAAAGATATCACTTGAAAATCCGTAACATCCCTCAAGGTATATATATTTAAAAGATACATACGATTCTTCGGTTTAGAAAGAGGTATGGTTCGGATGACGCATCTACATCGACTATCTAGTCCTACAGTACCCTAAATCTGCGGCCTGGGTGCAGGGGATGGGGCTCAGGTCTTAGTGGTAGCTTCCTAGGTGCCTGCACGACTCCCAGTAATTGCAAAATCATTTCTAGTGTCCCCGGGTTGCTCCAGATTCCAAAATACCCTCTAAAATCACACATTTATCCGATGTCGGGGTTTCTAAATCCGTGTTTTGGGATTTCTAAGCTCTGATCCAGGTCATTAAACAGCACCCAAGTCTAGTTAACAGCCACAACATCACCAAATTTAAACAAACACTCAAACCCTTTACTAGGGTTTCCCAATGTTCACTAATCTTCATAATTTCACATCTAAACACATCTGAATACTAAAGTAAATGAAAAACTACCCAATTGGTGAAGGGATTACCTCATATTGCACCCATGAATCCTTAAGGTCATCAAAATCTGGATTTTCTTGGTCCCATGTGTAGAGGTTGAAGAGTGGATTAATTTTTGTGAAGGGTGTGTAGGGTTTTGGGGCTTATTAGGAGATAGATCTAAAGATTCTTTGAGGAGGGTTGTGGGGTTGAGGAGATGAAGAGGGAGAAGAAATCAAAGATGGGTGAAAGAATGGCAGCATCCCCCTCCCTCTCTCTCCCAAAATCACACTCTTTCTCTCTCTCCAAAAGCCTACAGAACCTAATCATTTTGTCCCCCTTTGACTTTTCCTTTTCTTTTTCTTTTCTCTCCACCAATAACCCAAATAAAATGAAACATATAACAAAATGAAACATGTCATGGTGCACTAACCATGAAAAACTGTAAAAAAACGCGAATTTGGCTTAATCGCGATTAGCAGTGCACTAATCGGGTTTTATTAAAATTGCATATAATAAATATTAAAAATGCCAAATCCTTTAAAATATATTTTTAAACGAATAAATCATTTTAATTTCTATTTATTTCACAATTATTGGTATAAATTTATACCCTTTTTCGAAAACCCCAATTTCGCAAATCGGGTAGTTTTCGGGAAAAATATTATTTTAATATTAAATTGCAAAAATAATATTTTATATTTTCTGAAATGTTACACATACTTAGGCCCTCGATCTCACTCACGCTCATCTCAACGTCACCGAGCGCCGGCGTGCCGACTCCAGCAACCATAACCCGCGCGCGGTGAATGATTCCATGACCTGCTGGACGCCGGACAGCTCCACACCCCGATCTCAGAGAAGGTTAGGCTAACGCTCCGATACCCACCGCACGCTCACATCCAGTGAGGAGGTGTCTGTCATTTCACCTGCTTCCAGGCAAGACCGACGCCCCCACTCCCGCCGATACCGTGTAAACGGCGTACGGCAAGACTACTTAAGAAGGGCCTCTCCCGAAGATTTAAGAAATTTGATAGAGCGGAATCGAAGCCGCACAATCATGTAGACCCGGAGCAGGGTAGCCACCGCTCCGACTGTGCAGAATCCTCGAGGTACCACTACCGGCTTGAAGCTTTCAAAAAGAAAATCGAAGGCATACAATAAGATGGCCACATGTCTGGCGAAGGGACCAGGTATTCCGCCGATTCGCTCATAAAGCCCTTTACAGAAGAGCAGCTGGCCGAGCACGTCTCGTCTAGGAACAAGCCGCCCAAAGTGGCCTTCTTTGACGGGAAGTCCGACCCGAAGGACACTTAGATGCATTCACAGCGGGCATAAGCTTCCAAGATAACTCGGACGCGGCTCAATACCGAACTTTCCCTACTACCCTAATCCGGGCTGGCCGGGACTGGTTCTGAGGGCTCACGCCGTGCTTCACCTTGACCTTCGATAAGCTGCCTGCCCAATTCCTCGGTCATTTCGTCGGAAACTGACGATAGAAAAGTACGGTCGACTACCTGTTCACTATCAAGAGTGGAGACAAGGAATCCTTCAAAGGGTATATCACTCGCTTCTATAATGCCTTCCTAGAGGTTTCCGAGCACCGCGATGAAACAGTTATCACCGCGCTGAGATCGGGTCTTAGGCACAAAGAGTGGCTCTGCTCTTTTGCATTAGCGCAATCTAAGACCATGGACAAAGTGAAAGGCTGGACTGAGCGAAAGATCCAACTCGAGTCGGAGGTGAACTCAAATCTGTCCCGAGCCTACCAAACGGACCGAAAGAAAAGGGACAGGGAGGAGAAAAAGAAAGTCGACCATCCGAAACTTTACTCACCGAGGTTCCAGGAGTACACTCTAAACATTTCCCAGACCGAGCTGCTGGAGGAAGCTAAGGGCGAGAGGTTCTTAAAGCTCCCGCTAATTACCTAAAGAGCGGGCAAGCATCTTCGCAGCCCATACTGCGCTTTCCACCGGTCGCAGGGTCACCCGATTGAGAAATGCAAACAACTCCATGACTACATCGAGGAGCTGATCCGCTCCGGCCACCTGGTGAAATACTTACGGGACAAGCGGCAAGCGGAGTGGGAGCAAAAGGACCAAACTCCTCTCGGGGAATTAACGATTAGGCAAATCATGGTCGTTATCTCGGATAAAGCTCGGGAAAACGGGGAGAACCACCACCTCCTCCTAGTCGAAGGTGTAAAAGATCCCCCCGTAAGAGGTGCAGAAAATACGAACCGATCATCTTCACCGATGAAGACCTCCACGGCATATCGCTTCCTCACAATGACCCTGTCGTGATAACGGCCCGAGTCCAACGTTATGAGGTCCAGAGAATTTTGGTCGATTCAGGGAGCTAGGCGGATATCCTATTCCACGACTGTTTCTAGCGTATGGGGCTAGAACCATCCGACTTTCGGCCGACCTCCCATGTCCTCTCTGGGTTCACAAACCACTCCGTCTCGGCCGAGGGGTTGGTCACCCTCCTCCTCAACATTGGGTAAGCGGGCAATACACGAACCATACCGGTGAATTTCCTCGTCGCTAAGGTCCCTTAATCCTATAACATTCTCCTGGGACGCCCTACCTTGAACGCCCTCCGAGCTCAAATTTCGACTTATCACGTTACGATGAAATTCCCTTTGGATCAAGAGGATAGGCCGGGCCTACGGGTGTAGGGTTACTAGGCACACTCAAGAGGTTCCATAAGGCATCAACCATGCCAAACAAAAATTTTCCGGTGCCGAGAAACCCTAATATAGATCGTTAACTAGAAGTTAAGGCGAAAAGCTAGCAAGTAAACAACTTTATTGCTAAGTGAAAGGGATTACAACCTTTGTAGATCCGGTCCTCCACTTCTTTAGCTCCGTGTTGACGTCCCTCCACTGTGATCATCGGATCCTGGACTCTAGCGATGGTTTCGTCGGAGAAATGATCGGGCTAGGTCATTGACTTCGAGGCCGAAGATGATCTACGTCGGGAAGACTCAAACTCAAGCTTTTCCTTCACTTGGTCAAAAACTTTGTGAAGAGAACACCCTATACTACATGGCAAGTGGTAGAGGATGAAGAAATAGGAAGTGGGTTCACTTTAGAATTGGATTTCTCACTCTTTTTCTCATGGCACCATTGGAGCTCTCAAGCTTTTGTGAGCTTGATGAAGATGATGAAGAAGAAAGAATCATATGAATTAAAAGAATAATATGAATACTTATCCTTTTAATCATGGCACCATGGTTGAGTTAAGCCCTCATGCTTAACTCATGTAGAGAATTAACCATAGCATAAGGTTAAGGGTTGGGTTAGCTAATATCTTAAACAAATGACAAAGAGAGTTGACTTTGTCAATGTTTATCAAGCTTCATGAAGCTTAATAACTTTGACCAAAGTCACACTCTTTTGTTATATGCTTAGGAAAATAGTAAACCCTAATCTAACCTTGATTTGGTTTAAGTCTCATACACACAACTTGTTTGTATCATCAAGTATGATACAAACATGTACACTTGCATATATCACATATAAACAATGTGCACATTCAAGTGAGAAAATCAATCTTAAGTGAACCAATACTAGTTAATGTAAAGTAATATATCAAATATATAATTATACATTAAATCATTAAATCAACACTTGATTTAACGATCCGGTCATATCGCATATAACCGACTAATATCAAGTGTATCAATGTATCGAATCAACACTTGATTCGGTAACCCGGCTATATCACATATAACCGACCGATGATACAAATCGCGAGAATAGAATACAGTATCACATACTGGTATTATTCTCGGTCCCGCACATATCTCATATGCACTCCTATTTCGTTTCGCTTGAGCCAGGAAACCCCTGTGTAGGACTCTAAAGACTCGTCAATACGCCGGTAGTAGGTGATGATCATATCAAACACCCACAAGCCGCAAGCGGTCTGCTAAACGTAACGGCCACCCGGGTATTTAGCGATCAGAAGATCAACGAGCAACCCCGCTCACACTCCTGTGATTCCAACGAGTAACACTACCGTACAGTCCGGTCTGTTCGTCTGATATGTCACATATCTTGTCTAGGGGTGGTAAATGTCAGACCCCAATAACTCGATAAGTCGTGTCGATATGAGGCTCATAACGGGTCGAGAAACTACTGGTAACACTTACTAGTAAATCCCTAAAGCAGCCTTGGCCAAGGACTTCCTGTTATAGCCAATCGAGCACTGCGCAACATCAACTCCCTATACCGGGAGAGACGAAAACCCTCCTATCGCTCATTGCCTCCATGTGACTCGGGACTGTACCCAAAAACCACCGTTTTGCACGCCCTCTTGGACGTGGTAAGGTGGAAATCAAAGCACAGTGGGAATCACACAAGACTCTATGACGATCTCGGGTCTACAGACTAACCTGTACCAGTGTCATCAGAGAACTGCTATCTGACTTAAGGTATAATACCATCTGGGAGTTCTCGGCGAGTCCGTCCAGTGTACCCAGTCTTTACTGAGCACCCGTATATCATCTCTGATGCCAAACACCAATGGATATGGGATCATCCATCGCCCATCTATATGGGTCGAGAAGGTATACGCTAGTCTACTCTGGTATATCGATGCCCCGTCTCGATACACCCACGACTAGGGACTTTGAAGGATGTACTTATGGACTACCATGTCCCCACTAGTATGATCCGCATCATAGTCCAGGTAGTCAAGTACACATCCTAAGGGCTTTACCAACATGTAACAGAGAGACAATCAGTGTACACGTTAAGGTAAAGAGTAACCAGATAGCATACTATCATATCGAGCAAGAAAGTCATCCCTATATATGTCCAAGCATCCACTACAATATACATCCTATGTATAGTAATGGCCTCTAGGGCATACATATAACTAACAACGGGAACCAGCAAATCGCCAAGATTTGCCTCGCCTTGATGTCCCCTGAGCAGGGCGACGATTTTGAGGATGCGAATGATTTCCAGGGGTCCTTAGATACACGCGACGACCAAAAGGAAATTCAAGGCGCCTCGATGGAAGCATTGACGGAAGTCCCCCTCGTAGAAGGAGTCGATAGCCGGACAGTCCAGATCGGCTCCCTCTTGACAGGGGACCACCACGAAGACTTGATCTATTTTCTCCGAAGAAACTCGGACGTATTTGCTTGGACGCCAGCGGACATGCCCAGGATCGACTCCAAAGTAATCTCCCACAAGCTCGGGGTCGACCCGAAAGCCCGACCCGTCCGACAAAAGAAGAGTCCTTTTACACCACCATGGGGCTCCAGCCTTTTGTTTCTTTTCTCGGTTCCGAGACTCTAAGTTTTTTTAAGAAAAAGTATAAAATGTACCGAGAGGATAAAAAGAGACAATTCACCTCGACAAAGGAGAAATTTATTTATTAAGAGGTATTATGGGCTTCCCATCCTTACAAAAATTACAACAAAGGAGGGCGGGAATTAAGAAAACATTGCCAGTGATACTCAGAAGAAATATCCTCCAACCGAGTCCAAGCAGCCTCGGCCCGCTCCCTCTGACAATGCTCGTGGACCTTAGAAGACACGGACTCACCGGGGACTCCATCGGCCGAGCAAGATGTGAGGACCAACCTCTGCTGGAAGCTCTCAAGAAGAAGGTCCACCGAGCGGTCCCACCGGCTCTTCAAGATCAAACCAAGATCGTAGGCTGTATGTATCTTGTCAAACGCCCTGTCCATCAACTGCGAAGACAGGGCATTGTACAGACCCGGGGAAGTCCTCCATATCGCGTAAATAAGCACTTGAAGTAGAGGAGATCGCCAAGAAAGTAAGCGTCAAAAGTGGCCCTCCAAGCGGCTTATCACCGCTATGTACATTTCCACGGAGCAATCGAGGCTATAAAAATACACATTATCATGAGAAACGATCTCCCAGATGGTATAAATGCGCCCGATCATTTTTGGGGAACACAGGACTAGGAAGAAGATGGTCGATTACCACCCCGTCAGGGATACACCTTCGATATTTATAGCTATTGGCTATAGTGCCCTCAAGTCAATTATTGGATCGCAGGCATGTGATTGCAATGATTGAGGGAGGACCTATACCGGTAGAACAGTCTTACTCGAGATGATAGTATGCTATCTAGTTTGTCTTTATCATCGTGTACATGATTTAGGTGACATTACAGATTGCTATTACATGTTGATAGAGCCCATAAGATTCTTGCTTTACTACCAGCAGTATGATGACGATCATATACGTGGGAGCTAGGTGGTCTATAAGCACATCCTTAAAATGTCCCTAGTCGTGGAAGTTTCGAGACTGGGTATCGATACTCTAAGAGTAGACTAGTGTATACGGATCGACACCCCGACGAGGGACGGTGGCCGGTATCACAAGCCATTGGTGTCAGTTGGTTCACCTAAGATGTATACAGGTGCTCATTAGGTTATGAGTACACCGGATGGACTCGCCGATAACATGCTAGTTGGTATTATACCTATTGTCCGATAGCAGTTCCCTGGTGACATGTGTACAGGTTAGTCTATCGATATGAGATCGTCATTTGTCTCGTGTGAGTTTCCACTGTGCTTTGATTACTACCCTACCACGGCTCAAAGGAGTCGTGCAAACAGGATTTAGTTGGCTACAGTCCCGAGCCACATGGAGGCAGTGAGCGGATCGTCAGGGGATTCGTCTCTCCTGGTATTAGGGGTTGATGTCGTGGAGTGCATGGGTGGCCATCACCAGAAATCTTTGGCCAAGATAGTCGAGAATTAATGATTCGGATCAGTAGTTTCTCAGGTGGTGATGGGCTTCATACCTACACTAAATGTCGCGTTATTAGGGGTCTGACTTTATCCACCCCTAGACTCGATATGCGATACTCATAGACGGACGGACATGACTGTACAAATATTGTCACCGTCAGGCTCAGTAAGGTTTCGGGATGAGTTTGCTTGTCGGCCTCCCTTTCGCACAATACCTGGGTAGCCGTTACGTACAACTAGTGCCACTGACGTGCTTGTGGTTAAACCCACTGCCAGCGTATTGACGAGTCTTTAGAGTCCTATACAGAGGGTTTCACTACTTCGGGCGAAACGTTGTAGAGGCTGTATGGTTTTATGGAAGGGTTCGATCATATACGTACACTTGTGCACGGATCATGATCGGATGGATAATACTAGTGAGCTTTGGTTTAAGCCGGATCCTAGTATTATATTGTTGGATTATTTTCGTCTCGTAGTATTCGTATTCAGTCAGAATACGGATGCGGTATGTATATACAGATGCGGGGTATTTTTGTAATTCGTTACAAGTTAACTTTAGAAGATGCTTTTTCTTTTTGGATTAAACATTTAGGTTAAATGTTTATGAGGTGGAAAGTGTGAGTGAGTTTTGGCTTGGATTCTTATGGTGCATGCATTTGGTGACTCATGGTGGTGGGTCATGCTATGACTCATGGTGGCATGATGATTTTTTTGTTTGTAGTGTGGGATATTTGTTTTGAGACTTGGGATATTTATTCTTTAATTGGTTTTCTTGAGTTTCTTTCTCATCACAACAAATAACACACACCAAAAGAAAATAGGCAGCCGCCATTTCTTCACTTGCTTTCTTTTCTTTTCTTGAGCTCACATTCTTCACCTCTTGGCATTTTCTTCAACCTCCACTCAAACCCTCTCATGAGTTGAGAATCCTTGGGTGTATTGAGACAAAGTAATCACACACACTCTCTACTTCATCTTGGCTATCTAGGTTAGCAAACTAGATACCCGAGTTGCTTCAGTTTTGAGGTCGGAGCCCGTAATACTAATCCTCGACGTGGATCTTCTTCGATGTGGGGAGGCCGGAGATCAAACTTGATCAAGGAAGCCACGAGGAGCTTGGGACAGAGGTTGAAGACCGAAGGACTTGGATCGTTTGGTATAACCATTCTAACTCCTTTGCATGTTTTGTTATGTAGGGCTTATGGGTAGATCCGGGTAATTGGTTGTGGTAGTGCCAAGTTTCATAAATTTTTGTTCCGCATTTGGTCACGGATTGATGGCCGGGGTGCTAGCGTAATCCAACATGGTATCAGAGCCACTCCATAAGCCTTAGTTAACTCTTTGCGACATTAGAAATCCGATGTTTTTGTCGTGCAAAAACTGCCGACAAAAATAGTTCCGAAAACTGAAAGTTTGAGATATTTGCACATCCCGCGGGCTAACGGTTTGAACTGAGAAGCCGTGGGGTGGTGCATGTGTTGGATATATGTATGCCCTAGAGGCCATTATATGATAGTGTATGTACTGATGTGTGTGTGTGTGTGTGTGTGTGTGTGTGTGTGTGTGTGTGTGTGTGTATTCAAAGGACAGTCTTTCTCGACATGATAGTATGGTATCTGATTGCTCTTTATCATATGTTCACTTGATCATGCTTTTACTCATTTGATACATGTTGATAAAGTTCTTAGGATATTGGCTTGACTACTGGGATTATGATGTGGATCATACTAGTGGGACACCTGTAGTTTATAAGTATATCTTTGAAATGTTCCTAGTCGCAGGTATATCGAGACAGGGTATCGATATTCCAGAGTAGACTAGCGTATACCATTCTTGTTCCATATGAAGGGCGATGGATGATCCCATATCCATCTGGTGTGGTGACAGCAAAGATTGTATACGGGTGCTCAGTGAGACTGGGTACACTGAACGGACTCACCAAGAACTCCTATGTGGTATTATATCATACGTCGGATAGCAGTTCTCAAGTGACACTGGTACAGGTTAGTCTGTAGACCCGAGATTGCCATAGAGGCTTGTGTGTCCTCCCATTGTACTTTGATCTCCACCCTACTACGGGTCTACTGGGTCGTACAAACAGGTGGATTTTGGGTACAGTCCCGAGGCACATGGAGGCGATGAGCGATAAGAGGGGTTTCGTCTCTCTCGGTATTGGGGGTTGATGTTGCTCTATGCACAATTGGCTATAACAGGAAGTCCCTGGCCAGGGCTGCTGAGATATTACTGATAAGTGTTATCAGTAGTTTCTCGATCTGTTGTAGACCATATACTGGCATGACTTATTGAGTTATTGGGGTCAACGTTACCATCCCTAGACTCGATATGCAGCATATCTGACGAAGAGACCGGACTGTACGGTAAGTGTTGCAGTTGGATTGACAGGAGTTTTGACAGGTTCGCTTGTTCTTCTTCCGATCGCTCAATACCCGGGTGGCCGTTACGTTTAGCTGACCGCTTGCGGCTTGTAGGTGTTTGATGTGATCATCACCTACTGCCGCCGTATTGACGAGTCTTAGAGTCCCATACAGGAGTTTCCTGGCTCAGGCGAAAAGATGTGGTGTACATATGAGATATGTGCGGGAACTCGATTAAATACGTGTATATGATGTCGTGTTTTAATCAAGCTTTTTATATTGGTCGGGTCGTATGAGATATGACCGGTTTATTAAATCAAGTGTTGATTTAATATTGACTTTTATCTCATTAAAATAAACCTTTTCTTTATGATGGATGCATGGATGTATATGTACATGTTGATGTGCATACACACATACATACATGCATTTGTATCATGGTTGATGATACAACAAAGATGGCAATATAAGAATTACATGTAAAGTAAATATATTTATATATATTAGAATGAGAAAAAGAAAATTGATATTAAATCATGGTTGACTATTCTTTACTTGACCTAGATTAAACCATGGTTTCATTTTCATTTGTTATTTTTCTCTCATTCTAAAATATCTAGATATTTATTGACCATAGTTTGAGATGAGATATTTATTCTTGATATTTTATCTTTCTCTCATTATCTTTTCTCATTATCTTTTATCCAAAAAAAAATGAGCTCAAGGTTGCCATATTCTTCTTCCTTTCTCTAGCTCTCTCTTGAGTTTCCAAAGTGAGTGAGGGTAAAAGAAAGAAAAGTGTTTTATATGAGAACTCAACCATATCATCACAATACACTTGTTTAGCCTATTGGTGTAGTTTGTTTGCTTCATCATCATTGTGATTTAGTGGAGTAAGGAGCTTTGAGCAAAGGTACTTCAGGTGGATCGTCGTGGATTAGGAAGGATTCAAGTGAGCCGTTCCAAACTCTAGGAGATCCAAGGAGTCACTCAAGGAGGTCTACAAAGGTTGTAGTCTCTCCATTTAGTGATAGATTATTTATTGTATGTGATACTATTAGATGTTACCCTAAATTTCTAGTTCGATTCCTTGGTTAGTTTGCTTAGCACCTCTTAAAATTTAAATTGTGGCATGTTTGTTGCTTCCAAACCCTATATGAGGTGATAAGGAAATCCTACAGTGGTATCAAAGCCAAGCTAGAGCTTTAGAGTAACCTATACGACGTTAAAAACCTCGAACAACGAAATACGATGCTCGAAGGGTCCTCACTGGAAATTTTTCAAAATGTTGGATTTTTTCACATTAAAAACACTTCGAAAATCATGCAGGGTATTTTATGGGCCTGCAAGAAGAACGAAACCCTAACTCGACTATACGACCATGGAACCGTGGCCAAAATGGTAATTTTGCGGCGGTTCCGCGGTGCCGTTGGTGAGGCTTGGACCGTGCCTTCTTGTAATGGCCCGTATGTACTTGTTGCAGTCTCTGGTATATTTTAAAACTTCTCAGGTGTTGAGCTTTCTGAGAATCTGTCACGACCCGAAATTGGCCCGTGACGGCCCTAGTACTACGCAACGCCCTAAGACGTAACGCAGTAAAAGAAAGCCAAAACCCAGAAATCTAAACCATAAAAATACGGAAAAGATAATATAAGTTTTTGAAACATTTGAAATCGCAACCTAAATTCTTTAAAAGTTCTACTTTATTTCTTTAAAATTTTAGCAACACCCCTTTTCTTAAAAACCAGCCAAGATGAATACAACACAAAAATATGAAGCTATAGCGAAGGAAATAAGGACAATAGAGAGAAAACTATATATAAAAGACAACAAACCCACAAATAATATACAGTAACATCCTCACCAAGTCTCTAAGTCAACAATACAATAGTAGATGGAGAGTACAAAATACAACGAATGTACAATATGAAATACAGATAATCATCTAACCCACCTAAGAAAAATGGTATACTGTGAGCTGATGCGATATCTGCAGCAAAAGGGGATAGATGAGAAGCTGAATAGCCTGTCTCGACTACTCTGGGGAACAACCTGAAACACCTGTGGCACAACGGGGGTGAGTTGCCAACTCGTGAATAGTAAATAACATATGCAGGTAATCGCAGGAATGCACGTACAGTATGAATCTAAGATATGCGATTACAGTAATAACATGTCATGCAAAAGCTGAATAAAGGTAAGTACACTAGCAGGTACAATCAATATGTGAAGCAACAGTAACATGACAATAATATGCAATAACCATGCAATAGGGATATGAGAATGTAAATATGCAACTATCATAAGGGTACACTAACAGGTACTACCAATATATGAATCTGTGCATAAAATAGATAAGTGTGAGGTATAGGGTGGAATATGTCATTTCCACGGAAACCTGACATCGTGGTAGGATCATAATCCATCAAGACACTCAAATCCCAAATCCTCAAATCAGCCCCCAAATTGGGCTCTCACATCATATAAGTCTCACATCATCTCAATGTACAATATCGAGTAATCTCCTATATCTCGAATGTACAAATCATCCATCTCTTTCATATCCAATATCCAATCTCAATAAATCACATATATCCCAAGTCGAATCTCAAGTAAGTTTCTAACATCCTAAGGTATATATATATTTGCAGGAATAAATATGATGGGTGCAATACACATATATTAGCGTCCCATTCCACTAATATTGGTGTAAGGGTATATATAACAACGGCTAATCCCCTGTTATATATACAAAGGTATTAAAAGAAATATCATGAAAACAATGTGCCAAGCATCGACACAGAAATCCTGATAGGTACGTATCATACGCTGTCCCGAAAGCACGAGTGCCTAGCTCTGCCCCTCGCCTTTCGACGTATGCATACGTACAAGACTCCGGTCGGTATCCCCAAGATAACCGCCGAGAAAAAGGTAATATCACCGGACGGTATGGTTCCCCTGACAGGCTCACCGTCTAACAAATCCAGCGATCCGTTCTCGCCCCGGGGTACCTCCGGGCCCCACCATGTACCCTCATACGGCCTCTACGCCTCCTCGCATGGGGTATAAATAATCAGCACCGATAAAACCCATGGTGGATGCGCAAATATCATATCAAGAAAACCGGGTTTTTCAATGTATGCATAATTTCATGAACTCCCGCGGTTCCCAAATCCAGAAAACATCATGTAAAATCCAAATAATAATGCGCAATCCAGGAATAAACATATACGATATATCTGAAATGCGAGCAGGTAAATGAGAATATGTAGCTGAAACCAGATGTATGCAAAACCAATAAGGTACAGCTAAATAACATCAGTAAAGGTAAATATGTAACTGCAACTGAATATGTGTGTGACATACAGGTGTAGCAATGTATAGGTATCTACCTATAAGAACTGATGTCGTATACCCCCTGGGTATAAGTAAAATATGTAGGATATCCCCCCGGTATAACTAAAATATGTGCAGGGTATACCTGTAGCTGTATCGCAAGGTGTATATGTACCTATCACTAAAGGTATGATACACTATAGGTATACCGATAAGCTAGATGTCATGTGTGACATGGCAATTATTGACGGTGTGTGTGTAGCATACAATCCGTGCTCGTGCAACATGAACCGTCAATAATGTGTGCAGTGCCCTACGGCTACTAGTCACAGTACAACTATATCTAAGGAAATACAGTAAAGGCACAATTCTAACAATGACGTAGAATATGCGACAGGTATTGAATCCTAGACCAGACGCATAACGCCATGCGGGCGATTCCCCTGTAGATGTTAAATCTACTCACCTACACTCCACGCTAGGTAAATCCTACCATCTTCTCCCCCCATAGTAGTGTCCGTAGTCCCTGCCTGCAAACCTGCAAATAAGACATGGAAATCATATATAAGCCAAATATCTCGCAAAACGCGATATCGAACCAAAACGAGAAACTCGCATCGCGAACTAAACGCGCGTGTGCACGATACGCTAAAACGTGTGTGTACGCGTCTAAAACCATCGCGACACGCCGCGATACACTGGATCACAGAACCCTCTCACGTATCGCGCGTATCGCGCAAACACAACGAACATCAAATACGATATATAGTCCCAGATTTTCCTACAAATCAAAACTTACAAAACTACACATGCCAAAACACTACAATACACTACAGACTACCCTAGACAAAACCCCAGCATCCAACTCACCTTCCTGGCCGCAATTTACGGCCAAATTGAATTAATTGGCGGCCTGGGTATGGAGAAAGTGGCTCGTGTTCTTGTGGTGGTATCTAGACCTAGGTAGCATGTTCCAGTCTTATCAATTTTATTCTGTAAGGTCCGGGCCAAAAGCAGATCTCAGAAGTCACAAATATCGCTTAAAAACGACAAATTGCACAAGTTAGAAACCTTATGGTATTTTAGTGTAATCTGGGCTATTTCTCAGTTGAAGTGACCCTATTAATACTAAAATAGGTAGGGTTATCTAACACAATCATCACTTAATCAAAGTTCCACATAATTCACCATAATCTAGCACTAAACTAACAATTTAACACAAACCGACACTAAACCATACAAGCTAAGCAAACTAGGAAATTGGGTTAAGGAAATATACCCAAAAGGACCCTAGAGAGCAGGTGAAGAAGTGGAGAAGAGCTGCTATAGGTTGCTGGAGCTCCTGCTACTGCTGTTGCTGCTGATGATGATGATGCCGTTGCTGATGGTGATGCTGCTGCTGCTGCTACTGAAGGCTGCTGCTTCTGCTGAAGATGCAGGTAAGTGTGTGTGTGTGTGAGTGAGAGAGTAAGCAAACAAAGAGAGAACAAAGAGAG
Organism: Agapanthus africanus; assembly: GCA_030015575.1. Lineage (NCBI taxonomy): Eukaryota > Viridiplantae > Streptophyta > Magnoliopsida > Asparagales > Amaryllidaceae > Agapanthus > Agapanthus africanus. Next base: position 725,247,058 of record JASDDO010000019.1, on the reverse strand, counting down.
AAATGAGAGGAAATGCAAAAACCCCCTCCACTCTCTTTCTCTTCCCTCATTTAATGAGCATGGCATGAGCCATGTTGCCCCCATGCTTTCCCTCTCTCTCTCTCCCCCAAAGTCAACACTTTATCAAAAATTAAACCCCTTTTTAAATTCATTTTTCATTTTCTTTTTTTTAAAAGAACAACCATAACTATTTAACCCAAAACACCTAAACAATAATAAACTAGATTAAGCAATGGTTAAACCACAATTAACACCCTAGTTTACATGCACAAGTGTGTGTGTGCCTAACAAAATTCTAATAAAATACTCATTAAATAGGATAAAATATTTAGAACTAAATTTGGTAAACTTTTTACTAAAAACCATACATAAAAATATAATTAGCCATAAAACACAATCTAAGGTGTTACAGAATCCTTTGGGTGATTGATCGTTCGATCGAACGTTTTAACTGCGCCTAGTATATGTGTATGTGATACAATAATTAGAATCTACAAATTTGTTTGTTGTGTGTAAATCTAGCATTTCGGTCTCGAGAGTAATCGGAAATCTTTTTGAATTATCCGACTTATTTTGAAAAGGTGTTTTCATGGGTGAGACCTAAATGCGAGCTTTACATTGTTAGGCATGAAATCTTGGATATGTGATATCCCGGATTTGTGTTGTCTAAGGGCAGTTATAATTCCAATTGTTGTAGTTTTTCATTTTATTTTTCTGTGACCGTAAGTGTAGTATGTGGTGTATCGCCATTTTCGTTGCTATACATCAACGACAATCGCGGTACGCATACTTACTTACGTTGATGATATGTGATATTATGTGTTGCCGAGATATGATGTGCAGGATTGTCGTGATTGAATAGACCGGGGATTTTATGTAAGATGAGAGTTTTCTTTTCATTCATGTAAAATTCATTTGTATATAATATTTATTTGGGGCACTTCCGGGTTGAGGATGTTGTCACCATTGTTGTATATTATTTACTTTTCCACATTAGGATAGACCCAAGAAGGGGGGCACAAGTGACCGGGTTCTAGGGTTCAGTGGGAGACCATCTCGAGGAGTCGAGACCGGGTCTCCTAAACTCTAGAATTGGTAGGGTCACTTGCCGCTCTCATAGGGTTATAGGGGTATGGGCTTGGCTATTCACCGCGACCGTGGAATCCATATTTTCTATTGATGGCTAAATACAAAATACGAACCTCTTAGATATCCTATATTATATGTGCTTCTGATGCTTATATTCTGTGATGTGATCATTTGATATATCTGAGACGAATGGAATATTATATATATGATATATAATAGACGTTGCTTATGTTTTGCACCCATGCTAGCCCCGTCCCGGTATGTCGTTAGTTAAGTAACCTAACGGTGCATAACGGGACACCGTGACGAATGCGAATGGCATAAGCGTACGTTATATTTTCGTTTCTTTCTGTGATGGCTTTAGGACTTAAATGATGGGACTACATTAATGAGATTAATGTAAAGAAAAATGAACCTAAAAAGATGTTGTAGAATCGGATTTAAAACCCACTCGGCATTTTATGAAAAAGTAAGTTTTCAAAGTGCGGAGCTTAAGCCACTCCTTTTAAACCCATTGGATTCTACAACGATATCAAGTTCAAAGCTTTAAAAGTTTTCTTAAAAACTATCCACAGCCCTCCGTCATTTTAGGAAGTAGAGTACTTAGTATTCGTGCTGCGTATTTTGACTTTAGTTAAGGCGCAGTGTACGGTAGCTTAGTAATGTCTTCCTACACCGCATATGATGCAGATTAGTTAGGACATTCATATAATTATGTTAACTTTAGTTAAGGGTCATGTCGGTGGGTTTAGTTAATCACGAAATGACGGGAAGAACTTGACTAGTACTTATGATATGTTGACCATAGTTAAGGTCATGCGTGCTAGGGGTAAAAACCAATATCGGGAGTTTCAAGAGTTGAAATTTGCAATGAGATTGCATACCTTCTATATGATAGTAGAATCCCGATCCCACTGTGATCAAGAGTTGCTCCCGGGAGAGTTTTGCACTTTACAATTAGCTAACCCATTAGGTGTCTAGAAAGGTGTCAACGGGGCTACGCCTATAGGAAAACGAGGTTTATTCTAATTAGGTCCTTGCGAAAGCACGGGGAACCTCCCTCAAAGTACCGGCACTGGCCTGGCTGAACGGTTAGCGAAGTTTTAGAATGTAATTAATCCCGGCTAATTTTCTTTTTAAAAGGTTTTAAAGAAAAATTTGATAAAAACAGTGGGAGATATCGATTAGAAAAGATAATAACCAATCTGATCTTTGCAAGAGCTTTCACTGAGTGTATTCTTTTCTCTCTCTTAATGGCAGATATCAATGACAGGCCTTAAGCTTCTACTAGATAAAAACAAGCTGACCGGACCAAACTATAAAGACTGGCTGAGGAACATAAACATTGCTCTAACATATGATAAAGTATCATATGTCCTCACTGCCAAAGCCCCGCCCGTCCCAGGCCCTAAATCTTCTACTGCGGATAAGGAAATCCGCAAAACGTGGGATAGTGATTGTGCTACTGCCAAATGCTTCGTGCTTGCATCGATGGACAATACACATCAAAAGCAACACGAGCAGATGGATGTTCAATCCATCTTTCTCCATAGAAAAGAGTTGTATGGGGAGCAATCTCGGATCCTGAGATACGAAGCATCTCGAAAGTTATTTCAGATGCGGATTGCTCAAGGCACATCAGTAGGCGATCACGTTTTGAAGATGATAGCTCTTATAGAAGAGCTTGAGGACCTCGGTTGGACAATGGATAACGAACAGTATACCGATATTGTTCTACAGTCTCTTCCCTCCGCCTTTGCTCCATTCATAGTGAACTTCAACATGCATGACATGGAGAAATCACTACCCGAACTTTTCAATATGTTGAGAAGTGCGGAGAGCACGCTGAAATCGGAGTCCCCCTCTATGCTTGTTAGACAATCTTCCTCTTCCGTCCCAAAATCCAAGGCCAAGGGAAAGAATAAGAAGAAATTCACTAAACCGAGAGGAGGAATAAAGAAGGCGAAGGGGAAAGACAAATCCAAAGCTGCGGAGTCAGGGAAGGGAGAATGTTTCCACTGCAAGAAGACGGGACACTGGAAGCGGAACTGGACTGAGTACCTTGAACTCAAGAAAAAGAAGCATGGTGATGCTTCAACTTCAGGTGTGTTCGTGATTGAAAACCGTTTTTCTATTAACTCTGCTTCCTGGGTATTAGATACCGGTTCGGGTTCTCATACTTGCAATTCTGTGCAGGCGTTGAGAAATAGCATAGTTTTGAAGACAGGTGATCATACTCTCCAGGTTGGAAATGGTTCCAATGTACATGCAGTTTCAGTGGGTGCAGTTTCAGTGGGAGAGTATCACCTAGGGTTGCCGTCGGGTTGTATATTGGTTTTGAACCCATGTTATTTTGTGCCAAGTATGCTTAGTAATATTATATCTGTTTCTTTGTTAGACAATGAAGGATATCATTTTGCTGTGCAACACAATGTTATGAACATTAGACTTAATCAAGAGTTGATTGGTTGTGGTACACTTAATAATGGGATTTACGTCCTTAATCAACACACAGTTTTCAACATTCAACACACAAGTAAAAGAAAATTTTCAGATATAAATGAAGCTTTTCTTTGGCATTGTAGACTTGGTCATATTAATGAAATAAGACTAAAAAAGCGTCATAAAGATGGATATTTAAATTCTTTTGAGTATAAATCTTATGTGACTTACCAGTCTTGTATCAAAGGTAAAATGACTAAAACTCCGTTTACTGGACACGGAGAAAGAGCTACTGAGCTCCTAAGCCTCATACATAGTGATGTATGTGGGCTAATGTCTACACATGCAAGAGGCGGTTTTTCTTACTTCATAACTTTTACTGATGATTTCTCAAGATTCGGTCATGTGTTTTTAATAAAGCATAAGTCTGAAGCTTTAGAGAAATTCAGCGGCGGAATCGTACCCTATTAGATATGGTACAATCTATGATGAGTGATTCTGAGTTACCCCTCTCCTTTTGGGGGCATGCATTGGAGACTGCAGCTTTTCTGTTAAACAAAGATCCAACCACGACCGTGTCTACTACTCCATATGAGATATGGCATGGGAAGAGACCATCTCTTAAACGAGTTAAGATTTGGGGTTGTCCGGCTTTTGTCAAAGAGCAGAATCCAGACAAACTCGAGACACGATCGGTCAAATGTATATTTGTGGGATATCCAAAACATTCGTTTGGGTATCTTTTCTACCACAAAGAAGAACAAAAGGTGTTTGTTTCTCAGTATGCCACATTTTTAGAAAATGAGATTTTTCCAAATGATGCTGATGGAAATGTGGTAGATCTAGAAGAGGTTCTAGAGACACAAGTTACAAATGACGACTTGGCTGAACCTGATGTTGCAACAGAATCTAATGAATCTCAGCCACTCCATAGATCTGGTAGGACTTCTCGCCCACCGGAAAGATACTACGGTTTTCTCATTGATGGTGATAGAGAAGATTGCATCATGGATGATGATGATCCTGCCAGTTTTCAGCAAGCAATCATGAGTGGTGACTCTGTGAAATGGCTGGATGCCAAGAGATCCGAAATGGAGTCCATGTACACCAACAAAGTATGGACTTTAGAGGATGTACCCTCTGGGATAAAACCTGTAGGATGCAAATGGATCTTTAAAAGAAAGATCGGTGTAGATGGACAGGTGGAGACCTATAAGGCAAGGTTGGTAGCGAAAGGCTTTCGTTAAAGACCAGGTTTGGACTATGACAAGACTTTCTATTCGGTAGCCATGCTTAAATCCATTCGGATCCTATTTACTATTGCTTCTCACTACGACTATGAAATCTGACAGATGGACGTTAAAACTGCATTTCTAAATGGTGATTTAGATGAATGCGTTTATATGGATCAGCCAGAGGGCTTCATTGATAGTAGGAGCAGCGGAAAAGCATGTAAGTTGCTTAAATCCGTTTATGGATTAAAGCAGGCATCACGGAGTTGGAACATCTGTTTTGATGATGTTATCAAAGAGTTTGATTTCATCAAAAATCCAGATGAATCTTGTGTTTATAAGAAGACTGTAGGGAGAACTGTCGTATTCCTCGTATTGTACGTGGATGACATTCTTCTGATAGGAAATGACATTCCTATGCTACAGTCGGTCAAATCATTCTTATCACAAAGGTTCTCCATGAAGGACCTGGGTGATGCCACGTACATATTGGGCATACGGATCTATAGGGATAGATCCAAACGGTTATTGGGATTGTCCCAAACCAAGTACATCAATACCATCCTAAAGAGGTTTAGTATGGAAGGGTGCCTTACCCGCTTGCCACAGAGTCACTCTCTCCAAGGACAATTGCCCAAAGTCTGATGAAGAGAGAGCTCGCATGAGCAATATTCCCTATGCTTCGGCCGTAGGATCGATAATGTATGCGATGTTGTGTACACGCCCTGATGTAGCTTATGCACTTAGTGTAGTAAGCAGGTATCAGTCAAACCCAGGGGAGAATCACTGGACTGCTGTGAATAACATTCTTAAGTACTTGTGAAGGACTAAAGAATTGTTCTTGGTGTATGGTAACGGGGATCTCCAAATGGAGGACTTTACCGATTCGAGCTTCCAGAGTGACAAGGATGACAGAAAATCTATCTCCGGGTTTGCATTTACCATCAATGGAGGGACGGTAAGTTGGAAGAGTTCCAAACAGGATACCGTTGCAGACTCAACGATGGAAGCTGAGTACATTGCTGCAAATGATGCTGCCAAGGAAGCCGTCTGGATGAGAAAGTTCATCTCGGAGCTAGGAGTAGTTTCAACCATTATTGATCCAATCCTTTGTATTGTGACAATAATCAGGCTATGGCGTTGGCCAAAGAGCCCAGGTCCCATCAGAAGTCCAGACACATCCTGAGGCGATATCATTTGATCCGGGAGATAGTTGATCGCCACGAGATCGAGATTAAGAGAGTAGATACAAAGGACAACACTGCGGATCCATTCACCAAGGTCCTCCCTCAGCCGAAGCATGAGCAACTTTTTGAGATGTTGGGTATAAGATACGCCAATAATTGGCCTTAGTGCAAGTGGGAGATTGTTGGATATATGTATGCCCTAGAGGCCATTATATGATAGTATATGTACTGATGTGTTTATATATATATATATATATATATATATATATATATATATATATTCAGAGGACAGTCTTGCTCGACATGATAGTATGCTATCTGATTGCTCTTTATTATATGTTCACTTGATCATGCTTTTACTCATTTGATACATGTTGATAAAGCCCTTAGGATATTGGCTTGACTACTGGGATTATGATGTGGATCATACTAGTGGGACACCTGTAGTTTATAAGCATATCCTTGAAATGTTCCTAATCGTAGGTATATCGGGACAGGGCATCGATATTCCAGAGTAGACAGCTTTCACAGACAGAAGGGCGCCCCCTAGTGTATACCATTCTTGTTCCATATGATGGGCGATGGATGATCCCATATCCATCTGGTGTGGTGACACCAAAGATTGTATACGGGTGCTTAGTGAGACTGGGTACACTGAACGGACTCACCGAGAACTCCTATGTGGTATTATATCATACGTCGGATAGCAGTTCTCAGGTGACACTGGTACAGGTTAGTCTGTAGACCCGAGATCGCCATAGAGTCTTGTGTGTCCTCTCACTGTACTTTGATATCCACCCTACTACGGCTCTCCTGAGTCGTACAAACAGGTAGATTTTGGATACAGTCCCGAGGCACATAGAGGCGATGAGCGATAGTAGGGGTTTCGTCTCTCCGGGTATTAGGGGTTGATGTTGCGCTATGCACGATTGGCTATAACAGGAAGTCCCTGGCCAGGGCTGCTGAGATATTACTGATAAGTGTTATCAGTAGTTTCTTGATCTGTTGTAGACCATATACCGGCATGACTTATTGAGTTATTGGGGTCGACGTTACCATCCCTAGACTCGATATGCAGCATATCTGACGAAGAGACCGGACTGTACGGTAAGTGTTGCCAGTTGGATTGATGGGAGTTTTGACAGGTTCATTTGTTCTTCTTCTGATCGCTCAATACCTAGGTGGCCGTTACATTTAGCTGACCGCTTGCGGCTTGTAGGTATTTGATGTGATCATCACCTACTGCCGGTGTATTGACGAGTCTTAGAGTCCCACACAGGAGTTTCCTGGCTCAGGCGAAAAGATGTGGTGTACATATGAGATATGTGCAGGAGCTCGAATAAATACGTGTATATGATGCCGTGTTTTAATCGGGCGTTTTATATTGGTCGGGACGTATGAGATATGACCGGTTTATTAAATCAGGTGTTGATTTAATATTGACTTTTATCTCATTTAAATAAACCTTTTCTTTATGATGGATGCATGGATGTATATGTACATGTTGATGTGCATACACACATATATACATGCATTTGTATCATGGTTGATGATACAACAAAGATGGCAATATAAGAATTACATGAAAAGTAAATATATTTATATATATTAGAATGAGAAAAAGAAAATTGATATTAAATCATGGTTGACTATTCTTTACTTGACCTAGATTAAACCATGGTTTCATTTTCATTTGTTATTTTTCTCTCATTCTAAAATATCTAGATATTTATTAACCATGGTTTGAGATGAGATATTTATTCTTGATATTTTATCTTTCTCTCATTATCTTTTATCCAAAAAAAAAAATGAGCTCAAGGTTGCCATCTTCTTCTTCCTCTCTCTAGCTCTCTTTTGAGTTTCCAAAGTGAGTAAGGGTAAAAGAAAGAAAGGGATTTTATATGAGAACACAACCATATCATCAAACTACACTTATTTAGCCTATTGGTGTAGTTTGTTTGCTTCATCCTCATTGTGATCTAGTGGAGCAAGGAGCTTTGAGCAAAAGTACTTCGGGTGGATCGTCGTGGATTAGGAAGGATTCAAACGAGTCGTTCTAAACTCTAGGAGATCTAAGGAGTCACTCAAGGAGGTCTACAAAGGTTGTAGTCTCTCAATTTAGTGATAGATTATTTATTGTATGTGATACTATTAGATGTTACCCTAAATTTCTAGTTCGATTCCTTGGTTAGTTTGCTTAGCACCTCTTAAAATTTAAATTGTGGCATGTATGATGCTTCCAAACCCTATATGAGGTGATAAGGAAACCCTACAACATGGATACCCCGGGGAAGCTCCGGGAGGGACCGAACGGCTGGGTCCACTCCCTAAGACCACCATAAGGCGGTCTTGGCGGTGGGGACCCGAAACTGCCCCATCTTGGGCAGTTTCGAGTCTGCCTCACCCCCTGGCCATTTCGTGGTGGTCTCGAGGGTGGGGTACCCCCTCTAGGCCTTCCGACTCAAAGTTAATTTCATGCTCTAACTTCCCGCAAAGGTTCGGGTACGTTTCATTTTGATTCGGACTTCCGAATTGGCTTTAAACGGTCGGTTTTTGGAACTTTAGCTCATTGTTTTTTCATGGTTTTGGAAATTGGTTTAGTTTGCTAATTGCGTGCGGAATTCTAATGTTGTAGTTTTCAGTACATACATTACTATCTGCGACGGTGAATGTTATTAGAGTGGTACAACTTGTCTAATTGCTATATGTCTTTTAGACGGGTTTGCGAACGTGACATTCACGTTGATGTTCTGTGTTGTGCTGTTTATGTGGATGGATCTGTAAGTCGATGTCGTGCATCCTACGTGTTCGTGGGGAGGCGGAATTTGCAAAAAATGATTTTTATGAGCTCCGCAATACCGACTAAAACCAAGGATCGTCGATAAACCCTAGCTAGCAAACTACTTAAGGTTTAACTACTCCGATACGAAGTTATATCTCACGATACAAGTCCTTCGGGTCTTCTCCGTTGCCATCCTCGTCATCGTAGGATCCAACCATCGATCCACATCGTAGCTTCTTCGACGGCCTCCTCGAGTCAAAGACGATCCACCCGAGAGTCTATAGTCCGAGCTCCACCACAAAACCGAGGTAACTAGGGCAACAAGCTTGCCAAACTTGATGGCCTAGGTGATGTATATTGGGTTTACATAGCACCACACATGGGTTTGTCTTGCATCAAACATGCTTCAATTAAATTTTTTAGGGTGCTAAGCAAACTAACTTAGGATCAAACTAGAAATTTAAAGTAACAATATAGTATCACATACTATAAAGAAGAGTTTAACACTAATAGATGGGAAATACAACCTTTGTAGATCTCCCGTTTGAGACTCCTTGGATCAACTCGGTGTTTGGACAGGTCCGTTTAAGTTCTTCGTTGTCCACGACGATCCACCGCGGATTACCTTGGCTCAAGCTCCTTGCTTCACTAGAACAATATAGAAGTGATGCAAAACAACCTAAACTAGTGGGCTAAACTAGTGTAGATTGGTAATGTGGGTTTGGATCTCACTTAAACATCTTTTCTTTTTATCTCCTTAAATCACTTTGATGGAGGTAGTAAGCTTTTGAGGAGGAAGAAGAAGGAGAAGGCTAAGCAAGCTCAAGATAATTCTTATGTCAAAAAAAAGAAATGAATAATTGAATATATAAGAGAGTCTACTCACTCATAACCATGGTTGTAAAAATATGTAGATATTTTTTTTATTGGGTTAAAGAATAAGTGTAGAGATTAAATCATGATTAAGTGTAGAGACTAAACCATGGTTTAAGTGTAGTAATCAAACCATGGTTCAAGTCAAAGTCAACAATGGAAGTGTGTAGAAACAAAGCAACCATGATATAATCCTAATTAATTCTTTAATCAATAATCAAAATAAATAAATATCTAAACCATGTGAATCTTGCATAGCCAACTCCAATGTATCATCACCATGACACATGTATGCATGCATGTGTGCATACATATCAACATATGTACATACATGCATTCATGCATACAAAAAAGAAAAGGTTATAAGTGAAAAGACTAATGGTCATTAATAGTAAATCAAAAATTGATTTAATATACCGGTCATATCATATATGACCCGACCAAAAGAAAACGCCAGATTATAATGCTGTATCATATACACACATTTAATCAGGCATGCGCGCATATCACCATTTGCACCCCACATCGTTTCGCCTGAGCTAGGTAACCCATTTGTGGGACTCTAAGACTCGTCAATACGCCGGCAGTAGACGATGATCATATCAAACACCCACAAGTCGCAAGCGGTCAGCTAAACGTAATGGCCACCCGGGTATTGAGCGAGCAGAAGAAAAACAAGCGAACCTGTCAAAACTCCTATCGAGCCAACCGGTAACACTTACCGTACAGTTCGGTCTCTTCGTCAGATATGCTGCATGTCGAGTCTAGGGATGGCATCGTCGACCCCAATAAGTCAATAAGTTATTCCGATGTATGGCCTATAACAGTTCGAGAAACTACTAATAACACTTATCAGTAAATCTCATCAGCCCTGGCCAGGGACTTACTGATATAGCCAATCGAGCACAACACAACATCAACCCCCAATACCGGGAGATACGAAACCCCTGCTATCGCTCATTGCCTCCATATGTCTCGGGACTGTACCCAAAAGCCGCCTATTTGCACGACTCAGTAGAGCCGTGGTAGGGTGGAAATCAAAGCACAGTGGAAGAACACATGAGACTCTATGACGATCTCGGGTCTACAGACTAACCTGTACCAGTGTCACCTGAGAACTGCTATCCGACGATGGATATAATACCAAATAGGAGTTCTCGGCGAGTCCGTCCAATGTACCCAGTCTCCACTGAGCACCCGTATACAATCTCGGTGTCAAACACCAATGGATGTGGGATTATCCATCGCCCATCTTATGGGTCCAGTATCATATACGCCAGTCTACTCGGAATATCGATGCCCCGTCTCGATACACCAACGACTAGGGACATTTCAGGATATGCTTATAAACTATATATGTCCCACTAGTATGATCTGCATCGCAATCACAGTAGTCAAGCAAATATCCTGAGGGCTTTATCAACATGTATAAATGAATAAAAGCATGATCAAGTGAACATGTCAGATAAAGAGTAACCAGATAGCATACTATCATGTCGAGCAAGAAAGTCCTCTGAATATATATACATACATATACATATATATATATACATCCACTATCAAATAATGGCCTCTAGAGCATACATATATCTAACATTGTAGAGTATGAAGATGGATTTATTTGTCTCTTGAAACCCTAGGATTCTCAACACATGAGAGCTTTTAGGGTTTTGATGTGAGGAAGAAGAAGAGAGCTAGCTTGAGGAAAGAGAAATGATTTTTGATAATGATAAAGATAATGTGAGATGGCTACCTTGACTTGACTACAAGCATGGCATGAAAAATATCTCATCAAAATATCTAGGTCACAAAATATCTCACAAAAATATCTAAGTCAAATAGTCAAACCAAGTCAAATGGTCAAGCCAAGTCAAATGGTCAAACAAAATCAAGTAGTCAAAACAAGTAGCCATGCCTCAATTATCATTTTCAAGAAATAACAAATACTTTCCTCCACCTCATAATTATTTTAATCAAGTTAATGGTCAAAACCCTAATGAGGTGTCTCTTTCTATGCTCCTCTCATCTGTATATACATACCCGCATTCGTGTTCTGAGAAACACAAATACAAAGAGACCAAACTGATCCATCAATATAATACTAAGATCCGGCTTAAACCAAAGCCCACTAGTATTATCTGCCCGAACATCATACGCGCACAAGTGTACGTAAGTGATCGAAGCCCTGTCGTAAAACCATACGACCTCTACACCTTTTGCCCGGTGCAGGAAAACTCTCTATGTAGGACACTAAAGACTCGACATTACGCCGGCAATGGGTTTAACCACAGGACGCAAGCGGTACTAGCTGCACGTAACTGTCCCCGGGTAGATATCGATAAGAAGGCCGATGAGGAAAACCTATCCGAACTCCTACTGAGCCTGAATATGACAATCTCTGTACAGTCTAGTCTGTTCGTCTAAGAGTGTCGCATATCGGGCCAACAGGGCGGTAATCATCAGACCCCTAATAGCGCAATAAGTCGTGCCGGAGTGCAGCCCAAATCACCCTGAGAAACTACTAGAATACCTACCAGTAAATCTTGCTTGCCTTGGCCAGGGACTTTGTGTAATGGCTCTCCGAACACAGCAAGATATCAACCCCAATACCGGGAGAGACGAATCATATCTATCCGCCACTGCCTACAAGTGCTTCAGGACTGCACCCAACTACTACCTGTTTGCATGACTCCTTTGAGTCGTGGTAGGATAGTAATGAAAGTACAGTGGGAACACACTCGAGGCGAAGTAGCAGCGTCAAGTCGACGGACTAAGCTGTACTTATGTCATCTGGGAACTGCTACCCGACGATAGGTATAATACCAACCAACAGTTCCCAACGAGTCCTTTCCAGTGTACTCGTAACCTAACGAGCACCTGCATACTATCTCTAGTATGGCGTACTAATAACTGTGGTTCATACCATCTTCCCTGCTGGGATGAGAAGCGTATACACTAGTCTACTCCGGAGTATCGATGCCCCGTCTCGATAATCCTGCGATTAGGGACCTGTATAAGGATGTGCTTGTAGATTACCCAGCCTCCAAAAGTGTGACTGCCATCACAACGCTGGTAATCAAGCAAAGATCCTAAGGACTCTACTAATATGTATAAGCGATATGCTAAAAGAAACACATGCACATATTGAAGTAGAAACAAACTAAGTAGCATACTACCATTTTGAGCAAGACTGTCAATACAACTGTGAATATCCCAAGCTTCCATTAAGTAATATACAAACCAGTATGATACAATAATGGCCTCTAGGGTATATACACTAACAATTTCCCACTTGCACTAGGGCCATGTATTGGAATATCGCAGACCTATCATCTCGATTAGCCTCTCGAACTGTGTCTGAGGGATGACCTTCATGAGTGGATCTGTAGTGTTATTCTCCGTATCTACTCTCCTCACCTCGATCTCTCGGCGATCTACGATCTCCCGGAGGTGGTACCGCCTCAAAATGTGTCTGGACTTCTGATGGGACCTGGGTTCCTTCGCTAAAGCTATAGCATCGTTGTTGTCACAACACATAGGTATTGGATTAACAATGGTCGGAACCACCTGAAGTTCCGTAAGGAACTTCTTCATACAGACAGCTTCTTTTGCGGCATCACAAGCAGCTATGTACTCTGCATCCACCGTCGAGTCAGCAACGGTGTCCTGCTTGGAGCTCTTCCAACAGTCTGCCCTTCCATTGAGAGCAAAGACATAACCCGATATGGACTTGGAGTCATCTTTGTCACTCTGGAAGCTGGAGTCAGCAAAGGCCTCGATCTGGAGGTCTTTTTCGCCATACACCAAGAACATCTCCTTAGTCCTTCTTAGGTACTTGAGAATGTTCTTTACTGCTATCCAGTACTTCTCCCCTGGGTTTGACTGATACCGGCTTACAACGCTCAATGCGTATGCTACATCTGGTCTGGTACATAACATCGCATACATTATAGATCCTACCGCAGATGCGTAGGGTATAGTTGACATGCGAGCCCTTTCCAAATCAATCTTTGGAGATATCTCTTTGGAGAGGGTGATTCCGTGACAAGCCGGTAGATTACCACGCTTGGAATCTTCCATACTGAATCTTTTCAATATGGTGTCGATGTACCTTGACAGTGAAAGTCCCACTATCCGTTTATATCTATCACAATAGATTTGGATCCCCAGAATGTAGGAGGCATCACCCAGGTCCTTCATGAAGAACTTCTGTGACAAGAATCCTTTGACTGATTGTAGCATAGGAATATCATTTTTTATCAAGAAAATGTCATCCATGTACAAGACGAGAAATACCACATTTCTCCCTACAATCTTACTATATATGCATGGTTCATCTGGATTTTTGATAAAGTTGAATTCTTTGACTGTATCATCAAAATAGATGTTCCAACTCCGCGATGCCTGCTTTAGTCCATAAATGGACTTAAGTAACTTGCACACTTTCCCACTGCCCCCACTCTGAATGAAACCCTCTGGCTGATCCATATAGACGCATTCTTCCAAATTTCCATTTAGAAAAGGCGTCTTTACCTCCATCTGCCAGATCTCATAATCATGGAAGGCAGCAATGGTAAGAAGGATCCGAATGGATTTAAGCATAGCTAATCATAGTCCAGACCAGGTCTTTGACGAAAATCCTTTGCAATAAGTCTAGCCTTATAGGTTTCAACCAGTCCATCTATACCAATTTTCTTTCTGAAGATCCATTTGTAGCCTACGGGTTTTACCCCTTCCGGAGCAATGTCCAAAGTCCATACTTTGTTGGTGTACATGGACTCCATCTCTGTCCGCATTGCATCCAGCCATTTTACCGAGTCGCCGCTCTGAATGGCATGCTGGAAGATAGTAGGCTCATCATTGTCAATGATAAAATCCTCTCGATCCCCGTCTATGAGAAAACCATAGTATCTCTCGGGCGGATGAGACTGCCTGCTAGTTATGCAGAGTGGCGAAGTGCTAGCTCCCGATTGGGGATGCCTTTATTCATCTTTTACATATTATTCATGTTTGTACCCGTTTGGGGCCAGTATTTACCAAGGAGACTCTGCCAAAATTTTTTGAAAAGACTTGATGTTTTAAAAATATTTACTACGACTTTCAAAGTGATTTATACGCAAAATTTTAAACAAGTTTTCCTTCACTTTCTTCTTTTAAATGGTTTAGATTTATGGGATTTTGGCTTACTTGAATTAGATGGTGTCAGACCCGAAAGAGCACGTGACTGGCCCTTGAACCATATGAAGTCTATAGGACTCCATCTGATCCAAGTAAGCCAAAAGCCCAGAAATCTAAAACCATTTAAGGAGTAAATAAAGGAACTGGTTTTTAATAAGTAAAGAAAACATGTTTGAAATCAAAGTTTGTAAATAACTAAGACGAAAATACATTTTTAAAATGTGTAGTCTTTTCTGAAAATTTCGGCAGAGTTTCCTTTGTAAAAACTGGCCCCGAACGGGGTACAACAAGAATAATATATATGGAATGATAAAAGGCATCCCCAAGCGGGAGCTAGCTCTTCGTCAATCGACGGTCACAACCATGTAAGCAATAATAATATACAACACCAAAGAGCAAGGATCAAAACCCAAAAAGAAACTTAAAACAGCCAGAAAACCATAATACTACAAGCGCGACTCTAAGGTCGAAATAGTACATCACTGATTTCTAAGTCTGAAACAATATACAAGTTTTGGTTGATGGAATTTCTAGATATAACGAATAATACATGTACAATGGCGGTTCTGATACAAAAGAACCCACCTACCAAAACAAGTCACCCATAATGGAAGCAATGTGCCAGAAAAGCCGCAATGAAACCTGTACGGCAAAACCTGCAAGAACTGTGGCACAACGGGGGTGAGTTGCCAACTCGTGAATAGAAAAATATCTACAAGCAGAGATCGAATGTATGACCCATCCTAGGTCGATACGATCAGATATAAATAAACCTCAATATGAATAAGTCTGAAGCATGCTAAACTGGCAATGTAATCTCTATACATGAGTGTAGTGCCAAGTGCTCGTGCCAGTGCCTCAGGTAATAGCATATCATAAATATGAGGTATGATTAATGTAATCAATCTGCATATACGTGGATCCCATCCACTCGTCACCCAATGACAATAAGCATTATGCATGTAAATGTCATAAAGCATATGCATGGAAAATATGAGGGTATAACCAAAAGCATGGAACCTGAGTGCCTAGCATCGACACTCGAAAACATCATGAAAACCTGTGCCTAGCATCGGCACGTAAATCCTCATATATCGGGCATCCGTCAGTCCGGGTCGGCCCACTCTCTCATACATCGGGCATCCGTCAGTCCCGGTCAGCCCACTCTCTCATACATCGGGCATCTGTCAGTCCGGGTTAGCCCACTCTCTCATATATCGGGCATCCGCCAGTCCGGGTCAGCCCACTCTCTCATACATCGGGCATCCGTCAGTCCGGGTCAGCCCACTCTCTCATACATCGGGCCCCACCATGTACCCTCATACGGCACCCACTCCTCGTATGGAGTATAAAATTAGGACCGATAAATCTCATGGTGGCAGCGCAAATATCATATCAAGAGAAACCGGGTTTTTCAAATAAGTGCATACCTTCCTTTGAAATTATCCACGGTTCCCAAATCCAGAAATATCATGGAAACGAATATCTCAATGCGTATAATCAGAAAGCATGATGTATGTGACATATTAATGAAATGAAAGTACAACAGGATATCTTGCAACATGGAATAATAGTATGCACATACAAGGTCATATCCTGATGCAATAATACTACTGTGTAGTGACATGGCAATTATCGATGATGAAGTGTGTGAGCCGGCAAGCAAGTGTACGTGGAACATATGCATCATCGATAATGGTGCTGGTGTCCTAACAGCATGATTGCAATATAGAAATAAACACATGTAATGCGATGCGGAATCGAATAAATCAATGCAACAGTGAAGAATCTACACTGATATGTACATGTCATGCAGTGGTGCCATTTGAAATAAGACGAATCGGGGTTTTGGTAAAATAAGGGTTATGGTGTTTTTATGAATAGATACGTCTTTTGAAAATACCCGTAGAATCCTTTTACTTATCCTTAAGATATTCCCGATTCGTTAGTTTTGAAATAGGTATGACTCGGGTCTAGTCTAACATCTACTAAGCCAAGTCCATCAGGAGGGGTATGGAAACCACCTAAATCTGAGTCGATATATATATAATTATAATAGTTAGTAATCCTGCCTCAATAGTATCATAAACGATATAACATCCTCGAGTCATGAGCGCGGATCTATCATCAATATAGGCTCGTACGGTAAACCGTCGTACGGCATCCCAATAGCTGGGTACGGGTCTATATCACATTATCTCATCGCATATCAGGTATCACTACCATCATATCACATAATCTAGGATACAGATCTAAGTCTAGTACAATCGATACCATCTACATAAGTATGAATGCGGGGTAAAACACATTCCCAAAGGCCCGCTAAAGCATCATGTCGTATCTCAAATACGAACTCTGTCATATCGCCGAATCTCACGGCCTGAATCAAATCACATCGACTCATCTCAATCCCACGTATCATCCTCAAATCCCGTATATGAACACATAGTCCCATACCCATGTGAACACATACAAATATATATATATATTCCCATATATACATGCGAAAGAAAGTATGTATGGAAGTGTATGCGTGCGAGTATGGGTGCAACCCCTACTCTAGGGTTTCGCACTACACTAAATCAATCCATCTTATCATCAATAATCTCAATAACATACTAACTATATGTGTGTATACGTATTCGTATACATCACCACGGACTGCGGGGGTGCTATACGCCATCCACCCGACTTTCCCCGTAGATATAATCTACTCACATTGCGTCTTTATCTGTCGACGTCGCCATGCGTTTGCTGGTCATCCCGAAGTCTTCATGGGGTACCTACACATTAACGTATCGCAAAAGCGTATCAAAACCAATTCAAAACTAAAACGGCATACGAAACCCCAAAACGATACGCTATGTTCTATAGGTTAGAACCTATGGACAACGCCTTCCAAAACCATCAACAACCCTCGATATCATCGTATAAACTCCAAGTAGTCGAGGTAAAACACCATACGCAAATTCAGAATTAGAAATACGGAATACGGAAACACGAATCCAAAACAGCAACTAGAGAAATAGGCTCCAGATTTCACCCTAGGTCAAACTAGACAAATCTATATATGCCAGGGGTCTAAACTACTGATGAGGGACAAAACGAAAATGAGGCAAATCCACCATGGTCTGGCCGCAAATTGCGGCCAGAATAGATAAATTTGCGGCCGGGAAAGGGAAGTAGGGGCTAGGGTTTTATGTGGTGGTTCCTGGGTGTCTGCACATCTCACTGTCCAATCAATTTTATTTTAGGATGTCTCGGGTGATAGCAGATCTCATATAAGCTTCCCAGATTTCATAACTTTTCCGATATCGGTTTCTAATTCCGTACTCCGGGTCTTAAGTTTCAGGTTTGGGTCTCAATTCATGCACTAGGGTGTTTACATAACCTCTACTAGGCTCAATTTCACATTACAAAACAAAATTCCCTCAAACCCTAACAAGGTTTTCCTTAAGTTCATCAAAACACACAATATCGATATGAAACTTGTATCGAAGCTTAAGCACAAGAAATACCACTCTAATTGTGAAGGAATTACCTCATAAGACCCACATGAATTCTCAACAGCACCAAAATGAAACCTTTCTTGGTCCATCCTATAGCTTGCAAGCTTGTGCACATTTTTTGTAAAAAGGAAGTGAGGTTTTGATGAGATTATCATGGTGTTTTGGAGGATTGAAGAAGGGGGAGGAGGGAGAGGCAGCAGCTTCAGCAGGAGGAGAGGAAGAGGGAGAGAGAAATGGTGAAGAATAATGGAGGAAGGTTGCACACAAGTCAAAGGTCACACCCCCCTTTTCTCTCTCTCACCCATACCTTATATTTTATTCCTTTTTTCCCTTTTCTTTTTCTTTTCTTTCTCTTTTCTAAAACCCTTCTCACTTGAATAGTGAACGCAAAAGAAACATGGTGGAAAAATGCACAAGTGTAAGAAAAGAGATATGTGCATGTTTTGCACAAAAATGCTAAAAAACCGATTAGCGATTTTTAATCGCGATTAGCACTAAATTAGCATATAACTAATCATAAAAGCTCAAAAATGGCATAATTCCATAAAATACCCTATTTTAGAATTTTCCATAATTTTTCCAATTTTTTTCTGTATTTAATTATACCAAAATATTAAAATATTCAATAAAATAATATTAAATTATAAAAATTCCCAAAAAATAATATTTTATTTTTTTTGAAATGTTACAGATGGGGTCCTATAGACTTCATATGATTCAAGTGCCAGTCATGTACCATTTCGGGTCGTGACAAAGTTGGTATCAGAGCGCTAGGTTTAACCTTGGTTCGAGTCTATGTTTGACTATGCGGAGTTTAGGGCGTAGATTTATTCGGAACCTAGGCTTGACCTAACGGAACTTAGACTTGGTCGAGGGGGTATTAGACCCGACATTTCGTCGTGTAGGTTGACCTTAGTTGATGGAGTAAGTGACTTAAGTAGAGTGACGTACCGTGTGTATGTTCCGCGGCATACTTACGATACACTACTCCGCTTAAGAAGTCTTAGGATGTACATTTCCTTGCACAACATTATATTCATTCCTATGATCTATCCTCATCGATATCGGTTTATGGTTTTTGCTACCACGATTACACGGGCAGAGAG
This sequence comes from Agapanthus africanus, assembly GCA_030015575.1. Taxonomy (NCBI): domain Eukaryota; kingdom Viridiplantae; phylum Streptophyta; class Magnoliopsida; order Asparagales; family Amaryllidaceae; genus Agapanthus; species Agapanthus africanus. The sequence goes on along the minus strand of JASDDO010000019.1, from coordinate 725,227,660 downwards.
AGCTGTAGCCAGAGTTGCGGTTAGCATAAGCTCGTTTTGGATGAGGACTGACCAGGGCGAAATTCCGGCGACACACGATTGCATAGATGTGTCATTTTATTGTGTTTTCGCGCCATGAGCATTGATGGATTGCTTTACAAAATTTCTCGAATATGCAGATCAGCACCAGAGAATTGGGCCACTGCTAGAGGCCAGCCAGAATGTGATGATCGTCAATGCACCGTTATTCTTGATGATTGAGGCACTGTTCAGCGTGCGGATGAATGATTCAGTTGTTGTTGCGACCGACAAGATATCGCCCCAGATGTTTGAAGCTAATGCAGCACGAGTTGTACTTAGAGATATGATAGAAGATCGCTAGTCACCCAAGGATGAACGATTAGGACATGTGGTTCGTTGCATACCCCAATGCGAGGTCATCAGATTGATTGATTCCAGCTTGAGAAGACTTCACGCAGGTACGTTGAGAGTCGATAGAAGACGATTGAAGGTCAGAAACCTATTTTTCCAAGTTTAAGGTATTTGGAAAAACATGCAAGTAATTCTGTGGACCCTCTAGAAGAATGAAACCATAACTCAATATAATGACTATAGGGACGCCTTTGAACTTTAGGGTTTGCGGCAGTTCCGCGGTGCCATTAATGAGGCTTGGGTTTTCCCTTCTATGGCTGGTCCATAGGTATTGTGGCATGCACTGGATATTATTAAACTGTGCACGAGTGTTGAGCTCTCGGGGAATTATGGGACTTTGACGAATCGATCGAAAAGTTCGATGTTGTCCGGATATCATGTGATGGGATGCATTGCTTGGGAGACTCTAGATATGAGTATAGCCGTTGGAGTACAGTCCATACAGCCACGAAGAGACAAGTCTGAATCAGTCGACATTAGAGAAAAGTGGAGTAAGAGATTCGTACGAGATTTTGATGAGATGACGTTCCACTCCGTTGACATCAGAGATGTGATACACACGCAGAGGTGTTGTATATGGATACATCTTCCAGAAGGAGTCGTGATGAGTATGCAGCCGTTCCGGAATAAGAAATAGACTTAGTAAAGGGTGATGACTTCCGGGCAGTTCAGCAGAAATGAGATTTGGAGAGTCCCTGACAAGATCTTCTGGAAATACTAAACGAGAAGACCTGGACCCAGGATCAGTCGTATTATGCACACCCAGTAAGCCAGAGTTCGGTATCGTCGACGAGACATGCTATGAGTGACCATGATAGTTGGCCAGAGATCTTTAGAGGATGTGCCAGAGCGGGACTGGTTCCGTCATCTTTCATTTCGGTAATTTGGGTGATTTAATTGCATGATTGAGATTTTGTGCACCACAGTTGCACTTGACTTCGATTTAACGTCATTCGAGATGTTGATTTTAATTTCATGCCTATGGTATGCATGTGATTTGACTTGTGCTTTCGGCATAAATTTCATGCACTTTCAGTACTTTGATTCAATTTTGTGCACGCTGATGCACATGGTTGTGAGATTATATACCATGGTATATCTGATTTGGATTGAGATTTGTTGTATACCATCGATTTCGATTGTGATATTCGATATTGTTTTCATGCACCTTGTGCACTTGATTTGGGTTCTTACGCACACTTGACGCGCTTGATGCGATTTTGTTGCATGCCAGATGCACTAAATCGGGATTCTTCATGCATATCAGATGCACCTGATATTGTTTTCAGGCACACATCGTTGCCCTTGACAGGTGTTTTCGTGCACACGGGTTGCACTTAGATTTTGTTTCTGTGCACATGTATGGCACATTCTTGGATTTTGATTTCCGTGCGCACCAGACGCACGTGGCATCTTTATATACATTTTAGGATTGATTTTTTTGGAGCAGTATGTTTTATGATATTTACTATTTGGTATAGTGACTAATTAGGACTAGTCCAAGGTCAGTACCTGAATATATTTTTGCATGCATTGATAGTTATCGAAGGGATTACCAAAACGGAGCTATAGTCTCAGTATTTACCTACGTGTCCGAGATGACACGAGACATTTAACAAAGGAAACCCTTCTAAATTATTTTTCAAAACGGCGGGACGTGTATGTTAAACAAAAGGTGTGTGTATATATATATATAGTTATTTTCTTACAATAGACGTCTTCCACTGTGCCCTGATACGCGCATTGCACAGTGATTGGAAAAGAGTTTGGCATGCATTTCTTTCAGATGTTTTAACGATGCGTACATGTATAGTTTGATGTATATCATGTTGGTTTTCGTATTGGGATTTGACATTGATGTCTTCACCATAACTCCGATGATTGCGGGATACTTGACGGAGTTTTGATTTTGGTTTGTATACTCGTTTTTCATGTGCATATACTGCGCTACGATGTGTTTTATGTATTTATGATTTCGGAGCCCCGACGACTTGATCTTTTTACTGAAATGTTTTAGTATTTGAGGGGTTTAAATTTAAATTCGGGGACCGAATTTATTTAAGGGGGGAAGATTGTAACATTTCAGAAAAATAAAATATTATTTTGGGAATTGATATAATTAAAATAATAAATATTATGAATATTTTTGTGATACGATATAATTAAATACCGATAAATTGGGAAATATTTGGAAATTTATATCAATTATCGATTTTAAATGAATTTATGAAAATTGGGAATTTTGCAATGTAGTATACAATGATTTGTATATAAGTAAGTATTACTAAACACGATTAGTATCTAATAGAAGTTGATTCAAGACCGAAACGAGTATCGATTGCTGATTGATGCAGACAGGGGTAACCTCATCACACATTGATGATGTTTTGTGCATGTGACATGCACCATGTCATATTACACATTTGTTACATTTTCTACTATGGCTTTTTCCTTATTTTTCATGCATGGCTTTGTTTTAAATAAGAAGAGAAGAAAAGAAAAAGGATAATAGAAAAGAAAGGGGAAAAGAATAAAGAATAGAGTATGGGCAAGAGAGAGAAAAAAGAGAGAGGTGAGGGGTCAATTGACCAAAGCTCCCATTTGTCTTCCTTCATTCCTCTTCATCATTTTCCCTTCTCCTCATCTCCATGGCTGCCCTCTTCTCCCACCTCCTCTAAACCCTCACAAACACGCTTAATCCCACATCAAAACATCATCTTCCCTTCACTAAAAATGTGCACAAGCTCACTACAAGCATTTTGGACCAAGAAAGCTAGGATTTTGAGCACTTGGGGCAACTCAAGAAATTTCTTGAGTTGCCGAATGAGATAATTCCTTCACACCTAGTATAGTATTTCATTCACTTAAGCATTCATACAAGTTTAGAGTTTGTTTAGTGAGGTTTAGTGAACTTAGAAAATTCCTAGATGAGGTTTTGTGGAATTCTTGACTTGTGATGATGCATGTGAGTGTGTTAGTGACTACAACCCCCTTTTTGTGTTAAAACTTGGACTAAATCAGAGACTAAGACCCCAAGTCATGAACTTAGAAATCCCCGACGTCGGATTTGTGCAAGAATTTTGGTGTAGTTTTGTGATCTGCTCTTACCCGGAGGCCCTGAAAATTATTTAGCAATCACAGTGAGTCATGCAGGCAACCTAGAAGCTACCCTAGAGCCCCGAGACCCTAAATCCCACCCATGGATGCAAATTTATTCCTTCTGGCCGCAAATTGTGGCCAGGGTAGGGGTGTTGGGATTTTTGTTCGGTCCATGGCTTTATTTTCAGTAAACTAGACCCTCCACATGTGAAGAATTGGCTAATTCAACATAGGGTAAAATTTGGAGTTGTTTTATTGAGTTGCTGCTTTATTTTGCGACTTCGTTTTAGCTTGATTTTTGGTATTTGGGTTTTAACTCGATGGTTTGACGTTTGTACATCGACATCGAGGATTTGCTGGGCCTTTCTTGCATGCGTATACCATAGGTTTTAACCTATGTACGATTCGTGTGTCGTTTTGGTTTTGAATTGGATTTTAATGCGGCATGATATGTTATGATATGCAGGTACCTCCGCGTGAACTTCAGGACGACAAGCAAGAGCGTGGCGACATCGACTTCGGCAAGTAAGGATCAGGTGAGTAAGTATATATCTACAGGGGAAGTCGGGTGGATGGCGTATAGCACCCCCGCAGTTTCATTGTGTAGTATACGAATACGTATATATATGTGTGTGTGTGTGTGTGTATTGTGAGACTAATGATTATCAAGATAGGTTTTAGGTGTTCATGGGTTAGTTTTAGTGTAATTAGAACTAACTTAGTTTAGCTTCTTAGTCGCGAAACTCTAGAGTAAAGATTTGCACACACGCACACACACACGCATACTTTTGATTTACTTGTGCGTATATGGGTATATATATATTTATGTGAGTATACACACACACACATATACATAGATGATGAGAATAGTATATGGTACTTGGAGATGAGTCGATGTGATTGGGCATGATGCCACGAGATCGGTGATGTGACTTGGTTCGTATTATGAGATACGACATACTATTATAGCAGATCTTTAGGCGATGTGTTTTCATACACACGCATATATATATATATATATATATATATATATATTGATGGTATCGGAATGTACTAGACTTTAGATCAGTACCTCTAATTTAGGATATGATGATAAGGATACCAGAGGAATAATGAAATAAATATGATATTCGACCCGTATCTAGATTTGGGATGCCATATGATGGATTTACCGTACGAGATATAATTATGATGATAGATCTGTTGGAGATAGTGCCCTCAGAGTCAATTATTGGATCACAGGCACGTGATTGCAATGATTGAGGGAGGACCTATCCCGGTAGGACAGTCTTACTCATGATGATAATATGCTATCTGGTTTATCTTTATCGTCGTGTACTGCTTTAGGTGACCTGACAGGTCGCTATTACACGTTGATAGAGCCCATAGGATTCTTGCTTGACGACCAGCAGTATGATGGCGATCATATACGTGGGAGCTGGGGTCTATAAGCACATCCTTAAAAGGTCCCTAGTCGTGGGAGTTTCGAGACTGGGCATCGATACTCCATTAGCAGACTAGTGTATATAGTCGAGACCCCGACGAGGGGAGCTGGCCGGTCTCACAAGCCACTGGTGTCAGTTGGTTCACCTAAGATGTATACAGGTGCTCATTGGGTTATGAGTACACCGGACAGGACTCGCCGGGAACCTGCCAGTTGGGATTATACCAGACGTCAAATAGCAGTTCCCTGGTGACATGTGTACAGGTTAGTTCATCGACCTGAGATCGTCATTTGTCTCGTGTGAGTTCCTACTGTACTTTGATTACTATCCTACCACGGCTCAAAGGAGTCGTGCAAACAGGTTTTACTTGGGTACAGTCCCGAGCCACATGGAGGCAGTGAGCGGATCTGCAGGGGTTCGTCTCTCCCGGTATTGGGGGTGAGGTCGCGCTGTGTCTAGGAGAGCCATTACACAAAGCCCTCGGCCGAGGCAGGAGATTTACTGGTAGGTATTCCAGTAGTATCTCAGGGTGTTCTGGGCTACACTCCGACACGACTTGTACCGCTTTTGGGGGTCTGACTTTTACCAACCCCCTAGGCCCGCCATGCGATACTCATAGACGAACGGACCAGACTGTACGGATATTGTCACTGACAGGCTCAGTAGGGTGTCAGGATGAGTTCGCTCATCGACGTCCCTTTTGGTCAATAGCTGGTAGCCCGTCACGTATGGCTAATACCTCTGACGTGCTAGTGGTTAAATCCACAGCCAAAGTATTGGCGAGTCTTTAGAGTCCACCACACACTCAGTTACTCAAGTTTCGGGCGAAACGCTGTAGAGGCCGTATGGAGATATGGCATGGTTCGATCAGATACGTGCGGTATTGCACAGATCGTGATCGGACGGATTTTTACTAGCCGGTTTTGGTTTAAGCCGGATCCTAGTATTTGACAGTGTAGATTTTGTCTCTTTGCATTTGTGTTCAGTGGGAATACAGATGCGGGTGTGTATGCACAGTATCGAGGTTTTTCCTGTAATTTATTACGGGACCAGTTTTCTGAAGTTTCCAGTTTGCATTCCGTTCCGGCCGGTTTTCCTTTGTTCTTTCCCGGCCGGACTTTTCCGATGGAGGGGGTTATTTGCAAGTTTGTAAATAACATTTGTGGAGGGGGTTTCTTGCACTTATGGCATTATGATTGATTAAGCATCTTTTGCTTTTTCATTCATGATGGTGGTGCATTAATGAGATTAGAAAGGATTAAGATTGATTTGGTTTTTGATGAGAGGTTTACCTTTTGGATGTGGTCACCCATTCTCTTTTCCTACACTCACCTCCCTTCTTGTGTTGATATTATTCCTCCACCATTTTTGAGATATGAAGGGGAGAGGTTCATTTCATATTAGGGGTGGCATATATTTCTTGATCTCATTCTTCTTGTTTGAAAAATGAAAGAACTATTTTTCCCTCAACCTCATTCCTCCATATCAAATGGCAACTTCACAAACCCCAAATGAGATAAGCATTTCTACACTACAACCTACAGTACCCTTGGACGCGTCGGCTAGCCAACTTCGCGCCCGAGTTGCCTCGGTCCAGAGGTGGGAGCCCGTAAAAGTATTCGGCTACGTGGTGCCCTTTCCGACGAGAAGACGATGAATGGTGATTCCGCTGGAGATCGGGACGACGACGAGAAGACTGAAGGACACGGATCGCTCGGTATATCTCTCACCCCATCTCTAGTTAGCTAGTATAGGTTAATGGTTATGATCCGGGTTTTATTGTCCGCGGTAGCGCCAGTTTAAAAGTTAAGAAAAATTTTGATTCCGCATTTTGGCCTCGGATAGACGGCCGGGGCGCTGCCGTGGCGCAATATGGTATCAGAGCCACGCCATTAACCTTGCCTAACTTGTTCTAGTGTGTTTTATATTTCCGATCGAACAAAATTCCAAAACCGCATTTTCAAAAGGCATCAGATTCTGTCGAAATTTTTTGAAGTCCAAAAATTTTTCAGGTTGTTGCAAAATGATGTACATGGAATTCTAAGATCACTGGAAAAATTTGGTAACATGATCCTTCAAAAGGACCGCGGAACCGCGGCCGTAACCCCACTTTGGCCGCGGTTCCGCCGCCGTATTTAGGCTTCATCTCACCAATTTTTTCCAGTGGGCTTCTGACATGGAATTATCGGTTTTGGGACATTCTTTTTGGGCCCAGATTTTCTGTGAGTGCTACAGTATTGCTTTGGGGCCCACTTGGTAAATTTGATCGATCGGATATTTCAAACACATTATTTCACAGTATTTACATTATATCTGCGACCGTGAATGTCACTCGATCGGTAAATCCTGTCTAACTGCTATAGCCCGGTTAGACGGATTTACGAACGTGACATTCATGTTGATGTTCTGAGTTGTGCTGTGTTGTTGCGGATCGGTCGTGGGGATAGCCTGGTTGCAGTGGTAGTACAGTTTTGTTTATATATGTACATTTGTTATTGCTGGGCGAGCGTCCGACATGTGGACTGCCGTCACTGCCTGTTTGTATTATTCTTTTGGGGCACGACCAAGTCGAGGTCGATGTACCCGTTGTATGTATATTTTTACTTTCTGTACTAGGATTATCCCGCGGAGGGGTGCACGGATAGCCGGGTTCTAGAGGGCAACGAGCCCGCATCTCATGGCATTGAGACGGAGGGGGCTTTACTCTGGAATTGGCGGGCTATTCGCCGCACTCGTAGGGGGTATAGGTTGACCCAGGAGGGGTGCCCAAGTTACCGGATTCCGTGAAGTGCTGGGTGGTCCATTCACGTTGCTGAAGGGGGCTGCCTCGCTTCAGGTTTTGGCGGGTAACTTGCCGCACCCGTAGGGGTCTAGGTTTTCATTGCACAGGCTATCCACACGCCCAGGGGAACGTCGGGTTTCAGTAGCGGCTCTATGAAACCCGGGGATCCCAGATATCTGTATTGTTCTGTGATGCTGTACATTTTCTGTGATGTTGCATTTTATCACGCCTTGAGCGAAAATTATATATTGATATATATACTAGTAGATGTTGTATATGTTTTGCATCCGCGCTAGTCCAGTCCCCGCTCTGTCGTTAGTTAAGTAACCTAACGGGTGATGACGGGACCCAGTGGCAAATGCGGATAGCATATACGTACATCATTATTTTCGTTCTTTATTGGTGTGATCATATGATGGGACTGCGTTGATTCGGATCAATGCAAGATTAACAAACCTATTCTGATGTTGTTGGAACAATTTTTCAAAAAGCTGTTATTGCAAGGACGTTCACTTTTGTTTTGCATCGTGGTATTCAGTTGGAATATCCTGCTCCTCAGTCGACGAGCCAAGGGCCGAGATCCCTTCACCGGGAGTGACCCCTTGGACAGAAGTTTGCGTCAGGGCAATAACTTCACTATAGCCGATTGCCTTTTGCTTTGCATCGTGGTATTCAGTTGGAATATCCTGCATCTCATTCTACGGGGAAAGAGCCGAGATCCCTTCACCGGGAGTGACCTTTTTAGTAAAGGTTTTCGTCACTATATTTTTATAAAAAGTTACCCAGTTCCTCCAACGATATCAAGTTCATTACGGTAAAAGGTTTTTCGCCAAAAACCATTCGTAGGCCTCCGTCATTTCAGATTAGTATTGCTTAGTATTCGCGCTACGTTTGTCGTTGCTATTCGCCGAGGCGTAGTGTGCGGTAGCTCTGTAATGCTTTCTGTCGCATGGATATGTGGATTGGTTAGGACAGTCGTACGACTTTGTTGATTATTCGTCAAGGGTCGTGCGGGTGGGTTTAACGCAATCAAGATTATGACGGGTTGAACTTGACTAGGACCTTTTGATTTGTTGATTATTCGTCAAGGTCACTTGGGTCCTAGGGGTAAAAATCACATCAGGAGTTTCTAAAGAAACTGAAACTTGCCAGGCATGCGCATACCTTCTGGAGTGTGGTGACCTGAGTGGATTCCATCACGTTATCATGCGATGATAGTTGGGTCCCGATTCCCACTGATGAGTTGGTTTACTCCTCGGGTGATCCCGGCTAATTCTTCTTTCAGGTTTAGGGAAGAATTTGACGTTACAGTGGGAGGTTTCCTGATTAGATAAAGTGATAACCATTCTGATCTAGGTTAGAGTGCACGCTGAGTGTTTCTTTTCTCTCTCTTTTTGGCAGCGACCATTGACCCGACCCTTGACTATGACTCAGTGACCAAGATTAACCGAACCTTCTTTTAACACTGGCTTTTGGATTGTCAGAGTTGCAAACCTCATTGCCACTCCTACTTTTACCCTTTTCTCCAAGACACCCCGTATTAGTACGAACGTCCACTTCCATTGGACAAAACCATCGTATGGTTATATACAAACTCGAAGGAATTCGAGGATGGTTTCTGGTTCTGGAGAAAACGAATAGGACTATTCAGTTGTCTTTTCCTTTTACCTTCTCTCTCAGATTGCGAGTACTCCTTGGTTTAGGAGTAGTACACCTATTACGCAAATTGGATAGTCTTCTTCCAAACCTTAGGCTGGTGCCGAACGGTAGGGAATGAAGAAAACCAATTAGCCTAAACGGTGTACAGAAGGTATTAAGTTAAGACAAAGAAATGGATTAGTAAGAGGGCAAAGTAAATTGCGACTGCTATTCACGACCAAACCAAGTATTTCTTCGCCAATCCTAAATCACCTTTGTATTTCTCCAGGACACTCCGTATCACTACGAAGATCCCAGTTTATTGGATAATCCATCGTATGGTTATATACGAACTCGAAAGGAACTTGTTCCAGTTCGGGGATGGATCCTGGTTCAGGAGAAATAGGAATAAGGTTCATTCGGTTGTCTTTTATCCTCACCTTCTCTCGCATTGCGAGTGCTCCTAGGATTAGGACAGTACACCCATTATGCTTATTGGATAGTCTTCTTCCAAACCTTAGGCTGGTGCCGAACGGTAGGGAATGAAGAAAACCATTTGGCTTAAAGGGGTACACAGAAGGTAATGACTAAAGACATATAAAGGGATTTAGAGAAATGGCAAAGAATTATACGGTTACAGTTGTGAATCTGGATAATGGAAGAGGCATTACTATGAATAACAGGATACCCCATCGAAACATTTCAATGTTTCAGTTTCACTGTGTACTATTAAATGAAAACTGATTTCCCGATTAGACACTTGCTCCAGGGTATGTATTTACCAGGTATGATTCTCACATCTGTATGGTTTTACAGATGATGAGTGGGAGTAAGTTATTGGGAATTAGGTGATCATCCTCATTATATCGCGATTCGTTGTAATTGGTGATATTTGAGGAAGTCACCTGGGTTGTTTGCCGGTTGGCAAATATATGGTTTTGAATATCCGTTGTTATGCACCAATTTTAAATTGATATATCTGTACGTCTATTTTTATAGAGTGAGACATACCTTTTTGAAATTATGTCTATGACATTTACCTATACCAGTGGATGGTTAGGTAAGGAGTATTGAACAGCGGTGTAATTCTTCTTAACCATAAGTACAGTTTTCAACCTACGACACAGAGTGAATGAGTTATTAGACTCAAGGGACTTATACAGAGTATTGTATATTGTCCAGTGTCCATTAGGACAGAGGGGTTGGTCCTCGTACTATATTCTGTTTACTTGTGACTTCTCTAGTTTTTAGACAAGTGTTCCGTAGAAACACAGAGTCTGAGTTTTGAGAAGTTATTGGTATATGAATAAAGTAGAGAACCGGATGTTGCAAGTATCGGGATTCTTCAAGGTGATCGAAGATGTAGATACTTGTGTGTGGTATTCAATTGATAGTAGTGGTTAAGAGAACTTGCTTCTCTTTCAGGTTACTCATAATTGGAAGCACTCCTAAGTTGAGTAACGCTGATCGGCCTCCTTCCATTCAGTTGACATGCACTGGTGACAGTTGCATGATTTGAATATGGTTCAATTAAATCAGTGCCTCTGTTTCTATATTGGATATAGAACAGTTCATATCTTAACGTTGTTAAGGTACGGGGAGTTGTCCGGCTTATGCTTAAAACCAGACACTGGACAACTCAAGGCATGTTTCTGTAATGGCTGTTTGTGGGTTGACCCGGGCTATGAAGAGGGTTAATTTCCTACCATCTGGAAGATCAATAGTGATATTGTTCTTGACTCGCCACAGTTTTAATAAAAATGGATTTTTTCAGAAAACAGTAGTGGGAGTATGGTAGAACTGGAAGTGATTCCAGAACCGTAAACGGTTACTGAAGATTTGATAAGAACCTAAATATTCAATCTGGTTTGACATTCTATTGGCCACTCCGCAGACATGGTGGGTAACCTCAGGCACCCGAGAGGTACTTCGGTATGCTCAAGGACGGTGGCAGGGAGGTTCTTGTTTACCCAGACTTGCTATTGCTGTTGTTCCAGACTGTGAGACCCGGCAGGAGGATGAGTGTAGCGTCGTTCTAAACTAGTTTTAGAAGTGTACGTCTATATGACTCTGCCAGAGGGTTGTCATAGTCAGTGGGAGCAACGGAAGCATAGTGGGCAAGAGGCTTATATCTATTTATAGACTAAAGCAGATATAGCGGAGATAGATCATCTATTTCTGATGTGATAGTCATAGGTTTGACTTTATCAGAATAAGGAGATGGATCTGTGAAGAAGGTAGTAGGGTGTGATGTCCTGGTATTTGGATGACATACACAGAGTAGGAAATGAAATTCCTATACTACGATCGGTTATACTTTGGTCGTCACACAGTGGTTTCTCAACACAGGACTTGGATATTATATCAGACATTCTGGTTACTAGATCTGTGGTTTTAGATCTAGATTTGGGTGGTTTCCTAATCTGGGTACCTTGACAGCATTCTATGAGTATTTAGAATGAACGACCCCTGGCACGGTAGTTTACCTGCAGGTAATGGAGTCACCCTCTCTAAAGGTGTCTTACAGACTAAAGGGGAGAGGGATACGCATGATTGACAGATCACTTGCTCAGGCAATTGAGTCAATCATGAGATGTCAAGTACCACACCAGATGTTGTTCTTGCAGTAGGTGCAATAAGTTGATATTGATTCAATCCTGGAGAAACAATCGGAAGTAGTTTTGGAACATAAGTTGATGTTCTAGGGATATGATAACGACAGCCTCATTCAGGAGACAGTTATCATTCCAGGCTTCCATAGGGGACCAGGACGACAAGGAGGTTGTCAGAGTTATAGTTTTCCCTCTGATGAGGGGCAGTATTTTGGACAGGTGGTCCAGGCGGATACTGAGGGAGGCATGGCGCAGGATACTGATTAAGTTCAGTTGACGATACAGTCTAAGAAGTTTGGATTTGGAGTTCATTTATGAACTAGGTCCTATCAGACATCCAGATATTCCAAGAGAGGTATTGCACATTTCGGGAGATGGTTTTCTCCGCGAACTTGAGATATAGAGAGATATAGAAAGAAACATCACAGCGGATCCACTCACTGAGGCTATTCCTCGAACGCAATAGTTTCGCAAACGAGCTTTGTGAGACTGACTAGTAGAGGAGTTGGGTGTTCGGTATCACACGGGCTGTGAGTATGCGACATCGCAATAATTAGCCTTGAGTGCAAGTGGGAGATTGTTGGAGATAGTGCCCTCAGAGTCAATTATTGGATCACAGGCACGTGATTGCAATGATTGAGGGAGGACCTATCCCGGTAGGACAGTCTTACTCATGATGATAATATGCTATCTGGTTTATCTTTATCGTCGTGTACTGCTTTAGGTGACCTGACAGGTCGCTATTACACGTTGATAGAGCCCATAGGATTCTTGCTTGACGACCAGCAGTATGATGGCGATCATATACGTGGGAGCTGGGGTCTATAAGCACATCCTTAAAAGGTCCCTAGTCGTGGGAGTTTCGAGACTGGGCATCGAAACTCCATTAGTAGACTAGTGTATACAGTAGAGACCCCGACGAGGGGCGGTGGCCGGTCTCACAAGCCACTGGTGTCAGTTGGTTCACCTAAGATGTATACAGGTGCTCATTGGGTTATGAGTACACCGGACAGGACTCGCCGGGAACCTGCCAGTTGGGATTATACCAGACGTCAAATAGCAGTTCCCTGGTGACATGTGTACAGGTTAGTTCATCGACCTGAGATCGTCATTTGTCTCGTGTGAGTTCCCACTGTACTTTGATTACTACCCTACCACAGCTCAAAGGAGTCTGCAAACAGGTTTTAGTTGGGTACAGTCCCGAGCCACATAGAGGCAGTGAGCGGATCTGCAGGGGTTCGTCTCTCCCGGTATTGGGGGTGAGGTCGCGCTGTGTCTAGGAGAGCCATTACACAAAGCCCTCGGCCGAGGCAGGAGATTTACTGGTAGGTATTCCAGTAGTAACTCAGGGTGTTCTGGGCTACACTCCGACACGACTTGTACCGCTTTTGGGGGTCTGACTTTTACCAACTTCCTAGGCCCGCCATGCGATACTCATAGACGAACGGACCAGACTGTACGGATATTGTCACTGACAGGCTCAGTAGGGTGTCAGGATGAGTTCGCTCATCGACGTCCCTTTTGGTCAATAGCTGGTAGCCCGTCACGTATGGCTAATACCTCTGACGTGCTAGTGGTTAAATCCACAGCCATAGTATTGGCGAGTCTTTAGAGTCCACCACACACTCAGTTACTCAAGTTTCGGGCGAAACGCTGTAGAGGCCGTATGGAGATATGGCATGGTTCGATCAGATACGTGCGGTATTGCACGGATCGTGATCGGACGGATTTTTACTAGCCGGTTTTGGTTTAAGCCGGATCCTAGTATTTGACAGTGTAGATTTTGTCTCTTTGCATTTGTGTTCAGTGGGAATACAGATGCGGGTGTGTATGCACAGTATCGAGGTTTTTCCTGTAATTTATTACGGGACCAGTTTTCTGAAGTTTCCAGTTTGCATTCCGTTCCGGCCGGTTTTCCTTTGTTCTTTCCCGGCCGGACTTTTCCGATGGAGGGGGTTATTTGCAAGTTTGTAAATAACATTTGTGGAGGGGGTTTCTTGCACTTATGGCATTATGATTGATTAAGCATCTTTTGCTTTTTCATTCATGATGGTGGTGCATTAATGAGATTAGAAAGGATTAAGATTGATTTGGTTTTTGATGAGAGGTTTACCTTTTGGATGTGGTCACCCATTCTCTTTTCCTACACTCACCTCCCTTCTTGTGTTGATATTATTCCTCCACCATTTTTGAGATATGAAGGGGAGAGGTTCATTTCATATTAGGGGTGGCATATATTTCTTGATCTCATTCTTCTTGTTTGAAAAATGAAAGAACTATTTTTCCCTCAACCTCATTCCTCCATATCAAATGGCAACTTCACAAACCCCAAATGAGATAAGCATTTCTACACTACAACCTACAGTACCCTTGGACGCGTCGGCTAGTCAACTTCGCGCCCGAGTTGCCTCGGTCCAGAGGTGGGAGCCCGTAAAAGTATTCGGCTACGTGGTGCCCTTTCCGACGAGAAGACGATGAATGGTGATTCCGCGGGAGATCGGGACGACGACGAGAAGACCGAAGGACACGGATCGCTCGGTATATCTCTCACCCCATCTCTAGTTAGCTAGTATAGGTTAATGGTTACGATCCGGGTTTTATTGTCCGCGGTAGCGCCAGTTTAAAAGTTAAGAAAAATTTTGATTCCGCATTTTGGCCTCGGATAGACGGCCGGGGCGCTGCCGTGGCGCAACAAGATCCGCACTCTTGACTCGAGGATGTCATATGATATATTGTATCGTACGTGACACTATTGAGGCGGGATCACCGACTGCTAGATATATATATATCGACTCAGACTTAGCTAGTTTTCCTTACCCTTCGACTACTCTGTTAGTTTAGTCCTGTAGTTTACTTAGTAGATGTTAGACTGGGCTCGAGTTATACTTATTTCTAAAACTAACGAATCATGAGTATTTTAAAGACAGGCCAAGGGATACTACGGATATTTCAAAGGACGTACCCTTTCTTAAAAACACCGTAGCTCCTATTTTTTAAACACCACAATTCATGTTATTTTAAATGCCAAACTGTATGACTCATATATTTTATGTACATTCTTTATTGTTGCGTTTACAATTCATTTTCCTTATATTCTTGCTATTCGCATCGCATTGCATGCTTAAATGTGTTTTCGTAGTTATTATGAAACCCTGCTGTGAGGGCACCAACACCATTACCGATGATGCGTATGCTCTATGTATACTTACTTGCCGGCTCACACACATCATCGTCAGTAATTTTCATGTCACGTATACATTAGAAAACACTACTTCATTAGTATAAATTGTTAGTTGATAGTTTCGACATAGTACTAGTGCGCTTGCTTTTATATGATAGCTTAGACATTACATTTATTACTGTGATATCTCATGCATGTGTATTTTCATTTGTCATACAATATTATGGTATTCACTGTTTATTTACTTTTGATTATGGGATTCGGATTTTCCATGAGATTTATGGATTTGGAAAAACCATAAGGATTTTATAAACTCATTATCATTTTCAAAAGATAGAAATTGTGGTTTTCTTATGTTATGATGTGAGATATGTCCACCATGAGTTTTCTTGGCTCTTGAGAGATATCATACCCCCGATTCGAGGAGGAGGAGGAACCGTCTGTGGGTGCATGGTGGACCCGGTGGGGTACCCCGGGACAAGATGGTCGTAAATGATAGCGTTGAGCCTTGCAGGGGAGCACTACCGACCGGTGATTGTGACACGGCGGATATCCAGAGGATACTGACGTAGTCTTGAGATTTGATGATATAGGCCAGTCCGGATTGCCGGAGCCTGAGGTAATGAGATTTGATGATACGGGCCAGTCCGGATTGCCGGAGCCCAAGATACTGAGATAGCGAGATATATATTTTGTGTCGATGCCAGACACTGATTCTCTGTTGATTTCATTGATGATACTTCGATTTTATACAGAAATCTTACTGAGATAAGAAAAAAGTTTTCTCATTTAGATGTATTCTTGTCACGACCCAAAATTTGGCCCGTAAACGGCACTTAAGATACGTAATGTCTACAGGCGTAAGCAACTCAAGTAAGCCGAAACCCAAAAATCAAAACCACCCAAATCTGGATCAACGGAGAAAAACATAGTTTTAACATTTGGAAATCACAAGTAAAATCTCTAACTCTAGTTTTCCTTTTTGAAAATTTCGGCAGCACTTCCTTTGTAAAAACTAGCCCCGAAAACGGGTACAACACATATATATAAAATGTTGGATATAGTGCCCTCAGAGTCAATTATTGGATCACAGGTACGTGATTGCAATGATTGAGGGAGGACCTATACCGGTAGGACAGTCTTACTCAAGATGATAGTATGCTATCTGGTTTATCTTTATCATCGTATACTGCTTTAGGTGACCTTACGAGTCACTATTACACATTGATAGAGCCCTTAGGATTCTTGCTTGACGGCCAACAGTATGATGGCGATCATATACGTGGGAGCTGGGGTCTATAAGCACATCCTTAAAAGGTCCCTAGTCGTGGGAGTTTCGAGACTGGGCATCGATACTCCATTAGCAGACTAGTGTATATAGTCGAGACCCCGACGAGGGGCGGTGGCCGGTCTCACAAGCCACTGGTGTCAGTTGGTTCACCTAAGATGTATACAGGTGCTCATTGGGTTATGAGTACACCGGACAGGACTCGCCGGGAACATGCTAGTTGGGATTATACCAGACCTCAGATAGCAGTTTCCTGGTGACATGTGTACATGTTAGTTCATCGACCTGAGATCGTCATTTGTCTCGTGTGAGTTCCTACTGTACTTCGATTACTACCCTACCATGGCTCAAAGGAGTCGTGCAAATAGGTTTTAGTTGGGTACAGTCCCGAGCCACATGGAGGCAGTGAGCGGATCTGCAGCGGTTCGTCTCTCCCGGTATTGGGGGTGAGGTCGCGCTGTGTCTAGGAGAGCCATTACACAAAGCCCTCGGCCGAGGCAGGAGATTTACTGGTAGGTATTCTAGTAGTATCTCAGGGTGTTCTGGGCTACACTCCGACACGACTTGTACTGCTTTTAGGGGTCTGACTTTTACCAACCCCCTAGGCCCGCCATGCGATGCTCATAGACGAACGGACCGGACTGTACGGATATTGTCACTGACAGGCTCAGTAGGGCATCAGGATGAGTTCGCTCATCGACGTCCCTTTTAGTCAATAGCTGGTGGCCCGTCATATATGGCTAATACCTCTGACATGCTAGTGGTTAAATCCACAACCATAGTATTGACGAGTCTTTAGAGTCCCCCACACAGACAGTTACTCAAGTTTCGGGTGAAACGCTGTAGAGGCCGTATGGAGATATGGCAGGGTTCGATCAGATACGTGCAGTATTGCACGGATCGTGATCGGACGGATTTTACTAGCCGGCTTTGGCTTAAGCCGGATCCTAATATTAGACAGTGTAGATTTTGTCTCTTCGCATTTGTATTCAGTGGGAATATAAATACGGGCATGTATATGCAGTCGCGGGGTTTTCCTGTAGTTTATTACATGACCAGTTTTCTGAAGTTACCAGTTTGTATTCCGTTCCGGCCGGTTTTCCTTTGTTCCTTCCCGGCCGGACTTTTCCGATGGAGGGGGTTATTTGCAGTTGTGCAAATTACCTTTATGGAGGGGGCTATTTGTGAAATGTTTATCATGATAATTCAAAGCATCTTTGCTTTTTATTTAATCATGGTTTTGCATTTATTGTGAGGGGATTGTGATGAGAGTTGATTTTCTTTTGATGTGAAGCTTGCTTTTAGGTTGTGGTCACCTCCTTTGCTTCCTACACTCACCTCCCTTCATGTTTTCATTTTGGTTTCCCTCCACCATTTCTCATTAAGGGGCCGGCCACCTCTAGAGGGAATGAGAGAGAGTTTTCATTTTGAGTATAGCATATTTTCTCATCTCTTTTCTTGTTAGGAAAAATGAAAGCACCATTTTTCCTCCAAAGTTCTTCATTCCTCCATCACCAATGGCAACATAAACCCCAATGAGATAAAGGTTCTACACTACAACCTACAGTACCCTTGGACACGTCGGCTAGCCAACTTCGCGCCCGAGTTGCCTCGGTCCAGAGGTGGGAGCCCGTAAAAGAAACCGGCTACGTGGTGTCTTTCCGACGAGGACGTGACGAACGGAGATTCCGCGGGAGATTGGAGTGGAGACGAAGACCGAAGGACACGGATCACTTAGTATAACTCTCTTCCCATCTCTTGTTAGCTAGCATTGGGTTAATGGTCACGATCCGGGTTTATTGTCCGCGGTAGCGCCGGTTTACAGTTAAGAAAATTTTTGATTCCGCATTTTGGCCTCGAGTAGAAGGCCGGGATGCTGCCGTGGCGCAACATGGTATCAGAGCCACGCCATTAACCTAGTCTAGTTTGCTCTAGTATGTTTAAAGACTCGATCGAACAAAAATCCCAAAAACCGTATTTCGTGTGCATCAGGTTTCTGTCGAAATTTTTTGGACTCTAAAAATTTTTCAGGTTGTTTCAGAATGATGTGCAGGGTGTTCTAAGAATTCTGCAAAAATTTGGTGACCTGATTCCACTTTTCCACCGCGGAACCGCGACCAAACCCATGCATTGGCCGCGGTTCCGCGGCCATAATATCTCCACGTGGCGCTAAATTTTTTCAGAGGCTCTTGGACTTGAAAATATGGGTTTTGGGACATTCTTTTTAGGCCTAGATTTTCTGTGAGTGCTACAGTAGTGCTTGGGGCCCACTTGGGTATATTTGTTCGATCGGATATTTTAAACATGCTAGTTCACAGTATTTACATTATATCTGCGACCGTGAATGTCACTTGATCGGTAAACCCTGTCTAACTGCTATAGCCCGGTTAGACGGATTTACGAACGTGACATTCACGTTGATGTTCTGTGTTGTACTGTGTTGTTGCGGATCGGTCGTGAGGATAGCCTGGTTGCAGTGGTAGTACAGTTTTGTTTTATATGTACATTTGATATTGCGGGGCGAGCGTCCGACATGTGGACTGCCGTCACTGCCTGTTTGCATTATTCTTTTGGGACGCCACCGGGTCGAGGTCGATGTACCCGTTGTATGTATATTTTTACTTTCTGTACTAGGATTACCCCGCGGAGGGTGCACGGATAGCCGGGTTCTAGAGGGAAACAAGCCCGCATCTCATGGCGTTGAGATGGAGGGGGCTTAACTCTAGAATTGGCGGGCTATTCGCCGCCCTCGTAGGGGGTATAGGTTGACCCAGGAGGGGTGCCCAAGTTACCGGATTCCGTGAAGTGCTGGGTGGTCCATTCACGTTGCTGAAGGGGGCTGCCTCGCTTCAGGTTTTGGCGGGTAACTTGCCGCGCCCGTAGGGGTCTAGGATTTTCATTGCACAGGCTATCCACACGACCAGGGGAACGTCGGGTTTCAGCAGCGGCTCTGTGAAACCCGGGGATCCCAGATATCTGTATTGTTCTGTGATGCTATACATTTCTGTGATGTTGCATTTTATCACGCTTTGATCGAAATATTATATATTTATATATATACTAGTAGATATTGTATATGTTTTGCATCCGCGCTAGTCCAGTCCCCGCTCTGTCATTAGTTAAGTAACCTAACGGGTGATGACGGAACCTAGTGGCGAATGCGGATGGCATATACGTACATCATTATTTTCGTTCTTTATTGGTGTGATCGATTGATGGGACTGCGTTGATTCGGATCAATGCAAGCTAAACAAACTTATTCTGATGTTGTTGGAACATTTTTCAAAAAGCTGTTATTGCAAGGGCGTTCTCTTTTATTTTGCACAGTGGTATTCGGTTATGAATATCCAACACCTCAGTCGACAAGGCAAAGGCCGAGATCCCTTCACCGGGAGTGACCCCTTGGACAGAAGTTTGCATCAGGGCAATAACTTCACTATAGCCGATTACATTTGCTTTGCATCGTGGTATTCAGTTGGAATATCCGGCACCTCATTCTACGGGGAAAGAGCCGAGATCCCTTCACCAGGAGTGACCTCTTTAGCAAAGGTTTTCGTCACTATATTTTTATAAAAAGTTATGCAGTTCCTTCAACAATATCAAGTTCATTACGTTAAAGGTTTTTCGCCAAAAACCAGTCGTAGCACTCCGTCATTTCTTATGGGTATTATTTAGTATTCGTGCTTCGTTTGTTGACTCCGTCAAGGCGTAGTGTACGGTAGCTAAGTGGTGCTTGTTTGTTGCATAAATGGGATTGGTTAGGACAGTCGTGCGGCCTTGTTGACTCCGTCAAGGGCACGTACGGGTGGGTTTAATGCAATCCAGATAATGACGGGTTGAACTTGACTAGGACTCTTTGATTTGTTGACTCCGTCAAGGTCACTTGAGTCCTAGGGGTAAAAATCACATCAGGAGTTTCTAAAGAAACTGAAACTTGCCAGACATGCGCATACCTTCTGGAGTATGATAATGTGAGTGGATTCCGTCATGTTATCATGCGATGATAGTTGGATCCCGATTCCCACTGATGAGTTGGCTTACTCCTCGGGTGATCCCGACTAATTCTTCTTTTAGGTTTGGAGAAGAATTTGAGGTTACAGTGGGAGGTTTCCAGATTAGATAAAGTGATAACCATTATGATCTAGGTTAGAGTGCACGCTGAGTGTTTCTTTTCTCTCTCTCTTTGGCAGCGACCATTGACTCGACCCCAGACTATGACTCAGTGACCAAAATTAACCGAACCTTCTTATAAGACTAGCTTTTGGATTGTCAGAGTTGCAAACCTCATTGCCACTCCTACTCTTACCCTTTTCTCCAGGACACCCCGTATTACTACGAACGTCCACTTCCATTGGACAAAACCATCGTATGGTTAGATACGAACTCGAAGGAATTCGAGGATGGTTTCCGGTTCTGGAAAAAACGAATAGGACTATTCAGTTGTCTTTTCTTTTTTACCTTCTCTCAGGTTGTGAGTACTCTTTGGTTTAGGAGTTAGTACACCTATTACGCAAATTGAACAGTCTTCTTCCAAACCTTAGGCTGGTGCCGAATGGTGGGGAATGAACAAAACCAATTAGCATAACGATGGTGTACAGAAGGTATTATGTAAAGACAAAGAAAGGGATTAGTAAGAGGGCAAAGTAAATTGCGACTGCTATTCACGACCAAACCAAGTACTTCTTCGCCAATCCTGAATCACCTTTGTATTTCTCCAGGACACTCCGTATCACTACGAAGATCCACAGTTTATTGGATACTCCATCGTATGGTTATATAGGAACTCGAGAGGAACTTGGTCCAGTTCGGGGATGGATTCTGGTTCAGGAGAAATAGGAATAAGGTATATTCGGTTGTCTTTTATCTTCACCTTCTCTCGCATTGCGAGTGCTCCTAGGATTAGGACAGTACACCCATTATGCTTATTGGACAGTCTTCTTCCAAACCATAGGCTGGTGCCGAACGGTAGGGAAGGAAGAAAACCATTTGGCCTAAAGGGGTGTGCAGAAGGTAATGACTAAAGACATATAAAGGGATTTGGAGAGATGACAAAGAGATATACGGTTACAGTTGTGAATCTGGATAATGGAAGAGACATTATTAGGAATTCCGGATACCCCATCGAAACATTTCAATGTTTCAGTTTCACCGTGTACTGTTAATCGAAAACTGATTTCCTAATTAGAAACTTGCTCCAGGGTATGTATTTACCAGTTTTGATTCCCACATCTGTATGGTTTTACAGATGATGAGTGGGAGTAAGTTATTAGGAATTAGGTGATCATCCTCATTATATCGGGATTCGTTGTAATTGGTGATATTTGAGGAAGCCACCTGGGTTGTTTGCCGGTCGGCAAATATTTGGTTTTGAATATCCGTTGTTATGCACCAATTTCAAATTGATATATCTATACGTCTATTTTAATAGAGTGAGATATACCTTTTTGAAATTATGTCGGTGACATTTACCTATATCAGTGGATGGTTAGGTAAGGAGCATTAAACAGCGGTGTAATTCTTCTTAACCATAAGTACAGTTTTCAACCTACGACACACAGTGAATGAGTTATTATACTCAAGGGACTTATACAGAGTGTTGTATATTGTCCAGTGTCCATTAGGACAGAGGGGTTGGTCCTCGTACTATATTCTGTTTACTTATGACTTCTCTAGTTCTTAGACATGTGCTTCGTAGAAATGCAAGGTCTAAGTTTTGAGGAGTTATAGGTATAAGAATAAAGTAGAGAACCAGATGTTGCAAGTATCAGGATTCTTCAAGGTGATCGAAAATGTAGATACTTGTGTATGGTATTCAGTTGATAGAAATGATTAAGAGAATTTGCTTCTCTTTCAGGTTACTCATAATTGGAAGCATTCCTAAGTTGAGTAACGCTGATCGGCCTCCTTTCATTTAGTTGACATGCACTAGAGATAGCTGCATGATTTGAATCTGGTTCAATTAAATCAGTGCTTCTGTTTCTGTATTGGATATAGAACAGTTCAAATCTTGACGTTGTTAAGATACGGGGAGTCGTCCAGCTTATGCTTAAAACCAGACTCTGGATAACTCAAGGCACGTTTCTGTAATGGCTGTTTGTGGGTTGTCCCAGGCTATGACGAGGGTTGACTTTCTACCATCTGGAAGATCAATAGTGATATTGTTCTAGACTCGCCACAGTTTTAATAAAAATGTATTTTTTCAGAAAAAAGCAGTGGGAGTATGGTAGAACTGGAAGTGATTCCAGAACCGCAAACGATTACTAAAAATTTGATAGGAACCTAAAGATTCAACCTGGTTTGACATTCCATTGTCCACTCCGCAGATAAAGTGGGTAACCTCAGGCACCCGAGAGGTACTTCGGTATGCTCAAGGACGGTGGCAGGGAGGTTCTTGTTTACCCAGACTTGACACTACTATTGTTCCAGACTATAAGACCCGGCAGGAGGATGAGTATAGCGTCGTTCTGAACTGGCTTCAGAAGTGTACGTGTATATGACTCTGCCAGAGGGTTGTCGTAGTCAGTGGGAGCAGCGGAAGCATTGTGGACAAGTGGCTTATGTCTATTTATAGACTAAAGCAGATACAACGGAGATAGATCATCTATTTCTGATGTGACTGTCAGAGGTTTGACTTCATCAGAATAGGGGATGGATCTGTTAAGAAGGTAGTAGGGTGTGATGTCCTGGTATTTGGATGACATACACAGAGTAGGAAGTGATATTCCTATATTACGATCGGTTATACTTTGGTTGTCACATAGTGGTTTCCCTACATAGGACTTGGATATTATATCAGACATTCTGGTTACTAGATCTATGGTTTTAGATCTAGATTTGGGTGGTTTCCTAATCAGGGTACTTTGACAACATTCTATGAGTATTTAGAATGGACGATTCCTGGCATGGTAGTATACCTGCAGGTGATGGAGTCACCCTCTCTAAAGGTGTCTTACAGACTAAAGGGGAGAGGGATACACATGATTGCAGATCACTTGCTTAGGCAATTGAGTTGATCATGAGATGTCAAGTACCACACTAGATGTTATTTTTGCAGTAGGTGCAATAAGTTGATATTGATCCAATTCTGGAGAAACGATCGGAAGCAGTTTTAGAACATAAGTGAATGTTCTAGGGATATGATAACAGTATTCTCCTTTGGGAGACAGTTATCATTCCAGGCTTCCAAGGTGACCTGGATGGCCGAGTGGCTGTCAGAGTTATAGTTTTCCCTCTGACGAGGGGCAGTACTTTAGACAGGTGGTCCAGGTGGATACTGAGGGAAGTCATGGTGTAGGATACTGATTAAGTTCAGTTGACGATACAGTCTAAGAAGTTTGGATTTGGAGTTCACTTATGAGCTAGGTCCCATCAGATATCCAGACACATTCTAAGACAGGTATTGCTCATTTCGGGAGATGGTTTTCTCCGCGAACTTGAGATAAAGAGAGACATAGAAAGAAACACCACAGCAGATCCACTCACTGAGGCTATTCCTCGAACGCAATAGTTTCGTAAACGAGCTTTGTGAGACTGACTAGTAGAGGAGTTGGGTGTTCGGTATCACACGGGCTGTGAGTATGCGACATCACAATAATTAGCCTTGAGTGCAAGTGGGAGATTGTTGGATATAGTGCTCTCAGAGTCAATTATTAGATCACAGGCACGTGATTGCAATGATTGAGGGAGGACCTATACCGGTAGGACAGTCTTACTCAAGATGATAGTATGCTATCTGGTTTATCTTTATCATCGTATACTGCTTTAGGTGACCTTACGAGTCACTATTACACGTTGATAGAGCCCTTAGGATTCTTGCTTGACGGCCAGCAGTATGATGGCGATCATATACGTGGGAGCTGGGGTCTATAAGCACATCCTTAAAAGGTCCCTAGTCGTGGGAGTTTCGAGACTGGGCATCGATACTCCATTAGCAGACTAGTGTATACAGTCGAGACCCCGACGAGGGGCGGTGGCCGGTCTCACAAGCCACTGGTGTCAGTTGGTTCACCTAAGATGTATACAGGTGCCCATTGGGTTATGAGTACACCGGACATGACTCGCCGGGAACATGCAAGTTGAGATTATACCAGACGTCAGATAGCAGTTCCCTGGTGACATGTGTACAGGTTAGTTCATCGACCTGAGATCGTCATTTGTCTTGTGTGAGTTCCCACTGTACTTTGATTACTACCCTACCACGGCACCAAGGAGTCGTGCAAATAGGTTTTAGTTAGGTATAGTCCCGAGCCACATGGAGGCAGTGAGCGGATCTGCAGGGGTTCGTCTCTCCCGGTATTGGGGGTGAGGTCGCGCTGTGTCTAGGAGAGCCATTACACAAAGCCCTCGGCCGAGGCAGGAGATTTACTGGTAGGTATTCCAGTAGTATCTCAGGGTGTTCTGGGCTACACTCTGACACGACTTGTACCGCTTTTGGGGGTCTGACTTTTACCAACCCCCTAGGCCCGCCATGCGATGCTCATAGACGAATGGACCGGACTGTACGGATATTGTCACTGACAGGCTCAGTAGGGCGTCAGGATGAGTTCTCTCATCGACGTCCCTTTTAGTCAATAGCTGGTGGCCCGTCATGTATGGCTAATACCTCTGACGTGCTAGTAGTTAAATCCACAACCATATTATTGACGAGTCTTTAGAGTCCCCCGCACAGACAGTTACTCAAGTTTCGGGCGAAACGCTGTAGAGGCCGTATGGGGATATGGCAGGGTTCGATCAGATACGTGCGGTATTGTACGGATTGTGATCGGACGGTTTTACTAGCCGGCTTTGGCTTAAGCCGGATCCTAGTATTAGACAGTGTAGATTTTGTCTCTTTGCATTTGTATTCAGTGGGAATACAAATGCGGGCATGTATATGCAGTCGCGGGGTTTTCCTGTAATTTATTACAGGATCAGTTTTCTGAAGTTGCCAGTTTGTATTCCGTTCCGGACGGTTTTCCTTTGTTCCTTCCCGGCCGGACTTTTCCGATGGAGGGGGTTATTTGCAGTTGTGCAAATTACCTTTGTGGGGGGGGGGGGCTATTTGTGAAATGTTTATCATGATAATTCAAAGCATCTTTGCTTTTTCTTTAATCATGGTTTTGCATTTATTGTGAGGGGATTGTGATGAGAGTTGATTTGCTTTTGATGTGAAGCTTGCTTTTAGGTTGTGGTCACCTCCTATGCTTCCTACACTCACCTCCCTTCATGTTTTCATTTTGGTTTCCCTCCACCATTTCTCATTAAGGGGCCGGCCATCTCTAGAGAGAATGAGAGAGAGTTTTCATTTTGAGTATAGCATATTTTCTCATCTCTTTTCTTGTTAGGAAAAATGAAAGCACCATTTTTTCCTCCAAAGTTCTTCATTCCTCCATCACCAATGGCAACATAAACCCCAATGAGACAAAGGTTCTACACTACAACCTACAGTACCCTTGGACGTGTCGGCTAGCCAACTTCGCGCCCGAGTTGCCTCGGTCCAGAGGCGGGATCCCGTAAAAATAACCGGCTACGTGGTGTCTTTCCGACGAGGACGTGACGAACAGAGATTCTGCGGGAGATCGGAGTGGAGACGAAGACCGAAGGACACGGATCTCTTGGTATAACTCTCTTCCCATCTCTTGTTAGCTAGCATTAGGTTAATGGTCACGATCCGGGTTTATTGTCCGCGGTAGCGCCGGTTTACAGTTAAGAAAATTTTTGATTCTGCATTTTGGCCTCGTGTAGAAGGCCGGGGTGCTGCCGTGGCGCAACATAAAAAGCATCCCAAATGGGAGCAAAATCATGCCCAACGGCGGAGACAACCATCACAAGATATAAATACGACGCCGAAGCGAAGAATATAAAAGGAAATAGTAATAAGAAGTAACTTTCCAACATAACCGGCTCCCACGAGCACGGCACCCAAAGTCACCAAATAATACAACACCGAATCCTCACAAGTCGTCTCTAAGTCATATACAAACAGTGGTAGATGGAGAATACTAGATCCAACAAAAGGATATACAATGTACAAACTGATAACCGCAAACCCACCTAAAAGCAAAGGCCTCACTGCCTAACGTAGCGGTATCCGCAAAAGTAGTGATGATAAGATGCCCTGCCGCGACTACTCTAAGGGTAAGTCCTGCAAAACACTGTGGCACAACGGGGGTGAGTTGCTAACTTGTGAATAGTAATTAACATCATACTGTAATCACAGGTATGCACAAACAGCGATCAATCCATCACATGTAATCCGATAGCATAAGTATGATAAGTGAATATGCAACAATCATGTAAAGGTACATCATCAGGGTACTGCAACTACAAGAAGCAATGCATATCAACATAATCCTGAGTGTGTGGGATGATACAATAAAATCTCATGCAAAATCATCAGCATGGAAAAACACCAGTGTCCCTTACTGACACATCAAATCCCAAAATATCAGGCACCGCATCCTCAGATCGGCCCTCACATCCTGTAAGTCTCATGGAACCTGAGTGTCTATCATCGATACCCGAAACATCATGAAAACATATAACTGTAAGTATATCTATATAAGGATATCAACCACGTATGTCCACCGACGATACGTATAAATCATGGAAACCTGAGTGTCTAACACCGACACTCGAAACATCCATAAAACCCGTGTCTAGCATCGACACATAAACCCTCATAACTCAGACGCTGTCACCATGACTGGCCCTGACGATATGTCGTACATCACTCCGGTCGGTATCCCTACGATAACTGCCGAGTCCAAATACAATCACCAGTAGGTAGTGGTCCCACCGCTAGTCTTATCGTCTACACCACGAAATCACCACTCGCCCCGGGGTACCATGCCGGGTCCACCATGTACCCGCAGACGGTGCCTCCCGCTCCTCGAATTGGGTATCACAAGCCAAATCTCAGAACCGAGAAATCACATGGTGGACGTACTGAAATATCATATCAAGAGAAACCGGGTTTTCAACCAATACGTAGTTTCTTGAAAATACCCCCACGGTTCTTAAATCCATAAATCGTATGAAATCCATATCTCAATGCGTAAAATCCATATAAAACTGATATATAAAACATAAAACATCAATATGAGCATATAAAGGGAAAACCGCTCTTCAAATGAATCCAGCTTTTAAAATATATCTTGCGGTTCCCAAAATCCTCCGAAAACAAATACAACATCATATGAAGTGTACATTTAAGTGTAGCAAGGTTTAAGTATCTATATGTAAGCAAGTGGGTATGATGCATTTCATACGCGCAATGATCAAAACTCAATACCACATATCAAAACAATACCACTTGGGGTACATACCATTATAGCGAAAATATGCGGTGTACATGTCAATATGAGTGCATGATATACATGTGACTATGCTAGACTATGTGGGTGTACATGTCAATATGTATGCAAGATGTACAATATAGCTATAGTAAGGTATACGTGAAATGGAATATGGGTTACTACCTCAACTATTCATGCCCATACGATGTCACGTATGTAAGTGTCAACAATATCTCATATGCACAATGGGATAAGGGCTACTACCATAACTATCCCTATCCACTACCGTATCACGTATGTAGGTGGTTTGTGCGTGTCATGGCAATTACTGACGATGTGGGTGTAGCATAATATTTAGTGCTCGTGCAACATGAACCGTCAGTAATGTTTAATATCTAAAGGTACGAGTCAGGTACAACAGATAATACTTTGCAATGACATTCATATGAAAGTAACTAATATGCAAATACTATGCAGCTAACATATCATATTCGCCCCGACGCATAACGCCATACGGGCGATTTCCCCGTAGATGTTAAATCTACTCACCAATGGTCTCCAGTTATGAAAATCCGACCACCTGCTTCCCCTTGTTCGCAGCGTCCGAAGTCCCCGCTTGCGACGCTATAATTTCACAAACACAAGAAATAATACGAACATCTCAGAATCGATCAATATAACGCAAAACTACGTATACAAAAACGCACCAACATACTAAACTAACTCGCGAGTGTACGTCTAGTGGCTAACGTGTGCAACAATACCTCAAAACCTAACTGAGTACAGCAGCAGCACAAGCTCACGACTCGTGTCGCAATACGTATCACGCAGACTCCAAACACTAGATTATAGGTAATCGATCCTAGATTTTGCATACTGAATTTACTAAAAAAGTAAACAGTACCAAACACCCCTAGCCAACAGCAGACAACAATCTACAGAAGACCAACCCCATCGCCCTCCTACCTAACCGGCGTCGCCGGATTTTGCCCTAGGGTCGCCGGCCCCGGCCGGTGAGGTGGTCCCCATCACTCAGGTGGTGTCTCAGGTTCACATGTACATCTTTATAATTTTGTTTGGTCAAACACTAAATTCTCCAGATCACAGCAGGTATAAAAGCTCTAAAAAGACACTAAAAACTCAATATCACACTGATCTATACAAAAAGCGTTCTACGCTACAACCAACGAACAAAATAACATAAAAACTCTAATTTAACAGTATAGGGATTATACCTAACAACTTTGCTCACAAGCTCCTAGCTTTCCCTAGCTCCAAGTGATCCAAGAGCCAAAAATCAATAATTTTTGGTATTTTTGATATATTTGGGAATTTTGGGGATTTTTGAGTTTGGATTGAAGAAAAATGAGAAGGAAATGATTAAGAATAGCAGGGGGAGGAAGGAGTTCGGCCAAGTAAGGAGGTGGGTGTTAGTGTATATGCCCTAGAGGCCATTACTGTATCATACTAGTTTGTATATTACTTAATAGAAGCTTAGGATATTCACAGTTGTATAGACAATCTTGCTCAAAATAGTAGTATGCTACTTGGTTTGTTTCTACTTTAATGTGTACATGTGTTTCTTTTAGTATATCACCTATACACATTAGTGGAGCCCTTAGGATCTTTGCTTGATTACCAGCGTTGTGATGGCAGTCACACTCGTGGGGGCTGGGTAATCCACAAGAACATCCTTATACAGGTCCCTAGTCGTAGGATATCGAGACAGGGCATCGATACTCCGGAGTAGACTTGCGTATGTGCTTCTCATCCCAGCATGGGAGACGGTCTGTCCCACAGCCGTCAGTACGTCGTACTTGAGATAGTATGCGGGTGCTCGTTAGGTTACGAGTACACTGGACAGGACTCGTCTGGAACTGTTGGTTGGTACTATATTCATCGTCAGTTTTCAGTTCCCAGGTGACATGAGTACAACTTAGTCCGCTGACTTGACACTGTCAATTCGCCTCGAGTGTGTTCCTACTGTACTTTGATTACAACCCTACCACGGCTCAAAGGAGTCGTGCAAACAGGTAGTAGTTGGGTGCAGTCCCGAAGCACTTGGAGGCAGTGACGGTTAGACATGATTCGTCTCTCTCGGTATTGGGGGTTGATATCGCGCTGTGT
Organism: Agapanthus africanus; assembly: GCA_030015575.1. Classification (NCBI taxonomy): domain Eukaryota; kingdom Viridiplantae; phylum Streptophyta; class Magnoliopsida; order Asparagales; family Amaryllidaceae; genus Agapanthus; species Agapanthus africanus. Next base: position 725,197,801 of record JASDDO010000019.1, on the reverse strand, counting down.
CTAGGAGAGCCATTACACAAAGTCCCTAGCCAGGGCAAGTGAGATATACTGGTAGGTTTTCAGTGTTATCTCAGGGTGTTCTGGGCTACACTCTGACACGACTTGTACCGCTATTAGGGGAATGATGTTTACCGCCCCCTAGGCCCTCCATGCGATATTCTCAGACGAACAGACCGGACTGTACGGAGACTGTCACATTCAGGCTCAGTAGGAGTTCAGATGGGTTTCACCTCATCCGTCTTCTTATCGGCATCTACCTGTGGACCGTTACGCACAGCTAGTGCCGCTTGCGGTCTGTGGTTAAACCCACTGCCAGCATAGTGTTGAGTCTTTAGAGTACCACACAGAGAGCTATTCACCTTTAGGCAAAAGAGTAGAGGTCGCATGGTTTTGCGACAGGGTTCGGTCACATCCGTGCACTTGTGCGCGTTTAGTGTCCGGGAAATTATCACTAGTGGACTTTGGTTTAAGCCAGATTCTAGTGTACGTTTTGGGATTGGTTTTATCTCGTTTGTATTCGTGTTCCTCGGAACGCGGATGCGGGTGTGTATGCACGGTTGACAGAGACAGAGGCAGAGGATTCTCGTTAGGGTTGTTGACTGTTGACTTTTGCTAAACCCTAATGAGAATAAGAAATATGATTAATGATAATATTAATTAAGTATTATTATGCCATGGTTGGGTTGAAAGGTTGACTTTGTTGACTTGTTGACTTAGTTGACCGGTTGACTAGGTTGGACTTGTTGACCATCATCATGACAATGGCTATCATTTCTTGGTATTGACCTTTGCTTGCTTGTTTGTTCACAAATTGCATTTAATGCATGAAATGATATTGCCATTTGATATGATAACAACCATCACATAATACTCAATTATTATTTTTGGTTATGATTATTTTGGATTATGAGAGCAAGGGTGGGAAAAGTCTTGCTAATTCTATCATTCTCATTCTCTCTCATCCTCAAGCTCTCCCTCTTCCTCTTGCTCTCTCTCTAGCTCAAGGAAACTCCCTCTCATGAGTTGAGAACCATTTCCTTAGAGATAAAACCCAAAACACTTCTCTACTCATCCTAGTATACAAGGTCTAGCAAACCAAGTGTTCTAGTTTCCTCTAGATTGAGCTTGGAGCCAAAGGTAGAAGCTTTCAGGTGGATCCATCTTCGGCACAAGGAGACGACGATGAGAGAACCATCCGACCACCACAAGGAGTCGAAGAGAAGGAGTTAAAGTTAAGGTATAATCCCCTAACCGAGTAGGTAAAACTCCTAGTTAGGTTGTTAGATAGTTGTTTAACAAAGATCCGTATTTTGAGTCCATGTTACCCCCAAAGAAAAATCGTTTTTCATCATTTCCGCAACCCCAAAGAACCGGGGAAGGGTAACGTGGACTTACAATGGTATCAGAGCCTAGTTAAACACTATCTAACATGTTAGCAAAGTAACTAGAAGTTCGATCGGAGAAAAAATCACAAAACATGCCCGAAATATCAACTTTCTGCCGATTTTGTTTTCTGTTCAAAAATTAATAAATCATGCACTAAAAATCGACTCAGGCTTTTTAAAGCACACCCAAGAAAAATGGTCCAGCGACTCGGTCAAAGCGCCGCGGAACCGCAGCAGGAGCATGCTCCCGCCGCGGATCCGCGGCCGAGTTGACTCGGCCGTGGGCAATTTTTCCTGCAGTGTGTTCAGTGGGGTGTTTTGGGATTTTTACAATATGTTTTTTCTGCCCAGATTTTCCAGAAAGCAAAATTTGTTTTTGGGGTTTAAAAAACCGTATTTTGATCGAACTTCTAAAGACTTAAGCTAACGGGTTATATCTGTGATGTGATATATGTATTGAACGTCTGCTAATTGCTATACGTCGATTAGTGGGGGTTATACATATCTGTGATCTGTAATGTTGATGGTATGTGTATATGAATTCATTAGATTGTCACGGATGAATAGCCGGGGGGTTGTGAGATGAGAGTTTTCTTTTTCTTTCAATTCATGTAATTTGTAATTGATGTAATATTATTTATATGGCCGCACAACCGGGATGGGGTTGTAGCCGTCATTGTATAATTTCTTTTACTGTTTTTGCTCCTAGAATAGACCCAAGGTGGGGTGCATAAACTACCGGGTACCTCGAAGTGCCGAGTGGCCTACTTACGGTGTTGAGGGAGGTTGCTTCGCTTCGGGTACTTGGCGGGTAGTTTGCCGCACCCGTAGGGGTCTAGGGTGGGGTCTTGGCTATTCATCGCGACCGTGTAATCCGCTCTTCGTTACAGGCTCGTACGGAATGCGGATTCCTAGTATATCCAATGTGTTCATCTGTGATCTGGAATGGCTATCATTGCATGTGACGAATGTATATATCTATATATGATATCTATTTAGGCATTGCTTATGTTTTGCATCCGCACTAGTCCAGCCCCTCTCTGTCGTTAGTTAAGTAACCTAACGGGTAATGACGGGGCCCCGTGGCGAATGCGGATGGCATAAGCGTACGTCATATTTTCGTTGTTTTCTGCAATGGTAGGATTAAATGATGGGACGCATTAAATTAATGCAAGAAAATAAACCAAAGTAGAGTCGTTGGAACACTTTCAAAACCACTCGGTTTCTTTTCAAAAACAACTTTTAAACGCGGAGCTTAAGCCACTCCTTTTAAAAGCTATCTCGTTCCATCGATTTTATCAAGTTCACTACGTTCACAGTTTCGCCAAAACCATTCGTAGCCCTCCATCATTTCATTTAAATATTCTGTAGTATTCAAGCTATGTATTTTGACCTCACGCCAAGGCATAGTGATTGGCAGCTGCCGGATATTTATCTGTTGCATAGATAGAATGCGTTGGTTTGAGACAGTCGTACTGCCATTTTGGACTACGTCAAGGGTAGGTACGGGTGGGTTCAAATTAACCTGGATAATGATGGGTAAAACTTGACATGTGACTTACGACATTTTGACCTCACGCCAAGGTCATAAGAGCATGGGGCAAAAATCCACATCGGGAGTTTTAAAAGAAACTGAAACTTGCTAGCGCTGCATACCATTTGGAGTGTGATGATTCTGGTAGGATTCCTTCAGTTTTGTCACGCGATGATATTTGGATCCCGATCCTAATGTGAGTATATGCTGCTACTCCGGAACTTTCTCACTTAACGATCAATGCTATAAACCAAGTAGGTGTCTAGAAAGGTGTTAGCGGGGCTACGCCCACAGGGAAAAGAGATTATTTAATTAAGGAACTTCGCGAAAGCGTTGGAAAACCTCCCTCGAAGTACCAACACTGGCTTGGCTGAACGGTTAAGCAAGTATTGTACGGTGAGATTGAACCTGACTAATTCTTCCTTTTTTGTTTAAGAAGGGATTCAAGAGACAGTGGGAGCCATCCTGTTCAGACAAACTAAAAACCACTCTAAACTTGCAAGAGCATCATGCTAAAGTGTTTCTTCTCTCTCTCCTAATTTCAGCGACCAAACATCATAACTGGACTTAAGTTACTACTAGATAAAAATATACTGACAGGGCCAAACTACAAAGATTGGCTCAGGAGTGTCAAAATGGCAATCACTTATGACAAGTTGGGGTATCTCCTTACCACCAAAGCTCCCCCTGTCCCAGGTCCCAAAACCAGTGTCGCGGATAAGGAAATCCGTAAGACCTGGGAAATCGACTGCGCGAAGGCCAAGTGCCTCGTGCTTGCCTCTATGGACAATGGACATCAGAGGAGGCACGAGAATATGGACCTTGAATCCATATTTCTCCATACAAAAGAACTGTATGGAGAGCAATCCCGTATCGCCAGATACGAAATCTCGAAAAAGCTGTTTTCGGCGAGATTGGCCGTCGGATCATCGGTAGCGGAACACATGCTTAAGATGATTGGCTTCATTGAGGAGCTCACGGACCTTGGGACCACGTTAGAGAACGAGCTCTACACGGACTTGATTCTCCGGTCCCTTCCTTCCACTTACGCCCAGTTTATCCTGAACTTCAACTTGCAAGAAAAAGAAGTTGAACTTTCAGAACTCCTCAACATGCTGAGGAGTGCAGAGGGTGTTAGTGTATATGCCTTAGGGGCCATTATTGTATCATACTAGTTTGTATATTACTTAATGGAAGCTTGGGATATTCACATGTATATATCAGTCTTGCTAAACATGGTAGTATGCTACTTGGTTTTTCTATCTTAATATGTGAGTATACGTATTGATAGAGCTCTTAGGATCTTGCTTGACTACCAGCGTTGTGATGGCAGTCACACTAGTGGGGGCTGGGTAGTCCACAAGCACATCCTTATTCAGGTCCTTGGTCGTTGGATTATCGAGACAGAGCATCGATACTCCGGAGTAGACTAGTGTGTACGCTTCTCATCCCAGTTGGGGAGATGGTCTGTCCCACAGCCGTCAGTACGTCGTACTGGAGATAGTATACAGGTGCTCGTTAGGTTACGGGTACACCGGACAGGACTCACAGGGAACTGTTGGTTGGTTTTATACCAGTCGTCAGTGAGAAGTTTCCAGGTGACATGAGTACAGCTTAGTCCGCAGACTTGACACTGCTGCTTCGCCTCGAGTGTGTTCCCACTGTTCTTAGATTGCTACCCTACCACGGCTCAAAGGAGTCGTGCAAACAGGTAGCAGTTGGGTGCAGTCCCGAAACACTTGGAGGCAGTGGCGGTTAGATAGGATTCGTCTCTCCCGGTATTTGGGGGTTGATATCGCGCTGTGTCAGAGAGCCATTACGCAAAGTCCCTGGCCAGGGCAAGCGAGATTTGCTGGTAGGTTCCAGTAGTTTCTCAGAGTGTAATGGGCTTCGCTCCGACACGACTTATTCCACTATTAGGGGACTGACGCTTGCCGCCCCCTAGGCCGGATATGCGATGGTCTTAGACGAACAGACCGGACTGTACGGAGATTGTCACAGCAGGCTCAGTAGGAGTTCGGATGGGTTTCCTCATCGGCCTTCTTATCGACATCTACCTGGGGACCGTTACGTACAGCTAGTACCGCTTGCGGTCTGTGGTTAAACCCACTGCCAGCGTAGTAGTCGAGTCTCTAGAGTCCCACACAGAGAGTTTCCTATTCCAGGCGAAACGATATAGAGGTCGTATGGTTTTACGACAAAGGGTTCGGACGCGTATGTGTGTTTACACGCTTACGTCGTTTGGACAGTTTTTACCAGTCGGCTTTGGTTTAAGCCAGTTACTGGTATCCGGTTATTGGATTTTTACAGTCTAAAGTTTTTCCGTATTTTCACGGATCGGAGGGGCGTTCTCGTAATTGTGCGAGAAGCTTCTAGAAGATGGTGACTAAGGAGGTTTAGGTGTCATATACATTGAATGGGTTATATGAGTCATGAGGGTGATTCATTCATCTCATTAATGCACATTAAATGCTTAATGACTCATGCTAATGAATCACCACTTGATATTTATGAAGCATGATTATTCATCACTCTTTATTCTTTTCTTCATAAAAGAAAATGCTTCATATCTATTATGATACTCATAAGCTTTATTCAATTATCATCTACACATTCTCTCTCCTCAAGCTCTCTCTCTTCAAACCCTAATCCTCACCTCTCATGTGTTGAGAACTAGGATTAGCTAGACTAAACAATCCATAACCCTCACTCTATCTCATCTATCTTCTTTGATTAGCAATCCAAGAAGGTTAGTTGCCTCAAGTTTAGAGGCTAAGCTTGGAGTTTTGCTCTCGGGTGGATCGTCTACTACAAAGAGAAGGCCGAGGAGGACGAGGTGATCGTAAAGACGAAGGACTTGGTTCGTTAGGTATAATCCCTAAGCATAGTAGTTTAGAACATCTATGTGTTTGGTTAGTTATCGTTTAGCTTCGATTTAAGCGGTTAGTTGATGTTTGTTCACTAAACAAGTTCGTTTTTGAAAATTCCGCCTCCCCACAAGTATTGGGGTGTAGTACATCGACTTACAGTGGTATCAGAGCCTCGCTAAACAATAAATAACTTAATTGCAAATTTGTACGAAATTCGAACGGAAAAAACGAAACCGGAAAACTCCGAACTGTCAAGTTTCTGTTGAAATTTAAATGAAGTCTAAAAATTTTTCAGGGATGTTCAGAAAGCTTGAAAAGCATCTAGGAGAACACCCAAGAAAATTGGGCCCATGACTCGGCTAAAGCGCCGCGGAAGCGCGGCGGATCCCACCGATCCGCCGCGGTTCCGCCGCCGAGTTGCCGAGTCATGAACCCAAATTTCTTGTGTGGGTCCCCTGTGATATTTGGTATTTTCTGGAATTTTTTAATATTTGCTCAGGTTTCAGTTTAACAGAGAAGTAATGGAGAAATATTAAAAGGGTTTTATCGATCGAAATTGTACAGTATTTGCATATTGGATTATATCTGTGATTGTTTAATGTGTTCGTAAACCTCCCCTAACTGCTAGTATGTCGGTTGGCAGGGGGTTGCACATTTCTGTAATGGTTTTATCTGTTTGTGCATATGAACTGTATTGGACTGTTGTGGTGTATAGCCGGGGTTTAGCAATGGGTTATTATTTAATTCATTTATTGTAAATGTAATTTGTTGTAATATTATTTTTGCGGGGCACATCCAGGTTGCGGTTGTAGCCATCGTTGTATTATTTCATTTTACTGTTTATGCTCCTAGGACTGACCCAAGGTGGGGTACACAAACTGCCGGGCGGGTAGTTTGCCCTACCCGTGGGGGTCGAGGGTGGGGTAATGGCTATTCATCACAACTGTGTTATCCGTCTTTTCTTGCAGGCTCAAAAGAAATACAGATTGCTAGCAAATCCAATTAAGTTCATCTGTGTTCTGGAATGTATATCATTGCGTCAGACGAATGTAAAATATCCATATATATGATAGCTATTTAGACGTCACTTATGTTTTACACCCGCGCTAGCCCAGTCCCCGCTCTGTCGTTAGTTAAGTAACCTAACGGGTAATGACGGGACCCAGTGGCGAATGCAGATGGCATAAGAGGATGTCATATTTTCGTTGTTTTCTGCAATGATAGGTTAATGATGGGACACATTATCTATAATGCAAAGAAAATAAACCAAGTTTAAATCGTTGGAACAATTTAAAAGAAACCACTCGGTTATTTTTAAAACAGATATTTTTAAATGCGAAGATTTAACCACTCCTTTTAAAAGCTATCAGGTTCCTTCGGTTATATCAAGTTCACTACGTTCACGGTTTTGCCAAAACTATTCGTAGCCCTCCGTCATTTCATTTGGGTATTCAGTAGTATTCAAGTTATGCATTTTGGCCAAAGTCAAGGCATAGTGTTTGGTAGCTGCTGGGTTTTCATTTGTTGCATAAGATAGATGAGTTGGTTTGGGACAGTCGTATTATCATTTGACCAAAGTCAGGGGTATATACGGATGGGTTCAAATTGACAAGATAATGATGGGTAGAACTTGACATGTGACTTATGACATTTTGACCAAAGCCAAGGTCATAAGAGCATGGGGCAAAAACTTATATCGGGAATTTCTAAAGAAACTGAAATTTGCAAAGAGATGCATACTATTTTGAGTTAGATGAATGTTGGTAGCATTCCTACAACATTATCAGATGATGATATTTGGATCCCGATCCTACTGTGAGTATATGCTACTTATCAGGATATTTGTCACTTAACAATCAATGATATAAACAAAGTAGGTGTCCAGAAAGGTGTCAGCGGGGTTACGCCCCCAGAGAAAAGAGGTTATTTAATTAAGGAACTTCGCGAAAGCGTTGGAAAACCTCCCTCGAAGTATCGACACTGGCCTGGCTGAACGGTTAAGCAAGTATTGTACGGTGAAAATAGTCCTGGCTAATTCTTCCTTTATGGTTTGAGGAGGGATTCGAAAAACAGTGGGAGCCATCCAGTTTAGATAAACTAAAAACCACTCTAAACTTGCAAGAGCATCATGCTAAAGTGTTTTCTTCTCTCTCTCCTAATTGCAGCGACCCTGAAAATGAGTGGACTTAAGTTAATTTTAGAGAAAAATATATTGACGGGGCCAAACTATAAAGATTGGCTGCGGAATGTCAAGATGGCCTTGACCTACGACAGATTGGGGTATATCCTCACCACTAAGGCACCTGCTGCCCCAGGTCCAAAATCCAGCAATGCGGATAAGGAAATCCGCAAAACCTGGGATTTAGATTGCGCGAAAGCCAAGTGCATCGTGCTTGCCTCGATGGACAATGAACATCAGAGGAGGCACGGGGATATGGAACTAGATGCCATATTTCTCCATACAAAGGAACTTTATGGAGAGCAATCGTATAGCAAGATACGAGACCTCAAAGAACTTGTTTCGAGCGAGGTTGGCTGTCGGGTCATCGGTAGGAGAACATGTCCTAAAGATGATCGGCTATATAGAAGAGCTCGCAGACCTTGGGACGACTTTAGATAATGAGCTCTATACAGACCTCATTCTCCAGTCCCTTCCTTCCACCTACGCCCAGTTTATCCTGAACTTCAACATTCAAAGAAAAGAAGTTGAACTTTCGGAACTCCTGAACATGTTAAGGAGTGCAGAGGGCACCTTGCAGAAAGCAAGAGAAACACCCGCTATGTTTGTTGGCGGTACATCTTCTTCCGGGTCCAAGGCTAGGGCCAAAGGAAGGAAGAAGAAGGCCGTCCCCAAACCTAGAGGAGGTGTAAGTAAGGTGGGAGGAAAGGGAAAGAAAAAATTGCCGGTACCAGTAGTGGCTCAGGATGAGTGCTTCCATTGTCATAGGAAGGGGCACTGGAAAAAGGATTGCAAGGCGTGGATCGCCAAGAACCAAGGACCGAAGCAAGCTGTGGCTTCGACTTCAGGTGTGTTTGTAATTGAGAATTGTTTGTCAATCAACTCTACTTCCTGGGTATTGGATACCGGATCAGGATCTCATATTTGCAATTCATTGCAGGCACTGAGAAACCGTAGAGTGCTGATGGAAGGTGATATGATTCTCAGGGTTGCTAATGGAGCTAGCGTGGGAGCTGCGTCCGTCGGGGATTATCACCTAGGATTGACGAGTGGACATATTTTGGTTTTACATAACTGTTATTTTGTACCCAGCTTAACGTGTAATATCATATCAGTTTCCTTGTTATCAAATAAAGGTTATGATTTCACGTTTGTAAGAGATGTTGTTAACATCCACCTTAATCATGGTTTGATTGGGTCCAGTACATTAAATAACGGCATATATGTCTTAAACCAAATCCAGATTTTTAATGTCCAGAACACACTAAAAAGAAAGTCTCCAGATTTAAATAAAGCTTTCTTATGGCATTGTAGACTAGGTCATATCAATGAGACAAGGTTAACTAAGTTACATAAAGAAGGATATTTGGACTCGTTCGAATATCAAACTTATGCCACTTGCGAATCATGTCTCAAAGGAAAAATGACAAAGACTCCATTCACTGGACATGGAGTAAGAGCGAGCGAGCTCTTAGGACTCGTACACAGTGATGTATGTGTTGCGCCACGGTAGCGCCTCGGCCGTCTATCCGAGGCCAAAATGCGGAATCAAAATTTTCTTAACTTTTAGACTGGCGCTACCGCGGACAATATACCCGGATCGTAACCATTAACCGATACTAGCTAACAAGAGAAAGGGTGAGAGATATACCGAGTGATCCGAGTCTTCCGGTCTTCTCGTCGTCGTCCCGATCTCCCGCGGAAACTCCGGTCGTTGCATCCTTGCCGGAAGGGCACCACATCGTCTGTATCTTTTACGGGCTCCCACCTCAATACCGAGGCAACTCGGGTGTGAAGTTGGCTAGCCGACGCGCCCAAGATGTGCTGTAGAATGTAATGTAGATGATACTTGTCTCATTTGGGGTAATGGAGTTGCCATTGGATGGAGGGAAGCAATGAACAAAATGGAGATGAACTTTGGTGTATACAAATGAGATGATAATTTTCCATTCTACAAAATGAAAAATCCTTCTCCCATTCTCACAAAGTGGCCGGCCTATCTATGTCAAAATGGTGGTGAGAAATCACAAAATAAGAAGGAAGGTAAGTGTAGGATAAAGGAATGGGTGACCATATCCCAAAAACAACAACCATGCTTATTTCTTCTATTCACACCATAACCTTTCAAATCTCATTAATGCAAAATCATTATGGATGAAAGATATCATAATCCCACATATGCAAGAAACCCCCTCCCCAAATGTAATTTGCAAAACTGCAAATTACCCCCTCCATCGGAAAAGTCCGGCCGGAAAAGAACAAAGGAAAACCGGCCGGAACGGAATGCAAACTGGCAACTCCAGAAAACTGGTCCCGTAATAAATTACAGGAAAACCCCGATACTGTGCATACACACCCGCATCTGTATTCCGTCCGGATACAAATGCAAAGAGACAAAATCTACACTGTACTAAACTAGGATCCGGCTTAAACCAAAGCCGGCTAGTAATGTCCGTCCGATCCTGATCCGTGCAATACCGCACGTATCAGATCGAACCCTGCCATATATCCATACGGCTACGAGTACAAACCGTCCGATCCTGATCCGTGCAATACCGCACGTATCTGATCGGACCCTGCCATATCTCCATACGGCCTCTACAGCGTTTCGCCCGAAAGCTTGAGTAACTGAAAGTGTGGTGGACTCTAAAGACTCATCAATACAATGGCTGTGGATTTAACCACTAGCACGTCAGAGGTATAAGCCAATATGTGACGGGCCACCAGCTATTGACCAGAAGGGACGTCGATGAGCGAACTCATCCTGACACCCTACTGAGCCTGTCAGTGACAATATCCGTACAGTCCGGTCCGTTCGTCTACGAGCATCGCATGTCGGGCCTAGGGGGTTGGTAAAAGTCAGACCCCCAAAGGCGGTACAAGTCGTGTCGGAGTGTAGCCCAGAACGCTCTGAGATACTACTGGAATACCTACCAGTAAATCTCCTGCCTCGGCCGAGGGCTTTGCGTAATGGCTCTCCTAGACACAGTGCGACCTCACCCCCAATACCGGGAGAGACGAACCCCTGCAGATCCGCTCACTGCCTCCATATGGCTCGGGACTGTACCCAACTAAAACCTGTTTGCACGACTTCTTTGAGCCGTGGTAGGGTAGTAATCAAAGCACAGTGGGAACTCACACGAGACAAATGACGATCTCAGGTCGATGAACTAACCTGTACACATGTCACCTGGGAACTGCTATCTGACGTCTGGTATAATCCCAACTAGCAGGTTCCCGGCGAGTCCTGTCCGGTGTACTCATAACCCAATGAGCACCTGTATACATCTTAGGTGAACCAACTGACACCAGTGGCTTGTGAGACCGGCCACCGCCCCTCGTCGGGGTCTCGACTGTATACACTAGTCTACTAATGGAGTATCGATGCCCAGTCTCGAAACTCCCACGACTAGGGACCATTTAAGGATGTGCTTATAGACCCCAGCCCCCACGTATATGATCGCCATCATACTGCTGGTGGTCAAGCAAGAATCCTAGGGGCTCTATCAACGTGTAATAGCGACCTGTCAGGTCACCTAAAGCAGTACACGATGATAAAGGTAAACCAGATAGCATACTATCATCTCGAGTAAGACTGTTCTACCGGGATAGGTCCTCCCTCAATCATTGCAATCACGTGCCTGTGATCCAATAATTAACTCTGAGGGCACTATCTCCAACAATCTCCCACTTGCACTCAAGGCTAATTATTGCGATGTCGCATACTCACAGCCCGTGTGATACCGAACACCCAACTCCTCTACTAGTCAGTCGCACAAAGCCTGTTTGCGAAACTATTGCGTTCGAGGAAAAAACCTCAGTGAGTGGATCCGCCTAGATGTTTCTTTCTATATCTCTCTATATCTCAAGTTCGGGGAGAAAACCATCTCCCGAAATGAGCAATACCTGTCTTAGAGTATGTCTGGATATCTGATGGGACCTTAGCTCATAAATGAACTCCAAATCCAAACTTCTTAGACTGTATCGATAACTGAAATTAATCAGTACCCAGCGCCATGCCTCCCTCAGTATCTTCCTGGATCACCTGTCCAGAATACTGTCCCTCGTCAGAGGGAGAACTATAACTCTGACAACCTCCTTGTCGTCCATGTCACCTTGGAAGCCTGGAATGATAACCGTCTCCTAAAGGAGGCAGCCGTTATCATATCCCTAGAACATTCACTTATGTTCTAAAACTGCTTCCGACTGTTCCTCCAGGATTGGATCAATATCAACTTATTGCATCTAGTGCAAGAACAACATCTGGTGTGGTACTTGACATCTCATGATTGACTCAATTGCCTAAGCAAGTGATCTGCCAATCATGCACATCCCTCTCTACTTTAGTCTATAAGACACCTTTAGAGAGGGTGACTCCATTACCTGCAGGAACACTACCGTGCCAGGAGTCGTCCATTCTAAATACTCATAGAATGCTGTCAAGGTACCCAGATTAGGAAAACACCGAAATCTAGATCTAAAACTATAGATCTAGTAACCAGAATGTCTGATATAATATCCAAGTCCTGTGTGGAGAAAACACTGTGTGACAACCAAAATATAACCGATCGTAGTATAGGAATATCACTTCCTACTCTGTGTATGTCATCAAATACTAGGACATTACACCCTACTACCTTCTTAACAGATCCATCCCCTATTCTGATGAAGTCAAACCTATGACTTCACATCAGAAATAGATGATCTATCTCCGCTATATTTGCTTTAGTCTATAAATAGACATAAGCCTGATGTCCACCAATGCTTCCGCTGCTCCCACTGACTACGACAACCCTCTGCCAGAGTCATATAGACGTGCACTTCTAAAGCTAGTTTAGAACGACGCTATACTCATCCTCCTGCCGGGTCTCGCAGCCTGGAACAACAACAATGGCAAGTGT